>OX415239.1:30376056-31626056 GCA_948330725.1 Sherardia arvensis
ATATTATACAACCTAAAAAATAATCCAAAACTAACCTCTGCTGCATACTTTAGAAGACCAGCATCGGCACTCCTTGGAATGTACATTAATGAATTATGCTCATCTCTTTGCTCATTCTTCCTCCATGTGTGTACTGTATCCTCAAAAATTGTCAAGAACGGTGTCAATGAAGTTGACTTAGTTGCTCTTGATTTAATGGCACTATTTGTGCTTTCACTTCTTTGTGACGAAAGTATTCCGGCTGAAAAAAATCCTTTCCAAATGCTGGGCTCCACTTATGATGCAAATTATACAACCTTGTGAACCATGGATGACCCTCTTCTAACTTGTAAGTTTTTATCATGGATTTCCAATTCTCTTCAAATTCATCCTCATCACTACAACCTGTAATTCAGAAGGTAATATGTTTAAACATCAAGGTAGCTACTTTGAACCTAAACATGAAAGTTTTAATCATCAAGTTATGAACATAATATTTACAATCTGTGGTTACCTGTCAAGCAGTTATCAAATGCTGTCTTGAAAGGCCCATCCTTTTTCAACTCACTATAATGGCTAATTGCATTCTGTTTCAAATGCCACAAACAAAGTCTGTGGTTTGATTCAGGAAAAACCTGTCACCAAACATGGACATTTTAAACCCATACATAGGTATTTTGACACTGAACATCATAGTTTTAAAATATTGACAAAAAGGTCCAGATTTTACCTCTTCAATTGCTGTCGCCATTGCTTGATCCTGATCAGTGAAAATTGTTTGTGGTGCCTTGTTTCCCATACTCTTCCTAGCCAGACAAAAGATCCGGCTTGTTCATTTGCAATGATGCGCAAGCAAACATCGAGTTACTTCCATGGTTGTTTTCACCGACTAAGAACGCACATATAAGGTCATATCTATTCGTTCTGGATGTTGTGTCAAACACAAGTAAATCTCCAAACAGGTTGAAGTCCTCTTTCATCATTGAATCCTTCCGAAATAGAGCTGCCAGTGTCTTGTCTCCGTCATCATTCCTCAAAGCTCTGAAAAAAAAGTCTTCTTGATTATTACTTCGTTCCTCAAATAGCCGGACAATTGTATTTGCATCACCACCTTCGATTTGTTTCATCCTAAGCCTCCCGACATAGTATATTGCATCACGCATCTCATAACCAACAACATGATCACCTCCTGATAGATATGTGGAATATCTATATCCAACCGAGGGTTTTAAACCTGCAGCTTCCATCCCTTCAATTACCCTGCCCTTTTCTGCCGTGATTTTCCTTTCACTTCGCTGGAACATCTGCCATGCTGTTCTGGTCAGGGGATGGTTGTGGTTCACAATGTGCTCCTTCACAACAAATAGACCATCCTCCAACTTCACTCGCATTGCTGCTCGACATTCAGTTTTGGTTATGGCATATTCTTTTCTCTTTCTCTTTTTCTTTTGAGGGGTTGGACTAACAGGAATAGGGGTTGGAGGGGTGGTTAAGTTAGGCTTTCCAGCACATGAACAAGTGAAATACTTTTCATAGACACTCCCATTACTGTCTCTCCGTTGAGTTGATTTTCTATACGAAAATCCAAGTGCATTGGATTGCAGTCTATAGAGGTTTTCTAGCTCAGGTATTGTTCTTGCTTTGATGTCTTCAAAACAAGATGTGAAATCAATTTCAGCCAAATCAGGTTGCCCGCCACAATCTGCATTTGTTTCAAAAAGACCAGAACATCGGACTTTTAGCACAAATATTCCATATTATAGCCACAAACATCAGCATCACCACATAAAAAAGCTACCCTAGCCAGTTTCAGCACACAAACCTCACAGCCTTGGCACCCATGCCTCAAACACAACAGAACATCGGACTTTTAGCACAAATATTCTATATTATAGCCACAAACATCAGCATTACCACATTAAAAAACTACCCTAGCCAGTTTCAGCACACAAACCTCACAGTCTTGGCACCCATGCCTCATACACAACCGAACATCAGACTTTTAGCACAAATATTCCATATTATAGCCACAAACATCAGCATCACCACATAAAAAAGCTACACTAGTCAGTTTCAGCACACAAACCTCACAGCCTTGGCACCAATGCCTCAAACACAACAGAACATCAGACTTTTAGCACAAATATTCCATATTATAGCCACTAACATTAGCATCACCACATAAAAATGTAAACAAAGGTTGTTTCACATGAAACCTCATTGTTTAACTGAATAAGGTTTAGATATACCTGATATCACTGTTAATGAGCTTGATTCTCCTTCTTCTTCAACCCTTCTCTCATTCTGGTCAAAAAAACCAATCAATATGAATCATCCTACCAAAATTCTATACAACATCCTACAAATCAACACAAAACACTCACCAGTGGTTCAATCTCCATTGATAACACTTTCTGATCCATAACTTGATGTTTTCGGCCTTAAACTCGTTGCCTTCGATCCGCTCATATCTCGATTGAATTGAAGCTTCAATCAATGGAATTGAAGATTCAAAATGATCGAAATATGCTTTGCAGACGAGAATAGTGAAAACCGACCTCCGATCCGGAAGAAGGTGTGAGTTTCACCTTGGATCGTTGCAATATTGGGGAAGAAAGTGTGAGTTTCACCTCTGATCGGTGCAATTTTGGGGAAGAAGGTGTGAGATTCACCTTCGATCGTTGCAAATTTGGGGTTGAATCGGTGCAAAATTGGTGTTGAACCGGTGCAAAATTGGGGAAGCAAATTCTGTCCCGTTTCAGTTTGCTTTGTATCGGGTTTCATGCCTTATATACCCGGCCAAAAACGGATTATTTCGCGGGTCGACCCGCGAAAATATATGTAGTTTATGGTTATTGCGTTTCAGTCCCCTAGTTTCTGGTTTTGCTATGTAGTCCCTGTCCATAATATAGACGGTCTCCTTAGAGACTTTCTCATTTTTACTTCAAAATTATTTATCTCTACGCAAAACTTTGTTTTTCTCCAAGCATATTTTATTATTTATTTACTTTAGAATAACTAGATAATGTGAATCGGGCATTGCCCGACATATTTTGAGTATTTTGAATTCGGTAATCGTGAAAATATTTTAGATATTTATATAATAAAAAAAAATTTAAATGAATTTGAAAATGTTTTTTAATATAATATGTATCCTATTTTATTTAAAAAAAAAACTTAGAGGTCTTGTTCATAACCTCAAAAGTCTTGTTCATAATTTAAAAAGTTTTGTTCATAACTTACGAGGTCTTGTTTATGTTTATATATGTGAAATCGGTGCTGAACTTTATGTAGTATTTTGGGGATTAACAAATGGAAGATTCGTGGGAAGAAAGGTTGAGCGAATAATGATCGATTTATGTTGATTCAACCTAATGTTGGGGTTTCTATTCAGAATGAAATCCGAGGTTTTTTTTTTCTTTTTGCTGCTTTAATTGTGGATATAGCCATTTGTTTTTACTTATGTGATTTAAATTAATTATACTCTAATTGCAGGCGGCTATCAACTAACACAGTGGGGCGTCGTTCATGTTCCGATAGAAGAAGAGAGCTGGAGTAACATGTGTACAAAATTTTAGACTAGGTAATGAGGTTTGCACTCAGTGCAATTTAACCCGGATTCAAAATTTGTTTTTAACTTTTATTTTGTATTTTTTATTAGCTCATTAAATCTCCTCATGAGAATTAAATGAAGAGAAATCATTTGTATTCAAAATTTTGATCCGCATTGATGTGTATTAATACACAAAACATTCACATGTTTCCAAGTTCGATGTATATAAAACAGTACTAAAGCATCAGTTATATGTTTTTCTGCCTTAAACTCAATGAAGGCTTCATGGAAAATGTTGGAGACACCAACAGGGGAGTCTGCCTCTACCATCCATCTCATCGAGTCCTCTATGAAAGGACAACTTCAGCCCTAACTCTTTCAGAATCTTTGAGACTTTAAAACCACACGAAGTCGTGAAGTTTGGAAGAAAGAACCTTTAAGTGTCACCCTTTTGGTAGGTAAATATCACCAAAAGAATCCAGGTTCAGACCCAAGCCTGTCTACCAAATAGGAATCTGTTACAACTGCAATCTAGTTGGAATTTGGTCAACTTTCCCAGGATTTTCACCTAGAAATCAAGAGAGTGCATAGAGATTGTATATGTGGACAGGAAAAAGGAAAAAAAGTTTCCACGAGATACAATGACTAGATCAATAAACAATGGAGGTTGGGGATCAGAGACTCAAATCGTGGAATATTGTTGTTCTTTGTAAACTTTAAACCTTGCTTCAATCTGGCCTAAATGGCGAGCAATCCTAGTATGTGATATACTGAGAACAAGAAGGATTTTGTTTGGATCAACATGAGTATTTTTTAAAAGGAAAAGTCAACCCCAGCTATATCGTGAAAGTTAGGCCGGATATACAGGTAGGCTTATAACCAACTTGGCTTATAACTTACTTAAGAAAAGGGGTTAATACTGATACCAGTAGAACAATAATTTTGGATTGTGCGCAACATCTTCGCTTGGATGTTACTAAAAGGAAAGTTTCCAACTTTAGATAGATTGATGAGCTTTGGTATGTTGCAAGGTACCAACTATAAGTTGTATGAAAAGTTCGGGAAACCGCTCAACATATCTTTACTCAATGTGATTATCTTCGCCCACAGATTTCAGAAGAAAACTTCATCAATGGAGAGCAAAGAGTATGCTTTGAAAAGGAGACTAGGGAGGGAGGGAGGGAGGGAGAGAGAGAGAGAGAGAGAGAGAGAGAGAGAGAGAGAGAGAGAGAGAGAGAATTTAAAAATACTCCAACCTTGTCTCAACCTTAACAAGTTTAAGGAAGCTTTGTACAGAGTCGTAAGTTCAACTCATCCAGTCAAGAAAACAATCTTAAATCTATTCCCCTCACAAGCTTCTCATTGTTCCAGGTAATTCACCTTCCAAAGAAAACTTTATATTTTCCAAAACAGCATTCTCACTATACATATAGTGTTTGTACTAAGGGTTTGTTTGCCTGAGTTTATTTCTTATTGATCTAAACTTAACTGAACCGAACTAAACTGATTGAAAATTAATGTTTTTAAAATAGAACCAGCATGCCTAACTTTACCTGAATTTGATCAATTTCTCTTTCTCTCTCTCTCTCTAAACCCTATACCCTAACCCTAAAACTGAATTGAACAAAGCTAAATTGAATCGAATTGAACTGCACTAAAATGAATTGAACTGAACTGAACTGCTCTACTTATAAGTTTAGGCAAACTAGGCCCAACTTGTATCAATCCACATAGCGGAAACTAGTTTATTGGGCAATAAAGTCAAACTTTGACTTATTGATCGCTAAAATTGAATTCTGATTTCAAAAATGATTTTGGTAGTGCCTTTTAGGCTAATATTGATAATTTTTTACTCGATCCTCGTCAATTTTTGGAAGCTAGTTTTTCTTAGTTTTAGGATGTATAGGTACAAATTGTGCCGATAGACTCCATTTTATATTCTTGTCATTTATAGTTGAGTGATTTCGATTTTTATCACCAATCTTTTTCCATTTAATATATTTGATCACATATATTTTAAAAAGTTAAATTTTTGGTCATGAATCTTTAAAAAGTTAATTTTTTTATCACCAATCTTTTCCATTTAATAGATTTGATCACCTATCTTATAATTTCAAATATTAGGTCACCAATCTTTTAGAAAGTTAAATTTTTGATCACTTTTATACTATTCATAGTTAACTTCCATCCCAACTCCGTTTGTTGCTTATTTTTTAGGGCGAATATGAAAAATTCACCTCTTTGTCTTCAGCAACTTCATCTCTCGGTTACGCTTTCCCTCTCGAGAGGTTCCACGAGCACATTGCATCCTTTCTGAGACTTGTCAATGACAAATTTGGAAACAAAATCCGACGATTGAGTTTGGAGACTGTGATTCGGATTTCGCTCACGGTGAGGGTTTCAGGATGGTGATGATGTAGATGTTGAATTGAATGAAGCAGGGGATTTGGTTTGGTTATGAGAATATGGCATTGCTGGGTCTTGCTAGCTAGGGTGAGTATGATGGGACTGGGTTGTAAACAACTATGATGTAGGGCTTTTTGGGATCAGAAGCGGCGGCGCTAACATATTTTTCTAAAATGGATTTAAGGCGTGGTAGGTTGTGTGTTAGGGATCATCTGTTATAGAAGAAGCGGCAAGGCCAAAAGTCTATACTAGCCTTTACCCTAATACATGTGGCCCTCGTGGATTCTATGGAACAATTGGTAACTTGAATTTGAAAGAAACTGTTTCACTTTTTCTTTTAATGTTGCTGTTATATCTAAGTTAAAAATATATATTGTTGGTACAGATGTCACCTTGATTGTGAAGCCAGAATTGCAAAAATTTTAGGCATACTTTACTCATATGGGCTTTCCACCATGTTTAGTGACATTCCAGCATTTTGCAAGAAAAGAATGTTATTGTCGGCGTGAGTGATTACTTTATTTCTTATCTCTGCACAAAATAACTTGAGCTATATATAAATATCCCATCAAGAATTCATCTTTTTTAGTATACTTTAATTACGTCTTTTCTGTTCTAATTTGGTAGAGATTTATAACGTTTGTAAGGCTATTTCGTGTATTATACCACTTCATTCCGGGAACTGGAATCATGTTAATATAGTTCTTAATGTTCTTTAGGTAATTGGTTATTCACAAATTTCATTTGGGGATAGTTGTTTTGATTTCCACATCTCATGTTTTTATTGAATCTGCATTTCATCTATGTTTAGGCATTGTTCATGGTTTCACCAACTTTTTCTTTATTAGGGATGAGGATGTGCACTGGGGAATTCAAAATGGCCTTCAGTTATCAAGAAGTACAATAATACATTTTAAACACAATGACATGAAATCTTTAAGAAATACTCTAGAGAAGGTAACCCAACAGAACAAGAGAGCAGAGAATGTCATGTGTTATATTGTGGTTGAAGCTGTGTATTAGGTATTGGCCTCTGATATGTAAAAGCTGCTTCTTCTATACTCCTGTACTGTAATAATTTTCAATAAAAAAATTCAGAAAAGCTGCAACCTATAGTGTAAAACTCTTGCCTCTAGTTTTTGTGTGATCTTTATACTAGACATGTTAATGTAAGCATGTGAATCGGTGATATCTACAACATCCTATTTGTATTTACATCAGGGAATTACTTTTCATAGGCTTTTCTTTCCGCGACAGAATTCTGGACAGATTGCTCCATTGGACGAAATCATTAGACACAAGGAAAAATACCGCTTCCATGTTTTCCTAGATGAGAGCAATTCGTTGAGAGTTCTTGGAGGTTCTGGTAGAGGTTTAACTGAACACTACAAAGGGCCAGTATGTTTTTGCTCTCTTTCAAGATTCTGTATGATATGCGTTCCGAGAATATGTGACTCTAATGTGATTTCAATTTGTAGATTGAGAAGATAGACATCATTACAGCTGCTATGGGGCATGCATTAGCTGCATAGGGAGGATTCCGCACTAGTAGTGCGAGAGTCATTGATCACCAAGTATGAAAACATTCCAGTTGCTGGAGCCATTGTTTTTTCAATTGCAGGTTTTCTTCACTATGAAATATATCTTTATGTAAATCTTACTAGCATTTTATTTGGTGCAGCGGCTTAGCAGTTCTGGTTACATCTTCTCTGCTTCTTTACCCCCTTACCTGGCAAGTGCTGCTATTACTACTCTTGATATCATAGAAGAAAGTCTCGATCTTATCACAAAACTGAAGAAAAATCTTGCCAGGATGTGGAAAGGTTTAGTTGAGCTACAATATAAATTTACATGCTATCTCTTACCGATTATTTGTACACATTATAAGAATATGAAATTACTTGCAGAACTATCCGGTATACATGGACTTCATATGGCGAGTGATCCAGAATCTCCCATAACTGTTCTCCAATTAAAGAAGTCCATGGGCTCCTCAACCAGTGCTTGAAGTCATCGTTGATCATGCAAGTGCTTGCAGATTCCTATACTCTAATGGCTTCTCTGGCATTTATCCTAGTAATTTGTTTTCAGTGTGATTGCACGTTCCTTTAATTGAATTTTTGTCTTTCATGTGCTTAAAGGAGAATTTGTGTTAGTTGTAACATCCAAAAGATCGAACCTTGATAAGTGCAGCCTTCCCATTGACATAAGATTGTTCATCTCTTTTGGTCATTCAAAATCGGACATGGCAAAAGTAGCCCAGTCGCTGAAGAAAGTGGCGACATCGGTATTGAGTGACCAGATAGAGTAGATGTGAAACATGAAGTCTTTTTAGCCCTCTCCATATAATCAGACATGAGAAGTACTTTGATTTTCTTACTTAGAACACACACTTGTCACATACTTCAATCCCATGACAATATTTTGCATATTCTTCTTCTTGTAATATTTTTATAGTTATAGAATGGGATTAGGGAGAAACCAGCGCATCATTTATTTTCACTACTTGTACAGTATTCATTTACGTTTAATTTATTCTATACAATTTTGTATTCATTGTTATAATATTTTTAAGAATAATGGAAGATTATATGGCGAATTAATTTTCTTTTTAGAGTTCATATTTTATTGGAACAATTCTCGTAAAAGGGCGTAATAAGAGTTGAAATTCCTCTTTAGGGAGTAAAACTGTTAATATTTCTACTAAGGGCATTCAGGGTGCATTTGGTTGGATGAGTTTTTCCATATTTTGTTTTTGGCCCAAAATCCAGACTTGCAAAATCTTTAAAACCAATCAAAGATTTTGTTTCAAATTTATAAAATTCCAATCCAACCAAACAAGGTTTTTGCAAAACCTGACTCTCAAAATCTCAAACAAAAACCCAAACTCTCAAAATTTCAAAACAAAAACCAGACTCTCAAAACCAGACTTTCAATTACTTCTAAGACAAATTTACCCATTTTATTCTTTTTCTAAATTTAGTTTTTACTTCAGTTTATCATGTACAAAATTTTTATCATGGACTTCTCTCCATGTATTAAATTTTATCTTTCGTCTCCATATCCTTGTAATTGGTTAATTCAATATATTAACTTGCAGGATGTTATTGGAATACAATTTCATCAGAAACTTGGTCTTAATTTATAGGGGATTTAGGATATATTAGTCAAAATTTAATTAATATATAATGAAAATTTACATGATAATGTTATATTTTTATATTATAATTAGCTGTAAAATTATTATTCTTGATAATTTACATGATAAATTTCAACGATAAAATTCTTATTCTTGATAATTTACATGATGAAATTTACATGATAATTCTTATTCTTGATAATTTACATGATAAAATTTCCATGATTAAATTTTTATACATGATAAAATTAAGTAAAACTAAATTTAGAAAAAGAATAAAAGGGGTAAATTTGTTTTAAAATTAATTGAATGCCCTTGATAGAAATATTAAAATTTTTACGCCCTAAGTAGGAATTTCAGCTCTTATTAGAGCAGTCCAACAGTTTTGCTATAATCTGGAGAATTTTGGTCTTTTTTGAACTCCAACAGATTCTCCATCCCATTCTCCATAATGGAGAAATTGAAGAGAGAGAAGATTTGATTCCCCAAATTTGGAGAATGAGAAGAAGTTTTTGGAGAAGCAAAATTTAATGCTACTTGCATTGTTTTTTGTTATTTCATTCACTAATTGTTTATCTTCAATAATTTTAAATGATAACTAGCATGATTCGGCCGCACGTTGTGCGGTATGTTTGGAGTACCTTAAAAAGATTTTAATTTGATAAAATGTGTAAATTTTAGCTATTTACGTTAAAAAATGGGGTTGGTATACGCAATTCGATATTTTACTCTTGTAGTTCAAAATACGGTATGGATTTACGATATTGTTCTCACTTATTAGGTTCATTTGAAATACTTAGCGAAATTCAGGTGGCGGTATTGTAGTTTCAATGGTACTTACCGTACTTTGATTTACACTGAGTAAGTACCGGTAATTTGAATGGTATTTTAGATTACGTTGAGTAAAATACTGGATCGTGTATAACACTTCAGTAAAAAAGTAAGATGTGCCCTTATGATAAGACAATGATTTATCCTTAACGTAAGGTGTGATCTTATGGTAAAACAATGATTTATCCTTTATGTTTGAGCCCAAATTAGTAATTATGTCCATTTTTAAATACATTAATTTTATACATTAATTTCGGTAAGTTTAGACATGCTGATTTTATTTTTCAATATATTAAATCTTTACTTTTACTTCAGTACGATTCAGTTCAGTTTAATTGAATTTAATTCAATACAGTTCAGTTTAATTCAGTTCAGTTCAGTTGAAATAAGTTCAGACAAATAGAACCTAAATATAATTTTATTACAAAAATAGAAAACATGATTTGTCCGTATAAATTTTTCTAGTACAAAATACATATATTCATACTATTAATTAATATATTTATGTAAAACAACATATTTATCGTAAGCATATTGTATCCATATATTAATATATAAATGCAATATTTTATATGTGTAGAATACAAAGAAATTGTATGAAAATTGGAAAATAGGCCAATTCACGATTCTCAGTCCAGGCACTCTAGAATTAACCACTTTTCAAGCTCTGAATTCTTGATCTACTATGGCATACTTAATTAATTAATTATGAATAATTGCGGCATTAATGCTAATTGTGTGATGTAATATTCATGTTTTCCTTTCGTAGACGTGTTAATTAGGTTGAATGAGTTCTATTTGTAAAAATAGAAGTCGGAAGCTATTTAGTATGCTATAAAAATATGCAATAATGTATGCATACCATACATTATATATATAGAAAACACAATTATGGTAACTGAATTCTTGATAGTACGGATGATTGATATATATGATTGATATATATACGGTTAAGTTTGTAGATTAATTAAAAGAAACAAAATAAGGAATATATAAAAATGGAAGGCGCCGAATATGGTGAACTTACGGTGGTTATGTGGCGGCTTGAGTCAAAACTACGTAGTTTCACCGTTTTAATTCTTTTTATTAATTTATTTATTGACCGGAGCAATAACTCTTCTAGTTCCCTTTAGGAATATCTCAAAATAATTACAATAAAATTTTATCAAAATTACATATTCTAAAAATATGTATAAAGACGATTGTAATAAGATCTCATATGACTATTTTTACATGTATATATGTATTGATATATAATAATCAAATATAATATATTTTCCAATATAAATCTACTAAATTGTAAGGCCATAAATAAATTTATTTTGACGTTTTTTATAAGTCATAACGATGAAACTAAAGTTTTTTTATTAAACATATTATTCATAATGGTTGAAAAAAATAAATTGTAATAAATAATTGAAAAGAGATAACTCTAATTATTCATAATACGTTACAAAAATAATAATAATATTGTAATTCGTAAGAAATGTATTTTATAAAAATACATTTTAATAGTGTTATTTTTATAAAAATATATTTTAATAATTTTATATTATAGAGTAAGTAATGTCAAATATGAAATGTTATTATAACTTTTATTATAAGTTCATTATTTGCTTGTTCATTATTAATTGGACTTATTGAATATATGGTTTTAAAAATAGAAGAAAATTGGATAAATATGTAGCATTAAATAATAAATTTTAGGGAATGAAAAATGAAGAAACTGTTGGGTTTGAGGTGAAAAAATATGGGGAATATGAGGTTTGCTTCTCTATTATGGAGAATGTGAATGGAGAAACTGTTGGACTTGCTCTTACACCCTTTGTGAGAATTTTCCCTATTTTATTTACAAGTGACATTTTAACCCTTAAGTTTTTAAAAATTTTTATTTATTAATTCAATTCTCGTCTAAACCTTTCTGATGATTTCTATTTTTGATTGGTTTAAATTAGTGTTCGACATTAATATCTCAATGTTATTAGGGACAAATTAGTCATTCAAAAATAATATATCGGCGCCAAAAGTAATACAGGGTGAACCCTAAAAAATACACTCTCCGTTTCTACTTGGATTTTAGCAAAGAGATTCAGCGGGGGAAAAATCAGTGGTGAACAATGTAAAGAAGGCGAAAAAGGATAAATTAAGTTGATGAAATTAGTCTAATTCAAATACCAATTGGATTTCTTAAAGCACTATATTGGGGAAAAAGTGTGGCACTCTTTATTATTTTAGAAAGTCTCGAAAGAGACCGTCCATATTATAGACGGGACTGAAAATAAAGAATAAAACTGAGCGGGGGCCTTGTTGCAAAAACAGCTGATACACGAGGGCTTTTTCACAATTAGTCTAAACTTCAATTCACATAAATATCAAATTTCCATTCATAATTCCTATTTCCATTTTTACAGAACCTCCCGAACCGTCGTAACCAATTCCTCCCCCGAATTCAAAAACCTGATTCACCGTCGGTTTTCCGATTCAAGCATCGATCACCCGTGTTCTACCGTACGCAATAGCAAGTAAGTTTCTCGATTTGAATGTTTTCATCTTTATATACGATTTGATGCGGATTTGTGTTTGTTTTTTAAAAAAAATTATGTTCTGTGCTTTAGATCGGAGTACAATGGTGTTGACAAGAGGAAATCAAAACGTTCCAGGCTCTACTGAAGGTAAAAACTGATAAACTCGTGCAATTGTTTCGATTTTTTGATTGATAATGTGCTTTGATCGGCGGATCTGTGATTCTGTGCTCCGGCGGTTGTGTTTTCCGGCGGTTTCGTGTTTTCTGGTGGTTTCCGGTGGTTGTGCTTATATATGTGTATTTGAACTCTTGTTTTGTGTTGAGTATTGATTGGGCAATGTTTGTGCCGTTATTTTGTGCTTCTCTGTGTGTTCTGCGATTTGCCATTGTTTTGCATGTGTTTTGTCTGGTTTGGATTTATTTTCTAGAAGCTTTGATTTTAGTATTGAAAGGTGCATGTTATATTTGCGGACTTGTATAATTGTTGTTTTGAATTTCTTGTATTGCTCTCCCGCCTTTTTTTTTTCTCTTTATAATCATTGATGTTTTACTTGTAAATGTAGGTATTTAAGTACTAAATGTTAAATAGTTAGAAGTATTCCTTACATTTTAGAAGGTTATAGGTTTTATTTTAAATGTGTAATCATTTCTGTTTTACATGCTATGGTTGTTATTTTACTGTCAAAGGTTTGATTTTGTTTGTTTGTGTAAACATCCATGTTTTTCATGCTTTGGTTTGTTTTTTAGTGTTGAATGATATGATTTAATTTTGTATTTGTAAACATCTTTTTTTTGGCATGCTATTGTCCAATGTTTTGATTTTGGTTATATATGTAAACATCAATGTTTAACATGCTATGGTTGTTATTTTATTATTGAAGGTTCTGAATTAATTTGTTTATGTAAACATCAAAGTTATACTTACTATGGTGTGGGTTTTATTTTGGCATGTAAACAGGATCAACAGGAGTTGTCCCTGTTCATGTCATGTTTGAAGCCACTGGTGGCGATAATGCTAATGGTACCCAAGACCCAGTTGATATTCTAAATTTGGATAGTCAAGGATTTGCTAATTTTGTTTGTTCTGATGTTATAAACGCTATGTCGGCCGAAGGTTTATTATCTAATGACCGTGAACCTGATGGTTGTTTAACTAAAAATAATGAAGGTTCTGGTGATGGTATAGCGACCACATCTCTACATGAGAATCCTGAGTCTGACCAGCAAATTGGAACTGCAGATGTTGTTTTTATTTTATTTTTTGTTTTGGTTTTTTAATAGATGTTTAGAATTCTAACCATCTTTTTGTTATCTGAAAGTTGCTGGGAATGATAATAATGGTAGCGCTGAAAAGAAAAGACTAGCAGCTGAGAAGGAGAAGAAAGACACTGAGGAAAAGGCCAAGAAAAATGCTGAGGAGAAGGCGAAGAAAGACGTTGAGGAGAAGGCGAAGAAAGCTGCTACCCAGAAGAACTTGAAGAAAGAAGCTGCTGAGAAGGCAAAGAAAATCGCTGCTGAGAAGAAAGCGAAGAAAGCCGCTGAGGAGAAGGTGAAGAAAGCTGCTGGTGAGAAGGCGAAGAAAGCTGCTGCCAAGAAGGAGGTGAAGAAAATTGCTGCCGAGGAGAAGGCGAGGAAACTTGCTGATGTGGAAAAGGCGAAGAAGGACGCTGAGCTGAAGGCGCTTAAAGACGCTACTGAGGAGATCGCGAAGAAAGCTGCTGCCGAGAAGGAGGCGAAGAAAATTGCTGCCAAGGAGAAGGCGAAGAAACTTTCTTTTGAGGAGAAGGCGAAGAAGGACGTTGAGATGAAGGGGATTAAAGTCACTGCTGAGGAGAAGGCGAAGAAACTTGCTGCCGAGGAGGAGGCGAAGAAAATTGCTGCCGAGGTGAAGGCGAAGAAACTTGCTGCCGAGAAGGAGGCGAAGAAAATTGCCGCCGAGAAGAAAAAACTAGCTGCTGCCAATGCGAATAAAGATGTTGTAGAAGAGCCAAATCCAGATGTTGAAGGTTGTTTTTTAAAATGTTTTTCACTTTTTTTTTGTGAACTCGTTGTTTTCAGTTTGTTATGTGTTTTGATTTTAATGACAATTTCATACAGATAACCAGAAGCGGAAGCGAAATCAAAAGAAGAAATGCCCTACATGTCCTCCTTCTGACCACAAGGGGCCTTGCCCTGTTCATCAGAAGAAGAAGAATGGCCCAAAGTTTGTTGCCGAGAAGAACAAAGGTCATACTTCTGAACATCCTATTAATCAGAATAAAGATAGTGATTTTCAAACTCCCGAGCCGAAGAACAGGAAAAAGGTATTTTTTTAATGAAAAGTTTCTTCTGAGTC
Source organism: Sherardia arvensis (assembly GCA_948330725.1). Lineage (NCBI taxonomy): Eukaryota > Viridiplantae > Streptophyta > Magnoliopsida > Gentianales > Rubiaceae > Sherardia > Sherardia arvensis. The sequence continues at coordinate 30,390,824 of OX415239.1, forward strand.
TGTTGACTTATTACAGATGCGAATTGACTAAAAAATATGATATGGTTTTCTTCCTTCAGGTGCAAAAACTTACTGTCACGGTTGGGAGACAGCCTGTGTTTATGAGCAATGATGATTCTCAGCAAACACCCCCTCAATCACCCCTTGCTCAGAATTCACCCCCTCAATCACCCCCTGCTCAAAATTCACCCCCTCACTCACCCCCTCAAACTCAGAATTCACCCCCCCCCCCCCCCCCCCCGATCACCCCCTCTTTCACCCCCTCAAATTCAAAATTCACCCCCCAAATCACCCCCTCAAACTCAGAATTCACCCCTTTCGCCTGTCCGTGATGCTGAAAACAGAAAAAGGAAAGGGAAGACTCTGGCGGGAGCTAACATTGTTGAGCCTGCCGAGAAAAAAAGAAAGAGGGATGTTTCACAGGTTGTGAAATATGTCAACAAAGATGGCACAGAGTAAGTGTTCTATATGTTTTAACTTTTTTTCAATTTTTTTTGCATGGAACAGAAAGTATATTTTTTACAGTTTAATATATATAAGGATCATCCTGATATTGGCAATATCAGGCACCAATTAAATAACGACACATCATCTTTAACTAATTTATGATTGGGCCACGTGTTCAATCATTACCCAGACGGGTTTAGGCATTCTAAATTAGGGTTTTAGAACTTTACTAAAAATATCTTAACCAATTAAAACATTACAATTGTACACGTGTCATTATCTTATTGGTGCCTGATAAGGGCTATATCAGGATCATCCGGATGAATGTTTTTCTCTATTTTTTATATCAAAAGGTTAAGGTTTAATATCAAAAGGTTTTGAATAAAAAAATACTTTGTTTTTACATGTTAGAAACATATATATTTTATATCAAAAGGTTATTGTTTAATATCTGAAAGTTTGTAATGAATTAGTACCCTGTGTGTAGGGTTTATTTAGGGTTTAGGGTTTAGAAACAAAGATGGCACAGAGTAAGTGTTCTATCTGTTTTAACTTTTTAAATTTTTTTTTGCATGGAACAAAAGGTATATCTTTTATATCAAAAGGTTAAGGTTTAATATCAAAAGGTTTTGAATAAAAAAAACTTTGTTTTTACATGTTAGAAACATATATATTTTATATCAAAAGGTTATTGTTTAATATCTGAAGGTTTGTAATGAATTAGTACCCTATGTGTAGGGTTTAGGGTTCATTTAGGGTTTAGGGTTTAGGATTTAGAAACTTATACTTTTAACTTATTTTTCTGCTGTCTGTCATGATGCAAAGGTTAAGGTTTTACAGCATAAGATGTGTTTTTTAATGATATAGGTTCACATTTTAAACTGAACTGCTACTTGATTTTGTAGGTGTCAGAAACAGCTCACTGTGGCTCATCAACCTGGAGTCCTTGTTGAGTTGATTAGTAATTTGATTGATGCTCAGAAGAAGGACATTGAAGCTATTGGGTTGGGTCACTTCTGAAGCTGCAGCTTAAGAAGTTTCCGTTAGGTATTCTTCCCTTCCTCCTGGAGAATTTTGATGGTGGATATTGCACCCAGCGTGTTGGTAATGTCCAGTATGTAATTACTGTTGATGATGTCCATGATGTTCTGGGGCAGCCCACTAGTGATGAATGTGTACCTTTGGAGCTTTTGTCGAGCTCTGGAGTTGTAAAGAATGATAAGGCGATAGCCGAGAGAAGGCAAGCGTGGAAAACCAAATTCCAGATTGAAGGTGATAAGGGAATCTCTTTGAGCATGATTTGAGAAGCGATGGAGAATTGTCCCGAAGGTGGTGAAGACTTCACCAAATACTTCGTGCTGTATGATGTGACCTGTTTCTTATCTCCGGTGTCATCCAAGGATGTTGATATGCAAGTTTTGAAGGTTGTGGAGAATGTATCAGAGATAAAAAATTTGGATTGGTGCGAGTTTGTCTATTCGAAGCTGTCCAAGGGAGTGCAAAGGTATTACACAACCAAGTACACAGCAATCAGTGGGTGTGTGTTTGTTCTCGTTGTCCAGTTCTTGCAGCATGCTCTGGTTCTGGGGAAATCAAATCCAGTAGCTCTTCCGCTGTTGCAGCATTGGCCTCAAGAGAAGGTGAATCAGAGGTGCCAGGAGATCAAAGCCCGGAAGTATGAACGCGCGCCTCTTACAAGTGATTTGTATCCTCTGACCCGACGTGGAAGCTGTTGAAGCATGCTTCTGTTGAGGATGATTGCAGCAAACAAGAGGTCAGGGAGAATCTTAATGTTGGTGATATCAAAACTGACGATGAAATTAAAAGCCTTGGTCTGATGGTGAGTTTTCTTTGCTATTGTTCTTTATTATCATTTTCCTATCCTATTTTACTTACACCATGGTCTTTTGATGTTGTTTTTAGACTGCTGAAGAAGGTCTGGAGTTCTTCAAAAGAGATCTCGCTATTGCTACTTAAAGGCTTATGGGCTGCTTCAATCAAGCTCAAGCTAAAAAAAGACAAGTGAATGCTGGTCCAGATAGTGAGGAGGAGGTGTGCGGAAGCCAAGAATTTTGGTGTGATCCAAATTTCCATAAGATGCTGGACGACGTCTACAATCATGCCCGGAAGAAGGCCGAGACTAGTTTCAACTTTTTTGACTTACGCATTGACGACTCAACTGACAAGGACTTGTAGATGTGAACTTGTCAATCTGTTATGTTTAACATTTTAGACTATCTGTGTAGGTGAAACATCTTTTGTGCTAAAACATTTATGTTTAGTGGTATAATATCAATGTTTGGAGTTTATATTTTTATAGAGTATTAAAAGTTGGCAATATTTACCAAATATTAATGTTAGAGTTTATGTTATAAATTACAATTTTTTACCCTAAACCTCAAAATTTTAATACACAAGCATGATGCTATCAAATCGAATTTATTAATTTTACACTAAAAGGAAATAACTTAAGTTCCTATTAACTTCACATCAAAACAGAGATATTTTAAATACAAAGGTCCACATTATATATTCAAACCTTACATGCATTGTTATGCATTTAATTTTGCAGAACAACAAAGGCATTTTATTTCCAAAGGTCTCCATTATATACTCAAACCTAAACATAAACAAGAGCATCACCACATAAAAATGCTACCCTAGCCAGTTTCAACACATATTAAAGGCCAATGTCTCAAACACACCAGAACATTGGACTTTTAGGACACAAGTCCCATTTGATAGGCACAAACATGAGCATCACATCTAAAAATATGATTCCAAAGGTCTCCATAATGTGATCCCACATTATAGGCATTTTAATTCCAAAGGTCTGCATTATATACACAAACCTAAACATACAATTCATGCATTTGATTTTGCAGAACAAAGGCATTTTAATTCCAAAGGTCTGCTTTATATACTCAAACATAAACTCAGTAAAAAACAATGCTTTAACAAACTTTACATTTTTATATAGGAAACACAAGCTTCAATTATAAACTTTCAATGTTTTGATCAATAATACCGATGTTGATAAAACTAGAACCTCACAAAAGCATCTAATATAAAACCCCTATCATGTTGCTAATAACATAGATGTTTAGACTCACATTCCTAATCAATTTAAAATAATGTCGGTTTTGGTGTGTATGATCCAAACTCAGTCTGAGATTGTTTCTTCAGTTTCTTTTTCTTATTTTTAATCCCAGACTTGATTCTTTTTCCATCAGGCCTTCCTTTGCCCATTACTCTCTCTGGATTGCCAAAGTGCATTTCATCATCTGTACCCGAACCTGATGGCTCGGATGGCTCTGGTCCATCACTTTCTGCTATTTGAGGCGCTTTAGTGGCTAAGAACTGTTATACTGCTACTTCATCTCTTATCATTGTATCCTCCAGAAACTTTCGAGACTGGTCATTTCCTTCACTTTTGAGTAGAAGATTGTAGAATCTTTTGCTCATACCATGGCGCCAAGGTGTGAAATTTTCAAGTCTTAAATTAGGCTGTTGTTCAAGGTACTTTGTCCAGACGTCCCTCTTGATGTGTTTGGTCCAACGATCCAGTATATATAGCCCGGGTATTTTTGATATGGATAGCATGTGTAACACCCTTATGCAATGGGAGCATAACGAACCTGCCTCATCAAACAGCCTGCATGAGCAAAATACTTCAATTGATTTTGTTGTTGCCTCAGTAGTTAATACGACTGTTTCAGGTTTCTCCGGATCACTCTCCGTTGCCACTTTGAAAGATCTAATGTAGCCTCCATGGTTGCATTCCATTTCAGTTATCGATGTCGCCATTCCACGCCTGATTTATTTCCTGAATTCCTCATAAATCTCTTTCGTATAAACCTGTTTGCAGATGGAAAGAACAAAAAGGCTTTGAATATAAATTCACAGTACAGAACATAGGCATTTTAAATCTAAAGATTGATATTATATTATACAACCTAAGAAATAATCCAAAACTAACCTCTTCTGCATGCTTTACAAGACCAGCATCGGCACTCCTTGGAATGTACATTAATGAATTATGCTCATCTCTTTGCTCATTCTTCCTCCATGTGTGTACTGTATCCTCAAAAATTGTCAAGAACTGTGTCAATGAAGTTGACTTAGTTGCTCTTGATTTAATGGCACTATTTGTGCTTTCACTTCTTTGTGACGAAAGTATTCCGGCTGAAAAAAAAAATCATTTCCAAATGCTGGGCTCCACTTATGATGCAAATTATACAACCTTGTGAACCATGGATGACCCTCTTCTAACTTGTAAGTTTTTATCATGGATTTCCAATTCTCTTCAAATTCATCCTCATCACTACAACCTGTGATTCAGAAGGTAATATGTTTAAACTCCAAGGTAGCTACTTTGAACCCAAACATGAAAGTTTTAATCATCAAGCTATGAACATAATATTTACAACCTGTGGTTACCTGTCAAGCAGTTATCAAATGCTGTCTTGAAAGGCCCATCCTTTTTCAACTTGCAATAATGGCTAATTGCATTCTGTTTCAAATGCCACAAACAAAGTCTGTGGTTTGATTCAGGAAAAACCTGTCACCAAACATGGACATTTTAAACCCATACATAGGTATTTTGACACTAAACATCATAGTTTTAAAATATTGACAAAAAGGTCCAGATTTTACCTCTTCAATTGCTGTCGCCATTGCTTGATCCTGATCAGTGAAAATTGTTTGTGGTGCCTTGTTTCCCATACTCTTCCTAAATGTCTTTAGAAGTCAGACAAAAGTTTCGGCTTGTTCATTTGCAATGAATGTGCAAGCAAACATCGAGTTACTTCCATGGTTGTTTTCACCGACTAAGAACGCACAGATAAGGTCATATCTATTCGTTCTGGATGTTGTGTCAAACACAAGTACATCTCCAAACAGGTTGAAGTCCTCCTTCATCATTGAATCCCTCCAAAATAGAGCTGCCAGTGTCTTGTCCTTGTCATCATTCTTCAAAGCTCTGAAAAAGAAGTCTTCTTGATTATTATTTCGTTCCTCAAGTAGCCGGACAATTGTATTTGCATCACCACCTTCGATTTGTTTCATCCTAAGCCTCCCGACATAGTTTATTACATCACGCATCTCATAACCAACAACATGATCACCTCCTGATAGATATGTGGAATATCTATATCCAACCGAGTGTTTTAAACCTGCAGCTTCCATCCCTTCAATTACCCTGCCCTTTTTTGCCGTGATTTTCCTTTCACTTCGCTGGAACATCTGCCATGCTGTTTTGGTCAGGGGGTGGTTGTGGTTCACAATGTGCTCCTTCACAACAAACAGACCATCCTCCAACTTCACTCGCATTGCTGCTCGACATTCAGTTTTGGTTATGGCATATTCTTTTCTCTTTCTCTTTTTCTTTTGAGGGGTTGGACTAACAGGAATAGGGGTTGGAGGGGTGGTTAAGTTAGGCTTTCCAGCACATGAACAAGTGAAATACTTTTCATAGACACTCACATTACTGTCTCTCCGTTGAGTTGATTTTCTATACGAAAATCCAAGTGCATTGGATTGCAGTCTATAGAGGTTTTCTAGCTCATGTGTTGTTCTTGCTTTGATGTCTTCAAAACAAGACGTGAAATCAATTTCAGCCAAATCAGGTAGCCCGCCACAATCTGCATTTGTTTCAAAAAGACCAGAACATCAGACTTTTAGCACAAATATTCCACATTATAGCCACAAACATCGGCATGAACATCATAAAAAAGCTACCCTATCCAGTTTCAGCACACAAACCTCACAGACTTGGCACCCATGCCTCCAACACAACAGAACATTGGGATTTTAGCACAAATATTCCATATTATAGCCACAAACATCGGCATGAACATCATAAAAAAGCTACCCTATCCAGTTTCAGCACACAAACCTCACAGACTTGGCACCCATGACTCAAACACAACAGAACATTGAGATTTTAACATAAATATTCCATATTATAGCCACAAACATCGGCATCACCACATAAAAAACCTACCCTAGCCAGTTTCAGCACACAAACCTCACAGCCTTGGCATTGATGACTCAAACACAATAGAACATTGGGATTTTAGCACACATATTCCATATAATAGCCACAAACATCAGCATCACCACATAAAAAAGCTACCCTAACCAGTTTCAGCACACAAACCTCACAACCTTGACACCCATGCCTCAAACACAACAGAACATCAGACTTTTACACAGATATTCCATATTATAGCCACAAACATCGGCATCACATCATAAAAAAGCTACCCTAGCCAGTTTCAGCACACAAACCTCACAACCTTGGCATTGATGACTCAAACACAACAGAACATCAGACTTTTAGCACAGATATTCCATATTATAGCCACAAACATCGGCATCACCACATAAAAAAGCTACCCTAGCCAGTTTCAGCACACAAACCTCACAGCCTTGACACCCATGCCTCAAACACAACAGAACATCGGACGTTTAGCACAGATATTCCATATTATAGCCACAAACATCGGCATCACCACATAAAAACGTAAACAAAGGCAGTTTCACATGAAACCTCATTGTTTAACTGAATAAGGTTTAGATATACCTGATATCACCGTTAATGAGCTTGATTCTCCTTCTTCTTCCACACTTCTCTCATTATGGTCAAAAAAACCAATCAATATGAATCATCCTACCAAAATCCTATACAACATCCTACAAATCAACACAAAACACTCACCAGTGGTTCAATCTCCATCGATAACACTTTCTGATCCATAACTTGATGTTTTCGGCCTTAAACTCGTTGCCTTCGATCCGCTCAAATCTCGATTGAATTGAAACTTCAAATCAATGGAATTGAAGATTCAAAACGATCGAAATATGATTTGCAGACGAGAACAACGAAAACCGACCTCCGATCCGGAAGAAGGTGTGAGTTTCACCTTGGATCGTTGCAAAATTGGGGAAGAAAGTGTGAGTTTCACCTCTGATCGGTGCAATTTTGGGGAAGAAGGTGTGAGATTCACCTTGGATCGTTGCAAATTTGGGGTTGAATCGGTGCAAAATTGGGGTTGAATCGGTGGTGCAAAATTGGGGTTGAATCTGTCCCGTTTCAGTTTGATTTTGATCGGGTTTCATGCCTTATATACCCGGGCAAAAACGGGTTATTTCGCGGGTCGACCCGCGAAAATATATGTAATTTATGGTTATTGCGTTTCAGTCCCCTTGTTTCTGATTTTGCTATGTAGTCCCTATCCCTAATATAGACGGTCTCCTTAGAGACTTTCTCATTTCATAAGTACCCTTTATAAAGTTGGAGTTTAGTAGAATTTGACCAAAAAAAGGAAATATGTAGGCAATGCAAATAAGCCAGCTTAACGTGATCCGCACCGTCCATCGTGATTTAATGGCCACGATTAAAGCACAGGGCTCTTAATTCTCGCTAAAACCCTTTCCTTTTGTTCAAAAAAAGAAAGAAGAAAAAACTCCCCTCCGGAAAAACTCTTGTACAAACTTGTAGACTGAAAAACAGTTTTTCCGTCGCCGGCGAGGTTACTCAGGTACTCTTCTGCCGCATAATTACTTACTCTCTCACCTTGATTTTTGCTTCATTGAACATTATGCGTTTTCAGTGCCTATCGCGATGGCCGGCGAGGTTGACAAGCAACTGCTCGCGGCCCCTGTGGGATCTGCCGTGGACAAGTACCAGCTTCTTCCCGAGTTTTTGAAGGTCTGGTTTCTTAATTGTGGATTTGTCTTCTCCGCCTTAATATAAACCTGAAAGTGAAAGAAACAACCATAAAATGAGAAATGAGAGTGGTATATTTTTATATGTTTCTTGGTGTTGGTTCAGGTGAGAGGGTTGGTGAAGCAGCATCTAGACTCATATAATTATTTTATAAACCAAGACATTGTAAAGATAGTTGAAGCAAACAGAGAGATCAGGACAGACCTGGACCCAAATGTTTACCTGAGGTAAAACTCTACTCCTTTAATTATCAAATATCAAACTTATATGCTGATTTTTTTATGGTATTTGTGTAATTAACACATGCAAGTGTTCTCTGTAATATATAGGTACAAACGAGTGCACATTGGGAGGCCCGTAATATGTGTTGATGGGGCTGATGATAAGCTCACCCCACAAAAATGCCGCATCTCTGACATGACGTAAGTATCTCTTGTCTGGTGTAATGTACTTCATTTGACTTATAAATTGTTAGGATTGAATCTGTGATTCATAATCAAGTGATGCTCTTTTTGGTTTTCCTAAATTACAGATATGCTGCTCCCATATATGCGGATGTTGAATATACTGTTGGAAATGGCATTAGTGTTGAAAGAAAAACCAGGGTAAATTTATCATGGCTCAAATTTTGAACAAAAGTTAGCTTTTGCATGCCTTACATTTTAATGATGTTAATTTTCGTGCTTACAGCTAAATGTTATTATTGGGAGAATGCCTATCATGTTAAAAAGTTCTTCCTGTGTTTTGCATGGAAAGGATGACGAAGAGTTGGCAAGGCTTGGTGAGTCTTCTAGATACAATGCTTAGACAGTTTTTTATTTGAACCTAAGTGAACTTACTACTCTCTCTAATTTGCTCTAGGCGAGTGCCCACTTGATCCTGGTGGTTATTTTGTTATCAAAGGAACAGAGAAGGTGATACCTCCTCTTTTGTTGCCTAGAATGTATCTGCTAATGTCTAGTTTTCCGTGCTCTAATTCTTCTGAGTTGTATTAGGTAATTTTAATACAAGAACAACTTTCTAAGAACAGAATCATCATTGATACTGACAAGAAGGGCTGGTAAGCGTAATATAGATTAATTTCAAATTTATCATCATCATTAATTTTTATTTTCTGCCATTTGCTTGCAGTATGTCGCATATGCATATGATCAAAATGACTTTTCAGCTGTATTTGGGGTTAATTGATTTAGATTCTGCAGGGAATGATATCCTAGTCATTCTAATATTTTTATTTATTGCTATCTGGTGCTCCTCACACTTCCCACCCTCTTTCCTTTGCAGCGTGCAAGCATCTGTTACTAGTAGTACTGCAGCAATAAAAAGCAAAACTGTGATAACAATGGAGAAGGAGAGGATATATTTGTACCTGAATCAATTTAAGGCTAAGGTTTTTATCCTACGTTACTTTAAGCATACAATTATACTCGAAATAGCCACATGACTCAAGATTGTAGCCTGAATTGGGCCTCAATGTATCAGAGAGAAGCATCTGGCAACTTTGATACCAGTCATGAAACATGATTTTATAGGTTCCCATTATGGTGGTTCTGAAGGCTATGGGAATGGAGAGTGATCAGGAGGTTGTCCAGATGCTCGGGAGGGATCCCCGGTATAGCGCACTACTCCTGCCTTCTATTGAGGTACATTTGCCTGTTTTCCATATATTTTGTTCGTTAGCTTTGCTCGTTAGTTACTCAAGATAATAACTTGTCTCTGAAGATATGCGTATGCTCATAACTCTCCTTCCTAATCAGTCAATTCTCTCTTGACTGGTTAGGCCACCTCAGGAGTTTAGAATATGATGCAATCATGTCTGAATGTTTATGTCCTCATGATTAAAGAATAGTTTTATTATAATTTATTATATGTATAACTTACCCATTTCATTTGTATGGGATTGTATGTTCTCAGGAATGTGTAAAAGCAAATGTTTACACTCAATCTGTGGCCCTAGAATACCTTGAGAAACAGGTTTGTGTTTCCTTGGATTCAATGCTTTTCTGGTAGTAATGGTTTTCTTGTTTCTTGTTTTTATTGCTCCAAAACCATTGATAGTTTTCTCAAAAAACTAGTTAATAATGAGTCTTGACATCGGTTCTATTTGGTGCAAGTTGATGAAAGATAGGTGGTCCAATCTTTCTTAATTTTGAAATTCTGGAGAAGAGGGCTGTAGTGTTTGTTTTCTAAGATGTTGATTCTGAGGTGGAACATTTATGATGAATCCAGTTTGCTATATAATACCTATCTTGTACTCTCTTCATTACGACTGCTTTTGGTTCATTACTGAATTCTTATAGTATTGAACGTTTAGATTTTTCTATTATATAAAAAAACTTGGAACATATTAGGCCAAACATTGTTAATACACTTTTAAATTCTTAGATCAATTTAATGGCATTTCAGTTGCGCACTTTTTGGACAGTCATGCTCTTCATGCTTTGGTTTTATTTCTATAGCTATATGGTTTTTTTGATTTTTTCTCTCAATGCTTAATTATTGATACATTTGCAGGTTAAATATAAGCCTTATCAATCTGATACAACTGTAAGTTGGTTTGATATCTTTTATACTTATGTGTGTTCTTAAATCTGTAATTATTTTGGGGCTGCTGTGTGACAGTGTATTATTATGTATAGGAAAAAAGGTCGTTCAGTATTCTGCGGGACACATTTATTGCCAACGTTCCTGTAAGAATGATCGTACCTTCTTAGACATTTTGGATGCTTGCCTGTCTCACGATTTTTTAAATGTCTATTTTAATTCTTTGCAGGTGTGTGACAGTAATTTCCGCCCAAAATGCATTTATGTCGCTGTAATGATTAGACGCATGATGGAGGCAATCCTGAATAAAGATTCTATGGATGACAAGGTACTTTCTTCGAAATGTATGGCTTTTGTTTAGTAACAACTATCTCTGTCATTGGGTCTATGGGGATTTAAGATTGGACTTAAGAAGCACATGATCGTGATTTTCATTGGTTTTGTATGTGTGATAATTTGCTTGTTGGTACTTCAATCTTTTATGTTTCTAGATTTAATATACTTATAACAACTTCGTTGCACAAGTTTCTTAGTTTGTTTTTATTTTCCTGATGTGAGAATAGGAATCATTTGAGCTCTGTTCTAGGGGAAATCTAATGGAATTAATGGTTTTGTAGGATTATGTGGGTAACAAACGGCTGGAGCTATCTGGCCAACTTTTGTCTTTGCTTTTTGAGGTAACTTGACTGATCCTCTTATTTAGATTTTTGGATTGTATGCCCTTTCTCATTTTTAGAATGTTTCATTGAACAAAATGCCTTGCAGGATTTGTTTAAGACGATGAATGATGAAGCAAAGAAGAAGATAGATGCTCTTCTATCAAAGAAGAGCAGGTCCAGCAAATTTGACATGTCACAGGTACATGTTTTTAAAAAAGAAATCTAATGTTATTGTCGTCTGATTTTCCTGTCAATTGCCTTTTCATTGGTCTTCTTTTTTTCTCAAAAAGTGGGATAATATTTGATACCTGGATGTCGTTTTGAAAGAAGCTGCAAGAAATATATAGGATATAGGATGTCATTTTTGCCACTCAGGCGGTACTGGTAATCTGTTTCATACTTGCATCTGTATCAGTTTGTGAGGTGAACATTTGATCAATTAACTGATCAATGTGGTTCATTTCTCCAATGGATCCAGCTACCGTACTTTCTTTGTTATGCCAATGTGATTGGAATTGCCATTAAATAGATTTATATCAGGGTGCAACTGTTGTATTCCGCTACATGTTCATCAAGATTTTTATTTTATGCTGGGGGGGTATATGCTGGACACAAGGACATAAAACACGTTCTGAAATTCTTTCTTGCTCTTTCAAGCAAGAAACTTGTAAATTTTTAAGGTCCAGAGATTGATCAATTCCAATCTTTTGATGAGCATTTTCACCTTTAGTTAATGCCTTCCATCTTTTTTTTTTCCATACATGGTTCTCCTGTATCTGCCTTGACAAAATGTTTTCATTCGGAAAAGAAGTCCAACTCTGATGAAGAATTTTTTTTACGTCCTTTTTCTATTTACAGTTCATTGTAACTAAATATATTGAGGATGGCATGGAAAGGACTCTTTCTACTGGTAACTGGGACGTCAAGCGGTTTCGAATGCACCGAAAGGGAATGACACAGGTATTATTATTTTGGTGAACTCTATATCGCCAATGCTGGAGTCTACATAGTTGTCATGTATAAAAAATTAGTAATGGATATCCTGGGTGTCCAAAGATATTTAATTACTTTTAATGTACAATTAGAAACAGCTTATTTTCACTCGTTCCATCTGCATACTGTCAATGAACTCTTTTTACAAAATTGTTGTTCTTTCTGATGGTACAAAAAATAACTTCCATATATGTAATAAAATGCCAATTATGAATATATATATTAACAATAGATTTGTGCCCTTTGATGTCTAATTCTCAGCTTCTGCCAATTCTCGCATGGAAACTTTTTTTTGTAAGAGTTCCCTTTATTTGTAGGTTGTGGCTAGACTTTCCTATATTGGAACATTGGGCATCATGACAAGGATCACTCCACAGTTTGAAAAGTCAAGGAAAGTTAGTGGACCCAGAGCTCTGCAACCTAGCCAGGTAATATATCTTTACCCATCATTTATATTAAAATAAGGAAGAGCTATGGTACTCTAGTGTCCCTTGAATTATTTTTTACGTTTTGCATCAATTGCAGTGGGGCATGCTTTGCCCTTGCGATACGCCTGAAGGGGAATCTTGTGGACTGGTGAAAAACTTGGCATTGATGACCCATGTTACAACTGATGAAGTGGAAGGCCCTATTAAATCTCTGGTATTAGTTCTGTTGATTATCAGCATTTTATCACATTACATGCTTGACAATTTAATTTTGCGCCTGTGGCTTACCTGAGGTGTGTATCCCCTTGTGTCTTAACTCTTAAGGTTGTTTGGCTTAGGATCATTCAAACTATTCCCCTGGAAGATGGACAAATTAGTGGCCTGTACTCTTAGATAATTATAAACTATATCTTTAGGGTGGTTCTATATGTAGGACCCGTCTACTTCAGCAGGTCCAAATTAGATCTGAACTGACGATGATGTCCCTCTTAATTATTTATTATAATTTAAGAAATGATGTTCAGAAGTGACGCTGAAGTTCCTCTTAAGTAGTTATGTTAATTCGTAAAAATTAACGAAGGATAGTTATGATAATTTACCACTCCCAAAAGACCTGCTGGTCCCGCATACAGCAAGCCCCTGTCTTTAGCAGTGCTATGTCAGCCTGTTTAGTTATTGTTCCTTTTTTTTTGTTAGCATTGTCTACCAGATAGTATACAATATGCGTGTAAAATCTCATATAGTTTTTTATAGTTAGCATTCCCAATAATGCTAATGATATTTATAGTTTGGAGTTATATATTCATTTGTTTCAATTTGAATTGAAGCTGATATCTCGTGTATCAGTGTTACATCCTAGGTGTTGAAGATTTGGAAATACTTTCAGGAGAAGAACTACACAAGCCTGACTCCTATCTGATTATGCTAAATGGGCTCATTCTGGGAAAGCACAGGAGGCCACAGGTGACTGATAACATGTCTATTGGATATATGTTCTCTCTCTCTCTCTCTAAAAAGTTTCATATTGTGATGGTGTGGTAACTATGTTCTTGGTGATTGTTTTATTCAGTATTTTGCTGAAGTCATGAGAAAACTACGGAGGGCTGGTAAAATTGGCGAGTTTGTGAGCATTTTCATGAATGAACAGCAGGTAAGCTTTGACAAATTAATGTAACTGTCTTCTTTTAACATATGGGAGATTGAATTGAAGAGGGATACCTTTTGCAGCATTGTGTTTACATTGCATCAGATGGAGGCCGTGTTTGTCGTCCCCTCGTTATTGCTGATAAAGGTGTGTCTAGAATTAAGGAACACCATATGAAGGAGCTGAAGGATGGAGTACGGACTTTTGACAGCTTTCTTTGGGAAGGGTTGATAGAGTACCTTGATGTAAATGAGGAGAACAACGCTATGATTGCCTTATACGAAGGAGAGGCAACTAAAGACACAACACATATTGAAATAGAACCTTTTACCATCTTAGGTGTTTGCGCTGGGTTGATTCCATATCCACACCATAACCAGTCCCCGAGAAATACCTATCAGGTTAGTTTTATCTCTACACAGCACAGCTGATCATTTTTGTTCAAAGCAAACAAAATAATACTCACTAACTTCTTGCATCTATTTTGTGTAGTGTGCCATGGGAAAGCAAGCTATGGGCAATATTGCATATAACCAGGCAAGTGGGTGTAATTTGGATTGACCTTTCTAGGAATTGGTTACATACACTGTCTGTTAATATTTCGTAGTGGATGATACTTATTCGTTCATTATACTTGTAAGGTGCCTTTGTGTTTGCTTTCATGTGATACAATAGAGCTATTTGCATTATAGTTTAAGCAGCTTTGACATGTAACCTGTTTATGTTTAGCATAAGTTAAAATTGGATGAATTGTATTTCAGTTGAAGTATGTAAATTGTTGTTCAGACATGAAACTTACATCCGAGAGCTACATATTTCCTTTAATTATCAGCCTTTCTCTTTGTTTAGAAATCACTTAGGTACTTCCTCAACATAAACTACTGATGTGCTAAAGTTGTTGGCATCTAAACTCTGCAGAATACTTAAATATCATCAAGCCAACTCCCCATTGGGGGGGGGGGGGTGATAAAATTATCCCTGTTCATTTAATTTACTATGATTATCCTTATGGTTTTACTTTGCAATTATCTGATTAACAAACCTGCTGCTTTGCAACTGATTATTATTATTATTAATATTATTTTGCAGTTGTGTCGGATGGATACACTAATATACCTTTTGGTGTATCCTCAAAGACCATTGTTAACTACCAGAACTATAGAATTGGTACGTATGCATCATCTCAAATAGAGAGTACATCCTATTTTCAGGATATTAACAATTTTAAGTTACAGGTTGGATATGATAAATTGGGAGCAGGGCAGAATGCCACAGTAGCTGTGATGAGTTATAGTGGATATGACATAGAGGATGCAATTGTTATGAACAAATCATCCCTTGATCGCGGTTTCGGCCGTTGCATTGTGATGAAAAAGTATGCTCTCTCCTCAACTTTGTCCTAAATTACATTTTTGGAAATTGCACCTTAGCCCCATAAATATAGGTTAATTGTAGTCAATTAAACTTGATGTGTGATTTGACTGATTTCTCCAAGTTGGTTTTCTCTGCACCGTGGGCTCTATATTCAATAGGCGGTTATTTTATGAGAAATTGATCATATTCTGTCGTTCCTCACTTTTGTTTTCCCATGTTTAGGATAAGGGCAAGGCCATGCACAAAGTTTGTAGTTTGAGTTGTTGACTATAATTTTTTTAACCTATTTGTGACTGTCATTACTCATTACTTATACAAAAACAAAAAGGTCATTTACTAGTTTTCTTGGACCAAGCTCATTCCTTGTTTTGGATACTTTGGACCAAAAATGAGATGCTATGAATACATTATCCATCTTTGGATAAATCTATTTTAACTGGTTCTGGGCTAGGCATAAAAGAAAAGCTAGTAGTGTCAAATTTCAATAACTGGGACTGAGTTACATAAGGGAAGGACCTCAACGAGGATGTTCTGCATCAAAAAATTTCCTGTTATTGTTCTCTATGATTGCTACTAACTTTGCTATCCTGTTTCTTCAAACTAGGATGACTGCTGTGAAGCAGAATTACGAGAATAAGGTATCTGACAGGATAGTTAGGCCTCAACGTGAGGGATATGAAGCGGAAAGGATGCAGGTTTGTATAATGCATAAACAAATGTAAACAGTTTTATCAAAGTAGATACCTATAGTATTATTTTCTAATTCTCGTCTGATGTTCAAACAAAGACATGCACTTCTGCTTGAACCATCCAAATTAATGCTCAAACCAACTTCAGATATTATTTCACAGCCATATAATATCTTGCCTATTGATTATTTATTTTTTTTACAATTTTGACCTGTAATTTTGAATTCAGATTTTGGATGATGATGGAATAGCGTCTCCAGGAGAGATAATCAGACCCGAAGATGTCTATATTAATAAGCAGTCTCCGACTGTTACAAGAGGGAGTACCATAAAATCAGCCCTACCTGATAGGTTTGTCTTTCAATATATGCGTGATTTGAGTATTTATCTCTTTTCATGCTTAGTTTAGATGATATGTAATCCTTGCACTATTACCTCAGTGCATACAAGCGAAGCTGGCAGGTATACAAAGGTCCTGAAGGGGAGACACCAGTAATAGACAGAGTATCTCTTTCCAATGATAGAAATAACAATATGTGTATCAAATATATGGTCCGTCATACTCGTAGGCCTGAGGTAAGAGTTTATCTTAGGATGATAGTGATAAAAAAATTCTTTTGGAGACTGACAATCAAATTCCTTTTTCCAATCAGGTTGGTGACAAGTTCAGTAGCAGACATGGGCAGAAAGGTGTTTGTGGGACCATTGTTCAGCAGGAAGATTTTCCATTTTCGGAACGTGGCATATGTCCCGACCTGATTATGAATCCCCATGGATTCCCAAGGTATCCGTATTACTTGCATTTAGTTAGATTCTACGAATTATTCTTGTAACCCCGCCAAGCTTCCAGCACCTATGTTCAATGTCCTAAGGTTAAAATCCTTCTAACCAGTAGGTTGCATGGTTGCTTCTGTTCCAGGAGTAGATCCTCCTATTGTCTTTTTTGGTGGGGTTTGGATTCTCCATTTTTACAGATACAAGAATGGCCACTATGATTTGTTATATGTGCGTGTGTGTGTGTGCAAATGATTCATATCCTTCCCTTTGATTACCTTTGTAATGATTTAATTTATTATGTATAAACCAGCCGTATGACAGTTGGAAAGATGATAGAGCTTCTTGGGAGTAAAGCTGGAGTTTCAAGTGGCAGATTTCACTACGGAAGTGCATTTGGAGAACCTAGTGGTCATGCTGACAAAGTTGAAGTGATAAGGTATTCTTTTATACTGGACTTTCATCTTCTTATTTTAAATTACTCATGAGGGATCATGTGTATCAGTGAAACCCTTGTGAAGCATGGTTTCAGTTATGGCGGAAAAGACTTCATCTATTCAGGTGTTTGTTCCTTCCTTTTGCTCCCTTGCTATTTAATATTATATTCCGTCAGAAGTTGGAGTACATATTTATATAGTTCATGGAATATGATATGACACTCATTTCTTCCCCAGTGCCTCAAAATCCATCATGCTTGATATGTAGAGCTTAAAGTTATTTTTTTCAGTTTAATGTGTGAATAAATGTGATGTTTGTTGGCCAGAATCACTTAAAATCAACTTGGAAATAGTTTAGAGAACCTAAAGATAGAAGCACTAACAAAGAAAGTCAAAAAGTTGATCGGGAGTCTCTTAATTTAAGTAAAAATAAATAGAACCAGAAATAAAGGTAAGTGGTGAACCTGAGTAGTATGCTAACTTTAGGGGTTTGATTAGTGTCATAGTTTCTAAGAGAGTATTATCTATTTAATCCTTATATGGATGGAACATGATAAATTCAGATTTTTCTAAATTTAATTATTCTAAGATCATATCTCTTTGCCGATGTTTTGATTTTTTAATTTCTTCTGAATCTTATGTATTACGGAAATTGAATTCATACTTTGATTTGACAGTGTTATTGAAAATCAAACCCATGTGGGCACTGCCAACCTAATGGGTGCCCTTTTAGTATATATAGATAGAAGGAAAAACTGAACTCTTCATACTCAAGTGTTATTATATGCGGAGACGTATAAGTGTAAATTTATTACAAACTTGAAATGGATCATAGAATGTTATGCAACTCAACTGCTTTATTTGTTCCAGGTATTACTGGTCTACCCCTGCAAGTGTACATCTTCATGGGTCCAATATACTACCAAAAGTTGAAACATATGGTAAGAAATTAGTATCTCTAACTCTAAATGCTAAGTATTAGCTATGTTATGGACTTTGCATTTCTCACAAGCAATTTTGTGAAATATTCATCTCTAGTGATAGATTTTCTGCGCTCATCTTTATTTCGTTATTGAACATGTCTAAGCTACAAATATTTAGGAATCGATACTATGGTATATTGGTATGTAAATATGAAAGCTTTAGAATTGAACTATTATGTCCTTCCGAACCAGTGATGATACAAGACCTTTCCACATTCACTTGGTCCTAAAAAATATTTCGAAGAAAAAAAAACCTTTGAATCACCACAATATTTTATCTCTCATTTTCCAATCAGCTTTTTTGTGTTCCAAATTTCTAATATTCAAGTGGTGCCAAATATGCCATGCATCTAATTTTTGAAGGGCAAGTAGTGTTTGTTCAATAAGGCTTATTTGGACAATCTGTTAAGAACCTTAAGATCTAGACATGATTTAGTACTTTATAATTTTGCACTAATTAAGACTTGTAGCTTGCCATAAGCTTTATGATAATTTTTGCAGTATTGATTATATTGTTATGGCCTTCCTTTTTTTAAGATGTCCTGACCAGTACATATATTCTCTCAGATAGTGTCTATGTCCTGGGTGCAAATGTATATTTAATTGAAATTTCTTTGTTAAAGATACCATTTTATTTTTGTCTGCCAGGTCTTGGATAAAATGCATGCTCGAGGTAGTGGCCCTCGTGTGCAGATGACAAGACAACCCACAGAAGGGAAAAGTAGAAATGGGGGTACAAATTTTCTCAAGTCAAATTACTTGAGCTTATCCTGGAATGGCGATTTAATTGTTGTAAAATTTCAGGGCTTCGTGTGGGAGAAATGGAACGTGATTGTTTGATTGCTTATGGTGCCAGTATGCTGATATATGAGCGGTTAATGATTTCCAGTGATCCTTTTGAGGTTCAGGTATGTAAACTGTTCCCCTGGTAGTGTGTGTGTGTGTGTGTGTGGGTAATCTGGGAAATATGAGTTTTAAGTGGACATATGCTATTTTTTGGTGAAAGTTTCAGACAATAGCTCTTTCGATCTGTTTTGAGTTTTAGTAAATGTTTTTGGCACACCAGTTATTTACTTGGCAGATGGTCATGTCATATGTGGATCACAAGTAAGTAATAATTTGTTTCACAGGTTTGTAGAAAATGCGGTCTGTTAGGATATTTCAACTACAAGCTGAAGACTGGTGTTTGCTCAACATGCAAGAATGGGGATAATATATCTACAATGAAACTTCCATATGCATGCAAGCTCTTGCTCCAGGTAAAGCTGTGATTTCAATGTGGTATTAAGACTGACGATACCTTCTATTCATCACTTTTAATGTGGGATTAAGACTGAGTTTTTTCAATGCTTTGTTATTATTCCAATGTTGAACTCATTGGCTCACACTCCTTTTCTTATGTGCATACCAGGAACTCCAATCGATGAATATTGTTCCCAGATTAAAACTCACTGAGGCTTAGATTTAGAGGTTGTTTGGTTCGGAGGTAGAATATGTGGAGTATAAAAATCTCATGAATATCTCATAGGTTGTTTGGTTGACATAAAATGTGGGGATTTTTCCTAGGAACTCAAAATTCCCACATAAAGGAAGAATTCATCTACCTAAAGGGGGACCTAGATAGCTAGAAATTCCCATGAATTTCTTTTCCCAAATCCAACCAAACAACTTTTTTAGAATCATAAGAATTTAAAATTTCCAAGGAATTTGATCTTGATATTGAATTAATTTCTCACATACAACCAAACGACCTCTTAAGCAACTCAGCTATCACAGATGCAGGAAGATGCTCACTTTGGCAGGAAAGCAGTTAGCAGCAGTCAGTTATTACTTATTAACTTGTACTATTGTATCATCTGAGAATTTAAACAGAACCGTCACAGCTTTATTTACTGCAGCAGTGGGCGAATGGTAAATCTCACACCTGAAATATACTAACCTCTAAACTAGCAAAGGTCATTTGACTGAAGCTGCGATTTCGCGGTAACAGTTGACAAAATATCATAAGATAATTTGATTAATGCCGAATCAAATAGCAATCAATTGCTATAAAATCATTAGTACACCCAACATTTTAATTTACTTTTTTGATGAAATTGATTTGCATATTCATTCTACAAAAGATGCTACAAATCATGACTCTCACGTTTACATCTCTAAATTACAGAGGTTTGAAATTCAATTTAGCATATCTGATGGTAGCTTCTTGTTCTAAAAATATTCCTCTGCTCCTTTCTAGCCACAAACAAGTGGACTCTCATCAAAATATGATTTTTTGACATTACTAAAAAACATGTCCAAAATAGTCCATGTAAGATGAACAGAGAAAATCAGTATCTAAGTAAAGCAATCACATTCTCCCTTTTCTGAAACAGCTGGGAACCTCAGCATAAGCAAATCGTTCTTTGTCTGCAACTTCACTTCATCTCCTGAAAACGTGAGCAATTCCTTTTCCTTGTTCTAAAGCTGGGATACCTCATTTTTCAGTGAAGCTACCTTGTCCTTGAGATCACCTATCCTTAGCAGCACCATCTCTTTTCAACTCCTCTTTTATCTCCTTGAAGTGAAGATATCTCCACGATTTTCTCAAGCTCCTCAATCTTTCTCTCCTTGAAGTTGGAGAAATAGTTCTGTAAAAAGCGATCAAACTGTTCAGTCATCATTGCCCTGAAACTTGGGGGTCGCGTTTTCATGTTGAAGCAAAAAATATATATTTTTTGATTCGGTGGTCACTTGCTATAAGTGGTTCAGGCAGTCATATCAGCATATGTCGCCCCCCCCCCCCCCCCACCCCCCCCCCCCCCCAAATTCAACATGAAAATGTGTTTGTTTTGATGCAGAATTTAACAGTTAGACCTGACTTTCTGTCGAAAACACCATTTCCTCCTTTTTCAAGACTCACTTTTAGCATTTGAGGCAGAGATAGAGAACTAAGTAATTGTTCATTCTGAATGATAATTGCAGTGGACTTTACGGTTAAAAAAACTATATTGTTATCTATGTGACCGGAAATGACGCCATGACGACTAGTGGAGGATCTAGAAAACTTATCAATGATGACTGAATAGCACTAACAACAGTGATAGTGGCATATTAATAAGATGAAGTAGCTAAAATTTTATCAAAACTCAATAAATATTGGCTATTCTATGAATGTTTGGTATAACTCCGTGATAAAATAACGGTAATTATACATGCAGGTCTGAAAAACACTATATGTGATCCCTGAATTGTGTTAGTGCACCCAAAATATTATATTTTTCAGACCTGCATTAGTAAACATGGACCTGCATGTATCAACACTCTAAAATAATAAGGTGAAATAGCTAAAAAGTTCCACAATTCAATAACTATTGGCTACTTAGTCAATTTAAAAATATTGAAAACTACAAAGAATGCGTTTTCTTTAGTTATTAAGAGAGAACTACATAAGTTCAAATTTCCATGAGATTTTATTTTAATTTGTATGGATTAAAGAATATATATCAATACTATAATAGTAGTACTTCTTAGGTGATGCAATTATTCTTTTAATAATTATTTCAGTTTAATTAAGTATAGTTTTAATTTATTTTGTAAATATTTATTTAATGAAAAAATATAGCTTCATTTGATTATATTATTTTTTTAATACAATAATTTTGATATACATTTAGTACTTTCAGTTTAATTTAGTTCAGTTCAGTTAACTAAAATATAATTGAGGAGAGCATGCCTAAAGCCTTGTTCTTCTGAGCTAAACCGAACAATCAAAACTGACTGAAGTGAAAAATTAATGTACCTAAAATATAATTAATATGACTAAATTTACTTGAATTTCAATAAAATTATAAGTACATAATTTGATCTTTTGGTTTCCTAAAATGGATAGAATGAATTTACAAAATAATTTATATGAATATCTTTTGATTCGAAAAAGAAAGATGCTGATTTTCTATGAATATCGGTGTGGGTTTCTATCTATATTAATATCTAGTTATTACATTTAATTTTCTTCAATATATTTTAACTGCGTACAGCAGCCATTCAATACCATTTATAATTTTTCATGAATATGCTGAATATTAAGTATACCAAATTTAATCTAATTTAATGGACCAAAATTACATAATTAACCAATTCAATTGAAATCAATTGAGGATCAGGAAATAATGACGAAAATAGGTCTAATTGAATCTTAATGATATATATAGAATCAAACAAAATAGTAAATTAACATAACTAAAAATAGTAGAATAATACAATTATGGTATGATTGGGAGAAAATTCCAAATTAAAACTAAAATTACAAAATTACCCACAAATTAAATGGCTAATTAAATCCTAATTAAATACCAAGAATTCTTATTAGGGTGTGATGATGATGAGTAAGGGATAAAGTATTATTTTATTTGTCTTGTGGTACTTTACTGAAACCATCCTAAAATGAGAAATGAATTCATTTACATGAAACAGATTAATCTGAAAACTCATTGCTCTCATATCTTCAGTTTTTTATCAAGCATGTAGGGAACTCTCTAAATAAAAATAGTTGAATTTATTAATTTTTAGTAAATTATTAATAGTTTCTCTATATATGAATTTCATTTTATGTTTTATGAAAAATACTAATAGAATAGAAAATGACAGGGTATTTTTGTACACTAGAGTCAAAGAAAATATTAAATTTGTTAATTAATAAATAATCAGTACGTTTTTCTGAAACTAGATTATAGTTATACCTCACATATCAATTTTGAATGTTTCATTTCCCTTAATTATGTTTTGAACAAGTACTCGTACCCCTGAGTTATTAAGTATGTATTAATATCCCCTTGAAGTTTTAGAATGTGCTGATTTGCCCCTTATTTTTATTCCAGCCGATTTTTGGTCGGTTATTGAAAGACAAAACAACCATTGTTACAACTATAATTAAAAAACAAGAAATCAAACATTTTACCCGAATCAGCCTTCAACTTCAAGCAACAGTATTCAAGCAGATCAATGCAGTCTGCGTGTAAAAGTATCAAACAATATGTAAACTGTATCTGATTGCTTGATTAGAATAAGGCAGAAACATGCCTATATATAGTTACATACAAGGGCTTAAAGCTAAATACTGAAACTAGCTAAACCCTAGACACATAAGTGCAATATACAAAGTACATACATAATTAATAAATCAGTCCTTCAATTCTTCTTGTATTGTCACACCCCCCTTCAAGCGAAGCGTCGGATTGACTGAGACGCGAAACTTGGACCGAAAGAAGTCAAACAACGCACGATTGAGCCCCTTGGTGAAGATATCCGCAACTTGTAAGGATGTCGGAACATGACCAACTCGTAGTTTGCCAGCACTAACTAGCTCCCTCACAAAGTGATAGTCGATGTCGATGTGCTTAGCTCTCTTGTGAGCAACTGGATTCTCCGCAAGAAAGATAGCACTGTTATTGTCACAAAGAAGCACCGGAGATCCCTGAAGTGGGAAGCGCAGATCCCGAAGAATATGTAACAGCCATACTACCTCCGAAGCAGTGTTCGCAAGAGCTCTGTACTCCGATTCAGAGCTTGACTGAGAGACTGTAGGTTGCTTCTTCGCACTCCATGAGACCAAGTTGCCACCAAGGAAAACTGCATATCCATAAGTAGAGCGACGTGTCTCCAAGCAGCGCGCCCAATCAGCATCAGAGTAGGCTAGTATCTCCGAAACACCATCGGCAGTGAAGGTCAATCCACAATGTTGCGTGCCTCGAACATATCTGAGAATACGAGTAACTGCAGCAAAATGATCATCCCGTGGATCCTGAAGGTATTGACTCACAGAGTTGACAGCAAAGGATAGGTCAGGAGGAGTGATGGTGAGATACTGAAGTGCACCTACAAGAGAACGATACAACTTCGGATTGTGAAATGGTCCACTGGTACTGCTGTGTAACTGAGATAACGGAAGAAACGGTGTAGAAACCGGCGTAGCATCCAACATCCCAGCTCTCTGAAGAATATCCCCAGCATACTTAGCTTGACCCAAGAACAACCCAGTAGAGGTGGGTGTAACCTCCAAGCCAAGGAAGTAGTTGAGGTATCCGAGATCCTTGACAGAGAATTCCCGATCAGCCCGAGCTATGAAACTCTGAATAGCAACCTTATCATTCCCGGTAAGAATGATATCATCGACATAGATGAGAAGGTAAAGGATGACTGAGCCACGGGTAAACACAAACAGAGACGGATCCGATAGACTGCCAACAAAGCCAAGACCCTTAACAAAGGCACTGAAGCGATCAAACCATGCCCTAGGAGCTTGCTTAAGACCATAGATGGCTTTCCTCAAAAGACATACATGATTAGGACGTGCAGGATCCTGATATCCAGCTGGTTGCGCCATGTAAACTGGACCGTCAAGAACACCATTCAGAAAAGCATTCTTTACATCGAGCTGATGAAGCGGCCATTTCCTCATAGTAGCAATAGCAATCACTGTGCGGACAGTGGCAGCCTTGATAACTGGACTGAAGGTATGATCAAAATCAAACCCCGGAACCTGTGAGAATCCTTGAGCTACCAGACGTGCTTTGTACCTCTCAATAGAGCCATCCTGTTTGTACTTCAATCGATTGACCCACTTGGAACCAACCACATTAACATGTGGAGGGCAAGGCACCAACTGCCATGTCTGTTGCCGCTGAAGTGCATCAATCTCCTCATCCATAGCAGTAACCCATCGGGAGTCCTTGACTGCAGCCTTGAAATTTCTCGGTTCCTTCTGTACCAGTAACTCAGCAACTAAACCCGTGGCCACAAAATCAGGTCCAAGACTGCGAGCTATTCTTGTTCCATCCTGATGACGAGTGACCATCGAGTGAGCCCTAGGAGCAGGTGGGGCTGCTGGAACCTGTAGAGCTGTGGAAGCAGGAGGAGTCAAAGTAACACTTCCAGACGAGACTGAATCACCAGGTGAATCGGAAGAACTCGAGAATATTGGAGAAAGCTCTGGAGTGGCTGGTTCAGGTTCATCGGCGTTTGCTGCTGATGTAGTCGAAGAAGGCTCATGACATGCCGTACAAGGCTGCTGTGGTGGAAGGACCTCGACAGAAGATGTCTCTACATCAGGATCAGTGGGGTCAACAAAGGAAGAGACATCCAAAGAGGAGAAATGAGCCTCTGTGGATACTCTCGAGAATGGAAAGTGACCCTCATCGAAACGAGCGTGACGAGACATATAAATACGACCAGAGGCAGGATCCAAGCACTTAAATCCTTTGTAGTGTGCACTGTAACCCAAAAAGATACATGGCAGACTGCGAGGGGCTAATTTATGTTCAGATGTAGGCCGAACATAGGGAAACACACGGCAACCAAATGGATGAAAGTTCGAGTAGTCTGGCGAACATCCAAAGAGTGCTTCAAAAGGAGACTTGTTATCAATCACTGGTGTTGGCAACCGGTTGATAGTGAAGACAGCAACACTGAATGCATCATCCCAGTGAGATAGCGGTAGGTGTGAATGAAACAGCATGGAGAGGCCCATCTCCGTGATGTGTCTGTGCTTGCGTTCTGCTCTACCATTCTGCTCAGGTGTATATGGACATGAGACTTGATGATGAATGCCACGAGTTCCAAAGTGAGACTGCAACCTGTTGTTGATGAATTCAGTCCCTCCATCACTCTGGAAAACTTTGATGCGAGATGAGAATTGGTTCTCCACGAATGCTTCAAACTAGAAGTATACATCGACGAAATATGATTTGCGACGAAGAGGGTAGAACCACGAAAAACGCGAATAATCATCCACAAACAAAGCATAATAAGAGAAACCATTTCCCGAAACAACCGGAAATGGCCCCCACAAATCACAATGAATCAAATCCAAAACATTCTTAGCCCGTCTGGGGTTCTCAACAAAAGACAGTTTGTGGCCTTTAGCCATAGCACACGGTTCACAAATACCAGGTTTTGGAAGCACAGAAGTAAAAGACAAAAATCCATGTTTGTTCAACAAAGAAAGAGTAGCAGAGGACACATGTCCTAATCGAGCATGCCACACTTCAAAAGATGCTCTATTATTGTTCTTCTTCACCACTGAAAGAATTGCTGTCTCACCACGGTCCAGCACATACAGCCCATGCTCACTGTGTCCCTGCCCCAAGATTGCCCTGCTGAACTTGTGCTGAATAGTAAAAGACTTGTCATCGAAAGAAATAACAGCACATAACTCCTTGGTAAGCTTACTAATTGACAACATGTTTTTAGTAATAGCAGGCACAACCAAGACATCAGATATATGTATAGAAGGGCTAACTCTAGCAACACCAACAGCAGTAATAGGAAGAGAAGCACCATTACCAACAGAAACAGAGATAATACCATTATATGGAGCCAGAGCAGTCAAGTTCGAAGGGGTGGCACTCATATGGTTGGTAGCCCCTGAATCAAGATACCTGTCTGAAGCTGTAGGAGCAGTAGCGGGCTGAGTCTGAGGAGCCTGGTAGGGAACGTACTGCGGTGCATACACATGTGGCTGAGGAGCCACTGCCGCAGGAGCAACATGAGCAGCATAAGTCTGAGCAACAAGAGCCTGAGGAGCCGATGGAGGCTGTGCCGGCTGAGGAACATGAGTCTAGTACTGCTGCTGGCCATAAGGCTGTGGTGATGGAGTCACATAACTCTGCGTAGAGTTTCCACAAAACCTAGAGATGTGCCCGAAACCTCCACACGTGTAACACTGAATCTGAGCACCCAAAACACCGGATCCGGACACACCAGGACCTCCAGGAGCTGCCCAGGGACGACGACCGCCACGGCGACCGCCGAACCGGCCGCCGACACGCGCGGCCTGTCCAGGCGCGTGAGCCCACGCGCCACCGTCTGGATGCTGGGCGGCCGGGGCAGTCTGCTGGGCGGTCGCAGCAAAGGCTACCGGTCCCACCGGAGCCTGTACCTGCACATTCGTTTTCTCCAAATTTGCCAAAAAAGCCTCATATCCCTTGGCTTGATCCACAACAGTTATATACGGAGGCAAGGGATCAAGAACAGCAATAGGTGCACTAAAATTTTTATATTCTTGACCAAGGGCAGTGAGAAACCACATAAGCTTGTCGCGGTTATCCGCAGGTTGGCCCATAATACTCAATTGATCATAAACTTTAACCAGAGACAGATGAAGATCATGAATCGTACCAATCTTGCGAAGGAGATTAGCCTGCTGTCGGAGGCTGAAAACGCTAATCGAGGTACTGTGTTGATAGGTGCTGGCAAAAGTGTCCCACATCTCCTTAGCGGTGGTACACCCGGTGATCTCATTCAACGCATCAGCAGTGCATGAGGAGAGGAGCACACTACAAAGTCTCTGACCATCCACGATCCAGGATTTGTAGGCAACAAGGGCAATGTCGTAGGCGGCCTGCTCCTTCTGAAGAACGGCAGAGTCCGGTGGTGAGGAGGAGGAAGAGGCGGCCGTTGGCGGCACGGGAACGGGAGGGCGAGGAGTAGAGCCATCCAGATGGCCAAACAATCCTTGAGGCATGAACACATACTCTACCTGCTTCTTCCACCGCAGGTATGTCGAAACTTCCAACTTGGTATTGAGAAGATGAACCATCGTGTTGATTGTAAGAGAATCATCCCTGGTAGCAGCCATCGTCGTGTGAACAACAAAGAAAGAGGGCAGAAAATTTTTGAACTGAGAGGGGAGGGCAGAAAAAAAATTTTGCGTGCGTGTGGGAGAGAAGAAGAGGCGGCGGCGGCCAAAGAAGGAGAAAAGGGGGAGAGGGTTTAAGAACCCTAGGGTTTAAGGAAAGGGGATCGTCAGGCGACTGATACCATGTAAACTGTATCTGATTGTTTGATTAGAATAAGGCAGAGACATGCCTATATATAGTTACATACAAGGGCATAAAGTTAAACACTGAAGCTAGCTAAACCCTAGGCACATAAATGCAATATACAAAGTACATACATAATTAATAAATCAGTCCTCTAATTTTTCTTGTATTGTTACACAATACTCAAGCAGACTGCGTGTAAAAGATTATCGTCAACTTCAAGCAACAGTGTTCAAGCAGACTGCAGTTAAAAGGTTATGAACAGCAAGATCAATGCAACGGTTATGAACATTACCTCATGCGCCTTTTACACGTGTTTGACTGCGTTGACTGTAAACCAGACTTTACCGAAGAGGTTACCCGTGTAATTTAACTTTATCCAAAAGCACAAGTGTATACAGTATACCCTTTCACTAGAGCCTCCACATAACAAGGGTGTCATCATATTGTAAGCATCACAAATAGCCTTTGTTGTGAACATTTTTACTTCTCACTCTGTTATAATAAACAGAAAAGTTTACTTTCACGCATGTACTCATTCAGAACATATAAATATTATGTGAAAGTAATCCAAGCATGCAATTGTACCATCCTACAAATATTAAGCAATCCTTGGTTGATAACAATTGCAGAAATGATACCGTTGCACACCTTTTTGCTGCAAAGTTTTCCACAACCACAAAGGAGGACATCCCTTCTTCTTCTTCTTCAGACTCAGGATGGCAGGAATGAACCAAAGTGAGAGATGGGAAGAGTTAATGATGTATACAATGTTACAAATTAGAATACAGTTGAATCTCGATAAATGAATAATTTTTTCCAATCCCGACTTGGGCTAAGGGGCTAAATGTATAATCTCGCTAAATACATTAATGAATAACTTTCCTGAAATCCTTAAAGACCATATGTAAATATAAATGAATAATATATATATAAATATATATTATTTTTATTATTTAAAAATATTTTTTCAATCAACAATGTTCATAAGATAAGTCATTATTTAAAAATAAAAAAAAAATAGTTTACAGTTTTTTGCTTTTATTCCTTAATCCTTGATCTCATCTTTGATATTTGCCAGCGCAAAAAAAACTTTAGGAGTATTTTGTTCGTGTCATAGAAAGTAGTTCCGCAAGGTGATTACTGCTTGACATGCTTCTTTTGATAACACATTTGGTACATACTATTTTATTAGTAGTTTTAAATACAATGTACATATGCACTTTTTTTTTTTTACTTAGTCCACATACATATAGTTCATTTATCCCTATGTTAATTAATACTAAAAAGTTATTCTCACTTTTTTTTTTGGTACCACTTTTTTGGTACCAAATTTTGGTATCCTATTCTTTCTCCCGAAAAGAGCCCAGGTTTCCTAGTCTAGATTCGCCGTCGGGGAGGCTCCGGCCGGCGCCTCTCGCCGGGCCGGAGGAGACCTCCCCTCTCCCTCTCCCCCTAACCAATAAATATCCCCTCTCTTAGCCCATTCGCTCGACAAACTACAATTCTGGGAGTTCGAGATCTGCTTGTCAACGCCGGCCGGAGGAACACAGATCCGGGCCGGGATCCGTTGGAGGGAGCGGGTCGCCACCGCCAACGACCATGGAAAACGCTGCTTAGTTGACCAGATCCGGGCGCCACGCGACGGACCCGGACGGAGCGCAGCACATCGGACGCAGCGGAACGATGCAGAGCAGCCGGATCCGGACCGGACGAACCGCCGGGACGCACGCCTCCGACGCAACGAGGGTGGCCACCGTGGGAGACTTCGATCAACCAGGAAGCGAGAATAGGGCTGCTCGAGGACGGACAGATCTGGAAATCCACAGGTTTGGGGTTCACCGCGCTGGTCGGCTTGATCGGCGCATCTGCTCTGGTCAGCTCGGCTCGGGTCTGGTCGGGTCAGATTTGGATTTTTTTTTCTACTGGAATTGGCATAATTAGAGTGAGAAGGGTTGAGGTATGACTTGAGCATGTTAAAACAATTCCTTAGTGTAGCTTTGAGGTTTGTGGTGAAGAATAGGCAACTTGATAGGACGAAAGGACCAAACTGAGAAGATTTGAAACTGTAGCTGATATTTATGGGTTAGTATGAAACAGGAAACAGTGCAGTTGCTGCAACTATGAAATTTTATGAACATGTATAGGAATATAGTTGGGGCTTGTGGATATTGGCGGAAAGAGGAGGCTGTTTGCCTGAAATCACGGGTTTGAATCGGAGCTGAGAGGCAAGCGGGGCAACAGATTTGCAATTTCAACGGTTTAATGTTCAGATATTTTCGCGATTGTAAGGAAAGGTTTAGAAATTAGATTGGTTAAGGTTCTAGAATTGTGTTGAGTTGCCTGTGACGTTCTACACATCAAAACTGCAGTATTGAGTTGGGTTAGCAAGTCCATTTTGCTCTAAGTCCATCAGTATTTGGCTAAATAACGGGCACGCGCTTATTTGGGGTTTGATATAATATAGTTCTGGAGTTTTTATCTGCTATCATTAGTTTTCCTATGAATAGGTTAAACTGTGATTAGCTTCAAATCTGATTCTTAGCGGTATGCGGCAAAGGAGAAATCCGAGTCAGAGTATGTTGGTTACTTACTCTTGGCGGGTTCGTACATCAAACTTGTAGACAGAACAGGCTGTCTAGGCATAACTAATCTGTGAAAGTAACCCGAGACATCTCTTACTGCCTCTGAGGGGAGATGCAAATAACGTTTAATGAGATGGATTGGGAAGTGCTCACAGACTAATTATTGTCTAGACAACTTGTGACTGTTAGATTAAACTTCTATAATGCTTTGATGCTGTGAAAGTGAGCCGGTAAATCTCTTACTGCCTCCGAGGGGAGATGCAAATAACGTTAATGAGATGAATCAGCGAGTGATTGCAAAATTAGAGTGTTAGAGAACAATATTTGCCAGATTCACCTCTGATCTCACCCGCAATCTATTATACACTCATTATTTAGTTTAACCATCTGCTTGTTTATTTGATACAGGGAATGTACTACATCGCTATAGAACTAAATTTCCCTGTAATCTTACAAATTGTCTCGAATTCATGATGTATCTTTTTGATTATTTCGGTTGGGAGGAGCCACGAATAATCCTCTTTCTTTAAATTAAAAAAAATCCTATTTTTTCTCCCTATTTTCTTTGGCAAATTTTTAACCTTTCTTTATAGAAACTTAACTCCTAATCGATTTCAAAATTGATTACTAATAAATTTTTAAGTATTCATTCTTCTTCCTCCTTCTCCTCCTCCTTTTTATAAAAGTTTTTTGTCCTTGTCCCGATTCAAACAAGATTAAATTTTTTATTACTATAGTTTATTGATACTTAAGATTTCCATGAACATAAATGTTTAATTCTGAGCAATCCCGCTTTTTCATGATCTTCTGTTTTTTCTGCTCTGGCGATAAAAACGATTCCGACCTAATCCCCAAATCTCACACTCATTTTCCGGCGCCGCCTCTATGGCGGAGCCATCAACCATGAACCCAGCCCCGCCTGTGGTGTCCTATGCACAGGCGGTGGCGAACAACACTGCTAAAGTGAATAGGAACTCGATCCCGATCGGAGCCGCCTTCAATCCAAAACCGAGAGTCGACCATCTCGGGGAACCGGGCCTTCACTTTTCCGATGAGGAATGTGATCGTCTGGAAGAGCCTCTGAAACATACCCTAGTTGGGAGGTTTCTACGGGCCAGACCCAGATTGGAAAAGCTCCGGAAGGATTTCCAAACGGCTGGCTTCGTGGGTAAATCGGAGATCTATTTGCTAGACAATAAGCAGGTACAAATACATTTTGATTTTGCAGAGGATTACTACAGGTGCTGGATGCATAAGGTTTGGAGCTTTGGATCGTACTCAATTCGGATTACGAAATGGAGCCCCGATTTCGACCCGAATGCTGATTCCCCAATTGTACCGGTATGGGTAGCTTTATATGGATTAAAAAGACAGTTTTTTGATGAACATGCCATTATGTCTATTGGAAATCTGATAGGATTGCCAGTTAAAATAGATCAGGCTACTTTGAATAAAACCCGACCACATGTAGCTAAAGTCTGTGTAGAACTAGATGTTACAAAACCTTTAATTGACAGAATTTGGCTTAGCTTTCGAAATATGGGTTATTGGCAGAAGATTGAATATGAAAGCCTTCCTTTTTGTTGCCAAAAATGTTCAAAATTAGGTCACCACAGTGATATGTGCCAATCTGAAAATAGGCCTAGAGTTAATAATCCATGGAAGCCTACTTTGATTGAGAATTATGAGACAAATGCTTCATCTTCTGGATTAGCCAACAAGGGAAAAAATGAAACACCAATTGATATTTCTAATGAAACTTTGGTTAAGAATATCTCCTTGGAAAAGAGAGGTTTTGTGGATGCAGGTACATGCACTCTGGTTTGGAGAGAAAAAAAGAATCCAACAATATTAGAAAACCAACTGAGAGCCGAACAGAAAGGGAAGCAGGTCACAACAAATCCCAAAATTGATCAGACTGAACACCACAAGGTAATGACAGAAAAATCTCTTACTGTTGTTGTACAAGATTATAAAACAGATGATAACAATCTATTAGAGAAGGATGCCAGTGATTCAAACACTGGCTCCTTAAAATTTAATGATCCAATTGATCTTACCTCAGGTGAAGAACCAGCTACAGAGATTTCTGACACACAACAAAACCAAGGAAACACGGAAGCAAAGATACCTGAAGAAAGGCAGAGTATCAACTTTACAACTGAAAACAGCTCAGATGTAAATCAGATAATAGAAAACCAAGACTCAAACTTGGTGAAGCAAGGAATTGATGCTAAGAAAACAAGTCTGATGGTAAGTACAGGTATGAATACAACTTTATCTACTGAGGAACTAGCCATGATAAACAGTATGCCTGCTTTACCTAACTTGCAATGGTCACAAGAAAAAAGAGCTAAAGACACAGAAGGTGATTTCTCGTTAGAACCATTATATCAAGATAAAAAAAGATTTGATAAATTGCTTTCATCTACCCTATCTGATATAAACAACCAGCCTGACCAAACTGTCAAGAAAAAACGAGTTAAAAAAGATTACACTGGATCACAAAAGACAGTTACCACTAGATCTCAAATTGACCCTAATACATTAGTTTAATTATGTCAAGTTTTAATTTATGTGTTTGGAATGCTAGAGGAATTAGGAACTTTAGAACACAAGCTAGGATACTAAGTATAAAAAGGAAAAATAAAATTGGATTATTTGTAATATTAGAACCTTTTCTGGATAGTACTCAAATCTCATATGTTGCATTCACTCTAGGTTATAATAATTATCATGCACATCCTAGAAATAAAATCTGGATTTTATGGAATGATGAGTACAATATTACAATTACTGATACTCATAATCAATATATAAAGACATATATAAGACATACATCCTTAGATACTATGTGGCATGCATGTTTTATTTATGCTAGGCATAATACAGTTATTAGGAGAGAGTTATGGGCTGAATTGCAAGTGTATAGTAATCTTCCAACTGTATTTGTAGGGGACTTTAATACTGTGAGGTTTGCTAATGAATATATAGGTCAGTCTACACCAAACCTAGATTCAATGTTGGAATTTAATGAGTTTATAAATGAAAACAATTTAACTGAAATTCCAACATCGGGCAATTTGTTTACTTGGACTGGAAATAGAAGAATGAGATCAGGGAATATATGTACTGTTTGGGAAAGATTAGATAGAGGCCTAATATCACAATCTTTTCAAAATCTTTTTCCAAATAGCAGTATTAGAGTCAAGTCCAGACTGAACTCAGATCACTCTCCTCTAATACTCAGACTAGAAAATCATGGCATACAAAATATCCCCAAGTCTTTTAAATTCCAAAACTGCTGGATATCTCATGATAATTTTTTAGATGTGGTAAAGAGTAATTGGAGAGAGGATACATGATTATATGGAATGATGAATTTTTCTGTGAAACTTAGAAGACTAAAAACTAGACTCAGAATTTGGAACAAAGAGGTTTTTGGAAATATCCAAGATAATGTGAAAATTGCTGAGGATAAGGTCATACAGAAAGAAATGAATCATCAAATAGTTAATTTAGGAACCAGTAGAACTGAAATACACCAAGCCCAGGCTGAATTAACCATTGCACTATTAAGAGAAGAGACTTTTTGGAAACAAAAGTCTAGATTAAAATGGTTAGCTGAGGGAGATTTAAATACAAAATTTTTTCACTCCACTGTTAAGGCCAAACATGCTAAACAAAAAATAGCTTTGATTAAAAATTCAAATGATGACTGGATTACTAATCCAGATACTATTGGATCAGAAACTGTTCATTTTTACCAAGGCCTTTTGACTAATGATATTTTAAGTGCTGATGAGAATATCACAGATGAGCTACTGCAGCACATACCAGAGCTGATAACTGAGGAGATGAATAAGGACATAATGAAGCAGGTGGATTCATAGGAGTTGAAAAAAATAGTGTTCTCGATGGATGGAAATTCAGCTCCAGGACCTGATGGATTTTCAGGTACTTTCTATAAACATTGCTGGGAAATAGTTGAAAGGGACCTAATTGATGCAGTAAATGAGTTCTTGATAGGTGTACCAATCCCTAGAGCTATAACTGCTACTTTTATTACTCTTATACCAAAAAGACAAGTAAACACTACATTTTCTGATTTTCGACCTATCAGTCTGTGTAACTTCCTCAATAAATTTTTTTCTAGAGTCTATACTGATAGAATGAAGCCCATAATGCCATTATTGATCTCCCCTGAACAATCTGCATTTGTGCAGGGAAGAGAATTGGCTGATAATATACTCCTCATGCATGAATTAACTGATTATCTACATAATAAAACAGGGGGATTTAATATATTCTTGAAACTTGACATGTTGAAAGCATTTGATAGAGTCTCATGGAGTTTTTTAACTAAATTACTTCTAAAACTGGGCTTCAACACACACTTAGTATCAAATATTATGGGCAACATAAAAGCAGCAACATTCTCAGTTTTAGTTAATGGAAAACCCTATGGTTTTTTTAAGGCATCTAGAGGTATAAAACAGGAAGACCCATTGTCTCCATATCTGTTTATTATCTTAACAGAAGCTTTTTCAAGATCACTGGGTTTTCTGTTTCAATGTGCTAAAATTGATTACTATAAACTGCCACATTTAGCTAAGAAAATAACAAGTTTGAGCTTTGCTGACGATACCATGGTTTTCTTAAAAGCTAATAAGCACAGTCTAGAAAACCTAATGGAGTTCTTAAATAAATATGAAAGAGTGTCTGGACAGAAGATAAATATTGAAAAATCCTCATATTTTATGTCCAATAAAGCTCCACAGGCCTATCATAGAATTGTTTCAGATACTACTGGCATACCTATAAGTATTTTTCCTTTTAAATACCTAGGGTATCCAATTTATACAGGAAGAAAGAAACACTCCTATTTTAAGCCAATTTTTGACACTATTTTATCTAAATTATTTACTTGGCAAAATAAATGGTTAAATCAAGCTGGGAGACTTATATTAGCAAAACATGTGCTGTCTGCTATACCATTGCATGTGCTTACTGTTTTAAAACCAACCAATGGGGTTTTGGATAGGCTACATATACTATTTGCAAAAAAAATTTGGGGAAGTTCTGAGCATGGTCAAAATAAAATATGGAGGTCATGGATAAATATGTGTTACCCAGTACTGGAAAATGGACTTGGTCTGAGGAATTTGCATGTCTTAATTGATGCCTTCTCACTGAAAATCTGGTGGAAACTGCAGAAAGGAGGATCTTTATGGTCTTCCTTTATGTGGTCTCTACCAGAGAGTAAAATGAAGTCTAAAACATCGCAAAGATACAAACAGATTGATGAGATTGCACAGGAAAATACTATCATTCAGATTGGTGCAGGTGATATATATTTTTGGGAAGCCAAATGGCTACAGGTTGGTAGGCTAATAACATTCTGGAATGATAATCTTGAACTTGTTCATCCAGAATTGAATGTAAAGGATTTTTTCTTCAGTCAGCAGCAATTGATTACTGATATGGTATTTGATTTTCCCCAACACATTATTGACCTTTTAGCAAAAGATTTTGTTATATATGAAGATTATAAGGACAAAATCATTTGGAAGCTTGAAACTGATGGTGAATTCACTATTTCTTCTGCATATGAACTACTCAAACCAAAAAGATTGATTATCAATTCTTACAAATATATGTGGTGGAAGTATGTGCCTAAAAAAATATCAGTTTTCAACTGGAAATTGCTCAATAGATTGCTGCCAATTTCTGACATATTACAGGAGCAACATATATGTGTTATATCTATGTGTTGTTTTTGTAAAAATGAATCTGATGAGTTAGAACATGTGTTTCATGACTGCCCTATTATACAAGGTTTATGGATACACTTTCATAACATGCTAGACCTAGTTCCAGAAAATTTCAATAATCTATGGGATAGGTGCCTGTATTACTGGACCATAAACATGAAATATGAACTTCACAGGGTAATTGTTAGATCTTTGCCTTTTGTTATTAACTGGGTGATATGGTGCAGTAGAACAGCTTATTATTTTGACAATGTAGTCCCAAGTGCACAGAGAATGAAACAGAAGGCTCTTTATCTGTTACAAAGTATCATCAGAATCAACAAGTTGAGATGGGTCAGATCAGAAGCAACCAATTTACATTATGAACTACTCCAGCTAGCACCAGTGGCTCCTATGGTGTGTAAACAGTTTCAGTTAGTGAAATGGAGGCTTCCTTCAGCTCACTACAAACTGAATACTGATGGATCATCACTAGGGAAACCTGGTCATGCTAGAGCAGGAATGGTGATCAGATCAGTGACAGGGCAAGTAATTAAAGCAAGGTCAATTTATTTGCAACACAAATCCAGCCTAGAAGCAGAAACCCTGGCCCTACTAGAAGGGATTCAGATGGCATATCTTGAAGGAATGGAACACTTACAGGTGGAGGTTGACTCTCTGATATTACTGAAGATCATCAGAAGAGAGTTCAGAATTCCATGGAGAATTGAGCCTTATATCAGAGCCATATTTTCCTTAACAAGTGAGTTCTCTTCTTTATCCTTATCGCACATATACAGAGAAGCTAATTCGGTAGCAGATGCATTAGCAAATTTAGCAAGTAAAGAGAGAATGAATTCAATTTTTTCAAATGAAAACTTGCCAAATAATATTAAGGGGCTAGTCATTTTGGACAGTAGAGAGGTGCCTTACATAAGAGTATGATTTCAGTATCTACTGATATTTTCTTTGTACTTATTGCAGGCGCCAGGCCTGACCAGGACAAGCTGAAAGATCCAACAAAAAAGCAGAAAGAACAAAGATCATGAGCAGCTGTACCAGAAAGACTTGAAGCAAGAATGCTGTCAATTTTTAACATACTTATTGTATGATTATTCAGGCTCAATAGCATAGATAAATAAATTATTGATCCCCGTGCTTGTCGGCAAATTTGGGCTTCGCATAGTGATCCCTAACATGCTTGCAAGTAGTGAGTCCTCCCATCGGCAGAATTGAGTTTCGCATAGCGATCTCTAAATTGCTTGTGGGAGTAGACATGGGAATAGATAATTTATTTCACATATCTCATTTGATACATTAATTTGTAACAATATTGTTTCAGACTTTTCCCTACGGGGTTTTTTATGGGCTTGGTGAACCTAATAAATTTCACCCCACTTCGTGTGGTTCAAACAAAACAAAAAATGTTTAATTCTATAGTTGTCAGTTTCTGTGGGTTATTTCTCACTGAACTGAACTATATTGAATTAAAATAAAGTGTAAATTAATTAATGTATTGTAAAATATAATTAGTAAGTCTATCTAAATTTCATTAAATTATATTTTACCGAACTGAATTAAACTGAACTGAATTGAACTGAACTGAATTGAACTAATCCACTTAATATTAATTTCAATTTTATTTAACAATCGGTCTCGATCAAAATAATTTTTCTAAAATTATAGCCTCCATTTTATGTTGATGTTTCTGAATGTGAAGAGAAGAAGAATAAATTGATGGCGAGTTTTGAGAACTGAACTGCAATTCAAACAAGGCAAAAACTTCTGCTCTACTCAAAAAAGTGTGATCTTTACACAGAATATTGAAACTAATACAAGCAAATCAATATTTTCAGCATTGTGAATGTTGCTTTCATCAGCTGTTCTTGGGGCAGCTTTTTAGCCACTTGAATTCTTCTTGCTCAGGAACAGGATTCTTCTTCTTTTTTGGATTCCAAAAGCTTCCTCATCTTTTAGATCCTCAACTTGCTGGCATCATCCTCTTCTTGAACCTTCTTCTTCAGACGCTCATCATCTTCTTTCGATGATTCCCGGCCGGAACCTTTTCCCGTGCACCCTGATGAAGTCTTGTTTATCTGGTCTTATCCTTCATCCAGGTGTTATGTTTTTAAAACAGAAAAGGAAATGCAAATGAAGATACTACTGATAATGCAAATGAAGATACTCCTGTCATCCCCACAAAAAAGAAGAATCAGGTAAACACATCTCGGGTAAGACAATCCACCAGACTTATGGCAAAAAAGACTCCTGCAATTAAGCTAAAAACATATTTCACTCAGCTTAATCAGATTATGTCTGGTTCTGCCACAAAAAGCCCACTAAATAGTTCTAATGATTGTTAAACCCCTAAAAATGAATTTTCTGGTTTGGAACATTAGGGGAATGAATACATCATTAGATAGATTGATGGAGCTAACACTTAATCATAGGTTTGATCTTATCTGCTTAATTGAACCTATGCATGAAAATGCTAAATGTGTTGACTTTGCTTCTGCACTTAAGTTCTCAAAATGCATCACTGCCCAAAATGAAAGGATTTGGTTAATGTGGAGTGACAACATTAATATCTCCCTAATTCAGGACAACATACAATTTTTACATGTCTCCTTAAATTGTCTGAAATTAAATGCATGTATGGAAGCTGTGTTTGTGTATGGTCTTAGAACAAGAAAGGAGAGAGAGCAATTGTGGTTAGATCTTGCAAATATCTCCTATTCTGAAACAATGTTTATAGGGGATTTCAATGCCATTGCATCCATTTCTGAGTATAAGGGCATGTCTTCACCCAGTCTTAGAAGTATCAGAGAATTTGCTTCTTTTATTGATTCAATGCCTCTGGAGCATATTAATACTGTAGGCAATGCTTTTACTTGGACAAATGGGAGATATAGAAATCTGTTAGATCTTAGCCAAAATGGTAGAAATAAAACCCCTACTATCAAAAGATTAGACAGAGGCCTGTGTACCCCTAACTGGAAACTGAAATTCCCAGACTCATCCATACTTGTGCTAAATAAAGAAACCAGTGATCACTGTCCCTTGCTGTTATGTTTAGGTAGCCAGTTAAAATCATCTCCCAGATCTTTTCGATTTATAAATACTTAAATAAAAGGGAAACTTTCCTCCAGGTAATTAAAGAAAATTGGACTGCTGATATTCAAGAGTCTGGCATGCTAAAATTTTATCTTAAATTGCTCAGACTGAAAAAATGTTTGAAAAATAGAACATTGAGGTTTTTGGAAACATACACCAAAATGTTATAGATGCAGAAGAGTGTCTTAGGTTACAGGAATTAGCCTATGATGGTATTCAGTGTGAAATAGAACTGTTAGCCCTCAGACAGGCTAAATCCAAGCTAACTAAAGTCATTAAAGAGCAGAAACATTTTTTTAAATACAAAGCAAAGATAAAATGGCTTAAAGATGGGGATGATAACTCCAAGTTTTTTCACAACTCATTGAGGGAAAGGAAGAGCAAAATGACCATTACAAAAACTATGAACTCTTCTGGTGAATGGCTTGATGAGATGTCTGAAATAGAAAAAGAGGGTGTTGCCTTTTATTCTAACCTTCTCACTGCTGAGAATGATCCAAAACAGAACAAATTTTTTTCACATTTCTTGTCTCAGATCCCTAGGCTCATTACCAGTGAGGACAATATTGAATTGACAAAACCTGTTTCTTTGACTGAGCTTAAAAAAGTGGTTTTTTCCCTTAATAAACAAAGCAGTCCGGGTCCAGATGGTTTTACTACCAATTTTTACATAAAGGCTTGGGAAATTATTCACACTGATTTATTGCATGCAGCCAATGATTATTTGTCTAGTGCTCCACTGCCTAGAGGTCTTGCCAGTACTTGGATAGCCATCATCCCCAAAATTGACCCCCCCTCTACCTTTAGTGATTTTAGGCCTATAAGTCTCTCCACAGTTGCAAAAAAAAATTTCTCTAAAATATTAATGGAGAGACTTTAGCCTGTCATGCAGAAGCTGATATCCCCTCATCAGACAGCTTTTCTTAGTAATAGGGAATTGACAGATAATGTGATATATACTAAAGAAATGCTGAGATTTATTGACAGGAAAGGAGTCCATCCAAACTGCATTCTAAAGCTTGATTTAAGAAAGGCATTTGATAGAGTTTGCTGGAAATTTCTATCAAATGTCCTACTTAAATTTGGCTTTCATGGTAAGTTCATATACTGGGTGATTAAAAATCTTTCACAGGCATGGTTCTCTGTTTTAATCAATGGGGCACCTGTTGGTTTTTTTAATGCAACAAGAGGCATAAAACAAGGTGATCCTCTTTCTCCTTTTTATTCAATATTTTTTCAGAAGCTTTTACCAGGAGTTTGGCCTATATTTTTGAAAATGGTAGTTTACAGTACTTTAATTTGCCAAGAAATGCTGAAAAAATTTCACATTTAACTTATGCAGATGATACTATCATTTTTATGCAAGCTAGTAAAAATAACTTAACAAAAATGAAAGCCTTTCTCTCTGTGTTTGAAAAAGTCTCTGGACAAAAAATCAGTTTTGAAAAAAGTGATTTCTACATTAGCAAGCATGCCACTGCCTTAAAAATCAGAGAAATTAAAAATATTTTGGGCATGAAAAGGGGCAACTTTCCTTTCAAATATCTAGGAGTTCCTATTTTCCTAGGTAAAATGAAGAATGTTTATTTTTAGCCAATTACTGAACTGATTGACAGAAAGCTAAATAATTGGAAGAACATGTGGTTATCTCAAGGTGGTAAGCTTATTCTTATAAATTCTTGCCTGTATTCCCTTCCCCAACATGTCTGGGAAGTGCTAGAACCTACT
This sequence comes from Sherardia arvensis, assembly GCA_948330725.1. Taxonomy (NCBI): domain Eukaryota; kingdom Viridiplantae; phylum Streptophyta; class Magnoliopsida; order Gentianales; family Rubiaceae; genus Sherardia; species Sherardia arvensis. The sequence continues at coordinate 30,432,008 of OX415239.1, forward strand.
GTGTATATCCTCAAAGCAATTAAAAGGAGATTAGCAATTTTCTTTTGGGGTTCTGTTGATAATAAGCCAAAAAAATCATGGAAAAAATGGAATGACTTGTGTTTTCCAACTGCAGAAAATGGTTTAAATTTCAGAAACCTTTCCATCATATTGAAGACCTTTTCAGTCAAACTATGGTGGAAATACCAATTAGGTCTAGCCCCCTGGACAATTTTTTCTAGCCTCTCTACCCACATCTTCTAAATCCTCTCAAACATGGAAGCGCATATGTGAAATCAATATTTTTGCTGAGAGAAACTCTAGGGTTATTATTGGAAATGGGGCTTGCAGCTTTTGGAAATCAAATTGGACAGGGGAGGGTGCCATTTGTGATAAAACACTCATATCCCTGATGATTGCACAATTAGGAATTTTATTGACAACATGCAAGAATTTATAACACAACTGTCACAGTATGCTGACTCCTCTCTTCTCTCTATATTGCAGGTAGCTGCTCTACAAATTCACAGAAATGACAGACTTATTTGGAAAGCTGATCCTCTGGGAGAGTTTACATTCAAATCAACTTATAACCTACTCAGACCCAAAAGAAGGCCAACCAGATCATTAAAGAGCATTTGGAACTCTAGGGTTCAGAAAAACATTTCTATTTTCATGTGGAAGGTAATGAACTCCATTTTTCCCTTTGATAATGTTCTAATTCACTATGGGTTCAATCTTGCTTCTAAATGTGTTTTCTGTGACCATGAAGATTCACTGGATCATTTTTTTAACACATGCAAAATTGCATCTTTAGTCTGGGGTGGTATTAATTCTTTTGTCAACATTCAAACCTCCAGTTTTGGAACCATATGGAACAGAATCCGCTACTATCTCACTAAACAAGGATTATCTAGAATTCATTCAATTTAATTCACAATATAGTCTTTTTTACTTGCTGGTGTTTGTGGAAGGCTAGGAACAGATATATATTTGATAGCATCACCCCTGATCCATCTTTTATCATTTAGGAGACTAAATCTCATGTCTACCACTCTTTTGCAGCTAAGCCATTTTTTATTTCTTCCCCCTTTGATATAGAACTTGCTTCTTGTGGCTATTTCCCAATCTCAAACCCCCTAAGCCTAACATACAATCTGTTTCATGGGGGAAACCAGTATCTGGTCTTAAGTGTAATGTGGATGCTTCTTGGAAAAAAATTTCAGGGGATACTGGTTTGGGGGCTGTAGTTAGAAATAATAAGGGAGATTTTGTGTCCGCTGAATGTATTTATACAAATTCACTCTCCCCTTTACATGCTGAAATCCTGGGTATTGGTCTAGCCCTGTCAGTTTGTGCCTCTTTTGAGGAAGAGATCCAGATAGAATCAGATTGTGCATTAGCCATAAAAATGATTTTACAGCCCCACTGTGCACAATGAAAACTGTTTAACCTAGCTGATGAAATTCACCAAAATCTTCATAATTCTATTCTGTCTTATGTGCCAAGAGAAGCTAATCAAGTTGCTGACTCAATAGCTAAATATGCATGTGATCAGAAAGTAGCAATAAAGTTCTCTTCTCTTTCTCTCCTTCCTCCTGTTACTAGAGGACTGATGCTTTTGGATAAACAGTCACTGCCTGCTATTAGATTTCATGCCCCGTAGATCGGCTGCTACGCTCATTAGCTTTGTTACATAATTGCAGGTCCTCACTCAGTGAAGAAGGCTGGCTACTTATCAGACAGAGAGCATTTTTCTACTCAACCATTTCAGCTTTGGAACCAAACTGAAGCTCAGAAGCCTTTTTGCCATATATGAGAATATTATTGTCTAGTGTCTCTCTTTCAATGTCGCCTTGTGTTTTGTTTACAATTCGCTAACAGGCTTTGAAAGCTAGATTCAAAGACACATAATCTCTCCAACATAGAACTCTAATTATAATTAGCTTAGGCTTTCTACTTAGCCAATTTTGGAAGCTTGCTAAGCTTCAAGGCCACTTGTTAGTGTGCCGATCTATGTCTTTATTCTTTTGTCTCTCACTTCATGTAGTGAGAGAATCCGTGAAAACTTATACCAAAATTCAACAATTTTGGTTTTTTTTGGCTTGTGGAGCCTAATAAAATTCCCCCCATCCTAGTGATGGCTTAACCTTAAAAAAAAAACCAGAAAAGGAAATATTTTCAAAATAAAAAAAAGAAACTGTAACTCACATAGACCAGTTTTTAAATTCATCAACATGATAGAAATATGAATAAGGGGGTAGGGGATGCATTTTACCTAAACTTAGAGTGGAATTGGTGATAACTTGGGATCCTTTTGTTAGTTTTTGAAGTGTGTTTCTTGTACTAAGATCTTGGTTTTTAAATAATAATGATTTTGTTGATATTTTGTAACGATATTTCTTGATAATTTGTTAAGTTTCATTAAATATGGCAGACATAGATGATAGTATATTTAGTCAGAGAATTTAATATATACTTGCTAATCTAAACTTTCGCTGGATTCTTTTTTTTTTTTTTTTTTTACAAACTATGCTCATAGAGTGGATGTTTGAAAAACGAGTGACATGAGATGAAAAAACGAAGTAGCAAACACACATCAATGAGAGTCGGAAAATTGATTAACGAAAAAAAACCATCAAACTGCAACAATCTTTTCACTTTCTCTACACCACCATCAACAAAATCACACAACTTATGGAACGCATAATTAGCCAAATCTTTAACGATGATTTTACCATTCCTCTACAAGTTTAGGATAATTACCATAGAGATTTAGACCAAGTAAGATTTTCAGATGAGCCATTCAACAATGCAAATTAAGTATATAGAGCAAAGTTGCTAATTCATGACTGTGACTGTTAATATAACAATCATTGCTCTATCAGATAATTTGGTCAAACATAAAAAACATAACATAAGAGACTCAAAGAAGCGACTAGTATAGAAACTACCACTCAAAAACAAGTACAGAAAGTTAATATCATTATATTGCTAGTGCTGTAACATATGAGAAACAACCATCCAAAAACATATTGCAATAAGTCTGGGACGATCAGAAAACCTTATGAGTTTCAAAAACAATAGCTCTCTTCAACAAAAGAAGACATATGAACTCTAACTAGAACAATGACATTAGCAAATACAAGGTTTAAAGCCATGAGCTTCTGCATCTTTGCTTGAAAACCTGCAATCCGGACTCAATTGCACTTCCAGCACACCAAACTGCTTTCTTCTCACAGCAGCTACCACGGACTTGCCCAAAGATTACCAGCGGTGGAGTAATTCAGTATACTGAAACGAATCCCTCCATCCGTACACATGATCATTTGTAGCACCAAAATCACACAACTTAGAGAAACTACCATCTTTGATATTAAACCTGATTACACGAGATATGCTCAACTCGATGAATGTCTTTTCATCGTCATCTTTTCGAATAACACTTAGCACACCAATAGAATGAGGATGTTCACTCAAAATGGATTCTGGAAATGAACTAAGAAATGGTTGGAGATCAACACGAAACTTCACAACCCATCCAGAGTAATCTTTCTTCAATTCATAAATATCAAAGATTGACTTTTTTGAGATCAGTGCATATGAAGTTTGAATTAGGTGAAGATGGTCATTGGACTCACCATAATACCTTATGAGCTTTTGTGTACGTTCCTCACCATCATCATAGGACAACGGGGGCATAGGGAGTGTGCCCAACCGCTCTTTATCAACATTAAAATATAGTTCATCATCCTTGTAACTATACCAATTAAGAGCACCATTCCAGTAAAAACCCTTATTATAGTCAAGACCTACACCGTACGGACACAAACAACCATCAATTTGCCTCAAAACACCAGTCTCTGATGAGTAGACTCCGATTTCATGGATAAGGGAACAATCGGTCATCTTAGATTTAGACTAGTATAAGCAAATAAGCTTGAAATGTGGGAACTTTCTTGGATCAAAAGCCAGATTAACAAATACTGCATCCTCTACCTTACCGGAGCTGAGAACCCGCTTCACAGGTACCATTCTGTACTTCTTGGTAGTGGGATTAAAGACATAACAATTCCGATCACTTAAAAATCCCAATGGATCCCTACACAGTAGTAAGCCATTACAATACTGGGTTAGTTCTATTTGCCCCCGGGTGAGAAAATCGAGACCCGCTATAGACCAATCTCTCTGAACAACTGATCGATCGCCATCTTCATGGAGAGGTATAAACGCGTAGTTAGGCTTGATTTTAGGGATTTTATACATACCAGGCAAGAGCAGGCCTGAAATATCTTTGATGGATCGCTTGCTCTTGAGGCTCATAAAGCGTGGACTACCGATTATCGAACGCCATTTCTTGAAAACGGATTTGAAGTGAAAAAGAGACTTTACCGGTAGAAAGAGCAAGATTATAATCAGGAGATCGACATTCGACACAACAGAATCCGATCCCCTTGCTCCGTCTTCAAGCTGCTTTATGATCTTGCGGGCCATCGTCAACAACTGAATTTAGGGTTCGTAGGTTTCTCCGAAGGGGATTTTTATGGTCTAAAACAATAGAGTGGTGAACCTTAAAAGTACAGGCCTTCTATATGCAGTCCGTATTTTGCTAATTTGCAGTCCGTATTTTTTTTAAATAATCATATATACAATGATTCTAATATAAAACTGAATTGCAAGTGTATGCAATAGAAGTAGTATATATGATGCATATGTCTGATATACATAATTATTGACCACATCATATATATTGAAGGCGTATTTTTATTTTGGACTGCAAAATAAGCAAAATACAGACTGCGTATAGCAAAATACGGACAAGAGTTAAATCTTGGATTTAATATTATTATCTAGGATTAAAAACTGAGGTACCCCCAAGTTTATAGGAAAGTGCCAATGTACCCCCGAGTAATTTAAAAGTGCTCATGTATCCCTATAATTACATTGAATAAAGAAGTGTACTTCTAAAGCCAATTTTCCAACAGTATTTTGAACTAAAAGACAAATTTATCCTCACTTGTTAGCCTATTTTTTTCCCTGCGGGCACAAAAAAAATCCAAAAAATTAATATCGTTGAATAACAGAATAAATGCACAGTATTATTGAAAAAGTTAACCTTTATATCCAAAAACACAACAAATTGAAAACATTGGTGAATTTACCATAATCTCGCCAACTCTATTATCTCCTTTGGTAATTTGAGCTAGTCACGCAAATTATTATTAGGTGTGGCAGTTTCGGTCCCCCTGCTCACACTAATTTCAGGGCACGGTGGTTTTGGTCCCCTCGGTTTCAAACGCATTCCTCCGATGAAGTAACAGTGACTGGTATGGATTTAGATTGCCTTTCTTAACTGGGTGTGAAGGTAAAAGGGAAGCGGGAATTAGATGAATAATTAGGAGGAGAAGAAGGTTTTTCGGAAGCCAATGAGCTAAATCAGATCTCGGAATTCGATTGATTTGGTTGGGGCATTTTCGTCCTAGAATTTTTCTTTTTTACCATTAAATATTAGTGAGGGTATTCTTGACATTTTATATTTGGGAAAAGAAAGTTCTGCCCAAATTATGCATTTGAGGGTATATTGGCACTTTTAAAAAACACAGGGGTACATTAGCACTTACTTAAACACTTGGGGGTACAATAGCACTTTTTTCTATTATCTAACTTACTATATTAATCCCCTTAGCAAATGCCAGTGAATTCAACATCAGCAGTTAATCCAACGGCTGTGATATTTTACAGAATATCCCACCCCACAAATTGTAGTTCCCTTATTTTTTCCATTTTTTCTATTTTTAGTTATTTTCTCAGATCCCTCACAGCAATCTCACGAACAAAACATCTGCTTCCACTCTCTCACCTCGGCGGTTCTTTAGCAGTTTTTGTTATTTTCAGTTTCTTTCCCATTCGATCTCCCACAAGCTTCAGGTTTTTTGTCAGTTTATTTTTCGTCTTATATCTTTCTGCATATCCACGGTCACTTTTCTTAGACAGAAAACTGTAATTCAGAAAGAAAACTAAGACGCATAGTGGAATGGACAACGAAACGGCGTTGGAGCTGGTGAAGCACGGCGGCACTCTACTCCTCCTCAACGTCCCACAGTCATCGGCATCGACACTCAGGTACCCTCCCGCTGCCCCGCCCTAACTTCTTATAGCTTAATGAATAAGGGGATTTTCCGGTGAGGCTATAAGTTGATCGTGTTTTCTGCTTTGCTATGCAGATGTTTTCTTCGGGGACTAAATTCAAGGGAATCAAAATGATTCCTCCTGGCGTTCACTTGGTCTACTACAACTCATCGAACAAGTATGTTACTTGTTCATTGCATGATTTTTTCCCAATATGAGCTAAGGATTTCATTTGTTTCTTTTTGGTTGCATTTTCAGAGAAGGTGTTTATTTTTCGCCAGTTATTGGATTTTTTGCAGACGTCCAGCCCTCTCAGGTTTCACCCTCTTACCTTTTCCTTTATTATTTAAGAAAGAGGAAAGGGCTCGTAACTATCTATTGTCATTTAATAGGTGATTGTTCGGAAATGGGACCAAAGTGAGGAGCGGTTCAGTAAACTGTCAGAGAAAGAGGTCAGATTTTACCTTTTACTTCACCATATGACCTCACCTCTTATGGTGATTGGAAGAGACTGTCTAACTATATAACAAAGGACACTCTTGATCGCATTGGTATGTAGTAACTGATGATTCCCTTTCTTTAAATTTTCTATTGAGTGATGTAATAAAATAATGGCCTTTGGGGAGACAACATTTGTGGCAGTTGATAGAAATGTATGCTAAAAGACCTTTCGAACATCATGCAAGCTTTAGTTAAAATCTTCTTCGGCTTCTTCCTAATAAAAAGAAAATGACGCAGATTTGTGATAATATATATTAAACTCAATGAATTGTATATAGGAATAAATGTCCCTCTCAATTTGCAGAACCTATTGGGGGAGGAGAAATCACAGTTGCATCTGAGGTTGACATTTTAGGAGGCGGTCACAAATCAGCAAGGGAGAAATCTTTAGATGATCAGCTCAAGTCAAGTAAGTTTCAAATATAGGTGATAACTCTCGCAAAAAAGGGTGTTATTACAAAGAAATTCCGCGAGTAATCAAGCACAAGGGCATGAGTGCGAAGGAACTTACTAATTTGAATATTGATAAGGTGCTTCTTACAGGCATACATATTTCTATTTGTCTTGTAGATTCTATAATCTTACTGACTTGTGATAAGTTTATTGTTGTATGACCAGACTCATGTACTCGAGAGCTTGTTGAGTACTGAATATGGTGGCATAGAAGATTTGCTTCTGGCAGAGCTGCAGTTTGCATTTATTGCATTTTTGGTAGGAGGAGATACTCTTGTTACCCTTGTGTTGTGACGTCTCAGATATAGCTCAAATCAATAGATTGACAAGAGTATCTCATCCTACCAAAAATGCTATAAATGCAAACTGCAGCTCTGATTGGGATTGAATTAATAATACGTATATATATATCACCTATGTTAGGTCTGAATAATTTTGTAAGAGTGGAGCTAAGAAAAATGCTAACCTGTTTGTTCTTTGTTTTCCACTTGTAGAGATGATTTAAATTTAAATGATCACCTAATTCAGATGTTGATTTATGGAGATGACCTTCTGGAAACCCTTAGAAATTAGTAAGCCATTTGTAGATCAATGTCTTCCTTCAAGAGTAATCTTGTTGTAGCTATTAAAGGATGGGTTGCTGTCTGTTTATTTGCAGAAATATTGCAGGGTACCGGACAGTCCATTCATCGCATAGGAAGCTAAAGAGGACTTCACAAGCTTTGGCTGATCTGAAGTTTACTGAAGTTTAAACACTTTCCTCGGCAGGAAAAATGGAATCTGATTCTCAAGCATCACCATGTCTCTGAGAATTGCATAATGTGCAGACTTTCTTGATGAAACTCGAGCTGTCATTCTCTCTTATCTTACAGTGTACACTTGAAGAAACTCAAGCAAGAAAAATGCGTCCATGGCCATCATCCAAACTAGGGTTTCGGTGCTGAAATTGTAAGTACGTGTGGTAGCAGGCCCCGATCCTGTGTTCCCGTATCATGAACTCATCAACAAAATATTCAAATTTAAGATTATGCAGATGTTTTAGCATTCTTTTGGCAGATGCAAGCTTGTACCTTTCCATGCCAGAAAGCTCCAGCCACCAATGGTGGTAAGGACCAATTGCAACCTGCTGAGGATGGTAAGAAAAAGGATGACTGGCCTTGAGATCTCTGGGAACATTGAAAATGTAAATCGGTAAATCTGTATCTTCCTCGAGATCTTCTTCAAGGTTTCTTCGGTCTGAATGATCATTGATGGTCATCGAAGTATTGGTTGAAGCTTGAAGCCAGGTGGCATGGAAATAACAAGGTGAAGTGGCTAGCAGGAGAGATGAACGAGAAAAGAAACTGAATTGGGAGGTATTCCGAGCTCTTCTTAGGTTAGTATATAGGTAAATGCAGCAGTTTTCTTTGGTTATTAGTTGTTTATCATAGATTGAATCTGTAGTAATGGCTATTGATGTCTGAGTCTGCAAAACAAAGGATATGTTTTAGATGATTTATTGGTTCATATCCATTTTAGACACTGATCAACATTTATAGTCGATAAAGTGTTCATGAAGTAAAACTGGATTCTCTGCCACTTTCCATTACAATTCTGCTCATTTACATAACCTTTTGTCCCGATAGAATGTGAAAATTCCTTTGTAAAAGATTTTGATACTGCATAATAAATCCATCCGCACAACTCATAACCTTAATGCACATCTGCATCAACCATCATTAATTAGATTTTGTTTTGTGTAAAACTAGGCAAATGCTACCACAAATTAATGATATTCACAGTCCAATTCTCCTTTATTTTTTTTGAAAAACAGTCCAAATACTTAACAATGTTGTTTGTTCTACAGAAATTAATCCAATATTGTATTATACATGATATTACTTTAGATTTATACATGTTCTTAAAAAATGAGGAAGTCTTGTATGCGATCACTCTTTTTCTTCATATTTTTACGAGATTAGTTTATGTAACATCCTTATGCATAATCACATTTATTCACCTTTGGTACCAATCCTTTAACATTACCGTCGCATCTATATATTGTAAATATTTTTATATCTTTTGAACACCTGCTTATGAAAATGGATAAATGTTGTGTATCAAACGGCGACATTAAACTAGATACATATTGTGAGTTCTCATCATGCCACCAATTTTGGGGGATTCAATACAATCAAACGGCGAACATTTTCACTATAGCTTCAAATTGTCATTAGTATCACATATTATTAATTTTACATTTGATGACAAATACTTATTATTACATTATAATTCAAAATGTCTCCATCACAAATTAGGGATGTCTAAATATGTTTCACATATATTTCCAATGCATACCAATGTTATATAATTTGATATTTTACTTCATTAAAAAGATGGTTGCCGTGCAATGCACGGCGGACATTAAAACTAGTACTACTCTTAATGGAGGGACCAATTGGTAAAGTTTTGAAATGGGTTGGGCAACCAGATTTGGATCCGTACATTTGTCTCCCACAACATTAACCCAATCCAGTAACTAGGGTTCATCTTCCCCGCCGCCATTTCACAGATTCATAGGTTCCTCCGACTATTTCACAAATTCATAGGTTTCAGCCACAGATGGTCATCGAGCCTCTCTAACCTTTGAATTGGTGCTCAACGTTGTACTTGTTCCTTATCAGTCTCCAGTCAAAGGTATGCTTGAATTTTTGTTCCATTTGATTGCAAACTAGTGAAAGATTGGAAGATATTAGTGAGAAGGAGCTGAGCTTCCTTTAATTATTATTTCTGAAAAAAATCATGAATTTACTCGCATCAGCATAAACTATACGTTTTGATTGTTCAGAAGTATAACTTATGCATTAATTTGGCTCTAAATGTTTAAAATACTTGGTTTCTGGCTATGTATGAATGTAATTTCAAGGATACATTTTGATTTTCTGTATATAACTAATGTAATCGAGCAGCATGTATGCATCAACATAGCTTAGATCAGTCTTTAGCTGTTGTGCTTAAAGGAAATATACATGAAAAAATCTGGCTGTGTTGAGTTGCTTGCAGGACATTCGGTTGAGGAAGCTCGGCAAGAAATCCATCAAAGTTATAATTTGACAAATCCATGAGCTGTAAGTTAGAACAGACTATTACTCAAATCCTTGCTAGGAAGCTGTAGGTAGCAGGAATGGCATTAACCTATCATTAGGGAAATCAGGTTGGGCTCTAGATACGGGTCAGCTAAACTTGTTTGGGCCTACTAGAAACTGGGTTGGGCCAACTGGATGCAAATTTGAAATTGTGAACCGGGTAAAAGTAAATCACCAGAAATGATTGATTTCATCACTGATTACGTAATTTCCGAATTACATTTTCCCACCGATTCATCCGCCACCGGGCACTGCTATTTTGAACCACTGGTTTTTTCGCCCTATCGCTACACGACAAAATTTTCGTGGGTCGCGTCGTTTGTGGGGCCCACGTACGAATATAATACCATTAGTGCGTTGGACGCTATCACGTGACTTCCTCTCTCCTCATCTTATTCTCCTCCTTCCCATTCATATTCTCTCTCATAAGACCGAACGTGGATGGGCCACGCCCGTTGCCGGAAAATACAGTCCGACGTTTATAATTTTATTCATGCGGTGTTATTATTTTTACATGGTGGTATTCCTTATTTCTCATGCTGGTGTCTTTCATATATTTTTGATATGTATTTAATTTTTAAATCTGCATTTATATTTTTAATTAATAATTTCGTTTTCCATTATTCTTCCATTTTCATTTACATAATAATAACTAACAAAACTTTTTTCAAAATAAAAACAACACTTTTAATTTTCATCCACGTCTTTTTAATTGTCCATTACACTACAACACTTTTAATTTTCATGCACATTTAATCAGAAATCAGGTTTTAATTAAACCTCGTACTAATAGTAGTCGAATCTCAATAGTAAGAATTTCAATGTAACTTTCAAACACAAATACAAATAAAAAAGTGATTTTGTGTGAGAAATCCACACATATTATTCGCACATTTGATTCAGTTTGTTGGAACCGCGTTTATAAATGAAATTAAAACTTTCATTCCATACTAGAGTTCGCAACAAATTCCACATTTCTACAATATTTAACACCAGCAACATAAAATGTACTTGTTAGAGTGTATGCGTGAGAACTCACAAGGGTGTGTATGCTTGGTCATGCGGGTGTCTGGCACATATTTTTCCAATGTTTCTGTGTTATGGATCCCCACTTCCGGTGACAAATACTAGCTATATGGTTTTCCTACGTTTCTGTGTTATGGATCCGCAATTCTGTTCACAAACACCAGTTTTACTTTCCCTTCATGTCAAATCAGTGATTAATTAACACCAGCAACATAAAATGCGCTTGTTAGAGTGTATGCGTGAGAACTCACAAGGGTGTGTATTCTTGGTCATGCGGGTGTCTGGCGCATATTTTTCCAATGTTTCTGTGTTATGGATCCCCACTTCCGGTGACAAATACTAGCTATATGGTTTTCCTACGTTTCTGTGTTATGGATCCGCAATTCTGTTCACAAACACCAGTTTTACTTTCCCTTCATGTCAAATCAGTGATTAATTAACACCAGCAACATAAAATGCGCTTGTTAGAGTGTATGCGTGAGAACTCACAAGGGTGTGTATTCTTGGTCATGCGGGTGTCTGGCGCATATTTTTCCAATGTTTCTGTGTTATGGATCCCCACTTCCGGTGACAAACACTATATATTTTTCCTACGTTTCTGTGTTATGGATCCGCAATTCTGTTCACAAACACCAGTTTTACTTTCCCTTCATGTCAAATCAGTGATTAATTAACACCAGCAACATAAAATGTACTTGTTAGAGTGTATGCGTGACAACTCAGAAGGGTGTGTATACTTGGTCATGCGGGTGTCTGGCGCATATTTTTCCAATGTTTCTGTGTTATGGATCCCCACTTCCGGTGACAAATACTATATGTTTTTCCTACGTTTCTGTGTTATGGATCCGCAATTCTGTTCACAAACACCAGTTTTACTTTCCCTTCATGTCAAATCAGTGATTAATTAACACCAGCAACATAAAATGTACTTGTTAGAGTGTATGCGTGACAACTCAGAAGGGTGTGTATGCTTGGTCATGCGGGTGTCTGGCGCATATTTTTCCAATGTTTCTATTTATGGATCCCCACTTCCGGTGACAAATACTCTATGTTTTCCCTACGTTTCTGTGTTATGGATCCGCAATTCTGGTCACAAACACCATTTTTACTTTTCATTCATGTCAAATCAGTGATTAATTAACACCAGCAACATAAAATGCACTTGTTAGAGTGTATGCGTGAGAACTCACAAGGGTGTGTATACTTGGTCATGCGGGTGTCTGGCGTATATTTTTCAAATGTTACTGTGTTATGGATCCCCACTTCCTACTCATCCTATGTTTCTGTGTTTTCATTCACGTCAAACCCGGGAGTAATTAACACCAGCAATCTTGCTCGGGGTGTAGTTATGAGAAATGCTTTCATGAATCATTTCAAGTGCGAAGTTACATTTAAAAAACCCTAACACTAAATCACTAAACTTGTTTGAATAGGAAGAAATGATGAATTGGAAACCGTAACTTGAATTTCTAAATAAAAATGCCCATCCTTGGACACTGGTGAAAGCAAAACAATATCGTAATCCAAATGTACTAATTATTTAGAACGTTAACAGCCATGACAACATTATTCGTAAGAACCGCTGAAAGCATTATTCAAATTATTCTTCACAACTGATGATACCGTCGTGACGCAAACGAGAACAACTTGATCGGAATCTTGTCAACATGCAGATGATTACTTCCTACCTTTCCTGGACCTTGTCGTAGGTGACTTCTTCGGCGAACACGCACTATTAGTCTCGTCTCCTGGACGCTTTCTCAAATTATGGCTGAAATTACGCGTGACCATGTCATCTTTTTCATTCGCAGCAACCCATTTTGCAGCCCATTCCACATCCGACTTTAGACAGGAAGTTCTTTCAGCGTTGTTCTTCCACATAATTAGTCGCTGACAAATGTCCATCCTGCACCGTCTTCTGGAGCTCGACTACGGAAAATCAGGAAACACGCAATGATTAGATATATTTCTACAACATACAATCATAGACTAGTAATCACGGAAGAAGAAGTCTTACTTCAGTAATGTGTTTCATGTTAAATTTTGCGGATCCGTAATTTTCCATGAAGTACATGGTATACACGCCGCAGTCATGGTTTCCTGTTTTCACTCGCCACCCTTCATCGTTGATGTAATCCCGCGTCGCATTTTGAATAGCAAGGGCCTTGTGATGGCTGATGTGTTCTAGGTAACCGCACAGAAATTGATGCTGGAATGAGGAGAAGTACGTTAGGGTTCGGAAATGCATGCATGACTTGTGGATCACTGTTGCATAATTAAGCTGGTTTAATGGAAGAGAAAATTGAAACTGTACCCATATTTCCAATGCAGCTGCATAATTTTGTGCTGCCTCACTATTGCTGTGTTCGAGGTTGTCGAGACAGTAGAATCCGGTGTCCTCCCGGAGGTCAGCTACAACGAGGAAAATATGGTTGTTCATGTGGACATGGAGCATGATCTGCGGACATGAATGAAGAATGGTCAGTATTTTACATCGAGGTAAAATAAAATGAATCTGAAATTACCATTTCGGCATGAATTGGATTCCTCTTGCAACTATTCTTCAAGAAATCATTCCACTGATCATACAAATTTTTTCTGTCCTCCGCGGACGACAGATCCTGCTGCTCAAACTAATCAACAAATGTGGACGGGTTGTTAGTGATGGGGGTGTCCCCAGAAAACACAGGAGGTGTGAATCACGAAAAAAGTTAGGCAAGTGTCAACTCACCTTTTCTAGTATGCACAGGGGCATTCTGGGTGGAGAGAGTTGGAGGGAGTTGATGTAGCGAGCCCAACAATTCATCAGAGGAGTGGAAATGTCCTGCTGTTCCTCAAGCGAGGCAAAGTCATAAGCATCAGCAAGACATAAAAGGCCATCACTGAATAATTGGGGCCTGCAAACATAACAAAATTCAGCATGAAGCAATTTACAGTGATTAGTGAATGCGAACAGAAGGGCTTCTTCTGCTTCAAACTAATGCGACAGATTCCTCTCTCTCTTCTTCTCCTCTTCTGCTTCCTTCTCCTTTTTCTTCCGCTCTTCTTCTTCCTTCTCTTTCTTCTTCTGCTCTTCTACCTCAGCAGCCTTTTTAGCAGCAATCTTCTTCTGTTCTTCTGCCTCCTTCTCTGCCTTCTTCTTCTCTTCTGCCTCCTTCTGCTCTTCTGCCTCCTTCTCTCTCTTCTTCTGATCTTCTTCCTCCTTTTCTCTCTTCTTCCGCGCTTCTTCCTCCTTCTCTCTCTTCTTCCGCTCTTCTTCCACCTTCTCCCTCTTCTTCCGCTCTTCTTCTTCCTTCTCTCTCTTCTTCTGGTTTTCTGCTTCCTTCTCTGTCTTTTTCTGCTCTTCTTCTTCTTCTTGTTAGGTTGCCTCTGATCATCCTTATTTCTACCATCATTTTGTTTCTTGTCCATGGGAGGATGGCTCCCTCTTTCACGAGGTCGCTTTTTTGTAGCATGTTTTCCCTTCATGGCCTCAGCTTCTCCAGCTCTACTCCCTTCTATTGGTATTTCTTCATCCGAATGACCACGTTCAACGCCAGAATTGCCTGTAGCATTAGCATTAATCAAGACTTCATGTTGGATGTCGTCTTTCAAAGCCAGAAGACCTTGCTTCATCTGTGCTAATTCAGTTTCAATTCTGACTATACAATCTACAGCACGTGTGATTGGCACCGCGGCAGTAGTTCTCGTTCTTTCAGTGAGAGTGAGTCTGGCCAGGTGCTGTTGGATTCTAGGAAAGTGGGATGCCGAGATCAGCGACATATCGCGATTGAAGTTCGAGAGGTCCCATTCCAATCCCTGAGAAGAGTACAAGCAAACAACATGAATATAAGAAAGATCCCCGCATGAGCAAATTTACACACCCTAATGCATTCTCACGCAAACATAAAATATAAGCAACATACTCGCATCGATACACACCCTTCAAAAAATACGCAAGATAACCGCATGAAGACTAACAATTATTTCCACATTTACTTACATCCTCATAGCATTGTAATCCATTGTCCCTTAGGTCCTGCATTACACGCGCGATGCCAGCATCATCTGAACTGATGGGGAAGCCTGGTTGGAAAAAGCTGGAACCGAAGGGGACCTCGCATTCCTCTAGAATTCTATTCTTCAGCTTCTCCAGAATCCACCACCGAATCAGAGGCAAAGACTTTGGAATGGTGGTCTGTCTCCATCCATGATGGTGGAGGTAGGTAAGCTGCAGTATCAGCAAGCAACCACCGACATTGTAAATTTCGCGAGCTTTATTGTCCGCAGCCCGAGCAACACTGTTCTTGTATTTCAACACCTGTTCGCACAGGTGGCTGATCACAAACTCGCACCAGTCCAGTTTTTCTATTCTGCCTACATCAACCAGAGATGGGAGAAGGCCAATCCTAACTACTCGATTAATGGACGGAGTCAGGAATGAAGAGAGGGCGAATAGCACGAACATGCGCTTGAAGTCATCCCCTCCATCCTTGAGCGGTAGCATCAGGTCTGTCAGGTTCTTGATGGTCAGCTTGCCTTCACTGTTTAGCTTGGGGCGCATTATGTATTGATCTTCCCACCGTTCCCACAAGGCATTTACTTGAACTGAGAGTTCCTTTGGAGTGGCCCGGGACTTTGTAATAACCGGTGATTCTGGTTCGTGTGGCAGGAGAAAGATGTCCCTCACATCGGCCCAGCCCACCTCAAATCTTGGGACATTATTTGAGTCAGAAAATGTCCTGGTTTGAGGATCGAAATGATCAATCAACGAGGCTACCATGTGCTTGGGCCATTCCTCGATTTCCATCAGCAGCAGGCCTCCAAATCCTATTTCAGAAATCGCAGTCTTCTGAGCGGCGCTCATTTGTGTAACAGCCTTGACCAGGCTTTCAGGGCATGAAACTGCCTTGAAATCTCCTCGACCTTTTGGTTGTCGCTTTGACTTGTTGGGGTTTTCATGAGCAGCTGCATTCGACGCTGCCTTTCGCATTCTTTGTGGCTGGTTACGGTTCTTCTTCATGGACGCGCCTGTTTTCTTCTTCTTGGAAGATGCGGCCTCCTTCTTTTTCGACGGTGATACAGCAGTCTCTTTCTTCTTTCCTTTAGATGCAGGAGCAACTCTCTTCTTATTGGAATATGGAGCAGAAGGGGTGTTTTTTTCAGAGGTCTGGGTGTCTGCCCCCCTTTGTTTCATGCTGTCAGCTTGTTTGCTCCCGAATCCTTGTGCGATGCTGTAGACTTCACTTTGTGGCCTTTTCTTCGCATTCTTTCCTCCCCCCTCCTCCCCCTCCTCCTCCTCCTCCTCCTCCTTCTCCTCCTCCGACGACTCCTCCGACGACTCCTCATATACAACGTCCTCCGGCTCCGGCTGGGACTCCGACTCGGACCGGGACTCCGACTCAGACCGGGAATCCGACTCCGACTCCGACTCCGACTGCGACTCCTCTAAGGGTGTTCTTGAGATCCATCATCATATCCTTCATATTCTTCATATCCTTCAAAATAAGGTTTGCTAAACAACGTGGTACAGTCCTCCTGATCATCATAAGCTGAGTCATCCGGTGAATTGCTCACCCTTCTATCTGAATCATCAGTCGCTGAATTATCATCTTGATCTGATTCTTTCCGCCTTTTCCGTCGATGTTGGTTTGCATTTTCTTCGTCATTGTTTGGCCTCTTTTTCCAGGTCCGTGCTTTCTTCGGTGATGGGGAACTGGCTATTTTGCCAGACATTAGATCATTCAAGCTAGATGTTCCTGGTATACAGTACAAACACAAAGTATGAGTGGGTGGTATCACACACGTAGCGAACGGGTGCTTGACTTAACTCATGGGAATATGCAGGGGTGTCAGAAACGAAGCACAAGGGTACTTAACGTTTCTCCTGCGACTAGACACTGCCAGTTGGACTTGACAATACATGATGAAATTCTAGTGTATTCCTTAAACAAATCAAACAATAGGTTTCCATGTTTAAAGCGGCATGAATGGTTCAAAAGGCAAAACAATGTCATTCCTTGGTGAATCATAAAACTTGCAAATAAATCATAAAATGAATATGCAACAACTAAGCCTCCAAAATTCAACCAGACGATTTATGGAGAAAAGACGATGACATCAATACATTGATACACTTAAGTATATCAATCCACCAATCTGAATTCATGTCGACTTCATAATGAACAGTTGAACAACATAAAATTGACATGCAAATGAATAACACTGGTAGGTTTGTACAACGGACACCATAAAGAACATCAATTGACGGCCCACGAACCCTAAACCTGATTCCTAATTTGGGGGTTTTCAATCGACGACCAAAATAGTCATTAAACATGAAACGACTTACTCGCTTTCCGATGAGAAGTGGTCTGGGGGTCGTGTTGAGGCCGTGAATGAAGAACCTTCTTAGATGGCGGCGTCGCCCTACTATCGGTGGTTCCGCTTCTCGGACCAGAGCCGCGCCCACCAGATGAACCGCCACGACTTGGGTGATGTTTACTACGATCGCCGACTCTGCAAGACACCATTGCCTTCTGTGTATTTAAAGAATTTGAAATGTGAAGAAGAACAATTTGAAGTGAATTTGAAGCGTGGTGGTTGTAGTTATGGAGTATTTAAGAGCAACTGCACACTTTCTGATTATTTATAATATTTAAAAATTGGAAAAGCGCGTCTTATAACAAGTTTAGTTGTTTTACGGGCCCGGTTTCCACATAGGTTGCGTAATGGGCAGCCCAATCGTGTGATTATTTGCGCGGGAAATTAGTATTTTAAATTTTATACCACATATAATTGACATAACAACCACTAAGCGTTACATCGTCCGTTTTACTTTCTTTAAACAATGGCACTGTCTCAGGTTGGGTTGAAATTAATTTAATTGAGATTTGTTTAGTTTAACTGAGATTAATATATATTAATTGAGATTAATTTAACTGAACTGGGATTTTTCTAGTTGAACTGAGATTAATTTAACTGAAAAGAGAATATTATGTACGTTTGCCCGAACTTATTTCATGTTGAACTGAATTTTACTAAAGTGAAAATTTATGGAAAACCACTAATAGAATCAGCATGTCTAATTTTACTTGAATTTGCTCAAAATATATTTTCACTAAATTGAACTTAATTGAATTAAATTGAACTGAACTACTGATAAGGTCCATAAAATAGGGCCTGAGGGGCGGTTTGCTTGAGCTAATTTCTTACTAAGCTGAGTTGAGCTGAGCTGAACTGAACTGATGAGTAGAACTGAAGTGAAAATTAATGAATTGAAAAATAGAATTAGCATGTCTAAATTCACCTGAATTTAATCAAATTATATTTTTACTAAATTGAACTATTATAAGTTCAGTGCGAAATAACCCACAGAAACTGACAATTATATAATTAAACATTTATGTTCATGGAGATCTTAAGCATCACTAAACTTTATGAACTGCTTAAGGCCCCGTTTGATGAAACTGAAGTCTGAAATGTGAAGTGTGAAGTCTGAAAATGATAAGTGCTGAATACTAATATGTGCAGTTATACAAGAAAAAGTACATTATTATGATGTTAATATGATCAAAATTTAATATAAAATATTTATAAATATTACATCTATATAATTTTGAATTATTATATAAATATATAATAGTTTCAACATTGAAGTACTCAGGTTTCAAATTTGAATATATATTATATCTATATCTAATATAATTTAATTATAATATTTTAAAATGAGTTATACAATTATTGATTATTAATTTAGAACATAAGTACTAAATTATTTACTAATCAAACTTTAAATAACGTATACCATCTTCAGATTCAGACATAAGTGATACGCAAATCACTTAATCAAGTCATACAGATTGTACGCACCGTTCAGAGCCACTTCTTTGCTTCACACACGCAAAATTTCTTTATCAAACAAGCGGAACGTAAGTTGGCACTAAATCTATTAAGTTAAGCGTTGAAAGTTGTTATCAAACTATGTTCTTTAATTTGGGACATGGATGAAGAAATGTTATGAAGGAGGCGGAGGAGGTATGGAGTTTGCCAATATATAACCTTGGGTAGAATGAACCGATATGTTGGAAGTACGAAGTTGATTATAGCAACAGACTTTTATGTTAGTCCTTTTTTATAAGCTGTTTTTAAAATTTGCTGTTCAACTGGTATTACGTTTGTGTTTTGTGACAATAGAAGAAGAATCAGATTATGATTTACATAAGTATTTATAGTACATACAAGGGTCTAATAATAATTAACGCAAAACTACCTAAACCCTAAGGACATAACTGCAATGTACAATAGATACAATAAATACAAACAAAACCCTAATCTCTGATTCTTCTTCTATTGTTAGTTTTATAGAGCGTAATTTTGTTGTATTCATCTCTTTAATCCAATATTATTCTTATTGATTTTTTACATAATTAGTTCATAAGTTTGGTGACATACACCTTCATGAGGAATGTGAGATATCTCTTGTAAAATAAAACTGTGGTACTACTTCCTTCCGTGACACCCTCAAGAGTAATAAGAGACACCCCCCCCCCCCCCCCCCCCCCCAAAGATCACTAATCCATATAAAATCAAAACAAAATATCGCATCATTAAGGATATCTGACTTACGAAGTGGATTAATAACACTAATTTTTTGACACTTAAGCAAAGTTCATTTTAATAAAATGAAATATGTTAGGCTGCTAATTGTTACACTTGTTCATAATTAGTAATCATAATGAATAATCATATTAATGAACCTTGCAAAAATTTATTATATAAGTCTTTACATTTTAAACTCTTTACTCTCCATGCAGTTAACTTTAGAAGGGAGCTCCCACTCCTTTTTGACCGCCTGGGTACCCGAGACATCATATTTATGACACCCAGATATCAAAGCGCCATTGTCTTCAAAATGTGAAATCCAGTGGTAAAGTTCAGATTATTGGTAAATAATCTCAGTTAAATTAATCTCAGTTCAGTTAAAATAAATTAAATTCAATTATATTAAGCTCAGTTAAACTAAACAAATCTGAATTCAATTAAATTGAACTCAGTTCAGTTAAATTAATTTCAGTTAAATGTGGACCTTATCAGTAGTTCATTTCAGTTCCATTCAGTTAAGTTCAATTTAGTGAAAAATATATTTTGAACAAGTTCAAGTAAAATTCGACATACTAATTCTATTATTATTACCTTCATTTTTTACGTTCGGGCAAACAGGCCTTGTTTTATACATAATATTCTCTTTTCAGTTAAATTCATCTCAGTTCAGTTAAATTAATCTCAGTTAAACTAAACAAATCTCAATTTAATTTAATTAATTTCACCAACTTGGCAGGTCCAAAAACCGCTGACAAATTCAAACTCGTTTACAGCGAAATTAAATGGAGTGTCTCTTTAGTTCGCTCGACAAACGATTTATGACGCACACAAATCAAACCTCCATTGCCTTCATCCTTTCTCTACAAAACCAGAGAAATTCCGACGCATTCTGCCACACAACACAAACTAAGCAAATACGATGTTCGATCTCATATTCTCTCTCCAAAATATGGATAGCTTCAGGATCGTGCACGCATCTCCCGCCGATCCCATTCGTACACTCCTCCTTCCTAACTACTACTTTGCAAATCTAGACCGCGGTTTCATTCCAACCGCGGCCGTTTTCTACACGCCAGTCGGTGAGATTCTACTTCCCCTCACCCGCGCGAACGAAATTCTCCTGCGATCCTCGGCTGCTCTCCTCAACCACCTCGGAATGGAGGCGGTGGCTTATCTGGAGTTCGAATCTCAGTCGAACACTGACATAATCGTCCGGGCATACAACGAGGAGGGCGAGGAGACGAATGATCGGAGAAGGTCCACGCATTCAAGAGTCCATTACCTCACCTGCATCACACATCCCAATGATCTACTCCGTCTGGTATGAGTCTTAGCTTAACCTTTCTGATTATTATTTTGTATCAATCACACAAACGACCTGGGGCGGAGCTAGGTATTGCATATGAGGGGGGCTGGAACTATGAATTTTGAATTAACTATTAAAATAATATAAAATACGATTATTCATTGTAATGTCAAAAAAAATAAAACTTTAAAGACAAGTATTGGTAGATAAACATATAAAATTGATTTAAGAAAATTTGAAAATATAGTTCATAACATCTACATATACATATAAGTATTAATAAAAGACTACTAAAAATTTGACTCAAATTTTAATATTGTAAATCTGTTGACATATAATATCGCATTATTAAATATAATGAAATTAAACTACCTTTCACAAAGGTAAAGTAAATAAATCTATTCCTATATGTGATTGATATATGATTACTATTATATTTAAGAAAATATTATTACAAGAAATTATAATGAATCGAGATTTGAAGAAAATATGTACAGTTAAACTATATTATTCCTATATTTAGGTACTGATTTAAAAGAATCATATTCTAATTATGTTTGATTGTAATTATATTATATTAAACTAATTATGGTCTCATTTTCCTTTTATAGTTCATCATTAATTCATCTTTAAATTTCAGGTCGTCCGCTCCGATTTTGGCGGCATGAAATTTGAAATAGGCAAAAGACTCAATTATCTCAATCCTGGGACGGATCATCAAATCCTGGTTAATGTCAAATGCAGGAGGGATCGCACCGGTGGACACTATCTTGTGGACGACGACAGGTGGGTTGCTTACTGTCAGAACAACGGAATCGTTGAGGGAAGCATGGTGGTCTTAGGAGCGCACCGGTATTGGCACATGGGATGCCCGGCGATGGACATGTTTGTGTACCAGTCAAACGGTTCTGAATTGCGTCCTCTGCGGCCTTCACCAACAATAAGCCCCAGCGGTAATAACTCTACACCTAAAATTTTACTCTTTTACAAGATCAGCCTTTTACTTAAACATGCTCGATACCACCTTGTGTTTTATTAAATACCCGAACTGATAGTAATTAAACAATTGCTTCCATACACATCATTAATCTTAACTTTAAGAATGCTCGTATCATTGTAAATGACATACCCAACTAGGATATAAACCTAGAGTTTTACACTTTTACAAGATCAGCCTTTCACTTAAATATGCTCGATACCACCTTGTGTTTTATTAAATACCCGAAATGATTTAGTTAAACAATTGCTTCCATACACCTCATTGATCGTAACTTTATGAATGCTCGTATCATTGTAAATGACATACTAAACAAGGATATAAACCTAAAATGTTACACTTTTACAAGATCAGACTTTCAGTTAAACCTGCTCGATACCACCTTGTGTTTTATTAAATACCCGAAATGATCTAGTTAAACAATTGCTTCCATACATATCATTAATCTTAACTTTACGAATGTTCGTATCATTTTAAATGACATACCCAAGTAGGATATAAACCTAAAGTTTTACACATTTACAAGATCAGCCTTTCACTTAAATATGCTCGATACCACCTTTTGTTTTATTAAATACCAGAAATGATTTAGTTAAACAAATGCTTCCATATACATCACTATTCTTTTGTATATTAAACCCGTATGATTATAAATGATGTACTCATCAAGTGCATAAGTTATGATAAATGTATATATATACATATACATATATACATATATACATATATACATATATACATATATACATATATTAATTACCGCAAAGCCATTCGAGTTTATGAGTTTATGTAATTTACTCAACGTAGATTATGTTTTGGTTTTGTTTAGTATATATGAATATTATTTAAGCTGACTGGCTTACATATAATATTTTCAATCCACAGTTTATTCCTTCACCAGGAGGCTTGGAGAAGAGGCTTTAAAAATCACCGACGATCCACTCATTCGCCGTCTGGTAAGTCGCAAAAATGAACCCATTTAATTGCTATGTTATTATGATGTTCTCCTCTCCTCACATGTGATATTCTTATGTTAATGAATGTGAAAAACAGCCAGTGCACGATTTTTTTATGCATCATCTAAACGGTGTCTTCATCGGCCAATGCTATCACCTGAGAACCCTTACAAACAGCATTGACGTGGATTTATCATATACCGACCGCCTCAGGCTCTCCGGCGAGTGAGACTCGCTAGTGTGGACGGCGCCAAATCCTTTGGTGAAGATCCAGCTCAGCCTAATCCACAACCACCAACCAGATTACAGACCCTTGTACGCCATCGAATTCTTCAAACTGGAAAACGTTGAGGGTGTTTGGCGCAACCATCGTCCACGCCAGGATTATGAAGACGGGAATTTCACTGAGGAGGAGGAGGAGGACTATGAGGATGAAAGTGGGGCTGAGGATGATAATAGCGATTAGCACGAATCTTAAGTTCATCCTATTATTATGAACACTTTGAACTTTGATTTCATTGATTTCTATTTGTTTAATAATTAATGTAAAACTCAGAATCGTTTGGCAGCAGCCTTTTGTTATCCTTTAAACATTTTTTCTATGATAAATTTCCGTTGTCTACTTTTATAAGCAATATAAATTAAAAGATTCATCTTTATCCTCCAAACATTTTTTCCATGAATTGTTTTATTCTTTTAATCATATTAGCTAAAGAATTTTAATTTTGTTTATATATTAATAAAAAACACTTCAAGTAAAAATGAAAATACAAGTATTAGACTTTTTTTTTACATAATTCAAAATAAGAGATCAAAGATTAACTAAGCTATACAAATCATAGATTAACTAAGCTATACACTTTCTTTTTTGAACTGAAAACATGCAAATAAAACATTTTTATCAACGACATGCCTGATTAAATCATCTGTTCTAATAAATTACTTTGCTAACAGTCAAACGATTGAAATTCTGACGCATGCTTATGATTTTGGGGGTTGGCAATGAGAATATGAAAAGGTGCAAAATCCTAATTTCCTTTTCCATACATAATTAATTACGAAATATAGGGAATCGCAAATGAGCTAGGGATGATGATCATTTGAGCCCTATTTAAACCAGCCCCTTCTCCCATTACAGCCACCTCACAGCCTTAGTTCCAATATTACACTCCGTTTTGTTTTCCTTTTTCTTCCCATGGATCTGTCTTTTTTTAAAGCCCTCCCATCAGATATGTTATCTGAGATATTTATTCGTGTTTATTTCGACTCAATCATTTGTCAGTATCTGAGTGGAGATAATCCCGCTTGGGCTCTGAGGTGGCTCACCAGGGCTTCTAACATAGGTCACAACGAGTCCACCTATGCCTTGGCTCTTTTTTCAGTCTGCAACGGTGAAGTGCAGAACGGCTTTAATTTGTTCAACGCCATGAAGAGAACAGACGAGAACGCCTTCAGGGTTGCTCAAGAACGCGTCAAATGCGCTGTGCCTTCGCCTTGGGGTTGGTGGAACTACTGCTGCAATCTGGAGCCTCATCAACATCTTATAACTGACATAGCCTGTGATGCATGCGCCTGCGATAAAGAACTGATTTATGTCCTCGGTTGTCCATGAGCTGGGTGACATGTTTTTAGTGCGTATCCTAGTCTTGAAGACGGATGTTTTATGTTCAATAACGTCTTGAAGACGGTCACCGGGGATCGAATATCATCCCCCACATTTTGGAGCTTTTAAAAGTTCCGTTAATAAATCTCATCCCCCACCTTTTGTGTGACAATAGAATAACTGAAAAATCGAATTTTTTATATGTTTTTTTATGAAAAAAGAATTTGTGGAACATAATATGTCGATGCGTGGTGGTGTTCCTAAATTACCTATTTCGCATTCTCTAAATGCTCAAATATGGCTATTTCGCATTAACACACGGAATATATAATTTTCGATGTTAATATTCTTAGTAGTTGGTAATGAAGTGGCAATGACGTGGAGACAAAAAAAAGAAAGTCCAAAACAAATTAAACAACTGAAATACAAATGTATTTTTATGTATTAAACTAGCACAAATGTACAGTAAATCTTAAAGGGTGGGTGTGATGTCTCTTGTACTACAGGTTCTTGTGACACCCACAAGAGTAATAACAGACACCCAAAACATTATTACTAATCCAAATTTAATCAAACCAAATTTTCTAAACATTAAGGTTTCAGGCCTTAATAAATGGATTAGTAACGTGTAATATCATGCACTAATTGGGTGGTCTCACGGAATAATTGCTGATTAGTGAAGGACGACACTAGACCTCCTTTGACACCCTCAAGTAAATCATGAGACACCCATAACCCAGATCACTAATCCAAGTAAAATCAAGTGCCTACATCAAAATCATCACATCATTACGGTTCCAGGACATGAGGAATGGATTAATAACACCAGTATCACGCACTCTATTCCATATTGTCTTCCAAAAAAAACTATTACCGATTCATTCAAATGGCAGTGACATAGTGGTATATTAATATCTTGATGTCTCGTTCGTTTACTAACTTCTTCTAGGTATTCAGGGTATTTTACAAACCCATTTAAGACAAGTAGTAGACAACCACCAAGGATCGAACTTTCACTCTTCCTTTTTTATATAAGTATTCTGATACCGTGAGTTTTTGTAGTTCAAATTTTGACACTTATACAAGGTTTATTTAAATAAAAGATCATGTTTTTTAGCAAGTGACTTTTACTTTCTGTAGTTCGAATTAATAATAAACCAAATACAGTAACATCTTAAGTGATACATTTAATTCATAACGAAGTAAAATCAGTGTCGATGGTCCACATCTTGCCGTTAGTTATACAGATAGTATATCAAACTGATTTATTGAATTTTAGATATTATCAAATGTCATGCAAATAAAACATTTAGCGTGGGTGTTTTGCATAATTCTGATAGCAAAAGAACGGGAGATTGTTGCCAATTAAGTAAATTTTCCGGGACACGTTCATGATCAAAATATAGAGTATTCACGTCGGTTCCATCAAACCATGGTCAGTTTCTGCATTTTCAACACAGTCGCAATGACTTCTGAAGAATGAATGTTGACCTGGCTCAGAATTAAATCCGTGCATACTTGTGCTCTTATAACGTTTCTCCCACGTACCTGCAAATGTGCAACGAAAAACAATTATAAGTGTTGAATTTCTGGTAGTGATTTGGGGTGCCCATTATAAGTGTTCACGGGTGTCCGTCATGGACACATGGTTTTCGAAGTGAAACAAACATGAAAATCTTACCGACGCAAGGACATCATGATATGAAATGGTCTCTCCATTGAAGTGTGCCATATGGTGCATCACATATACTGATGAGTCTCTGTTACCGGTGATGCCACGCCACGGACCTTCCACTGTTTCGATCTCAAACCCGGCAAGCTCACCAGCCTTATGGTGGCCCTTTGTGACTAAATACTCAGACAGCAGATTCCGCTGTACACATTGAATGAAAATGAGTTAGTGAATAAAGTCCCAGCTACTCGCCTGCTGAAAAAGGCACCTACTAGTGACTCAATCGTGGAGAGCATGTCTCCGTAAGTCTCCGAGGGAGTGAGGTTGTCTAGGTACTAGAATATGGAGCGTTGAAAATTTGCAACTACAGCAAAGTAGTGACCGGAGATGTTGAAGAGCACAAAAACCTGTTGACAATCAAAATTGGTAAGCCTAGTAGAACATAACCGCTCGTGTAGGTCACGGTCGTGAACCAGACTTACCATTGGGGAAGATAGAAATTGAGTGTTTGGATTTGCAGAATCCCACAGCGTAAACATACCATAATCTGAAACAATAGGTTGATACTGCTTGCAAACAAGGTAAGATTTGGCTGTATGGTCAGCAGTTTGGAAGGAGGGAACGGCACTTTCGTTTGGAATCACATCGAGGCAATAGATGGATGGGCTACCAGTGTTCGCCTTGCCGGAGTTGACACACCTCGCAAACGCGTTTACAATAACCACTGAAACTTCCGTATCCGCTTCTAGCGAATGGATGTCGTCACAAGTCGCGCGGCAATACTTCCCGTCGCTGAAAAGGCAATTACTGCACATTGCAATAGCAAATGTTCTAGTGAGCATTTCCAACGGAACATAACTAAAGCAAAAGGAATTGATTTCGCAACATACATCGCTGAGATGCAAAACTCACGACTCACTCCTGTAATGTAGAAGTCCGTGATTATAGCCGCGTGTTTCTTTAGTTCATCCATCTTTTTTGGATAACTTTCTAGCAATTTGGAACCGAAATTCCATGATTCGCTGTCATCCAACTCTTGGAGCATGACGCTCAAAGTAGCAGAATTGGAACTCTCCACTTGTTTGGGGTGATTCACTGAATCTGAAAGACCAATCATCTCGACCAGGCCACATAAGTTTTCGTCCAGCTCATGAGTTGATTCCCCGTCACTGGCTGCATAGGACAATCCTCCGTTTGACAGTGTGTTCTGCCTTAGGTTTTCATCAGACCCTTTTTGTACTGTGCAGTCAGCTCTGACAGAGGCGGCTATAGGATCCACAAACGGCACGTCCCAGTTTTGCATATCCATCAAAACCATTGAACTGATGGGGACGGTTCGGGTCACCACCAGCTCCCTCAACTTTGTCAAAAAAGAAACCACCCTGTCGATTTCGCCGGTCAACACAGCTTCATCGTGAGGCGACGACCCTATGTCGCAATCGGAAAGCCATGTTGTTGCGACGTATCTGCTGGTGAATTTTTCGACATCGTCTTTAACCTTGGATAACCTCCTGCAATGCAGGCATCAGCAAAAGAAAATTAACACAATTACAATCTGATTCCTAGAGAGTTGGCGTTCGCAATATTGTTAAAAGTACCAAGGAAACAATAACATGTACAAAGGAAATAAGGGTACTCTACAATTACAATCCTGTAAAAGCTAAAGTATGCTGGAAGGTCCGTGGTCACATAAAACAAAACCAACATTGTAGAGTACCCTTCCATTAACAACAGCGGTTTCCCGAGGTACCCAAACAACGTAAATGTGGACACCCACGCACAAGTAAGACTTAAAGCACAAGTAAGAAGGAGTGTTAGTGTTGGAATTTACCAGCGGGCAGATACCCTCCTCCGTCATCTTAGAAATGGGCAGTCCTTCGCTATCAAACATGCCGTTCCCAAAACCGCCACAGGCTAGCTCTGCCTGTATTCTATTCTTAACTGCCGCAGTAGTAAGATTTTGAATGAGCGGGAGACTCCCCACCACGAGTTTCTCTGCATGTAGCAGACCAGGAGAAACATAAGGCATCCTCCAACGTTCTTTCCTGGACCAGTCTGGAATTTCATAACCTCCTTGCATAACCGATCCAACACATAACCGCACCAGTCTATGTTCGTGATCTCTGAGACATCACCGAGCATTCCTAGAACGTCGGTGCGGGCGAATCCGTTCTTTGTTGGATTAAGAAATGTGGAGACAGCGTAAACGACGAACAGGCGCTTGAAGTCATCGCATCCACTTTTCAACAATTTCATAACATCCAGGACTCGCTTGTTCGTCACTCTTGTATTTTCCGTGTCGAATTTATATTTTTTTTGCAAGGACAGCAGCATTTTAGAACCGCCATCTATCTCATCCTTGACGGGAACTCCGTCAATGGGGAGGAGGAACAAGTCTCTTACGTCAAGCTTGGATATCTGAAACAGTGGGATCTTGCCCGAGTACACAATCCCATTGTGAGGATTGAATGAATCGAGGAGCCAACCATACATGTCGAGTGGTGTTTCTTTGATTTTCATGGTCAGCAAACCACCAAACCCTATTTCTTTAATCGATCCTCGCTGCTCTTCGCTCCAGCCAGATGATTCCCAGGATAGTGATGCTAGACCATTTGGCCTGCAACATGTCTTGAAATATTTTAGGGATATTGGCGTCCTTGTGTGGATGATCTTCTCCATGTCCTGATCTGTAAAAAACAAGTATGTATCACTTAAAGGTGGCAGGTATAAAATAAGAACACGACCGGAAACGTGATAAAAACATGCACATAACTAAGACCGTAGGAATGAGAAAATATTTACCTTGTGCCAAACCTGCTTTTTCAAACAAAACGGGATTCCAGTTTATACTCTTGGCGGGAGATGAAGCTATGCTTTCATCCATCCCATCGTATCTTTCAATTTGACACGTCGAAGCATCTGTCTTGGCTTTCTTACTAACTTGGCTGGAGCTTTTAGATCTCTTACTCATTTCTATTTGCTTTCAATAGCAGAAGTTACAAGTTGATGAATTTTGGATGTTTTAAAGTTGGGGTATCCAGGACCAAACGTTGAGGGTGTTCCTTGGTTAGAGGGTATAATATAAGAAGAATAGATTTTGTTCAGTTTTCAAAAATGACCCGTGACATATCCCAGCTAATCCGGCGTTTTGTTTAAGAAAATAGTGTGTGTAACACCAAATATCAGGTACGATGATATCCCCATCAACTATCCTGAGCACCAAATCCCTCTATAGTTTCCCAAAACAGTGTGTGACACCAACCTCCATGTAATCGTGGCACCTCACGGGCCTTTTACTTCCAACTTTTCTCCTTATTTGTGATTGAAGCTGGTATCACTCGTTTAACCGCTATGGTATCAGATACATCTCCGGTGCTTCGAATGTGACATTACAAAGTTGTTGCTATTTCATTTACTGTAGAGCAATGAACCCACTTTCAGAGTAAGAAATGGGACACACGTTACACGTATCATTACATACCCACCGCAACGACTATATTTAAAAAAGTCAAGTTTCTCCAAAAAATGGTTGTAAATATTTATTAATTAAAAAACGGAGTGTATAATGCCTACAGAAGGATTATTTATAACGTTTTATTTATAACGTTTTATTCCTAGTGTTCTCCTAAGGGATGAATGCCTACAGAAGGATTGTTGAAATGAAACTTCCATTCCCGACACGGCTGGTGAGATACTCCAATTTTTTTATTCATTAGTGTAGTTGCCGTTTGTTTACATTCAAACTAAAGTCATGGTTTACTCATCAAAGGCACTCTCGGGTGCCTTTGCGTCTACCACGCCTGGAAAACGCCCGCTATCTGCCGTCTTATACACAAGGTCAGGCCATGTATTACTGTCTTTGCATGTTGGGACACAAGGTACAGAATTTGAAATCAAGGACTTCGAAGTTGGCATCATTATTCAGATATTGGCGATAGAGGATGGTGAATACCTAGAATTCGAAACGCATTCTAACACGGACTTTGTGGTCCGTGCCTACGACCGTTGGGGCAGAGAGAAAGAAAGAGGGTTTGCACGCAAGACTCATGTTTTGAAACACTACCTTGTCTGCGTACCAGCAGACTGCCGTGAAAGACTGGTAAATATTAACAATTGCAGTAGTAAATACATCATTTTTCACATTTCTGGTCACTTTATTTGATTAATTCCACGGGATCTATCTGCTGCTTTTCGCAATAAGCCGTGCCCAATGTTTGACAAACCATACAGGCTGAGAACTCTTTTAGGAGCCTCCAGAGTAATGGTAGCAGGATGGTGGAGTGACTGTTTGTTAAGGAGATACGAAATGTACGGGGATGGTTGGGGGCTGTTTTGCACGACTCATAGGATTAGACCGGGGATGATGCTTATCCTACAAAGCATCCAATCCGATGAATCGTTTAACGTTTTCATTTACAACCAAGATGGCACAGAGGTTCCGGCCGTTTCCAGCATTCCTAACGGCCACAACACTGCAGGTAACATATTCAATCATGACGGGTCCACACGGCACTTTTACCCCTCAGTTTGTAATTAGATACAGTGTAGTTATAACGAGGTACCCACTGATTTAACATTTCCTTCTAACACACCAAAAGGTAAGAATTTGGATACCACAAGAGTTATGTGTCCCGCATCTTTAGTTTACTATTTGAACTACTTATAATAATATCATGTTGGGCCATTGTACTAACAAAAGCAAAGTGCAGGTTCGTCGTTTTACATGCAGCCACAAGTCATTTCCTACGGAGGAAATGAACTGGTATTTTCTTAGTAGATAAGCTTCCCGTCTTTAAAGACCCTGGATAATATTTCCCTGCACTAGAAAACTAACTGATTCGGTTGTGGCACGTAGGGTTTGCGTAGTCGGTTTGTTATCCAAAATTCCGACGTTCTGCACCCGGAAATACGCATGGAGCATCGTTACAAGGTCATGAAAATGAAGTTTTCAAACATGCTAAACAGCAAAGGGATAATGGGGAATTGGTTCCATATCTTCCGCGAGCACAACAACAACAACCACATCATTCAAGCTAAGCGTTGGCTACAACAACAGAATTAGCCAGCGATCGCGCCATTGTAGAATGTTTCTCATACAGTTTGCCGACATATAACCTGTGGTATAATGGCATTACCTTGGAAGTATCAAGTTGATTTCAAGCAATGGACTTTTATGTTAGTTGCTTTGTTGTTTTAATTATTTACGACCAATGTTTTATAGACAATAATTTTGTTGCACTGATCAGATATTGTTCGTATCATTATTGTTACATAATTAGTTCGCAAGTATGGTGATATGCACCTTCATGAGTAAGGAGAGACATCACTTGTAAAATAAAACTGTTACACAACTAGCTCTTCTGACACCCTCAACAGTAATAGGAGACACCCAAAACCAATATCATTAATCCATATAAAATCAAACCAAATGTTCACAACATTACGGTTTTATGACTTCAGAAATGGAATAAATGCCGGTATCTAAAATTCTATAATAAGTGGAATTCTTAATAAGCAAATCTAAAATTCAGAAAAATTATTTAATGGTACTTACGTTGTTACATGCTTACATTCATTGTTAAAAGATTTAATCAAATGGAGGCTTTAATGTTAGAAGTAGAATTTTGATCGAGACCGGTTGTTCAATAAAATTGAAATTAATATTAAGTGGATTAGTTTAATCAAGTCTAGTTCAATTCCCTTAATTTTAATTCAACTCAGTAAAATATAATTTAACGAAATTTAGATAGACTTACTTATCATATTTTTACAACAACGTAATTAATTTACACTTTATTTTAATTCAATACAGTTCAGTTCAGAGAGAAATATTCCTTGTATAGTCTAATGACATACACCTTCATGAGGAAGGTGAGATATCTCTTGTAAAATAAAAATGTGGTGCTGCAAGCTTTTGTGACACCCTCAAGGGTAGTAAGAGACACCACCACCCCCAAGATCACTAATCCATATAAAATCAAAACAAAATATCACATCATTAAGGATAACTGACTTTCGAAATGGATTAATAACGCTAACATATATCATACCTTACTTGTGAATTATCACAAAATCATTTCCGATTGGTGAAGGACGACGCTAGAGTATGATGAAGGTGTTTGATAGTGTTAGAGGAAAAGAATATGTCACATGGAGAGTTGATTTGTTGGATTCATCTCATTCCCATGCAAATGAGGCCGTCCCTCATGCACATCCCTCAAAGTTGCATATGTACGTGTAATACGTATCATATTATCAAGAAATCTAAATAGACAAATAACACCTATCAGTATAAATGGTTACATTACAAACCCAAGTGAAACGGCCGCCAGTGTTCGAACTTTCATTTTTTTGGGATCAATCCTCTCTTGTCATATTGAATCAAGTATGGTGACATACACCATCATCAGGAAAGTGTGATGTCCCTTGTAAAAGGTAGGTGCGGTACTACAATTTCTTGTGACACCCATAAAATTTATAAGACACACCCGAAACCAGGATTACTTTAAACTGCCGGATTACTTTAAACCAAGTTTGTAAGGAGCCAAAACAATTAACGTTAATTAGAAAATGCATAGAATATGATATGTCTTAAATAAACGTAGGTTATGAAAAGTATGTGAAAAGGTGCTATTTTTTAATTCTCAAATGAAAATTAATGAAAAGGAAAATAAAAAGACAAGTAGTTGTGTAAGAACAGATTCGAACTCGGAGCCATTGTGTAGGAGTCTATGGTCACTCCGAATAACCACTGCTACACTATCACCTTAATTGAATAAGATGAGTACTAAATATATACTAAATCCGCCCATTTTTTATTTCAAAATGATTTATTAAATTGTAGATATTATCAAATGGCATGTAAATAAAACATTTTTATCAACGACATGCCTGATTAAACGATTGAAATTCTGACGGATGCTTATGATTTTGATCGAACGATTGAAATTTTGACGCATGCTTATGATTTTGGGGGTTGGCAATGAGAATATGAAAAGGTGCAAAATCCTAATTTCCCTTTCCATACATAATTAATTACGAAATATAGGGAATCGGAAATGACCCAGGGATGATGATCATTTGAGCCCTATTTAAACCAGCCCCTTCTCCCATTACAGCCACCTCACAGCCTTCGTTCCAATATTGCACTCCGTTTTGTTTCCCTTTTCTTCCCATGGATCTGTCTTTTTTTAAAGCCCTCCCATCAGATATGTTATCTGAGATATTTATTCGTGTTTATTTTTACTCAATCATTCGTCAGTATCTGAGTGGAGATAATCCCGCTGGGGCTCTGAGGTGGCTCACCAGGGCTTCTAACATAGGTCACAACGAGTCCACCTATGCCTTGGCTCTTTTTTCAATCTGCGACGGTGAAGTGCAGAAAGGCATTAATCTGTTCACCACCATAAAGAGAACCGACAAGAACGCCCTCCGGGTAGCTCGGGAACGCGTCAAAGGCGCTGCGTATTTGTCTTGGGGTTGGTGGAACTACTACCAATTTGTAACACAAGAAGCAGTCTGGCCTAGGCCGATCTGCTGCACTCTGCACCGTCATCTAAACTGCCGCTGAGATACGATCGCTGGGAAAAGGTTGATCCTGCGGATATAGCGTGTGATGCATGCACCTGCGATCAAGAACTGATTCATGTCCTCGGTTATCCATGAGCCAGGTGACTTGTTTTTAGTGCACATCATAGCATGGGATGGTGATGTTCAATAACGTCTTCAAGACGGTCACCGGGGATCGAACTTTCATTCTTCCTTTCTTTTTAGAGTTTCCTGATAATATTATTAATTTATATTTTAAGTTGTCTATATAGAATAAATTGAATTACTAATAAAATAAGTCCATTAACATCTTAGCAGATACAATAAATTCAAAAACAATAATATAATGAATGACATGTTTAGTTATGAAGTTTTTTTCTTTTTTTGTTAGGCTGTAAAATGTTACAAATCCGTGGAAAAATTCAAACTCGTTTACAGTGAAATTGAAGGGATTCAAACTCATTTACAGGGAAATGAAATGGATTCAAACTCATTTACAGGGAAATTAAAGGGATTCAAACTCATTTACAGAAAAATGAAATGGATTCAAACTCGTTTACAGTGAAATTAAAGGGATTCAGACTCGTTTACAGTGAATTTAAAGGCAGTGTCTCTTTAGTTCGTTTGACCTGTTGGGTGAGCTCGCTCGACAAAACATTTATGCCGCACATAAATCAAAGCCCATTGTCTTCAACCTTTCTCTTCCAAAACCATAGACACTCCACATCATTCAGCCACATTATTAGCCTATGAGAGAAAATCTAATGAGAAATTAGTGATTGAAATGTTAATTTTGGTCATCCTTCCTCTGTTGTCATGATACATTAACTATGGTGTCATACACCATCCCGAGGAAGATGATATCTCTCATGTAAAATAAAGGTGTGGTGTCACAAACTTCCGTGACACCCTCAAGGGTAGTAAGAGACACCACCCCCCAAGATCGCTAATCCATAAGAAATCAAAGCTAGTGATCGCATCATTACGGTTTTCTGAATTACGAAATGTATTAATAACACTGATATCATGCCATACTTGTGAAGCATCACAAAATCATGTCCGATTGTTGAAGGACGACGCTAGAGTATGATGAAGGTTTTGACAGTGTTAGAGGAAGAGAGCATGTCACGTAGAGACTTGATTTGTTGCATTCATCTCATCCAATGCTCACACTTATTTTGTGTTTTTACATAATAATTAGTTCATAATTCGTGCACAATGTTCACATTATTAGCCTATGAGAGAAAATCTAATGAGTAATTAGTGATTGAAATGTGAATTTTGGTCATCCTTCCTCTGTTGTCATGATGCATTGAGTATGGTGTCATACACCATCATGAGGAAGGTGATATATCTCATGTAAAATAAAGGTGTGGTGTCACAAGCTTCCGTGACACCCTCAAGGGTAGAAAGAGACACCGCCCCCCAACATCGCTAATCCATAAGAAATCAAAGCTAGTGATCGCATCATTACGGTTTTCTGAATTACGAAATGTATTTATAACACTGATATCATGCCATGCTTGTGAAGCATCACAAAATCATGTCTGATTGTTGAAGGACGACACTAGAGTATGATGAAGGTGTTTGATAGTGTTAGAGGAAGAGAGCATGTCACGTAGAGACTTGATTTGTTGCATTCATCTCATCCAATGCTCACACTTATTTTGTGTTTTTACATAATAATTAGTTCATAATCCGTGCACAATGTACACATTATTATCCTATGAGAGAAATTCTAATGAGTAATTAGTGATTGAAATGTGAATTTTGGTCATCCTTCCTCTGTTGTCATGATGCATTAAGTATGGTGTCATACACCATCATGAGGAAGGTGATATATCTCATGTAAAATAAAGGTGTGCTGTCACAAGCTTCCGTGACACCCTCAAGGGTAGAAGAGACATCACCCCCCAAGATCGCTAATCCACTTTAATCAAAGATAGTGATCGCATCATTACGGTTTTATGAATTACGAAATGGATTAATAACACTGATATCATGCCATACTTGTGAAGCATCACAAAATCATGTCTGATTGGAGAAGGACGACGATATAGTATGATGAAGGTGTTTGATAGTGTTAGAAGAAGAGAGCATGTCACGTAGAGACTTGATTTGTTGCATTCATCCCATCAAATGCTCACACTTGTTTTGTGTTTTTACATAATAATTAGTTCATAATCCGTGCACAATGTTCACATTATTAGCCTATGAGAGAAAATCTAATGAGAAATTAGCGATTGAAATGTGAATTCTGGTCATCCTTCCTCTGTTGTCATGATGCATTAAGTATGGTGTCATACACCATCGTGAGGAAGGTGATATATCTCATGTAAAATAAAGATGTGGTGTCACAAGCTTCGGTGACACCCTCAAGGGTAGTAAGAGACACCACCCCCCAAGATCGCGAATCCATAAGAAATCAAAGCTAGTGTTCGCATCATTACGGTTTTCTGAATAACGAAATGGATTAATAACACTGATATCATGCCATACTTGTGAAGCATCACAAAATCATGTCTGATTGGTGAAGGACGTTGCTAGAGTATGATGAAGGTGTTTGATAGTGTTAGAGGAAGAGAGCATGTCACGTAGAGACTTGATTTGTTGCATTCATCTCATCCAATGCTCACACTTATTTTGTGTTTTTACATAATAATTAGTTCATAATCCGTGCACAATGTTCACATTATTAGCCTATGAGAGAAAATATAATGAGAAATTAGCGATTGAAATGTAAATTCTGGTCATCCTTCCTCTGTTGTCATGATGCATTAAGTATGGTGTCATACACCATCATGAGGAAGGTGATATATCTCATGTAAAATAATGGTGTGGTGTCACAAACTTCCGTGACACCCTCAAGAGTAGTAAGAGTCACCACCCCCAAGATCGCTAATCCATAAGAAATCAAAGCTAGTGATCGCATCATTACGGTTTTCTGAATAACGAAATGGATTAATAACACTGATATCATGCCATACTTGTGAAGCATCACAAAATCATGTCTGATTGGTGAAGGACGACGCTAGAGTATGATGAAGGTGTTTGACAGTGTTAGAGGAAGAGAGCATGTCACGTAGAGACTTGATTTGTTGCATTCATCTCATCCAATGCTCACACTTATTTTGTGTTTTTACATAATAATTAGTTCATAATCCGTGCACAATGTTCAAATTATTAGCCTATGAGAGAAAATCTAATGAGTAATTAGTGATTGAAATGTGAATTTTGATCATCCTTCCTCTGTTGTCATGATGCATTAAGTATGGTGGCATACACCATCATGAGGAAGGTGATATATCTCATGTAAAATAAAGGTGTGGTGTCACAAGCTTCCGTGACACCCTCAAGGGTAGTAAGAGACACCACCCCCCAAGATCACTAATCCATAAGAAATCAAAGCTAGTGATCGCATCATTACGGTTTTCTGAATAACGAAATGGATTAATAACACTGATATCATGCCATACTTGTGAAGCATCACAAAATCATGTCTGATTGGTGAAGGACGACGGTAGAGTATGATGAAGGTGTTTGATAGTGTTAGAGGAAGAGAGCATGTCACGTAGAGACTTGATTTGTTGCATTCATCTCATCCAATGCTCACACTTATTTTGTGTTTTTACATAATAATTAGTTCATAATCCGTGCACAATGTTCACATTATTAGCCTATGAGAGAAAATCTAATGAGAAATTAGCGATTGAAATGTGAATTTTTATCATCCTTCCTCTGTTGTCATGATGCATTAAGTATGGTGTCATACACCATCATGAGGAAGGTGATATATCTCATGTAAAATAAAGGTGTGGTGTCACAAGCTTCCGTGACACCCTCAAGGGTAGTAAGAGACACCACCCCCTAAGATCGCTAATCCATAAGAAATCAAAGCTAGTGTTCGCATCATTACGGTTTTCTGAATTATGAAATGTATTAATAACACTGATATCATGTCATACTTGTGAAGCATCACAAAATCATGTCCGATTGGTGAAGGACGACGCTATAGTATGATGAAGGTGTTTGATAGTGTTAGAGGAAGAGAGCATGTCACGTAGAGACTTGATTTGTTGCATTCATCTCATCCAATACTCACACTTATTTTGTGTTTTTACATAATAATTAGTTCATAATTCGTGCACAATGTTCACATTATTAGCCTATGAGAGAAAATCTAATGAGAGATTAGTGATTTAAATGTGAATTTTGGTCATCCTTCCTCTGATGTCATGATGCATTAAGTATGGTGTCATACACCATCATGAGGAAGGTGATATATTTCATGTAAAATAAAGGTGTGGTGTCACAAGCTTCGGTGACACCCTCAAGGGTAGTAAGAGACACCACCCCCAAAGATCGCTAATCCATAAGAAATCAAAGCTAGTGATCGCATCATTACGGTTTTCTGAATAACGAAATGGATTAATAACACTGATATCATACCATACTTGTGAAGCATCACAATATCATGTCCGATTGGTGAAGTACGACGCTATAGTATGATGAAGGTGTTTGATAGTGTTAGAGGAAGAGCATGTCACGTAGAGACTTGATTTGTTGCATTCATCCCATCCAATGCTCACACTTGTTTTGTGTTTTTACATAATAATTAGTTCATAATCCGTGCACAATGTTCACATTATTAGCCTATGAGAGAAAATCTAATGAGAAATTAGCGATTGAAATGTGAATTCTGGTCATCCTTCCTCTGTTGTCATGATGCATTAAGTATGGTGTCATACACCATCATGAGGAAGGTGATATATCTTATGTAAAATAAAGTTGTGGTGCTACAAGATTCTGTGACACCCTCAAGGGTTGTAAGAGACACCACCACCCCAAGACACCACCCCAGAAAATCATCTAATCAAATCATAGCTTATACATCCCACCAATCTCCACCTCAAAATATGACAAGCTACAGAATCATTCATGCCTCCCCTGCCGCTCCAGTTCGAAGACTCCTACTTCCTGATAACCGCTACATCAATGAAGACCCCGGGTTCAGGCCCACTGCGGCCGTTTTCTGCACGGGCCTCGGAGAGCTTCTCCTTCCGGTCACAGTCCGGAATGAAATTCCGGTTGAAGCTTCGGAAGCTCTCATCAACCATCTCGGAATGGGGATTGCGTACTTGGAGTTAACCTCTCATACAAACACCTTCATAATCGTTAGGACCTACGACGTAAGCGGCCGGGAGATGCATGCGCTGCTACGGCCCACGCATCTGGTAGTCCATTTCCTCAAGCGTATCACACGTCCAAATCACATGTGGAGTCTCGTACGATTCGTAACTTTTCTCTTCTGTAAATTACCATTTATCAATCAATGTATAACAATTCTTAATCTTATGTTACAGTACATTCCCTCCGACTTCGGCGGCACTAAAACTGAATTTCTGGCCCGCGGAGAACACGAATTCCATGTTCTCAACCCTTACACGGAGCATAAGTTTTTTGTTGCTGTCAGATCACGCAGCCACCGAGTAGGTGGACGCTACTACGTGGAGGGCGATGAGTGGAGGGAATGCTGCCAGAAGCACGGAATCATGCCGGAATGCAGTGTGGTTTTCGGGGCCCGTACTGACCTGTTACGAAAGACACGGACGATGGACATGTACGTCTATGATACCGATGGACATGAGTTGCTCCATCTACGCCCGAGGTATAAATGCACCGGAGGTATTCATACTAAACCTAAACTAGTACATTTTAACAATATCAGCCTTTCAATTCATAATGTTGGCTACTCCCTTGTGTGTTATTTTTAGATACCCAAATGTGTATTATTGGATACCCGAAACGCTTTACTTACAAAAATGTTTACACATACAACAATAATCTTAAGTTTATAGTTCCGTCTGCTTATAGATGACAAATAATCAACAAGTACATACGTTATAATATATGAATACACATATTTACTCATTTACATATATTAATTGCCTGGCAGCCAGTTGAGTGGATGTGACGATGTATGTAATTTATGTGTAGCGTAGAATATTATGTTATTTTGTGTCACAGATGCTGGAACAGCCGTCGATGATGAAACTTAAGATTTAATAGGTATTTCTTTGTCATATTGATGCTTTATCATGTAGACCAGAAAATATAATGCCTCTCCTGGACCTGAAAAACCACAATACTATTGGTGATTCGATCTGACTTGGGTCCTCAATATGTTTGCCTATGCAGCTTATGGCTTCTACCGGAAGCTTAATGAAGCGGCTTACGTGGATCACGCTCCGGGGATCCGCCGTCTGGTAAATTGCAACAAAAGAAATTAACTGCGCTATTATTTATATATATGCTCCGTCGTGGTGATCTTATGTTAATATCTGTTCCAAACAGACTTTGCACAGAAATATTAAGTTTTGGACCAATCTCAGGAACGACCAGACCTTGCAGGTCATAACCCTCGACCGTAACATTCCGGTGGAATTTACCCGTAACATTCCGGTGGAAATTTACGATCCCATTCCGCTTAATCTCAACGGTGACTGGAACTCACTACTGTGGAGGGTTTCGGAGCCCTTTGTGAAGTTCCAGCAAGGCCCCGACTTCGACCTTCTCCAAGATCACGGACCAATCTACGCCATTGAATTCTTGTGCCGGGGAGGTGGGGATGGTGATTGGCCGGATTCTCTTCCACCGCCACCTGGACCCGTTGCAGAGGAGGCGATACAGGCGGAAGATGAAAATGAGGAGGACTGGCCCTGGTATGAGCTGAATTCTAACAATTGGTCGGAGACGGATACCGAAGCCGAGGAGGAGGGTAGCGACCAGCATGATTCTGGAGTTACTGATATGGACTCGGACGCTGACAAAGGCTCCTATTATTAAGACAGTTTCTATAATTTCTATGTTGGATTAATACTTTATAACATTTCTATCATTTAATTACCCATCTCCTTTATGCTATGCTCATTTGTTCATACACACAAGGCACACCCCAATCGACAAATAATCTTGGAATCTGCCAATTACTTATCGAAAACGTCTTACGAACCATTTTAACCAAATTGGAGATTATTTAAAATTCAGTGACTTCTTCTAAGAACCATTTGCTGCATACCGAATCCGATTCTGACTACGAGGACACCGATTCTGATTACTCTGATTTTACATTTTATTATACATCTTTCATTTCAATGATACTGTAATAATAATTTTGGGTACTTGTAAATCAATTGTTTTTCTGTGTTTTATACCGTTGTCCAGTGGTCCACTATTGAGTTTGAATTAGCAAGGGTTTTTGCTTCATTCATACACGTAAAAACCCTAAACGTTCCATGCAAATGTGGGCCCTGTGAATGATACCCCACACTACAAGAAAAAGTAGCTATAGCAACCAAAAAAAGACAACGGGCCTAAATACCGTTGCAAATACTAAATTGCAACCGGAATGTTTCTGTGTGGTTGTAAACACTTTTATACCATTTTAATACATATTGCAATTTTCTGAAATTCTGGTTGTAATATGACAGTGGGCCCACATGTAATAATCATATAAGTAGACAAACAATTAAGATGAAATAAAAAACATGTCATACATGAGATTTGAACCTGGATTGATAATAGTTTGTAAAATTCCTTAACCATCCCAACACATATATGCTTATGACTTGGTTTTCATTAATATATAAAATATATCATTCTGTTTTTGGAAGTTAATTATTTAGACGAGTGCTATCTACCGCCATATTTAGGTTCTTATTATTAATAATGTAACAAATGAATTCATAGTGAAAATTTTAATAAATAAAAATGAATTTAAAAACAAATACGAACATGAAAGGTTTGAACTCTGGTGGAAATAAAAATGCCAAAGACTGTGGACCATCCCACCTTCATGGATCAATCAATGAGCTAATCTGATGCTTGTAAAACAATACAAACTATATATCATTAATTTGAGTACCAATACTCCCTAAATAATAATTATGCCTTAATAGAATATTTCAGTATATTAATTAAATTGAGTTTAACTTATTAAAGGTAAAAGTTACTTGACCTTATAAGCACAATTAGGGCATGTTTGTCTGAACTTATTTCTTACTGGTTTGAACTGAAATAAACTTAAATTAATGTATTAAAAATAGAATAAGTATGTCTAAATTTGCATGAATTTAATCAAATTACATTTTGTTAAATTGAACTGAATTGAATTGAACTAAGCCGCCCTACTTATAAGCTCCGGCACACAGGGCCTTAATCATCATATGTAATTAAAATTCTTACTTGTCTCTTAACAAAAGACAATTACTAAATTGACACTGACTATATAAAAGTTAACTTATGCTTGATTTTCAATAGAAACTAATAAAAAATGTCATATGTCACTATAAAAAATTTGAGTTAACTAATTAAGGTTTGAGTTTACTTGACTTTTAATAAATCCTGACAAACCCGAGTTAACCAAATCTCACTTAGACTATCTATGAACACTAGTACTAGCTAAATTGAAATCGAAGGTCAATCCTTACACAATTTATTAGACAACAACTGATTAAATGTAACCGAGTCAATGGAAAAAATTACTTGATAATAACTAAATTGACTCCAAATAATCAAAAGTCAATTCACTTGACTTTATACGGACATTAGTTAAATTGATTTCAACTAATCAAAATGTCAATTTACTTGACTTTCTATAGACATCAGCTAAATTGAGACTAAATAATCAAGGTCAAAACTTTATTGACTTTTCCGTTGGATAACAATAAATTAGTTGAAATCAAACGCAATGTTATATTCTCTTTATATACACTAACTAAGTTGAGTCTAACAAGTAAAAGTCAAACTTTTATTGATTTTATATGAAACTAAAAACTAAAATTGAAACCAAAAGCCAAATATTATAGTAGGTTATTATAATCACTAAGTTGAGTTTCACTATTCAAATGTATATTGATAGTTTATAATTACTAGCTATAACTGTAGTTCAACTCTACAATTTCTTTTATTGTCTTTATTATGTATTTGCCGGATGTCAGTCCTCATTTTAATTCTCACATATTTTTTTATGCAGTGTAACTGTATAACCATATCTATTACTTTATATAATAACTGATTTTAATTTAGAATATAAATGTTTGAAGATATATAGTGATAAAGAGTTATAATTTATTTAATTTAAAATTAGTTATTAATGTTCTTTATATTTTTACATAATTATGTTGTGAACCTTTTGAGTAATTAAATATATTAAGCAATAATAAATTGTGTTTAATTTATATTTATAATGTATAATTTATTAATATGTGTATAAGTTATCATACAATTAAATAGATTATACCGTAAAACTGAGTTTATGAATAAAATTAATTTAATCGTATCTGTGTAATAATAATAAATTAAGTATTAATTAGAGATAAAAAATTAACATAATAAATATGTATTATTTGGAATTAATCTGAACCGTCAATCAGCTTTTTCAAGTGAATCTCAACCGTTAAAATTTCCTTGCATATATAAAATGAAGGGATAAGGTTGTGAATCGCTAAACCCATTCTTCAGATCTTTCCCTTCTTCGCTACTGAACCATCGCCGCTTCGGCACCTACCACTATTCGTATGTCGGTGGGTTGGGTCGAGTCCAGTTACTCTGTTCGCCAGCCTTTTGTGAGGCTCTCCCTGGTCAATAACGAAACGCCGGTGGTTAAAACTTGTTGTCCCTGAAATGGATCGGGTCAGGGGCCGTCCTGCTAAGTAAGGAGGTCACCGATGCGCTGCGGGAAATTTCCGTTGTTGGAGGTCAAGCAGGTGTATGGTTTGACAGAGAGCTGTGAAGCCGCCACATTCTCGCCGTCGAACGAGGTGGAGCACCCGGCGGCGTGTGGGGAGCTTCTCCCAACTTTCACGGCTAAATACGTGGACTCCTCGGGAAAGGTGAGGCCTTGTCGGAGACCATGGTTTCCGATGGCTGGCTGAGAACGAGAGATTTAGGGTTTATTGATGAAGATGCATGCCTGCAATTTTGTTAGCATATTCAACTAATCAGAAAGGTAAAGGCACCAAAGGAACCAATGAAAACTCTTTTTTTTTTTGCTGATTTTAGGTGTTTGATTCAAGGTTTTGAACTGTTTGATGATGGTAAATTTCAGGTTTTTGGGTAAAGGGCTTGGCTTGAGCTTCGTTTGTTTTTCTGCTGGCAGCTGTTCTCTTCTGAGGTTCAAACACGGTAAAGTTTCTCAATTAGTTATCTAATGTGAGATTCTGAATTGGTTCTTGTTTGCTAAGATGTCTATTTGAAGGAGTAGTTTGTGGATAAAATAGGTTTATTAAGAAGTGAATATAAATGCAGTTTTTTACTCTTTCTTTGTGTGTGTGTTTGGGGTTATTATTTGTCTGTGATCAATGCATGAAACTACGCTCTCTTCGCATTCTGATTATGCAGTTTCTATTGAATCTGTAATTTTTCAACAATCAGTCTTTGGCATTCTTCATTTGCTTCATCTCTTTCTCTTGTGGCTCTGGTGAGCAGTTGTTTAAGCTCGAAAATATGGTCATCCTGAGTTTGAGCTCTTCTTGTGTTGGAGCCCCAGGGTTTTCTGAACAAGAGACTGCCTAAGCTCATCAGCAGTTCCCTGGTTTGGAACACAAAACAGCAAAAACTGTAAATTGTCAGCCCAAAAATATGCATTTATGATGTGAAAAATCTTGAGTATCTAAGCTTTCCTGCTTGACCATGGAAATACACTAATGACTGAACTGTTTTTGTGAAGTTCAACAGCTAGTT
This sequence comes from Sherardia arvensis, assembly GCA_948330725.1. Taxonomy (NCBI): domain Eukaryota; kingdom Viridiplantae; phylum Streptophyta; class Magnoliopsida; order Gentianales; family Rubiaceae; genus Sherardia; species Sherardia arvensis. The sequence continues at coordinate 30,476,629 of OX415239.1, forward strand.
TTACTGCCTCAAACCTCATCAAACAGTGCACGTGAAGAAGAGAGCTTTTAGAAACGAAGTCCTCTGTTTCCATCAGTTCAAGTAAGTATGTTTTCTTGATTCTTGATGTTTTTGATGTTTGTCATGTGAATGTGTGCAAATTAGCATGTGATTATGTTTTAGGAAGTACATGAACGGTAATTTGCTGTGTTTTAAATCCAGTTTCAGGCCTGTCTCACCGAGGATGATCATATATTTTCATTCATAACTTGGTTTTGGCTAATTTTTGCAGGATGGCAACCTTAGGACTCTAAACTATTATTTAGAATCAGGAATGGACCAATTTGGTTTAGAAGTGAGTAAGAAATTAATTTTTAATCCTGTGCACTTTTCCAGTTTCTGGCAGCAGCTTGAGCTGTACTTTAAAAATTCATATCTTGATAACCGTGACTCCGTTGTGACTAATTTTGGTACCATTGTCATCTTTAAACTCTGGACTATGATTTAAAATCAAAAGTAGGTCAATTCCGTTAAAGAAATAAGTATGATAAAGAACTTTGAAGTGACTGCACTATTTTTATGATGGAGAAAATTGAAATAGTCGTATAGGTGCTTTGTAAGTAACGTTTTTTTCCTTCTTTTATGTAAAATGGGTGCATTTGTGCTCATCTATTTGTTGTTAGTTCGTTACCTAGTGTTTGATAAAGTTCCAGCGTCTTATTTTTTTACAGTTGATCACGTTCTTTTGAGCTTTCTGGTTTAGCCGAGACAAAGTTATCAGGAAGGTTTGACGAAGCAATTCAATATCATGTATCAGTTTTAAACTCAAAGAACTTGAGGTAAGCTTTTCCGTTGCCTCTAAGCTTCAACTGAGTGGTAGTTTTTGAGGTTTAACAGATGAAATCTTGGTTTTGCATTCTAACTTTTTGAGTGCATGCAAGATGTTTAGGAAGCTTATTACATTTTACTGCTTAGTATTTGCTTTATCATCTCCAGTTGTGCTCACAATGTTTTCTCATCTAATTTCTTTTAATAATCTGTGATGACCTGTTTTAATATGATCTAAACTTAGCTTTATAACTCAGGTGTGAATGTGATCTGAAGCAGAGGCAGAGCTGAAGGTGATGCAGGTGATGAAGTCTAGATTTGTTGCAATTGATTAAAGAACTTGTGAAGGTGATGCAGGTGATGAAGTCTAGTTTTGTTGCAATTGATTAAAGAACTTGAGAGGGAAGAAGGATGAAGAAGAGCATTCTTGGTTCATTGATACTCCATTTCTATGTAGTGTATTTTTTAACACTTTAAAGTACGTTGAATATTATGACTATTTTTATTTTAGATTATTGTATGCAGTTTAATTATTTTAATAAATTAATGAATAATGTTTTGCTTGATTCATTATTTTTAGCCTAGTTTATGTGATCAATATTAGCATAAATATTCCCTATTAAAAGAAATATAAAATATTGAAATAAATATATTCTTCTACAGAATTTTAAAATATTATGACGGTAAATCTCGTTGTAACTATATATTTACAGCCATAACCACATGGTTTTGTCGTGAATTACTAACCATCCACGTGTCACGTCGTGAATTACCAACCATTCACGTGTTCCGTCATATTACAGCCGTAGTGTGCCGTCGTAAATTACCAACCACCACTTGTCCCGTCGTAAGCACTTAATAGCAACGGGAAAGACATTAGCAAGGGAAGTTATACCAACCCCTACATACACCGTCGTAAATGATCATTTACAACAGGATTTTGACCTATAGCAACCAATTTGGTGGTTGCAATAGATGTTTTTTCTTGTAGTGCCATAAATGTAATGATCCACGAAATTAAAACTAATCCTAAACTCATTTTTAGAGATCCAGTCTACTATGTCATTTTAGCTATTTAAACACATGTTTAGAAAACATAAATAGTTCACAAAACACTGTGTCATTAAACATAATCATTTATATAGTTTTCATTTAATGTTTTGAATTAATTGATTTAAAACATGCTGCTTATAATTTTCATCCGTATTTTATATTTAACATACTATTAACTTGTTGTATACCAACTCGCGGTATTATCGTATTTTCGGGTTATGCCTATGGTTATTGTATATAGTGAAAAAGATAAATTAAGAAGAATAAATATAGTTATATATTAGTGCTTGATATTTATTCTTCACTGTCCTTTTACTTATTCCAAATGATTGTATAATCGGTCTGATCGGATTATCCTGTCCAAATCGGTATGATCGGGTTATCCTCTACAAATGAAGCTTCCTTTTGTACGGGTCAAATCCTGCGCCACCAATCTACATAACTTGTGACATACAAGTCGAAAGAATACGTTGTAATATTCCTTTTTTTACCTTTTGAAATTTGCTGGACTCCCCGGGCCCACTAACTCCTCAACGATCATATTTCCAGTCCCAACGGACGTATTTCCCCCCTCTTTAAATACCAATCCGAAACACACATGAAATCACCTTCTCGGAATGGCCATCCAAGATGATTCCGTTCTTTGCTACTGCAACGTTGAAGCGGTATTACGAACATCAGCTACCAAACATAATCCAGGTAAAAGATTTTACGGCTGCATCAACTACGATGCTGGCGGGTGCAATTTCTTCGAATGGTTTGATCCCCCGGGCTCGAATCCCAATCAACAACACCGTCGAGAATCGTCATCGACCTCCAAGAAGCACGATAGAGAAAAGCATAAGCATGTGGAGATTATCAGCCAACTCGAAGATCAGGCATCGACCTCCAAGAAGCACGGGAGAGAAAAGAAGAAGCATTTGGAGATTATCAGCAAACTCGAAGCTCAGGCACGCCAAAGAGAAGGCCGAGAAGCTCGCCTCGTGTTCGCCCTTGTTTTCACTTACGTTTTCCTCTTCTTCGTCCTCTGTATCAGATTATTAAAATAGGTTTTTCAGATATTACGCCATCATTTTAAATTGAATAAACTGTTGTTAAATTTGGACTTTTTCATGCAGTACCCCTACGTTCGTCTTGTGCTACCAGCAAATTTTTTTCGCCCGCGCTTCCTCCGTGAAAGTATATTAAAAAACTATGCTTGCACAAGAAACATCTTTGTCAACATCAATTAATACCATGATTTCCCTCCAATGTAATTTCGGCTATGGCGCCAAAATCAAGTCAACAATAATACATCACTCCATTGGAACACCTGTATCATACTCCGTGTGATACCCTTGTTTCCCTCCAATCCCCTGGCGCATATTTTGGCGCCAGAATTATGCCATATTCACGAGGGATCTCATCCCTTATAAATACACATCACATTCCATCTGATATATCATCAATCATAATCCGACCCAAACAGGGATACTAGCTATTTCCCATCCTCAACCACTGAATGGCGCCCAAAAATTTGCTCAAAGTAGCCGGTGCTAGAGCCAAAAAACCACTCTCGACTACAAAAAACTCGCCTTCATCTGCCAAAAAACCTTCCAAATGGGTGCACTCTTCGCATGTGGCTAGGCAGGACATCCAAGTCCGCCTATTCATTGGGCACCTCATCGAAACATTCGGCATTGGTGCGCTTAACGAGTTCTTCCTAGGATTCCACATTCCCGTTCCATACATTACAGCCTTTTTCCAGGCGGAGGCACAAACCTACAAGATGTCCAACAACGACAGAGGGTATTTTTCAAAGGAGAAAGAGGAGAGCGAGATTAGGAACGTGATCCCTACCTATTTCGGTTTGGTTAAGGATGAGGCTGTGGCCAATGACAAGAAGCATGCCAAAAACGCTCCGGTTATGAAGAAGAAGGAGCCGGTCTTCATCGATCTGACCCTTGACGATGCACCAAAGGAACCCATCTTCATCGACCTTACCCTTGACGATGATGAATAGATGTTTCGTTGTTGTTGTTTGCGTTTAGCAAATTGTAGTTCTGGTAGGTTTTTGTGATTACAAACACATGTAGCTAGGCGCGTTCTCGAAGAAACAAAGTCATGAGGTTGTAATTCATTATCTATTATCAATATCATCTTTTAACGTTTAGGCTTATTCATTTTTCATTCTCATCACACTTATTATGTTGTTTCTTCTTTCATTAAAAGTTAAAACTTACAAGCTTTTATTTTTCAGGATAGTTGATACCCTCAAACACATACAGAGACACCCAATCCATAAACTACGAATAAACAGTTTGATGCTATTAACAGCTCCCTCTTTTTTTAAATTTGGACTTTATGGATGATACCCCCGTCCTAAAGAACAGACACCCAATTCATAAACTTCAAATAAACAGTTTGATGCTATTAACAGCTGCCTATTCTTTTTAATTTGGACTTTATGGATAATACCCCCATCCTAAAGAACAGACACCCAATTCATTTACAATGCCTCTTCACAAGTTATTGCTTTTAAGGTCAGGAGTGTTGCTACCCATAACCACATAGTAAGATACCCACTTCATAAACTACGAACGAACAGTTTGATGATAATAACAGCTGCCTGTTTTTAAAATTGGGAGTTTACGAAAGACACCCCCGACCTAAACAACAACCACCCAATTCAGTGAGAGTGAGGCCCCTTCACAAGTTATTGCTATTAATTTGGATTCGGAACGCAGTTGGAATGCAATCGTATTTGGAAACAAAAATAAAAGCCCAATGCACATGACCAAATCTGTGGCCCAAAATTCCTGAATAAGTTCAAAATCCATGACTAGCTCTTACATAAGACGCAACATTATTTGGAATGCAAATACTTTTATTGGCACGGTCAGGTTCATTCAATATTCAAAGTTACCGGCCCAACCCATTAAAGGCCCGTAACTTCCGCCCGACAAGTTCTGTGATTCAGCATTCTTGTTCTTCTTTTTAGTCTTTTTCTGAATGATCTTGTCCGTGTAATATCCTGCCTGATGCTCAACTGGGCGCCCTCTTTTCCTCTGATCCACGGGGTCCAGAGCAGTGGATTCGTGGCGGCGTGCTTCCACCGAAATCGACCATGTTGTCCGGATTTTCAGGCGCTATGCATGCACCTCTCCTATCAACTTTCTTACCTACTGCGTCCGCTTTCTTCATAGCTGCGTCCGCTTTCTTGGCTGCTGCGTTAGATTTCTTTGCTGCGGCGTCCACTTTCTTAGCCGCGGCCTCCGCTTTCTTAGCTGCGGCCTCCGCTTTCTTATCTGCCGGAGGAGGCGCCAACGATTTATTAAGTGATCCCCACAACTTTACAATGTTTCCCCCATCGTCTATAGTAAGGCCCGGTGGCAGATCATGAGCGGGTTTCAACTCCAGCTCAAGATTACGCATCATTTCCATCACCTGCTCGTAGGCTTCTTCCTTCATCATATCACGCGATGCAACTTTTTGAAACATCAGATCCATCTCATCGTAACGCCTCTTTGGAGCTGGAATGGACTTGAGAAGATCTTCGTAACCACCCGTCTCCTTTACGTACTCCCTGCATATGTCCTTCCTCCAATGACCAACATATATTCTGGTGGAACGCTTGTTAATTCCTCCACTTTGAAGACCTGAAGCATGTGGCAACACATGATTCCTCGAAACTCAAAGTTTTTGCATTCGCATCTCAACACAACACTAGGCTCGCGCTGCAAGCTCACCAGAAACAATCTCCTCCTCGTCCTCCCCATTCGAACTTTAGTCGTCCTCACCTCGTACACAACTCCCCGCCAATTCTTGTCCTTTTCCGTCGCGTTGCAGTACATCATGTCTGACACCTGTTTCTGAAACTCAGCAAACTTTGCATTCGTGTAACAAGCTTGGAACACCTCCTCGAACACGAACGCTGTCAAACAAGGCAGCGGCCTATTCATGGAGGCGTCAAACGCCCTTTCCTCATCCTCCGTTCTCTTTGCAAAAGCCAGCGCGTACCGCTGTACGAAAACCTGGAGGGTTGTGTTGACGTTGACGAAACCCCTGAAAAAGTTGTTCATTCCATCGCTTCTTTGTGTGCTGGACATTCCTGCCCAGAACTCGTGCTTGAAGTAAACGGGAACCCACTTTTCTCTCTGCTCGAACTTTCTCTTCAACCACGGTCTCTCAGAAATTCCATATCTCTCGGCCCAGGCATGCCATTCTTGCTCGAACTCCTCGATGGAAAGGGACTCGTGAAGTATCCTTCTTAGGGAGGTAGCGATCGCAACCCATTCGACCATACTTCCAAAGCGTTTTCTGATATTCCGCAGCACGTGCCACAGACACCACCTATGCCGTGCTGATGGAAACACCTTCTGCACCGCTAGTTCTGAAATAAGGTGGATGGTGCGGTCATGCATGACGGCCAAAAAATAACGGTACAGACCTTGAACATGAATCTTATATCAGACCAGCACACTAAAGTGCATTTCTGAAAGTAAATTCACATACAAGAAATCTTTATGCGGCTTTACAAGTAAGGGTATCTTCGTTTAAACTGCTGGGTATCACATGTAACGGTTATGTGCCTATACATGCAGGAGTATATATGTAACATAGGTAGGATCAAATATTGATGCATCTTTGTCTAAACCAACGGGTGATCAAATAATCGGTTTGGAAAATAATGTGGAAAGTATAAATTCTGAAAGACAAAAACTTACGAATTTTTATACACTGGTCGCTGAGTATGCACTCAGGAGCCTTCTGCATGCATCAGAGGTACGCTTTGAATACCCATGTGAAGTTCCTGACGTTGTCCCTTCCTATAAGTGCGCACCCAAACAGCACTGATTGACCGTGGGAGTTGACGCTTATGAAAGGTGCAAACGGCATCTTATACCTGTTCGACAAGTACGTTGTGTCGACTGAAATGCACCTTCCAAACTCTCTGAACGCCTTGATAGCTCGTGCGTCTACCCAAAATATGTTCCTCACCCTGCCATTTGCGTCTAGGTCATAATCGAAAAAAAACATGGGAGACTTCTCCTTCATACTTGCAAACAATGACTGCATTGCACGAAAATCCCCCTCTTCCATCTGTAGCCTAGCGTTCTGGTTCAAGAGATTCCGCATGTCCTTCTCTGAAAATGGAACGTTCTTGATGTCACCGTGCTTATGGATGAACACACGGTAGATTTGTGCCGGCCGGATTCCAGCACGATACTGCGCCATAAAATCGGTCTCTTCCGCCTCCGTAATACCGCGATACTTGCTGAGAAATCTCACCGCGGATGAGTCAATCACATGATTGTGCTCAAGTTGCACTGATGTCACCTTCCAAGAACCATCGCTTCTCTGTTTGTATGCGGTGGCTTCCATCCGGCAGCCACACACCCGAGTCCTAGCGCCTTCCTTTGGCTTCCCACTTCGATTGCAATACACTCTACAGCGTTGATAATCGTCCGGTCCCAACTTTTCAATGGGAGAACGCTTTTCGATGGGAGAATGATCCAGGAATTTGGAAGGGTTGTCGCGGCTGCATCTTAACGAACCCATTTGCGAATGCAAACCTGTCCATGAAAGCCTGAAATTCCGTTGATGATTGGAACACCTGTATTCTGGTAGGAATGGGAGTGGCACTCGAGAATTCTGGTTCCCGGGCAACTTCTTCATCAAGTTGCTCACGAGCAAGATTTTCCAGTCAGTCAGCTAGGTGCTCCAGATCATCACCGTCCAATGACTCATAATCTGAATCAACATCTCCTTCAAAAACACCTTCACCACGTCCCGCGTTTAAAACACTAGCATCAAAATCGTGCAATTCTTCATCATCCGATGATTCTATAACATAATCTTCATCTGAATCAACGTCAACCGGAGGTTTGGAGTTCAGGTCAACCACTACCATCTGATAATAGCCCAACAAATGATGTTAGTTGAGAGAGTACCCGCTATTATAGAATAGAATACCCACACCAGAAAATGTACATTACGGGATACCCTCTATCACGAAATAGAATACCCCACCAGAACATGTAAATTAGTGGATACCCTCTATCATGTAATAGAATATCCCCACCATAAACGGTAGAATAAAAATAATATTGAATTATAACAACGAATCATTTGAGAAATATAATGAGATTAATGTTATATGAGAAATTTTAAATGAATGATCATGTATGAATGTTATGAAATCGTACAATGTTTCAGTTAATAGTGATACAGTTTAGTGTTTAGTGTTTAGAGTGACATGATAATCATACAATCCTTACAAGAATAACGAAAACATTGAATGAAATGAACATCATGAGAGGAAAATAAAGTTCCTACTTATGTGTGATTTTCGATGACAGTTCTCAAATTGATAATTATGTGTTTATTCCGCTTGGGATAGTTCTCAAGCTAAACGCTGCTAACTAACTGACTTACTAAGTTTAACACAATTTTGTTTCAAAACTTTTCCGGATCTAAACAACAGTATTTTATAAGCCGTGATACTCTCATATTGTAAATGGGACACCATGCTTCACAAACAGTGACACCCTCCTTCCTATCTGTCGTTATCGACTATCAGCGCCTGAATCCTCGCTACACTTCATTCTACTACTAATACACTCCTATTACACAGCATATTGGGCATTCTGGCGTTTTTCGACTCAAGCAACAAATTAAAATATGCATTACAGCAAGCGTACCTTGATACGCAGGGATCGCGCGTCTCCCCTGATTCGAAAAATGATTTTTTCAGATTTTTTCCTAAGCAAAAGAACGTTTCACCATTGATGATCGGAATTGATTCAAGGAAGATATCCAGAAGATATGAAGTTTAGACTTGTTTTGCGAGAAGAAGAAAGGAGGAGAGAGAGAGTCACGTGCCGTTTTTATTATATTCATCGTGGGACCCACCGCCCAAATCTTTTGTCGTTTAGCTATAGGGCGAAAAAAACCATGGTTTTTTTTTCAGAATTGTCCTCCGCCACCACCATCTTCCACAAAAGTCCCCCTTCCGCCGACTTAAGCCCGAGCTTTTGCAGAGCATCGGCAATAGAAGCTCAGCCGGAATCAGCCGACGCCATGGTCAAGGCTATCAGAGTTCACGAAGTCGGCGGTCCTGAGGTCAGTGAATGATTCAATTGATCCTAATTTTAGTTGAAATTTGTAAATGATACATTGGACTGAATCCCTGATATGCTATATGTATGGCTAGGTTTTGAAATGGGAAGATGTGGAAGTAGGAGAGCCTGGGGATGGAGAGGAATGAAGCAATTGGACTGAACTTCATCGATGTGTATTTCAGGAAAGATGTTTACAAGGCTGCCACATTGCCCTTTACTCCAGGTCTGATTTGCGGTTTTGTTACTTGTATTTGATCAGGTGGTTTAAATTTTAAAGTATGCATTGATGTTTTTGAGCAGATACTGCCTGCTGACAAAGTTGTGCCGGTTCCTTCCTCGATTGATCCGGTTGTTGCAGCTTGTGTTATGCTGAAAGGAATGACAGCTCAGTTGTTGCTGCGCCGCTGTTTCAAAGTAGGTTAATCCTCGCTCCTTTGATTGGAAGTAATCTAGATAATTTTTGCTGCTTTTCTTGTTTCCAGCCTTTAGAACTGCTGTGAAGCTGCGCTTATATTATATAGATGCATGTGGATTGGGTGGTAATAAGATGTATAATTGAGTATTGAGTACGTTTGATACTTGCTGGCTAATATATGTGTGAGTTTCTTATATACTGACAATCTTTAGAGTTCTATCTCATGTTGGGTATGAGCACTTGATGTAGAGAAACAATTGGCTAGTCACCTAATTGTCTTGCCTATCCGGAGAAAGTTTTGCCTTGATTAGTTGTCAGTGTGAAAGATTTTAAAAAGTGAGTGAGTATTATTTAGTGGCTTGTAAATGCACAGATATCTGTTAATTTTGTGACTGATTTGTAATTGTTACAAATATGTTCTTGTTCAAGCAGCAGCCGGTGGAGTCATTTTAGCTTGTGGGACTAAACAACGTTACTAGTCACAGAAAAAATCATTGTGGTATGTTCACATGAATCACATCTCACCACTTAAATATGCATCATCAGTTTCCATGTATAATGCACAAACAAAACAAACAGCAGAGAGATCCATCCATGTCGACAAATCTGTGCTTGATTCTGCCAAGAATATTAAACCGACAACAACATCAGATGATCGTCAGTTTGAACCCAAACATCTGTACACATATGACACTGTCCTTGATGGATTCAGCATCTGAACAAGTCTCCGGGACCTCGACAGATCAGTAACGATCAGAATGGGCTCTGGCCAGCTGCAGACTTTGGTAAGGATGTGATCATCGGTGTAGCTTCAACGACCATGGAAGCCACTGTGCAGCTGGAAACTATGTAGACAGGGTGGATTTTTTTGGATATGCTTCTTGGAAGCCAAACTGCTGTTGCTGATGGAGTTGATCTTCTCTCCATCTCCTTAGGGTTTTCTTTAAGAATACCTTAATTGTCAAAGTATGATCTTCATTCCGGGTTCAGATGAGAATCATCTATGAGTCTGGCGCTACGCCGCCCATTTTTATTTCTGAGGATCCTAGGAGCCAGTATCTCGCTATCAACAGACTTCAATGCCATGTCTGGGACATCCATGTCTTGCACTCTCACCATGAAATTTCAAATCAGCCCTTTCATCCATGTAATAAATTCTTGTCTTTTTACATGTAAATTCCTCTGTTTATGTACAAGATTTACAGACACCATTCTTCAATTTTGAGCATGAAATGTCCATAACTACTTTGTAAACATAAACATTACTACCGACTACGGGTGATTGTTGGAACTACACATTTTTAAGCATCCAAGGTTAATAAATCATTAAGAAGAACACGAATATAATCAACAATCAAAAGGCAGAAAACATAAGAATATCAAAGAAACCTAAGACAAGAAACTGAGAATTAACGTGTTCCCGCCGGCGCAGAATCCGCCCGACGGACGAATTGGACAGTTTGATTGAGAGTTTAATCGGCATGCCCTTTTCATTTCAAGGAAAGGCGTGAAATTAGATCCTTTTAAAGCTACGTCTTTAACACCCAAGCCGGTCAACTTCGCGCCTTTGATCTAGTCAACGATTAGATCATATTTGCCGAAAGGCACGATCGATCTTCTCGTCAGTTCCTGATCTTCCAGTTGCCAAAAACTTTTCTCCCCCGGAACCGATCGATCTTCCCGTTCCCCATAAAGCCAACACAAAGCTCCATTCCACTTTGTCAAAAATTTTACTCATGTCCAACTTGATACTCATATGTCCATTGCTTCCCGTCGTCCTCCCCTTCATAGCATGGTGGAACTCATGTGCCACTAAAAATATTATCAGTGATGAGTCTACCCAGAATAAAAGCAGACTGGGATTCTAAGATTATCTTTGGTATGATCGGTGCCTAACATGACCTTGGATGCAATCCTATCCAGTCATCATGGCGCGGTCAAAGTTCGATAATGAATAGTGTCGAAAGTCAAAGTGTATGAAAATCTGAGATGGAGGGAGTAATGAATAATTACAAGATGCTATTCAACTACTATATTAACAATTCTTATACTCCGCCCCTAATCTATACTTTTTTAGGATATGTTTTATGATGAATTATTTAATTGTAACATACTGACAACGTCTTTAGTTTTTAATAATATTTTAATAGAGTACTTAAATTTATGACAATTATATTCTGAAAATAATTACAATGTATAGTTTAAATCAAGATAGAAAGATTACTATACCTCTGATGTGTGTCATACCCAAAATCAAAATTGTGTATTAAGTATAGATTCAAAGATAACATTCAAAGATCATTAATGAACAATGTCGAAAGTTAAAGTGTATAGAAAACTCTGGGACGGATGGAGTACTTAATTCATATTCAGATGCAAGTGAGAACTTGAACTCAAACTTAATCAATCCATATTGTAACTCAAATTTTCACGGATTTCTTCAATAATCGCTAGTAAATAACTCGAATAATTGCAACTACAACTTAGAAACAGTCTATTATTTCCTTACGACTCGAATAATCGCAACTACTAACTTAGAAACAGTCCATTATTTCCTTTCTTTGTTTGCGCAGTCATATCTCTGTCATGTGCCTCCACATTTCTAAAACAGACTTATGCATAAAGTTGAAAAGTGCAGTCGAAGTGATTACGCCTCTTTCTTGCACAGCAGAATAAAAGGAGAGCATGGCTTTATGGTGCACACAACATGGTTCCTGAAGCAACTTCGTCTGGCTCGCACCCTTCTTCAAGCATCTCTAGGAAAGCCTTCTCAGCAAGCTTCACTTTCCCAACTTGACCGTATGCGATCACACTAGGCGCTGTTTAAGCATACATCTAATGTTACACCAAATTAAATGGACCTGATTTGCATCCTGCAGATTTTGTGCATCAATTGCTCTGCCTTGAAAGCTCAGGATTCTTTGTCTAATGGCAGCTGAGTTGAACTTAGGGAATCAAATCAAGTTACAGATTATCGGTGACCAGGAGTGACTCTTTTTAAAACTGAACTCTTTTATCTTTGACTAAATTAATTCCAAAATTATCAGATGGGATTTTCAGATACTAAACGCAGCAAGCTCGATCAAAACAAGCAAAGGGAACTAATTTCGACATCATTAGCACTGATACTCATTCAGGTTATCCGGTCTGCTTGTTTACTTCAAATTCAATAATGCTCCCTATTTTATGTCTTGTATGGTTTGATTTGAAATCAATTCATGTGTGTTGTATGAGGCTAACGAGTCGGGACCCTTTTTCATTTGGACATACTTTGCGGATTTTAGATTGTGGTGGAAGTGAGGATATAAATGTACATTGCTGAGTTCCTTATTTAATGTTTGATAGGAGTTTGCTATAAACGAGGATTGACGGGCGAACTTGATCGAAATCTTGTGTATTATTAGGTATTTTGTACTCTTGAAGATACCAGAAATTTGCACATCATAAGCCACCTTGTAGATTTCTGTTTCGAACAACTATTTTAACGGTGTGTAAACTGTATCTAATTGCTTGATTAGAATAAGGCAGAAACATGCCTATATATAGTTACATACAAGGGCTTAAAGCTAAATACTGAAACTAGCTAAACCCTAGGCACATAAGTGCAATATACAAAGTACATACATAATTAATAAATCAGTCCTCCAATTCTTCTTGTATTGTCACACCCCCCTTCAAGCGAAGCGTCGGATTGACTGAGACGCGAAGTTTGGACCGAAAGAAGTCAAACAACGCACGATTGAGCCCCTTGGTGAAGATATCCGCAACTTGTAAGGATGTCGGAACATGACCAACTCGTAGTTTGCCAGCACTAACTAGCTCCCTCACAAAGTGATAGTCGATGTCGATGTGCTTAGCTCTCTTGTGAGCAACTGGATTCTCCGCAAGAAAGATAGCACTGTTATTGTCACAAAGAAGCACCGGAGATCTCTGAAGTGGGAAGCGCAGATCCCGAAGAATATGTAACAGCCATACTACCTCCGAAGCAGTGTTCGCAAGAGCTCTGTACTCCGATTCAGAGCTTGACCGAGAGACTGTAGGTTGCTTCTTCGCACTCCATGAGACCAAGTTACCACCAAGGAAAACTGCATATCCATAAGTAGAGCGACGTGTCTCTAAGCAGCGTACCCAATCAGCATCAGAGTAGGCTAGTATCTCCGAAACACCATCGGCAGTGAAGGTCAATCCACAATGTTGCGTGCCTCGAACATATCTGAGAATTCGAGTGACTGCAGCAAAATGATCATCCCGTGGATCCTGAAGGTATTGACTCACAGAGTTGACAGCAAAGGATAGGTCAGGACGAGTGATGGTGAGATATTGAAGTGCACCTACAAGAGAACGATACAACTTCGGATTGTGAAATGGTACACTGGTACTGCTGTGTAACTGAGATAACGGAAGAAACGGTGTAGAAACCGGCGTAGCATCCAACATCCCAGCTCTCTGAAGAATATCCCCAGCATACTTAGCTTGACCCAAGAACAACCCGGTGGAGGTGGGTGTAACCTCCAAGCCAAGGAAGTAGTTGAGGTATCCAAGATCCTTGACAGAGAATTCCCGATCAGCCCGAGCTATGAAACTCTGAATAGCAACCTTATCATTCCCGGTAAGAATGATATCATCGACATAGATGAGAAGGTAAAGGATGACTGAGCCACGGGTAAACACAAACAGAGACGGATCCGATAGACTGCCAACAAAGCCAAGACCCTTAACAAAAGCACTGAAGCGATCAAACCATGCCCTAGGAGCTTGCTTAAGACCATAGATGGCTTTCCTCAAAAGACATACATGATTAGGACGTGCAGGATTCTGATACCCGGCTGGTTGCGCCATGTAAACTGGACCGTCAAGAACACCATTCAGAAAAGCATTCTTTACATCGAGCTGATGAAGTGGCCATTTCCTCATAGTAGCAATAGCAATCACTGTGCGGACAGTGGCAGCCTTGATAACTGGACTGAAGGTATGATCAAAATCAAACCCCGGAACCTGTGAGAATCCTTGAGCTACCAGACGTGCTTTGTACCTCTCAATAGAGCCATCCTGTTTGTACTTCAATCGATAGACCCACTTGGAACCAACTACATTAACATGTGGAGGGTAAGGCACCAACTGCCATGTCTGTTGCCGCTGTAGTGCATCAATCTCCTCATTCATAGCAGTAACCCATCGGGAGTCCTTGACTGCAGCCTTGAAGTTTCTCGGTTTCTTCTGTACCAGTAACTCAGCAACTAAACCCGTGGCCACAAAATCAGGTCCAAGACTGCGAGCTACTCTTGTTCCATCCTGATGACGAGTGACCATCAAGTGAGCTCTAGGAGCAGGTGGGGCTGCTGGAACCTGTAGAGCTGTGGTGAGCTCTAGGAGCAGGTGGGGCTGCTGGAACCTGTAGAGCTGTGGAAGCAGGAGGAGTCAAAGGAACACTTCCAGACGAGACTGAATCACCTGGTGAATCGGAAGAACTCGACAATACTGGAGAAGGCTCTGGAGTGGCTGGTTCAGGTTCCTCGGTGATTGCTGCTGATGTAGTCGAAGAAGGCTCATGACATGTCGTACAAGGCTGCTGTGATGGAAGGACCTCGACAGAAGATGTCTCTACATCAGGATCAGTGGGGTCAACAAAGGAAGAAACATCCAAAGAGGAGAAATGAGCCTCTGTGGATACTCTCGAGAATGGGAAGTGGCCCTCATCGAAACGAGCGTGACGAGTCATATAAATACGACCAGAGGCAGGATCCAAGCACTTAAATCCTTTGTAGTGTGCACTGTAGCCTAAAAAGATACATGGCAGACTGCGAGGGGTTAATTTATGTTCAGATGTAGGCCGAACATAGGAAAACACACGGCAACCAAAGGGATGAAAATTCGAATAGTCTGGCGAACGTCCAAAGAGTACTTCAAAAGGAGACTTGTTATCAATCACTGGTGTTGGCAACCGGTTGATAGTGAAGACAGCAGCACTAAATGCATCATCCCAGTGAGATAGCGGTAGGTGTGAATGAAACAGTATGGAGAGGCCCATCTCCGTGATGTGTCTGTGCTTGCGTTCTGCTCTACCATTCTGCTCAGGTGTATATGGACATGAGACTTGATGATGAATGCTACGAGTTCCAAAGTGAGACTGCAACCTGTTGTTGATGAATTCAGTCCCTCCATCACTCTGAAAAACTTTGATGCGAGATGAGAATTGGTTCTCCACGAATGCTTCAAACTAGAAGTATACATCGACGAAATATGATTTGCGACGAAGAGGGTAGAACCACGAAAAACGCGAATAATCATCCACAAACAAAGCATAATAAGAGAAACCATTTCCCGAAACAACCGGAGATGGCCCCCACAAATCACAATGAATCAAATCCAAAACATTCTTAGCCCGTCTGGGGTTCTCAACAAAAGACAGTTTGTGACCTTTAGCCATAGCACACGGTTCACAAATACCAGGTTTTGGAAATACAGAAGTAAAAGACAAAAGTCCATGTTTGTTTAACAAAGAAAGAGTAGCAGAGGACACATGTCCTAAACGAGCATGCCACACTTCAAAAGATGCTCTGTTATTATTCTTCTTCACTACTGAAAGAAGTGCTGTCTCACCACGGTCCAACACATACAGCCCATTCTCACTGTGTCCCGGCCCCAGGATTGCCCTGCTGAGCTTGTGCTGAATAGTAAAAGACTGGTCATCGAAAGAAATAACAGCACATAGCTCATTGGTAAGCTTACTAATTGACAACAGGTTTTTAGTAATAGCAGGCACAACCAAGACATCAGATATATGCATAGAAGGGCTAACTCTAGCAACACCAACAGCAGTAATAGGAAGAGAAGCACCATTACCAACAAAAACAGAGATATTACCATTATATGGAGCCAGAGCAGTCAAGTTCGAAGGGGTGGCACTCATATGATTGGTAGCCCCTGAATCAAGATACCAGTCTGAAACTGTAGGAGCAGTAGCGGGCTGAATCTTAGGAGCCTGGGAACGTACTGCGGTGCATATACAGGTGGCTGAGGAGCCACTGCCGCAGGAGCAACAGGAGCAGCATAAGTCTGAGCAACAAGAGTCTCAGGAGCAGATGGAGGCTGTGCCGGCTGAGGAGCATAAGTCTGGTACTGCTGCTGGCCATAAGGCTGTGGTGATGGAGCCACATAACTCTGCGTAGAGTTGCCACAAAACCTAGAGATGTGCCCGAAACCTCCACATGTGTAACACTGAATCTGAGCACCCAAAACACCAGATCTGGACATACCAGGACCTCCAGGAGCTGCCCAAGGACGATGACCGCCACGGCGACCGCCGAACCGGCCGCCGCCAGCCGCGCGTGGGCCCTACGCGCCGCCGCCACGCACGGCCTGTCCAGGCGCGTGAGCCCACGCGCCACCGTCTGGCTGCTGGGCGGCCTGGGCAGTCTCCTGGGCAGTTGCAGCAAAGGCTACCGGTCCCACCGGAGCCTGTACCTGCACATTCGTTTTCTCCAAATTCTCCAAAAAAGTCTCATAGCCCTTGGCTTGATCCACAACAGTTATATACGGGGGCAAGGGATCAAGAACAGCAATAGATGCACTAAAATTTGAATAAGTTTGACCAAGGGCAGTGAGAAACCACATAAGCTTGTCGCGGTTATCCGCAGGTTGACCCATAATACTCAATTGATCAAAAATTTTAATCAGAGACAGATGAAGATCATGAATCGTACCCGTCTTGCGAAGGAGATTAGCCTGCTGTCGGAGGCTGAAAACACTAATCGAGGTGTTGTGTTGATAGGTGCTGGCGAAAGTGTCCCACATCTCCTTAGCGGTGGTACACCCGGTGATCTCATTCAACGCATCAGCAGTGCATGAGGAGAGGAGCACACTACAAAGTCTCTGATCATCCACGATCCAGGATTTTTAGGCAGCAAGGGCAGTGTCGTAGGCGGCCTGCTCCTTCTGAAGAACAGTAGAGTCCGGTGGTGAGGAGGAGGAAGAGGCGGCCGTTGGCGGCACGGGAACGGGAGGGCGAGGAGTAGAGCCATCCAGATGGCCAAACAATCCTTGAGGCATGAACACATACTCTACCTACTTCTTCCAACGCAGGTATGTCGAAGCTTCCAACTTGGTATTGAGAAGATGCACCATCGTGTTGATCGTAAGAGAATCATCCCTGGTAGCAGCCATCGTCGTGTGAACAACAAAAAAGAGGGCAGAAAATTTTTGAACTGAGAGGGGAGGGCAGAAAAAATTGTTTGCGTGCGTGTGGGAGAAGGGAAGAAGTGGCGGCGGCCAAAAAAAGGAGAGAGGGGGAGAGGGTTTAAGAACCCTAGGGTTTAAGGAAAGAGGATCGTCAGGCGACTGATACCATGTAAACTGTATCTGATTGCTTGATTAGAATAAGGCAGAAGCATGCCTATATATAATTAATACAAGGGCCTAAAGCTAAATATTGAAGGTAGCTAAACCCTAGGCACATAAGTGCAATATACAAAGTACATACATAATTAATAAATCAGTCCTCCAATTTTTCTTGTATTGTCACACGGTGGATCTTGAATTCATCTGAACCAGGCAGAAGCTAGCCCAATTGTACATTGCCACGGGCTTAAGACTGCTGCCTCTGAACTATATATACAGATGGTTCAGTGCTTGCTGAGTTATGGTGCAAATCTGAACGTGCTAGACAAAGTGATTTACCTAACTTTTTATTAGGATTTTTTATTTCTATTTTTTTAGAACCAAAGCTCATCCTTGTTTTTTCCAAGTTAAATTAGTTCTTGCTGAATAATCTAGAGTGCAGTGTATTCCACTTTTCTAGAAGTGCAGACAGGTAATGTGTTTGTACATGGTTGTTCTTACCAATTTTATGAATAGTATATCTGTATGTACACTTACTTGAATCAATTTTTTACCAATTGAATCGATCTTCATGTACTGCCCATTATTAGCTTCTGTTCGTGCAAAATGTTATATGTGTTGAAGAATGCTTCTCAATCTAAAACACCAGGGACAAGAAGAATTAAATGATTAGATAGGAGCATATTAAAACAAGGAGCCATCATTTGGCATGCAAATTGTAAAACTTGGTCGCTTTCATTGATCACCAACTCAGATATTATGGTTTTAAGAATGTTGATCTGACCTGACACTACTATCAAATAGAATCTGGAAAAAATAACTCAGAGCTTTCTACCCAAAATTTGTTTAGCCACTTCTTGTTGTTGATCATATATTCTGGTTTCTGATAATGACTGTTCCATGCAAAACTTAGTGCAGGGTAGGTTGAAGCGAGCAACTGTTGGTCTGATGCCCTGAGTTACTCAAAATACATAGAAAACTGTACCAATTAGTTTCGTTTAGGTTCTTCTTAACTTGCTGCCTCTCTTCACGGCAGCTTCTGGAACAATATTTCCAATTCAACTCCTGAGCGAAGGAAATTCTCTAAGGATGAGTGGAAGGAGTTCACGAGAGAGTCCAGAAAATAGGCGCTAGAGAACCTTGCATCTTCACAAGATTTCAGTAGATGGGCCATGGCTCTTGCCGATAGGCTGACTATTTAGCTCTTCACAAGAAGGTATCGTGGTTCTTCTGTCTTTGAAGTTTGGAGTTTAAGGTAGATAAAGAGAGGTGTATCTCTGGGATTTCTTTTTCTTTTTCTTTTGAAGAGGATTGAAGTAGTAAGGTGCACCTAGTTGTCCCTGAGAGTACCTTGTTCTGTCAGCATTTTTATCGGCTGTGTGTGCTCTCCAGGTGCAGGGTACTAGCTCTCTGGTCTCACAACACGCACAGATGACAGTTTCATCATTAAATGGTTGCCTCAAGCCTTCAACCAAAGGCATTGCACTAATAGCCCCCCAGATACTTCTCCAAGTAAGACTTTTTCTGAAGCATTATTGGCAATTAGCTTAACCTACCTCCCTCCCTCCCTCTCTCTCTCTCTCTCTCTCTCTCTCTCTCTCTCTCTCTCTCTCTCTCTCTCTCTCTCTCACACACACACAGTCTCTTTCTCTCCCTCCCTCTCTCCCTCTCTCTCTCTGTGTATATATATATATATATATATATATATATATATAGCTTGTTAAACCCCCAGAGCAATGCCTGGAAATATTCATTTTGTGACATTTTCATCTTCTGAGGAAGTATTCGTTTGGTGTATGTTTAGGAGCGGTTGGTTTGCAACTAGATGGAGTCGAGTGCTGTCGATGCTTCTGAAATTTGTCGCCAAATCGAGTCTTTAGAATCCTCAGAGAATGATATAGAGCGTCAGATATCAGCCTTGGAAGCTCAACTCCAGAGACTAGGTGATCCAAAGGAGGGAGCTATTTCAAATGGTTTAGAGTCAACATCATTGTCCAGTCCTAGTTTTGCTACTGGGGATGGGCTGGCACCTGATATGATCTACCGTTACAGTCGTCAACTCATGCTACCTTCATTTGGGGTTCACGGTGCGGCTTGTTTTTGTAATTTGTGTTTTACTGAAAGAGGGTGAGTTCGTCATGCTTAGTGATTATATTTTTTGTTTTATTCCGGGGGGATTTTAGGTCAAGCAAATCTATTGAAATCCTCAGTTTTGGTTATTGGTGCTGGAGGACTTGGTTCGCCTGCTCTTTTGTACCTTGCTGCTTGTGGTTTTGGTAAGATGCTTGTAATGCTATAACTAACTAGCTTTCTTCCTTGCTAGTTTTGTAGTTAATTTTGAAGTGGTTATATTTGCAGGACGAATAGGCATTGTTGATCATGATGTTGTTGAACGTACAATCTTCACAGACAGGTAACATAACACAATTAACACCTAGAAGTTACTTTGTTTTATTTTTGAATTGGAATTTTGAATTATCTGATTTTGAATTATCTTAATTGTTTCTCTTCCAGGATCAACTCTAATGTGGAGATTGTGGAGCACAAAGAAGCCTTTCGAGCAACAAATGCACTAGAGATTGTCAGGAAGTATCCTTTATATAGTACAAACTTACTTGCAAGAAATATTTTAACCATCAATATTTTGATTAACTATTATTTTTGTGGTTTATGATGTTTCACTGTAGGTGGAAATCAAAAGAGATCCATTGCATCAAGACTGGAAGAATCTTAGGAAGATTTAGAATTTGAAAGGAGGGAAGTTTACGTTCAGCAGTCTCTTAGAAAGTGGTTGTTAGGACCTGAGGAGGAGGAAGATGTAGTTGCTGCGTTGGGGACTGAGCTCAGCAAAGAGAATCCACCTCTTACCTGCACCTACAGTGAGCTGGACTTTTGTCAACGACTCGTTCTTACTGGAGTTGAGCTGTGTGCTCTTTATCCCATAAGTGAATCATGACCATGCTCGCCGAGCTCTCTAAATCTGCAGGAGATGGCATTGACTATTGCGTGAAACTCAAGCCACAGAGGAGTTTTGCTACTTGCTCTCGGGGTACTCCAACAGCCTCTCAGGAGCTGATTGTGTGGGGACCATGCTGATTCTCCCAGCGATATCTAGCAGCTGCAATGCACAACTTTTCACTGTCAGGGCAAAGCAGATTTCTTCCAGATCATCATCGCTTGCCAAACCATTGAAGATGTGGTGGATTATCAGCTTCTCATTCACAAAAATGGTAGTGACTGGCTCTCTTGCTGCTCTGATCCAGTGCTTGATCTTCCTTGCCCCAGAATCTGAACTCGGCCCATGTTTCTCACCTCCATTTCCAGCTCCACCAGTATTGCATCCATGGCTTGCCTCCGGATTCTGCTGTAGGATTGAACGCAGTCTTGTGAAAATCCGGTAGCTATCAACCGTTCAGCAATGCATCTCAGATAATGAATCCTTGAATCATCCATTTTAGCTTCATCAAGTTCAGAGATATTGGAGCAGGCACTGAACCTGAAATGCACTGGAGTTGAAGAGCAGCTCGAGTCTGAGTAATCATCGCCATCACTATTGGAGTACCCCGAGAGCAAGTAGCAAAACTCATCTTTCAGGCGAGATGGCATGGTACAGAAGGTTATCTTATCAGCAGTGATGATAACAAGACATTTGCTTCAGTCTACAGTTTTATTTTCATTGTTCTGGCATAAGTTGGTACACCATGAGACAAATTTTCGAGCATGCATGGGCAGAAAAGTGTTTTGGGATGCCTGGAATCTCAGGAGAACATGCACTTCAGTGCACAGGGTATTGTAATCATCAACTCTTTCCTTCGCATGAGACTCCTGGTGCTTTGGCTGGGGGATTGCCCTTGAAGAAATTTCGAAACCTCGGTGACTGTTCAGAGATGCACATTTACAGGAAGTGCTCTGCGAGGAACTTTAGTGCATAAGCTGATTTCTGTCTCATTTTTGTATTTCTGCACTTGGCTGCAATGCATTATAGTAAGTTGTTATGAGGCCGATAATTCGGGATGATTGCAAAAATGTCTACTTTACAGTTTGATGATGTTGAAAAGACCAATATCAACAGATTCTGCAGTGAATATTTTAATTTTGCCTTTCAATCTATGGTAAGAAAGCAAAATGCATATTTGTTAAGCACAAACTGTACAAAAGCTGAAATGAGAACAATAGGGCTAGAATCAAAACTTATATTATGTAATTTTGTATTCATACATCAAATATGTAACTGAGACATCATCTATGTAATCAAAGCTAAGCTATTATACCTAATCTAATAACATGAAGTGAGGAGTGGCTCGGTTGAGGGCTTTCCTAGTCCTTGCAGAAGGAAAACAAGATGAAGATCCTCAGCTCAAAGAATGTTCGCGATATTGCTCACTCTACTGGAGTTTCGGAGCCTTTCTTTGAAAAAGTGGTAGTACTGGATAATGACTAACCCGCGTCTAGCTTGGCTCGAGAACTTGATGAAAGGTCTGAATCTTGTCATTCGAGTCCTGCAATCATATTTGGGAAGGAGTTGAGGTGACTGATGAGCTAACTTGGTTAGAAGCACTCGTAATGCTGGAAAAGATATTTTCTGACCAGCCCGGATTTCGCCTACAGCAAATGTAGTTTCTAAGGTGGAACTGAAGCCTGGGATACTGAAGCACTCTAACTAAAAGAAGGAAGTCCATTGCTTAATCTAGGGCTCTTGGTAGATGTCGTGGAAACAGGAGTTCTCTCACTGATCAGAGCGCAAATTTTCAGACTGCTGAGCATATTTCCAGAAGCTTTTCCACCGAACATCCAAGATTGTGTTGATCAACTTACTTGATCACACCTACACATCATCACACCAATACGCACTTACTTAATCAACTTGAACAATAAGCTGCCTCGAATTCCAGTTCCAAACAAAATTTCTGACTATTCCACAGCTCTAAAATCCAGTTATCATTAGCTTGCTGGAAAATACCTCCATACACAACCTTCACTGCAAAATTCTAGCAGAAGACAACTAAGAATCTACACCACGTTGTTCTGTATCAGACGTATGTCATACACAATAATATACTACTAAATACTAACCAGGCCATCTACATACCTGTGGAGTTCCCGGATCTGCATTCCTCCAGAGCAAGGATACACAGGCCATCTAGAGAAGCACATTCTGCATTGCAAAATCACGAGTCACCCAGGCCACACGACAAAGATCCAACTAAGATCTTTCAAATGTCATCCATCACTAGTACTTCCACTAGTCAGGCTTGCCGTCTCCATATTCTCACTGCTAACCTACACATCTTCACCTTCATCGTCATCCCCATCAGTTTATCACAAGAAGCTTCAGCTTCATGTTCACCTCCACAAGATGATCTCATATTGATGTTGTCACGAGAAGCATCACATGCTTCTTCCAAGCGCAGTTGGTGAAGAAGGGCATTCACACTTTCTTCTGACTCAAGAGTCTTCATTCACCGCTACTTCTGGCCACTCACTATCATTATGGTTATCGTTCTCCATTTCATCAGACGGATCCTTCTCAGATGCCTGGCAGGATTCATATCGAGCTTTTATCTTCAGAAACCCCTTCCTAGTACTGCGACCAGCAGCAGATTGCCAATCTCCAGCACTCTCATCAGTCTCTTCATTAGTGGCTTGAGCTGTAGAAGAGCATCCTGCACAAAGAAACAAGTGAGACAGTAGATTTTCTGAATAGCAAGAAAGGCAGCTCCAACAGTGGAATGATTCAACATCACTACTTACCACTGCTATAAACAGCTTCCTCGGAGGCGAACACCATCTATAGCTGCAAGAAAGAGAGCCACTTGAATGCAAAAACTGCAACAGTTAATAATCAACACCAACTGCATAACTTCAAAAGATATTATCATAAAATTCCTGTGTCAAAGTACAATATGTAACTGAGGCATCATCTATGTAATCAAAGCTAAACTATTCTACCTAATCTAATAACATGAAGTGAGGAGTGGCTCAGTCCTTCTCTTCTTGCTTGGGACAGGAGTAACAACTTCTACGGCTCTCTTCCGCCCGGCCAAATATGGATGGCTTAACAGCTTCTCGGCATCCCATCCATGAAACGGATTTGGCTTCAAACATTTATCCAAAAAGCCCGACGCTTCACTTGATATTCCATGTGGAAGCTCTACTGCCTTGGATTTGATCCGCCTAAGCGCTAAAGCCTCCATATCACAGCTTGGTTCGGTTAAGCGCTTCCTGAGAAGCATTTCGATCAGAATGCATCCCACAGCCCAAATGTCGACCTTGGGTCCATACCTGCCACAAACAATCGACTCTGGAGCCATGTAACAAGGTGTTCCCTTGCGCACAACACTAAATGTATCCTCCTCAACAGGATGTCCAAAGTCAGCTATCTTAGGGGTAATGCCAAGCGGAAAAGTACGAACCAAGAGAATATTGTACGAACCAAGAGAATATTGTCAGGCTTTAGGTCGCAGTGGGCGATGCCTCTTTTGTGGATGCAAGCCAGAGCTGAGAGTAGAGAGCGGGTAAAGCCACGAATTTCACTCTCACTTAATTGCTGACCACTCGAATGAATTCTCTCAAACAGATCTCCACTTTCAGCGAACTCAAGAAGCAAATTGCACAACTCTATTCCATTTTCTACAGATTTATCAATTCCATAACACATCAAAACATTAGGGTGCTGCAACTTACCAAAGATTTTATGCTCGTGCTCCAGAGACGAGGCTTCCCAGGTAGAGCATTTCGCTGATTTCAGCGCCAGTTGGTGAGGGAGAATGGGCCCACTTCCCAGAGATGAATGTGCCAGTGATACAGATCCAGCAGCTCCCTCTCCCAGCTTCTTGATCCTGGTCCACCCCATGTTGCAAATCCAAACCCTACAAAATCAAGAAAAAGCACAACAATGCCAACAAATCAAGTACACCAGAGAGAAGTCTTACCCGACCGGACCGGAACTCACCGGAGCAGTGGAGGACCGGATCGACCGACCGGACCGGAGCAGAGCAGTGGAGGCGACAGAACAAGAACAGGATTTTAGGTTTCCGACAGAACGCGGAGCAGTGGAGGCGACAGAACAAGGAAAAGATTCTAGGTAATGAGTTTTAGGTTTCCGACAGAACAAGATTGGGGATTTCTGGGTTCGATCGGGAATATCTGGGTTCGATCGGCAATGGGGATTTAGGTTTCAGACAGTGGAGCAGTGGAGGCGATCGGAGCTGTCAAGGCTGAAATTTAGGTTTCAGACGGAACAAGATTGGGGATTTCTGGGTGCCGGCGAGGAGAATTAGGTTTCAGAACTAATTTGGGGATATTTGGGTGGTCCGAAGATATTTGTTTAATGTAGAAAGGCTGCGTTCCATCCACGCCTTGACAGCTGGCACACAGTCAGCAGCGTTATTACGCGTTGACCTAACGAAACATGGGCCTAATTAGTAATTCGTTCGGTTGGGCCCAATAACTTATTTTGACCCAATAGAAAAGTGCTTTTAGTTGTCATTTTTTTACCAGGTTTTTTTATATTAGTCTTGGAATAGACCGTCTATAAAATATAGACGGTCTCTTTTTACAATATAAATTATGCACGGCACCCTTTCTGCAATTAAATTATGCACGGCCCCCTTTTTGCAAATTACTTTTGGGCAGGTCCTTTTTCTGCAATTTCCCAATTCATAAATATATAAATACAGTTAAATCACATTCCCAATTTCATTCTGATCGGGGCTCCAAATTTTCCCCAAATTTTCCATGTTCTCCCGCCGATCTCCCGGCGTTCTCCCGTCGTTCTCTCGGCGTTTTATTCAGATCGGCGTTTTGATTGATCGGCTCCCGCACCTGGTAACTTCTCGATTCAATGATCAGATCATCGCTTATGCTTCGAATGTTAGGATCTGCTGTTTTTAGATGTTGATCGATTCTGTGATCTCTATCTATGCTCTGATTGTTGTGATTTCATATCATGATTCAAAGTCTTGTTGAATTTTTATGTAGTGATGCTGGAACTCTGTGTGTATTTGTATGTGTTCAAGCTGATGAATATTGAATTGTCGATCCTTTCTTCGTTAATCTTCGATACTTTTTTAGCTCGTGATGCTGGAACTGTGTGTTTAATTTTCGAAACTGCTGTGATTGTGGAAACTTGATTGTTTAAGATGAAAACTTGATTGTTTAGGGTGAAAACTTTGGTGTTTGTGAATCTTGATTATTTATTGTGAAAAACTGTGATGATTGTGAAAACTTACTTATTTAGCCTGAAAACTGTTGTGATTGTTTGTTTAGCCTTTTTATCCTAAAAACTTGGTTATTTAGGCTGAAAACTACACTGATTGTAGAAACTTGAATTTTTATGCTGAAAACTGTGGTGTTTGTGAAACTTGATAGTTTAGTTGAAAACTGTGATGATTGTGGAAACTTGATTGTTTAGGGTGAAAACTTTGGTGTTTGTGAAACTTGATTATTTATTGTGAAAATTACTGTGATGATTGTGAAAACTTACTTATTTAGCCTGAAAACTGTTGTGATTGTTTGTTTAGGCTTTTTAGCCTAAAAACTTGGTTATATAGGCTGAAAACTACAGTGATTGTAGAAACTTGATTTTTTAGACTGAAAACTGTGGTGTTTGTGAAACTTGATTGTTTAGGTTGAAAACTGTAGCTTTTAATGTGAAATATTAGCTGATTTGAGTACATATTTTTTGCGTGAACAGTGCAGGTGAATAGTGTGTGAACAGTGCCGGTGAACTGTGCTTGAACGGTACTTTCCAAATTTTGCAAATAAGGACCTCATTCGTTCCATATTCTAATGTAGTCCTTGGTCTATATTATAGTTATATATAGACGATCACTCCAGAGACCAACTCGGTTTTTTTTACCACGTATTCGTTTTTCTGCCAATCTGCATATCTTACGGTTTAGAAGATCCTATAAGATTCCCTCAAAAAAAGAAGATCACCAGTTCAGGTAAAGATAACACCACCAGTTCAGGTAAAAAAAAGAGCAGCAGGAAGTTAGATGAAGAACATGGTCTTTTTTGGGTGGTTCTAAATACAGGTCCACTTTACTTCTACAAGTCCAAATTAAATTTGAAATGACAATAATATCCCTCTTAAATATGTATTATAATTCACGAAAAAATAATTTATAATTTGGACACGCGTTAAATCATTACATAGACGGGTTTATGCATTCAAGGTTAGGGTTTTAGAAATATATGTGTAAAAATTAATAAACGAATGAAGAGTAATTATGGTATTTTTCCACTTTTATTGGACCTGCAGAAGTAAACTGGACCTGCATTTAGTAAACACCTTTTTTTTGGCTTTTGTCCCTTAGCTGGCTGGTATAATAATTTGTCCACAACATCGACTACCTAGGTAGGACGTTGAATTCTCATATAGGAATGACTTATAAAGTGTTTGATTTAACATCTTCAATGAATCTAACTTTGGTTTCAACCCTTAAACTGGCTCGCTGACAGGGACTAAAGATGGAAAGCTTGGTACTATTGGTAGTTGATGCTTCCTAACTTGGCCTCGGAAGTTTTGTGTTCAGAACAATCTCTTCAGGATTGCAGATAGCAAATTCCTTCTGAAATTATGTTTCAGTCTCCATAGGTATGTTTTTTTTTTTTTGAAAATCCATAGGTATGTATTTGTATGGCGTTTCTATTCATTTCTAGTTATTTTGTTTGAGTTGACAAAAAGACATAATTAGGTCAAGTATCAGATCCTTCTTATAAATAGGGCTACCACTATAAATTACCCTAGTTATTAACTAATAAAACCTAATGGGTCTTCCTCGGTAAAAAAAAGAAATAGAAAACTAATTGTCAAATTAGAATAAGTTGGTTAGTAAATAAGTGCAAGTGTAAGGGGTAGTTTGGTCTTTCACTTGTGACCGTTATTGACAACTGTTGACCGCCTGCTTCCGGCGTAGATATCACGCTGTGACAACCTGGATTATGTAGAAATGACAAGAATACCCTTGTAAAACATTCCCAATCCCACCGACCCGACAGACCCGACTCTCTATAAATAGTGGACGCCCAGACTCAGTTGCAGTCTCTTTCTGCGCTCTCTGCTTTCCTTTGAATCAAAATCAAAATCAATTGTCGCTCTCTGCTTTCCCCAAAATCAATATCAAATTCAAAATCTCCCCTTTCCCTGTTTTCTGATTCCATTTCCACTGCCAATCAGCAAACCCTAATTAGATCAATGGCCGATGACTGCGAAACCCCACCACCCACCCTGCGATTCCCGGCCTTCCAATCTCCGGTAACCCCACCACCCATCATGCGAATCCCTGCCTCCCGTTCTCAGGTAACCCCACCACCCACCCGGCGAAATCCGGCCTCCCGTTCTCCGGTAACCCCATCACCTACTCTCCGAAACCCTTCTCCCCTTCTCTACAACAACCGACCTCCTAATCCTCCTCCCAATGGCCTGGATATTTACATTGACACGCCCAATCGCACCTCTTCCAAAAAGGAAACGTTTCAGGTTCCGATCAAACCTGTCGCTCCTGATTTTGATTCCGCTGCTCCTGTGGAGGTGGTTCAGAAGAAGGAGAAGAAATCGAAGAAGAGCAAGGAGGAGGAGGAGGAGGAGGAGGAGGAGAGGAGGAGGGTAGCAACACGTGCCCTCCTCAAGTTTTACCGATGATTTATTTCTCAGCTACTTTACTTGTGTCAATGTTTCTTGTTTTCTCATGCCCTAATTTTTCTCTATGTGCCCTAATTTCTCATGCCTCTTGTTTTCTGCCATGTTTCTTTCCTTTCCTATACTGTGCTCTATGTGTCTGTCTGTTGATATGCATGACTAACTTTATGGAGTATGCTAGTGCAGTTTGTGTTTGTTTCTCTTTGATTTCTTGTGGTGTTAGGAAAATGCACAGGAAATGAGCTTGCTTCAATTCTGTCACCAATGGATCTCAGGTTGTGCTCTTCAGCGCTCGTGGATTCACTCGAAAGCAGCTGTTGAGGATTGCTAATGGTTGTACAGTTGCCACTGCATCGCCTGATGAAACTCTGAGAATGTGGAATGCCTTCACCTTGTCCTCCCGATCGCAATGCAAGTTCTTAGTCAGATACATATAGCTAGTAGAAAATTAGTCTTGTAGATAGAGAATGAGTTATTACAGGTTTTAGTATCTCCTAAACCTGGAGTTGAATATAAAGATGATTTTGCTGTTGAACATGGCTCTTCTTATTTTCATATATACAAGTGCTTCAAAAAAATTCAATAAAATGAATAACTATGCGAGTTGTCACAATAACTATTTGGAAATCATCACATTTTATTCCGAGAATGAAACTTATATTAATAAACTATTAATATATACAACCACAAGTATTACAATAGAACATATTAGCTACCTTATGATCCCCATGGACCATTTCTCTTGAAACCTTGTTGCACTTAAAAAATAAAGTTCGGCTTTTTGTGCTCTTATATCCGAGCTCAGACCATGCAATTCCCATCGAGTTACCTTCTCTTCATCCATCAATAATAGCCAGACTTGTAAGGAATCCGTAATGACTAAAACATACGGCACTTAAACAAATTTTGGAGTCTCTACTTGAGCTGACTTCACCTCCACAAAGGTGTTTTCCGAGCCTAAGCCGCAATGCACAAACACTGCAATTAGTCATGTCATGAAATTCACCTTCACTTGCAGCAATAATAAATACTGCTACCTCCATAAGAACATATTGCACAAGCAGCAAGTGAAAGTCATCGATATATAGCAACATGTTGCATGTCGCGACATCTCAATGAATGTTGTGGGTCCTGGGAAAGCCGATAACCAGTAGATATGAACTTGTAAACCAAGAAGTTTCCATTTACTATTGCAGTCACACTTCTCACTTGTAAATATGATGCATTTTTCTCTTACAACGCGACCATATAGACTTGATCAGCTGCATGAATATAAATTGTTCACCGCCAGAACAAGGTACATTGCCTTGTCCTCAATATGAGTAACTATGCGGTCAACGCGGTCCTAACAAAATATGGGCCTAATAGTAATTCATTCGGTTGGGCCCAATAACTTATTTTGACCCAATAAAATTTGGTGCTGGAAAAGGGCTTTTTAGTTGTCATTTTTTACCAGGTTTTTTTACCACGTAAACATTTTTTTACCAATCTGCATATCTTATAGTTTAGAAGATCCTATAAGATTTCCTCAAAAAAAGAAGATCCTATAAGATTAAGTGCTTAATTGCATAAGTAGCAAGTACCTGGAAGTCTGTTTTTAATATGCCCAAAGGTTATCATCTTCATCATTCATTTCAACATCATCTTCGACCCAAACATATTCCCTCTCAACATCTGAAACAGCAGTTTCACCATCAGAACATGCATCTGTCTGTTCGTTGGCTCCCCCAATCCCGACAGACTCTTCTAAAACGCTCCATTTATTCTACAACGTGGAATTATAACAGTTAGTTTCAGGTGAAAACTATGTAATAACATGAACTGGAGTATAATTTAGAATGCAAGCAAATTTAGCAAAATGTATTAAAACATGTAACCCCTTTTTCAGAACCTATAACCAGCTAACTAAAGAAATTGTACGCGTTGAGCTATATAAGGCGGAAAGGTGTTAACTACTCAATGGCAATGCATTTCAATGTGATGACTGAATGATTAGTGAATGCAAAATTTAAGGCAATAATTCTAACAAAACCAAAATTACATGCCTGAGCCAATACATAAAATCTAAACGACTAAATTCTACTTAGATAAAAGGAAAACCATCGGTTTAAACTCACCTGTTGCGCTTCAATATCTGTTTTCTAATCTTTCTGGATCTGTTTCACCTTTTGCCTCTTTTCTGGCTCTAGAAGTGGAGAATAAGAACACAAAAATATAAGCTGAAAGCTTTTTTAGCCACAATAATAATATCATATCAAATCACTCGAACTCGACTAAATTTGCATATTAAAACTAGTTGTTCCATACCTTTGATGGAAGATAGTCATGATCATACTCATAACCCACCCGTCTTTCTCTCATCATCATCATCAGATTCAGACTCATAATAGTCATAATAGTATGCCTTTCTCTCCCTCTTGTTTTTCTCAGCACCTATATCATTATTTGCCTGAACCTCAACCCTCTCAATCCTCAACTTCTCTTCGCTTGAAGCATCAGCATTATTCTGAACATCTGAAACAACATCTTCAGCACTTTCAATATTTCCCCTACTCCTCTTGCATTCCTCGCCAGTAGAAACATTAGCTAAAACATTGAAACTAGATGTAGTGTTTTTGTTGCCTTCCTCGGTCCTTCTGACCTTGTCAGTTTCAGAAACATCAGCAATCATCTTATTGTCAGGATTCTGTTCGACACTCCTGTAGTAAAAAACAGAAGATATTAACACACAACTAAGGAAAAAATGAATCATGACAAAGTGATAGAAGAATCAACTGCTAAAAATATTTTCAAGAAGAACTAGCAAGCATCCGATCACACCAGATTTCTCATGAAATGATCAATGCATCAATTGAAAAACTACATCCAGTGACACCAAATACTCTCAGTTGAGCTACTTTAATTTACCCTTTAAAAATTATAATAAGACATTTGAAAACCACTTAAGTGGCGTGGTTGAGATGCCTATAGCTGTAGGAGTTATGATTCATGGCAACAGTTCTTTTTTGCTTTGCCAAGGTATGGTTTAAAAAAATACTAAATCCAGGCAAGGGATCGAATAGCGATGTGGTCGCAGCAATGTATGTAAAAAGGCAAACACAAAAAAAAAAAAAAAAAAAAAACAGAAACAAAAACAACAATAATGAGTATGCTAAATGGCAGAATAACAACTATTGTCAACCATGAATAACTACTTCCTCAAAAGTCAAAACTCAAAAGGAATTTTAAGTTACGAAAATAAGTTGCCATCAATTTGGATATAGTAAAAACAGGGAATTCAAGTATTGGCCAATTTAAATAGTTGATAAACACCCAAAGTGGCTAAAAATGCCAATATGCATGACTGCGGGAATTTTTTTTGTACACCAACGAAAACATATGAAAAAGGCTAAAACACAAGGATGGGATAAATAAACACAAGATATATTGGGGGAGGGGGGGTAATCATGGACTTGTTTGTACTCAAGGTGTTTAGAACCTCCAATTAGCATGGTACACAATTATCACCCTTTTAGTTCCAATCAGATGTTATTGGCAGGATTATGAAACAAAACATCCATAAAATCTTTATTTCAGAGCACTACATATATCCTTGCAAAGTATGTTATTTGATAAGCAATTAGTCTAATTAGGTTGATCTTGATATGATATATATTGTGTCCGTCTCCTTTTGTTGATCAAAAAATCATCCGAAAAATATAAGCTACAAGATATCACAGACAAGAGTTGTCGTTGTAGAAATAAAAAGCAAAGCAACATAAGCAATCCTTGCATTTAAATCTGCCATGAAATTGAAGTGGTGAAACAAGATTGCCATCACTAGAAATACAATCCAAACGACAATTCCAAGGGACTCTAGCTTGCCAAAAGATTTGAAATTCTTACATATAACAAACTCTAAAACAGTCACATCATAACTACCATACTGGGGAAGAATTAGTGACGATGTTGATGAAAACAATGCTAATGTTTTGAGGCCGTGAACCAACTAAACAATAACCAAGAGCTCACTACCCTAACGCTAATCCAGAGCTGGGATATCCATTTCAATTTCTATATTCAAATCGTCCAAGAATTATCTGAGCTCACAAGCCATAATTAAAAAGTGACACTTTAAATCTGCATAACCAAATTCGATGAAAAATTAAAGGCAAAATGAAGGGAAATGTCAGCAGATGAACTCACCCAGTCACAAAGCTAGCTTATTTGCAGAATTAGTGTTGAGGGTCTAGGTCACAAATGTCGGGAAAAGTAGTGCTTCCCGGAGTGAAATGTGCCTCAAAAGAAAGCGCGGTCTAAAGAAACCAAGGAGTTTTTTTTTTTTCAATTGGTGTCTTTTTTCTTTTGAAATCTTTCAATTGTTTTGCAAATACGCCACAACAGAAAACACCGTGGTTGAACCAAAAATAAAACTGTGGTTTTCTTTGTTTCAAATATTGTAATTGTAATTTCAATTTACATATTATGATACATATAGTTTGACTAAAAATAATAAATATAAAGGACACCAACTAGAAGTTTAATTGTGTTTATACTTGTTCTACATTTATTTTCTTGGGAGTTAGTCTCTGGAGTGACCGTCTATATTATGCTATAATATAGACTAGGGACTAAATTATAATATGGAAGGAAGGAGGTCCTTATTTGCAAATTTTGTGAAAAGTACTATTCACGGCACTGTTCACGCGCACTATTCACGCGCACTATTCACGACACTGTTCACGCGCACTATTCACGGCACTGTTCACGCAAAAATAAATCAGTTAATATAATTTCTGTATTTTAAACACTTGTTAACACAAAAGAATTCAGGTTAGAAAGACAAATTTCCATATTATAAACATCAGATTTTAGGTACATAAAAACTAGGGTGTTTAGGTTAAATAATGTTGTGTTAAGTATAATCAAGTTTCACCAAAGGTTTCAGCCCAAAAATTCACAACCATCACAATTTTCAACTTAAACAATCAAGTTTCACAAAAACCACAGTTTTCAGCCTAACTAATTAAGTTTTCACAGTTTTCACAATTAATAATCAAGTTTCGCAACCCACAACTTTTCAACCTAAACAATCAAGTTTTCACAATAAAAACAGTTTTTAACCTAAACAATCAAGTTTTACAAACACCACAGTTTTCAGCCTAAAAAATACAGTTTCTACAATCACTGTAGTTTTCAACCTTAATAACCAAATTTTCACAATCACAGTTTTTACATTAAAAAATCAAGTTTTACAAACACCGCAGTTTTCACAATAAATAATCAAGTTTCAACACAAATCAAGAAACCTAGTTTTTAAGTTAAACACATAAAATTTCATATGCAGACAGAAACCACATTAAGCAGTCTAGTTTTCAAGCTAAACACGTAAATTTCATAATAAGACAGAATCCACATTAAAAAGTTCAGTTTCCAAGATAAACACATAAAATTTTATAAGAAGGAAGATACCCCACATTAAACAGTCTAGCTTTCAGATGTATGAACACACATCATCAGACAACATAATTCCAGAATGACACGATCTAAATCGCTACAGAAACAATCTCATAAATCATAAGCAACAATAATCACCTAAAGCACAATCGCTTATACATCAGCAATAAATAACATCAAAGCCTAGCATTTGATCCGATCAATTGATCGCATAAACAACAGCAGATTGAATAAACGAAAAGGCATAAGCAAAACAACATCCAATCCCAGAGCACAATACATTGAGCTTGGATCTAACCTTTAGCAAAAGTGAAAAGAGAGCAGGTCGAACACGTTGAACAGGCTCTGCTCCTCCGTCGTCGCCGGCGATGCTAGAAGCAGGGAGACGATAATAAAGGCGGTCCAGAGGAAGATCGTGGAATTACTCCGGCGGTGGGACCTGGTGGTGCGACGGAACTGCCACCAGCGTCGTTGGCAACCGGCCGTGTGGAAACCTACAAGCCCACAGCTCCTGCCGGTTGGATTGCGTAGATTGGGAACGACGATTGAAAGAGGGTTTGGGGATGGGAAATTGGGAACGATGATCTGAAGGTTTTGAAAAATAAAAAATAGAAATATGGTATATATATTTATGGAGGGGGTCTGTGATGCAATTTTCCTATATTGCTAAAAAGGACCTGCGTAAATATTAATTGCAAAAGAGGAGCCGCCTTTCCTATTTTAATTGCAGAAATAGGCCGTCTATATTATAGGTATAATATAGACGGTCTATTCCAAGACTAATATTTTTCTTGGACAGTTAAAATGATTTATCTGAATTTTAATTCATATCACCACAAAAATGGAGTCTAATTTGAAAATGAGGTTCAGTTCAGAAGAGGTAATTACAAAAATAACACAAATCAATACAAGGTTTTGAATGCGTGATGAAACTTTACAAGTAGGTTATAAAGAGTCAATCACTTGGTTTAAACTCAAACAAAAATCGCTTTTGATAATAGCAATCATGAAGCAATTGTGTAACAAATGTTAAAGCACTCTGCTAAAGACATAAAAATTTTGAAACAAGGGTGATGGAACTAATCAACGCCAAAGTGGTCTTACCTGTTCAAAAATGAAAAGTATACCATTCATATTTGAAATACTCAATATGTATACTCATGCATATCAGTTATAGACGTGCACCGTTTGGTGATTTTATGTAACTACTTGTAGTTACTTGTTTGATAATGGCTCTCAAGGATCTGAGCATTCCATACAGCTTCTTCTCGTAGAAACCGGGTCTATAGGCATGAGGGAATCAAGGAAGTCCTTGATTGAGAAAAAAGCAGCATCACCATCCATGTAATCCACAGTAGGAGAAAGCAGCCCCTTAGTCCCATAGACTTGAGAATCAATAGGCTTCATAATTTGTAGCAATTCAGACATCGAAGACTGACATTCAAAAAAGGTAATACGTACCTAGCACTGACAACAACAGCTTCAACAGGTAAGTGTTCAACACAGCTTGGCTTTGAGGCAAAGGAAATGAGACTTTTAAAGAATAACATGTGCTTTTCAAATGCTTAAACTGTAGCTTTTACAACTAGAATGACGCTTAGGAGAAATTCAAGAAAGATCTTAAATGAACTAAGGTCTCGAAAACACTAGTAATAGTTCCAAGACATCACCTATGGTACAACAAGTTGTCGTTGGAGAACTCATAAGCGATGCGCATTGGTAATTGGAGGACGGAGAGGGTGAATGCGCTCAACATTTCTTCTGATAGTTTCTTCAACCCTCACAAGAAGAGATGTGATGCTTGCATCGTGGCTGTCCATCTTCCTGACAGAGAGAATGAATGTTTTGAGATTTCTCAAATGTTCCTTTCTGATGTTTCTGGCAATCTTTCACTTGTAAACCTGCATCCTCGAAGGTCAAATGAATATTAGAAATGAGGCACATATCGTTGTTTTGGACCAAACTTTACTGCCTATGAATGACAACTTTAGGGAGCTAAGCACAGTAGATGGGATAGAAGGTGGTATTACAGAAAGACTCTGGACATTTCAAACAATGACTTGGATTATCGAACTAGTTGATAGAATTTGTTGCTAACTTAACTATTGCATTGACTAAGATGCAAATATGCAGCATGGATGACAGTGCAGACAGCTAAAGACTGAATATAAAAAATGTCTTTAAAATGTCTTTAAACTATTACCTGACAAGGGAAGGAACAAAAAGGAAGTAAACCATGGCAGCAACATATTTACCCAAATAAATTACTCAAGAAACTGAAATTATCAACTCTAGATTTAACAAATCCATAAAAAACATACAAAAGCTGAAGACATTAAGCAGCTCACTTTTCATTATTCACTAGATTAGACATGAAATATTTTCCAATAATCTACAGCAAACTGAAAAAGTTGCAGATTAAATATTACGACCTGACATTGATTGGCAAATCCCAAAAATGAAGT
Organism: Sherardia arvensis; assembly: GCA_948330725.1. NCBI lineage: Eukaryota > Viridiplantae > Streptophyta > Magnoliopsida > Gentianales > Rubiaceae > Sherardia > Sherardia arvensis. The sequence goes on from OX415239.1 coordinate 30,512,890, forward strand.
CTAAAATATTTTTCCTGTAATAATCTTCAGACCTAACTCTCCCATCAGCTCCACGCGGCTTTCCTCAATTTCTACAACATTGCCAACACAAGGATTGATCTCATCAATAGTTTCAAGTGTCGGAATATAATCCAGAAAAGAAGGCAGCTCTGTCAGAGACAAGCATTCATACAATACTAATTTCTGAAGACAGCTAAGTTGATCTCCACCTGATAACATCCAAGGAAACAAACTTTAATACTTAGAGTTTGTCAAATTCCCCATCTTTCATTTCCCATGCATCATCTTGGAACCTTATGGAGAGCAATTTGAGGACTTGAAAATTTGGCAGCTGACCGATGGTTGAAATGTTAGTTGAACCTATCCAATGTCAGTTTTATCAGATTTACGGGAAAACTTATCTTATTAAATCCACCACGAGTGACCAACATCCGACAACATCCTGAGCGATTCTAGTCGGCTTAAGAAGTGAGGAACTACAAGATCATTATCAGTATCATCTGTCCAGCATTCAATTTTGCATTTCAGCTCACGGATGTTCGGAAATTTCCTCAGAAGGCTTCCCATTTTGTTATTCCAACTCCAGTAAATTAGCTCAACTGTCGAGATGTTCTATCCCAATCCAGTAGTCGATTTTTTAATGCTAAGATATTTCAATCTATGTAGACTCCAAAGATTTTCTGGCAATAATGGAGTGATCAATCTAACTTGTATGATAAAAGTTTCCAAATTTGAGAGGTCACCGATTCATGAATAGCAAGAATGCCAAATGAACAAGGACTACCAGTCCATACGGAAACCTTCCACCAAGATTTACTTGCTCCAAATCCAAGACCCTTAGAAGCTTGAAGATGTGAATTGCTGGTGAGATATCAACCCACCATTTTCCAGCATAAAAGCCATCAGCAGATTGATTGGATCTGAGCATTAGTGCACGTGCACGAGGACAGAACAGTTTTGACTTTATGAAATCTTCGACCTCGGAGTGCAGGTATGGCTCATTGAATTCAGAAAGCTCATTAAGTAAGTGGAAGATATGTCCGTCTTTGACTTTTTGTAAGTAGATATCACGAAGCAAATCATGAATGTGACATGTTTTGACTCCACCATCATATTTTAGTTTGGAAACCATTAGTAAGCTCCTGCAATTAAATCTTTCAGGTAAAGTTGAGCAGCATCTTTTAGGCTATTCATACCATCTTTCTGAACCAATCCCTCTGCTATCCATATACAAATCAACCTCTTGACAGAAACCTCTTCATCTTCTCGAAATGCCCCAAAGTAGACAAAACAGTTCTTTAGATAAGCAGGTAAATGCTGGTAACTAAGCTCAACATTTGTGATAACTAAGCATCTCACATTAGTCCAAAATCGTCACCATTCTAGACATTATGGAAAAACATCCTCCAAAAAACAAAAAGAAATATAAAGGAAGAAAATAAGAAAATGAGTAGTAGACAATTAGAGCTGAGAAATATACATGTGATTGTTGCATAGGAAAAATGTAGAAAGTATAGATATTATTTAGTGTTTAAAATGGGCTAGACCAGTTAACCCAATAACGTTGATTCTAATATAAACTCGGAAGTGGAGATGTATTTGAACCTCTTTTTAGATAATGTTTCAAATCCATCATTCACGTGAGAGGCACATGTATTCGATTAAATCGAGAAGAGGTTGATGTAAATAAAAGGTCAATGAAACATTAATGAAAATTGGATTTAATGTTAGTGATGATTTAAATATTGATATTTTATTAAGAAATTGGTACTATGTATTTAATAGGAAAAAAAAAAAAGGCAAACCAACAACTTTACTTATAATCTTCAGAAGTTGGATCTACCCAATATATCTCCATTACCAATTCTATCAGCATCTTAAAATGGATTCCACAACCGCAGTGAGCCATGGCAAATTTATTAATGCCAAAAACTATCTGATTTAGTTTTGTCAAAGTTATTGACTTGATTAAACTGTTATCATCTTCAGTGTTGATGACTGTTGGAATTTTTTACATAAAATGTGAGGAGAACACCTTCTTATCAGGATGAGGCTAGTCGATTAGCAAGTCTTGATAAAAAGAAACTGCTTCTTCTCAATATCAGACCTTTCAACTAACCATGATCCTGTGGAGTTTTTACTTTTTTTGATTTGTAATCTACTTATTTTTTCCAAAACTGATTGATGGAAAATTATAGTATTTTCATCACCCTCTTTTCGCCATTTAACTTAAACTTTATATTTCCAGAAAAAAATTTCCTCTCTTAGTACTTTCTGTAAAAGAGTTTCAGCTTTATTGAATTTGATTAACTCATTGGTTGAGCTGTCGGATTCATATGCTAATTCCTAGATTCTCAAATATTCCTCAGCCTTTTTAACATTTTCTTCAATATTACCAAATACCTCTCTATTTTAGATTTTCGGATATTTTTTGAGGTTATTTAGTTTTAAGAAAAGTTTGAGTGCCATGACCTTCCTGAGACTGATTCCAGTGAGACCTAATGAGATCCATGAAATCATGTCTTTTAAACCGTGTCTTTACAAATCTAAAAGGTCTTGAGACCGAGGGGATGTTACTAGCTAGCTATCCTTAGCAGCAAATGACTATGATCTGAGGATAATCTATTTAAGACTTGAACTGAAGAAAGAGGGAATTTTGATTGCCATTGAAAACTACATAGAGCTCTATCTAGTCTTTCCAGTGACAATTTTCCCCACTGTTCTTGACCCTACCATTTGACCATGTAAAAACATTACCTACAATATTAGCACTATGTAGAGCCATATCATCAATGAACTGGTTGAAATCTTGCATACTACCTAAAGGAAGGGAAGAGTGCCCCGGATAGTCATTTATAGAAGTCATTGCATTAAAATCTCCTATATAAACAGCTTCAGGGAGATTGATAGTTTTAAGATCTGACCATAGTTATTTTCTTCCAATCCTTGATCTCAATCCATAGACTACGCTATACAGTCAGTGACTTCATTAAGTATATGACTTGTTATCTATACTGAGATGAATTGACTATTTTTATATTAAAACTACATCTAGCACTGTTCCACATGATCCATATATTACATAAAGAGGACTGTAAACAATGGTTAAAGTTCAACCTATTGCAATAAGTTAAACATTCAGAGTAATGGTGTTGGGGTTCTATGAACAGATCATATCCAAATTGTGAATTCTGATTAGTTTCTCAATTCTCAACATAGAAGTTTCAATTCCCCTAACATTCCACACTAGCACATGTATTCCTAAGGTCTTATCAATCATTTTTTACGTAATTTAATACTCTTAGTTGCTATTCTAATAATAACCTTATTTATCTGAGTAAAGTATGTTGAGACATTACTTTTGTCAGAGTCCATAATGGCATTAGCAGTTGATGGCATAGGTGTGGAAATGGTAGAGGAGTCACTCCTGAGGAGGAGTAGAGTTCAAATTGTTTGCATCCTGTGAGTCTTCAACCTGTGAGCTTTGTTCCTGTGAACCTGTGAGCTCTGTCATTCCTTCATTAGTAGCAGAGAATATTTAGTTTGTACCTCCTACATATAACCAAGTTTGCTTTTATGTTTACAGGTGAATGAACAAATTGATGACGTTATTGAAGAAGTGGAAAAGCTTAATGCATTGTAAACTGATTTATCATTTTTATTTTTGTTTCAATCCTCTTCTCAATCCTCTTTGTGTACACCAGAAGAGGTACGTGCGATGATAGACTCTGATCATTGGCACAAATGAACCAAAGTAAGACTCACTTACAAGCCAACATGGAAAACTACTTTCAGAAACCTAATATGAATAGCATATAGATCGATGATGAAAAGTACAAGTTGTCGAAGATTCTTCGAGGATGAAGCTCACCTCAGCGACTACCTAACAACGTTTATATCTGCCACTAGCTTCATTTTGTGTACCGTTTGAACCGGAAAATAGTGATTGAATGACTAAATAAAACTGGATTTTATCAAATTTGTTTATATTAAAACTGTGGCCTTAATTTTCAAGTTTAACATCAAAAGATACTCTCCTTTATCTGGCCCAGTGAATTTCTCCAAATTGTGTGGAAGGGAGAATTTTGCGTACTCTCACCCAGCCAAACAAAGATGATCACCTGACTACAATCTAGGATCAAAATCATTGGTTTTACATCTATATAATGAATCACAAATTCAACTCACACCCTCTTACCTTTAGCTCCTTGGAGGGAAGGCTAAAGACTCTCATTTTTGCTTACATCATCTCCGGCAAAAATGGGCACCCCCTCTAAAATCTTCACCGTCATCCTGCTCCTGGCCGCTGCATCCACGGTATCCTCATTTAACATCACCAAAATCCTCGAAAGTCGACCCGAATTCAGCACCTTCAATAACCTGCTCACCCAGACAGGGGTGTACAGGGGCATCAACAGCCGGAGCACCGTCACGGTTCTTGCCATCCCTAACGATAAAATCGGTGATCTTGCCGGAAAATCCCCTGATATTCTCATCAACATTTTAAGGACTCATATGGTTCTTGATTACTTCGACATCCCTAAGCTCAGGAACATAAACAAGCCCATCACCGCCACCACACAGTATCAATCCACCGGTGTGGCAGTTTACATGCAAGGTTTTCTCAACATCACCAAAAACGCCGGCCAAGTGACGTTTGCCTCAGCAGTTCGCGGTGCGCCGCATGATGTGCATCTTTTGGGATCAGTGCTATCTCAACCCTTCAACGTCTCGGTTCTCAGCGTTTCAGGACATATTGTCACGCCTGGAATCGAGCCCTTCACCCTTCCTGCACCGTCTCCGAAGGCTGCTGGTGCTCCGGCTCCAGCCAAGGCGGTGGTCGAGGTTCCCGCGCCTAGCGAGGAGCCCGAAGCACCAACGCCTTCTGAGGAAGTTATAGCCGATGCCCCCGCAGCAGAGAGCCCCGCTGAGGCCCCCGACAGTGATGCTCCTGCACCATCGGAGGCACCGGCTGCTGATGCAGCGGATCAAAAGAGTGGAAGTTCGAGGCAGATGGCCTCAATGTCTCTTGGATTGCTTCTGCTGTTTGGAACCTTTCTCTTGTAACATGTTAATAACTCCAAATTGAAGTATATATGTATATGTGGAGTAATTCGCATGATATTGGAGAAATGATGGAAAACAACAAAGGAAGAAGAATGTGTTTTTATGCGAATTACAACGTATATAAACTTTGCGTGCCATCACAACAAAAACTCATCTCTTCATGATACCTATCTGTGTATTCTATTCCCTCTGTTCTCTTTTCCTTACTTTCTTTCTTTCAAGTACATTGATTCATTTCGGTAAGGCTGCTTCAAACCTCGTATACAATATGGTTTATGGACATGTAATATTCACTTGACGAGTCCAGGGAACAACGCATCTTTGAATCCATATCCAACAGTTTTTCCTCACTTCCGATGCGCTTCTAAATCCAAAGTTATCCTTGGCAATTTGCTCTTCTTTTGCTGATATTTGGCAAAGGAATACCAAACACCACCTGCTGTGTTGATTACTAATCCAGTAACGTTCAATGCATGAACTTGAACGCCTCCCAGCAGGATGAAACCAAAAGTCTGAACACAAACAAAAGATCAAAGTAATGATTTAACAACCAGAAAATATAATTGACCACCCAAGGATTAAACTACAACTACCATACATGGTGTGATCATACTTACCGTTGATCCGACCCCTTTGAGAACCCCAACAATTGTAGTTGTTAAAGCTGAGTTGACTATGGTACAGAGGAACATTGTGTAGTTTAGAACAATGCCCATCACCAGAGATAGAATAAGAAGAACCAAAAATGATAATGCATGACTCTGTTCAAAGAAACGAGGCCCTCGTCAAGAATGGATAAATGTAGTATTTAAGAGGCAAGAAAATGAAGGAACACGAACAGGACACTAAGAAGAAGAAGACATGAGCATTACAGAGTTTCTTTCTTTCTGATAATTTATCTGTTATTAAAGATGGTGCGCGAAAAGAAAATGATGCATCGGGTAAAATCATGCTATGTCTTCCGCTTTATCTATCTATTAAGAATTTTTTAATATTTAAATACCCCTTAAAGTAAGTCTAATTCTTTTGTAATGATTAGAGATTATCAGTAATACCCAGCTTTCTTCTGCTAAAAAAGTGAAGCTTAGACACTGGAAAACACAACCACGAATGGGTGCACTTGGAAAATCTAATATCGCTAGTCATCTAAAATATGACTTTGACTGTCTGCACTCATAATTCAGCATAAAAGCAACCACAAATATATGACATTTATTGAAGATGCTTCCTGAAAAAATGGAAAAGCTCCATGAAAAAAGTGTTATCAGGAAAAGGAAACTAGTATGCAAGTATTAGTTTCTAACTAATAATTGCATGTTAGTTTACGTGAACCCTAACATAGAATTTTATTAAAAACAGCAACACCACCATATTTCTCAAGCCTTGTTCTCACATAGGTGATCACATACCTTAACCCAAGGAAACACATTACACACGTAACACACCACGATCTATATACAAATACCTTCTAGATCTGTATATGAAATTTTGAATGTTGCCTTGCTAAACAAATGTAGAATTATAAATAGTTGAGAATGAAGGTGTTGCAAGTCATTTAGACCTTAGCTTGTCTAATTGAATCATACAGTTGCAGATAATTAATCAGATTCACAGCAAGCAAGCTATATCAGCATGTTATATAAGGAAACAGACATTCCTGATGAAAATACTGGTTTTAATTAATTTAGTAAGGAGTTTAATCACCTACTGAAGTCCTCCTTATTTAAAAAGTATAAATCATGCAATATGGACAGCAACAAAGAAACAATAGTTAATGGTGCAAATACCATTGAGAGAGTAATGATTTTTTTTTTTGAAGACAGAGAGTAATGATTTAGTGTGTTTAAGAAATTATAATACCAGTAATTGGCCAATGTAAAACTAAATTCACGCAGATCACCAAAAGCAAGGTAAAAATCAGGAAACAAGTAGATTGCACAAACAAGCTCCCACTATTTTGGGTTTCCCACTCCCAGAACAGAAAATTTAGTTTTAAATGTAATTAGGTGCTTATTTGCAAATTAGACTATTGCAACAAACAAGGAGCTTGTTTAGCTCATTTAAGACATCAAGATTAGCAAGCAATAACAGTGTCCTGTGATTTAATCATTAACTTATCCAGCTTCACACGATTAAAATGGAGTTTTAAATAAATAGTGAATATAAGAAAGGGCCCCACCTTTGCAAATAACAGTGACATGGAATCTGGAACCTCTCCAGTAGCTATGATGAGAAATAGAAGAAATGGCAAAGACAATAAACTGTTATAAAACATGATCTCAATTGATGAAAGCCCATCCTCGGCACCTGACCTCTCAACTAACACAAGGTACATAGTCTGCATTAGAGGAAAAAAATCTTAAGTTAAAGTACAAAGGAAACAAACATGTCATAAAAGCACTAAGATGAAAAATTAATGCAATACCTGAAAGAATACTGATATCAAGGCCATGCTATATCCAATAAGATCAAATGAAAAATCTCCTAGAGCTGCTATTAAAACCCCCACAGCTGTCAGAAGAACTGAAAGACTTACCTGAAACAAGAACATATTCGCAGCAATTATAAGCAATAGCTTTAATGCAATAATAGTGACTAAGAGACCAACCACTTTCAAAAGTATGGACTTTTTTACAATAAACCTGCCAGCAGAGTCAACTTTACTCACTACAAGTTCCGAAGGCTGCCAAGGAGGTACAGAGATCCCTCCCGAGCCTCTGACAAGTTCTTAAAGATATGGGACATGAATTTGGTGTGGAAGGGTGGAAATCATTCCCAAAATATTGTTTAAAAAAATCCATTTAGTGCAATACTCAAACTTGCATTTATGGTATATATTATTTATGATAAAGTTACAGATTATTTTGTTATGTACACAATACTAGGAATAAGAGGAATTTCCATCCATGGTGGTGACAGTTTTTTTTATTTTTTGCTAGAGTGCTTTGATGAACAGTTCTTATCTAATGGCGAGATTAATTTATTAGCTGTGACAACATCAAATTTCTCAAATTCTATCCTTCATATTCAGTGCACTGAACACCAAATACATAATTCATCCAGATCAACTGCCTTTCCACACCAAAAAGACAAATATAACATAAATTATCAACTGCTCAAGCAAAGACCATCATTTAATCCTTTCTGTAAGAGCCACACTAAGACCAGTAACTATGGCACTACTTTATTTACTAGAACAGCAAATTGATACAGAAAATTAAGGCTTTCTTTTTAACTTTTGTAGTTTTTCTTCTTGATTTTGTTTGATTTTCTTTTTTAGGTGTAACTGTATTGAGAGTGTAAACATGTATACAGTATATTGGAAATTGTGATAGACATGTTGGAAGTATAAAATTACTGTAGTATAATACAAATTACAAAATGTCAAAGAGAATGTAGAAATGGAAAATCTCTAGAGAAGAAAACCTAAAATTTCCCATCCATCCTAACAGATTTCATCAATTAATAACATTGCCCTTCTACAGCACAGAAATTTTCATTTTATGACGCTGTGGTAGTCTTAAGTTCAAGATTCTATTTTTGTATTCATATCCCAGATCCCCACCGATACTATTATTAAACTACTTAGCCAAGTATATGAGTTCTTTTCCATAGGAAAAACACATTTAAGTCAAGTTGGCCAGCTCACTGACCTGAATGGTAGGTTTTCCCTTTCCGGTAAAGAATCCAGCTATCAGCACCGCAAGAGGTGTTAGCCTTTTGATGGCTATGTACATAGGGATATTTACTCCTTTTAAACTAGCTAATGCAAACGCAACATTGGCATTGTAGAACAATGATACAAAGACGAGCCTTTTTGCTGTCTCCATGTTAAGCCCTTTAGCTGTCGTGTATCCAGCACCTCTACCAAAGCGTATGAGCAAAGCAGTCGCCAGTTGCTGCTCACAAACCAAACATTGCAAACATAAACCTAGTCAATGTAGTAAGAAAACTCAACTCATTCAAATGCAATGGAAAACAAGAGATGTACACATAAGAATACTTCTCCAGCTGTACCTGAAGTGTCAGAAGAGTCATAGACTGGGAATACTGCATCACCACAGCCTTGTTGATGAAAACCATAGCCATCGACGCAATCCCATAGGAGATTGCAGAAAACAGACTACATTACAACAACATATGCATCAGTAACTACAGAGATTCGATCCCTTAATTTTCAGTGGACCAATTCCACAGCATTACATCTTTTTTCGTTCAGTCATTCATGCGATACAGATTAATTTTAAAAAAACAAGTAGCAAACAGTTTGATCGAAATTCAAAATTTAGTGATGATCATGAACTCATACCTCAAGAATGAACTAGAATCTGCAGAATCCATGTTACGAAATCAAGAAAGATTCTCGATTTCTCCAAATCAAAGTGGGAAGACGAGAATTACGGAGAAAGGGGCTAAATTCGGTGTGATTGGAAAAAAAGCAAAACTTGGAAAACTTTGAGAATAAATAAAAGGGGTTTGGATCATGAGAGGGAAAGGAAGACAGGGCCCTTTTGTGGTAAGTTTAGTTAGTGAGTTTGGACAATGAAAATGGGGTTTACCATGTGAGGTTGACATACGTATGATCACGTGATGCTTCAGTTTTTTAATCGCGGCAGCAGTGGCGGAGCCATCGCCGGCGCCGGCGGTTTGCCCGGCCGCTGGAGTAAGGGGGACTTCAACTATGACCTTAGAAAAATGTGACATTTGGGAAATGGAACTCGGAACTTGGAATTCAAGAATCGTTCCTTTGCTATTACCAGGTTTAACAACCAGAACACCGAAACAACCGTACAATGTGACCAATACCATAGGTGGGAGGAAAGAGGCTCAAAAAAGAAAAATGGTAGTACAGTTAAATCTCGATAAATGAATAAACTCGCTAAATAAATAATTTTTCACGGTCCCGACTAAATGAATAATCTCGCTAAATACATTAATGAATAATCTTTTTGAATTCTTAAAGGCCCTATGCAAATATAAATGAATAATCACCACATTTCATAAGATATATATATATTATAAATATTTTTTTCAATCAATAATAATGTTCTTACAATAAATTATTCTCTTATAAAAAAAATGTCTATAAATTTTTGTTCTTTTTTCCCACCAAAATTCATTTCATCCTTGATTTTTCCTAGCACAAACAAAACTTCGGGAGTATTCTACTTGTGTTGTAGAAAGTAATTTTGTAAGATGATCATTGCTAGAAAGTAGTTTTGTAAGGTGATCATTGCTTAATATGTATTTAGTTCATATACATACCTTAGTTTGTAATGTAGACTAGAAACATTTTATAAAACTCTAAATATTCCATACAATGCATACCATGTATCTTCTTAGTAGTTTTAAATATAATACTTATATAATTTTTTCAATACTGTCTAATGGATAAAAAATCATTTATCGATAAATGAATAATTTATTCATTTATCGAGATTTAACTGTAGTAAGAAAATTCAGAATTTATATTCAATGGGGTTTATGTATGTGGAATTTATATTTTCTACATGTATTTTCTGAAATGTTGTTTGAATGGAAATGAAAAAACTTACATAAACGTATAACTTGCGTCGTATTACATATAATTGTAAATGCATCGTAAAAATGTGAAGAATTTTATAATTGATCGAGTGATTTTCGTAAGATACTTCCCTGCGTGGGAGGTTTAATTTTCAATCCATAATGAAATTTTTTTTGTTTAAAACATCTGAATTTCTTACAAGTTATTCAGTTGGCTGCATTTGAGTGTTTTTTGACAATAAAACCAATTTCTTCCTCCCTCCTCTCCCCCAAAAGCAACCCAGATCTACTTTCTTCATCAGAGGCCGCCGGTGCTTTCACCGGCTGGCGGCCTCCCCCTCACCTTTTCCTTTCCGTTTCCAACCACCCCTTCTTATCCCACACTCGAAACCACCTTTTTACTCGACAAGCAACAATTTCAGTTTTTCATCCTCCTCGGTATGAGCGGGTCACCACCGCTCGAACGCTGCTCGCACGCCGCCAAAGATGCCGAGACGCCATCGGCCAGGGAGACAGAGCTCCGAAAGTATCAGCCCGGAGTCAGGGACGCCGCGCCAGAGCCGATGCCAAGGAGTCCGATCAGGATCCAGCGCAGAGGACACCAGACTGCCGAGGATGAGCGCCTCCGACACGCGCGGTGGCGACCGATCCAGCGCAGAGAGAGCGCGCCTCCGACGAGGACTAAGGCGTGCCTCCGACGACGACCAAGGCGGCCAGATTCGTCTCTGATCCGGACAGCAACAGGTCAACGGCTTGTTTTGGCTCGGGTCAGCTCGGTCGGGTCGGCTCGGTCGGGTTGGGCAGATTTGTACATGTTTATACTGGAATTGGCACAATTAGACTGAAAATGTGGTTTTACTTCTTTTTCCCCTTATTTAAAATTTATTTTCAGTCTTTTTGATTTTTGATCTTAGATACAGGGTTTTTGTGATTTGTTTCTCTTCTTGATGATGGACTATATCACCTCTAAAGGAGAAATCTATATGGCAATCTCTAGTTATAGTTCTAGATGAATCTTTCTTAGTTTTCATGGCTAGATGCAAGTCCGGTATGCTTATGGATAGCTCTATTGTAAGCCCAAAACACAATAAGGAACTCTCTTTTACCCTGGGACTCCGCAACGTGATTGAGGGGTACAGGCAGAGGGTCTTTATTTTAATAGAACCGGCTGTCCTGGCTCTGTTAACTAAGAGGGTGAATTCTGGAGCCCTAGAATGTTGTACATTGGTGAGGTGTCTAGATTCAGGAGGAAGAAGAAAATCTGTTAGTTTGTAATATGATGCCCTGAGTATGGTGTTACCGCCATGAGTACGGAGAAGAATTAGATAGTTATATTCTTAGAAACTTCTCCTAATTTCAACAAATTGTAAGCCTATTTTGACAACTGATATTGATCTTAATGGAAAAGGGAGAACACCCTTAAAACCCCGTCATTGACGGTTTAAATTTAAAAAAAATACAAGTTTTAAACGTTCAAATGTGTTTAAAGTGTTCAGTAAGTTTCAAATATTCGAAGTATCTAAGGACTATGAACCAACTACTCTAACTCACATATTAAAAAAATTATGGGATTAATAAGTTTGAACTTGCGGCCATGTTGATATATTAAATATTTGTTCCTTGTGTTTTTCATGAATTACCCTTAATCTCCCTTTTTTTTTGGATTAAACCACCATTGGTGGAGAAATATTATATTTGGCATCCCCAAACCAGTTAATTGACATATAATAAATACAATGATCTCCTCTATGCGAGGCAATTTGTAAGATTACAGAGAGGTTTCTAAAGATATAACAATTCTAAACCTTCTCTGTATCTGGAGTAGGAACTAAAACCTTAGTAACTAGATACAACCATACTAATTCACTGCTTCGATAATGCTACCTAAAAAAGAGATGGAAAGAATGATTCCTAAAAGACCGACACAAAAGCGTCAAACTGTTTTGACAGGCGTAATATCCCTAATTTGAAACATAAAGTCTGCACTAAATGCTCAAATCTACAAGTGTATGCACAGAGACACCGATAGTAACTTAGCAAGTACCACGACTTGGATTTCTCCTCTACTGTAACTGCACACACCGAAACCCAAGGGGTCTTCCCAAAGTAAGAGGGAAGCGACAAACAAATGGGCAGGGATACTCAATAAATTTGTCAAAGCAATTTTGCAAAAAGTCAGAGTTTCATTCATCCATCTCATAAAATCTAAAAACTCTAAGAAAGTAGCAAAAAGAATCATCCCAGAATCTTGTCCAATAAAAGCATCGATAAAAAGACATCACCAGAATAAAACCTGCGTGGCACATGAAACTCCTGCGTAGCGCGCTAGCATCCGTGTGGGGCAACCGGTGAAGGACACAATGGTATGCCTGGCCGCGGCGCGTGGAGTACCGGCGGCGGCGCTTGAAAGACTGGATGAAATCAACGACACCTGAACAGACCAAAACCTATCATCTCAACCTAATTGGGCCATCCCCAGTTGAAAACCATCAGAACCTGTTCTGCCCGACCCGACCCGACCCGACCGAGCCAAAGCCGAGCCGAGCCCAAACCGAGCCGACTAGACCCGAGTCGAAACAGTCAGACCCAGGCCCAGCCGCCCCGGTATTACCAAATCCTGGACTCGCCTGCAAAAATACTCGAAGCACCTTGGATCCACTGCGAGTCACTGGGAAAACTCCGGAATTGACCTCGACTGCCGGTTCCAGCCGTCTGCTCCTGCGGATCGGATCCGAATTCTGCGTTCTCGCTCACCTTTCGGGTCGGCCAGATCGGCCGTTGACCGATAGTCGGAGACCCTCGGCGTGTCGGCTCGATTGAGTCCTGTGGAGGTATCCAGTCGGTGTTTCCGGCGAACAGACTCGCCGGGCATAGACGATTCCGGGTGGTGGCGACCCGCTCAAAACCGCCAGTGAATAGGTTGTCGGAGATTCAAAAAAAGATGTATTTGTTCGATTCATATGGGGTTTGAATTGAGGGTTGGGGGTTAAGGATGGTATAGTAGGATTATAGGGTGGGAGGGGTGGCCTGCTCGGCGGCGAAGCGCCGGCGGCCACCCCGCCAGTTTTAGATCTGAGAAAAAGTTATTGTTTGGGAAGGAGAGAGCGTTTCGGCAAAAGGAGCGGGTCTTAGCTAATTTTTAGCGCTACCCTTAATCTCCCATCACACCAATTTTAGTAAGTTGTTAGGAATTTTATTTGAGTTCGGATTTGATCTCTCATCCCTTTTTATGTGTATATGATTTTTATACATATTAGAAAACATGTTGTCGTTCATGCCAAACCTTCTCTTGGCATGGTTGGCATTTCTTACAAAATAATTTTATAACATATATTGTAAATTAACCGTTAATACATACTCCCTCCGTCCCAACCAAAGTGTCCGCGGGGACGGAGGCTCAATTTTTAAGAAAAATGATGTGGAAGTAGGACACATGGCCAAAAGAATGGTAAAAGACTATTTTAACCCCCATAAGTATGTGATACAAAAAATGTATAGAGATTCATTAAGGGTAAAATGGACAATAGACTCTATTTTTTTTGCCAAATGAGGAAATATTGAAAGTAAGACTCTTTGGTTGGGACATTCCAAAATAGAAAGTAAGACACTTTGGTTGGGACGGAGGAAGTATATTGTAAATGATCGTTAACGTGTTGTTTCTTGAATAATCCTTACTTCCACACATTTATTTTTTAAAATGTAATAACTTATTCAATCTTTTCCACACATATATAGCAATCAATATTGGCAACAAAATACTCTCGTAAATTTGTAATGCATTTCTTGACTCTTACAACCTCTCTCGATGTTTCAATATCCCTTTCATTGACCCCTTATCTCATTCTTTTACTACACCATGATTTGGGAACACACAAACTAAGAACATCATACAAATTTTTAGCAAGTCTTTCCCTCACTATACCTTTTTCAAGCTTTCCATCAGCACATGGTGGATATGGCGGAGCATACTGACATAATCGCTATGGATAACCATTTGGAAATAAAATTTATCAGCGAAAATATAATTCATTTGTAGCAAATGATAGAAACGGAGAACCATTTTTCCTGATACAAGACAACTTTCAACCAAATATCCATGTATTTTTACCATGTTCAGAAAGAAAAATTTGTTGAACTAAAAATTGTCATTTTCACAAATGAAACACTTGTAAAATTCTATCACAAAACAATCTCTGGTCACTAAGCTCAAGAAGAAAAAAATATGTTCTAAATTACCATGCACTACTAACTATATTAATTTAGCAACTAAATTCAATAAAAATACACCAAGAACCTTAGAAGGTTGTACGAAACTCATTACTTGTTGGTGTTTTATGAAACACAATCATATAATCATAATTGGATTTGAGTATTAGTGATCTCGGGACGTTATAACAAGGTTGGGGTGCGGAGTGCACACTTGTATAAACCCATCCACGAGCTCACAATTCTGGAATGATCATTTTAATATTAATGATCTGGAATGAAGTGTTACATTGATATATACATATATCAATTAACACTTGGTATGTTTGTGTTACGTAATTGATCGATTGGATGTTTGTGTTACGTAATTGGTTAGTAACATGGTGTCATATATGATGTGTACGTACGTATACATGCAGTTACTTCAATCCTGATTGGATTGGATGCATGTATTTACCTCACGTGGTATGACATGGATAGGTACGTCATGCAGTTGTCTCAGGATGTTTGTGTTACGTAATTGGTTAGTAACATGGTGTCATATCTGATGTGTACGTACGTATACATGCAGTTACTTCAATCCTGATTGGATTGGATTGGATGCATGTATTTACCTCACGTGGTATGACATGGATAGGTACGTCATGCAGTTGTCTCAGTTACCTCATTAGTTATGGATCAGAATGGTATGTTGTGCAGTTGCCTAGTATGTTCTGTAGTTATCTGCAGTTGCATCTTTGCATGTCTGTGGTTGCATGTAGTTGCTTCATCCTTATCTGTACGGTGTGGGCTGAAACTGACGGATTTTTCCCTATAAATACACATGCCTTTGATGCATGAAAAGACACAGAAACACAAACAGTAATTACAATCCTAGAACAAAATGTTCAAAGGCATTTTATTGTTTCAGACCTAAAAGCAAGAAGGTTCGATAGTTTTATCGTGCGAGAGAATTCGTGTAACCCAGGCTATAAGTGTCGAATTATTCTCAAAGGAAAACGAGTCTACGTGACTCTATTGAAATCCAGATACATCACAAGTACCCTTTCTCTTTACCCAACATTACTTAAGTTCAGCTTCTTTACTCACGCAATATGGTACATTCTATGTTGGGGACATACGTAGCATGGCAGAAGGAAAAAAGGAAAAGAGAAAAAAAATAGACCGAGCAACCAATAAGAGGAAAAATGATAAAAGAGAGACCAACATGCAATATTTTTGTTAAAAGAATCAGCATAATGTACTTACAAAAACTTTCAAATATCATAAAGGTCAACATTTCTTGAATGTGGTTCAGACCCTTGAGTCTCAAACCAATCTACATGGTTCAAACCAGATGGAGAAGTGTTACATCAATGCCAAAAATCTGCCAAGAAGAGCCAAATCTGAGATGATGCCTAAGCCACGGCTGACGTGATGGCCTATCCGAGTTGAAGTCTGTAGTAGGATTATTCTTGCATTTCCAACTTCAACATCGCCCGGTGGGACAAGAAACTCGAAACATGCCAGAACCCTATTTGAAGTTGTGATTGATGCATTCACGATTTGGTTGCTCCTGTGAGTTTTTGCAGAATAAATAGGTCACTATAAGGTTCCAAATAAGTTTTAGGTTTCGTACAGGTATGGCTAATATGTAGCACTGACATGTCAATTAGAGTATTAGTTTTGGAATTAAATTTGAAATAGTGTTATTTTGAGAACTAGTTTTGGAAATATTATTAGTTAGGCAAAAAAAAAGTTCATATAATTAATTTTTGTACTTTCATAAGTTCTATCGTATGTTTGCGTTATCTTTGGAACACTTTATTGCCTTTATTTTTCTTATCATATTTAAACTAGTATAATTCTCATGCCGATGCCCGAATATTTTTCTTTTATAAAATATTTTTAAATTTATCTATTATCTACTTTATGGAACAACCGTCAATATTTTGTTAAGAATATCCTCCAAACATATTCAACCGTTTAAAAAATCAAAATTAATAAACCTACATATTCCATCAAAGATAAATGGGATTTGGGTTCTACTTTGATTTGTATAGTTATCAAAACATATATAAAAAATAAATATTTGAACATTGTTTATAAATATATGAGTATTAATATTTTATAATGTAAAATTAAGTTGCCTTTTTGATACCTCACAAAGTTTTGGTAAAATTAAACTTTGAAGTCTTGTACTCTTGAAATACTTCCAAATAAATACATTGTAAGACTTGGCAAGTCTTAAAATACTCACGAATATATGTTTTATATTATTATGAGAGTTAACAAACTCACGAATATATGTTTTATATTATTATGAGAGTTAACAAATGTAAAATGGAATATTATTTCTAAAGGTAACTTAAGATTTAATTTTCTGAAAAATTGCTCATAAAGATTTAAATTGTTTGTGCAATATTATTCTTCCTGTTATTATGTAATTGAATGTCAAATAAAAGAGTATGCTATTGTAATTATGATAATAATACCAATGAATTAGCTTCCAAATAAATTAAAATATCTTCTTCTATAGAGAAGTTTTTATTTTGTTGTTAGTGAATAATTTGTGACGTAATATAATATGTCTAAAATGTCATAGGATAATAACTCGTAGAGAATGAAAACATACTGACCAAAGAACTACGAAATATGTAATTCTATTCCCTTATGGAGTTGGAACAATTTTAGAGATGTTCATCCTCTCCATCAGAGTCTAGAAAAGACAAGTTTTGCTATTTGCTCACAACTCAAAAGTCTGTCAGTGTCTGAACCAATACTTTCGAATTTGCCATGCACCAATGGCTGGATCCAAAAGTTCCCTCCTGCACCATCCATACCTTCCTTAAAAGAGGCTAGACAGTCTTAAACTAATGTGTCAAACTAAAAACATCTAGATTCAGGAAAGACATAATCTTTTCAACCCAAAATTGTACGGAGTTGGGGTTCCAAATGCGACATAGTATAGCCCGAATCACAAACCGAATCCACCTTTCCATTCCCAGCTATCAAAAAAGTGACCACACAAAGTAGCCATTCACATTGCATCCATCCTCTCTGCAATGTTCATAACATACAACATTTCAGCATCCAAAAGAGCAAAATTATAGAAAATCTGTATCATGAACTCTGTAGTGATCAATCTCGTTCTTGATCGACTTTAGCAAGTAATGATAACCAACATGATTCTCACACGGCTTAGGCGAAGAACGGTAATCAGCATCACACTCAGCTTAGTGGGGCTCAGAAAGTTGGGAAAATCAACAACCCCGAAAACTTAGATTCCCCCAATCCATAAACATAATATAGTGACATACACTTCAACAGTGATCAAGCAAAGGAAGGCAGCAAAAAGAAGTGTTGTACCTACAAATAACAAAAGCTAATCAAACAACAAAACAAATACAAAAATATGCATCATCTGAGCACACACTCACAAACTCCTTCAGTCAATCGAAATATATAGCCATGAAGATATTAATTATTTAATGGCATTCGTGACATAGAAAGTGTAGAAAGAAACATGGTTAGAAGGTCAAAACACATGGGCCTTCTGATGATCAGCTCCTCGTTAGTACACGTTATACTCCGGAACAGATTGTTCCTGCAAACAACATTCATAAACCATTTCCATCAGAACCCAGAAATAAGGTTCGTGTTTGAAATTTCTGAAAACCGTTCCAAGTTCTATTGCAGTAGTATTACATTCTTGTTGACCAAGATGAGCAGCAAAACTTCCTATCATTGATATGTTCAGCATCAGCTCCAATAAACCAGGAGCCAACACTAACATTGTCGTGAGCATAAGTCCTAAGCATGTACCTGCAACCCAAGAATTATTATCTACTTTTGCTTTCCAACATACAAAGTTTCAAACTTTGAGCCCAAAACCAGATAATAACCCACCTGTTTACTGAGACATATTTGGCTAAGGCCTTTGTGATGACCAACATCTCACCTGATGCAATGGCGGAAGTATCTGTGGAAAGGATGTGATTCTTCACTTACCTTTTTCTCTCTCAAATTTCCACCATTCAAGTTCATCCCATTGGTGATTCCTGCCAAAAGTTCAATTTAGATGGTAAATACAGCAGACTATCATAAAATGAAGTCATGTACAACATGTAACTTTCTAAACCATCAAAGTTCAAGATCCGCTTACTGTATAGAAAATACTTGGTGGCATGCGAAAATAGCATAACTTCTGAAAGAAAGCATTATAAAAATCTATCTGGCATTTCATCAAACACTTGCTAAGCAAAAAATAATGCCCAACATATTACTTCAAATTCAATACATATAGAACCCTAAAAATCCATAGAAGGCTTAAATTCATAGAGGAAAATGAAAACGATACCTTTGAGCATACTGGTTAGGTGCGGTAGTTCTTGAAGGTCCGGTGGATCTTCCTCTTCTTCATACAAATGGTTCCATCTGAGAACGTGTTGGCCCATTCAAATAAGTCTCATAGTGCTCCGGACTTAGCACAGTAACTCGTCCATCAATGCACTCAATACTGAGATCTTGAAGACAAAGAGAAAAGTAAATCTCTGTCATAATAATGTTGAGCAAAGCTACACCAACCTCGTCAATTTTGTGAAACCATTGTACAACAACAGTCTTGTTTCCTTTTGAGTCCTCGTACATATCATCTAAATGAGCTACAAGCCTATCGCCTTCTTCAACCAATACATATACAAACTCGTGAACCTGAAGGGAGAGACAAGAATGTATAAGCCAACTAATCAACTCCGAAAATAGATAACATTAGAATATGACCAGGCAAAGACACTTACAGATACATTGATTCCGTTCCGACAAAATGAAGAGTAATGAGTTCGCCTCTTTCGACAGGTCCAGGGCATTCCCACCCACTCAAGTGGCTTTGCAGGTTTATCCAGCTTCTGCGTCAGAAAATGAGTTAGAAATAGTATCCTATGACTGAGCAAATCACAACAACAGCAATAAAACAAAAGTTGTGGAAATTCACGCAATAAATATCCAACATTGACAGTACTTGGACCTTCAGCAATAGCACTGTTGCTTTCTGAGGGGAATGAGAGCAGATCCAACTTTCTTGAAGGCCTTGATTTCTGAAATTTAGACATGTAAGTTAAAACCTAGCAAGTAAAATATTTTCAGAATTCACATAAAAAGATTGAACTTTAGAAATGGACACAGAGAACATAACGCTGAGAATACATATAGCTAGTAACTAAGCAAAAACAATTGAATTGGCTAAAAACAGTATAGTAGTAACACTCCCGCGAGGAACAATTTAGAAATCAACCTAGAAAAAGGGCAATGGAGCCCCAAGTCGATCAAGCATACTCGTCTCGGACGGCGGCTTGCGGCGCTGACGGACCTCTGCCTCGACGCCGTGATTCTTCACCCGAAACAGCCCCAATTCCTTTCCGGCGAGAGCTAGCTGTCAGAGCTATTCTTTCCGATCATCGGAATCATCATATCTGACAGGCTGGAACGTGATTGGAAGTCGGCAGCCTCGGCGGCGGTGAATGGGGTTTACCCCACAAATCTGATTCGTTTCCAATTAGATGGAGGAATTTATGGGGATAAACTGGAAGAACAACAAACCGACGGAATTAACGAAGAAACGGAGATTGAAGTAATGTGAATTGAAGGAGGAGAAGAGGAATAGCAAGATGAAACGGATTGAACATTTTCAGTTTCTATTAGCAATTCCGAGAAGAGTACAAAACACCAATTAAACCCACCTGCTGATGTGTCAACATCCGGTTAGGTGTAAAAATAATTCAAAATGCTTAGAAAATTTTGATCCATCCTTTTTTAAAGTATAGTACTAGATGATACATGTGCCGTGCACGGATTCGAAAATTAATAATTATTATTATAT
Organism: Sherardia arvensis; assembly: GCA_948330725.1. Classification (NCBI taxonomy): domain Eukaryota; kingdom Viridiplantae; phylum Streptophyta; class Magnoliopsida; order Gentianales; family Rubiaceae; genus Sherardia; species Sherardia arvensis. Next base: position 30,533,543 of record OX415239.1, read on the forward strand.
ACATATTTAGTAACAGTAATATTTTTTATTCATCATCTATCTTATAGTAATGCAAATGAATTTCATTAAAAATTAGAAAATGTTTAAAGTAATGTTTTAATCAAGTAATTACATATGTTCTAAATGATTTAGAAAATTAAACACTTGATCTTTACTTCATTTGTTCCATAAATGAGTACCGGTATTATCTAGCAATAAATAGAATAGCATAATTAGAAAAATTTGTAATAAATATTATAAATATTTATTTACCTTAATAAAACAATTCAAATAAAAGGTTGGTTGTTAAAAAGGAAAATGGAGGTTTAATTGGAAGATTAAGCCATAATTCTTGGATGCCGTTATTATTCTCAATTAAAAATTAAAAAAAGGAAGGTTTAAAAAAAGATGAGGCACGTCTTGACTGATGGAACATTCTGGTTCCACTGTATACCACCGCGAACCGCCGTGCATCGGCACGGCCAGATAAAACCCCCCATTTTTCCCCAAATTCCCATTACCTTGTCTTCATCGTCTTCTTCTTCCAACAGAAAAAGCAGCAGTCGCTGATTTTGCAGTCGATTCCTGCATTTCCTTCACTGACACCTCTGCATTGAGGTATTGCATGTTTTCCTGCTGTCTGAAATCTTGATCAAGGATATGTTCTGAAATATGAAATCTATGTAGGTAGAGCTACCATAGAGAGTGGTACTCAGTTCATTTTCCCCCAAATTCCCATTAACTTTTTTTTTCTTCTGAAATCATGATTCAGGGAACTTGAGAAGACGCCGATTATGTACTGCTATTTCTGATGCAAAGTGTCGGGCTGCTGTTCAGCTTTTATTGATTCAGGTAGATATTCACTCTATGATGCTTACCTTTACATCTTTCTTTTCCTTTCTGATAAATATGTTTGTTCAGGCAGCTTATTTGAATCAAGGTACTTTAATCATATATCTGAGGTTTCCATTTGGTTTTTGCTGTTGGAGATTGTGGAGAGCTGATTATGAAATACTTTCAGCAACTAAATGTTCAAAATATTTACAAGTTCTCAGAAGTTTAAATAATATTTCCCCTGCTCAGTTTTGACACGCAACACTCATAATACTTTCACTTAGATGATTCTAAGGTGTTCACTCTTTGTTTGGTGCATTTGTAAATCACCTGTGTATGTTGCCTTAGTTCACGAACAGATAAAAATAATACATGAATAGGGTGTATTTTTTTCACTGGTTGACCTTATGAAAGGCAATACTGAAGTCACCAGTTTGTGTGACTCAAAAATTTGATCAAAATTTGATTTTACAACTAATGGTTGGGTTTTCTAATGTACATTATGCATTTAGATTAGAAGGGTTATGGAAGACTGAAATCCAATCTTTTATTCGCCTGATGTTTCTTTCTTGTTTATTTTTATTACAGTCATTTTGTTGGCGGTTTAAATTTCACACTTGATTAAATGTTTTATCTGTGTTACTTTTTTAGGCAATCATGGAGGTCTACACCATGTTCAGATCTCAACCAAAGCAATGACTATCATTTAGCTTTGTCATTGCCTTAAACTTTCAAAAATGAGAAATATTTGTCATATTCAATTCAACAGAAGGAAATAAGGAGATAAGAACCCTCATTTTAGTGATAGTAATCAATATGAAATGCTGTCTTCTTCTTGTTTTGGTCCAGAAAATTGATTGTGCATGTGTATTGAATATTTGGTCAGGAATAACTGGTTATGCTCATCGATTTTGGAATCCTTCGATGCAACTCCCTATGTGATTTATTGCATTGAGCAAATGTTGTAGTGTCACCGCCGTAGCTGAATAGGCGTAGCCATTTGCTGCTGTGATACCTCCCTGCGAAAGTTGAATGATCATAAATTTTGAAGGTATGTATTCTTTGCAATCTGAGTTTGTTGGATCTACTAATGCGACCTAACTGTTTATTATATCATGACCCAACTTGGATTACAATCTGCCTAATACTGAACTCTATCACATATTGATATGAAAACTTAATATTCGTAAGAATAGGCTATTTATTTACTTATAACAATAGCTTTGTTACATTCGTGAATTTCCAAAAAAACATCACTTATAAGTTACAGATCTGAATTTGTCTTGGTTGTTCCGGATATATGAAAGCCTCCCTGTCTCAATCATTGTATAGCCATCAACCAAAAATTGTTGGAACAACTTCTTTGACAACCTAATTGTCCCAGGCTCCCTTTCCCTCTCTTGTATTCGAAAAGCAAAAAACTCCCTCATGCTGCACCTTGATCTTTTATTTGGAGAATGGCTATCGTCACGCTCTTCAGTACCCAATGTTGCTCCTATCCTTTGACACTGGTTACTATGATCCTTGAATGGAATATCAATTCTGTAGCCATCCTCACCATATGGAAATAAGAGCGGATACTGAAGCGGGAGATATGAAGGATGTAGTTCGCTTATACGTGTAAGTTCGCCAGATTGTGTCTCTATGATAATATCTCTCTTGTCAGAGGTGTCGATATCACCAATGATAAGAGCAGCAACTTCCGAGGCAGTAGGGATATTATACCTCCTTCCATCTGATTCTCTTCTTCCAATGAGTTTTATTTTCATCTTATCAAAATCACTGTTGTCGTAGCGATCTCTTGCCATCCTAAATGTCTTGACCAGATTATTATGTTTATCGAGCATTTCTTTCAAACCACAGATGATTCCACTGTCCAGTGAATTTACAGATTTGTTCAAACAGGAGTTACCTGACCTGCAATATATTAATTAAGGATGTATTAACAACACAATGATAGATATTTCCATAATTAAAATTATGAAATGCATGAACTTTATATGAAACATACTTGATAGCAGTTAGTCTATTAGAAATTTCACTGCCGGTTTCGTAGATATAAAGTTGCAAGAACTTTGGCTATTTCCTGGAGGTGGCAGTAAACTTCCTATTCTGTGGTAATTTTGTCCTTGCAACTTAAAGACTGGTGGTCCTCTTCTTTCATTCACTGACAAATCAATCTTCCCGCCCATAGATGTAAAAGAAAACATCATATTATACGCTCGATTATTTTCCAGAAAGTTCTTACTTCGAGCATCCTTACCCTCAAGTAGTTGGCGTAGAAATAAAGGAGGTTCTTTCAGCAGGGGAAGCAGTATTTTTCCACGCATACAACACAATGAAAATTGTGGTCTGCCACTTATGCGACTGTAATACTTTACCCTTTCTTCATACCAGAAAAGTGCCTTGCAGTGTTCACATTCCCAAGTGGGGTCTCCAAGGTCCAAATATTCTGCAACTGATGATATGACATGATAATTAATATTTTGCACGTATTAGAAAGTATGATTAAATAAAATTTAGTGGTAAATTTATAAACTTTACCTTGAGATGTCGAGTTGCTATCTGTATGTGAATCCTGAACTGAGTTTTGATGGTCCTGAAATATGTTTCTTGAAATCGAGTCAAGAACGCTTTTTCTCTGAACTACTTGCTTTCCAGATCTTATGGAGGCGTTCCTGTCTGTGAGAGATCCACCAAGCGATCGGGTTCTTGGGCGTTTCTGAGCATAAATTGCTTGCGGGGCTGTAAAAGCTAAATGATTGTGAGGGTAAGTACCTAATTCAGTATGTGGTTATCTACGTATCGTCTACATGCTGTATAAAAAGGTGTTAACATTGATATCTGAAGAAGGTGCAGCAACAGGAATTTATAGAAAATCGGTGTCAATCTTACAGTTAGATATGTCACACAAAGGGGTCCTCATTGAGCTACCAATCACTTCTGAGCTCGTAATCGTCTTCTCCCTTAAAGTAGATTCCAGTAGATGTGGTTGTGGAGTAGCGTTTTCTGTAATGAGGGAACATAAAGTGTCAACCTATGTTTTAAATAGCTGAAATACATGTGTCACACTGAATGCATATGTACCATGCGTCGTTTTGACTCTTCCTCTCTTCTGATCAATGATTAGCTTCCTTTTCAATCTTGCCTGCCTTGACTCTATATGTAGATTAGTGTCCTCTGCAATCAACAAATAGCTAGAGATATAAACCTAATATATAAATAGCCTTATCAAGATTTCGAGCTCCTAAAGTATGAGTAAATAAACTTAAGTGGTAAATTTATAAACTTTACTTTGAGATGTCAAGCTGCTATCTGTATGTGAATCCTGGATTGAGTTTTGATGGTCCTGAAATATGTTTCTTGAAATTGAGTCAAGAACGCTTTTTCTCTGAACTACTTACTTTCCAGATCTTATGGAGGCGGTACTGTCTGTGAGAGCTCCACCAAGCGATCGGGTTCTTTGGCGTTTCTGAGCATAACTTACTTGCGAGGCTGTAAAAGCTAAATGATTGTGAGGGTAAGTACCTAATTCAGTATCTGGTTATCTACATATCATCTACATGCTGTATAAAAAGGTGTTAATATTGCTATCTGAAGAAGGTGCTAACATCACTTCATACATATATAATGTTTTATCATGTCTTTTATAATAGTCAAAACATAGTGAAACAGGAATTTATAGAAAATCGGTGTCAATCTTACAGTTAGATATGTCACACAAAGGGGTCCTCATTGAGCTACCAGTCACTTCTGAGCTCGTAATCGTCTTCTCCCTTGAAGTAGATTCCAGTAGATGTGGTTGTGGAGTAGCGTTTTCTGTAATGAGGGAACATAAACACGTGTCAGTCTATATTTTAAATAGCTGACATACATATTTAAACACTTACTGGAGGTCATGTAGCTCAATCTGCACTTTCTTTCTCTCCTTTCCACAAGCCATGGTCACTTCAAGGTCACCAACACCTTTTATATGTCCAATCACATCTGGATTTATGTATTGTTTATCATCAATAGATAAGACAATAGGCTATAATAAAGAAACAGTTGTTGATACAGTAAAAATAAATGACTTTTACCTACTAAGCAGCCATGATCCATTCCCTTTGATAAAATAGCATCAAAAGTTGCAAATTTGAAGCCATACAATGGAATTTCAACTGCCACTGTATCGATCTTTTTCACTGAAGTAGCAGGAGAGAAGCTAATTTTAAATTCATGGGTAGTACATCTATAATCACCACTGTTCTTGTCCACCTTAAAAGTTGATATAATATATAGTCCCCCTTGCTCGAGCAAGCTTGAAAACTAACATAGTGAAAATTAACATAAAGTTAGGATAGATGACGTTATAGAAAAAAATAAGAAAAAAATAATCTGAATAGATTTTACCTTTTCATCTAATAGCACCATCTCAATCCCACTATACTCATTAGTTTTTCCAAAAGCCGGTTTCTTCCATAGCCGAACAACTCTCACTTTGATCTTCCATGACTCCTTCACTTGCTTTATATCTTCAATATAAGAGTAGCCTTCAGCCATACCGCGTGGAAAGCTACATGAAATAGCCACAAACTTGTTTAGTGTCATCAAAACACATAATTACTGTAAGAGATAGGGGGTTCATCGTATAAGAAGGTCACCTTGCAAGAAGAGTAGTGCAGAAGAAAAATAAGGGGCAGATTGTATGAGAACTCAAAATATACCAAAAACTTATATATAGAATGCTTCTGTGAGGATGTGACTTTAAGTTTCCTTATATTTTCAATTTTTTATAAAAATCCTGACGTTGATTGTTTCTTTTATCATAGGGAAGTGCAAGAATTGAAGTTGGAATAGAATACAAGAAAGAATGACGGGTAAGATCATGTATCAGAAAAAATATACCAAAAATGATGATGTGACTGTCTGACTATTGAGTTTCCTTATTTACGAATTTGAAAGAAATTTCTTTACATTAATTGTTTTTTCTATGAGGTAGTCTTGTGAGAGACCGTCTATATTATAGATCGGGGACTAAGTAGTAAAAGTATGTTTGAATAAAAATAAGGAGGTCTTTAATTGCAATTTTTAGAAATTACTATTCACGTGCACTATTCATAACCCAGTACTATTCACACGCGCACTATTCATGCCCGGTACTGTTCACGGCCCAGAACTATTTACAAAACAGAACATTGGGTTTTAAGCACATAAAGTCTACATTATAGTCTCAAACATTAACATGAACATCTAAACATATTAGCCTAACCAATTTTCACACACCAAACCTCACATCTGACCATTCATGCCTCAAACAGCCCACAACATTAGGATTTTAACACATAAGGTCCACATTTTAACACGAACATCTAAAAAAACTACCCTAACCAATTTTCACACACAAAAACTCACATATGGCCATTCATACCTCAAACAGTCCAGAACATGGGGTTTTAAACACATACGGTCCACATTATAGTCCCAAACATGAACACGAACATCTAAACACACTACCCTAGCTAATTTTCACACACCAAACATCACATCTGACCATTTATGCCTCAAACAGATCAGAATATTGGAATTTTAACACATAAGGTCCATATTATAGGCAGAAACATGAACATAAACATCTAAACATGCTACCCTAACCAATTTTCACAGACCAAACCTCACATATGGTCATTCATGCCTCAAACAGACCAGAACATTGGGTTTTAAGAATATAAGGTCCACATTATAATTCCAAACATGAACATGAACATCTAAACACACTACCCTAACCAATTTTCACATAGCAAACCTCACATCTGGCCATTCATGCCTCAAACAGACCATAACATTGAAATTTTATCACATAAGGTCCACATTATAGGCAGAAACATGAACATGAACATCTTAACATGCTACCCTAACCAATTTTCACACACCAAACCTCACATATGGTCATTCATGCCTCAAACAGACCAGAATATTGGGTTTTAAGCACATAAGGTCCACATTATAGTACCAAACATGAACACGAACATCTAAACACACTACCCTAACCAATTTTCACACACCAAACCTCACATCTGGCCATTCATGCCTCAAACAGACCATAACATTGAGATTTTATCACATAAGGTCCACATTATAGGCAGAAACATGACCATGAACATCTAAACATGCTATTTTAGCCAATTTTCACACGAAACCTCAGATCTGACCATTCATGCCTCAAACAGACCAGAATATTGGGTTTAAACTCATAAGGTCCACATTATAGTCCCAAACATGAACACGAACATCTAAACATACTACCCTAGCCAATTTTCACACACCAAACTTCACATTTGGCCATTCATGTCTCAAACAGCCCAGGACATTGGGATTTTAACACATAAAATCCACATTATAGGCAGAAACATGAACACGAACATCTAAAAATGCTACACTAGCCAATTTTCACACACCAAACCTCACATCTAGCCATTCATACCTCAAACAGCCCAGGACATAGGGGTTTAAGCACATAAGGTCCACATTATAGGCAAAAACATGAACACGAACATGACCACAAATAAATAAAATCAAACCTCCAGCAGTAAAATCAAACCAAACCAGACAATGCCCAATTGGATGCAAATCGGATGCAAAACACAAGCAAAACAATGCCCAATCACAGGAGCACAGAGCCGCCAATCAAAATCACATCATCAATCAATGAAAGCAACAAATCAACACAATATATAAGCACAACCGCCGGAAACCGCCGGAAAACACAAAAACCGCCGGAAAACACAACCGCCGGAGCACAGAAGCACAGATCCGCCGATCGAAGCACATCCGCATCAACCGCCGGAGCACATCCGCACATCCGCACAGAAGTTGATATCTGTGCTCCGATCTAAAGCACAGAACAGAAAAAATATCAAAAACAAACACAAATCCGCATCAAATCGTATATAAAGATGAAAACAAACAAATCGAGAAACTTACTTGCTATTGCGCACGGTAGAACACGGTGGATCGATGCCTGAATCGGAAAACCGACGGTTAATTAGGTTTTTGAATTTGGGGGAGAAATTGGGTTCGGGAGGTTCTGCAAAAATTGAAATGGGAATTATGAAAGGAAAGTTGATATTTATATGAATTCTAGTTTAGCATATTTGTGAAAAGGCCCTCGCATTTTAGATGCTTTTGCAAAAAGGCCCCCGCCCAGTTTTACTCTTTTTTTTCAGTCCCGTCTATAATCTGGACGGTCTCTTTCGAGACTTTCTATTTTTCTATTCCAAGAAGGGTATTTGTATATTCCAAGAAAGTAGGCTACGATTTAAAAAAAAAGAGGAAAAGGAATGCGACAGACGCAAATAATAACTGCGCAGGGAGGAAAAAAAAGGGAAAATACCTGTCTTTTTTATGAGGGCTCTCAAAGCTGACGTGGCGTGTTTTTAGGAGAGCTTGTAAAGCTGATGTGGCGCAAGGAGGGGGTATTTGACTTTTCAAAAAGTTGCTGTTTTAATAGTATAGATAGATAGATGACAATACTTAAATTCGGTTGAAAGCAAAGAAATGATGGGATTCACAGAGTTTTTTGCCTAAATAACCTTCTTTACGAAACTAATAATCAAAATAACCTTCTTTTAATTTTCATCACCTAACTAACACTCTTCATGCCATGTGGATACACATATTATCCTACATGTATTATTTATATTAGTGAATTTTTTATATTTTTTCTTAAATCCATCGGCAGAAGGTTAAAAACCAACTTCTCATGGTTTGGTTAAAACTTGTTTTTGTTAGTTTCACTCCATTCCAAAAAATAATCAGCTCGAGGTTTAGTTTGTGCAGTAATTTTTAGATTATTTTTGAAGGATTAGGCTTTAGATTTATTTAATTAGTTTGGACCTTAATATAAAGGTAGGTCAAATCATATATAGTCTGAATGTTTGTGGTTGGTTTGGGGTGATGCAGTTTTTATATTCAAATCTTAATATAAAGGTAGAATAATCGGTGGAAGAAAAGGTTTGCATTGTTGGAGAATTTACATTTTTTATTACCAAAAATTTTCACATCGGGTGGCAACTCTGCCTTCACAATGCTTTTTAGGCACTGAACTTGAGATTTGATTTGCAGAGGTCAAAGTTTCAGATGAAGGCACAACTCTTCCATCATTTAACCTCACGAGTATATGAACCAAGCCCTTTTAGCTGAATATATGAACCAAACCCTTTTAGCAAAGCATGGATGGAAGGTAATCCAACAGCCATAATCACTTATTGACAAATCCTACTGAAGAAACATTGCAGGAATCAAGACATCACAGTCATTCAGAGTAGACCACATGACTCATGGGATTGGAAATCCATAGTCTGGGTTTTCAATTAGTTAGATGAAGACTCAGATGGTAGCCGGGGAAAGGGAATAACATTAGATTGTCAGACAGATGGATCACAACTCTGGATGAACCAGTTCAGATAGACAATATGCTAGTGCATCAAACAAATATGAGGGTGGAATACCTGATTAATGACAACAGATAAATTGAGGATGCCATTACTGAAGCAATATTCCCACATGGTGTTATTCTTGAAATAGCAAAGATGCATATACCAACTCGGAGCATTGAAAATGACAAAATATTTTGGGATGTAATGAATTGGGAGAGTACTGAGTAGCCAATGGATACAGACTGCTAAGATAATCAGAAACAACAGAATTGCAGCAAACAGAACAGACCTGGACCAAACTTTAGTCTTGCAGACTTTCACATAAGAGGGCTTACATACAGGGAGAAACATACGAATGAATAAGCTCACTGATACGTCCATATGTGTTAGGTGCAATTCAATAGAGGAAGGCACTGTACTTTTATGCATCACATGTTCAGACTCTCAACACATTTGTAGATGCTCAAGGTTAGGGTTTGACTTTAAGAATCAGCAAAAATGTGACCATTAATGCTTAGTTAAAGGCATGGATGCAGCATGCCCCACAACACAAGACATTAATCTTTCCCTTTGCATATCATGGCAATTTTGGAAGGCAAGAAATAAAACAGTGTTTGACTAAATTACAATAACTCCTCATATAGTGGTGAACTTGGCACAATAAGACCTGGATCTGATGCAGGAAAAAGATGTGGCTATGGACATTGAGGATTTGAATTTACAGGTTCAACCAACCCCCGCCTTCAAATGAACAAAGCATCATCCCAGAAATGGTATGGTTAATCAGTTCAAATATGCATTTCAGAAGCAGCACAATGTGGAGCTACGTCATGGACATGTAAGAAACGTACATATTTTGGAGTGGCACTGGAAATGGGAAATGCATTATTCAAGGCCACGTCCCCTCTACATGCAGAGTTGATGAGACCTTTGAACGACCTGATGCAATTAAAACCTTGTTTAGGACAACAACGTCAGAAACTGGCGGTGATCTCAGATAAGCAGGTCATGATAGATCTAACAAACGATCGTACGAAGCCTTCGTGGATGATTCGCGCGATTATCACAGATATTAGAATACTAGTTGCTAGTTGTTTTTTCAGTCACTGCAATGAAAGTACCTAGATCACAAGTAGCACACGAGCATAATAGAATCACAAATCTATGTAAACTATACTAAACATATGGTAGGACAAATGAATTCTCTTATGTATATAGTGATAATTTGCATCTTTGTAATCTTTGTTGGTCTTTCTAACACAATTAATTAACCGATAATATATGAATAAACTAAAAAATTTAGCAAACAGAGGAATGTACAACAAATTAAACTAATGACCGAAACACTTAAACTAGCTATAAAGACGTTTTTATAGCGTTGAAATAATTTTTTTGTTAAAATAATTCATTAATATTATCATGTTAAGAGTATAATAAAGCACACACAAACTTAATTTATAAAAGAAAAAAGTGCTGTTGTACCCCCAAATATTCAAAAAAGTGCTAATGTACCCCTAAATTTTTCAAAAGTGCCACTATACCCTCAAATGTATAATTTGGGCAGATTTTTCTTTTGCCAAGTGTAAAATGACAAGAATACCCTCACTATTATTTAATGGTAAAAAAGAAAAAATTTATGACGAAAATGCCCCAACCAAATCAATGAATAATCCTCCCCTACCTAATTATTCATCTAATTCTCGCTTCCCTTTTTACATTCAACCCAGTTAAGAAAGGCAATCCAAATCCATACCACCAGTCACCGTTACTTTATCGGATGAAAGCGTTTGAAGTCGAGGGGACCAAAACCACTGTAACCAGAAATTAGTGTGAGCCGGGGGACCGAAACCGCCACACCCAGTAATAATTAGCGTGACTAACTCAAGGTGGCGAGATTATGGTAATTTCACCAATGTTTTCAGTTTGTTGAATTTTTGGATAAAAATGTTAACTTTTTTAATACTGGCCTGCTAGATTTAGTCCGATTTTTGCTTATTTGCAGTCCGTATTTTTGTTATATAATCATATATACAATAATTATGATATATAACTGATTTGCAAGTGTATGCAATAGAAGTAATATATATATATATATATATATATATATATATATGATGCATGTGTCTGACATTCTTAATTATTGATCATATCATATATATCAAAGACGTATTTTTTTGGACTATAAAATAAGCAAAATATGGACTGCGTCTAGAATTGCCCCTTTCAATAATATTGTGCATTTATTTTATAATTCAGTGATATTAATTTCTTGAATTTTTTTTCGTGCCCATGAGCATTTGGGTCAAGGGAAAAAAATCCAACAAGTGAGGGTAAATTTGTCTTTTAATTCAAAATGGTGTTGAAAATGGGTTTTAGAGGTACACTTCTTTATTCAATATAATAATAGGGGTACATCAGCACTTTTAAATTACTCGGGGGTACATTGGCACTTTCTTATAAACTTGGGGGTACATGAGCTTTTAACCCTTTATAAAAATATATAAAATAAAGAAAGAGCTATCATAAGTTTACGGCGATACCGTTCTAACCAAGATTTTATTCAGGGAGCTTAATATAGGAATATTAAGGTGCTTAAAATGATCAAAGGGAAAAGATATCAAGGAAAACACTTTATCTCTCGAGAAGGAGAGTAGTATTTTCCGGTCACTTCTCAGATCAAATCAACGTTTATCTTCTACAGGTCTTATCAAATCAAGTTAGGGATCTATCAAATCAGCATCTTGGCAATACAGTGGAGCAATCATCGGGCACATGCATAAAGGTTTGAAGTAGGGTTCTGCCACACGCGAAGTAGACTTGGTGGTGATTTGGAAGCATTCGGTAAAGAAAGATTCCCCGTCCGATTGGCCAGTTGGAGGCACGGAGATTGGGGACGGAGAAAGCTGGGCAGCCTGGGTGTATAAAAAGCAGTATTTGGCGTGTGACAGTGAATTTCAGCAAGTCCCAAGACGTCAGAAACCAAAGGTTTAGCGCACGATTTTCTCGTTAATTGGGTGAATATTAAATCAATAGACAGAGCCATCGATTACTGAGTAGAAATCATGAGGGAGTTGGGCTCGAGAATTAAGTTCAATTCAGATAGATTCAGTCGTGAAGAAGCTGAAAGGATGGGGTGGATGAAGAGATCTATAAATACCCTCCATGAGGAAGTTTCAGAAACCAGAAAACAGACCCACTTTTCTCCACCTGTTATTGGAAAACAAGCAGCCAAATCAAATACTCAACCTTATTTCCATCATCCCAATAAAACTAAGATGGGGGATATCCATTCCATGAACACGGAGGAGAGAGCTCTCTCTCCAACGGGCTCAGCTTATTCAGAAGAACACAGGGAACCAAATGCAGAAGGGATAAATTTTGATATGTACACCCGACCGACTCGGAGAGGTGGAGTCCTGACGCTGACAAGGGACGACATAAATGCGTCGATTCCTGTGGAACAAAACTGCTTGTTAGCATACTGCCTAGACTCCAGAAGCTTATCGGAGGAGATGGTGGGGGCCTATTTTCGAAATTTCTGGGCAGTTCCTGCAGAGATAATTCATAGGTACGGCAATTTCTTTGTTGTCAAGTTTGACTCTCGGGAGGAAGCACTAGTAGTTCTCCACCGCAGTCCATACGCCATAGCGGGAAGTTTGCTGGCATTCAGGAGGTGGGGCGCAGGGATCGTCCTGAGAGATGTTCGTGTGGAAAAGATAAAAGTGAGGGTGCAGCTCCATGGTCTTCCGGCTGAAGCATTTGCACCAATGGCTGCAATCAAAGGGGCGAACATGGCGGGAGATTGAACCGCGACCGGCCAGAAACGTGTCTTATCTGAGAGCAACTATGTGGGTGGTGCCGGGAGAACCATTGGTTACTGGATTTTATGTTAATCTGGAGTACGTGGAGAATTCGGAGCATAGGAGGATCTGGGTGTCGGTACAGTATGAGAGAGTGTTCAGAGTTTGTCGCAGATGTGGGGTAATTGGGCACTTGATGAGTAGGTATCTGATTGTAAGCGATGAGGTACTAGATGAATTCATTGAACACAAGGTCCGCTCCTATTTCGAGCTCAGAGGAGTCGACATCGTGTATGATCCTAGGCGACAAATGTTTGCGGGTGATATAAGAGCATACAATCACAGGCGTGAGCACAGAAACACAAACATCCCAGTAGATTACATGGAAACTAGACGTCTGAGGTACAGGCACATGAGAGATAGAGATGTGCAAGAAGGCTTCTTAATCTCTATGAGGATGGAGCCGGGTAACAGCAGGAGATTCGAGATTGGAGATAGGTTGGAGGGTTCCCCCTTCCAAGCACCAAGACAGACATTTGATCCCTATTTCGGAGACCAGGATAGAGAACCCCAACAGCACATCCCCAATATGGTGTCACAACCCACTGACATGCTAATTGATGAAGAAAACCACAACCCGATTCTGCAAAATGTAGAAGTCCAAGACTTGGGGGACTGGGTTAGGCAACAGGAGCAACTAGAACAAAATATGAGAGCGGAGTTGCAAAGAGTAACAGTGATCTGCGGAATCTGGAAGCGGCTGAAGGTGCCCTCACGGCGATTATGGAATCTGCTTTACAGGGAAATGCGGATGGGATGCAACTAAGGGTCACAGTGAGAGGAGCAGAGGCTATACCAGGATGGGCTGGAGCCATCTCAGAGGTTCCCCCGTCAATGCAACAGGTACAATGGCTGGAACAGTTGCCGGAAAGAGGTCAGCAAGATGGTGATCAGGAAAACGAAATCATTGTTATCTCTTCTGATGAAAGCGATTCGGATGCATCATCCTTGGACTCGCTATCAGACTCTTCCAAACAGACCAGAGGACCGGCAATAGTTATTGGACGTCAAAGAGGGCGGAAGAGAGACAGGGCACAGGAGGAAGAAGCACAAGAAATGAGCAAGAAGAAACAGAAAATGGTGCAGCAAGGCGGTAAAGGCAGAAAGAGGAGAGGGTTTGCGAGGTTTATACTGAGGTGAAGAAGACCAAACTTCGAAGTAGGTCAATCATCTAGGCCTGTACAAGATCTTCCAGCCAGCCATTCCACCCAGCGGTTGCAGAGCCATAATGAAGAAGTGGTGGAGATAGGCAATGCAGAGCAACTTCTTGGCTCAGATATTGTGGAGACCAATGCATCAGAGTTTGTGAGGGTGGATGTCACCTATAACTGGAATGTGAGAGGAGTGCACAGAGCATCATCAGAGCCAATCCAACAGAATGAAGTTGTCCAGCAGAGAAAGAGAGCTACCTCGGAGCAACCTCAGCCAGATGTAGCCCGTTCTCCTAAACGCAGAAAGGTGATCCTGAATCACATCATCAGGGACTGCGAGGAGAGGCAGATTGCACCAGATTCAGAACCAGAGGAGCAGGCGAGCCAAATTGCTGGAAGGGAGAAAGAAGTTCTGGTCATCCAGTCAGAGGAGAGTACCAGGGAGGAGGAATCAGAGGACAGCTTGGAGGAGATTGGAGAAGACCAGATTGAGGAGCTTCTGGAATTGGCAAAGGAAGACAGTGAAGACTCATCATCCAGCACCGGAGGGGAGGAGGTGTCCTCATCAAGACTGCCAATGTTGAAGGAGGCTGGAGGGGAAGCCTCAACTTCAGGTTTTCAGGTGATTGAACCAAATAAATCACCCCAACAGCCATGACGACTCTAGTGTGGAACTGTAGGGGCTGCAACAACGCCCCTACAATGAAGAAGATCGACCAACTCATCAAGAAGCATCAACCTGAAATACTGTGCCTTTTAAAAACCAAGGCCACTTCAACACATTTTGAGAAGTGGCAAGAAAAGACGTACTTCAGGAGGTCAACAATAGTAGATGCAGTTGGGAGATCAGGTGGCCTAGCTTTCTTTTGGTCAAATAATATTGTGGTAGACATAGAATCTGCATCTAGCAATAGTATTATTAGTCTAGTTTCTAATGCATCTGGGAAGAGGTGGTGCCAAATAGTGGTATATGGTCCTCCTTTAGCCCGAGATAGGCCAGCATTTTGGAATCAGATGGGTAGTTTGCATTATTTCTCAACTTTTCCATGCATCATCTTAGGAGATTTTAATCAAGTAGTGTCTCACGCAGATAAGAAAGGAGGGGTTCCTGTACAGATGACCCCTCAACATGCATTGCATAGATTTCTAGATCTACATCATCTTAAGGAGTTAGACTCGGATGGTCTGTGGTTTA
The DNA here is from genome assembly GCA_948330725.1 of Sherardia arvensis. Classification (NCBI taxonomy): domain Eukaryota; kingdom Viridiplantae; phylum Streptophyta; class Magnoliopsida; order Gentianales; family Rubiaceae; genus Sherardia; species Sherardia arvensis. The sequence goes on from OX415239.1 coordinate 30,548,979, forward strand.
CATGGTCCAATTCTCAGCAACAACCACACACAATTGTGGAAAGACTGGATAGGGCATTTGGGAACCTGGCATGGCTAAATATGTGGAGGTCAGCAAAGGGTTGGAGAAGGAATTAGAAAGATTACAAAGAGGAAATGGACTGTTTTTTAATGATGGGAAAATTAAGGCTTTGAGCATTCAGAAGAAAGAGCTGGAACAGCAGATATCTGAGTATTGGCAACAAAGGGCCAAGGTTAATTGGATGAATCAAGGGGAGAAAAACAGCAAGTTCTTTCATAGAAGGGCTACCAGAAGGAAAGAAACCAACACAATCCAGGGACTACTTCTACCTGAGGGAGAATGGATTACAGATCAAAAAGAGATGCTATCACAAATGACAAATCACCTGAAGGGCATTCTGACAGAACAGTTTCACATCTCCAGTAATGATCAGGAGGGTTTAGAAGCAACCTGGAACTCCTTATTCCAAGCTAATGATAAAAAGCTCTCAGCAGCACAGGTAAATCAGTTAAGCAAGGAATTCACCAGTAAAGAGGTATGGGACGCCCTGAGAGACATGAAATCTTGGGGAGCACCAGGGGAAGATGAAATTCCAGCAGGTTTCTTCAAGAAATACTGGAACAAGGTGGGCTCAGAACTAACAGCTGCTATCTTGAATGTGCTCAAGGGGCAGACATTCCCAATACACTGGAATAAAACTCAGATCATTCTGATTCCTAAGAAGAAGCTACCAAAAATGGTGACAGATTTCAGACCTATCTCTCTTTGCAATGTCAAGTACAAATTGATTGCAAAGATAATTGCCAGAAAACTGAAATCACACATGGAGTCACTGATTGACCAATCACAAAATGTATTTGTACCTGGTAGACAAATAGCTGAGAGTGTACTGCTAGCTCATGAGGTGATTGACCACATCAGAAGGTATAAAACAGCAAAACAAGGTTTGGCTGCTATAAAGTTGGATATGAGTAAAGCTTATGATAGAGTATCCTGGCAATTCTTGGAGAAAGCTTTGAATTCCATCAATCTTCCCAGAGAATTGATTCAGACCATCATGCTGTGTGTCCAAACTATCTCCTATCAGGTATTGATCAATGGAGCACAAAGTCATTCCTTTACCCCAACTAGGGGGCTAAGACAAGGTTGCCCCCTCTCACCTTACCTCTTCATCATTTGCCAACAATTCCTTTTAGTTGGACTCAGGGCATTGGTATCAGCCAATAAATCATTGGGGATCAAGGTTTCTAGAAATGGGCCACAGATTACACATGTCATGTATGATGACTGCCTCTTGTTTACTAAATGTACTGATCAGGCAGCCAGGGATCTTAGAGACATTCTTCAATTATACACATCCGCTGCAGGCCAAAAGCTGAACACAGAAAAAAGTGCTATAGTTTTCAGTCCTAATACATGTGTTGAAGATCAGAATTGTCTAAGGCAGCATCTCAACATCCAAGCATATGGTATTGGGGGCACATACCTAGGCAACAATATCCTCTTTGATCAGAGCAAGACACGGATTTTCAAGCATCTGACCTCAAAGCTCAGACAAAAATATGATTCCTGGAAGACCAAGCTGCTAAACCTCCCTGGAAGAATCACAATGGCAAAACATGTTCTTCAATCTTTGGCGATCTATCCTCTGGGCATTTCAGAATTCCAACAACTATCTTAAGGAAAATAGACGCCTTGATTGCAACCTTTATCTGGGGTGGTAAGTTAGATGGAAGAACTCTACACTGGAAATCTTGGAAATATATGTGCAGAGCAAAATCAGAAGGAGGATTAGGACTAAGGTCTGCTGTAGGAATGAACAGGGCTTTGCTTGCAAAACACGCTTGGAACATCATGTCGAACAAGGATTATCTACTGGGAATGGTATACCGAGCTAAATACCTCAGGCATGATGACATCCTCAAAGCTGGGGCAAAGCCAGGTGATTCATGGGGTTGGAGATCAGTGCTATGGGCTGTAGAGTTGCTGAAGCATAACTTAAAATGGAAGGTGGCAAATGGAAAAGCCATACACATTCATGATCAATGGATTCCCACAGACCACAACCCACTTCAGAACACAACAATAGTGTCCACCCACACAAACCTCAAAGTCTGCCATCTCATTGATCAACAAAATGCCTCATGGAGACTCCCTTTACTCAGGTTAATCTTTCCACAACAGCTAATTCCTCATATACAGTCAATTCATGTGGACCTTCAGGGTAAAGATGAAGCTTACTGGGCATATACCAAAGATGGCAAGTATACTGCTAAATCAGGCTATCACAAAGCAATGGGAGAACTGGAGGGCAACAATCTCCAGACCAGACTAAGTCCAACAGCCAGAAAATTCTGGAATAGAATCTGGAAGCTTAATATCCCACAAAAGTTACTCATTTTCATTTGGAGAATGATTACAGGGAGCCTAGCCACTGGTACAAATAGAGAAAAAAGAAGACTAGCAGACAATGCTATCTGCTGTCGGTGTCAAGCTGTCAGGGAGGATGAAGAACATCTCTTCTTGACGTGCAGCTCCTCTAGGCAAATCTGGACAGCCTCGACTACTCAGTTACACCAACCTCTCAACACACCTTTCAACTGTTGGTTTTTCAATGAGGTTATGAACATACAAGAATCTGAGCAGGTGATCAAACTCATTGTTACGCTATGGGAAATTTGGAAACTGAGGAATATGAAAATTTTCAAACAAGAGGATATCTCGCCAGTCCAGTGTGCTCAAAATATTCAAGCGGAGCTGGAATTCTTACTCAAGTATAACTACCATCAACAGGTGGATGCAGGAAGCCAACATCCCAGGGACACAGGGACAGATGGCAGCACAAGCAGGCAAATCTCTGTACAGGATATTAGAGATGGATCATTTACTGAAGGATTACCTCAAGCATGTGTAATTAGCTTTGATGGATCCTTTAGGCGTGAGATGAACCTTGGAGCTGGAGGTTGGAGAATCTGGAAACCAGGATGGGACTTGCACACTCACATATCAGGCTCGGACTTTTTTACAGCAGTCACACCCTTGCAATCAGAAGTTGAAACTTGCTGGAGAGCCTTAAAAGCAGGAAGACGACAGGGTATCCAACGAGTGAACATCGTAACAGATTCCACGGAGCTCCAGAAATCAATCAAAAATTCCGAATTGGCCCCTATGGAGGTCAAGGGGATCATTAATAGCATCAGGCGAATACTCGATTCCATTTTGGAATTTGAGGTTGTAAAGGTACACCGCTCATCCCTTAGTGAGGAGTATAGGTTGGCCACAAATCTTAGTAGAAATCTATGTAATAGTCTTAGGGAATTTCCGAGTTTTTAATATATATATATATCTGGGTTTTCAAAAAAAAAAGATTTTATTCAAAAAATAGAAAAAAATATCACTGGTACAAACTAGTTATATTATATATCATTAACATATTGGAGTGCAATGCTCCTGCTTCTCTCTAAAAAAGCCACTCTCTTTCCCGTTTATTTTCACTGTTTCGGCCAGTAACGGCTTAATTAGCCGTTACACCATGGCGGAACCACCGCCGGAACGCGGCGGCTTTGCCGGAAACCGCAGCTTTCTCAATGCTCTCACCTCCAAACCTCCCCCCCTCTCATCCTCTCTCCCCTCTGATCCCTCAATTCACCCAACTACTGAATACAAGGGGAAAATTGCCTGTATCATTACTCCAGCCGAGGTAGCCCAACTCTCCGATCACTATAGCAACGCCCTAGTCGGCAAGTTTGCAAGGATGAAGCCGTCCATGGAATACCTGTACGAGGCGTTCAAGTCCGTGGGTTTCAAAGGAAAGTACCAATTAGGCTCTCTAGACTACAGGCACGTTCTGATCCGGTTTGAAGAAGCCGACGACTACCAGCGGTGTTGGATGAAGACACAGCTAGCATTCAAAGGTTCTGTCATGAAAGTGTACAAGTGGACGACAAATTTCTCACTGGAAAAGGAGACTTCTATCATTCCGGTATGGGTTACTATTCATGATATCCCCCTGTTTTGGTATAATACTTCTATGCTTGAGAGGATTGGCAACAATATAGGAAAGTTCATAAAAATGGATTTGGCTACCTCTAGTCTCACAAGACCTTCAGCTGTTAAATTATGCCTAGAGATTGATCTTTTAGCCAAAATTCATAACTCAATCACCCTTACCACCTCTCTCAATGGAGATGTTGCAGAATTTCCCATTGAATATGAGCAATTGCCACTATATTGCAAGCACTGTCACAGGCTGGGACATGAAATTACTGATTGTAGAATTCTCAACCCTGATCTGAAGCCCCTGCCCTTTCCTGTCAGGCCAGCAAACCACCCATACAGGAAACATACTCCTCCTCCTACACACACTAAACCAATTTACAAGCAAACCACATCCCTACCACAGCAGCCAAAAGGAACTGAAGCTAGTACCTCTGGACTTTCAGCAAAAGATAAGGCCCTGGCACTTCACTGTCAAGAGATACCAACTCCTTTGCCCACTGCTCCTGACATTACCATGAGATATATCAAGAAGAAACAAGCTGAGCCTCAACCTAAAGACAGCCTTCCACCAGAAGCAGCAAGCAGCATTGAAGCAGCTGTTCCCCATCCAGTTCAATCCACTGAGCCTAGCTGTGTAACCACTCCTCCAATTTCTGCTGATTCCCCACCCCCTGTCATACTGCTGGATTCTGATTCAGAAACTCCAGTCACTGAAATAATCTCAGACACTGAATTTGAACCTGTCAGATGCTCTCCACAAGTCCAACCAAAAGAGAATGAATGGTCCTCCCCAGTGAGACCAAAAACTTTTGCCAAAGACGACATTAAAATCCATTCTGGTAAGCTCCCTGTATCTCCTGACAATCCTTTTAATACTAATAGATTTTCCTTTTACTCTCAACCTAGGAAAACAGGGAACAGGTTCCTTCCACTCATCCATGAAGAAGAGGAACAAGCTGAAGAAATAGAGGATGCTGTGGGACTGGAAACAAATAAGAATTGTGAAAGCTCTCAGGATGAAAGAACTGAATCACACTCCCTCTCTCCACAGGTTAACATTTCTTCCAGTCATGACTCATTGAGTAAATCTGACAACACAGCTGCAAATGGTTCTAGTGTCATTGATTCTGACCAAAATAAGGTTTCATCTTATTTTTCTCAGATTAATAAAGTCATAACTAGAACTGCAACAAAAAGCATAAAACCCCGTAAATTATGATTAGTACAACCCTAGGAATTAATGTGTTAGTATGGAATATTAGGGGAATGGACACTTCACTAACTAGACTGAAAAGGCTTGTTATTGTTCATAAACCTGATGTTTTATGCATCATAGAACCGCAACATGATATGTCTGAATGTGACTCTTACAGAAGAGTTTTAAATTTTCCTCACTGTGCTTATGCCTCTAAATGCAAAATCTGGCTATTTTGGAACAACAATGTGGATATTTTGCCAAGATTGGATCATAACCAATTCTTTCAAGTACAGATTAAAAGTCACACACTAAATGAGTTTATTGACTCAGTTTTTGTGTATGGTTTGAGATCTAGGAACGAAAGAAAAGATTTATGGTCTGACCTTATATCATTACAGCTTACTGAATCTGTTTTTATTGGAGATTTTAATGCTATGTCAACTATAAATGAATATAGGGGGCCTGCAAACACCAGTGCTGCTAGTATTAGTGACTTCAGTGGTTTTATAAATGCAAATGCTTTGTATGAAATTCACACTGTCGGAAATTTTTACACTTGGTCAAATGGCAGGACTAAAGAGGGGGGAAAATACTTAACAGTAGAAAGACTCGATAGAGGTTTGTGTACACATAAATGGTTACAAAAATTCCCCCACTCATCCATCCAGGTACTGAGTAAGCTAACCTCAGACCACTCCCCCCTACTCCTAAAAATAGGTAGCACTACTCCTTCTGTACCCAAACCCTTCAGGTTTATTAACACATGGTTTAAAAGAAAAGATCTATTAGAGATAATTCATCTTCACTGGATCAAACCTGTGGAAGGGAGAGGAATGTACAAACTTTTCTTGAAACTGAATGCTCTTAAACCCATCCTTAAAAAATGGAACAAAGATGTATTTGGGGACATAAATGAAAATGTTAAAAATGCAGAGGAGAAACTAAGACTCCAGGAAATTAGATTTGATCTGGATGGTTCAACTGATGAACTTATTCTGCTCAATGAATCTAAGGCTCAGTTAACTAAGACTTTAAATGAGCAACAACATTTCTGGAAACAAAAAGCTAGGGTAAAATGGCTTAAGGAGGGTGATCAAAATACAAAATTCTTCCATAACACTGTGTTGGAAAGAAGATGTAGATTGAACATCACAAAAATAAAAAGTTCAGCTGGTGTATGGCTAGATAGGATGGATGACATTGAACAGGAAGCTGTTCATTTCTATCAGTCCCTTCTATGTGATGATCCACACCCAGATCAGAACCTTTTTGCCTCCCATTTTCTTTCTCAGATTCCAAATCTCATATCTGAGGAGGAAAATGACAACCTCATTAAGCCAGTAACTTTAGAAGAGTTAAAACATATTGTATTTGGACTTAATAAAAATAGCAGCCCAGGGCCTGATGGCTATACTGCAAAATTTTTTATTAAGGCATGGAACACAATATGTTTTGACCTCTTAGAGGCATCAAATGATTTTATGACTAGGTCTCATATTCATAGGGGTATTTCAAGCACGTGGATTACAGTAATCCCGAAAAAAGAAATCCCTATCAGCTTTAATGATTATAGACCTATCAGTCTCTCAAATGTAACCAACAAGATATTCTCAAAAATCTTGATGGAGAGACTGAAACCTTTGATGCCAAAATTGATCTCTTCAAACCAGTCAGGTTTCCTTCAAAATAGAGACATTTCTGATAATGTCATCTATTTGAAGGAAATGTTCAGATTCTTACATCATAAGGGTAGAGATCCAAATTGTATCTTTAAACTTGATTTGATGAAAGCTTTTGATAGAGTAAGCTGGCCTTTTCTTAAAAAAATACTCCAGAAATTTGGCTTTAATGGTAGATTTATTGATTGCATAATGAAAAATCTGTCTGATGCTTGGTTCTCAGTTCTGATTAATGGTAAACCCGTAGGATTTTTCACTGCATCCAGGGGTATTAAACAGGGTGACCCTCTTTCCCCCTTTCTTTTTAACCTCTTCTCTGAAGCTTTTACTAGAAGCCTGTCCTATGTATTCCAGACTGGAAAAATTAATTTTTTCAGATTACCTCCCTCAGTAGATCAAATCTCTCACCTTAGCTATGCCGATGATACAATAATTTTCCTAAATGCTTCAAAAAACAGCCTAGTTAGAATGAGAGCTTTTCTTGCAACTTTTGAGGAAACTAGTCGACAGAAAATAAACTATGAGAAGAGTGATTTCTATGTGAGTAGACATGCTTCTGAGAACAAAATAAGACAGATAAAATCCATTATGGGCATGAAATTAGGTAGTCTACCATTTAAATATCTTGGAGTACAAATCTTTTCGGGCAGAATCCTTAACTCATACTTCCAACCTGTTCTGGAAGCTATTGATAGGAGACTGAAAAATTGGAAGAATATATGGCTCTCCACTGGGGGAAAATTAACATTAATACAATCATGCCTATATTCTCTTCCACAACACATTTGGGCAGTAATGACACCTACCAAACAAATTATAAAAAAAATTGAGAGGAAATTCTCAATCTTTTTTTGGGGTGTGACTGAAACTGGCCCAAAAAAATCATGGAGAAAGTGGGACTCAATTTGTTATCCCACTGCCCAAAATGGTTTATGGTTGAGATCTCTAGCCACCATAATTAAAGCTTTTGCTTGTAAATTATGGTGGAAATTTCAAAATGAAAGTGCCCCATGGACACATTTCATTGCTTCCCTCCCTGTCTCAAAAAGGAAATCTCAGACATGGAAAAGGATATGCAATATCAATTCTTTTGCAGAATCCAATTCCAAGGTCATACATGGTAAGGGATATTGTAATTTCTGGCTGGCTAATTGGACAGACCAAGGCCCTTTGATTGACTATTTTGAATCTGTTCCTGAACAGTTTAAAGATCTTTCAGTAGCTGAATTTGTAGCCAATAAACACATAGCCACCCCCATTCTACAGCCCTCCCTACCACCCAATATCATGCAAATCCTTCTCTCAGCAACTATTTTTCCCCATAGGCTTGATAAATTAATCTGGAAACCAGATACTCTGGGAAAATTTACTTTCAGATCAGCATATTTGGCTCTCAGACCTCCCAGACAATCCTTCCCTGTACTTTCAAAAATCTGGTCTCCTATGATCCAAAAGAAACTCTCTGTGTTTATGTGGAGGGTTCTTAATGTCATTCTTCCCTTTGATGATGTCCTGGCTCAGTATGGTTTTAATTTACCATCTAAGTGCTGCTTCTGTAACCACATTCACTCCCTTCAACATTTTTTCAATGAGTGTCACATTGCTACACAACTGTGGAAAGTTATGCACAATATTTGTTGCTCCTCTTATATAGTCTGTGATAATCTATGGGATAGATTAGCAACATACTGGTCTTTCTCTGGTCTGTCCAAACTGCATACACAACTTCACCACTGTGCACCTGTTTATGTTTGTCGGTTGTTGTGGAAATCAAGAAATAAAATGATGTATGAAAGTATCCCACCAAACATTGACAATCTAGCCAAAAACCTCAGGGATCATATATACTTAACTCTTCTGGCTAAACCTATTTTTCTGACTAGGGAAGTAGATCATGAGTTGGCTGCAAGTGGTTTTGTCCCACCATCAGGAAGCCACCGAAACCTTTGATTTCTCCTGTCTTATGGCAAAATCCTATACAGGGTATCAAAATCAACGTGGATGCGGCTTGGGAGAAACATCAAGCTGGAATCTCAACTTTAGCAAGGAACTCTGATGGTGTTTGTTTGGAGGCTTCTGGTTTCTCTATTTCATCCCCTTCCCCTCTGTTTGCGGAGATTCTAGCAATTGAAGCAGGTATAAAAAGAGGGCTGCAATACACACAGCCATTCTGTATAGAGTCTGATTGCAAAACTGCAGTTGAGATGATCAAAGCTCCTGGAAAAAGCCATTGGAAGCTGTTCAATAAGGTGGATGAAGTATCTCAATTACTTGGCAGCAACTCACTCACTCACATACTCAGAGAAGCAAACCAACCTGCTGACAGGTTAGCCAAATTATGCAGAAATCACAGTACTCAGATATTTTATACAGGCTCTGAACTGCCTCCCATCATCCAAGGCTTGATCCTACTTGATGCTGCTCACTTTCCAACTCTGAGAATCTCTGCCACACAAGCACAATGATATCTAGCTGTCCTATCTACCATTTGCTGCATCTCTTACTACTCAATATGCTTCTGCCTTCTCTGTATGCAGATTCTTAATTTCTATAGTTTTAGGTTCTTTATTTCTTTGCAATATTTTCCAGCTCCCTAGTCTAAAGGTAGATCCCTCGGGCGTCAGATCTGCTCTTCGTCATAGACGTTGGCTAAAATGATTCTCGTATGTCGTTTCTACTTTTCAGACCTGGGAAGTGAGGGTGATTATCACCTATATTTTTGGAGAGCCCTCAGCTCTCATATCTCTTTTGAGATTGTACTGAACAGGTCATATGACCATATTATAGGGGTATGGGGTGCCCAATAAATCCCCCGATATTTGTTAAAAAAAAAAACATATTGGAGTGCGGTGATTAATATTACCGAGTGTATCTACTATCTAGTCCCTTCGAAGACGGTCGAAAGGCAAATCGAGGGCTCAATTGAGAACATATTTGGAATCAGATCTAAAAGAAAGTTGCCAAACGCACCAAATTCCACCGAACCGCACCAAACTTACGCAAAATCCCCTCCAACACCACCCGTGCACCAAATTACATTGAATCCCTATTGTTCCCTGTCCATCCCTGTAATTGAAGCTCCGCAAGGTATGTCGCCGTTACTCATCAATTTAGCATATGCAGTTTTCAACTCGTCTGAATCCGATTATATGTGAATTTATTGATTTTGGGCGTTAGGGAGCAAAACGGTGATTCAGTTGCGTGACGCAATGCTGATGAAGAGGTGTTGATACAGTCGCTGAGTCTCCATGGACAAGAATAATAACAAGAACCGAACCGATCTTATTGCTGCCGGTCGCAAAAAGGTACTCATTGAATTAATCACGAGCTTTAGGTTTCTTGCTAGTTACTGTTAAGATTACGCTTCTGTGTTTTTGGAGATTAGTAGATAACAGTTTATTAGTTATGTTTAGATGTTCTTGTGATGATTTCTTTGATGTTTTTGAGGCATTATTAGTTTCTTACTCTTTGGGTGAAATGTCAGCTGCAGCAGTACAGGCAGAAGAAGGATGGTGGTAAAGGTGGCAAAAAGGCGGGTAAATCCGGACGCGGTAGTGGCAGTGGTGGTGGCAGTTCTGATGCTGTAGCTACTACGGAACAGACTGAAACGGTTGGGGATAAGGAAGTGTCTGCTTCAGATGCTGAAGGTGTGCTTGCTTTGTCTGATTCGGATCCCCAGAAGGATTTATTGGTGGCAGAGGACGTTGGCTCTGCTGAGCAATCGACTGGGGATGGTGGTGGAGAGTTAGTTTCAGTGTCATCAACAGTAGAGGAGGACCCAGTGGCGAGAGATTCCTCAAGGCAAAGTAGTCATGATGACCATGTTGAAGTTTTAGCTCCTCTTGAAACTGGAGGTGATAGTGATGAGCTTCGTAATTCTGTCCAAGGGAAAGTTTTAGCTCCTCTAGTTGGAGGTGCTAGTGATCTTCGTGAAAATGATGAGCTTCGCGATTCAGGAACTGCTGATACTGTTATTCCCAAAGAGAAAGGTTTGGGTCTTCTAGATAGTGGCAATGCTGGTGATGTACGGGAGGACGTTGAGCTCCGTGATTTGGAAACTGCAGAGACTGTTGATCCCGAAGAGAAAGTTACGGTCCCTAGTGAGCTGGTACCTGCTAATATATCCTCCGAAAGAGGAGGGGAAGAGCAGGTAACAGATGTAGGTTGTGCCTTTTCTCTTGATACCTACTGATATTTGTCCATTATATTCCGTGCTATTAAATTGATGTATAATTATCTTATTGTTTATTACTGGGTAGGGACCATGCAGGAAGCTGGCAGTTCAGGTTCAAAGGACAATGCTATCACCAGTGAGATAAGGATCGAAAGACTGGGTTCTGATCTGGAGAGTACAGCGGATGTGAAGGAAGTGCCGAATGAAGCTGTTGTATTCAACCATTCTGATGATGGCACTTCAGTTGTCATGGTTGGTAATTTGAAAGCAGCTTTAGAGAGTGGAGCAAACACAAGTACTTCCGAGCCTTTGCTCCATTCAGATCAGCTGTACATTGCAAGAGCTGAACCTGTCGAGATTGATGATGCACACTGTTCTTCCAGTGAAGTTGCTCAAGCAGACAGCAATAGTAAAAACGATGTGGAGGGTTCTCATGGTTATGAGAATGATGATGTGCCCAAGTCTCTAGGGAGCAATATGTTGAAAGTGCCTTTAGGACTGAATCCATTCTCAATGAGTCTCTCACAACTTGCTGAGATAGTAAAGGGGCTTGATGAAGATGAGTTTAGATTCTTATACAGTTTGCGAGAGTCTCCTTTTTTCGAGTCCGACCTCAGTTGTCTTGAACGAGTAAAAGAACAGTTGTACCTCACAAGTTTGGCAAAAGATGCTAATGAACTGCTGCTTAATGAACAGTTGGAGCTTGAAGTGCAATCCTGTGGCCAAATTCAGAAGATGAAGAACGACATTTCTGTGATTAGTTCTGCACTCTCCGAAGCACAAACCAACAATGAATTCCTTTCTGATCAGCTGGCAGAATGTAGATCTGAGCTTAATACCTTTAGTCTTGGAAACAAGGACCTCCTTAAACAGTTACAAGGTTCCAAGGCAGAACTTGGGGAATTTTCAGTCAAAGTTGATGATCTACAAAATAGATTGGAAGTGTCTGGGGAGGAACTGGCAAAGCTGGCATCAGAGCTTGTTGATGAGAGAAATTCTGTGTCAGCTTTACGAGTCGAAAATGAAAGTTTAAGTGAGAGAATGTCAATACTGATGGAGGAGAATATGGCACTTGTTGATAACAGGGAATATCTTGTGCTGGAAAATGAGAAGATGGAAGCAGAATTGGGGCAGATCAAAGCTTCATCAGCATCAATGCTGTCTGAAAATGTCAACTTGACTGAACACCTTACATCAGTAACAGAGGAAAACATAAAACTTGGCCAGGAGAAGGAGCGTCTTGTTGCCGAAAATAGCAAGTTACTTTTGGACTTGACAGATCACAACAGCATGATGCAAGCTTTGCGAGAAGAAATTTCAGAGTCAAGTAGGCTTCTTATCACTGCAGAGGAAAATAAGAAGAAGGTAGAAATGGGACAAACAACTTTTGTTCAGGAGAATGAGAAGCTAGCTATGGATTTGGTTAATACCCAGAGCTCAATAAACACCCTACGGAGTGAGATGTTAAACCTCAATACAAGTTTGTCTTCATTAATGGAGGAAAGGAACAAGCTCGAGGATGAAAAGCAGTATCTTTTACAAAAGAACGACAATGAATTGCATGAATTGGCGGGACTACAGACAGACTTCATCAAAGCTACAGCTCACCTGCAGGATGCAAGTTTGATAATTGAACAACTTACTCAGGAGAACGTGCTTCTTAAAGTTAATCTGGAGCTGCACATGGCTGAGCTATCGAACTCTGAGGACAGTGGTCTGTTTGAACAGTCTGGTGGATTGAAGCTTGCAAATAGAGACAGTCCATCTCCATTTTCTGGCACTGAAGTTAGCGGAATTGATCTACCCCTATCTGACAAGCATGCACTGGGTGATTTCAGTGATCCATTTGGCATTGACATCTGGAGAATACACTTGAATGAGGCAAGTGAGTTCTTGCAGGTTCTTGAGAATGATGTTGATCGCATGCAGTCTCTATCGACTTCGTTGAGTCAATCAACTGGCAAACAGGTTGCTCCTGCAGTATCAAAACTTATTCAAGCTTTTGAAACAAAGAGTCTTGTTGATGACGATACAGCAGCTGAGCTGCATTCATCTGAAAATCTACCTTTGGTGGATGTATTCATGCAGGCCAAGGAGCAAACTAAAAAATTGAGAGTGGTTTTTGCAAGAATGCTAAAGCAGACTGATAATATTTGCACACTTCTTGGAGAGGAGAGAAAGAATAGACTATTGACTGAAGGTTTAAATGCAGAGCTAAAGGCAAGCTGCAATTTCTGGGAGACTCATGGCGATAATATTGAAACAGAAAACGTTGAGCTTGTGGTCCTTTATGAAGCTCTTAAGCATCATATTTCGAATTCAGAAGAGAGTGTCAGGAAGCTTCTGGTGTCTTTTAATGATTTGCAAAATCACGAAGTTACTCTTGATGCAGAAAATAGTCTGCTTAAAGTACAGCTGAGGAACTTTCAAGACAAAGTTGCTGAATTCCATAGTTGTCTTGATGATGCTTGCAGGAGTTCAAAGCAAACGGTTTGTTCAATTTCTGACTCAGCCGAAATTCATCATGAAGAAGCTACTGATACTGGTGCTTTACTCAAAGCAGATTGGAAGGCTTTTGCTACTCAGATTATTGATGAAGTCCGGGGGCTGGATTCTTCCATTGAGACTGTATTCTCCGTTATTCTGTCAAGCAACAAGGAAAATATCTGCCATATAGGCAGTATTATTTCTGCTTGCATTGATGTTGCCACCAAAGTGATTGAAAATCTGCAGGGACAGCTTCAACTTGCTCAGAGAGATCAGAACTCTGTGTTCAGTAAATATACAGTTCTGACTAAAGAATTTAATGATTTGCAAGGAAGTAATGAGGTACTTGTTAGTATCTTGGACAGTACCTACAGGAAGCTTAGGAGCATTGTTGACTCAAGCGTTTATGTTGAAGAAACTGAATTTGTTGTAGAAAATGACAAATTGGTGAATCCTTTAGATCCTAATGTTTTCTATCACCTTCTGGAAAAATTGCAAGACAGGTTTGATGAGAAATCACAGCTTTTATCTGATAATGACAAGCTCAACTCAGATATAGTGGATAAAGTGAGAGAAATTGATGGGCTGAAACAGAGATGTTTTGATCTAGACGTGATTCTAAAACTGCTTAAGAATGTTGGAGAAGAATTTATGCTAGATGCTGGTGATGTTAATCCTATGGATCCTCTGTCAAGCCTGGAGTCTTTCATTCACAAACTCACTCAGAAGTACAAGGAAGCCACTGAGCAGGTTAGGTTGTCCAAGGGTACGAATGAAATGCAGTTTGATAATTTACATAGAGAGTTGGATACTGTGAGTGTGTTACTTGTCCAGTATGAAAATGAAAATTTCGTTCTTAAAGAAAGTTGCAGAACAGTGATCAAGGATAACTCTGCTCTTCAAGTAGAACTAATGGAGAAAGTTGGTGAAATTGAGCAGTCAGAGCAGCGTGTTTTATCTCTCAGGGAGAAGCTTGGCACAGCTGTTTCAAAGGGGAAAGGGTTGATTGTGCACCGTGAAAATCTTAAACAATCCCTTGCAGATACTTGCAATCAGCTTGAGACCTGTTCAGAGGAGTTGCAGTTAAAGGATGCAAGGATTAATGAACTCGAAGCCAAACTGACGACCTATTCAGAGGCTGGTGAGCGCATGGAAGCTCTTAAGTCGGAACTTGCATACATCCGTAACTCAGCTACTGCATTGCGAGAATCATTTCTTCTTAAAGATTCTGTCCTGCAGAGAATTGAGGAAATATTGGAAGATCTTGAACTGCCAGAGCACTTCCATTCCAGAGATATTATTGAGAAGGTTCATTGGTTGGCAAAGTCGGTCTCTGGAAATGTTTCTGTAGCTGACTGGGACCAGAAAAGTGCTGTTTCATTTCCGGAGAGTGGATTTACTGGTATGGATGGATGGAAGGAGGAGGCACAACCAAATCAAGATTCTGTTGATGACTTCAGAAGAAGATATGAGGAGCTCCAAGGTAAGTTTTATGGGTTAGCAGAGCATAATGATATGCTGGAACAATCTTTAACGGAAAGGAACAACCTAGTGCAGCGTTGGGAAGAGGTACTGGGAAAAATTGAAGTTCCTTCACAATTGAGTTCCCTGGAGCCCGAGGATAAGATTCAATGGGTCGGATGTGCACTTGTAGATTCTCAGAACGAGTGTCAAGCCCTGCAAAAGAAGGTCGACTACTTGGATACACTTAGTGGCTCATTAACTGGTGACCTTGAGGAGTCTAGAGTTAAGATTTCTGAACTTGAAATTGCTTACCACTCTGTGATTTTGGAGAGGGAGAATCTTGTGAAGAATTTAAATACGTTGACTACTGATTGGGGTGAATTGTCAAGCAAAGCATCATTGCTGGAAACAGAAAGAGATAATCTTTTGAAGGAAATGGCTTCGCTGCAGAAAGTGTTGGATGAAAAGCTCGTAGATGAGGAGCATGCCCGTCATGTTGATAATAAAGTTAGAAGATTTTGTGATCAGGTCCGTGATGCTCTTCAGGATTCTGTCTCAGACGGTCCAGAATTTGCTTCAGATAATGTGGAAATTTTGGAACATTTGCTAGGGGAGCTTGTAGGGAAATGCAGAACACTTTCAGTGGTTGGTCAGGTCAATTCTAATGATGTGGATGTGAATTTCAATGAAAATGCCAGTCTTCCTCTTCATGAAGGGAAAACTAGAGATTGTGGTGATGCTGAGGATGTGGTAGCCCTTGGCAAAAAGCTTGAGGATACTCTGGGTGAATTAACGCTCTTGAATGAAGAGAGGGATAAGTACTTCAATGAAAATCAGTCTCTGTTTCATGAAGTAGAAGCATTGAGTGCAATGAAGTCAGAACTGCAGGAGCTTCTTAATCGCGAGGAGCAAAAGTCTGCTTCTTGGAGAGAAAAGTTACATACTGCTGTTAAGAAGGGCAAGTCATTGGTACAACAAAAGGACAACATGAAAAAACAAATGGATGAAGTAAATGCCGAAGTGGAGCGTCTTAAAATCTATCTCACTGCTCGGGAAAGTGTCATTGCTGATTACGAGCGTAAGGTTGTGAACCTGTCGATGAATCTTGAGAGGATAAAATCAACTGAAGCAGAGTGTGCTTTCCTGAGAGACACATTGTCCGATACTGAACGCCACCTAGGGGAGAAGGAGCATTTGCTGTCCCTGATTGATGATTATTTCAAAGCTTTTGAGGCTGATTTTGGTTTTGGCCCCAGAAGTCCCCTTGAGAAGCTTGAAGCTTTTGGGAAATACTACCATGATCTACGTGCAACATTGTTTTCTTCTGAACAGGAATCAAGCAAATCCAAACGAGCTGCTGAGTTACTACTTGCTGAGTTGAATGAAGTTCAAGAAAGAAATGACGCTCTGCAAGAGGAGCTTTTCAAGGTTGGCAGTGAGCTGTCAGAACTTTCTCAGGAAAAGGAGTTGTCTAAAGCTGAATATTCTAAAGCTCTTGCGCGTCTTGAGGAGCTGCTTTCTGCCAGATTAGAAGAAAGAGACAGTCTCTTCTCTGAAGTCCTGATGTTAAGATCTTCTGTGGATCAATTGCAGTTGGGGATTTCTGCTGTTGATAGCTCTCTCACTGATGTCCTTTCTAAGGATTTGGAGATTCTGCACAATTTGGATGCTAGCATAAAATCTTGTCTAAACCCAATAGAGACTTCTAATGCAGCTTCTATGCCTAAGTTTGGTGGGTTTTCTCCCACATTAGAAAATAAGGTATGGTTTCGTATTCCCATGTTTACATATTGTTGCATGGTTTGTATAGTTTGAATGTGTAGTATTCTTTTAATGTTTTCCCTTCCTATATAAAAGTTGGTTAAACTATAAGCTCGTGCACTCAGTGTATCAGTTTCATTTTTCATTTTAAAAATTCATCTGTTATCATATTTGACTTGAGTTAGTGAAATTCATAATTTGTTTTAAACTCCTTGCTATCTGTGGAACAGTGATAGTTACATGCCTATGAATTGAATTTGATGCTGGAGAGGGGAGATGCATAAAATCATTGATTGTTACTATGTTCAGGAGCCTTTTAACCATCCAATTTGTGAATGCTTTGCTTGCAGGTTTCCACATCAGTAGTTAGCTCTGTCATGGAGCGATTGCAGAGACACTCCAGGTCACTAAATGAGGAAGCTAACAATATCTTTGAAACAGTGAGGGCTGTGTACACAGAGGTGGTTTCACTGAAGGAAGCATTTGGATCCAAGGATAGGGAACTTGTGCAGTTAAAATCCGCATTAAATGACAAAGATTCGGAGTTACTTCTTATGCAAAGGAATTTGTCACTGCTTTTTGAAGC
Source organism: Sherardia arvensis (assembly GCA_948330725.1). Classification (NCBI taxonomy): domain Eukaryota; kingdom Viridiplantae; phylum Streptophyta; class Magnoliopsida; order Gentianales; family Rubiaceae; genus Sherardia; species Sherardia arvensis. The sequence continues at coordinate 30,566,327 of OX415239.1, forward strand.
TTGCAACATCTCAATTGCAGAAATTGAGAACTGGAAGGCTCAGCAAAGTGAGATTAGTTTTTCTAATGAAGCTCCAGATGCTACTTTGAATCTTCAAAGTATTCTCGGTAAAGATGCTTCTGAAATGGGGGCTCATTCAAGGTCTGTTGAAGATATCGTGACTTTAAGAGAGACACTGTTGTCGGTGTTGAAGGATCTGATTACCAAGAAAAGTACAGTTGTAGAAAGTAGGCAAAAGGAAATGAAGGCTCTTATATTGAGTTTGCAGAAACAGGTTCATGAGAAGGACATCCAGAGAGAAAAGATATGCTCGGAGCTTGTTGAACAGATCAAAGAAGCAAAAGCTGAGGCAATGGCTCATTTGGTAGACCTTCAGTCAGCAAAGTCTCAGGCTAATGATTTGCAGGTTCGACTAGGTGCAAATGAGGAGGAGCATTCCAATTTGGCAATAAGAATTAAAGAATTGGAAGATCGAGAAGCCATGTGTGTAGAATTGCAGCAGAGAGTTAGCTCACTGACAGATGCCCTGGCTGCAAAAGATCAAGGTATTGCTATTATTATTATTTTATAAATATTCTGCTGCCTCATTTTAGCTTTGATTGAATTTTCCCATTTTTTTGTTTGCTTGAATTCTTTTCCATCTCTTTCAGAAATTGAGGCTTTAATGCAAGCACTTGATGAGGAGGAGTCTCAAATGGAAGGGCTTTCAAACAAAATTTTGGAGCTTGAGGAAGATTTGCTGCAAAAGAAACAAGACCTAGAAAAAGTTGAAGCTTCTCGAGGAAAAGCTTTGAAAAAACTTTCTGTGACTGTGGGCAAATTTGACGAGCTCCGTAATCTGTCAGAAACCCTTCTCTCTGATGTTGAGAAGCTTCAATCACAGTTACAGGAGCGGAACGAGGAGGTATCTTTCTTAAGGCAAGAAGTCACTAGGTGCACTGATGAAACACTGTCAGCAACACAGATGAGCAACAGAAAAAACTCGGATGAAGTTCTTGGAGTTTTGAGTTCTCTAGACACAATGGTTTCTCAGGTTCAGGTACCTGACATAATCATTAGTGATGCTGAGACTAATCAAGTTAAGGATTATGAACTTAGATTGCACAAGAAGATCTCCTTCATTTTATCAGAATTGGAGAAGCTGCAGGCGTTGGTTCTGAATAGAGATATATTGTTGGGTGTAGAAAGGAGTAAAGTTGAAGATTTGACAAGAAAGGTAGCTGAAAATGAGTCTCAAATGACCATGCTTCAGCGACTTGCTGATTCTGGACAGGCAACTAGTTCAATCTCTGAAATAGTGGAAGCTGACCCACTGGTATGTTTTTAGGCTCCTTTCATATCTCCCTCTCCCCACTCATTTGTTGACATTCTTAACAACTATCATTTTCAATGCAGTTCTAAAGTATTTATAACACTTCAATTTCAAACCAAAGTATATTACCATATATTCCCCGAATTTCTATTGCTTAGTCCATTTTGAACTATCTAAACTATTTATTATGCCTCAATCTGTTTTTTTATTACATGTACACGTCAATATTTTTGGTTGAATTGGCTATTGTATGCGATAGTCTCTGGTATACATTGTTATTCGGCATGTGCACGGTGCAAAAGTTTAAATAGAGTGCATAGCTTCATATGATTAATAACAGAGTAATGAAATGTAGTTGGAAAGGGATGTAATCGTGTTTTTTATTCTTCAGCTTGTTAGATATCCATATACTTTAGCTGGTAGATCAAGGTTAGTAGCTGGGAAGCTCTCTTTTGTATTTATTTGTTCAGTAAATGTTAAGGTATAGGGAAAATATAATGTTGTATTATTGTCTCAATCAGATGAAAAGGAGTTCATCCCCTTATAAATAGAAGCTATCTTTTACAGTACTTCAGATTGCTGTTAATCTTTTCTTCAATCTAACTACCACCTATTATGCAGATCAATAAACGGCAAGCAACTGGGACTGTTACACCTCAAGTGCGAGGTGGTCGGAAAACAAATAATGATCATGTCGCAATTGCTATAGATATGGATCATACTAGCCCGAATGAGGATGATGATGATGATAAATGTAATTTCTGTGCAGAAATTTACTTTCCAGTTATATGTCTTAAGTGTTGATTGTATATGGTTAAGGAGGGCCAAAGCCTCTTCAATTGCTTTTTAATTCCAATATTTTCTGTGCTGCAGCTCATGGTTTCAAGTCACTCACCACATCGAGAATCGTCCCTCGGTTTACCAGACCAGTAACTGATATGTTTGATGGATTATGGTATGCTTTCTTCATACTTCATTCTGACAGAAAATAGTATGAATGCCTAATCAGGCTAATTGATTTTATTCTTGTCGCTGCCAGGATGTCTTGTGACCGGGCACTGATGCGACAACCAACTCTGCGGCTTGGTGTAATAATCTACTGGGCCATTATTCACACTCTTCTTGCAGCGTTTGTTGTTTGAGGTGTAGAATTGGTATATCTCTCCCTTAATAAAGCTCTAGTACATCCCCATCTATGCATGTTTTTCTTTCAATTTGATTTGCAATAGAATGAGATGGAAGCTAAAGTCTTTAATTTTTATGCTGCAATTTCTACTGGGTAACTAATGTGGAAATGATAGAATATAGGATTGTTCTTAGCATTGTAATCGAATCAGTCGTGAGATTTGATTTGATCTGTAGAATGTTCTAGTAATTTAATTCCATGGAGTGCTAAGCTCTTTAGGAAACATGTGTACCCCAAGGTTGAAGGTGAATAGACCATGTGTATCGGAAGGGTAGAGTAAACCAATTGTCCTCAGACCATCTGAACCTTTCAAACCTTCTGAGTCTATAACTCTATATGATTTTGTCATAAGTTAAATATTTGAAGAATTTTTGCTATTGACTGTACTTTCATCTGACTGATGTACTAAGTGTATTTTAAACATTTTTGAAAATATAAGATTGATTGTACTTTTATCACAACCTCAATTTAATGATGCGTGTCTATCTATATATTGTCTTTTGATGTCAAAGTCATGTACTTAACTCCTTTTCATCTGGTTTTACAGATGCAAGCTTCTTTTGGAGTTGCGTATGTGGTTTGCTGACAAGAGCATCTGTAATATACTGTATCAGGTTTATCATCATAGAGTGGTTCATTTGTTCATTGTTTGGTCAGTTACCTAGCTGTGGTCTCCAAATTTTTATCCGTGAATCACAGATTAGTTGTGTTGGGATCAATATCAGGTTGTTCGTCGTTGTAGAATATAAATGTTAGGGATGGTGTTAGAGCCCAGTTCTCTGTAGGTTATGCACCTGCCATGCACCCATTTGATAGTAAAGGTTTTGTTATTGGGTAAAATCAGAAGAACAGAATGTTTTTGGGGATGCAGTTTTGTTAGGTATTCATGGGCTCTGTTGGGATACCATTATACTAGTGAACACAAGTCAATATAAGGTGGCAGATAAACCATATATTTGTGGAGATGAATACATATGAATCTGTTGGGTATCTCTATTTGCTTCTTGAAACTACGTATTTCTATTTTTATTCACAAAATTTTCGCTTGAGTTTTCAATTTGATTAAAAGTCCGTTTTCGATTTCGTTTTCGCTTCTCGCTGGATACATAACAAAAGTTAGGTCTGTCTCACCATCCAAGAAGCTGGATACATAACAAAAGTTAGGTCTGTCTCACCATCCAAGTGGATCGCCGTCTTCTTTCCGTCCCTTCCTCCATCCCATTAAGCTGCAAAGTTTGACTCTAATTACTTAACAATAATTACCTATAATTCTTTCAAAAATTAAATACAAATGAAATCTATAATTATTAAAGTTTTTAAAAAAATTAACCACTATTAGTGGGGAATATATTTGGCACCCCAAACCAAAAAATAGGTTTGAGTCTTTAATTTTGTTACAAGGGACTGGCCCTTAGAAGCATAAGCTTCTCAAAAAATACATACCGGCTATTTGTGGCGCCTCATATGATCATATCCTAAAAAAAGGGGAGCAGGTTAGTGATCGAGTAAACAAATATCGAACCACAATTTAGCCACTCTTTGGACTGATATCATAGAGTAATTCTATAGCCTATAAATTTTCTTGATGCCCAAAAAAATCATGTACATGATTCAAAAAATGGCTAGAAATTAAGCAGTGGAACTGTGGTGCTGTTGAGGTGGTGCTGTTGTGATTTTGAAAATCTTCTGGCTTGAGCAGTGTAACTGTGAGGATTTCCAATCTGGCCTGAGCAGTATAACTGTTGAGTTGCTAAATATGAGTCCCTTTTCTTCACATCTGAAATGTCATGAAAAAATAATTGAGACTGTTCAAATAGATCTGTGAGATTGTGTAGAGGTTTTGATTGATGCTACCCCTATTCTATCAAGGTTGATGAGACCCCTCATTTCAGGAAGAATCTGATTTAATTCAAGTTGTACACTCCTATTTTGAGCTGAACGGAATTTAGCAAGAAAGTCAGCTGGTCTATTTGCCTCCCTGAAAATATGTTGAATTTGAAAAGAACTTGGAAGTGAGTCCCGAATCTGTGTACATAGATCATAAAGTCTCCACTCACACTTGTGGGGATTATTTGATCCAGTGACAGCAAGAAAGCAGTCAGACTCCACCAAAACTGTTTGGAGTTGAAGATGTTTGGCAAAATGTAATTCCTTGCTTAATAGCTAGGAGTTCAGCATGTAATGGTGAGCTAGAATGGGTATGCATCATACCTAATGAAATAACTGAACCTCTACAATCTCTGATGACTATTCCTATACCACAACTACCATTTCTAAAGTAAGCATCAACATTGACTTTATATCCAGTGTCAGGGGGGTGCCATTTTATGATTTTGACAACTCTAGGCCTCTTAGACCTAAGAAAAGGTATTAATTTAGCACTAATCATAAATTGGTTCCTCTCCCTGTTCCCTGTTAATGGTCTAGCTGTAAAGACAAGGGCTGTTTGTTTGAGAATCATGCCTAAAATGTCAGTTGTAGAGAATTTCTGCTCATCAACATAAGTTTATTTCTTCTGATCCATAGGTGCCAGAAGGTGATCATCATTGTTACTTTGATCACCTCACTATGGATCTTGGAAAGACTTTTGTATGATAAGTAGAAATTCAATCTACTGGAAATGTTCATGAATTGTGGAACTTGCATTATCAGTGTTCTGTGCATAGCATCCCATATTTGTAAGCTACTTGAGCATTCATTAAAATAATGATTTAGGGTATCACAGCTACAACAGTAAAGGCATTTGGAAGAAAGAGTGAAACCAATCTTTGTGAGAATATCATCAAAGGATAAAAGTTCATTTTTCATTCTCCATAGTAAAATGGCTATCATTTTTGGTATTTTAGATTTCCAAACCTGTTGAAAAATTTGATTCACTGTGCCAGCTTTCCTGAGAGATTGGTATACTGATTTGATGGATAACTGACCATCCCATCCAGGTTTCCATATGAGCTTATCTTCATGATTTGAATTGTGCTCAGCCTCCTGCAAGAGTAGTAAAACATTGGTAGCTAGATGTTGCTCCATATAGTTAGTGTAAAAATTCTTTCTTGTCGAAAATTGAGATACAGCGAGGTTGGGAAAGGGTAATGTGTTGTGTGTCCAGTGGTAGTAGAGTGCACCTATCCCCAACCAATTAGCATTCCAAAATGAGCTTTTTCCAGCACCAAATAGAACCTGTGACTGAGCATTATCATGTTCTGTGACTCCACATATTCTCTGCCAATTTGGTGAAGTTTTGTAAGTCTCAGGAAGGGACCATAGATGTCTAGTCCACATTGTATCATTTTTCTGGAGTTTCCACCAGGCTTGCATGAAAAAGCCTTCACCACACCCCTTATATCTCTGAGTCCAACACCATTCTCAACTGTTGGCAAGGCTAGTTTATTCCATCTTCTCCAACTTCTCTTCTGCCCAAAATCTGAATTGTCCCAGAAGAAATTTGTAACTAATCTCTCCATTCTCTTTAAAACCATTTTAACTAATACACCTATTAACTAATACATCTAATCTCTCCATTCTATTATTATATACACCTCTATTTTAACTAATTCTACTATACACAAATTTTAACCGTACATTACACATAAATTTAACTATACACTTTTTATATATAATGTTTAAATTTTATGTGTTGAGATGAAATATAAAACTTATGTCTATTTAAGTATATGGTTAAAGTTTGATAAAAAAATATCGTCAAAAGTACAAGAGATCCTTGATAGAAAATATCTAAGTGATTTTAAACTAATTAATAAGAAAATCAAATTGAAAGTACTTCAGAATCTTTTAAATCATATCTTTCATCACATGATTAATAGTACTTATAACATGTTGATTGACTTACAATAAAGAATACAAATGTCAACGATGCAATAATCCCAAAAAAATTTCACTAACTTCTATCCACCCATGATATAGTATGTCTTATTACTTAAATACTCTTGAAACGCATTAAATTAAGAACATCGCAATTCACCTCACTTGCTCCCCAAAATCCTTGACATTGCCTCTAGGATTCTCCTCAAACCTCCCAATCCGAAAATACCCCAACTCCACGCGCTCATCCACCACGCGCCCATCCAGAGCAAGCTCCGCCAAAATCTTCCCGATGATCGGTGCCATCTTGAATCCATGGCCGGAAAATCCATCGGGGACAACCAGTCAACCACATCCCGGCCGAACTCCTCCCCGCCCAAAAAGTCAATGATGAAGTCCTCATCGGGTGTCATGGAGTACATGCATGATTGATTCATCACATGGCCATTATAGTAATCAACCATCTCCCCAAACACGTCCTTAATCCAACCTCTCAGCAAACCTAAACTCTCAGACGCGCCTCGGCACGTTCTCTTGTCAGGGTCACACCACATGCCGCCGTGCATGGCGATTTTGATCAGCCCAGGGTACTCCAAACTCGGCATGCCGTAAATGTACGGTTCTCTATAGCTAGCAAAGCTCGGAAAACCGTCATTGATGGTGAATCCATCCTCATTTCCTTCCTTAATCTTCTAGTAGTAAATGGTGGTCTCTAATGGCTTCACCGAAAGGTTCTTCCCGGAAACGGTCTCAACTAGTTTCTGCATCCACGCGCCGGAAGTGATTACCGCTTTCGTTCCCCGGAATATCTTCCCATCTGTTGTAGCTGGTAAATGAATGTCAACATTAGGGTTATAGGTAGTTGGTTGTGACGAAATATTATTTGATAAAACTTCAACTTAATTTTGTCATCTACTCATAGTACCATTATTTTATTTTTCAATATGTATTTAGTACAGTTTTGTTCAATATATTTTAGTTTACTTTAAATCAGTGCAATCAAATTCAGACAAAACAAGGTGACATAAACATGGCTAACAAATAGAAGTATAATATAATTTAATAAAATTTATCTAAATTTAGTCTTGTTATGATTATTTTAAACACATTAAACTTAATTCTGGTTGAATTCAGTCCAATTCCGGCAAAAGTAAACTAAATGACATCGCCATCAGAACTAACTGTTCGTTGTTTTTTTTATACAAATCAATAGTTATAAAAAAAAGATGAATTATACAAACTCGTAATTAAGTAATGTCAATTAACGTTTAATAGTATGTACCAACTGAGATTGCGGTTTCGCTGTCTCTGCGGATCCTGATGACTTTGGTGTTGTCCGTGAGGCAGGCGCCGTGCTTGATCGCGAGGGTTTGGAACATGGCGACGGCCTTGGTTGGCTTGAGGACGCCGCCGTGGGCGTTCACGACGCTGATCCAGTTGTCACCGAGATGGATTTTCTCGGCGAACTCTTCCCTGGTTTCGGTCGGGTCGAGGACTCTCACCGGAATTGAGTTTTTCCGGCAGCTGGAGATGACGGATTGGAGAAACTTGCTATCTTTCGGGCCCATGTCAAGCTGTGAGGATTTGAAATAGACCTTGTACCCAACCTCTGCTTCCGATTCCTTCCAGAGCTTCTCCGATGCAAGGACCATTTTGGGGTTGTAGTTCTCAGGGTAGGTGACTCGGATTGTACGAGACTCGCCGTGGGAGGAGCCGCGGTGGTGGAGAAAGTCGAACTGCTCGAGGAGGAGTACCTTTCCGCTGCGCTTCACGATTTGGTAGGCGGCAGAGCTGCCCATAATGCCGGCGCCGATCACGATTGCGTCGACTCGAACGTGTCGTTGAAATCCATCTTCTGAGAATTGGGAGGTGAGTAGGAGAAAGTCACAAGGCTGGGTGCAAGTGTTAGTATTCTATGATACTAAATAGCCCGGATCATGATATGTGTAATGTGTAAATGACATACCGGATTGTCGAATCCTCTATATTCGTGAAGAAGTGCTATACCGATTGAAGTCGATCTTTAGTCGCACAAATGGTTCGACCTCTGACGGTATCCACACGAACTCGACTATTGGGAAAGTCAGTTTAACGTGCCAGTTCCATTCATCTAAAAGCAACTGTATAGAACTGATTTCTAATATTGTTGTATTTCAACTTATATTTAGATGAACCTGACTGTGGCTATTTATAAGAATTGAGAAGGAGGGACTTAATGCTGAATTCATCACCATGAATTCGTAACGTCAAACGTTACAAGTCCCTATTCAATTGCTTATTAACCTTCATGAATTAATAATAACATTATTAATCCATTATACCCAATAACTTGTTCTATTGTGTGTGACCCTTCAGGTTCCTAAACACTTAGCAACAAATATGTAATTAGAAATTACATTGGATTTAGTCCATAATCCAACAAACTCCCACTTGGACTAAAGACAATATTTAGTCGTGGTATTTCTAATACTGATCAAATTAACAACTTAATTTATCATCATATTTATAGATCAAGATTGGCCTCTAGCCAGGCATCATGACCACTCAAGTATTTAGAAATAAGTCAAATCATCGACTTCACCTATCCATGAATCAGATTCCATGTAATAATATCCTTTCACCATACTATATCCTTTATCAGTACAAGAGTAAGGTATTGTGCCAACTCTTTAAAGTACTGATGTTTTCTTGCTCCAGAATTCAACCCCCTCTAAATAAAATTAGAACTTTTCTAACTTTATTAGACCGTTTGCAAATATTTTGAGTTGATATTCCAACAAGTGGCCATCTCTAGGAAATACTCTCCCACTGGAGTGGTGAATCCTATATCAATCATAAAATATCAATCTATGCTTCTTGTTATACCCAGTCCAACCATACGCAGAGTCAGTTACGACAAAAGATGAGAAGGACCAAAGCACAACTATCCACACAAATTATACTCTTTATGATTTCAAGTCATAGGATTACTTTACACTACTGTCATACAAAGAATTTCCATTAGCACAAAAAAGTTTTTAACTTTATGGAAATCTTTAAATGGTCATTCCAATGAGATATTCTCCAATAGCTCACTCATGTATCATCATACATACTAGTCTGTCCGTAATAACAATGCCCTTATTATTGTTAATACTATGACTAGGGAATTTTAAGAATAACAATCATATTATTCTAAGGATTTTATCATTTTAATAGTAGCCAAGTACATATAATCAAAAACGATAAAATTGTCATATGATATGTGCATATAAGATAATTTATAAATGTCATATTCCATGATTCAAGTAATCTCATGAATCAAAAACACATTTCTCATACCTCTCAAACAATAAGTGTCACTAGTATTTTAATTCACCCTCTTGTACTTCTCAAATACTTAAAATTTCATCATAATGAAATAGTGTTTCATACTTCTCAACACTTGAGAATCATCGAATGAATTAGTGATTCACATGTCTCAACACTTGAGAACCATAGAATGAATTTGTGTTTCACACTTCTTTCTCAACATTTGAGAATCATCAAATGAATTAGTGTCTCACAATTCTCAACGCTTGAGAATCATCGAAAATGTATTAGTGTTATTTATAACACAAAACACTCGATATGTATCATTTTAAAATGTGCATGACTAATCAGCGGAAGCATCAAATACCGTTATGCACATCATTACATTGATATGAACCTTAAACACTAGAAACACTCCGGGTTTACCATTTCATCGAGAAATTACTATTTACATCCTTAACGTACATAAGGGTAGGTAAAAACATTTCTCATATGCATTAATTAAATAGAAAATACCATGTTACTCCCACTTGACTCATGTATACTCATAACTTATCATATAAGTAAATCTTGTATACTTAAATTGCTTATCATATAAGTTCCATAAATCAAACATATTTTTGAATAAGTTCTATGTACTTATCATATAAGTTCCATTCGAACATATTTTTGACTACTAGTTTGTGGTTTAATAACTTCTGTAAGTTATCTTTCTCCCACTAAATATTTTAAAATAAACAATTTATTCGAAAATATTTCATAACAAACTAGATCTTGTTCTCTGAACAACCTCAAAATCACATGATTGAAAATATGAGTGACATAACATTAATACATATATAAAATGGTTAGAAAAATCACACGACTAAGGTTAAATGAACAATATAGTTCAATCAGATAATCTCGTACTTCAAATTTTATATTTCTAAATTCAAAAGAATTCAGAAAAGTATTTCAATAAATACTTATGACCATTTTGAAGTAAAGAAAAAAAAATCGTCCTATTTTTACATAAGTCTGCATCCATCAACATGCATTAGACTTTAGTACTTAGTAGACTACTTTACCCTCCTACTTGAAGGTTGTATAGGTTAATAAACAATATATGCAACGTTAATGATTCCCAATCAATAACTTAAAAAACATGCATTTTATGCAATTGCATACATTCTAGTTTATAATTCTACTTTGTTATAGGATAGATTTTCTAATCAATTATCTTTGAATATCTTGTGTGCACTAATTGAAATAGGATTATTCCTAAATTCAAATTTTATTGTTAAATAACACAATAAAAGAACAACGATTATTCTTAATTGTGAAATTATCCAAATTCAGCATGAAATGGAAGATAGAACATTCTTCAAAAGAAATGTTATAAAAACAATAAATAATGAATTCTTAAAATCCATATAGCGAAGAAATACTTAATGTTCCTACAATCTAAGTAGCAACAATTGCTCCATAGTAGGTCCATTTCTTCATCGCCCAATCTTTTATTCTTTCATTGGTCCTACATATTTCAAAAATATGAGAACGGGCATCAAATACCCAAATTTTAAAAGTATAAGATTTATTCAATCCACATATACCTGAAGTAGAAACTTCTCTAAGTTTCTTCTCCTTCACGATATTAAGATATTCCTTGCAATTTCTTTTCCAATGTCCATCTTGACCACAGTGGAAACAATTGCCCTTAGCCTTTCTGTCCATAGCTTTCTTAAGCTTACTCTTTTTATTGGAAAGAGGTTCAACCAATAACATATTTCCCTTATCATGCTTAATATACTCCTCTGCTGTAATCAACATATTCAGCAATTGAGACAGAGTGGTAACATCAACATCATCCATGTTAAAGTTCACCACAAAGTTAGAGAAACTATCAGGAAGTGATTGCAAAATCAAGTCAACACTTAACTGATGTGGCAATACAAATCCCAATGATTCCAAACTCTCAATGAGGCTTATCATCTTCAACACATGAGACGATACAGCTGACCCCTCAGCTATCTTTGATCGAAAAAGCTCCTGAGAAATGTCATATCTCTCATTTCTAGCCTTTTTAAGATACAAAGGTCTAAGATGCATAAGCATTCCATAAGCAGTCGTGTCCTCATATTGCTTTTGTAGCTCAAAGCTCATTGAGGCTAACATAAGACAACAAGCATTTTCAAAATCATCAAAATGCTTCCAAAATGCATCTTTGACTACTTGATCAGCCTCATCAGAAGGAGTATCAGGGATAGGGTTATCAAGGACGTAAGCGATATTCTCAAGCCTTAAAACTATTTTAAGCGCTTGAATCCATTCAATTAAATTTGAACCAGTGAGCTTATTCTCAAGAAGTACGTTATGCAGTTTCATATTGGAAGACATTTCTACAATAACAAATGTAAGAAAATAAATTATCCAGCACATAGACAAAACTAAAAATAAATGACATATCTCCATTTTAGTTTTGTTTCCACTATTTTATCCAAGTCAATATCCCTCAATTTTGACTTCGAGAATTTACATATAAATTCATAGCAGGCTAGGATCCAAATCTCAGCTATTATGACCTTGGGTATGCCCAACAAACCACAATAACCTCAACTAGGTAGGTAACACTTTACCAATTATAACATTTTAGATATCAACATATCTTATTTTGTCATAATCACGATATAACAGATTTAAGTACTTTAGAATTTCCTCAAAATTCCCAGGATAGGCTTTTGGAGGGGTCACAAATGGTCCCGCTTAAAATCGCCAGCCTCCTTAGACAGAATTTGTATTGGATATTACTAAAAAGTTACTCTTAAATCCTTATCCAGTATGAACATTTCATCCATTATGACAAAATCCTTATAACTCCTAGATACTTGCCTCAAAACCATTCGACCTTGGGTATGCCCAACAAATCAAATGTTTTGTTAAATCGAACCCATTATTCACAAATCAAATTTAAATGGCACAAATTATGATATTGGTGGAATAACCTTGGGTATGCCCAACAAGTCAAACCAACAACAAATTTATTTGATACCACCAATAATGGAAGGCAACAATTCATGATTTAATATTAAGTGAGGGACCTTGAAATAATCATATTATCACATAATAAAAATGATACTATTATTGAACAAATAACATATATAAACATTTTACCCCCTTCTATTTATTCAATAAAAAATCATTTATATTCTTTATAATCACATTAGTAGATAACACATGTCATAACCAACTGGTAAAACCAATTAACCATATTATATTCAAATAATATAATAGAACCAACCAGTGACACTTTTCAATTAATCACATTAATTTCAATTTAGTCAAATAATTAAATTATTTGTGAAACATGTGTGCAACCAATTGGTATCAATTAATTACATGCATCAACTTTACTTTAATCAAATAATCTCATTATTTATGCATGTAATAGTTGTATAACCAATTGGTTCAATCCACTCAATTAATTTTATTGATTTCAAATAATCACATTATTTGTCAAACATATGCACAACCAATTGATACTATTCAATTAATCACATTAATTTTATTGATTTCAAATAATCACATTATTTGTCAAACATATGCACAACCAATTGATACTATTCAATTAATCACATTAATTTTATTAACACTCAAATAATCACATTATTCATGTAGTATCAGCAAGTGGTTCAATTAAATTAATCATATTAATTTCATTGTGGTATCAAATAATCACATTATTTGTAAAACATATGCACAACCAATTGATACTATCCAATTAATCACATTAATTTTATTAACACTCAAATAATCACACTATTCATGTTGTGTCAACAATTGGTACAATTCAATTGATCATATTAATTTTATTGATTACTATATTCAGGAGTCCCAATTAATCCTATTAACTGATATAACATATGTAACGTCATACAAATTGAAATCGTCCAATTAATCTCATTAATTAGATTTCAATCATATTGAAACTAAATCAATCTTCATCAATTCATTCAGTTATACTATCCAACTAATCACATTAATTGGATTACATATGTTTAATCAAATTAAAATAAAATTGATCTCATTGATTATATAACATATGTAACGTCTCACTTGCATGGCTAAATTAATCAAATTAAAACTCAATTAATCATATTAATTGCTAACAATACAAAGTGATTTGAATAAATAAGCAAATAAACAATTTATCTCTCTTTATTTATTCAAACTGATTATATATTACAAACATATTTAACTAATATAATTTAAACTCTTTAAACTTATTGAGATTAGTTTAAATATATTTCACATTGTTTCACCAAACAAAGTTTTCTATGCACTTAATTGCTCATTAATGCATTTAAAAGTAATTTATAATCAATTAGTTGATGCCTTAATTTCAGAAACCATTTCTAAAACAAAAGAAAAACGTTTATCATATTAAACATTCAAGGAAACTTAAGGTGGGGGATAAAATATGCTAACAATTAATCAGTCATTAATTGCATTATCAATTCTTTGGTTCTCACATTTTCTGAAAATGTAAAGTTTCTGGGGTCATTTCGGAATATCTGAGAGATATAGGGGTTTTAATGGAATCATGAAATAACTTCATTTCAGACCAACTTCTAAAGAAGTCACGGCCATCTACCATTCCCCGACGATCAACTTGGCGTTGCGCTGGCAGAACTATTCTACCTGTCATCAACTTGGCGTTGCGCTGGCAGAACTATTCTACCTGTCGCATCCAATATCTTGGACAATACTACCATATGCTCAAATGTTTACAATACTTTTCCGGAACGACAGTGAAACCCTCAGTAAACAAAGAAGTGAGAAAAATTGAATCAAATCATATTTAATTCAATTGCAAATCCCCAAACATTTCAAACAAAATCTCATAAACAACTCTTGTTCATGATCTTGTTTCTCTTGTATTAATTGAAATTCCGAAATCCAGTTCCACCATTTTCACAAATCAAATTAGATTTCAAACCATCAACTCTTTGATTAAAGGTTAGGTAGATTAAAAAAACTAAATTTCATCTTATGAAATTATAAGCAGACAATCTTTAGAAACCAAACCTTTCAAATTTAGAAAAACATCTTATTCTCAAGAAAAACATCTTCTTCTCAAGAAAAATACTTTGATTGTTCTTGAAACTATATAAATTCAATTTCTTTGAAAAGAATTAACTTTTATTTTGTTTTTCTTAACATATGCACGAATTTACCATGTAATTAATCTTATTAATAATATGAAAATTATAGCATGCATATCATCAAAAACAAAATATTACGGAATGATTCACAAAATCAAAACATGATTTACAACATCACATGTAATCCATGTATATCAGCAAAACGCATGAATATCACACAAGCTCTTGATACCACTGTTAGTATTCTATGATACTATATAGCCCGGATCATGATATGTGTAATGCGTAAATGACATACCGGATTGTCGAATCCTCTATATTCGTGAAGAAGTGCTATACCGATTGAAGTCGATCTTTAGTTGCACAAATGGTCCGACCTCTGACGGTATCCACACGAACTCGACTATTGGGAAAGTCAGTTTAACGTGCCAGCTCCATTCATCTAAAAGCAACTGTATAGAACTGATTTCTAATATTGTTGTATTTCAACTTATATTTAGATGAACCTGACTGTGGCTATTTATAAGAATTGAGAAGGAGGGACTTAATGCTGAATTCATCACCATGAATTCGTAACGTCAAACGTTACAAGTCCCTATTCAATTGCTTATTAACCTTCATGAATTAATAACATTATTAATCCATTATACCCAATAACTTGTTCTATTGTGTGTGACCCTTCAGGTTCCTAAACACTTAGCAACAAATATGTAATTAGAAATTATATTGGATTTAGTCCATAATCCAACATCAAGTGCAGTCCAGTTCATGAGGTTGTCATTTATATACACTAGATTACAAATTTGCAGCACAATATGTTGAACATAATCATAATGTGTTGGACTATATGGATGTGTCATGTGTGTAAATTGCTTAGAAAGAGTGTAAAGTTAGTAATTACAAACTTTTGGCATTTTCCTAACTCCTATCCGTACAAAACCCGTTTGATGTAATCTCAAAGTTACGAGTATTATTGAAACGGTTTTTCTAACGAGTGCCCATGGGCATGGGCATGGACACTCGTTAACAAAAATAGATTCCAATCAAAATTTGTGCAGAGATAAAGATAATTAATGTAAATATTAGTCTTGTAATAGACCGTCTATATTATTGCTATAATATAGACGGCCTATTTCTGCAATTACAATTAGAAAAACGGCTCCTGTTTTGCAATTTAGAAATACGCAGGTCCTTTTTAGCAATTAGAGAAATTGCTAAAAAGCCCTCCTCCATAAATATATAAAGCAATTTCCTATTTTTTTATTTCCCAAATTTCACTCTGCAACCACCGTTCCCAATTCCAAACCCTCTCTTCCGAAACCCCCAGTCGCGCCGAACCGTCGCAATCCCAACCACCGCAGCGCAATCCAACCGGCGCATTCCAACCGGCGCAATCCAACCGACGGAATCCAACCGGCGCAATCCAGGTATTGATTGTTATTTAATGGTTTTTTGATGTGCATTTTTTGTATTGAGTTCTGATTGTGTTTAGATCTGCGTTTTCGTGTACTGCAGCGTTCGTCGCTCAGTTGTTAATCGATTGGGTAATATTCCAATCTCTGAGTCAGGTATGTTAATCCGACTGTTCATTATTCAGTTCATGATTGATTGGTGTGATGTTCATGATTGATTGATTGTGTTTTGTGATTCGTGATTCGTGTTTTGTGTTCTGCAGATCTGAAAAAAATGAAGTCGTCTAAATCAGTGGAAGAAAACAAACCAGAGGGGGTGCAGAGAGGTGATACTTTCTGTCGCTGTGTTTTCCCGCTTTTTGTTGTTTTTTTGATCTTCGTGACTGCTCTGGTTCGATTAAACTGTTTTGGTTGAATTTTTATGTGTTTAGATTGTAAACTGGACTGTTTAATGTGTTTTCTGTGTGCATGTGGATTTTTTAGTTTTTAACCTGAAACTGTGGTGTTTTTTAAAATTTGCTTGTTTAATGTGAAAACTGTTATTTTTGAAAACTTGATCATTAAGGCTGAATACTACTGCGTTTGAAGAAACTATGTAGTTTAGTCTGGAAACTGTGGTTTGTCAAATTTTATTGTTTGGAAACTTTGATGTTTAGAAACTTGATTTTTTAGTATGAAAACTATAAAAATTGTGAAAACTTGCTTCATGTGATAAATGTTGTTTTGTAAAAACTAGATTATTAAGGTTGAAAACTGTATTGTTTAGCCTGAAAACTGTTGACTGTAAAACTTGACTGTTTAGTTTGAAAACTGTGTTTTTTTGGAAACTTGACTGTTTAATGTGTTTTCTGTGTGCATGTGGATTTTTTAGTTTTTAACCTGAAAACTGTGGTGTTTTGTAAAATTTGCTTGTTTAATGTGAAAACTGTTATTTTTGAAAACTTGATCATTAAGGCTGAATACTACTGTGTTTGAAGAAACTATGTAGTTTAGTCTGGAAACTGTGGTTTGTCAAATTTTATTGTTTGGAAACTTTGATGTTTAGAAACTTGATTTTTTAGTATGAAAACTATAAAAATTGTGAAAACTTGCTTTTTTAGAATGAAAACTAAAGTGATTGTAGAACTTTGATTTTTACATGTGATAAATGTTGTTTTGTAAAAACTAGATTATTAAGGTTGAAAACTGTATTGTTTAGCCTGAAAACTGTTGACTGTAAAACTTGACTGTTTAGTTTGAAAACTGTGTTTTTTTGGAAACTTGACTGTTTAAGTTGGAAACTTGACTACACTTAATACAACATTATTTAACATAAACACCCTAGTTTTTATGTGTCTAAAATCTGAAGTATATAATATGAAAACTTGTCTTTCTAGCCTGATTATTTATGCTTTTACAAGTGTTTAAAATTCAAAAATTATTATTACTGATTAGAAAAATATTTCTTTGCAGTACGTGTGGTGTATAACACGCGCTCTACGATTGGGGCTGAGCCAATCAATGAGGATCAGAGCGACAGCCAGAATTTTGCTGATACTGTATTGGCATCCATTGTTCCACAAATCAATGAAGACAATGTTGAAGATGATGTTGAAGAGCAGCTCACTAGAAAAAGAAAAAAGGGAAAAGAAGTGGCTACTGCATCCACATGCACTCATGGTATGATCTTGTTTTCCCTGCAATTTTAATGTAGTTTTTATCTTATGTAGTAGATTTTTAGCATGTACCAATGATTATTTTGTTTTTTAATACATGCAAGAGGAATTTGCGTAAAAACAAAAAATGCAGGGATTGTCCATCTACGGAGAAGAAACCTCCCCGTGCAGCGGAGAAGAAAGTTGCTGCTGAACCTGAGAAGAAAGCTGCTGCTGAACCTGTGGTGAACAAGAAACGTCAAGCAAAGAAACGTGTAAAGAAGATTTTAGTTCCTGCCTCGTCCCAGTCCAGCACTGTCGAGCCCGAGGTCACCACTGATGAGCTCCAGTCCAGCACTGTCGAGCCCCATGTCAACGTGCCTGAATCCCAGCCCCAGGTCAGCGAGCCTCGGGATGATCAGCTGGGAGGGCTGTTCAACTTCGCCTCGTTCAACGAGGTCCCGGTCGAAGAGTCCCAGCCTCAGTCCTCCCAGCCCTCCCAGCCTCAGCCTCAGTCCCCTCAGCCCATGTTAGAGGAGTCCCAGCCTCTGTCCCCCCTGTTCAACCTATCCCCCTTCCAAAACGTCTCGCCCCTACCCCAGCCCCAGGTCAGCGAGCCCCAGCCTCGGGTCGATCAGCCCCAGCCACAGCCCCAGGTCAGCGAGCCCCATCCTCGGGTCGATCAGCCCCAGCCACAGCAACCCTTGTTCAAAGAGGTCCCGCTCAAGGAGCCTCAATCTCAGCCTCAGCCCCCCCAGCCCCAGGTCCATTCCCAGTCCACTGTCCACGACGTTCCTCCCATAAGCACAGTTAAATGTGCTGCAAGTGGTGTTCCAACTGATAAACGGAGGAAGAGGAAAAATGATGTGGAGACAACTGATGGTGAAGTAGTGGAAAAGAGGGCCAGGAAAAAGTCGCAGCATGTTTGCATTATGGAAAATGATGAAATTAAGTAAGTTTTAAATTTAATTTTAGTTTTTTATATACTAACATTAGATAGTTGCATTTTAACTGATATTTAAATGTTTATTTTGCAGACTGGATAAGGGCGTGAAAATAGCATGCCATTTAAGCATTGTTGCCAAGTTTTTAGCAAAACTGACCGAGGCTCAGAAGGCTGCTGTTGAGACAATTGGTTTTGGGGGCCTGTTGAAGGTGCAGATGAGCAAGTTCCAGCTGGAAATCATCCCATTCTTGATTTCCAGTCTAGATGGCCATGGCAATCAAACGATAGGGTCAGTGACCTATAAGATAGGGGTTGATGAGGTTTTTGATGTGTTGGGCTTGCCGATAGGTGGAGTCGATGTACTTGTTGGTTCATTGTCTGGGAACATCGGCGCTGATAAATCTGAGAAGATTAAGCGGGAGAGGCTTGCATGGAAGAGGAGGTTCAAGGTGAATGACGATGCTGACATCCCTCTGGATGCTTTGGTGAGAGAGATGGAAGCCCTTCCAGATGGTGGTGAAGAGTTTCTGCAGTTTTTTGTGTTGTTTATGCTCGGAAACTTTGTCAATCCTCTGCAAACCAGGTAGATGATTCTGAAAACTTGTGTTTTTAATGTGGTTTCTAATGCTTTAACACTGAAAACTTGTGTATTTAATGTATTTTTCTGGTTGGCATAAAATTTAGGAATGTCGATATGAAGATGATCCAGGCTGTCACTGACGTGTCTGAGATAGCAAACATGGATTGGTGCAAGTATCTCTTGGAGCAGCTACTGAAAGGGGTGACGAACTTCCACAAACGAAGCAAGAAACACACTGCTCTTGGGGGTTGTGTGTATGTAGTTCTGATCCAATATCTTCAACGGTCGCCATATTTAGGTATGATTCTGAAAACTTGTGTGTTTAATGTGATTTCTAATGCTTTAACTTTGAAAACTTGTGTGTTTAGTGTGTTTTTTCTGTCTGACCTGGAATCTTTCCGTGTGTTTAAAATTTAGGTATGCCGGAACCTATGACAGTCCCTCTTGCTCAGCACTGGCCTCAAGATAAGGTGGCTTCAAGGGTTAGTTGGCTCAAAATGAATGGCTTTGACAAGGTCCTCGTTGAGACCAGGTCGTACCCACTGACTCGTGCGGGGAGGGTTATCAATGCTGCTCATGGGGATAGACCAGCCAATAAGTTTAATGGCAGCTTCGACCTTCCAGGAACTGGGGAGTTTAAAACTGATCAGGAGATAGCGGACCTTGGTTTGAGTGTAAGTTTTACAAAACGTTTTTTTTTTTTTTTCTGAATTCCTGCTAACTGTTTATTATTCTTCTACAGAATGCTGAACAAGCTTATGAGATTCTGAAAAGGGATATGGGACTTGTCACTGCGAAGTTCTTTGCAAGACTTAAGTCAGATAAAGCCGCTGCCAAGGCTCAAAGTCAGAATGCAGAAGAGCGTCAAACTCAACCACAAGAAGCTGAAGCCAGTAGCCAACCTGAAGATGTATGGGAAAGTGAGGAGTTTTGGCAGGCGCCCGAGCTGCACAAGTGGTTTGATGAGGTAGTGAAATCTGCTATGCCGAAGGTCAAGGAAGCAATGCCAAGTTTTGATCTTCACATTGACGATTATGAATTTTGGGAAAATTCATAAACACCTTGGTTAGCATATCAAAATTTAGACCAGTATGGGATATTAATTTTTAGTTTTTCATGTTAAACAGTGCACTTTTGCTTGTTAATGACTCTTGTTTTAGTTTTATGAAAGTTTGTTCAGCTTTACATTTTCTATCTTAAGCCTTCAGTTTTTAACTTAAACACAACAGTTTCTATCTTAAAAACAACAGTTTTTAAGCTAATTCAGTTTTTAACTTAAACACAACAGTTTCTATCTTAAAAACTTGTTCAGCTTTACATTTTCTATCTTAAGCATTCATTTTTTAACTTAAACACAACAGTTTCTATCTTAAAAACAACAGTTTTTAAGCTAAACACCTTACACAAGTTTCTATCACCACTATAAACACAATAATTTTCATCTTAAATACAACAGTTTCCATGAATGTTGTTTTGAGATCTTAAACACAACAGTTTTCATCTTAAAAACAACAGTTTCTAAGTCAATCACCTTTCAACAGTTTCAACAGTTTCCATTTTCCATCTAAAACACAACAGCTTTCAACTATAAACATAAAAAGCACAGTTTTCACTATAAACACCAATCTTTTTAACACAAACACCCTTAATCTCAATAACATAACTCAATTCAAATCTCGACGGAACAATGGTTGTCTTTACCAAAAATCAAGAAAAAAAACAAAGATGGAACTTAAAATAATCGCGGCTTTGGAGTATATGATCCAAACTCATTTGTTGGCTTTGCTTTAGGGCGCTCGATTGATGACTTGATTCTTTTACCTCTCCCTTTGGTGTTTGCTTTGTCTGGATCTTCAATTGCAAACTCATCATCTTCTTCAATTGGAGCAGCAGTACTGGATGAGTTCTTTGGATCTGTGACTTCTTCTTCTTCTTCTTCTTCTTTTCCTAGGACTTTTTGAATTGAAATCGTTTGCCTCTTTACCGCATCCTCTAATAGTTTTCTAGCTTCCAGATTGTCTTCACTTTGGGCAACCAGATGGTAGAACTGCCCTGTGATCTGATGCCGCCATGGAATTGAGTCCTTCAATTTCTTACCTGCCTCAGCATTCTTGTCTTCTTCAAGAAACTTATCCCAGATTTGCTTTTTCACATTCTTCGTCCATCTGCACACAATGTACTGTGGTGGAATCCTCATTATTGACATCATGTGCAATATCCTGATCATGTGGTAGCATAGCAAGCCTGTTTCTTCAAACATTCTGCAGGAACAGTGAAACTCCCAGGACTTATTTGCAGGGATTGTCACCATAACTTCACCTGCAAGACCTTCTGTAAATACACCAGTTTTCAAAATAAATACACCAGTTTCTAACCTAAATACACCAGTTTTTAACCTAAGGATATCAGTTTTTAACCAAAAGATTCTTCCTTCTCAGTTTACGTTCAAGAACCTAGCATGTTTAAGAATGTGAATACTAGAGTGTTTAGTTGTTTAGTTGTTTAAAAACTAAACACTCTAGTATTCACATTCTTAAACATGCTAGTATCTATTCTAAACAACACATTTTTTCACTTGTTGATAATACAACAGTTTTATAGTCAAACACACCAGTTTCTAACCTAAAGACATTAGATTTCATCCAAAAGACTATTATATCAAAAAAAAAAATTAGTTGTAAATAAAAACAAACCTGCTGTATCAGGATCTGTTTCTAAAGTCACTACAAAGCATCTGATGTATCCACCATTATTCAGCTTGGATTCAGAAATCGATGTTGCCATTGCCCATCCAAATTCTCACTTGAATTCCTCATAAATCTTGAGTGTGTAGACTTCGGACGCATGCTTCAAAAGGCCCCCTTTTGCTGACCGAGGTAGAAAACGTAGGCACCTACTTTCCTCTTTCTGTTCGTTCTTCCTCCATTTTCTAATCATTTTTTCAAAAGCCTTCTCAAACTGAGTCAACGATGTTGTTTTTGAGACCTTCACCTTGATAGCATGGTTTGCACTCTCACATCTTTGTGTAGCTAGTGTCCTAGCAGAGAAGAAATCTTTGCTGAACGCTGTACACCACTTCTCGCGCAAATTATACAGCCGTTCGAACCAGTCATCACCTTCCAAGTTGAATTCTATGAGCAAATTTCTCCAACAGTCTTCAAATTCTTGCTCGAACGAACAGCCGTATAAGCATCGCTGGAATGCTAACTTGAAAGGCCCGTCTTTTTTCAGCTCGCCAAAATGGGAAATTGCATTCTGCATAAGGTGCCACAAACATAATCGATGTCTCGTCTCAGGGAAAACCTGTTTTTGTTACAAAAGATTGTCATTAATTAGCTCAGGACAATATAAAAAACATGTTAAACATGCAGTATTAAGACTCTACCTTTTCGATCGCATTTGTCATCGCAATATCTTGATCTGTAAATAATGTTATCGGTGCTTTGCCCCCCATACTTTTCTTGAATGTTTTAAGTACCCACTCAAACGTTTCACTTGTTTCATCAGACATAAAAGCACAAGCAAACATCACATTACCTCGGCTGTTATTCATTCCAAGTATCATAGCAAATATCAAATTGTACCTGTTTCAGAAAAAATAAATTCTGTAAATACGACAGTTTTTAAAGTAAACACACCAGTTTTAAATATAAACACACCAGTTTCTAAAGAGTCAATACTGTAGTCAGCTATAAATGTCATTTATAAGATTTAAACCTATTTCATAAAACATTCTGTAAAGACTATAGTTTTTAATGTAAATACACTATTTTATAATATAAACACACCAGTTTCTAAACAGTTAATACTAAACAGTTTTCCACAACAGTTTTCTAAATAAACACTCTAGTTTCTAACCTAAACACACCAGTTTTCAATGCTACCTGTTTGTTTTGAAGGTAGTGTCGAGTATTACACAGTCGCCATAAATGTTGTAATCTTCGTGCATCATAGAATCCCTCCAAAACACAGCTTTCAACCTATTTTCATCTTCCGTTTTCAAAGCTCTGTAGAAAAAACCTTCTTGGTTCTTATTCTTTTCCTCTAGAGTTGCTATTAATGTTTTTGCATCGCCCTTTTCTATCTCTTTCATTCTGAGTCTTCCAACAAAATTGATTTGGTCCTTGAGTTCATGACCCACTGCCTCATCTCCTCCCGCTAAATATGTGAGATAGTTGTATCCATCAGTTGGTTTCATTCCAACATCTTCCATCCCCATTATGACCTGAAACAAACACAGCCTCACACAATTTTAAAAAATAGCAATCTGTGCTAAACATTTTTACGTTGAAATTATCCTATTTTTACCTTGGCTATTGCTGGAGTGATTTTGCGCTCGCTTCTTGCAAACTGCATCCATTTGGGCCTAAGCAAAGCATGATTATGCGTCAGGATATGATGTTTGACATGGAAAATTCCATCAACCAGCTTTACACGAAGTGAAGCCTTGCACTCTGTCTTGGTTATCGGATACTCCTTGTGCTTTCTTTTTCTTTTCTTTGATGTTGAACTTTCAGGTTCATCTAACAGTAGGACTGGGGTAGGCGGTGTTTGGGTGGTTTCTTTTTTCGGCTTTCCTGCACAAGAGCAACTAAAATATTGTTCGCAGTGAACGCCTTGATGATTTCTCCTACTTGTTGATTTTCTATAGCAAAAATCAATTGCTTTAGCATGCAGCTTGTAAAGTGCTTCTAGCTCTTCAAGGGTTCTAGCACTGAGTCCATCAAAACTCTGCCTAAGATCAACGTCCTCCAAATCAGGCAGATCAGCATTGTTACCTAGTTTTCATGCTAAACAGTTCAGATTCCATCCTAAACAGGGCACTTTTCACAAGCATGCATTTTAAAAAGTATTATTTCACGGTGCTTACAATTTCAAACCCAGTTTTCATGCTAAACACATCAGATCACAACCTAAACAATCCACTTTCCACAGACATGCATTTCAACAGATATCCATGATGCTTACACATTCAAATCCAGTTTTCATGCTAAACAGTTCAGATTCCATCCTAAACAGCCCACTTTTCACAAGCATGCATTCCAAAAAAGTTTTATTCATGGTGCTTACAATTTCAAACCCAGTTTTCATGCTAAATACATCAGATTTCATACTAAACAGTCCACTTTCCACAGACAAGCATTTCAACAGATATACATAGTGCTCACACATTCAAATCCAGTTTTTCATGCTAAACACATCAGATCCCAACCTAAACACGACACTTTTCACAGATAAAACAAACTGAAAACTAAAGAAAACATCCATTATCAAACAGAACTCCAGTATTTACCTATTGCTAATGAAGATCGATCTTCCTTGTCATCTACGCATGATCCTAGATCGGTAACAGCAGAATCTACAGCTTCTTCGCCACTTATTGAAAGCTGTGGTTTATAAATAAAAAAACATCAATTAG
Organism: Sherardia arvensis; assembly: GCA_948330725.1. Taxonomy (NCBI): domain Eukaryota; kingdom Viridiplantae; phylum Streptophyta; class Magnoliopsida; order Gentianales; family Rubiaceae; genus Sherardia; species Sherardia arvensis. The sequence continues at coordinate 30,591,067 of OX415239.1, forward strand.
CAAGGATTCGATGCATCGAATTGTTGATTTATACATCAAAATTGATCGGAAATTCAAATTGGAACTCACCTTGCTTTGGATCTCCATGCCCGTAGCTTAAACCAGTGAAATCCAGTGTTTTTGCCCCAAATTATTCCTCGCGTTTGCGTTCTGCTCTGTGAAATCAAGGTAGATCTGTGATTTTAGCAGAGAAGAAATCTGGCAGGTTTTTGGTTCCGTATGGTTTTTGGTTCCGTATGGCAGGGAAATTGGAGAAATACGTGTGGTTTCTGCAAAATGGGTCCACTTTGTTATAACCCGCTTTATATCCGGGTTTTGACCCGTGAAAATCTCCTCAACTTGGTATATTTGCAGTTCAGTCCCTGGTCTATATCATTGCTAGATATAGACGGTCACTCAGGAGACCGATTCTTAATGTAATGATAATTAATACAATTTTGGTAAGAATTCTTGTCATGATTGAGTTCTTCTTTCCATACTAATCCTTTGCTCTCTTCTTTAATTTCTTTTTAAATTATTATGGTAATACAGCTACCATATGTTAGACTTTAAAAAGTCAAGAAAATTGTATAAACATGAGATTTTATAATTATGGATATACACTTTCATCAGTACAAACCCAACAAGCTTAAATTTCATGCCTTTTTATTATATATTTACATGCGTCAATTGCCTAGCTTTTTGTACTTATTCAGTTGTAAAATTTCACTTTATATAATTATAAATTACATGTTTTTTTAATAAAAAATTATATATTTTTAAAAATATTTTGACTTCTATCAATTATTTTATCGATGAAATGTGTGCTCATGGATTTGTCTAAATTCATGAAATAAGATTGTTTTTGTATTTTTTAAATTATAGTATTTTATATTTCATAAACAGAATAGTGTTACAAAATATATGAATGTCTATATATGTTTAGAAATATCTCGTATTGGTATATCAAATTAAGTAATTTATAAGGAGAGAATATATCAGATATATTATGGAGTAGAATATGTGGAGACAATATAGGATAGATAAGTATGAAAATAAATACTATAATTATGATTAAAGCTGTATTAATTATCATCACATTAAGTATTCTATCTCTGCACAAATTTTGATTGGAATATATTTGTGTTAACTAATATATTAATATATTTAACAAGTGCCCAGCCGTTATTGAAATTGGTAGTTGACTTTTTAAGCTTCTGACTTGAATAGAATAACTATTATGCTCGATCTTTAAATTATTTTTACAATAATATTAATAGGTTTTGATATTATAGACTATTCAATTTTTAATAGTTTTGAACTTATCTTAAACATATGAGTAACATTGTTAGTGACTGAGAGAGTGTCACAGCTCTTTTGGAAGAGCATATTCTCTCAAATTTATTTGATTATGACTAAATTGAATTCAGTTAAACTAAAATAAAAAATTAATATTTTAAAGTCTATTTATATGCTGACTAAATTAAGCTGAATTATATTATTATGTATTTATCAAAACTAAACTGTGATTGAATTAAATTATAATAAACAGGGATTAAGATCATTTATATTACATCCTTATCCATACAAAAGTAATAAAACCCGTTTAATGTTTTGGAAAATATGAAATATCTCAAAAAATCTCAAAGTTATAAACTAATTAATATATTGCAAACAAGTCCAAAAACAATATCATTGCAGATGGTCTAATCTTTTAAATCTATTCTAATATTGTAAATGAATCAATTAAGCTGGAATGACAAACAAAAGTTACAAACACCCAAATTGATCTAATAAACATATGAGAACTTATACGTCTTATCATAAGGTTATATGGTAGGACGGTCTCACCTAAGAATTTATACCATCGCAACTAGATCTGCAGTTATTCATTTAGTCAAACTTGCTCAAATTTAATCTTAAAATTAAATTGGTATATTATTTTGTTGGATTTGGAATATTGCATATGTTCAAAAAATCAAACTAGTAAAATATTTTTCTAAACCCTAATTAAAATTGTTAATAATCAAACATGTTTTAAGTTAACTAACAAAAGAGTGTGCAGATTAATTAGGACCAAGGGAGGAGTATACTTGTTGTTTATATAGTTATTCTGTTCCGCGCTAGATGCTACTCCCTTTGTTCTAACATGTTTTTCACAATTTGATTTTTACACTGCATCGAACCTTAACCAAATATTTGAATATATATCGTTAGAATCTTGGCAATGCATAGTATTTAAATATTAAAATTTTATTTTCCAATAATATACGTAATGAAAGATATTATTGGTCAAAGTCGTGTGTTGGGTAGTGTGAAGTATAAATTCAAATTGAACAAAATAGCCTTTTAAAGCAGTACTTCCCCTTTAATATAAGTAGACTCATACACAACGGTTAAGTCTGTCCGTGATCCAATCGCTCCGGGTTGTGGATTGACGGTCACATGCCATACGGCACCCTACTACTCGACCCATCTTGGAACAAAATGGTGTTGTGTCGCCTCCGACTACTACACCCGCTGTACGTCACGCTGTTGTGAGTCCGCTGATGGATGTCGTGTGTCGACAGAGAAGTGTCAAGTGCAAGCCTTTCCGTTTTGTTTTAGAGCAGCCCGGTACTGCTTCTCCGTTTTGTTTTGTAACAGCACCAGTACTGTGTCGCCGTTTTGTTGAAGCAGCACGAAACTGCATCGCCGTTTTGTTTGTGCAGCACGATACTGCGTCGCCTCCATCTTTATTCAGCCCGCCTTTATTCAATAAACCCTTTTCACCGGATTGCAACAACTCCACTGTTCTTCTTGAGAACACATTTGGAGGATGTCGCCGGATTTCTCCAAACATCGGTTGGAACATGGTCTATATCCCGCTGGAGATACGGGTTCGGACCCTACTGTGGTCTGATTCTATGTAAGGGTTATCAACCTTGGGGTGCCACAACTCCACAGTTCCATTGGGACCTGTAGGAGGTTGTAGCCGGATTTCTCCGGTTCATCAAAGTGATAACCCAAAATAGACAAAACCACACCTACCCCTAACTATCTAATAACTATAAAACAATCCGACAAGAAACCCATCACCCTTCGGATTTATTGAGCCTATGAAACAATAAAAGTCAAAAAGAAAATTAACAAAATTAAAAACACCAGTAATAAAACGTGTCAGATGTGGCCCAGCTGCTGCTTCACTCGCCGGAAAACCGTCGGCCGCCGGTGATTCGTTGAGTGTCGGAGAGAGCTGCTAGATACCACCTATCACCTAACGCCGATGGATCACAAGCTGTGCCTTCAAGAGAGCCGCTCCTTTTAGATCTGAGGCTGCTGGGATGACTGCTGGGATTTAGAGATCGGAGCCGGGGAAGCTATGAGGCAGCGGTATAGCGGCGGCAAGGGGTCTTCCGATCGCGGTGAAACTGCGGTCTTGCGGCGAAGAGGTCTAACTCACTGATTTCCGGCGAGGCGTAGAGGTAGAAATCTGACAGGTCTTGGACCTGGTAAAAGGCGGAGAAGGGTGGTGATGGGGTGGTGGGGAGGCCGCCGGGGTGGACGGAGACGGCCTCCCCTGCAGATCTGGGCTTGGGGGTTTTCGGGGCGAGAGGGAGAGGGGGTCAACAGGGAGAGAGAAAAGTTCGGGAAAAGTGTGACTTGATGTTGTGGAAAAATCATTAGTAAGTTCGAAAACGACTGACGAGGTGATGGGTGGAGAGCTCTGGCGCTCCCTTTCCAGAGCATAATGTGGCGCATGATTGTTTACTAATAGCTTATTTGAGTAGTGTAATACTCATGTTCATTTAAAATGATAATTTGATGAAATTCAATAATATTTGTATTTTTAATATTCAATTTAGTTCAAATTCAAATTGATAAAATTCAAATTTTTAAGCATAATGAATTAATGATGGTATTTTTTTTGGTACATTAAATTTTTCATAATTTCAATTCAATTCATTCCAACCTCACGGGAATGAGGCCAAAGTTGATTAATGATTTTTTTTAATTAATCTCGATCTTTTGCTATTTTTTGTACATTTTATGCACGTAAAAAAACATATGGAAAATTCAAGGAATAATTGTAATGGAAATATGAGTATAATACACCATTAAATTGCGCCCAAATCACGATGACAAATAAAATAGTAACATTTGATGTCCAAAGGCTGAAGAAGTTCTTCTATCTCATAGACTCATACAACTCCAAGTCTTCAGAATCACCATCCTCGTATACTACACGGTATCAAACGCCCAAGGACTTCATTACTTGTCTCCCACCCAACCATTTACGAGGCCATAGGTGGCTTAGTATCATAGTGGCAGTGTTGGTTTTAGGCATTAATCACAACTGATGCCTCTCCTAGTACACTTAAAGTCCCACTCGGCGACTCCTTGTCCGTTTGTATGTCAAAAATAATTATTTATCAGTATCAGTACGCATATGCACATCAACATGTAAAAAGCGTGCAATCAATGTATAGAAGACAGTGGACTCTGCAGCGATAAAAATGTACAATCCATCTCATAATTAAAAAGTAGGGCAAATGAGATTGATTCCCTTAATTGTATTTCATTTTCAATGCTCATAATCTACATTTAGTTATGTTAAAACACTATCAACTCTGAACCCTTGAAATTTCACATTAAGCACAAAAGAAGGGCTTGATTCCCAAAAAACACAAGAATCATTATTCCAAAATCTTGATCACACACTTTAATAAAACAGATCGAATGCCCTCGTTTTGATGCCCACATGCTAAGCCTTAATAACTACTCATATTTTTGAAGACAATATACACTATGAACTCAATCCACCAAACCCTGTATACTTAATCCTCCAATTCACCAAAATAAATCATCTTTATAAAAACATGTCATGTGCATAGCGTTTTGCAATTGCTTAGTATATTCCATCAAAAAAGAAGTAGTGCAAAAGAGATTGATTCCCAAATATGCAGTCGATTTTCAATGTTCATAATCTCTATTTTCTTATTTTAAGATGATACTCTTAATTCTTTTACCTCATGAACCTTATAAATTCAATGTAGTAACAAATAACACAATAATCATTTCAAAAGCACATCAATCAATTCCAGAAAATAAAAGAATCATTTCAAAATATTGATGATCCTTTAACCAAGCATATGAATGATAAGCACTAATAATTACTCTTGATTGATGTATGGCGGACACCAGCACTTCGACGACGAATCTTACTCACGAACTGACCTGCAAAACAAAGCCTCGGGTGTCCCGAGGGTAGACACTCCGACGTTCAAATTAGTATGATGCGTAAGGCGTATTGATGTACTATGAGATAAAAAAGGTGTACCAAACCTTTGGTGTATTTATATGACTATAATCCGTAGATCACCAAGATATGTATTTATGGTAGTAATACAACTCTTATGAGAATAGTAGTTGTATTACCATGTATAGAAGAAGTGTATTTCGACCATGGCTAAATTACCATGTTTAGGAGTATGTATATTCCTTGTAGAACATTCATAATATACGCATTCCTTATAAGGATTAGGATTGATGGACCCGTGGATCCATCCTCCGCGTAACTCGAGCCCACGACCCTTCTCGGGCCCTGATCCGAGTATGAATGGGGCTCGAATACGAACCATGGACTTATCAGTAGCCCCAAGATAGATCTTCAGAATTTGGAGTGCTCCATCTCGAAAATTGAAGTAGAGGCTTGCTTCTCGAGGGTCAAACCAGTAACTCGAGGGAGGAGAACTCGGGGTATTAAGCTCGGGGTGTCCTTCTAGGACTATCCTCTCGAGCTCAACCTTCTGAATATCTAGTTTCAAGTTCTTTCGTATTCCATCTAAATGTATGGATGGCTGAGATTAGCTTCCTTTGAAATCCAGATGGTAGTTACACGTGGCGTGCGTTCATTGGTAAATAGAAGCGGTCTGTCCCCCGTCTCTCCAATTGCTTGCCTTGGAACCAGAATCGAGATAATTACTCTTCGTAAATGTTGTCTGGGTTTGGGTTAAATCTCCCAAATCATTCTCATTGTCTTACTTATTCAAAATTTCTTCTTTCCAAGTTCAGAAGACGTATCACTGCTTTATCAAATTTCTGAAGCCCCAATTTCTGTTTTCATAATCATCAGTAAGTGCTATTCTTTCTCCGTTGTTTTATTGTGTATGCTTTTTCCTTTTTCTCTGTGTATGTATTTCCCCCCATACTCTCTATGATCATGAGTAGTAATAGCAAAACGATTTCCGTCCCCCATCATGATGAGAGAGAGTATGCATGTGCTCAGGCTGAAAAGAATAGCTCCCGTGACCGCCGCAGAGCCGAGTAGCGAGTGCGAAAAAGCCTGTAGTATTGAAGAAGAAAGCCTTTGAAGAAGAGAAGAGATTAATGGCCATGGCAAGGAGGGCTCAGATGGAGGAAAATAGCCCCATGGTAATGCAAGCGTCTGGAGGTAGACCATCCATGAATGGTGAAGGTAGTAGCAAGAGGTCGGTGAAGGAAGATAAAGCTCGTGCTGATGCTGCTATCTTCGTTGAAGGTTGTCCCTTTTCGATTCCCTCTGATGCTGATCTCATGTATTTCGGGGAAGATAAGTCTGCGTCAGAGTTAATAACTCCAACCCGGGGGTCATACATGGGAGGTTCTTACAGCATGGGCTAGCCTTCCCTTTTCCCCCACTGTTGAGTGATTTTCTTTAGTGGTATAAGGTGCATCCAGGGCAACTACATGCCAATGTAATAGTAATCATAATGGCCTTGATAACCTGGTGTGCCCGTAAGGGTTATATCCCTAGTCTTGATATGTTGCGGACCTTGTATAAGGTGTCTGTCGCCAAACAATCTGTGATTTTGACTGTTCGAGATACTTCCCTGGGTCGGGCCTTTGTTCTTCCTCAGAAATGTGTGGAATGGAAAAAGGTGAAGTTAACCTTTGACCGAACAAAGTATGAAGTACCTCATTGGAATAAGAAGCTCAGTAATGAGGCCTGGGATGATGTTAAGTCCTCCCATAAATTGCTGAATATAGCTGAGGAGTTGGTGAGGGAGAAGATCAAACTTATAGATGGCAAGTTTGTGTCAGGAGATCACCAGATGGGTTGGCAATGGCCTGTCGAGACGTATAGGTGGTTATACCAAATGCATGGCAGAACTCTTCAAAATGGCAACTATTTGAAGTTGTCTTATTTCGATCAGCCAGAAGGTGTAGAAATTGAATGGTACGAAGCCATTCTAATCCATGGAGCAGGACCCCGTTGGTACAGCTAGGGTGCTTCGGGCCTCTAGGGCAATAGAAGAGAGGGCAGCTCGAGATGAGGTGTCCGAGAATCAAGCTCCTTTGGAGAAGGAAGTTTCTGGATTGATGCCTGATGCTCGGCGTCGATTCAAAAGATTGGTCCAGGGACCTAAGAACACTCGATCAGAAGCTAAGGTCCTTAATGAGACAAAGTGTCTATTCGTACCGGTTGCCCGGGATCCGTCAGATGAGGAGGAGGATGGGGTTTAGCCCTAGTCAGGTGTCCGAGAAAAGAGGTGATTCGGACCTCTGAGTATCCGCAAACCATACTCGGCAGGGCTGAAAATGATGAGTTTGTAACTTCTGTAGTAGTTTCTGATATGTTGCACGAGGGTACTTCTTCTGGTTATGCATGACATTCTCGTTTACACTATATCATTTTTTCTGTTGTTAACTCCCTTGCTTTTATCTGTAGTGGGTGCTTCCAAGACCGAAAGGGCAACAAGCAAGTTGGCTCAGCTATTCAAGGAAAGAGAGCTGAAGGGCCAAGGAACTAAGAGGGATTCAGAGGCCTCAGGAAGCTCCGCTGAAGCCTCTGGTAGGTCCCCAAAGAAGGCCAGACTCGAGCTCGAACCATTGGGTCAGTTCGAGAAATATGTGATGCTTCCTTCTTCCGAGGTCGGGGTTGAGATGGCTTTAGAATGTCCTGAGATAAGCGAGGTATGCTTTTTAACTTAACTCTTAATTCGATTGAAGGTGTAACCTTCTAACTGTCTTGTTCTCTTCTACAGCCTCTGAATCATATGAAGCACTTGTATGGTTCTATTAAAACACTGTACGGCCGCTGCCAAGAACAGGCGGCTGAAATGAAGCTGTTGAGGGAGCAGATGGCCAAGAAATCTAGCGAGTCTTCTGAGCTGATGAAGCGTCTCCAAGAAGAGATGGCACGGGAGAAGGCCAAAAGAGAAGACTTAGATAAGGAGGTTAAGACATTGAAGGAGAATAAAAGACTGATGGATAATTCTTTCCAAGAGCTGCAGAGGAAGGTGGCTGTAGTGGAGGCAGAAAGAGACCGATATGCTGACCCCGATTGTCAAAGGCGGCTGGTTCGGTTGATAATAGATTACTGCATCAACAGCCCTGAGATGGAGGCCCATCGCCAAGAGCATGGCGAGCTTTATCACAAATACGAGTTTCCACAAATGTGGGAGTTGCTTCAGGGTGTCCTCAACGAAGACGACAAGGGATGGTTAGCTGCCGGTTATAATTGGCCAGAGGTGGAAGGAGATCTGGAGAAATTCAGGGCGGGGTTTCGCCGGACTGGGGGATTCAGAACCAACTTGCTAGCTAGTTTGGAATCCTTGGAGAAGGCTTTGACTCTGGAGGAGTTTCAGGAGAAGCTTTGCGGTCTGTATCCCGAGTTGTCATTTTTGGTGGAGAAGCCAGTTGTGGAAGCTTCAACTAGGGGTCAGGAAGTCCAAGATGAGCAGCAAAAGATTGTAATTCCTTAGAGCCTTCACTTCTTATTTAGGAATTATTTCCTTTTGACCAACTTTCGGCAACCATGTACTCCGAATAATATATCACTTTCATGAAATTAACAACTCTATGATTTCCTTTATGTCCAGTGTTGTGTAGCTGCCTGTGTTGAATTGCAGGTCAAGTATGAGCCTGCTCTTCTGAAAAATAAGAAACTGAAGGAAGAGTTGGATGACTCCAAGGGCTGTTGTAGCCTAGTCCGGGAAGATTGTGACAGTCTTCGTGGTCAACAAGTAATAAGTCTAGAGCGGAGGGCTGAGTTGAATAACCAGCTAAAGGAACTTCAGCAAAAGTTTAAAGATCTCAAAGGTGTTCATGATAAGGCTTTGGCTGCCAATAAAGAATATGACCGAGAATGGAGAGAAGCCAAGAGGGAATTGATGAAACTCAAGAGCAAGAGTCATCATAAAGATTCTCGTATATCTGCTCTTCAGCATGAAAACATCGATGTAAATTATAAGATCGCCTCTGTCATTGAAGACTTGAGGGTATGTCAGGCCGAGCTGAATGCTTGTAGGATCCAAATAAAGGAGCTGGATTCCCAAGGTGTGTTTGTCACGCATCCAGTATCTTCAAGGAGAGAATTAGGTGGATCTTCTTCAGGCCCGAATTCGGGGCGAGGAATGGGGCTCCTTGCCCGAGGTGGTATGTCTCGAGGGATGGTTAATCCTCCAATAGGGTCTTTGTGTGAAAGGGGAAAATGAGCGTCACTTACTCCTGGAGTTCATGGTACAATTGGTTCCCCCTCTCGACATGCGTCCATAGAAGGTAGGGGAATCTCCTACATCTTCTCAATTAATGAGGATAGCAGAAGAGAGTAATTGGGGTCGAGGCTTCTAGGGGAACCGAGGTCGTGCCTCTACTTCTACTCGTGTTCGAGGACGTACCCCTGTTTATAAAGACCTTTACAAGGTGTAAGAAGTATAGTAGTGTAATAACACCTTTTAGTTTTTTGCCTTTATAAAGGTCTTTAATCTTTGAGAAGATTGGTTATCAGGCTTAATAATAGCCTAAATAAATATTGGTATGTACCTTAATAGGTGTACCGTAAGGAAGGTCGGACTTCAAACTTCGTGAGTTTGTGCGACTCATATTATGTTGCCTCTGACCATATACTTTTCATAAGTATATTATTTTATTCTAGTCTAAGGTGATTGTAATCCGAACACGTAGCTCAGACAGCTCGTATTAGATAAGCATCAATCACATACTTATAAGTATATAAGTCTTTAGGCAGCAGTCTTTACTTATGCTTTGTAAGGCATAATGTCTCTTTGTTTTAGATTGATATTGACTGCTTAAAATAAAATAGAATATATATGTTGAAAAGAAATTGTATTCTTCGAACCCGTGAGTTCGGTAAAATTAAAAGGACAACCCTGAGTTTGGGTACTCGGGTATGAAGAGTAAAATAAATGATAAAAGGGAAAAGAAGCTTGGCTTATAGGCCTTATTGAAGTAGTTTGGAGAAGGTCTACTTGGTTTTAGCTCCGAGGTACCTGCGTAGGAAGGGCGCCATTATGAAAGGATCCAAGTGCTCTCCTCCGCGAGTTTGCAAGAGATAAAATCCACCAGATTGGGCTGTGGAGACTTTGTATGGTCCCTTTGTCCTTGACTCCAGCGCTCCTTCTAGCTTGTTGGTATACCACGGGCCTACTGGCATTACCAGTTCTCCCACTTGAAAGGTTTGATGGCGTCTCTTGTGCCATAGTGTAGTCATCTCGTCGTAGGCCTCTTCCTCGAAGTGGAATACTAGGGGTTGTTCGAGGTCAGGATCGGGTACCAGATCCCCTAGGATGATGTTGATGGCCGAGATATTGCTTACTTTTCTGGCCTCACGGATGGCTGTAATCATGCAGGAACGTGCCACCCCTTGGTCTCTTTTAAGGCTACCCCTTGTGGTGTTGGAAATTTCAGCATCAGATGGTAGGGAGACCATATGGCCTTAGTTTGGCACATCCAAGGTCTGCCAAGGGTAATGTTGAAGGGTGTGACGATGTCGACCACCACAAATGTGCAGTAAAGGGTTAGGCTTTTCGCTCCTTCTGTTACTGTGATTGGGAGTGTGATCTCTCCGAGAGGTATGACTACATCTCCAGTGAACCCCGAGATCGGGCCCGTAGGCTTGAGGTCATCCTTGGTAAATCCTAACTTTTGGAAGCAATCTTGGAACATCACATCTACTCCGCTCCCGTCGTCCACAAAGACTCTCTTCACCAGGGAGTCCTGTATCGTTGCAGAGATGATAAGAGGGTCAGAGTGGGGCATCTGGTTTGGCACGGCGTCCGCGTCCGAGAAGGTGATGGTTTCCTCGGGGCGGAGCCTCTTGTTGATTGGCTCGGTGTGGGGTATGGCCCGTACACTATCTTTCAGCTTGGTAAGGGAAATTGCTTCTCCCGTGTAGCCGTTGATACTGTTGATGACTCGGTTGGCTCCATTTGGCTGCGGTGAAGGAGGATCTTGAGGATTGTTGCTCCCACCCCCTCTGTTGTTGTTGTTGTTGTTGTTGTTGTTGTTGTTGTTGTTGTTGTTGTTCCGGGTGCCATCCTTCTTCTTCTGCCAGGGTTTTCCCTCATACCTCTTCTGAGTACCCTGGCCGTCACCGGCTATCAAGGGTGCAATCTGTTGCATAATTCCTTGTCGAATCAGCTTCTCGATCTCGTTCTTAAGCTGATAGCACTCCTCGGTGTCATGACCCCGATCTCGGCGATATTGGCAGAATTTCGGAGACCTTTGACGTTCGGCTGAATCCTTCATGGCGGGTGGCGGGCGGGTCCTTTAAAAGGTGCCCGTGAATGGATAAAATCTCAGCCCGAGGTCTAGCCAGAGGGTGTAGGACTCGATGGTTGGTTTGGAGGCTCCTTCTGTCTTCTCGACCTTATGTACCTTCATCTTGGGCTCCTTTCCCTTATTGTCCATATAGGATTCTCGTGGCCTCTTGCCTGTTACCGCGTCTGCTTTACTGGCGTATTTCTTCATGATGGCCTGGAGATGTTGGATAGTAGTAGGATTCTTAGTTTCCAGCTTCATCCTCAGAGTGTCATCATCCACACTCATGCGTGTTTATCAAGAGGATCTCATCTCGATCATAGCATTATGTGGCCAGATCCATATATCTGTGATAGTGCTCTATCACAGTTTCTCCTTCGAGGCGAGGCACATATCCCAAATCTCCGAGGGATTTAGTGAATTTCTTCTTTGGAAGAAGGCGAGGAGGAGAAATTCAGCAAAATCCCAATAATCAAATAAGTTCTCTGGTTTTGTCTGAGTAAACCAAATCTGGGCTTTCCCTCGGAGGTAACTAGGGCCAATCTTGCATATCTCCAACTCATGGAAGTTCCGGGTTTCCAAGATCTTAAAGAAGACCGAGAGGAATTCTCTGGGGTCGCTGGTACCATTGTAGGTATGCAAATGCTCTGGGGCCTTCTTGTTGCAGTCAAAAGGGAGGTTCACGATGTGTTGTGAAAACGGGTAGCGAGCAGATTGTCCTCTGGGTCCGAGGATGCGCTTAATTTCCTGGTCAACCTCATATTTTCCCCGAGTAGGATAGGTTCCGTCTTGGGTGAAAGGCCGATCTGTACTGGTTTTCCACTCGCTCTGAGTTCGCTCCCTTTTCTCGCGCCTGAGTTCTTCCTGGATGCTGTTGATGCGCATCCTCGCACCTCTTCCCGACTCAGTCCTAGGACTTCATTCTGGTGATTGGTTGGATCGGGAGGAGGTGGTAGGTTTCTCTGAATGCTGTAGGGAGGTAGATTTCGGGATAGGTCCTCGAGGAATCTTCATTGTTGATTAGAGTCAGAGGGCGGTGTGGTTCGAGCTCCTGGGATAGACACTCGATTTGGGGCTTCATGCGTCTGGGCACGAAGTTGTTGACTTGAGTTTATCAAAGACGCAACGAAGTCAAGGTATTGAGAATGTAAATCCCTCATCAGTGCTCGGACGTCCTCAGAAATTTCTCTCGGGGGAGTGTCCGAGATAAGGTTGATATTGGGTTGTCCAGAGCTCGGAGGAGGGGGGACTGTATGTCCGAGAGGTTGGTTCAGGGATGCCCTTAGGCGTATTTGTCTCTCTTCTTCTTGCTGTCTTCCTGCGAGGATTTGTTGATCCCTTTGCGCTCTCTCTTCCACGGAGAAGATTGAGTCGGGTACATTGTACCCAACCCATTCTCCTGGTCTAGGCCTTCTGAATTGTTGACGTGCTTGCTATAATTCATGTCGGTCTGGATTAAGATTCTTGGGCCCGAGTTTGGCACTTCGGACACAACAGGGTTTGATCCAGAGGGTGGTACTCCGGACACGACATGATTGGGATCGGAGGAGTTCGGAACGCTGGAGTTTCTGGCACCTACGGTTGAGCTCTGGGGTGGTTCTGACGTGGAACGTGCCTGGGATTCTCTGGGTCGACCGCGTCCGTGTCCTCGGGGAAGTTTCTCTCCTTCTTGATTGCTCAACTTCAGACATGGCGTGGAAAACTTGTTGATCAGGCGCACAGGATCAGATCAGAGACAAAGTTCGGCGACGTCGTCAATAGATGTGGAGTCCCACCGGGCGTGCCACTTGATGTATGGCGGACACCAGCACTTCGACGACGAACCTTGCTCACGAACTGACCTGCAAAACAAAGCCTCGAGTTTCCCGAGGGTAGACACTCTGACGCTCAAGTTAGTATGATGCGTAAGGCGTATTGTATGTAGTATGAGATAGAAAAGTTGTACCAAACCTTTGATGTATTTATATGGCTACAATCCGTAGATCACCAAGATATGTATTTATGATAGTAATGCACCTCTTATGGGAATAATAGTTGTATTACCATGTATAGAAGAAGTGTATTTCAGCCATGGCTGAATTACCATGTTTAGGAGTATGTATATTCCTTGTAGAACATTCATAATATACGCATTCCTTATAAGGATTAGAATTGATGGACCCGTGGATCCATCCTCTGCGTAACTCGAGCCCACGACCCTTATCGGGCCCTGATCCGAGTATGAATGAGGCCCGAATACAAACCATGGACTTATCATTGATGGAGATCAAACTAAGGCAATCCTCCAACTCTATATACTCAGTCCACCGATTCAAATGTACCAAACTCTATAGACACTCAAGTGTTAACACCGAAGAAGGGTTTGATTCTGAAAACCACATGAATCATTTCAACATCTTGATGATCATATAATTTTTCTTTAACCAAGCGGTCAAAGGCCCTTTTTCTGATGCCCATATATTAAGCCCTAACAACTGCTTCCGAAGAATTTTTTTTAAAAAAAAATCGATTCACCAAATCTATGTACTCAATTCCCCAGAATCTATAGACTTAATCCTCCAACTCTGTATATTCAATATACAAAACTAAACTAGCTAGAAAACTGCATGAAAAGGTCTAAACTTAGGGGAAACCAATTACATGATATGTGATTTTACCAATGTTTATACGTTACTGTCAATTAATTAGGCAATCCTCCAACTCGATCCATATAAAACTAATTTAGCGTAGAAGCAAGAAGAAAAAGACCTAATCCAATGGATTAATTGCGGATTACACAACAAATTAGACACGAATATTCAAAAAATTAAACCTCACAAACATTCAATTCCACTAAAAATGCCAATCACTACGTGCTGCACATTTTTACACATGATTGAGAAATCGAACTAAGTTATAAAATATATTCACGGCACAAAAAAGAAATGATCTGGTGTAGTTAAGCATCGGATAAACATAATTAACTCCTGAATTTTACCACAAAAACAATTAAATACATAAAAAAATAAAGAAGAAATAAACTTAGCACAAGGAGAAAATCCTTCACACAATTGTTGTAAAATCCTAAAATAAATCTTTCTTTTTTATGTCTTATTATTATTATTAATCATTCAATCTATAATGTAAAAATGAGCCACATATATAGACTGGGCCTTGAATATTGGGGGTCCATCTCCCCATCTTCTCATTGAAATTTGCAAGCGGAAACGTAGTGTAACAACAACAAGCAAAGAATACAATTACGCATCTTACCGGCGACTGGTTACCAGTGAGCTTCCAACCGCCTCCGTCTACTTGATCAGTTCGTAATCAGTCCAAATTGTTGATTTCTTTAGCGTTTTTGTTGAAAGTTTTTTCCCCGATCGACTCTTTTACTGAACTCTGGTTCGGTCACTTTGATATTCGGGTTGTTTATGTTATTTTTCTTTGTTGATTTCATATTTCAATTAATAAGACTATCTTGTGAATTTATTTCCTGAATTAGCGAGCAACAACCTCAATGTTCATACTATTAATTGAGTTAATCAGACATGATTTAAATGCAGTTGAGGTATTTAATTTGAACATGATTTAGATAGTATTTTGCGGAATTCAGCTTACAAAACCTTGGGGTATGGGTGGCAAGAGATCCCAAATTCCATTGGGTATCAATATAAAAAGTTGAATATGTTGAATATTGTTCTCTACAGTAGTTATCATGTTGTTGATTCTCAATGTATCTTGTGTAACATAGCAATATGCTCTTGGTAACATCGAGGAATAGAGCTTTGTCAATGTGTATGGAGCTGACCGAATCTTTATTTTGTCAAGCATTCATCCAATGTTTGGCATTATTTTTCACATCATTCTTCAAGGTAGGATTCTTTACTTTGTGAACTGTATGTATGTTGATGCTTCTGTAATTTATTCAAATGAGCAGTTCTGAGTTTATTTCTATGAACCATTTTCGAATTATATAACAAATCTCAAATTTACACAGGCATCTTGTTTCTAAGGAGAAAATATTTGGACCTCGTGTATCATATTAGATTGTGCTAAAGATTAATCATTTGACAATATTTTTGTTTTGTAGATTATGAAGGTAGTGATTCTGATTCTGAAGGCTATGATGAAGGAGGGGGAGAATTTCTACTAATATTAGAGGCTTATGAACACGACTTAGCGCTTGACTTTTGGTCTTCAAAGTTCAGTGGAATCCATAGAGATATGTACCTTGCTAACTTATGGGAGTGTGACAATAGAAGACTTGGAGGACTTAGAAGATAATTAATGTAATTCTTGTATATTGTTTGTATGCCCGTAAGGTTTAATTTGTAACAGTTAGGATCCTCTCCGTAAGTATAAATACATGTTCAGTATGTCAATACAGATTACGTTGGAAATTAGTCTTTACATGATATCAGTTGCCTAGGTTCCTAAATCCTCTCTTCTCCCATAACTCTTCCGCCTCTCTCTCTAATCTTCTGCCGCCTCACGCAAACCCTTCTCATCGAAATTTTTTCTTATTTATTTTTTTGTTTTCTGATTTGCAATGGCGTTGAGTGATGACAAGTTCAACATCACCACCATGATCCACTTGCTTCCGGCCAAGTTGGATGCTTCGACGTACCTGCAATGGAAGCAGCAGGTGACGTATGTGCTCAAAGCTCAGGGTTTATTTGGCCATCTTGATGGCTCCATTCCTTGCCCCGTTGTTCCGCCGCCGCCTATGGACGCGTCTTCTTCCTCTTCCCCGCCCGACGCCGCTGCCAAGGTTGAGCTGGATGCTTACGAGAAAACTCAGCCTGCTTGCCTTGCCTGGCTGACTCTGGATCAGAGACTCTTTGCTGTTCTTCTGGCCTCCCTCTCGCCGGATGCCAGGAATGTTATCTCCCAGTGTTTGACTACGAAGGACATGTGGGATACCTTCGCCAGCACGTACCAGCACAACGCAGTCACAGCTGCCTTCAACCTCCGTCAGCAGACTGGTATGCTTCGTCAGACTGGTACTGTTCAGGATTTGCATCTTAATTTTTTAAAGATTTTGATCAATTAGCTGTTTTGAGTGATCCCGCTAGTGAACGGGATAAGTTAATGTGGTTTCTCAACGCTCTAGGTCCTCAATTTCAACAGTTTAATGGTCTTGTATCTGTTAGGGACCCTTTACCTTCGTATTTATCTATTGTTGATGAGACTAGGCGTTTCGAGTCTTTTATGGTGAATCAATCGTTGCAGGGACAGACCGGGTGTGGACCGGTGGCATTCGTGGTGATACGTATTTTCTTGGTAATTTACTTTCTTGCATCGGAATATATATAAATTGCTTTGGGATATGAAAATTGCTTGAACAGCTGTCAGCCAATTAACTAGAAACCACGAACACCTGTCATGAGCGACTCAACTGAATAAAAATCACAATCCTAACATTAATATGGAAATAATAAATCTAATTCTATAACTATTATGGAAAATAAATAAAATCTTACTAGAATTAAAACACATATTTATAGGAAAATTCTTGGTAAGAGAATAATTCCTAATTAACCTAGTTTTCCATTTATACTCGTATCATTCTCCTCTTCTTCGAAAAGAATTGTCCTCAATTCTTGATATTCTTCATCTCCAATCAATATGAGTATGTTGCTTCCATATATTTGAGATGCGATGTACTTGCTTTTGCCAATCCCATCTTGTATCATCCTTCCCGAATTTGAATGGATTCTCCCTCGAATTCGTCCTCTCAGTGACCCCTTGTCAAACTCACAACCTTTCGAATATCGATCAAATGACACATGACTAAAGTTGTGATGTGTAGCAAAGTCATCAGTCTTTCCAAACTCAGAAATTACATGACTCCAAAGTTCATCATTCTCAAGAAAAGAATTAATCGATTGATCATTCCGTGAAAATATAGATTTTGTTTTCTCAGCAATTTTGTATCGAGCTTCAAAAATCATAGGATGAACCAATTCTTTCTCTGCATCTTCCTCTTTTATACCAACATCAAGTATTGCCATGTCACTTCCTTCAAGATCTTCTTCTTTAATCTCATTATGAACATTAAGGACTATAGAACATGAGTACATAACACTCTCGGTTTCAATCAGAGGAGTAGAATAATCATTAACATTGTAGACTTCGGTTAGAGAAGTAGAACTATCCTCCTCACCATCCTCAACGACATCTTCAACATTAGCATCAACACAACCATCAACATCATTCTTTGCCTCAAATTGCTCGTTACTCGCCACAAGTTCAGCCACAGTTAAAGACTCTTATTTTAACATATCGGTAGAAGGTAAGAATAGTCGATCAAGATGTTTCTTCAATTTAATCCATGAGTTGATTTCTGATTTTCCCTGAACCCTTCGCTCAAATTCCAAAATTTCATACCACAAGGATGCACGCGCTGTGAGTTGTTTTATAGCCATCTCGCACCTCGAGCGACCATCATACTCTTTAAAGTAAAAAATTCTCTCACATTGCTGGATCCATTCCAAATAACTTTCTTGGTTTACTTTATCTCCAAATTTCGGGATATCGAGCTTAAAACCCTGTCTCACGAATTCTGACACAAGCGCCATCTTTTTCTCCAACGAAGCCATACGTTCTTCCATATTTTTATATTTATTCTCCATGACCGTTCACAAACTAGAATTTGTGAAAGCCTTGCTCTGAATACCACTTTAATGCGTATTTTCTTGGTAATTTACTTTCTTGCATCGGAATATATATAAATTACTTTGGGATATGAAAATTGCTTGAACAGCTGTCAGCCAATTAACTAGAAACCACGAACACCTGTCATGGGCGACTCAACTGATTCTTGAAATTGAACAACTGTCAATTAATTCGGAAAACCTCCTTTTTCTTTATAATAAATCTCTGTCCAATTACAAGGCTGAGGCATATATTTATAACCTCGAATAAAAATCACAATCCTAACATTAATATGGAAATAATAAATCTAATTTTATAACTATTATGGAAAATAAATAAAATCTTACTAGAATTAAAACACATATTTATAGGAAAATTCTTGGTAAGAGAATAATTCCTAATTAACCTAATTTTCCATTTATACTCGTATCACGTGGCCAACACCCAGCAGCCAGGAGGAAGCCTAGCAGCCAGGAAGAGAAAACGGTCGCTCCGGCGGCGGCAGACCCTCCTGGCAGTCTTCCGGTGGTGGTGGTGTGTCCACATCCGGTCCTAATGTCCAGTGCTATACATGTGAGGGTTTTGGGCATGTTTCGCGACAGTGTCCTTCTGCTGCTCCGCGTTCTGTAGTTGCTCCAACTCAGCCCTATGGTCAACCAGCCCTTGCTGCTCATCCGAGCCAATTTCGCACTCTCCTCCGGCTAATGTGGCTCAACTATATCAGCCGTATGCTTCCCAGCAGTCTCAGCAGTATGCTCCTCCTCAGTACCAGCAGTACCAGCAGGCTCCGCAATACCAGCAGGCTCCAGCAGTATGCTCCGCAGTACCAGCAGGCTCCGCAGTACCAACAGGCTCCTTCGGATCCACGTCCTTGGTATGTTGACTCAGGCAGCACTAATCACATGAGCTCTACAACATCCAATCTGTCAAGTGTGATTCCTTATAATGGTAATACTCTCGTCTCTGTTGGGAATGGGGCTTCTATTCCTATAGCTGGTATTGGTGATGCTAGGATTAGCCCTACTTTACACTTGTCTGATGTTTTACTTGTGCCTGCTATCACAAAAAATCTCTTATCGATCAGCAAGTTGACTAAGGATCTTTGTGCTGTTATTGCGTTTGATGATCAGTCTTTTGTTATTCAGCACAAGCTCAGCAAGGCAATCCTGGGCAGGGGGCACAGTAAGGATGGGTTGTATGTGTTGGACAGTGGTGTGACAGCTTTTCTTGCAAGTGTGAAGACAAATAAAAACCGAGCTTCTTTTGAGACTTGGCATGCTCGTTTAGGACATGTGTCCTCTAGAACTATTTCTTTATTAAACAGAACTGGTTGTTTATCTCTTACTTTTGTACTTCCTAAACATGGGTTGTGTGAACCGTGTGCAATGGCTTAGGGACAGAAGTTTTCTTTTATTGAGAACTCTAGACGTGCTGATCACGTTCTTGATTTGATATATTGTGATTTGTGGGGACCTTCTCCGGTTGTATCTGGGAATGGTTATGCTTATTATGCTTTATTTGTGGATGATTACTCGCGGTTTTCTTGGTTTTATCCTTTGTGTCGTATGTCTGATTTTGTTGACGTCTACTTCCAATTTGAGGCACTCGTAGAGAATCAATTCTCATCTCGCATCAAGGTGTTTCAAATTGATGGTGGAACTGAATTCATCAACAACAGGTTGCAGTCACACTTTGGAACTCGTGGAATTCATCATCAAGTTTCGTGTCCATATACACCTGAGCAGAATGGACGAGCGGAACGGAAGCACAGACACATCACGGAGATGGGCCTCTCCATGTTGTTTCCACTCACACATGCCACTTTCTCACTGGGATGATGCATTTAGTACTGTTATCTTCACCATCAAAAGGCTGCCAACCCCGATTATTGACAACAAGTCTCTTTTTGAGATACTTTTCGGACGTTCTCCTGACTACTCCAATTTTCACCCTTTCGGTTGTAGAGTCTTTCCATATGTCCGTCCTACAGCAGACTACAAACTAGCTCCTCGTAATCTGCCTTGTGTCTTTTTGGGTTACAGTGCGCACTATAAAGGTTTTCGATGTGTGGATCCAGTTTCAGGGCGTATATACATGACTCGCCATGCTCGGTTTGACGAGAACCATTTCCCATTTTCTACAGCATTGTCAGAAGCTCAGTTCCCCTCGCTTGATGTTTGCTCATTTATCGATCCTACTGATCCTGATCTTGAGACTACCTCAGTTGAGATTATACCACCTCTACGGCCTTGCACTTTGTGTGATGAGTCTTCTTCACCAGCACCGCCTACTGAACGTGATGAGTCTGTTCCGGGAACTCCTGTACCTTCGCCAGTACCCTCGAGTCCGTCCTCTGGTGGATCTTCTGGACAAGCCTCTCAGACTCCTCCTATGTCTCATGCTTCGCAGGCTCCTCATGTTCCACCTGCTCTTCGCGCCCATCAAATGGTCACTCGTCATCAGGATGGAACTAGAGTTGCTCGAAATCTTGGCCCTGATTTCGTGGCTACAGGTCTTCTTGCTGAACTCTTGGTCCAGAAGGAGCCCCGCACGTACAAGGCTGCAGTTAAGGATCCTCGCTGGATTGCTGCTATGGATGAGGAGATTGATGCACTTCAGAGGCAGCGGACGTGGCAGTTGGTTCCTCGTCCTTCCCATGTTAATGTGGTGGGTTCTAAGTGGGTCTATCGTCTGAAGTACAAGCAAGACGGTTCCATTGAGAGATATAAGGCTCGATTGGTGGCTCAGGGCTTCTCTCAGGTTCAGGGTCTTGATTTTGATCACACCTTCAGTCCGGTGATCAAAGCTGCAACTGTCCGTACTGTGCTTGCTATTGCCACTATACGAAAGTGGCCTCTTCATCAGTTGGATGTCAAGAATGCTTTTCTGAATGACGTTCTTGATAGTCCGGATTACATGGCCCAACCGGCTGGCTATTAGGATCCTGCTCGGCCGAATTATGTTTGTCAGCTGAATAAGGCGATCTATGGTCTCAAGCAAGCTCCAAAGGCATGGTTTGATCGGTTCAGTGCTTTTGTTCGTGGACTTGGTTTTGTTGGCAGTCTTTCAGATCCTTCCTTGTTTGTGTTCACACGAGATTCGGTCATTCTCTACCTTCTTATTTACGTTGATGACATTATTCTCACCGACAATGATGGTGTTGCCATTCGTCATTTCATTGCTCGTGCGGATCAGGAATTCTCTGTCAAGGATCTTGGACGCCTCAGCTACTTTCTTGGCTTGGAGGTGACTTATACTACTACTAGATTGTTCTTGGGTCAGACTAAGTATGCTAGGGACATTCTTCAGCGGGCAGGAATGCTGGATGCCACACCTGTCTCTACATCATTTCTTCCGTTGTCCCAACTTCATAGTAGCACCAGTGGTCCATTTCACAATCCAAAGTTGAATCGTTCTCTTGTGGGTGCTCTCCAGTATCTAACCATCACTCGACCTGATTTGTCCTTTGCAGTCAATTCAGTGAGTCAGTATCTTCAGGACCCACGGGATGATCATTTTGCTGCCGTTACTCGGATACTCAGATATGTTCGTGGCACGCAACATTGTGGTCTAACTTTCACCGCTGATGGTGTTTCTGAGGTTTTAGCATATTCTAATGCAGATTGGGCACGCTGCTTGGAGACACGTCGTTCCACTTATGGTTATGCTATTTTTCTTGGTGGAAACTTAGTGTCGTGGAGTGCGAAGAAACAACTCGAGTTCGGAATTCGAGTATAGGGCTCTTGCTAATACTGCTTCAGAGGTTATATGGTTGACTTACATTCTTCGGGACCTTCGTTATCCACTTCTGGGGTCGACTGTCCTTCTTTGTGACAATAACAGTGCTATCTTTCTTGCTGAGAATCATGTTGCTCATAAGAGGGCGAAGCACATTGATATTGATTATCACTTTGTTCGAGAGTTGGTTGCAGCTGGCAAGTTTCGAGTAGGTCATATTCCTACATCGTTACAAGTAGCAGAAATTTTCACCAAAGGACTCAATCGTGCGTTGTTTGATTTCTTCCGGTCCAAGCTTCGCGTTTCGATCAATCCGATACTTCGCTTGAAGGGGGGTGTGACAATAGAAGACTTGGAAGACTTAGAAGATAATTAATGTAATTCTTGTACATTGTTTGTATGCCCGTAGGGTTTAATTTGTAATAGTTAGGATCCTCTCTGTAAGTATAAATACATGTTCAGTATGTCAATACAGATTACGTTGGAAATTAGTCTTTACAGGGAGTATTGTGTAATCATGTTTTGCCTTCTTCCGTTGTGGAAGTGCAATGATTTTGTTGTCCGTTAAAAGTTTCAATTATTTGGATGTTTTCATGTTTTCGTTGAATTGTTGGATCAATTAGATTAATATGATACTTTACATATATAACACTTTAGTTTTTTATCACTTTACATTATTGTTATGCTAATAAGTAAGGCTTTGTTTGTCTGCGCTTATAAGTAGAGAAATTTAGTTCACTTTAATTTAATTTTGAACCATAATTATGATTCTTCATATTCTGTAATGAGTCGATATTAATACAAGTTGTACGCTTTGAAACCCTTCATAAATTCCACTACCATATTGAAAGAATCATTTTTGGTACAAAATAATTAAGAAAGATAAAAATTAAATAGAATTACACAAATTCAACCCCTGGAGAATTGATGGGCTATGGAAAAACTTTCTACGCTGCATAGCGTGACGTCCCAGGTAGAAATTTCCAACTTTACATTAGGATTTTAATTTTGGAAATTCATTTGGGACCCATTGGGATTTAAGAGTATTTCCAATGCTTGGTTTCACTATAGAAAAAGTCATGATCCACGTCAAACTGATTGTTGCCCAAATTAAAATACAGCTCCAATGCAGGGATTCAGTATGACGTGATCTTCTTTCTTTTTTGACAGTCGCAACTTGACCTGCTAGATATAGAGGGTGTTTGTTGGAGAGTTGATTTGAGCAAAATTAGCTTATTGATACCAATTAGCTGTTTGACTGAGTTAAAAAGACTAATTTTGGTGTTTGGTTGAGAGCTGATTGGAAGAGCTGATTGGTACCAAAAATAGCCTTTTCAAAACGGTGAAAATATGAGCCTTTTCAGTTAGTTGATTGCTCTTATTGTCTAAAATACTTGTGTCCCTATTTTTTATTATTTTATATTCCGTAGATTTCTTTGGTTCCTATTACATGTTTTCTTCTTTCATCTTTTTTTTTAATTAGAAACCATCATAGATGGAGGGATCTTTATTAGGTTCCCCGGGCCTTCATTAATCTCCTCAAAGGGAGGCAATTTGAGAGATTACAGAATAAGTTGAAAACCTAAACTGTATCTAGAGCGCAGTGTACGCTGTTCCTAAATCTAAAAATTGCGATGAAATACATCTGAACATCCTAAAGTCTAATGCCCGAAAGCATCTAACTATCTGGCAGGTAAAGCATCAGTAACTTGCACCAACCCCAACAGTAAGATCAGAGTCAACCAAGTCTACCAGTCTAAATTCATTCACAGAGTTGCCAGAAATACATCGTCAAGACTATTCTGACTTGGATTTCTCCTGCACTGTTTCAGAATAGAGACTAGAAGCCCAAGGTATTTTCCATAGCGCGGCTAATCCGTTTACAAGGAAAACAGCATATAGGCACTGAATACTCGATAAACTAGTCCAAATAATTATGCAAAAAGACCCAAATGAAGCACATATTTTATCTGACATAAACAAATAAAGAAAAGAATAGAAACCATTCATCTGCAACTGGATCCAAATATTGTCGGTGGGGGAGGCTGAGGAGGTGTGGCGCGTGCAGTCACGCTTTGGCGCGTTGCGTCAGGATGGAGGTGCGTGTTCCCGGCGAAGGATGAATCCGATGATACGCCGGCTTGTTCACGACTCGACGGCGCGTGGTGGCGCGTGGCAGCTGGGTCGGCCGCGCGTGAGGCGCGTGAGTAGGCCTCCGTGTCCGATCTGGTCGTGTAGGAGTCGGATCTGTTACCCCTTATGGTTCCGGCAGCAAAAGCAGCGGTTTTGGCGGTCCTCCGGTGACCTCCACGGCCGGCGACTGTCGGAAACTGTCTTCCGTCTTCCTCACACATCGGCGAGGAGGAGATCGCGTCGGTGGACTTTCCATCGTTGGATCGGCAGCATCGGCGGCTCCGAGCTGTAGTAGCTGGCGGGGATGGCTGATTTCCGGTGTGAGGGAGGAGGGGTGACTGGGTACTGAAAGGGGAAAGATAGGGGGTGGAAGGGGTGGTCGGGTTGCGGCGAGGAGCGCCGGCGTTAAGCCCCGAACCACCCCTCCGATGAGATCTGGTTTTGGGGGAGTCGGTACAGAGGGGAGAGAGAAAGTCAAAAGGATTCGATCTCGACGGTTTTCTTCTTTCGTCAAAGGATTAATTAACAGAATTCCTATTTGCAGGTGTTTTTACTAATGTAGTTTGTATTTTGATTGAAACTCACAAGATTTCCTTTATTAATTTATCTTGTTCAAACATTAGCCACTTGATAGAGGACATATTTGTCTTTCCTAGAAAGAATACGGACTGTAAAAGTAAAATACAACCTGCAAATAGCATGACCCTTAATTAATCCTTTCTAACATGCACGTTTGAATTAATTCAACTAAGATTAACTACTTTTTCCTATCAGTTTTTTTAAAACATATCCATCTATTGTTTATTAAGAAACGTGTATATAATTCCTTTTTATAAAAAGAAACACACACACATATATTAGGTTGTGGAAATTTGCACATAGTGCAAACCCGACTCGAATGGTAAGATATTCATTTGTGAGTTTTTCACTTCCTTTGTTTGAAATTATTAAGCCAATGGAAAAGAAATATATCCGTATTTAAATTTAGAGAGATAATTTATCAAGAATTTCGATAGACAATTTGTATTTAAAATATGTTGACTATATTGATTTTTATTGTCCCAACATAATATATATATAATCTTGTGTTTATGATGATTGTATTTTGCAATCTTTTTCTATCTCAGCCTTGCTCAGAATGTTGCGACTTTTCTCGAGTCCCTTGAGAAGTACCAAAATTCAGGAGCGATCTAGAAAATATGTATAAAAGGGGTTGTGATAATTTTTCTCATATATATTTTAAAAGTTCTAGTCTTTTTAATGATTTTTTAGTTCAATTTTAGTATATATGTATGTGTATGCATATATAAATATGTATATATTTGTAAATAACTGCTTTATATTTTTAAATATGTAAGTTTCATACTTTTATAAGAGTTTATGAGTAAAGTTACAAGTTAAACAACAATTAGTCTATTTTGATAGCCTTTCAAAAAAAACATTAGTCTATTTTGGTAGAAATAATGATCAATATTTAATTAAAATGAAGACCATATTTCTATGGAGATAATTCATAGTAATTAAATCTATACTTCAAATAATAGAAATAAATACTAATTGAAAGCTACAGATTAATATAATAACAAAGTAAAAACAAATTAATGATATTTAAACATAAAAATGAAAGCAAATGGACTTATATGATTGGACCACTAAATATAAATGATGGGACTAGTCCATGACCAAATACCTTTGTTCTTTAACTAATCGGCCCACTTTCATTCCCTCTCATCCTTCTGCCTCCTGGAATGATTAAATAGAACCTTACACGGCCGGAATCTTTCATCGGAACGGCGAGATGGCTCCGAGTGTTTGGGAGCATGCATTCGACGTTGGACGGCCTACGAACGGGGTCTTTCGATATCGATATGATTGCATTCGGAACCCATGGTGTGACGTTGGCGATCCCTTCAGCAGGGCCTTCGCGACTGGGCTGCCTCAAGTCGAGTTTTCCGAGCTGCCCGTTTTCGGATCGGTTTGAGTGGGACAAAGGAAGAAACGGACCAACTTGATGTGTCCCCTGTGATTGCTAGCCTATTTTCTTGACCCATGAATTTTAAAAAGAAATCATGAAACGGATACAACAAGTAAAGCATGAAGCAGAGAGGAGGATCGAGAAATTTTGAAAAGGGGAAAGTAACCGCCTACCGTACCTAAAACAGAGGATGGCTCACACATTCACGCTTAATATATACTAGAGGTTGGTGGATGCACTTCGTGCAATTTAACCCGGACCCTTGGCTATAAAATCTGCATTTCTTGGATTGTTTGAAAAGATCAAAATTCAATAAATAATAGTTTGTTCACTTTTAGGTATTTGTGTAGCTAACAAAAGAAAAACTTCATAAAGAGAAAACTATACAATTATTAATACTGATTTGCTTCGTTCACTCACACGTTTTGCTCTACACACTATTGTTAGTTTCGTTAGAAATTCCTATGCACGTCCATATATTTTTCTCTGTAGCTAATGATATACTATAATTAAAATAAGAGCACCCTCCTAAATGAAATTGATGATAATAATAATAAGGCATAAAACTACTCACAAAAAGAAGTCACAACAATGTATTCACATCTGTTCGTTCCATAAAAGAAATTTTGAAAGGAAAATTTTAACTTTGTATACACATTTGTAAAACTAACAAATTAAAAATAACATAATTGCATTATGAATGCTGCCACAAATAACTCATTCATTACTATACTATTGTACATGTGCTGACATGTATTATATTCCAAGCAGATATAATTTTCAAATACACGCTAATCTTCTTCAAGCAACAAACCTCCAACCAATGATATATAACTGCAGGAATGTACTCTTGCTCAATGCCCCTTCTCAGTCTATGCAATTCTGCACCTCTTCAACCAGTGCATTTACCCTAACTTTATACTCTTCATATTCTCTCTGTGATAATAGTCCAAAGAAGAGAGTTTAGTGTTTTAGAGTCAAGAAGCAACAATCTGAGCTAAAAATGCTTACTTTCATTGCCCGGCGTTCCTTGACAAAAGAAGGATGCACTTTGTCCTTCAAGTAATCAAACTTCTGAGAGAAATAAAACTCTGGCGCTCGTGGCTCAATCGAATACTTGTTGCAGAATGGGACTCATCTTCTGGCAAATTCTGAGGTCTCAACAAGAGACTCGAACGAAAGCATTGCAGCACCATCATCAGAGACATAGTAGGAGACCTTATCACCGGGTAGTCCACAGCAAGAATCGAAAGAACCATATTTGCAGTGATCAAAGGAGGCTCTTTTAAAGGATCAATTGTGCTCACAAAGAAGTCCACTGCAAGCAAGCTGAGCTGGTTCCCCTTCTCTTTCATACATGTTCAAAAGTGCAATAAAATCATGATTTATGCTACAAGTCTAAAACAACAGGATAATCATGCTAAATGAAATCATTGTTTCATCTTCGGTCAGGATAATATAACATCGAGACATCCTCACAATCGGTTTGGTTATAAAAATAAGCCAATCTAATACCATAATAGACGATGAAGATTATACTAATGAAAAGGATAACTAAAGAAATTACCAGTATGTTTTTTGCAGCCAGTTGATTTCCTAGGAGTTGCAGCACCAATTCGCATGGCCGGTATTGAACATTGATGTTTGTTAGTTGTTGATCATAAACATTAGTTGTTTCATAGACAATCTTTTCACTTCTTCCTCTGGAGCAACTTTCCAGGAAGGAATCCTCGCGCCAGTTTTCAACCTGAATATTAATAATGATAAAGATATTGATTTCTGAAGCTAATTATGCAGAGAATCACATCTCATAATCAACGTATCCAAAGCAAAATTCTCTCCGAGTAGTAATATTCAAGCATCTCTTGCTAACACCAACACCAACTCCCTACTCTTTTAAAGTGAACAGAACTAACTAAAACTAAGTTGAACTCTGTACATCTCTTGCTAGTTAAAACAGCTGAACTGAACAAAATCATAGTAATAATAGCACATTCAAACTTTATTATGTCATACTATCAAAAGCATTGAATTTTATGCACATCATACAATTGTGTCAAACTGCAAATTTAGTATACGGAATGTCAGTTTTAGAATAAGCTATGCCTTCTATATGAAATTCACATCAACAACATCACAAATCTGATGCTTAAAAAACATTTCTCATGCATGACTCTTCTGCTGTTAGCTACAGTGTGGACCTGATGGGAATAATCATAATAAACACCACTATTACTAAACAATCCCAATGCAGTAAGTAAAGCATACCTCCAAGACATTCGCTTTATCGGCAGAGCAAAGTTTTCCTAGCCTCTTCCTCGCAGTTTTGAATGCTATGCGAGCAATGCGATCAATCTGGAAAATTTATACACGCATTCATAAGATTTTCAAGTTTTAACTAAGAAAATCAAATCTTCTGTTACAAATTGATGGTTCTTATACATGACCTTCAAAGGTTCAGAAAACAGGTTGAAGAGTGCATTAAGATGTTGGTTTCTAAAGATTATTTTTGGAAATTATGGAGCTCTTTGGGGACTTGGAATGATGAGTTACTTATGCAGAAAATGCAGCACAAGAAATGCAGAAAATGCAGGTTGAAAAATGGAGAAAAGGCAGCTCAAATGCATCACAAGAAATGCAGAAAACGCAGCTTCACAAATGCAGAAAAGGAAGCTCAAATGCAGCACAAGAAAGCCAGAAAATGCAGCTTCAAGAATGCAGAAAAGGCAGCTCAAACGCAGTCCAAGAAATGCAGAAAACGCAGCTCGAAACTTTCTGTCCATCCACAAACTACTGCAACAATTCAGAGCCAAACAAAGCTAGTACTTTTTGCAAATGAGTATGACCAAATTCGTATGCAAATCAGACGCACATCTAATATTGTCATTGAAAATTGCAAAATCAAACAAGAACACACATCAAAATACTAAATGTGCAATAACAAGGCAAAGCCTCGGTTTTGCATACTCCACAAGAGATTGAAGCTTTTACTAAAATCTAGAGGGTGATAAAGAAAAGCAAAGAGCAGATAAAAACAAATTTCAGACTCAAATCTTTTATCCTATCAATTCTTTCAGCTAACTTATCAATTTGCAAAGGTGCTATTTTGTTCATTTGCAACTTGTAAATAGAAGTCAAAAATCCTATCACCGTATTACATTGATATATTTATCTTGATCACATTTATACATTAATTGCAAGTGTACCTTCATCATGTAGACTAGATGAATTGTGTCCATTTTGTCCAGCTTCTTCAGAAAGGGATTCCGACTGAGTACTTTCAGCTAACTTAGAAGTACTTCCCACACACTTGTCCAGCTGCTCAGGAGGATCTGGAATAGGGTCAGCAGGCAAGAAGCGTAGTTCATCCACTGATGTATCAGAATCACTAAAAGCTGAATCTTTATCCATTGTCATGATATCAATTTCATCATATCCCCCTTTCAGAAAATATTATCTATTGTGCTAATAGTGGTCATAGTCGTACCTGCAAAATCAGGACACAAGCCAAAAGGCGAATTGACCACGCCACAAAGTTAGCCACCCCATCATCAATATCTCGAACTATCAGTGAGTACAAGTTTGCGGACAATCATAAAGCCCAGCCAAGCTCCAATCATCCCAAGAAAGAGCGCCAAAAAAACTACCAGCTGCAAAGAATGAGAATGACAAATAAATAAATACCTTCAAAAGGATACATCAGAAACATCACAAAATCCACTGAAAAGTAGCAAAGAAAGAAGGAGAAATCCATATCTAGGCTAATACTGAAAAGCAACAACATTAAATATCAAACAAAACTTAACAAACAGAATCAAAGGTGTCCCTCAAAATCATGAATGAGAGGATAGCTATTAGAACCACCTAATCAAAGGTGCATTCACATTAGGCATTCTCAAAATCATTAGTAAGAAGATAGCTATTAGAACCACCTTCGAGGAACTTACATACAGGAGTGTACATGTCCTCACTGATACCCCACTCGTTCAATAATGAGCGCAGCAATCTTGGCAGGAAATTGAGTAGATAAGTGCCTAACCCCACCTGGAAAAGATACCAGAAAGCCGCAAATAAATTCCCCATCTCCAATTGATAGAAGAAAACAATAGTATTACATGAAGAAGAAATTGATACTCACAACAGATGAGTACAGAAATAGCGCAAGTGAGCTCCACCGACCAGACGGTAGAAGTTTCGTCGCCTGTCAACATAGTAATATTTATGAGAAGGGATCGACAATAATAAGATTCTTAAAGCAATGTTCAAAATCAAAATTTTAAAAATTTAAGCCACTGCATTGCAGATTTGCAGCTAAGAAGTTTCGTTCCCTGTCAGCATATATAGGAACAAAGTTGCAACACTTATGAAAAGTGATAGAATATAAAACTATCATATCAGCAAATTAATAAGTTAAGCCACTGTATTGCAGGTTCGCAGCTAAGAAAAATGATACGTGACTGTAAGGAATTTCCAGGACTGAATATTGCATACCTGGAAAAGGACTATTAATATCACAGCGAGGACACAGACGGTCATTGCAGCACCATAATGGAACACCAAGGAATTGCTAAGGAAAGTAGCCATACTCATCAAAGTTATTCCCAAGACTAAGAAAATAACTCGGTAGAAGAAAACTTCTGCATAAAATCAACATTAAAAAACTGTTGACAAAAAAAAAAACCTTCCCTTTTTTCTCTCCCCCATCAGAGCAGCGAAACAGTAGTCTTCGTTCAGATCTGGCGGGGTGACCGCCGGCGACCTTCGCCGCGCCGGTTACCCCTCCCACCCACGACCAATTAGAACTTCTACCCACCTTTCCCACCCCCACCCCCAAACCTCGCTCATTTTTCATCAACAAACTACGGTTTTCTCTGGTGGATCGGAACTGGCTGAATCGGAACTGGTTTCCGGTCTGGATCCTCCCCACTCTTTCAGGTTTTAATCACCGTGAAGAACCCTGGTGTATCGCGACCACCAGATCCGTCACCGAAAAGTCAACGCCGGTACCGCGTTTGATTACCCTGACGGTGATATTTTCTGGGTATTTGGGGATCAATCTGCGCTTGTTGTTTCAGGTCTGCCGGAAAATCGGCTCAGCTATATGGGGAGGAGCGGATCAGCTAGAAGATTGTCGGAGCCCATCGGAGGGAGGGAGGGGCGTAAGCCGCGCGCCACGCGCCGCCACCTCCTTCACGCGCCGCGGACAGAGGCCAGTGTGTTGGCACCGCGCTACTTTGTCGGTCGTGTCTCATTCCCCACACGCGCGCGCGTGAGTCTCACGCGCCGTTTCAAAGCTGAGGGACCGCGCGTGTGGCTCACTCGCCGCCGCGCCGGAGGCCTCCCCTGGTATCTGTCACTTTTCGTCTGAGATGGTTTTCCCCTTTTCTCTTTTTGTTCTTTTTGTTTCATAAAAATTTTATTTTGTTAGTTTTTAAGAATGGATGAGTGCATATGTGCCGTAGTGAGTCAATTTTGCTCAGATATCAGTCGAGCTTGTTTGTCTGCCAATTCTTAGTTTTTCCGATGGGTACTCTGTTCGGTTAAGCTTTGTTGACTTCCGATTTGAGTCATATGAGTATAGGAGAAATCCAAGTCGGAATCAGTTTGAATACTGTCTTCTTGGCGTCACTCAGACTCAGATTTGTAGACTGCATAGGTTGGTTCTCTAGCCTAGTTCAGTTAGACACACTTGCCAGTGCCCTAATTCTGTGAAAACAAACTGGAAAGTCTCTTATTGGCCCCGATGGGGGAATCCGAATAATGTCTAATGAGATTGACTAGGGAGTGATCGCAGTTTTGGGGTAATATGTCTGGTATTGTAGGCTTCTTGTGTTCAGCTAGTTCGACCCAGATTACCTGAGAGTGCCGTTGTCTACGACTTTATCCCCTTTCTATGCACAAATCCTTGTTTTGTTGTTTTGATATGCTATTCTGGCATTATGTACACTAGACTCAGATGCAGAGATAGTTTCACTAGAAATTTCCCTGTAATCTTACTCATCGCCTCCACTTTTGTGGAGTTATTGTACGTGTAATTTTTCAATTCGGTTTGGGGATGCCTAATAAAATATCCCTCCACCCTTGGTGGTTTCAATTTAAAAAAAAACATTAAAAAACTGTTAGCTTCTGAGGTACTTTGACAGCTGCATACCAAATGAACAAACAAAACTAACCTTCCTGAAGAGAAACCACAACAGGCTGAGGAGAAGAAACCGCCATCCATATGTCCAACAGCTTATGATCAAAAGGCGACATTGATCGCATCCACGACCCCTTACTGAGCTTCTCCCACTGGTCTTGATCACACATTCCAATTCCAACACTCGCATTTCTACAGCATTCACAAAAACAGTAAATCAGCAAAATCGTCAACAGTAAATCCCACTGGCCTTAATTTTCAGTCTCTCACACAGCACCCTAGCTCCACTTTCACACCTGGTGAATTCACAACCTCGGTACTCGGCAACAGCTCCGACGAAGCATTCTGCGTTGCATATGTAATTAGCTCAAAATTCAGCTCAGCGATCACATTACTTTACGTTACATTAGAAAGAAAAATTTGTCTATGAAACCAGCAATTAAGCTAAATCTGACTATGAAATTTGCTCAAAATTCAGCTCAGCAATCAGATAGATCCAGTATCTTCAGTCGCATTAAAAAAAAGACAAAAACTTGTAGATGAAACCAGCGGTTGCAGCTAAATTCAAACTACGATTAGTTCAAAACTCAGCTCAGCCATCATATAGGTCCACAGTATCTTCAGTCGCATAAAAAAACTAAAACTTGTCCAGGAAACAAGCGACTGCAGCTAAATTCAGACTATGCGATGAACAAACAACCGCACCAAACACAGAATTCCAAACAGAAGCAACAAAAACCACAAACTTCGATCTAAATTGACGAGAATCGCGATAAAATTATGAAAACAAACCTGATGGGAGAGGTGCAGCGAATTCGGATGATAGCGCCGGGCAGCAGCATCTTGTTTCGGAAGGGCAAGATAGCCAGGCGAGGGGAAAGAGAATGGGATTGCAAACAGGAATGGATCAGAGTGGGCTCAAAAAGAAAAGCACCTGGGTGAGGCGCCCATACCAATTCGATGAGTCATGCAGGTGCTTGTCACCGTGGGCTGAGTAGAGGAATTAGAGGGAGGGCACTGGAGGTCTTCGTCTACAAAAACGGCGCAACCGCGTACCTATTCTGTAGGTAAGGGACCGGTCATAGCAAGCGGACGAGGAACAGAGGCAGCAAGCACGTCGGCGAACAAAAGTAGAGTAACAAAACGGGTCATCGTACCTATACCGGAGATAGGTTGGGCAATCCGCCCTTATAGTTAGTGTATGTAGATATAGTAGATATATATATATATAATTTCTATTTTTATTTAAATCACTTTTTAATAATGAGTGATGTTCCAGACTATGGCTCTGTCAAGTTCAGCTTATTTTCAATTTAACTGCGCGGAAGTTAGCTGAAATTTGCTGAAGCAAGATGCAGTTAGCTGAAGTACGCTGCAAGTAGCTGAAGCACGCTGCAGGTAGCTGAACTTAGCTGAAGCATGCTGCAGTTAGTTGAAATCAGCTGATTTTCGCAGGAATAAGTTTAAAAATATTTTATTTTGAATCTTATAAATTTTAGCACATAACTAAAAGTTTATTAATTTTTTTTTTACTTTTCTCCCTTCTTTTTAAAATGCACTACATATTTTTTATAAAAATTTTAAATCTCAAAACTTATCTCTTTTCCCTTTAATAAGATTCATCTAAATCATTCTAGGATCTCATGTATCCGGTACAAGAGCAAGAAAACATCTACCATAGTTTAGACATGCACCACCTAGAGGTAAGGCAGAATATTTTAACAAACGATATTTTTCATCGAGAATGAAAATTGAAGGTGCATTTGGACAGTTGAAAAAGTGTTGTGGCAGAAGTGCGTGAAAGTATAGTTGAACAGATTGGAATTCGGTAGGTCGTGATACTAGTGAAATTGAACGATCAGATGATAGCGATTAGTATTGGATGCAACCAATATGCATTTTGGGAATATTTGCTCAAATTGTTACTTTCGAGTATAAATTAATTTGATTTATTCTCGAGTACTAAACTAAACATATTAAAATAAATTTATTTGATAAATCAAAACAAAAATACATAATTGACATTTAATAAAAAAAAACTTTATTTTAAAATTATTATTGAATTTTTTTTAAGCTAGCTGAAATTAGTTGAAACACGCTGCAATTAGTTGAAGCCAGCTGCAGGTAGCTGAAGTTTGCTGAAGCAAGCTGCAGTTAACTGAAGCACGTAGTAGTTTGCTGAAGCAATCTGCAATTAGCTGAAGCAAGCTGTAGTTTGCTGAATCACGCTGCAGTTTGCTGAAAAAAGATGAAGTTAGTTTAACTTAACTGCAAGGTGCAAAAAATAAGTTGAACTTGACAGATCCTTTCCTTTGAACTAAGAATTTACGTTATAAAATGAAATTTAATAAAAACAAATTGAAAAGATTTAAACATTTTTTTAAGTTATTTAAATCTCATAAATATGTAGATATTAGTATTTAAAATATTATTTCATTTATTTACAATATATATGTAAACTATATATTATTTTTATAATTGAAAAATATTATTTTTGTAAACTTTATTACTATACATAAAGTATGATAAAATATGTAATGTCATTTTATATTATTTTTGTAAGATTGATTAAAGAAATCATTATTACGAATTAACTAATTTTTACCAAACATTATGTGTAATCCACCCATCAAACCAAATAATACAATTAGTACAAAACATCTAATGCAATCAGCTAATAATCTAACAACTATCAACTAATCAGCAAATTACCAAGCACTATCATATAGAGCCAAATTACAGCTCTTTTATCCAGTCACAGTCAGCCAAAATTTGGGTGCCAAACTGGAATCACCCCAATCGGCGGCGCCAGAACTCTGTGCACCCCAATCTCGACGCCAGAAATCCCTCCTCCCACCCATCTCGTCGGCTCCAAAAATTCCTCGTGGCGGGCGACTGAACTCTGCACACCCCAATCGTCGGCGCCGGAAATTCCTCGCCCCACCCGTCTCGTCGGTGCCAGAAATCCCTCGTCGGCGCCAGAACTCTGCACACCCCAATAGCTGGCGGAGAAGTCCCTCGTGGCAAGCGACTCCGGCGACTGCAGCGACTGTGGCTGAGTGACTCCGGAATCCCTCCGGAGAAATCCCTCCTCGAGTGGTAAATTCGTTAATCAGTCCTTTTCATCTTATTTTCTTAACCTTTTTCTTTACCTTTTGTTCGGTTTCTTTGAATGGTTTTAAATGGTAGAGAGCTGTGTCATGTGTAGAGAAACATTTAATTTGGGTGATTTGTTGACATATATTTGATCATGCTGGTTGTATATACAGAGAAATGTCTCTGAGGATAAAGGCGGTGGTGGACAAATTCGTGGAGGAACTAAAGGAGGCATTGGATGCTGACATACAGGACAGGTTGATGAAGGAGAGAGAGATGCAGAGTTATATCGAGGAGCGTGAACGTGAAGTTGCTGAGAGGGAAGCTGCTTGGAAGGCTGAACTCTCTCGACGTGAGGTACCCCTCTTGGATCTCTTGGTTTGTTTTTTTTTCTTTTGGTAAGTAATTACTATGTCATCAGCTGCTGACTAAATGTTTTTCGATTTTGGATATTTTTGTCACGAGGTATACTATAGGCCTTAATATATAGAAATGAGATTTAAATCAGAACTAGTCAGTGAGTAGCATACGTTGATAACGGAAAATTAATGATGAATTTGGTAGACACGATTGATCAATCCTCTTTGGGTTTGCTTGAAGTTCTTCTGCTTTTGTATGTATTGGCATTTTCGTTTTATCAAATGCCTGTATAAAAAGCAATCCTGCTGATTCTTATCAGTTCAAACGAGAAACATATGAGAATTATGCATCTCAGATCTAAATAACCTCTTTGCAGATATTGTAGATTGTAGTAAGCTTTGCGAAAAGTTATTCTCAATTCGCTGGTAATTATCTATGTGCGGATGCTAAAGTTATACACTATCAGTATCCCAACCCCCTCACTGAGTTTGATTTCACGAGAAACTTAAAAAAACAAAAAGATGGTCTCTTTTCATGCATTGGGATTGTTTGTTACCATGCGCTTACGCTTGCCACTTCACTCTTTCTTGGGGATGACTTACTTGATACTTGATGCTGGTACTGCTGATGATGAATACATTATTTGATGCAATGCTGAGAATGTAGAGAAGGACTGGATATTAGATAAGAGACTCTAACAGTAATATGAATATATGCTCTCCCTAAACCATCATTTAACATGTCTTTCTCTCTCTCAAAACATGTGTTCTTTTATTTGCATCTTTTCACTTGCCAACAGAAAGTTGGTGTTTGATGTTCTGAAGTGTACTTGTGGTTGTGTTGGAGCATTTCATGGTTTTACTTTATTCTTTCTGAGATTTGTGTTTTGTTTCAACTCTACCTGGATATCTGTGTGAGAAGCCTTAGAAGTTAGAACATATGAAGTATATATAGCATGGAGTTTGCATTCTTTGATCAGAGTGTGCAACTTTATTTGCTGATCAAAGCTTGAGAAATTACTCAAGATAACTGCTTCATTTTGCATAACTCAACTGATTTCTTTTACCTAGGATCTTTATGCCCTCTAGAAAAGTTTATGTTGCATTTTTCTACACTTTGGGGTGTAATAAGATGCATGAAAGTTCTATCAAATTTTTCTCTCGTATAATAAAAGCACATGGAAGCTGGTAATGAGGTTTCATGCTGCGTACCCCTCCCATTTAAACAGAATATATTCGTGGAAAGCTGTTTCTCTCTATTTGAGGTTTTAGCCCTGCTTCTCTTAAGATTTGTTCTGACTCGACCCTGCCTGATTTGCAGGCCGAGATTGCCCGACAAGAGGCTAGATTGAAGATGGAAAGGGAAAACCTTGAGAAAGAGAAAAGTGTGCTGATGGGCACTGCATCAAACCAAGATAATCAAGATGGTGCCCTCGAGATCACTGTAAGTGGAGAGAAATATCGCTGTCTTAGATTCGCCAAGGCAAAGAAGTGAAAGTAGTCGTAGGGAAAACCAAGTGCATGGGTGTCTTTGATGCTGGTGAATGCATCATGCTCATATATCTAGGTTGCATCCCTATTTGGTTCAAGATTGATGCCTTGAAGCAGTTGATGAATGGTTCATGATTGGACAAAGCAACTCTGATCATGTGTGAAGTTCAGTTGTATTCTATGATTGATCATTCACATCATTTTATCACTAACATGATGGCTGTTAAATGGGAGCTTTATAAGTTCATAAGAATACAGTTACAATCAAGAAGCTAATCAAAAACCAGAAAGCATCGTATAACAGTTTTAGTTTTTAAGATAAAGAAGAAAGATCAACAATACTCAATTTGGCATGCTGGTATGCTGCTGATGCCCTGCAACAACTTGATACCTACTGAACTATACGCGGTGTGAAACTTTTAAAATTTTATTTGCGGGGTATAAGTATAAAAATGTGAATGGGAAGCTTAGATAATAATCAATGTAGAAGGGCAGAGGTTACATAAGGTGGTAATTTAGCAAAGCTAATTATATTTCGTAATTTGGTTTATTAGAGTGAGGGGCATTGAGAAAAGTTAAATTCTATGTTTTCTTGTACTTTAACAGGCATGTGGCAATCCAAATGTGGCTGGTGAGTATGCATGTGAAACACAAAACAGTTCAAGTCCCAATGCCCGCAAGCACGTATGACATCAACATTGAAATGGCTGAAACTTGTAGTAAGGGACTTGAAGATGTAAGTCAAGTTAAACACTGTCGCGCTCTTTATTACGATGCCTATGTTTTTCCAATTGCTATCATTTCTTGGGTATTTACTCTTCTTGTGTTTGCCACTTACATACATATTTTGGTCCAACCTTATGAATCATGTATTTTCTCCTGATTGCATGCTTACAATTGTAAAGCTCTAGTATTGTTAGTTACTCTACTACCCTACATCAAGGTAATGAGTTAAGCTAAAACAAGCATTAAACTTAATGTACATTTGGACTATGATGGGTATCTGAACAAAAGCTAGTCAAAGTTTCCTGACCATAAGATCCGAGTTAGTAGTACTTATAAAAGTTTTCGTCCTAAATAAGTTAGCCTTCTGGAACTGTCCAAGGTAAACCCCTTAATGGCCCAGTTACCCTCTCAATCCATATGATATTATTGATTGTCGACAGTTGTGAAAGTTTGCATTTAGAATTATCTATTATATATCTTGCTTTACTTTGGAAGTGCTCGGTAAAAAAAATCAAAGGACATTGTTAAAATGACGTATATTGTACCTTTTCTTAGATCTGCAATCTACTAAACAAGAAGCACGAGGAGGCGAAGGACTTGCTGGTTCGAGCTATTGTGAACAGCAACAGGCTTCTTATGCTCAATCATCCCATTTACGAAGAAAATATATCCTTTCAGCTTTGTTATACTAGTAGACTCATATTTGTGATTGAATTGGATGAAATAAAAATGCCTTAATTGTTTCAAACATCAGATTGGTTCAGAAACTCGCTACACACTAACATTAAGGGAGATTCACGCTTAAGCATTGTCACCGCAAACTGCAGGTTTGTAAGTTTCTAATGGACTGGTACCTTGTGTAATAAATACACTTCGTAGCTTTTAAGGAGATGCGTCGGATTTTACTAAGTGTTTTGTTCTCCTGTGTTCAGGAAGAGCAATGTTGAGCGTCATATAATGTATACTTCTTGGAACTGATCATCGTGCTTTCATCTCTCCTTATTCCTGGAAGCTTGTGTGGATAGTAAAGGCTAGTCGAGGAGGGATAGTAAGTGTTCATAACTCTGAATTGCTGATACTGTATGTAGGGGTGGCAATTGGGAGGGATGGGAAGTTTTGGGATTGGGAAATTAATTTCCCATTAACATTTGGGATTGGGTGGGATTGGGATTAAATTATATTTGAGAAATTTTAACTCCCAATGGGTCCCAAATGAATTATCCATTGAGAATCCATTAAATTACCAAAATTTAAATCCAAATATAAACTAATCATTACTTATTAGCATAACAATAATGTAAACTGATAAAAAATTAGAGTTCACTTCGAGCTCAAACTCGGTCAAATTCGAGTTTGTAAGCTCGATCGAATTCGATTCGAACTCGAGTTCGAGCTCGTTTTGTAAGCTCGATCAAATTCGATTCGAACTCGTGTTCGAGCTCGGTTCGTAACCTCGATCGAATTCTTTTCGAACTCGACTTCGACCTCGGTTCGTAAGCTCGATCGAATTCGATTCGAACTCAACTTCGACCTTGTTTCGTAAGCTCGATCGAATTCGATTCGAACTCGAGTTCGAGCTCGTTTCGTAAACTCGATCAAATTCGATTCGAACTCAATTTTGAACTCAGCTCGTAAGCTCGATCAATTCGAGTCAAACTCGAGTATGAACGGATAAGCTCGGTCGAATTCGATTCGAACTCGAGTTCGAGCTCGTTTCGTAAACTCGATTAAATTCGATTTCGAGCTCGCTTCGTAAGCTCGATCAATTCGAGTCAAATTCGAGTTCGAACTCGTTTCGTAAGCTCGATCGAATTCGATTCGAACTCGAGTTCGAGCTCGTTTTGTAAGCTCGATCGAATTCTTTTCGAACTCGACTTCGACCTCGGTTCGTAAGCTCGATCGAATTCGATTCGAACTCGACTTCGACCTCGTTTCGTAAGCTCGATCGAATTCGATTCGAACTCGAGTTCGAGCTCGTTTCGTAAACTCGATCAAATTCGATTCGAACTCAATTTCGAACTCGGCTCGTAAGCTCGATCAATTCAAGTCAAACTCGAGTATGAACGGATAAGCTCGGTCGAATTCGATTCGAACTCGAGTTCGAGCTCGTTTCGTAAACTCGATTAAATTCGATTTCGAGCTCGGTTCGTAAGCTCGATCAATTCGAGTCAAATTCGAGTTCGAACTCGTTTCGTAAGCTCGATCGAATTCGATTCGAACTCGAGTTCGAGCTCGTTTTGTAAGCTCGATCGAATTCTTTTCGAACTCGACTTCGACCTCGGTTCGTAAGCTCGATCGAATTCGATTCGAACTCGACTTCGACCTCGTTTCGTAAGCTCGATCGAATTCGATTCGAACTCGACTTCGACCTCGTTTCGTAAGCTTGATCGAATTCGATTCGAACTCGAGTTCGAGCTCGTTTCGTAAACTCGATCAAATTCGATTCGAACTCAATTTCGAACTCAGCTCGTAAACTCGATCAATTCAAGTCAAACTCGAGTATGAACGGATAAGCTCGGTCGAATTCGATTCGAACTCGAGTTCGAGCTCGTTTCGTAAACTCGATTAAATTCGATTTCGAGCTCGGTTCGTAAGCTCGATCAATTCGAGTCAAATTCGAGTTCGAACTCGTTTCGTAAACTCGATAAAATTTCTCGACATTTTATCATGAATAACATAAACATAAGTATCAACTTTGAAAAATCACTTATAAAATAAGACAAGTTCATAGTGGAAAAATAATGGGAATTATGGGATCCCATTCCCATTATTTCTATATTAAATGGGAAATATTGGAATATGGGATTTCAATCCCAATCCCATTATTTCCCATTCCCAAATAATCCCATTTAACTTAATCCCAAATTACCATTTTATCAATGAATTCCCATCCCATTTAATCTTTTTATTGGGACCCAATGGGTAATGAGATTTTTTGCCACCTGTAACTATATGTATTAAGAACTGGTATGTGTAGAGTACATAAAACATGAAACAGAGTTGTTTGCTCTTAAGGAAGATACTATGAGCATTTAACTTATTATTGTAAAAGAAACCTTTCAGAAATAGCTGCGTACGTGAAACTTTAATTGCTAAACTTATATTGTGTAAGGATGAAATTGCTAGATCCAATTCAAACATTTGCTAAAGATGCTAACACTTTCAATAAACTTGCTAGGAGCCACGTAGGAATTTTAACGTGGTATAATTAGATCGGTGAACGTTATAAAGGAACGAGTAACAACGCTGACATTAGATCAGAGCTACTAGGTAAGTTGAAAAGTACGGAGCTAAAGCCATTGGTCTCAAGATTTTTAGCAGCATTGGATAAAATGCACAAAATAAGAACATTTTTTACCTTGATTGTTTAACTTGTTATCGTGTTTGATTCCAAAGCAGTTCCCTGACGCTCCAATCTTTGAAAGAAACTGGTTAGGGAACTTAGATCACTTGACAAGGATGAAGGAGATGGTGTAAGTTTTTCACGACAGATGAACTGCTTGACAGGGCAGTGAAGATGGTTGCTGAACTTGATGAGCCAGTATTGCAGAATTACGTGAGGAAGACGTATGTTCTCTCCAATTGTTTCTCGCACGAAGTTCTTGAAGTCCTTAATCTGCCCCTCAGTAGTTTCTCGGCCATATATCGTGGAATGTTGAGCAGTGAAATCAATTAAGCATATGGAGGATTTTGATAAAAGGGATGCATTACATTTGGGAGGTTAGTCTATTTTATGCTTTATCATTTTTTCATTATAATGCTTCTGAATATAATATATTTTAAAATTTTAGAAATATTTAATTTTTATAATGATCATGAATAAAATATGAATCATTGAAATATTAAATAATCAAACACAAATGAATTTTATATTTTGATGGAACGTGAAACAATAAAATTAAAAAACATGCTTTAAAATATGAATTAATAGAATATATAATTTGACTCTTTGACTTAGTCAAATATGACCGTTGCCAAGACGCGTGGAGCGTCAGGATTGCTTAAGTGTCCAGCACGCGCGGCCAAAGAGCGTGGATAACCCTAATTCCCAATCATAAATAGGGGGTGGGGTCATTTGGTCGAGGCACCAATCAGTCATCCTCTCCACGCTCTCTCTCTCTCTCTCTCTCTCTACTACTCTTCGCTTTCCATACTCTCTGCTTCCTTTCCGATCGCCGGCAAGTTCCATACTTTCTCGATCGTCGGTCGCCGCTGATCTATTAAACGCCGTCGCCACCCGCCGGCGATTTCTTTACCTTTCTGTTTGTCTTTTTCTAACGAATTTTGATTTCCCCCAAATTTTAACCCTAATTTTTTCTCTCTGAAATTCGAATTCGTCTTCTTCCCATTCTCAGATCTGAAACTCGAATTCTTCTGTAGATTTCATAATGGAGAGTATCGATCTCAATCGAAGTCTTGCGAAGAGTATCGATCTCAATCGAAGTGTTGCGAAGAGCATCGATCTCAATGCTGCGATTGCCGATACCGTTGATCTGAGCCTTGGCCTTGGTGCAAAGCGCCGCCGTGAGGATAGCGGCGCCGCTGCAGAGAAGCGCCGCCGTGAAGATAGCTCCGTTGGATTTCTTGGCGATG
This sequence comes from Sherardia arvensis, assembly GCA_948330725.1. Lineage (NCBI taxonomy): Eukaryota > Viridiplantae > Streptophyta > Magnoliopsida > Gentianales > Rubiaceae > Sherardia > Sherardia arvensis. Next base: position 30,633,458 of record OX415239.1, read on the forward strand.
GAAGATACTGGAGGCGAGGGGAATTGCTGGGCCAAGGGAGTTTCGGCTCTGTGTTCGCCGCATCCCGCAAAAGAGGCGCTCCATCTTCCTTTTCATTAAGAAGGATCCCAACTCGATTTCCGAGCAAAATCGCCGTGAAATCAGCCGACCTCTCTTGCTCTAAAACTCTCCGCCACGAGAGGACTATCTTGGATAATTTTTCAGGTTTTTCCGGTATTGTCCAGTGCTATGGATCGGAGACTACGCGAAAGACCGGTGGCAGCCAAGTCTACAACATCCTCCTCGAATACTGCTCTGGCGGAACCCTAGCCGACAAACGCGATGAAACCAGAGGAAGGGGGATCCCGGAGCTGGAGGTCAAGCGATACACCAGATCAATTGTCGAGGCACTGGTAAGAATTCACGAAGCTGGCTTTGTACATTGTGATTTGAAACATGAGAATGTTCTGCTTGATGAATTTTTGCAGGCTAAAATCTGTGATTTTGGGTTGGCCAAAGAGGCCACGGCTGACAGGCAGAAGAAGAGTTCCAATTGCAGCTGGCACGGAACCCCTTGGTTCATGGCTCCACAAGCTTTCGACGAATATTGTATTCAGGAGCCTCCCTGCGACATTTGGTCCCTCGGAATCATGGTGCTTGAGATGTTGACTGGCCATCCTGCTTGGGACACCAACGACAATGTTTTACGCCAGATTGAGGAGCCCGATGGCGTGCCCAAAATTCCAGCTCATTTGTCACCTGAGGCCATCACCTTTCTGCACTCATGTCTGAAGAGAATGCCCTTGGACAGAGGAACGGCTAAGTCGCTGCTTCAACATCCCTTCATCAGCGGGATCAAAGTCGGGCCTAGATCACGACCTGAGAATATCCATGGGTCCTGCATACATCCTTCTTCACAGCTCAATCCCAAAATCCTCGTTCCTTTTGATTAGTTTCTGCCTTTCTGGTATGACTCAAATTTTGTATCATGTTGATATATACTGCATTAGGCCCAACAACTGTAGTAGCCTTGAGAGTTTTGATGTAAAGATCAGTTTTTGACACTTGTTTAAATAGCTTTGGAAGCTCAGTAGATTGTATTTGAATATCAGTTTCATCCTTTGTTTCACATTAATGAAAAGGGATGGTTTTTTCTCATTCTGTGTTCTTTTACATTATTCTGTCATTTATATTACAGCATATATATATATATCCAATCTCTATAATGCATGCTGAAAGGGAGTGTGTTACTTGTTCACCTTTTAGTTTTCTCAAAAGTTTGAAATATTGTTACCATGATGAAAGGTTATTAATATGATGAGGAAAATCATAGTAATGGAAGTTGTTATTAAATGTCATTCCAGAAATCAGACTGCTAACTAGTGTAAAACAAGGAAAATAATGCTGCAAAACACTTGAATTTTTACTATCTGGGTAGCAAGGAATTCTGAAAATAGCCTGGAGATGGGTTGTTTACTTGGTATGGGTTTCTTCTGTGTTATACCACCACATACTGTATAATACTGGTAAGTCCTGGTCAGGCTTTTATATGTTCCTTGTCAATTAAATCTTAGCTGTCACAAGGTGTTGCTCAACGAAGCCCCTTGGGAGATGGGAGAGTCTGGGATATTGAAATAACTGGATACAGGCAAGCAAATTAGTACTTTCATTTTTCATTTCTTTCTTTTAGGCGAATACATATTTAATGCACCTAAATGATGATTGATGAGTGCAGGGTGTGGCTGCATCTCCCATTCTCGTCATAGCTTTTGTTAAGATTAATACAAGCTTAGCTCTGGCAAATCCCGGAAACAAGCATCATAGTATATACGATGTGTACCAGGTTGGGAAAATGGGTACAGAAGCTATAGCCATTTCACTTATTTTTCTTGTGCTCTTGTTCTCTTAGCATCTATGACCTCTTCATCAATGGGTATGTTACTCTCTTGATTTTAAAAACAGTTTATCAAACATTACTGTATTCCGCGAATCTTGATATACTTCACTTTCGATTAGGACAGGTTTATGCCTCCATTCAGTTTGCTGCTGTTATTTTTGCACATATATTCTATTAAGTGGCAAGAATAAAAAATTGATCATGCATTCATAATTTCATATTACTTTTAGTGGGAGCTGATTCCTGTCTTTGTCGTGGTATGGGTTGCTGGGTGGTTCTGCCACATGCAGCTGAAGGACAAGAAATCTGAACAGGAGGACTTTCTTACTATGCTGAAGAGCCTGTTTACAACCACTCACCAGAAGTTTCCTTGGGTCCGAGGCATCATAGTTCACCCCCTGTAAGTTGAATTAATCAAAGATTTATGGACATTTCCTTTTTGTAATACTGATCATTCCAAGATATGTACAATTTGATTCGTCAATTGTTAGAAATTGGAGTATGTGCTGTTGTTTGATATTACTGCCAAATTGCTAGTATCACAGTGATATTTTGTCAGAATGTTTTCCTCAAGGGAACTAGGATTCGAACAGGCACATATTCACTATTTTTGGGTTGATGAATTCTGGATATTCCTTCCTTTTTCGTGATTCTAAAATCTGACCCTACTATGTGTAGTTAGGTGTCGCTTATGCCTTGGTGTCTCATTTCGAGTTGCAGTTAATTTTGAAACAGGATTGAGCTCTTTATAGGTCTAGTAACTTTATGCTTCACCCTGAAAGCATAAACTTACGTATTACTTTGATATGTGTCCTCTCCTTAAGTATATGAACTCGTATATACGGTAGCACATTGTACAGACCAACTGATCCATACTATTGCAGGATTATCGGTTTGACTCAAGAATGCACCGTCAACTCTGAGAAGATGGTTCAAGGTTTAAAAGGGCGCATGGATCTGATCATCCTGATAGTTATTATCAGTATGATATATTTCAGGCAAGAGGTTCAACTAATGTTCACGAGTTTTCTGTAAAAAGAGCATGTGGTTATGAGAGCTGGGACGTTGATCAGAAGGCTTCACATTGGAGCTCAGATCAAATTTCTGGACATAACCTATCTCATCTCTATAATGCAAAAGTCAGTGGGAATTGGGAAACAACCGGAACCTTTGCACACTATGAGATCCAGGGTTTCCGCATCAGACCACTATGATTCCATCCGATTACGTTTGACTTATGAGAGGGTAATGTGTGAGGATTCTAGGGCGTATGGACCACCCAGAAGAATAGCTAAGGTGTGATTTGGACTCATTTATTCTGTCGGTATTTCAATGTATTTTCTTCCCTTGGCTTTGACAGTGATGTTTTTAGGAGTCCATACTGCCTGCTGAGGGGCCAGCTGTGAATGAAAATCTTGGTCATGTGCAGGCTGCTATGAGTCAGGGGTGAACACCTAGAAGATTATGGTTCGAAGAAACCATATCGGAATGAAATGATAACTGTGAGTTACAACAACATAACTGACATATCATCTGTTAATGAGGGTAATCCTAATTGTGATGTATATCTCCAATGTGCAGGCTGCTACGGGTGAAACTCTTGAAGATTTATGTTCGAGCAAACCATATCGAAGTGAAATGTTGACAGTGAATTTACCACCTAATTTACATTCTCTCTGACATAGATCATCTGTTATTGAGGACGCATCTTAATTATGACCAGAATGTCTTTCAATGTGCAGGCTGCAAATAGGGCCATGGGTGAACGTCGTGAAGGTTACGCTACGAGGAAACCATTTCAGTCTGACATGTCGGGTCGAGCTCCAAGGGTTGGATCTATGCAAGAACCTCTTGAATGTTTTTGAGTTTTATTTATTTTTCAATTAAAATCCCTTTTCAAGAACCTCTGTGTACTATAGTTCTTGACAATTATCCCTTATACCTTAAGACTGAGTGTGTACACACACAAGATATCAAGCAGTTAAGATTTAATGTGTGGGGGTTGTGAATTCTCAGTAGTATGATTGTTGCATTTTGAGCTTTTCTTTTTTAATATGCTGGGAATTGCCTAAAGATAAATTGTGTTGCATATTTTGCTTTGGCGTTGTCCAGTATTCTGTTAATGTAGTTTGGAAACACATTTTCAATTTCCAGAGAAATTAATGTAAATTCTTTATTTTTGAAGGCAATTAATATAAACTCTACATTTAATAGAAGTTTTAAGTTAAAAATAAGTTAATCAGAAGACAACACGTGGCACCGGTGTTTACAACTTTAGTTATTAGCAAATATTGTATAAAAGGGGCAATTCAGACAATAGAAAATAAAAGTAAAAATCAACCAATAAAAAATAAAAATAAAAATTAAACATAACAAATTATTAAGGTAAATCAGGCTAGCTGTGTTTGTTCGGGTACAGATGACTTGATTTTCTCTCTCTAAATATTTTTCTCCCGCTTCTCTCTAAAATAGACCCGTTTTATGTTACTGTTCCGACCCATAACGGTAAAAAACGTTCACTTCATGGCGGCACCACCGCCCATTCAGAGCGGAGGAGTTGCCGGAAAAACGTTCACTGATGCTCTAGCACCAAACTATCACAATTGGCACTCCAGAAGCAACAGCTGAGTATGAGATTGAGTACCACAATTTACCTTCTTATTGCTCCCATTGTCGTAGAATTGAGCACTGTGATGATAACTGTGGGATTCTGCACCCAGAGTTGAAAAAGATATACCTTGCCAAGAAGAAAGAAGGTAGAGCTGTGCAGCCAAAGAAGAAAAGTAATGCTCCCACTGAGCAACAACAATGGATCCCCATAACCTCATCATCTGGTCTCTCTGAAGCTGAAAAGAATAAAGATGTAAGAGAGCAGATCACCAACCCCTGTGAGGACTCCACAACTAAGCAAGTGGACTGTCTGCTGCTGGAAAAGCCAAAAATTGTAGAGCATCAACACAAGGATACTGTCCTAGAAATGTCCTTTTTTAAGCCTATAAAAAAGCCAATTTCCCTACTTTTTTACTCCCATGATGATCTGGAAGTGCCTAACATTAGGGAATGGAAGAACAATTAGAGGAAGAAGCAAGAAATGGCTGTCATTCCATATCTGGCACTACTACAGACAGAAAAGATAGCACCGATAACAATATCTAACTCATTTCAAGTTTTGCAGGAATCTGAGGACTATAGCTCAGAAGAATATGTTGAGGCTCAGACAGAACTGGAATGGAAATACACTGAGGAAGTAAATGGTGAAGCAGTTGAAGTGGATCATGCACAAGGTACTATTCTTTCACCTTTACCTATTACTGCCATAGAGACCAAAAAGAAAACAAAAAGAGGCATGCCAGTAGGTGGTGGTATAACTGATAAGTGGCTTAGAGCCTCACCAAAATCCAAACATGTCTAGTTTCTATGATTAGATACAATATTATAGAAAATATGCTAGTTTGGAACATCAGAGGATATGGTACTTCAATAAAAAGATAAAATCTCTTATAAGGATGCATAAAGTTGATACTTTGTGTATTTTAGAACCTTTACACCATAACTGTGATATTCATGATCTTTAGTTTCAATTACAATATCATAATGCAGTTGCTACTTCTGATGCCAAAAAATGGATTTTTTGGAATAGCAATTTCAATTTAAATGTTTTAAATCAGTCTGATCAATATCTGCTAGCTGAAATAACTGATTTGAAAAATGGTCAAACTTGGAATTCTGTCTTTGCATATGCTAAAGTAACATATGTTTTGAGAAGATACATGTGGATAGATTTGGTGTCTGTGCCAGTATCCCCACTATCTTCATAGGTGATTTTAATGCAATCACCTGTGCTGCTGAAAGATGTGGCAGGAGAACCCCATCCATAGTGAGTATGTCTGAATTTAATGAATGGATCTGATACGAGTATAAATGGAAAACTAAGTTAATTAGGAATTATTCTCTTACCAAGAATTATCCTATAAAAACGTGTTTTAATTCTAGTAAGAATTTAATTATTTTCCATTTTAGTTATAAAATTAGATTTATTATTCCCAGATTAATGTTAGGATTGTGATTTTATTTGAGATTATAAATATAAGCCTCAACCTTGTAATTTTATTCAGAGATTTATTTATAAAGAAAAAGGAGGTTTTCCGGATTAATTGACAGTTGTTCAATTTCAAGATTCAGTTGAGTCGCCCATGACAGGTGTTCGTGGTTTCTAGTTAATTGACTGACAGCTGTTTGCGATTTTCATATCACAAAAGTAATTTATATATATTCCGCTGCAACAACGTGAACTACCAAGAAAATACGCATCAAAGTGGCATCAAAATCAAGGTTTTTCACAAATTCTAATTTGTGAACGGTCATGGAGGGTATGATGGAAGAACGTATGACTTCGTTGGAGAAAAAGATGGCGCTTGGTTCTCAGTTCTTATCAATGGAGTGCCATCTGGTTCTACATACATAAGGATACTTCAGATCAGAAAATTAGAAGGATTGAAAGGAGGACAGTGATGAAGCAAGGGCCTTACCATTCAAGTATTCGGGAGTACAAGTATTTATTGGCAGGAATAAGGTGGCATATTATCAGTCAATAATGGTCAGAATGGAGTTAGCAATCAAAAATTGGAAAAATAGGTGGTTGTCACAAGCTGGGAAGATAGTCTTGCTGAATTATGTTCTTATGTCCATCCCAGTACATACTTTTTCTGTTCTTTGTCCACCTATAACAATGGTGAAAATATTGGAAGTACTTGCAGCCAAATTCTTATGGGGAGAATCCAGTCATGGTCAAAGAAAGGTTTGGAGAAAATGGACAAGGCTAGCAATTCCTCAGACTGAAATTGAAGTAGGAATCAGGAGTATCAGAACAGTCATAAAAGCTGTCTCATGCAAGATTTGGTGAAAGTAACAACAAAATCAGACAGTATGGACATCATTTCTATGGTCTCTGCTAAAGACTTACAAAACCTCACACATGGAACGGGATCTGTCAAGTTTCACTACATGCCAATGCTAACTCAAGTGTATTGATTGGCTCTAGAACTTAACCTTTTTGGACATCTAATTGGATGGGGACAGGTGCCCTCTGCTACAAATGGCCTGAGAACATTCCCATACCTTTTGAGCACATTTCTGTTCAGCAGTTCTGTGCAAATAAAGGTAAATACTTACCCATTTTGGAGCTAATTCTGGCTACCAGTATTCTGGATTTTTTGCAGTTCACAGAGATCCAACAAACTCATGATGGTGTGCTAATATGGGAGCCAAGTCACAAAGGCTCATTCACAGTGAAGACAACATATGAGTCTTTAAGACCAAGAGAAGCTCACAAATTTCACATTAAAAAGGTATGGTCCAAATACATACCTTCTCAGTATTCAATGTTAATTTAGAGAATTGTTAACAAACTACTACCTTTTAATGATGTATTGCAGTCTTTTGGGATTAATATACCATCAAAATGTGTTTTTTGTATTAACTCCGATTCAGTGGATCATTATTTCAATGCATGCAATAAATCTGTGCAAGTTTTTACTATAATACAAAGCACACTAGGTATAGCAGTGCCTCAATTTATAGATGCCAGACATAGGATTAGATTTTATTTCAATATCTCTGGGAATCTAAAATGCATACAATTTTGATTCATACCACTATGGCAGCTACTTTTTGGATGTTATGGTTCAGAATCAATGAATTCATTCATGATAGCATCAAATCCAGAACTGCTACTGTGGTGGAAAAAATCACTAAGCAAATGCACAAAATCCTAACTGCCTTCCCTCTTAGTGGAAATATAAGGAAACATAGAACCTTATTGAACACTGGTCTTGTGCCTTTCATCAGAAAAAAGAGATCTAAACCACTGAGATTTGTCAAATGGGATCCCCCAAACAATGGCCTTAAAATTAATGTTAATGCATCCATGTCAGGGAGGTCAGTGGGATTGGGGTTAGTTGTAAGAGATACAGGGGGTAATGTATTGCATATGAAAATGGAGAAAACTGAGGCAACTACTCCTCTGGCTACAGAGTTGCTGGCCATACAATTTGGCTGCAGAGTTGGGAAACAACTCAATCAGGCCTTCTGTGTAGAATCTGATGCTTAATTGCTATAAGAGGGTTACTAAACCCCTCATCTTTAGATTGGCATTGCTATACTCTAGGTTGCACTATTAAATTATATGCATCTGACATCCCAATGAAGCATGTGCTAAGGGAGTAAACTCGATCGGTAGCTGACATTTTAGCCAAACTCAGCTCAAAAAACTCAATGTCAGGGATCATTACTTCACAGGATACTCCACCTTATTTAAAAGGGCTAAAAGTTTTAGATATGATAGGAGTTCCTGATGTTAGAATAGGATAATTTTCCATAACAATAATGCTGCTGTCTTTTATGTTTCTTGGCAGATTTGAAGACCCACTGGAAAGGAGTTCCAGTGGGATACACACACAAGAAGGAGAAACAGACACAGCAAACAGAACAAAGGGCAATCTCTGGGTGGAGATAAGCTTATCAATCTGTAACTACGGTTTTGGTTTTGAGGTGTCTAGGTCTTTATTTCTCTACCTAAGAACCAACTTTAGGCAACTAGTGGCTTTTGTATTTGTTTACTCATCCACTGACATGCTCGGAGTTTGTGATTTTTAGGATATGAGTAATAACACCTAGACACAACTCAAAACCAAAAACTACTCTTGTAACCAACATTAACTATTCAAAGTTTAAACTCAGATTCAGATACAATATGTAAACAATGCCTTATTGAAAGGTTTCATTTGAAGGTAAGGGATGCCTATGAAGTTCACCCACCCCAGTGGTGGTTTTAATTTTAAAAGAATATTAAGGTAAATCAGCAAAGCCAACATATCTTACTATCAAAGTTGTCTTACAAAAATTTTTCCAATAATACATTTATCGAGTGTACTTTATTATAACTTCCAAAAATTAAAATATACAGTCAATTGTGGAACATATGAGGCATTTTGGTACAATCAAATAGTCAATTGTGGAACATACGAGTGTACTTTTTTTGGAGAAGGCACTATTGCCCTTTAATTACAACAACAGAATCAAGTACAAGGATCCTACATCTATTCTAACCCTACTATACTCTATTCTATTCTACTGATCCGTACGTTGAGTGTACTTTATTATAACTCCAAACATTAAACAGTCAATTGTGGAACATATGAGGCATTTTGGTACAATCAAATAGTAAATCAAATAGTTAATTGTGGAACATACGAGTGTACTTTATTACAACTTTTTTTTAGAAGGCACTATTGCCCTTTAATTACAACGATAGAATCAAGTACAAGGATCCTACATCTATTCTAACCCTACTTTACTCTATTCTATCCTACAACGGCATGTGGTGCTCCCCTGCTCTGGACACCGTTGATGCAGCTCCCGACTCGTTGTATGGGCACACTTTGGAAGACTTGACCCAAGGAAGTCAGAGGAGAAATGATTTGGAAATGATGCACTCGAGGGGATTCGATCCTCTGACCTCCACTGAGCGAGATTCTTATCTTTGGCCATATGAGCCGCGTGGGCTAGCCCACATGATTTCAATAAGAGTAAATCTTAATATCACATTGCTAGCTAAACTTTACCTAGCCAAATAATTAAATATTGTGAACTTGAACTCCAACCATACTAGGTATTTTAGCTAGTGTATCTTCTGCTTATTGTTATTATTAATTTGGGTCACATTAAAATAATGAAATAACTCTTGAAGCATGTGGTCCAAGCTCTCCATTAATGATTATAATTCTATTATTTGGGCTAGCTAAATTTTAGCTAAAAAATCAACTTGTTGGCTAAATATAGCTAGTCATTTAGCTAAAAATTATTTTAACTTTCAAAATAGCTAATGTCTAGAGTTGCCTTTTGACCTCTCCACTAGATAAAATAGCTAAGGATCATAATACAACTATTCCCTTGGAGATGTTCTAATAATATATACTCTTAATTCACATAGACCAGACTATGTGATTGACTATGTAATTTCACCATATTTCATATTAAGCAAAAACAAAAAACAAAATGAAGGTATTAATTCTGTATTTGTGATTGTGATTTAAAAATCGAACTGTTGATTTAGTAGTTTTTAATACCATGTCGAGATACTCACTTTTTTCTCATGTAAAAAAATTCTGCCTTTTGTCAAAAAAAAAAAGTTCTTGCCTTGATACCCAAAATCAACAAATATCGATATCCTTGTACCGTTGTCTTTTTGTCCTAGTTTCCTTCTCAAAAATAAAATGTCTAGTCAACTAATCTGAAAAAATGAGTTAGGATACATGACGGTTATTATTTGTTATTCGGGATTATTTATTTTATTTTGGTGCTTGGGGAAAAGCTGTGAACAGGTTTTGAAATGGCAGTGAACAGGTTAATTTAGGATGAAACAAAAAGGAAAGGAAATCAAATCAGCATAGAATAAGCATCTGTGTACAGTGAGTAAATTAAAAGGGCCTCTTTTTCAAATCTGCCTCGCTTGCTCCGCCGCCACCATCAGCTCCGCTGTCGCGACCCGCTGACTGTGGGGCCATCCGAGGTGATCGGGTGGGCCTAGGCCCTAGGGGATGTACTCATCGGCGAACCACACCGAGATCGCGTACATGCTTTCACCGGCGACAAGTTCGAGGGCAGCAGTTTGGCTCTTCTCTGCGGGATCCCGTCTTCCATTCAGATCGTGAGAGTACAAATTCAGATCGACATCGTCCGAGTACAAATTCAGTCCAGGGAGCTCAGCATTGTGGGAATACAAATTCAGATTGGGAAACACTTCTTGGGGATATGGGGTTAAAAAATATCAGTAATTACACATGCAGATCCATATTTACTAACGCAGGTCTGAAAAACACAATATTTAACTCTGAATTGTGCTAGTGCACCCAACATATTATATTTTGGACCTGCATTAGTAAACATGGACCTGCATATATCACCACTCAAAAATATTTGAAAATTTCAGTATAGTCCTTATACTTGCGCGAAATTTACACTATAACACCGAGAAAATAATATTTAGTCTTTGACCCCAAACATCATTAAAATGGAGTTCGTCAGGCTCTCTGCTCTACTATAAGACTTGCCTTTTATAATTTTTTGTCTCGAGGGATTATAGTTGCATTCGGTCATACACTCATACTACATATAACTTTTTTTTCATTCAATTTCTATTCATTTTAGTTCAGAGTAAACTTCATCAATATATTTATATTTATTCAATTCAGTTCCGTATACTTATATTTTTTCCAATTCAGTTCAGTATAGTGATATTTATTTTATTTCAATTCAATATATTTATATTTTTCAGGTCAGTTCAGTATGTTTTAATTTTTTCAATTCAGGTAAAGCAAGAATTAAGATCAGGCAAACATGAACTAAGTGTGTAAAAATTAAATTTCACAAAATAAAGGATGGGTTATGATATTCCGCTTGAGTAACCCAATCATTTTCCTTCAATATGAAGTACTTAGATATAGAAAAATACAACTTCTCTTTTATGAACCATATAGAAACAAATCATGTAATAGCCAATTTCTTCTTTAACGGTTACATTTATTGCTGAAAACAGCGGTTATCTAATTAATTTATTATTATAGTTTCATATATATATATATATATATATGAAACGGAGATCTCATGTATTGTTCGATAGAAATGGAGATCGGAAAAGGCAAAGTTAAACCACACTGTCTGGTTTTAACCTACCCGCTCCAAGGCCATGTAAACCCTCTGCTGCAGTTCTCGAAGAGGTTGCAGTTCAAGGGGGCCAACGTCACATTCGTTACCACCAAATCATTCCTCAACCTCATCAAACACGCCACCGACAGCTTCTCTGCCGCCACCGTCTCCGACGGCTTCGACGACGGCGGCCGGGATATGGCGCCGAGCTTCGAAAAGTACATGCAGAAATTCCGGGAAGTGGGGTCGCGGACTCTCGGAGACCTCATCGAAATGCTCAGTTCCAACGGTTCTCCGGTAAACGCGACGACTTTATTTATTGATTTTTATTTTTTAGAAAAAAATGTTTCTATGAGATGTGATGCAAGTTAATAACTAAAGACAAAATTGATTTTATATTTTCGATTACAATTTGTACAAAATCATATCAATCTAACGATTCAGAGGGCTATTAAGTAACCTAACGATATGTTTTACTAAAATTTAGGTTGATTGCGTCATCTATGACGCATTTCTTCCGTGGGCTCTCGACGTGGCTAAGAAGCACGGCGTTGCCGGCGCTGCCTTCTTCACTCAGTCATGCGCCGTGGGCAGCATCTACTACCATGTCTGTAAAGGGACGTTGGTAGTGGATGCTGATGTGGTGGAAGCGGAGAAGAAAGTATATGAAATTCCGGCGTTGCCGATTCTAAAGCATTCGGAGTTGCCGTCATTTGTTTCTCGGCCGGAGTCGTATCCGGCCGCCAGAGAAATGCTGGTGAACCAGTTTGTTAACATTGAGGAGGCTGATTGGGTTCTGGTCAACACTTTCCATAAATTGGAAGAAGAGGTACGTTAATTATGTGCTTACTTACTAAATTAGGCCAAAATCTGATTCATCCTTTTGTTTTTTCCTGGTTTTAGGATTTTATCATCAATTTTTGATAAAAACATTCTAAATATGATATTACAATTACTTTATATATAAATGATAATTTTGAATAATCATTTTATTAAGGCCCCGTTTGGGAACTAGCTGTTAGCGGATTGTATTAACTGTTTTGACTAGCTGTTTTGACTAGCGGTTTTAGATTGTTGTTTGGTAAATGATAAATAAATGTTAGCTGTTTGTTATGTTAAATGACAGAAATGGACATCAACATAATTTAAATTTATTTACTTTTGTGCGACATTTATTTTGAAGCATAAAAAATATTTCTAGTATTTGTATCTATATTTATTTGTATTTCTTTGAAATGATATTCACTAATATATATAAGAGTTTATATTTATCTGTTAAATTATACTCTAAAATTTTAATATAATTATTTAAAAATAAAAGTGATAGAAATAAAAATTAGTATAAATCAAAATAATTAATTATGTACAAACAAAAATGTTAGCTATTAATTGATACCTTCAAACGAAGGTTTTAAAAATAAAGTTACGTACAAAGGATAAAAGAATATTATTTAGGATAAAAGAAAGGTTACAAATAAAAATTTGTAATATTTATCCAATTAATGACAAGAGTTTTCATCAAAAAGCTCTCTTTTGGAGCGTTTTGAAAACAAGAGTTTTCATCTAAAAAGTTCAATGGAAAACGCTTCTCACCAAACAAGTAGAGTAGCTGTTTGACCAGTCAAAATCTATTTTTAGCAAAAAAAACAAAACTGTCATCCAAAACACTGTTGCCACACGGGGCCTAAATCTCTGGTTAAAATGAACTAAATACTTCACATATTTAGTGTATAAGAAAACATGTAAATGGATAGAGTGTACTTAATTAGTTACTTATTGCTTGCCATCCAATTGCACTGAATTATAAAAAATAAAATGAATATAGTATAAGTTTATAAATTGAATTAAACTAGACTAGTAAACTAATAATTTCAATAAAAATTTTCCACAACCTAGCTACTATATATGTTCTCCAATTATAAATTAAACTTCTCTGAATATTGTAACAATGGAGTACATTACATTTGGGCCTGAATATTTCTCGAACTGAATCGAATTAAGCTCATGAATTGAATCATATACTGATGAATCGCAGGTGATTGAGTGGATGGGGAGAATCTGCGCAGTGAAGGCAATCGGACCAACAATCCCATCCATGTACGTAGACAAGAGACTCGAAGAAGACAAGGACTACGGCGTAGCAATCTTCAAGCCAATGGGAGACGCATGCAAAACCTGGCTCAGCCAAAGACTACCCAAATCAGTAGTCTACGTCTCCTTCGGAAGCCTAGCCAAACTCTCCCCGGAAACAATGGCGGAAATCGCCGCCGGCCTCAAAATGTCGAACAAGCACTTCCTCTGGGTCGTCCGCGCCGCCGAGCAGATAAACCTGCCGGAAGAATTCTCCCACGAGAAGGGGCTCATCGTGTCGTGGTGCCCCCAGCTGGAGGTTCTGGCTTCGGAGGCGATCGCGTGCTTCGTCACGCACTGCGGGTGGAACTCGACGCTGGAGGCGCTGAGCCTGGGCGTTCCGATGGTGGCGCTGCCGCAGTGGACGGACCAGACCACCAATGCGAAGTACGTCAGCCACGTGTGGAGGGTGGGGATCACGGCGGCGCGTGGGGAGAGGGGTGAGATTCGGAGGTGCATCGAGGAAGTAATGGATGGGGAGAGTGGGGAGGAGATGCGGGCCAACGCCAGGAAGTGGATGGAGGTGGCGCGTGCGGCGGTGGACCACGGCGGCAGCTCCGACCAGAATATTGAAGAGTTCGTCTCAAAATTGATGCCTTCATCACCTTCTTCGTCTCAAGTTTAAATTTTCAGACGTTGTTGCTTTGTATCCAGACATTCAAGATATATTAGGTTGGGGAGTATGCACTTTGTGCAACTCGGACCCGGATTTTAGGCAAGTTGATGCCGTTATTTTAGAGGTTTTTGTAAGTTAATTTACATAAATATATATTATTATTATTTTCATTTTAGTCCAGTTCAAATAAATACACCAAGTCTTTTAAGATTCAATTCAATTCAGTTCAGTATATTATACTTGTGACAAAACAATTGCTATTCCATCTAATAAAATGACATCTAAGGCTCTTCTGTTAGTCTCAGCACTGTCGTGGCGGGGTGGATCAAAGAGCAGCAGAAGGCCGACAAATTCCCAAGGTTCTCCAAGACTCTTTTGTGCCTTCAGGTACTTCCTGCAATGTATATAAGTTAGCAAAATTAATAACTCAGCTCAACCTGGCAAAAATGCATATAAAAGCTAAAGAGACATTCACTTACTTGTCTTGCAACTGCTAGCGACCGAAAACCACGTTCAGTGAATTTGCCAATCACCATATGCATTCTCTTCTCTATCTCTTCTTTGTTGCAAGCCAAGTTGAGAATCTGAAAGTGACATTTCAGAAAGTTAAAAAAAATGAAAACCTAAGTTTTAATAAATTTAATCTTTTTATGCAGTAATTAATTAGCATATGCATCAAAGTCATGTTTTTTTACCTGCTCAGGTGCTCCTTTGCTCACTCTATGCATTTTACCGGTGCCATCTATATAGGTAAGCGCGGTCCTTTGATCAGTTGGATTGAAACGAAGGAAATGGATTTCAGTTATTCTCGCTCTTGCCTGAAAATATACATAAATGTATTAGTAGTTTAAGGCAGCAAAGAAGCCGAGGAGCGCAATTTTCATTGTTTTGAAACTATACCTCTTTTGGATCTCCGAGCACTGATATAATCGCGGTATCAATGGCATCCTGATTCTCCAGCCTTAAAGCTCTCGCCGCCATCAAAACAACAGTGTCCTTGTCGACTCCCTTAGAGAAAATCTATGGTGTTTTGAGACAATTAATGAACAATTAGGTTTACACAGGAAAGTATTTTGCATTTCTGGACTATTCAAAAATGGTGGCTTACCTCAACCATATTTTTGTCCACTGACAGTTTATTTAAGGTTAGGGTTCCTGTTTTGTCACTGCACTATAAATCCATCCCTGCTAATTCCTCTAAGGGAGTCTTGAAATAAGTGGCTTTTAGTTATCGCCATTTCCTGCCATTTCCTGTTTTGTCATTGCACAGAACATCCATCCCTGAAACAACAGTGCCTTTTAGTTATCGTGCCCTGAAATAAGTAACACGACACAATTCATTACTACATTTAGTAACCACTGAAATGAACTGAATTAAACTGAACTGAAAAATGTAGTTGAGTTGTAAATACACATACTTGTGTAGATAGTTTATGCGAGCCGATGGCCATGGTGATAGATAGAACGGCTGGCATCGCGATAGGGATACCGCCAACGAGCAAAACAAGAAGATTGGCGATACCTTCAGTGGCTTTTCTACGTCGCAACCCAAACATTATTATCATTTCCAAAACCATGCCTGTAGCAATGGAGCAGATGCAGAAATTTCCAATAGCTTGCCAAACCTGAAATATTGAACGAGTATATCAGAACATTAGGTTAACAATTAGTAATGAAAATGAAGGTTGCTATAAAAGATTCCTGATGCATGAACACCAAAAAGGAACTGCGTAAAAATCTAATGTTGAAACCTTAACGTCTGCTAAACTAAACATGCTAGAACATTGAATAACCAAACAAACTGCATAAAAATCCAACGTTCAAACCTTGACATTTTCTAAAAATACAATTTTTTAGTCACTTGGAGGTACCCCTGCATGACAAAGAGAGTGAGAAAAAGGGGGAAATATAGAATTATATAAATGATGGATTCATGTACAAGAAGAATGCTTACCAGGAATGTGAAATCTCGTGGTTTGCATGGTCATGAATCACAATGGACGCGATGTAGGCAGGAGGAATAAATTGGTGCACAGAAGAATTTCATTTTCATAATAGTATTCATTATAGCAGTGGTTGATGAGAAGAGAAACACTAAACAAAAACTGATCACCTAACAGGAATCTACAATCTCACCAAACACAAACTCCAATAACAAGAATCAATTCAGCTCCAAAAGCAAAAACGGTGGCAAGAATCAAACAGGAAAAACAACTAAATCACCAAACAGGAATCCAGAATCTCACTAAACACAAGCTCCAAGAACCAGAAGTCAAAAACGATGGCAAGAATCAAACAAGAAAAACAGCATACATAAAGCCTCAAGAACCCTAACAAGTAGCAACCACCAAAACAGGAGCAAAAAAAACCATCAGAATTAACTAACAAACTTGTTGGCTTCACTTTCCCCACTTTAATCATGAGAATTGTCATTCCTAAGCACAAATCCATCACAATAGATATCAAAATCATGTAATATGATCAGGTCATGGAATTTTGTTTGATTCAGATTCACAGCTTTTGCGTCTAAAATCCATTATACAAAGAAGTAGATGAATAAAATGATCATCCTAAAGATCTCAATCAATGAAAAATCATCATCCATCTCTGCCTTTTATATGCATCATCCAAATTCAGTATTCTAGTAAATGAACAACAAACAGCAAGACAACAAGCCTGAGCACAAGCAGTTGGGTTTTAATAACAGTAAGAAACACCAACCTGATGGATGCCACTTTCATGAGCAAAAGCATTAGCTCAAACAATTGCCTTATGAGGCTGGATATGCAGTCCACTGTATTCTTCCACCTAGAAGAGCAGAGTGTTAATGCAGAGCATAAAACAAGTGTTTTAATAGCACCAAGAATGTGAAAACGACCACCAATTCAAACTAAAATTTCCCGCAAATAGCAAAGATTCCACAGTATGAATTTGAACAGGGAATTCGACTATCAACCCTTCTTCGGAAACCATAGCTACCATTAAAAAAAGAGGGGAAATAACAAGAGATTTCTCTACAGCTCCAGAAGCAAACAAGAAAGTAACCTTAATTTGTACAAAAACAGTAATCTTAGATCCCACAACACTGAAAGCCACCATTTTGACAGAAGCATACAAACAGTTGTACACACAGAAACACACACTGAGAATCCATAGGCAAGATTACCTGCCATTAGGCCATTAGTTCAACCCCTAAGGAAAAAGGTTCCTGTCAAATTACAAAGAAGGCTTCTATAAACCACACCTCCAACCCAGAATACTAAAAGAGCAAATAAAATAAGATCCCAAATCCATCTACCTATGAAGCCCTCATTTTGTCATCAGATAAACCAGAAAGTCACAGAGTTATTCTCAAAGTCAAGCCAGGCCAATAACAATCAGTTGAGCAACGATGATAACAGTGGAAGCAGTAAACCACACACATAAAAAATAACTGACAAGCGAATCTCAATATTTCTTCCATGCCATTTTATTTCAAGTGTGTCAGTAATCATTGATTTAAATTACAGTTCAGAGATTACCTAAAGTCCAGTATGAACAATCTGTCTTCACAGGGCTAGTCAGATCATGCTGAGCAAAAAGAAACAATTTTTCAATCAATTTAAGCTTTCCAATGAGAAAAAAAGACATTTAAAGCGCATGAGAGCAAGAGGAACAAAAGACATGTAAGATACGTAGTCCAATGATTAGTAAAGGCACTGTTTAAAAACCCAAACGCAGTTCGGGAATTTCGTCGAACACCGTGTGTTCGTCTGAACCCAAGTCAATTTTGGACATAAAAGGAAACCTACCACGAAAGCGCAGACTGAAATTGAAGAACGGGGAGCACAAGACCGGAGATGGGAAGGAAGATGGGGTTTGTAAAGCACAGAATGATGAGAGAACAAAGCACAGAATGACTCACCTCCAAGAAAGCGGGCACGTTATTCACGGTTGATGCGGAAACAACGCGTGGCGGTCCTGGTCTCGGATTGCAGCGGGACGCCGTGTTGAACCGACCACCAGTTTCTGTAGATGAGGGACCGGTTTACTGGGAGAAAAAACCACAGCGACGACATGAAGAGAACGACAGTAATCAAACCTTGATTCGACCGGTCACCGTACCTAAACTGGCCAATTCTGCTGATTCCCCCTTATATATAAGGTAGATATATATATATATACCAGATTAATTCTTTTTTTTCTTTTTCATGAAATTAAATTACCAGATTGTTATTCTAATATTCCTGGTATTTGTTAAGCTGTTTTTGTTTTTTGTTACATATAAATTATAGCCGAGTTTAAAGGCATATTTAATTGAGTTTATTTCTTATTGATCTAAACTGAACTGATTTTAACTGAATTGAACCGAACTTCAGCGAAAACTAATATATTGAAAAATATAATCAGTTTGTCTAAATTTACCTGAATTTGATCAAATTACTTTTCTTGTCGTACTGAATTGAACTGAAGTAAACTAAATTGACTGAACTTAATTCAATTAAATTGAGCTGGACTGTACTGAACTGGATTAAACTAAATTGAACCGTTTTACAATTAAATGATGAGTTTCAACCTAATCATCCACACATACAATTAGTATCAGGGCCTGTTTAATACGCCTGAACAGAACAGAACTGATCTGAACTGAACTGAACTGAACTAAAAAATAAATTTGAGTCTTTTATATAACATATATTTATATTCAAAATTCTTATTAAAAAACAAGCCATTGAAGTATATTGAATTGAACTTAATTGAACAAAACTGAATTGAAGAAACAAATTACTACATCGACATTAGCTAAATTTCATCAAATTTATATTTCATCATGATCCTAGAAGTTAAACATAATTGAACTGAAATATACTGAACTGAACTTTATTGAACTAAAGTATACTGAACTGAACTGAATTGATATAGCCAAATTGTGCTATATTTTATCAAGTCAAATTTTATTAGCACCAAACTTAATTAAATTGAACTTACAAAAGTGTGCATTGATACAATTAAATTAGAAAATGTTTATCAAATCATATTTCATCAATTCTAAACTGACTTGAACTGAATTGAACTGAATCATACTGAGCTAAACTTAATTGGACCAATCCAAATAAACTTAATTGAACTGAATCATACTGAAGTAAACTTAATTGAACTGAATTAAAGAAACCGATCAAATATAACTAAATGAGGTTGTATTTTATCAAGAATAGAAAATAGAACTGAATTGAACTACACTGAACTGAATTGAACTGACGAAACTGAATTGGACTACACTTAACTGAAATGAACCGTGTTGAACCACACTTAACTAAAATGAACTGAATTTAACTACACATAACTGAAATGAATTGAATTTTCAATATGAACTTAAAATCATTAAATTATATTTTCGTTGAACTGAATTGAAATAAATTATATTTTCTCTTAACTGGATTGAATTGTGTTGAATTTGTTAACATTTAATTTTTTAAAATTTTTTTAAAAGTACAGTGCACTGAACTGAAAAATACTGAACTGAACTGAACTGAAAAATACTGAACTAAACTGAACTGAACTGAAAAATATTCATATAAGTTGTACTAAATAGGCTCTTAACCATTCAATCCCAAATAAATTGTAATATCTTTTGTGACTATAAATAATGAGTTACATTCAAATTTAGAGTGCTGATCTAGTGGAGGATACTATTTCAACAACCTAACTATTGCTAATTCAACCTGACTGTTGCTAATGCGGCCAGCCATTCGAGTCCTAATTTGATGCATATTGCATGGCTAGCCCTTAACTATTCCACCACAACCACAATATTTGTGCACACCGAAACCAAATCATATAGTATCTAAATAGGGTGGAGAAGTAGTGTATTACTACCCTCTCTATCCTACATATTTATACACAAAAACAAATTATTAATATGTAACAAAATAATTATGTTATCCACGGTAACTATTAATAATATTTCTCATCTTTTTTCATTCGCTCGTGCTTCTCCAATAAATTGACAAAGTATTGGAGGATTCACTGACGCTAACTTCAACGCTGTCATACGTTATCCAGTAGTAGCCAACTGCAGCAGCTCCAATCACCTCGATTGTCCAGAGTAATGTCAGTGCAAATCAATACCAGCAAATCCCATCACGGATGGGACGCCGGCCGGATCGCACCATGCATGCAAAGGTAAATGCATTCGTTCAGCTAGAGCCTGAAGGCGAAAAGAGTATTCCTAAGGATAGTTTTGGTGGTGGTGAAAATAATGGTGGTAAGGTTCATCATAAGCATCCACCATTATTCACGGATGTGGTGAAAAGATGGAGTACAAGAGTATTCACATGAATACGGCTCAATACTTCCTCACCACCTTGCTGCCTCTGTATTCACATCTTTTTTTTAATCTTTTTAATAATTAGTTCATATGTTTTCAAATTTTCTCAATATTTCTATGAATTTGTCGTACGATTTGTACTATGGTTTCAATTTATTGTTACCGTGATTTCGGAAGACTTTGATGAATGAAAAGAACACCATGATTACTAATCTTCCAACTTACTTGTCAATGTATGGTAGATTCAGCATCAGAAAAGCCTACAATTTAAAAAAAAGGAGGAGTGGAGAATGATCACCTGGCTCAACTTGTGTGGCATCCTAAACTGCTACCTAAGCACATTTTTTATGGATGTTGCTGCACTCAAGGCTTGCCACTGTTGGCAGGCTTCAGAGCTTCAGGATGTTGGGACCACAGCCTCCCCGTTGCTTATGCCACAAGATAGCAGAACCAGCTATTCATTTTTTTTGCAAATGTGAGTTTGTGTGTTCAATACTGCAAAATTTGCAGCTCCATATCTTCTAAAATCTGAGATTACCGAAGAAGATGCTGATGCGGTGGAAGAAAAGGAAATGTTGGAAAAGATTGGCTTTGTACACCACAACACTACATGGAGTTTGGTTAGAAAGGAATAGAATCCTTTTTTCAGAAGCTTAACCAGGCAGACAGTTCTATTGCTGCACTGGTTGCAGCTGAATTTACATGCAGATTTTAGTTTCCAGTTTTAAAATTGTACTCTTGGCAGTACCTCATCTTCCTTGATTTTGTAACACCTTGTTGATCTAGCTATTTAGAGTGCTCCCAAACAAGGAGTGCTCACAAATGATGGCTAAAGATAACAAGTCTAAATCAAGGGAGTAAGGTTTCTCCCAAGTATTTGTTAGTGTGGATTGTAGATCAGACATTTATGGCTGGGAGCGAAGGCCTATATTTTGTATTGTTTTGTTTCATAATGATTAATGAAAATGTTTTATCAAGAAAAATCACGTTCATGAAAAGTTAGGATAGTTGGGAGTTACAGAGATTTTCTCTAAATTCTATTCTATTACAAAACACGTATATATTATCCCTATTCCTCTTTAGAAAAATACTAGTTATTATTGTAGACATTAACCAGAATTCATATGGAAATGAGTTAAACTTTTCCAATTTGCCAACTAATTGATAATGGGTCTTACTTCTTGCAATTCCAATGCTCCATATTATAAAGCCCAACCTGATCTGCATCATTCTCACGTGTTTTGACAGAATTCGTCTTCGAATTTGATCTCGTATAAATCCTTGATCAAACAACATATATTTTACAGATCCAACCTGCATCACAAATACACCTTCCATACTAGTTTGTCTGGTCTGAGAGGAGCGATGGTGACATCCCTTATTGAGTTGATCACAAATGTAGGAAGCACCTATTCAAAAAGAGCTAACATAGTAGCTTTATTAGCAACAAAATCAGCCACATTACAGTTTAAATGTTCCTCATTCTATGGCTCAAATATGTCAATCAAATGACCCTTGTCTGTCCAGATAAAGTTCCAGAAATTGCACAGACCCTCACCATATATCACTCTAGTATTAGATTCTGCAAAATTATTAATCTTGCAAATTCTTTTCCAATATTGGGATTTTATAAGTGATACAGGTAAAGAGGTTATGAAAGCTGTCCATGGAGTTTCGCCTATTTGGTATTTCCACCATAGTTTACAGGAGAATGAATGTACGGTAGTAGACAGAGCACGGACCCCTATCTATTTTGTGACACTGAATAGCAAACAGAGTCCCATTTTTCCATGTTTTTTGGACCTGCTTCTGTTTTACCCCAGAAGAAAATAGCCAGTCTCGTTTCTATATTTTTCCCCACGTGTTTTGTAGGCTCCATTACTGCCCAAATGTGTTGGACCAGTGATAGGATGCAAGATTGAATCAATATCAATTTTCCTGTTATTGATAGCCAAACATTTTTCCAATTTTGTGTCCTTCTATCAATCATCTCCAATATAGACTGAAAATGAATGTTCAGAGTTCTACCACTGAAAATTTTAAATATCTAAAAGGCATATTACCATGTTTCATACCCATTATGAATTTAACTTGTCTTAGCTTATTCTCAGTAGTTTTTGTACTAAGGTAGAATTTACTCTTTTCATAATTGAACTTCTACTCAGTGGTTTCCTCAAACTTGACTAGAATTGCCTTCATTTATATTAGATTCAACCTAGAGGCTTTTAAAAAATGACAATGTCATCTGCATAACTAAGGTAAGATATAGGCAAAGCATTTCTAGGAAGAGAGTAATATTGCATCGTGCTAGTCTGGAAAACATGAGATAAGTTCATGGTAAAAGTTTCAATGAATATATTGAACAGGAAGGGAGACAGGGGTCTCCCTCTTTTATTTCTCTGGTGGCTGGGAAATAACCAACTGGTCTACCATTAATTAGGACTAAGATCAAGTATCAGACAAATTCTTCATAATGCAATGAACTAATCTGTCTTTGAAACCAAATTTTAGGTTATTTTTTAAGGAAAAGTCAATTGACCCTATCATATGCTTTCATTATATCAAATTTTAGGATACAATTTGGATCTCTAGTCTTCCTATTCAGAAGAGGGAGTACAAATCATCCAGTAAAAAAAGGTGCAGCTCATCCATTTTGTCCAGAATTCTGTATGCCTAGCGCCCCCTCATTCAATCACCATCATCAGCATCATCGTTTTCTTCGCTTCCCAGAAAGTCCCAATTTTTGGCTACCCATTTCAGTGTAAGTTTCTTTGCAACTCTGTCTAATTTTAATCGTATTATGTATTTGTTTATGTGTTTTGCTCAATTGGGATTCCAATAGGTTCAAGCAAAGTTGCAATCTTTTGCAAAGCTTCAATTTTTGGACAATAGGAGAGGTAATTTTTAACTTTTTCTTATGTCGCAAGATGTAACAAGTAGCATGAAGCGTATCTGAATTTTGAAATAATTTATTAAATTTGGTTTTTGTGTTAGTACGATTACTAGGTATTTAAGTAAAATGGATCCCGCGATAGTACTTCTCAAATCCTCTTAATTGTAGTTTCTAATCAGATGACAGTAACATTGTTTGGGTTCATCTTTGCAGCTGGGAGGAACCTGATTGTTGCTTACAAGGCATTTCTTTCAAGCCCTTTAAGGTGTTTATTTCATTGTGTATTTAATAGCTTTTCTAAGAAAGATTTGATCAGTGTTAGGGCCGGTCATCTCACCATTCCGTATGGTTCATCCCGACCCCTCACCCTACATGGCGTCCGGGACAAACCCAACCGCATACTGGAGCACAACCAACCCTGCCAGGAGAATCTTCCCAGACCACCTAACGGCGTGGTCTGACGTGACCAAGCCCGATTCTCAGCAATATAAGTATCTCTCTAACACACTAGAGAGAGGTAAGTTCACTAAACATAATCAGATACACATCTACTCCTCCGACAGCTTTCTGACTTAAGCATCGGAGCGGGAATGACAGTTAACCGCCCCGCCCTGATTGAGAGTTCCTTGTTCTTAGCAGGCTCTCTTCATCCGCCAACGGGATGGATCATCAGGACGTTAATCACGACTGTAACATTGGCAACGTCTGTGGGGATATAACCGATTATCTTCATAGCCCTCGGGTGATGTCCCGAAAACTACTTCAAATGGGATGCCAGTGGTCCACCATGCTGGAAGATTCAATAAATTATATTCAATCCTGTGACCAGTGACAGCAGTATGCCCCAATGATACACATCTCCCAAGAGAATATGATGACCATTCAGGAGCCTAAGCCTTTCTAAATATGGGAGACTGACTAAATGAGCCCTCTTCCCACAGCCGCTGACAACTTGAAGTACATCACAGTGGTCATTGACTACTTTTCCAAGTGGGTAGAAGCGGAAGAATTAACAAATATGACTGTGAAAACAGTTATCAATTTCTTGAACATATATCTTTTCGATTTTGACCATAACATTCGAAACTTTCACTTTAACACTTAAATGTTCACTTTCACTTGTTAGATAGAAAGTTAGGCAAAAATCTTGTACATGTGTGATGGAAAGAGTTTTGTAGGAATTCTTACCGTACAACTTGCAGGATTTCAAAGGTAGAAATCGTAGCTTTTAAGTTGACTATAGCCACTTGAAGGACTTTATTTTCAATTGGATCTGTCATTTGTGTTTTTGATAAAAAAGTTAGATGGTCTTGATTTATATATATATGTGAAAAATTGGCCTGAATGCTCCTAAAAAAATATCACAGTTGTGAGTTGGACTCTCGATGGATAACTTGAACACATTTGATAATTTCTTGGCCATCAAGCTCACTCTTACTTTTTTTTACCCATTAGTTAGATGTCTTTAAATTAATTATGTTTTTTTTTTTGAATTCGTTATATTCTTGAATAAAGGATATACAACCTAATAATACCGATTTTGAATCTAGAAAGCAGCGCATCGCGCGGCATACAACATACTAGTTATAGTCAGAGATAATAGTGTAATAAGGTATAGTTTTCCCAACTTATCAAAGATATTTTATTTTCAATTTAGTTTTATCAAATATATCTTGATAGATCATATCAAATTAGTTATATTGTTACTACTTTTAAAGTATTACTTTTACTTCATCAATTCCGCCCAATTATTTCAAGTAAGTTGGTGAACGTCATTTCGATCACTAAAACATCTCCAACCAGAACACAATTTAGTATATTGAGAAGCAAGAAAAATAGTGTAATTTCTATTAAATATGTTTAGATTAGTTTAGTGTAATTTAAATCAACTAGCTATGTAAGTTGTCAAGTAACCACACCTTAAACATCATTAAAAAATAATCTATTTAACTACGAAGACAATAAACATACGGAATTGCTATAAGCAGAACCATATTCTTAATGCAGGTCCAAAACAATTTTAAATGACACAAATACCCCTAAAAATTGAGAGACTTGTATAGTTTTCTCTATTTACTATCCGAAGTAGCAACTAATTTTATTTGAAAAGTAAGGGATGCTTAAATTTTTAACTTAATTTTGATTTGGCGCAGAAGTCATAGAAAATGATGATGGAGTGAATGTTAACCATCAACCACCAATTTTGTTTTCTACTGGCAATTACGAAGATGCAGTACTTTGTGATATAGTTGGTACCTATCATGATTTACCATATTTGTTGGGATGTCTATGAAAGTTCGATTAAGAAGTTCAACACTGCGGGAATAACAACTTTTGTATGATTTAAAAGAACAAGAAAAATTTCTGACCAACAGATATGGCTCCATCTAATGCGAAATTATGACACAAAACTTGTCAATGCAATTAAGAATCACTAAAGAATTCAAACATAGTAAACAATCAAAACGCAGTCTTCAAAAAAAACAATTAAAATGTAATTCTAAATATATATAAAGAAATGCATTTCAGAAAGATATTCCAGATAAATTAAATTCCTTATTAAGACTTTTAGGAAATATAACTCTTCAAAAATTTAGGTTGTGTTTGGTTTGAGGTGATTTTGAAGAAATGCAATTGCAAGTTAAAATTAGGAACTTTTTGTTTGGTTGGTTTTATTTTTGTAAATTTGAATAGTGAAACAGTACTAAAACATTGTTAAACACTGCTAGTATAGTGCTAAATAGTGCTGATTTTGACTCAAAACTGTAAAAATCCCAAAGAAACCAAACAAGATGTTTGGAAGTTCACACTTACAAAATCACAAACAAAATATTAAACTCTCAAAATTCTAAATCAAAGTCATGATTCTCAAAATCAAAGTCATGATTCTCAAAATCAACTCCAACAAAACACACTCTTAATTATCCAAAATAAAGAGCTTCTTCACAGTAACGTTGAAGATGATCTCGCCTTTGATTAACCCCAAAAGCTCGAAGAAACACACGTCTCCTGTCTGTAGATCGTTTCCAGCTACAAATGATCCCCAGTATGTTGTATTGAATCTCTTATGTTGGCAATCACCTGTATAAAAGGTTCTCCATTTCCTTCCATAGCACTGAAGAACTACAGGAATTTTCTCATTGGGTAGAATATCTTGAATTGGTATAGGAAGTATCTAAATAAATCAAGAACAAGTTAATCTTCAATATTTTTCAAGTTTAAATTTAAGGTATTATACGAGTACAGCTATACATCTACAATAGTGGATATAGTGAAAAAAACTTACCAGTAAATTTCTCTTACCCAATTTGATTTGGAAAGAGTAACTTTGAAGTGTGGATTTTTAACTGAGAAAATGTAGTGCTCGAAGTCGAAGTCTTCTGGGACTTTGTTATTGTGAAATTTTGTTGCGCTACCACGCAATCCAAAAGTATTAGCATATTTTAAATTATTCACAACTTAATTATTCTTGCGTGCTTTAATAAATTTAATTTTTAAATAAATTACATTATTTAGTACCTCTTTGTTTTTGTCGGAAGCAGATTTCAGTTGCCCATTTGACATGGTGAATTATGGCAGAATACCTTCTAAAAACAATCTGATCAGAAAAAAACATTATGGTAGGACTAGGGATTAAACTATAATAACTGAAAAGTGAAAAAGCAAGGAGGGACCAATTTATAAATTTTAAAATATATGAAAACATCTCGTGGGTCGGTTCCGGGTTATAAGCCAAGTTCGGGTGGGTTATCCAGGACTCGTAGCTTCCAGAAAAATGAAAATTTGCCCATTTCCTTATTGGAAAATACTACGGGTGTGTTTGGTTCGCAAGCTTTTTGAGAGTCTGAATTTTGTTTTGGGTTTTTGAGAGTTTTGTGTTTGGTTGGACAAGTTTTTGCAAAACTTGGACTATCCAAGTCCAATTTTGTAAAAACTTGTTTGGTTCACTAAGTTTTTCAAAATCCAGACTTGCAAAATTCTAAAAACCAATCAAAAATTTTGTTCTATACTCACAAACTCAACCCAACCAAACAAGCATTTTGCAAAACCAGACTTTCAAAATCCCAAACAAAAACCCAAACTCTCAAAAACCCAAAACAAAATTCAGACTCTCAAAAATCTTGCGAACCAAACACACCCATGCTCCTTCTTTTCCCTTATATTCTTCAAAAAAAAATTAATTATTTATAATTTAAATGCTTAGTAAATTAATTTAAAATATTTGTTTTTTATTTTATAAACTTAATTTAAACTTTTATTTTCTACAAGACTTTCAGTTCACATGTTTAAGATGTGTGTGAGTTGTATTACAAATTCGTTAGGTTTAATTAATTTATTTTTGCAACTGATATTAAATTTACTTCACTGTACTAAATTTATATAAATTAATAATGCTTTATTAAACCAAGACACTTTTAAACTACTAAACTAATCAATACTCATAAGAACCTTAGAAAAATAAATCTCAAAGAAACTAACATTTCAAATAAGTCAACTAAGAACTCAAATATATAAATTAAAATTATTTAGTATCCATTTGATATTAATCTAACCTTTCAAAAAACTTAACTGATTAGTCATACAGTTGAAATAAAACTAATAACATACATAAGTTTAATACAGTGAAGTTAACAACAAACTCATTAAATTTAAATTAGCCTTTCAAATAACTAGACTAAAAACTTATACACACAAAATAAATTGACTTCGAATAAGTTTGATATAGTTAATTAAAAATTAAATTATTTAATTAACTAGTCTTAAACTAACATGTATATTTGAACTAAAATTATAATCATTTTTAATTTTAATTTAGTGAATTTTAAATAAAAACATCAGACTTAAGACTAGTATTTCATATGCGTTGAACTAAATACATAAAGCCCCTAACAAATATGTAAAAAAGAAATTTGCCAGAAAATAAATAAATTATGGGTCATATTACTTAAGGGTTCATCAGATAGGTAAAGATTGATTTTCTTATTTAGCAAATGCAAAAGGCCAAAGGAAAACTTCTTTTTTTAAAAATTCATTGATTAGAGGAGAAGGCTTACACTTTCTTGAGAATAATTCTATACAGTATGTCTGTGCTGATAATGTTGAGAATCTTCAATATCTGATATTCAGGAGCAACAACACATGTAAAGATACTGCAAAATAAAGACATTTCTTCATTAGATGTTACAATAATGAATAAATATTGTATGGGATATATAATGTATCACTCACCTGTAACAAATTCCTCACAAGAAAACAACTGTAGGAATTGGGTAAACACCAACTTCTTCTACAGTTGCACTCAACCTACACAAAAACCTCTCAATATATATAGGAGGTTGTCAAGTAATACCTCTAAACTATCGACGTAGACTTTTCGTCGTTGAAAAGCCCACGTAGACTTTTCGTTGTTGAAAAATCGACGTAAAAAATCAACGTTGATTTTTCATCTCTAATCTTTTTTATTTAAGAATGAAATATTCCAATTGTCTTATAATAAAATATCACATTGGATTCATTTGGTTTTACTACAATTCTGCCATTAGAAAAACCTTGCATTTGGAAATTAGAACCATAAATCACTGGAAGTTATAAAACAAATAATACTCAAGGATTAACGCCTCTCAACTAGATTCTTTTATACTGAAGTCAAGGTAACTTTTTTAATTAATTTAATAATATATGGTCATCGCCCATTTATTTTTGTACATTATCTAACGACGATTTTTCGTTGTTGATATTTCATTGTCAACTTTTCATCGTCGACTTTTCATCGCCGACTTTTCGTCGGTTACCATTCTTTTTAAGAATTAAACATTGTAATGTTCCCGTATTTAAATATCACATTAATCTCTTTTAGCCCCATAAAAATTATTAGTTTCAATTGATTTTACTAAAATCTGGCATTTCGAAATGAAAACTTTGAATCATTGAAAGTCATAAAAATAAATAATACTCGAGAATTAACACCGAATCAAGATGCATAAAAACAACAAACAAAGTGGATTCCAAAAATATAAGGGAGTACATTTCATAAGAATCATATCCGAATTGAGAAGTCCATAACTCGTGCCCATGGGTTTTGTTTGGGTCTTCCTTATGGGCCGAAAAGTTTGGGTTCAATATACATGGAAGGTGGGATTAGGAATCCACCGACCTAGCCTAAATATGTCTTATATATATTCTGAGTCAAATATATGGAATACACTTCCTCTAATTATGGTAATGCAACTATTCTTACCATAAATGTTACAATTATACTAGAATTACAATTTCTATCGGTCTATGTACTAGGGTAATATAAATACAAGGCTTGGTACACCTCTCCATTCATATTATATACACCGCACTGCTTATTGCTTCATAGAGTAATCACTAACTTAAGAATTAGAGTGTGGGGTCTGTTTTGCAGGTCAGTAAGTGAGCTCGATGGGGATCAAAAACACGTCTGTGACACCCATCAATTTGGCACGCACTGTGGGACGTTTGAAGCCTTTTTGATCAATCTAGTTCATGTCTGGCCCGAGCGAAAACCTTCGTAGGAGCCACAGTCTCCGCTATTAAGTTTCGATGAGAGGACCGGATACCAAAAATCCTTACATTCGACCCCTTTGCGCGAAGTTACAGATCGAGTCGTGTCACATCCGAGCCCCCTTAGACCGCTAGCGCAAATCTTCATTGCAATGGCAGTCGACATGAATCCTCCCCAATCGATCACTAATTATCGACCCTTGGTCAGAAACCACATCTTGGGCAATGCTTCAAGTACCCTTACCATCTCGGGAGCTGGCCCATCTCGGGCCTCAACGGATCTTTCGTGCAGTGTGCCGACACCTCGAATTTTCATCTATTTGGACCATATTTACTCTGTATAGCAGATTCGAATAGATGACAAACTTACTGACACTGGTGATGATAGGATGGAACTTGTGAGCCGTCCTCCGTTCCATTATCTCATCGACCTAGAGGCCAGGAAACTCGCTGACACTTTGATGCTCTGAGTCGTTTTCTCTTGAAAGAGGCAGAAAAGCACTTGCCTTTTCTTCAACATACTCAAGAAGGCCAACAAATTTGATTGGACCCCATAATGTGTAAACGCCTTCCAAGCACAAAGGAACATTTGAAGAGTTTGCCGACGTTGAAGCTTGAAAAGGGGGAATTTCTTTACTTATATATATATATATATATATATATATATATATATATATATATATATCACAACTAGCAATTACCGTTGTACTAGTTTAGGAGAAGGACAACTCACAACATCCAATTTACTACGTCAGTCGGGCCTATAAGGCCCTGAGACAAGATATCCCTTAGAGAGGCTGATACTGGCTTTTTTGCATGCCTCGAGACTACTTTAGCCCTATTTCCTTGCGCATATCATGTACTTCTCACCAATTACATGATCAAGTATATATTGCAAAAACCCGACGCTTCATGACGGATGATGAAATGGCCTATTCAATTAAGAGAGTGTGGCATTCATTTCAAGCCTCGAACATCAGTCAAAGGTCAAGCCCTTGCAGATTTCATAATGGAATTTGTTGAACCCCTAGAGCTTGAAAAACCAATTCTTCCACTGGCCAAGGGGAAATGACGTTTATATACGTTGATGGATCTTTAAATTCGGGAGGTATACGTTCTTCACTTCTACTTTTGGACAACTAATAATGAAGCTGAATATGAAGCCCTAATTACATGACTAAAGCTAGTGCTAGACCTTGACATTCAAGAGTTGGAAATCTTCAGTGACTCACAAATCGTAGTCCAACAAGTTTGGGACTAATACGAAACTCGAGAGTACATTATCCAGAGATACATCGAATTAGCAAAATCCCTTTTGAGTCAATTCAATCATTAAGAGTAGGGATGGCAATGATGCGGGTTATGTGGATACCCGTCCTAGATTCACCCCATTTAGGTGGATATGAGTTATTGAATTCATGAGATAGAGCGGGTATACATATGATTTTTGAACACATGGCGGGTATGGATATTGTTTTAGAACCTGCCCCATACCCACCTATAATACCCGTATAATATCTACTATGATATAGTATATAAAATATATTACTATAATATTATTGAATTTATTCCTAAAGGGAACTAGAAGAATTATTGCTTCGGCCAATATATAAATTAAAAAAGAATTAAAAATCGTTAAACTACGTAGTTTTGATTAAAACCACCACAATGACCACCACATGACCATCACAAATCGCCGGAAATTTACATATTCCTATAATATTTTTTTTCAAAATATTGCTGCGTTATTAATTTACAAATAATATTGCCGCAAGTTTCCATTTTTCCTTTATTAGTTTCTTCTGCATATATATTATATACCAAATCCTTTCCCTGTGAAATTAAGTTTAATTTTTTCCATACTTTTACGTCAATTTATTTCTTTTTAGCATCACGTATATATTTCCCATTTTAGTGGTGAACTTATCATAGGGAGGTTAAGCTTAAAGGCTGCGTATGTAGTACTTAGAGGAGATATAATATTTTCCTTTCTTTTTCATAAGTAAATTTTGATTTTCTGAAATATATAAATTTTTATCCTCATTCTCATCTTGATATTCATTTTTAGAGTTTATAAATGTATTAAATAAGATACAGAAGCTTTGATATTTTTACTAATCATTATTATTATATTACAATATATTTTCCTTCTAATTGTATACATTCTATTATATTTATTATTCGAATTCTTATTTAAATAGGAGTTGTGGTAAAAAAAACAATACAAAACCTCTATACTATTGCCTAATTTAACAATTATTGAAAAGTATACAATTTTTATGTATTCCTTATTTGTTAAAAATGCATACATATATAGAACATAATTATTTTTGGTCAATAATAACACTCAAATATTTCACATTCTAATATTTCTCATCTTACATTCCACTATCAAAAATTAACCGATATTTAGTATATGTAACAATCTTCAAAAATATTCACAGCATATATTAATGCTTCTAAATAACAACACATGCATTCTCATAGCATAAATATTAATAGTTTCATTAACACTTTCACATATCAAATCACAATAAACCACAAATCCATTATTTCCACAACACACATATTTTATACCTTTCTGCAATGATGATGATCAGTTCACCTTTATGCAATGAGAGGAAAATCCATGATTTATCCAATGCAGACAGATCTGGTTCGAACAATAACAGTGAAGGAGAAATATGCATGCACCTATTTCCAGCAAAATCAATCCATCTTCAAAAACAAAGAAATACATCTTTGAAGACGAAGAGGTACATCATCAAACTATATTTAATTTATATTGTCATGTTTTATTAATATTGCAAAATAATTAATATTTATTTATTTAAATTTCAGGAAACTTCGATAAGGTTGATTTTCAGAAGAACCAGAGGGGCCTAAAACCGTCGCAATCTGGCATGACGCTGCTATTGAGGATGAGTTTCTGATTATCCTCACCTAAATAATCCTGAGTGCATCTGCCAAATATATTAAGAACCGTCAAGATTCGTGTCGGGCTATTTTACATGACATTAAATTTTATAGTCTTTTGTTACCAAAAATCTAGATGCAATTAAATTAACCCGACACCTACCAAAATATTTACAAATAGCACTTTTGTCTTGAACTTTCTGGTATTTAAACTATTATCCTCATTCATTATATATATATATATATATATATATATATATATTAGGGATTGTGCTTACACTTTTAAGTAGGGTTTGTATTTAATTACATTCAGATATACCGCACAACGTGCGGTCCAACCAAGCTAGTAATTATTAATTGTTTTTGTAAAATAATATATATTAAAACGAAAGTCAAAAAACATTGTAACATTGTACAAGTATGTACATGTACTATATACCAAACCTATCCAAATTTCCAATCCAAGTACAAACCCTAGACAGTTTTGGTACTCCCTCCCCTCAGGTTTCAGTCCTGCAGTTCATGAGCTTTAAAACATATATTTACGTATTTGAAATTTAAGAAAATTTTATAAATATGTGTGCTAAAATTTTCGCGACTTTCTTTATTACAAATACTAATTTTTAATATGTTTTACTTTTTTTTTATTATTAAGAGGTATATATCGATATATTATAAACGAACGGATGGATATACAGGTGCATGGGAAAGATATCAAGCTGGGGATGGATATCCAGGTGGACGGGTGTGGATCTCAAAATGATATCCATCATTGGTTAATGGGTGGGGATGGATATTTAAATTTTATATAGATATGGGCATGCATATACTGGTATCCACGCCCATTTGACCTAGTGAACATCCCTAAATTTAAAAGTTGAACCGTATATCCCGGGAGGATAACCATAAAGCGGGTGATGTAAGTAAGCTTGATTCTTCGGACCTAAACATCCGCTACTCCCAAGAGCTAATAATGAAACTTTGGATAAAAGAAGCTACGAAGAATACATCAACAAGGCAATGGACATTTCAGACACGTGGACCCTATTATGACATACATACAACACGGGAACCTACCCGAAGACAAATATTTAGCTCGAAAGGTTCGAGTAAATGCCCCAAAATATGTCATTCATGAAGGAAGATTGTACAAAAGGGGATACTTGCAACCTTTGCTCATATGTGTCGGACCCTTTGACACGGACAACCTCATTTGAGAGACACGTGAGGGAGTCTGTGGTGGCCATCAAAGACCTCGGGTGATGTCCCGAAAACTACTTCAAATGGGGTACCAGTGGTCCACCATGTTGGAAGAATTAATAAATTATATTCAATCTTGTGACCAGTGACAGCAGTATGCCCCAATGATACACATCTCCCAAGAGAATATGATGACCATTCAAGAGCCTAAACCTTTCCAAATATGGGAGACTGACTTAATGAGCCCTTTTCCCACAGCCGCTGACAACTTGAAGTACATCACAGTGGTCATTGACTACTTTTCCAAGTGGGTAGAAGCGGAAGAATTAATAAATATGACTATGAAAACATTTATCAATTTCTTGAGCATATTTCTTTTCGATTTTGACCATAACATTTGAAACTTTCACTTTAACACTTAAACGTTCACTTTCACTTGTTAGATAGAAAGTTAGGCAAAAATCTTGTACATGTGTGATGGAAAGAGTTTTGTAGGAATTCTTACCGTACAACTTGCAAGATTTCAAAGGTAGAAATCGTAGCTTTTAAGTTGACTACAGCCACTTGAAGGACTACATATAGCCATTTGGGGAATGGGCCGTGTCATATGTCCACAAGCCCGCGTCAAGCCTAGAGTCCCGACCAAGCAGAGGTTGTATGTGTTTTATGAGGCCCCAGACTGGGAGAAAAGAGGAAGCCCTTTCTCCGAAGCCGTCACGGAGTTCGTGGCCAACCCACGTCTTCGGATCCCTCCCAACCTGAGCACGTATGATGGCTTGTCAGATCTGGCCGACCATTTGCACACGTTCACAACCAACATGTCGACGTATGCGACACCAGAGCCCATGTGGTGCAAATTATTCGCCACCACGCTCAAGGAGGCGGCAAGGGTGTGGTTTGCCAATTTGGATAACGGGAGTATATCAAACTTTGCGCAACTTGAGGAGTTTTTCCTGACCCGTTTCATGCGAAAAAGGAAGTTCACCAACGTGACACATGACCTGATGAAGATACGCTATAGGGCATCCGTCAGGTGAGAGCCTGAGGGATTATTACGAGCGCTTCATCGAGGAGAGCAACATAGTGGTGCACCGTGACGAGCCCTGATGGTCGATCGAGATTTTCATGCAAGGTTTAGACCACGAAGCCCTGGATGCAGAGCTCACCCTTCGGGCAGTATACACGTTGGACGAGTTGCACATGGTGGTGGAGATGTTTCACCGAACTGATGAAAACGCCAACAAGAAAAAGATGGCGATGCCGAAGGATGCCCAGCCCTATTGGCCAAACCGGAAGCTTATCCAGGATGGCCAACCGGTCAAGGTGGAGAAAATGTCATCGGTGAAAGACAGATTAGGCCCCAGACTCGTTCAGGAAAGGGTCTTCACCCCGTTGACAAAGACGCCAAGGGAAGTGTTCTTAGCAAGTCGCGACATCATTCCACCCGCACGCGCCATGAAGATGCCCCTAATAAACGCAACATGAACAAGTTTTGTGAGTACCATGATGACCACGGCCATGACACCGAGGATTGCATCCACTTGAAAAAGATCATCGAGTCGTGCTTACGAAGGGGACAGTTGAAACAGTTCGCCGCCACGGCCAAGGCCCACAACAAGGCGACATACGCCAATAGG
This sequence comes from Sherardia arvensis, assembly GCA_948330725.1. NCBI lineage: Eukaryota > Viridiplantae > Streptophyta > Magnoliopsida > Gentianales > Rubiaceae > Sherardia > Sherardia arvensis. The sequence goes on from OX415239.1 coordinate 30,669,266, forward strand.
ACCGGCAGTAACGATCAGTACGTCAATAGGACTGGTGGTCAAGACCAAGGAGGTAACAGGACGCGTGGCCCAGACCGTGGCAAGGGCAAGGAGGTCGCCCGTGCAGAACGACAGGATAGGAAGAGAGTCAAGTATGAAGAAGACTCGTCAACAGAGTGGGAAGCGCCGAGGCGTGCGAGCAATGATATACTCACTATCATAGGCGGGGTCGCCAGAGGAAGCTCGGACTCACAGAGAAAGGCCAAATGCAGATTGGCCCCAGAACACACTCCAACGAGCAGGAGGCTTGATAAAGATGAGCTAATCATGTTCGGCGCTGATGACCCCATCCCGGATCAACTGGCTGGGTGCGATGCTGTCATCAGCACGGTTCATCATCTCGGCAGAAATAATGTATTGGCACTGCTTTGAGAAGTTGGATGACAACACCAAGGCCAAGTTGGTCCCAACAAGCACGCCACTGGTAGATTTCGCTGACAGGACGGTGTGGCCGGAGGGCACCATCACGCTTCCAGTCGGGGTCGGGAACAGGCCAACTCGGAAAGAGGTGGATATGGAGTTCATCGTGATCAAGGCTCACAGCCCGTACAACCTTATCCTGGGAAGACCGACGTTAGCCCAACTAAAAGGTATCGTGTCAACCCTTCACCTCCTCCTGAAGTTCCCGACCAAAGGAGAGATCACAACCGTCCGGGGCGACCAGCAAAAGGCAAGAGAATGCCACCAAATTGCACTGAAAAAGTGTAAGCGCCCAGATGAGGATTCACCACCCAGACGCCCAGTCCACATGATACGATCAGGATGCCATGATCCTAAGTCCTTATCAGCATCATGCATGACCATGTTCCTTGATCAACAAGGATGCAAGGGTGTTCAAGTAGGGTCAGACCTGCCAGAGGCAAGTCGGCATGAAGTCCTAGAAGTCTTGATCAAACACAAAAGGGTTTTCGCATGGAAGGCAACAGACATGACGGGAGTGTCGCCCGAGCTCGGCCAGCATGCCCTCAGAGTGGATCCGTCGCACCCACCGGTCATGCAGAAGAGGCACTCATCATGTCCAGAAAGGAATGAAGCGGTCAACAAACAGGTTACCGAGCTGGTCAACGCAGGGATTTTAAGGGAGGTGCCATACCCAACCTGGCTGGCCAACCCGGTTCTGGTCAAGAAGTCAGATGGCAGTTGGCAAATGTGCATCGATTACAAGAAGTTGAACAAGGTGTGTCCTAAAGATTGCTATCCAACGCCCATCATCGATCAGAAAGTGGACGCGTTGGCACAGTTCCCGATCAAATGCTTCCTGGACGCGTATAAGGGGTATCACCAAATCCCAATGAAGGATGACGATGTCGACAAGACTGCTTTCATCACGGAACGAGAAGCATTCGCGTACAGGATGATGTCTTTCGGGTTGAGAAATGTCGGGGCCACTTACCAACGTGTAGTAGATCGGATTTTCAAAACACATATCGGCCGCAACATGGAAATTTATTCCGACGACATGGTTGTCAAGAGCGTAGTCTACACAGGCCTGATAAAGGATTTTGATGAGACGTTGAAGACGCGAAACGCGGCTGGCATGATGCTCAACCCGGCCAAGTGCTAACTTGGTGTGGGAGCCGGGAAGTTTCTAGGTCTCATGGCGTCCAACAATGGTTTCGAAGTCAACCCGAAGAAGGTCCAGGCTGTGCTGGAGATGAAACCGCCCCGAAACGTTAAGGAGGTGCAGAGCTTGAATGGGAAGTTGGCGGCCATGAACAGGTTCTTATCCCGAGCAGCAAAGAAGTCACTCCCTTTCTTGAAGATCCTCAAAGGTAGCATCGGTCCAAAAGGCGTAATCTAGTGGGGCCAAGCTGAAGACGAGGCTCTCGTCAAGAGGAAAAACCATTTGAAGGAATTTCCGGCCATTTCCCCACCCGAGCAAGGTGAAACCTTATACTTATACCTCACGGCCGGGATGGAGGTGATTAGTGGAGCATTGGTCAGGGAGGTAGGAAAGGTCCAGCAACCAGTTTATTATGTCAGCCGGACACTGCAGGGGGCCGAGTTGAGGTACAACGCCCAGGAGAAGTTGGCCATGGCGTTGGTCCATGCGGCAAGGCATCTCAGATCATATTTCCAGGCCCATCCCATCGTGGTATTGAAGAATGAGCCGCTCAAGGCAATCTTGACAAGGCCGGAGATGTCGGGAAGACTGGCCAAGTGGGCGGTGGAGTTAGGCGAGCATGCCATCGAGTTCGCCTTGAGAAAAGCAATCAAATGACAAGTAATGGCCGATTTTTTGGCAGAGTTACCATCCTGGATCGCGGCCGAGGATGAGATCACCATCAGTGAGGCGAGCGAGCCAGTTGACAAGAGGCCACGCCGCGTTGACAAGACGGGATGGTGGAAAATGCATGTGGATGACGCATTTGGTGTGGAAGGATCAGGAGCCGGTCTGATAGTGACGGATCCTGACGGTGCTGAGATGACTTACGCTTTGAGATTCCAATTCCCTGCCACAAACAACAAAACTGAATATGAAGCACTGAAAGCGGGCATGAAAATAGGAAGAGTGTTGGGAGCAACCAAGCTGGACGCATACGGGGACTCAGCACTGGTCGGGAACCAGTTCAACGGGTCATACGCGGCGAAGGAGCCGTCCATGCAGAAATACATGGCCAAGGTGAAAAGCCTAGCAGTGCAGTTTGAAGGGTTTGAGGTAACTCGCATCCATAGATCCGAGAATACAAGGGCGGAAGTCCTCAGCAAGCTGGCCTCCACAGCAAGTAGCCATTTGTCCAAAGGAGTGCTAGTGGAGACACTGCCAACCATGTCAACAGACGGGATGACGGTGTCGGTCATTGATGTAGAACCACCAAGCTAGCAGACACCAATGCGGGATTACTTGCTCAACGGTGCTTTACCAACAGATCAGAAGGAAGTAAGAGCACTAGAGAGGAAGGCTTTGAATTTTGCCCTCAAGAATGGAGTAGTGTACAAGAGAGGCTATCTGCAGCCATGCTTGCGTTGCTTGACACCTAAGCAGGCGAAGAGGACCTTGAAAGAACTGCATGAGGGTAGCAGCGACAGCCATCAGAGAGCATGGACACTTGCACTAAGGGCCACACGGGCAGGATACTACTGGCCCAACATGAGGGTCGACGCTGACCATGTGGTCAAAACATGCCATCAGTGTCAAGTGCACGACCGTGTCTCATCCCAGCCCGGCCAGCCCCTGATGAGCATCACAGGCCCATGGTCATTCGCAAAGTGGGCCATTGATATAGTGGGCCCATTCCCCCAAACCAGTGGAAAGAGAAGGTTTCTAGTGGTGGTTGTTGACTACTTCACCAAGTGGGTTGAAGTAGAACCTTTGGCAACCATCACAGGCAAGAGGATGACTAGTTTTGTCTGGAGAAATATCTTATGCAGGTTCGGGCTGCCCAAGACTATTATCAGCGATAATGGACGCCAATTTGAAGGAGGAGTCTTCAAACAGTGGTGCGACCAGATGGGCATCGAGCAGAGTTTCACTTCAGTGGCACACCCGCAAGCAAACGGTTTGACCGAGCGGACAAATAGGACGATCGTGCAAGGCCTGAAGAGGAGGCTAAATGGCGCCAAAGAGAACTGGGTGGATGAGCTCCCATCAGTGTTGTGGGCTTATAGGACAACGCCGCGTACGGCAATCGATGAGTCACCCTACTTCCTGTGTTTTGGCAGCGAGGCCCTCATCCCACCTGAGTTGATCATCCCGTCACCACGATCGGCCATCCCGGTCACTAAAGGGGACAATGAGCAGCGCCTGAGAGAAAGCTTGGAGGACTTGGAGCGGGCTAGAGAGCAGGCCACGATAAAAAATGCGGCATACAATTCATACGTGGAGCAACGCTATAACACGAGAGTACACACCAGGAGCCTCCTGCAGGGTGAGTTGGCCATCCGAAAAAATGAAGCTAGTCGGGTTGAAGGGCTGAAGAAGCTGGATGTCACTTGGGAGGGGTCATATGTGGTTGCAGAGGTGCTAGGAAATGGCGCATACAGGCTGCAGACCATGGCGGGCGAACCAGTCCCAAGAACATGGAACATGGAGAACATCCGTCGGTACTACGGATGAGTAACATCAGGTCCATGAGAAAGGTACCACTTAGTTTGTATATAATGAAGAAATGCTTTTGGAAAATAAATTCCTGATCAGATCGCGACTTTTGCCTTCATAAGGGATGCGATCTTGAGGAAATCCAGTTTTCCCGCGCAAAATTGTATCTTTTGTATTCTCCCCTACTATTGATGTATTTCAAGTGTTAAGTTCAAGAACATATCTCACCTTGGCTGGTCATTCAAGTCTTATTTCGAAAGTCGAATGATAAACTCGGAATTTGTAATAATGGACACAAAGGATGGGAGTTCAGCCCACCGCTCCGGCCAGCCGGACCGGGCAGTAAGAACACATGGCACATTTCACACGTGGGTTGTGAAGCGCCCGAGATACACTCTTGTTAACGAGTCAGGAATGGTACCTGGAGAAACAAGGGTGTACTTTTGTGCATTTCACACTCATGGGCAAGTCGGTCGCCACGATCATGATCGTGACCGCCGGGCCGAGACTGAGGCTTAACCGCTCTTCTCGGACACCAAACGTAGGCATGGTCCTGTTCAGACGCAAATATGCAAACAGAGCAGACCATATCCTTTCCCAATTACGGGTAGCGACCGTTTGGGAAAAAAGGTGGGCATTTTCTTCATTGAAAACCCATGTCTGGCACGGACCGATCAGCAAAGTTTATGACTTAGCAGCATTAACTTTGAAGACATACCAGGAACGGAATGACCATTCCAAATCTTGGTGGCTTGGAAAAGGTTTAGCGACCCCCAAGTTTTCAGAGAACTATACATATGGCACCCGACCATACACACTTACCCCGATCGTCCATCCGGACAGCCCATCTGGGCACCTCATCCCTCTTCCTTAAGAAGGCAACCCATCCGGATCAGAATGGTTTATCCAGACGAGGCAACCTATATAGGAAGGGTGACGCATCACACTTGATGAACGGTAAATAGAACGGCCATTATATGAAAAGCATACAAGGTATAAACCAAAGAAGAAGTGCTAAAATAATACAAAGCCAATAATTTATAATACAAATATGAAGTGTTTCAAGAAATACAAAGCATAACCAAATGTGTTCGCTTACGGGTTATTACAAACAAATAAATTGTTCAAAAACAGAAGTGCAAAAAGGAGAATAAAGCGGCATCAAGATTGAGTCAGTGGTTCTGGGCAGAAACCACAACACCATTACCAGCATTCTCTAAGTCTTTGACAAGGTCCTCGTCTGCCACAACTTGTACATCAACGGTGAGCGGAGGAACTGCAACATCTGGATCCCAGGCGGAAAGGTCAGCAGGGGTCATCTCGCCCGACAGCGACGAGAAGTACTCGGAGAATGTGTAGCCCATGTAAGCACTAGTAAGCTTGAACAAGGCAGTGGAGTATGCCGCAGTATCCTCGTACACTTGATCCAAAGCATAAGCCCTCCTAAGGAAGGCAGAAGTACGTGCAACAGCGCGATCAGAGTTGAACACTTTCACGAAAACTTCACCCATACCTGAGGTTATGATGGACTGGTAATCCCTGGCAAGAGCTGCCTTGTCCTCTACCGCTTTCTTCAATTGCGCCTCAGATTCAGCAAAGCGAGCCTGCAGGGCGGCCAGATCATCGGCCATGTTTTTCATCTCCTCAAACTGCTCGACGACCTCATCCCAGCGCCCTTGCGTCTCGGTTGTGGTTCCCTATGTATCCAACAGTGTGGCGTCACTTGCCTCCTTGGCCTTTTTCAGCTCCTCCCCATCCGAGATGGCAGACGCCAACTGGGCATTCACGTCATCCAGCCGTTTCTTCAATGTTTGCTCAGACTCCAACCAATTGTCTAAAGCCTCGGGAGCCCAATCCATTTTAGCAGCATGTTGGAATTTGGCTATCTCAGCATCGCGGAGAGCCAGTTGTTTCTTCACCTCGGCAAGCTCAGTAAGGGTGACAAGATGTGTTTTCCTCTCTTTCTCTCGTTCACGGATGAGGACATTAAGTTCAGAAAGAACAGCAAGGGATGAGCAAGCACCCTGGCAAAGCACCACATGAAAGTGAATCATCAAAATGAACGAGCGATAGAATTTTCAGCGCGAGTAAACAGAAGCACTTAAGTCGCAAACGGATGAGATCAGGTTGTCTGCGGCATTCTTGACACCATGGAGGTTCAGTACAGAATGTTTCACCCAGGCCTTGAAGTGATCAATGGGCATCACCTTGGTGAGATATTCCAACCGGCCATCAGGCGTGTTCAGGAAGACGTTGGGAACACGAGCTTTTCATTTGCCATCATCAGCATGGAGGCACACGGCTATCACCGGTATGAGGAGGAACCCGACCACGTTGCTGCTGACCAGTCACCCTCGGGTTGACAATTTGAGGGCCAGTCAACTGTTGCACGGCTGCCTACTGGAGAGACAGAGTATTCTCAAAGTCCGTAAAATCATTGCGACCACCGGTTCCCATCTTCAACAATTGATCAGGAGTCAACCCTCTTGATGATCCAGTATCCTGGTCCGAGAAGGTGAAACCACCAGCGTTGCCATCCCGGTCGGTTTGGTAAGATCGGCTAGGGGACTGGTTGGAGTGGTTGGGGCCACTGGAATTATCCACCCTCCCAGTTTGGATGGGCGATCAAACTTAGACACGTCAATGGCAAGCTCCCGACGAGACATAGCTGCAAGAGACAGACGTCAAAGAGAGAGAACAGCATACACAAAAAAAAGAGGAAGAAACAAAATGCAAGGAAAAAAGCCTAGCTACATGCCTTTGTTGGTTTGGCCAGATGCCGGGATGGGAGTTTCAACATCCGGGATGGCACGTTCAGCATCCTGGATGACAGGCTCAGCATCTTGGACGGCAGGATACACCCGACGGTAGAGGAGGCCAGAATCCCGCAATCTCTCATCCAACTTCAAGATATCCCACTTCTCGGGTATCTCCTTCAAGGCCCTGATGGAAGCAGATAGATGGTTCTGGGTCACGTTGTCTGGAGCCCCGGTCGCGGGTATCTGGATCACCCACAACTCTGCGATGACGAGAGGCAGAGGGGCCGTATACTACGTCCTCGTCGACAAACATGAACCGGACTTTCCACTCCCGTGACTTAAGCATGCCGGTCAGGATGTGCAGATCGGCCTTAGGACGAATCTTGATGTGACCCCAGCCATCCTCGTTGCCAGAGCCACCGGTGTAGAAAAACACCCTGAACAAGGTGACGGAAGGGACGATTCCGCGTGCACCACACAGCGTTTCAAACCCAATCACGTTGTGCACAGCATTGGGGGTCATCGAGCCCAGAGTCATGTCAAAATAGTACAAGATGGATTGACCAAAAGGGGTAAGCGGAAACCTCACGCTGCAACGGGTCACGTGCTCATAGTACACCAAAACCTTACCCTCCGGGACGGAATTGATGGTGTCACCGGGTCCAGGTCGAATGATGGTGGAGGCAAAGTCAGCAATTTGCAGCCCTTCAGTGTCTCGGCAGATTCGGATGAATTCAGCCACTTCGTCGTTGGTGATTTGACTGAACGCGGCGGAAACCGGAAGATCCATAATGCCCGGAACCGGAGAAACACAACAAAGGCACGAACAGAAAAACAGAAAGAAGAAAAAGATAAGTGCAGGATACCTGAGTATGAAGATAAACGAATTTGTGAAGGAAGGAAGAAATAAAGTGAAGAGCAGTTTTGAAATTTGAATAAAAAGAGGGGGGTTATTATTCGGGAAGTTAAAGCAATGATGGCAGTTGCCAAATTGCACAGTAACTGAGATTAACCGTCCGCATCCCCGAGGAAAAGCGATGACACGTGGGAGACATGCAGTTAAGTCAATAGGCCCACTACCGCACAGATTCCATAGCCCAATTAAAGCCCCACACTCGAACCGTCGTTTCGAGCTGGGACTTGGGGGGACTTGTTAGGGCCGGTCATCTCACTATTCCGTATGGTTCATCCCGATTCCCGACCCCTCATCCTACATGGGCCAGACCCGACCGCAGACTGGAGCACAACCAACCCTGGCAGGAGAATCTTCCCAGACCACCTAACGGCGTGGTCTGACATGACCAGGCCCGATTCTCAGCAATATAAGTATCTCTCTAACACACTAGAGAGAGGTAAGTTGACTAAACACAATCAGATACACATCTACTCCTCCGACAGCTTTCTGACTTAAGCATCGGAGCGGGATGTCAGTTAGCCGCTCTGCCCTGATTAAGAGTTCCTTGTTCTTAGTAGGCTCTCTTCATCCGCCATCGCGACAGATCATCAGGACGTTAATTACGACTGTAACAATCAGTTTATATGTCAATAGTGGCTGCTTGACATGATCATTACAGTTTCCTGATTTTGTTAGATTTTCAAAGGATTTGATCAACTTATTTGTCAATGGTGGCTCCTTGACATGATCATTACAGTTTCTGGATTTTGTTAGGCTTCCACTTCATAACTAGTCAGTGTGATAGAAGTCAAATGAATGATTTGTTTACTTGGGTGTGTTTGAGTGTGAATACAATATTAGTCAATCACCAAATTAATAGTGCCCTGATATGGAGTCATAGCTTCTTAAACAAGATTGATTGTGTTGAATTATAATCGACAATCATAGATTAAATGCCTTGGCCCCTGTTCTATTTGTGTATCAGATCAATTCAATTCGATTTAGTATAGCAAAATTATAATTTGATAAATTTAGGATAATATAGCTATACCGATTATACTTTTTAATACAATTTTTTTTCTTAAGTTTAATCCTATTCTCTTGAACTTATTAACTTAAATGGCTTCCTCTATTCTCGTGAGCTTATCCGTACATCAGATTAATTCAATTCTCTATAGTTTAACCAAACTAGAAATTGCTGAAATTCAGCCTAAGAAATCTTGTTATATTGATTCTATTTCTTTTAAGTACATAAATTTTCACTTCTTCTTAGTTCAGGTTAGCATGGATCATTTTGGTACAGTAATACTATTTACATTCTGGTGTGTGATGTTAAGGATCTTATTCTACTTTTTATGCATCATGTGAGAGATGATTGGGAGAATGCAAATATAGGTGTAATGTATAATGCCTTAAAATGCAAGTTCAGGACTTGTTGGAGAAAATTGCGAGGGCTTATATCAAAGGAATTCGAAGGGTTTTACTTCATTTGAGGCCAATTCTTTGTAGCGCGAAACCCTTTTCATACCCTTTAAGCCTTCGAGAAATTCGAGGTGGGGTTTTCGGAGTTTTAGCCACGACGGTGAATTGGTGATATCTCCTGATGGGAAACCAAAATTCGAAATCCGATAGTTGGACCCTTGGAAGAAAGAGAAATGGCTGACTAAAAAGAGGTTGAAGTCAAGAGAGCCAAGGATAAGAGGAGATGAGCTAATAAAGGGATCCCATAAGTATTGGTACCAAAGGAAAGAAGAAGCAGAAGTTTGCCAATGTAGAGAGGGTCAAGTGCAAGTTCGACCGAGCGAGAGTGAATGATGGTTTGTTGATTGAGAAGATGAAGTCTTGTTATTGAGCCACACGAGCTGACTGGGGAGGAGCGGTTTTACTTGAAGAGTACGAACTATGATCATGTTGGTAGAAGAGGTGTTTATGGTGGTGTGATTTTTAATATGCATTTGCATTGGAAGAAGCATGAGACTGTTAAGGTTATTTGCAAGCCTTGCAAACCTAGTCAGCATTATGATCGACCATTATTTACAAGGTTTGGATAAATAAAATTAAATGTACCCACCTGCCCAAGAGCACCATTGCAACAGTTTATGAGATGCTTTTGGTCTGCGTTATAGAAAATTTTAAACTCCATTTTTCCAGCAGTATATGAGTTGAATTTCAACACCTGTATCGCAGCATTTCAGATGCATTTTGCAGCACTTGTACTGCATTTAAGCGTTTGCACTGATATTTTTGAGAGAACATTAGTTGTGTTTTCCGGCAAAAATAGCATATCGAAAAGGACACAAAAAAACATTAGAAGTTCAAAGAAAGGATTTTGCATGAAAGTTTTATCTTTGCTGTTCAATTGAAGGAAATAAAAGAAATGACAGTTGAAGATACAAAAAAGAAAAGAAAAGAAAAAAAAAACTCTATATGTTAAATTTTGTAAGATTCTTATTATGATGATCCTTGTGGAATGTTTTTGTTTGGCAAATACAAAACAGTACGCACGAAGCGCGGGCAAAAAATACTAGTATGAAAATAACATTTCATTCGCTTGCCAATTATGCAAAGTTGAACTTAATTGAAAACATTTGAAATACCCGCGAATAGATAGTAGACGTGTTAATACATTATTATTTATAAAATATTCCTTTCAAAAAAATTGAATGAACTAAAGTACGAAACAACTCAAATTATGTCAAAGTTAAAAAGTGTCAATTATGGTTTATTATTTTTAGATTATTTAGTTGCGTTTAGTTTAGTTCATTTCAATTTAATTTAGTCCAATCTAACTTATTAATGTTCAATTTAGTTCTGATGAGACAAGACGGGAGAAGAGGCTCTTTCTGTTACTGGTCAGTCCGGTGACTGGTGAGTGGCGTAGTACGCCAACTTAAAGGCAATCGAGGTGATGGGAATCTGACGCGATTATTCCCTGCTTTTTCCTTTCACGATTGTCACTTTCCTCTTGCCTCTTCCTTTCCTACTCATCATTTCCCAATCATTTACTCATTTTCTCCGATCCTTCTCGCTTAAGCAAGCCATGAACAAGAAAGCTTCTGCACTTAGCGACATGAAGCGCAGCCCGTCGGAGCTGGCACTCGAGGAGTTCTTCAAGCACACCTCCCACGTCGGCGATGATCTCCCTTTCCCCTTTGCCGCTAAGGTTCATTCACTTTTTGCCGCTTTTTGTTTTTTTTTTTTTGAGTAGATTATACTTGATCAGTGTTGATATTGTTTGTGACGTCGTTAATCCAGGTTCCCAGAAATGATTATCTGAATCTAAGGTTTATGGGAAACATTTAATTCGAACTTGCTGTACAAGTGAGCTAGAGATCAGTTTTTATTTTTTCTTGCTTGCGAAAATAGAGTCTGATCAAATTGTGAGTTTCACTTAGTTGTTGAAGGTTTCTAATTTGCTGCCTGTTAGGTTGTTTTTCATGTGAAAAATACTGACTAGTCTATGAGCGAGCGGTAAATTGTAACCTGTGGATGATTTTATGTCTTACAATTAGTTTATTGCTGAGTGCTGATGATCCGCGACTACTGTGAAATGTTATTTACTTTCACAATTTCATGCTCATTAACATTATGGGGAATTGGAGATGGTTTCCTGTACATTAAATCAATGAAGTTAAATTTTGCTATTTACAGGATTTCGGGAGTGGTTTACCATTTGATGCTCCTCATTGGTCTCAGAATATTGCTTCTAAACATTTGAGCTACTCACCTACAATTGACTCCCAGTCCTCAATATGTGGTATGTATTAGCTCCACTACATCATTCCCAGCCTTTTTCAGCTTACAGAAATAGTTAATATACCGTGTCATCACAAATTATCTGATCTGAGTGCTGTATCATAATTAAGTTGAAGTTAGGTATCTGAGTGCTGTTACTTATTCCTCTGCTAAGAAATGATATCCCTGGCTGGAAAACTTTGTAGAATTTTCTCAACAATCTTGTCATCACATATCATCTAATCTCTCTCATTGTTGAACTGGCATCAGTTGGTGCTCCAGCATCTGCCACCAAAACTAAGAGCAGAGATAACCAAGCAACGATTGCAACTAGTGGCTCTTCACCTGAGCAATCAGATGACGATGATGTCGATATTGAGGCTGGTCAGTGTGAGCAAAGCACTGATGGTGCCGATATTAAACGTATTAAAAGGTACACGAGTGAATACTGATAAGTAATTGCATAGGAGCATTAACCCAGTTGTGGTACTGGTTTTGACTGCTAAACAATGTCATTGTGCATTCAGGATGGTCTCCAACAGAGAGTCTGCTAGGCGCTCCAGAAGAAGAAAGCAAGCACAATTATCAGAGCTTGAACAGCAGGTATATAAAAAGTTTAATTGGATCTTTTGCTTGCTAGGGATGATGTTGATATTAATAATATTCTAGGTAGTCTATTGACGACAGAGGAAGGTTTTGCTTGCAAATATCTTTCATATTCTCCATTTGTTGTAAATCAGGTTGACCTGCTTCGGGGAGAGAATGGCACTTTGCTAAAGCAACTTACAGATGCAATTCAGCAGTGTAAGGATGCAGGTACAAATAATCGAGTGCTTAAATCAGACGTCGAAGCCTTGAGAGCCAAGGTAATCATACTTGATGATATAAGTTTGATTACTTGCTTATTTTAGAAAGTACAAAATTTATGATATCAGCTCAACCACGCCTCTAAACCATGTCAAACATGCAATCTTGGCCAAAGAGTAGTGGCAGAAATGGATGCTATTATTTGTTCACTATCTTGGTGTTAGACTTCCTTAATTTAATAAGGTCACTCTGATAGTTTTCATACACACACACACACTCTTTCAGGTGAAGCTGGCTGAAGACATGGTTGCTCGTTGTTCTTTGACCTCCAGTTTGAGTCACATACTTCAAAACTGTTTAAGCACTTCATTCATCGGTAGCAACCTGCGCCAAGCTGAGAATGTGTCGGCAGTGCGTGGGGGCAATCCTACATTTGCTCCTCAGTTAGGAATTTCAGGTCAACATTCTGGTGCCGTTGGACATGAAAATGCTAGCTTTGACAGCAATCTTAGGAGCGGTGTCAGTAGTGATGCTATGAGCTGCCTGACTGATATGTGGTCTTGGGATTCTCATGGTACTGCTTCTTTGAGAAAGTAGAGCTAAGCCATTCGCTTGTTGCTGGTGTTTTCCTGAAAGTCTCTACAAATTTAAGATGGAGATCTTCCCATATTAACTTAAGGTTTATACTATGCATGTAACTTAAAAGGATACCAGAGTACATTTCTTCCCCACCTTTTGATTGCTAGCTCTCACTTCTCACTGTAATGTTTTCCCCCCTTTTCCGTGGCTTGTTTGTTGTAAGAATTTCTTAAGCTCGTACTGTATATGTTAATTTGTATATATGGCTCCAATTAATGAGTCGAAACTCCAACCTACTATGTTGTACTTGTTGGAATTGTATTTAATCTTTATACATTCTGTGATTATGTATTTTTGGGACTGGGATTGGATTTAGGATTTGGATTTTGGGATTTGAAATCCAAATTCTTGTGTGGCATGGCGGATTTGAAATCCGGATTTCAGTTCCGGATTTCAACCCAGATTTTCCAAATCCTTTTTAAATATAGAATAAAGGGAAAATAAATATTATTCCTAAGCTAACTAGTTAAGAGAAACAATTAGGTAAGACTGCCTTACTGTAAGGCAGCCTTTAAAATAGGGGCGGGGCTCATAATAATTTTTCTACAAACTAGAGGCCCTTTTTTGCAATATAAGAACAATTTCCCCTATTTATATACCCCAAACCCTATTCTGTTTTCATCAAATTCTATCTATCATTCTCTCCGCATTCTTCATTTGCTCTGGCGGCGGCGGCGATTTAGGGTTTTGAATCGGCGGTTTTCGGCGGCGGTTTCCGGCTGTTATAGGTATGATATTTCATCTGCCTTTGTCTGTGTTGGTTTATATCGTTTGTGTTTTGATGGATCCTTGTTTTTCGTCCTAGTTTTCATCATCGACTGCAGATCCGGCAATTAGAGGATGGGGAAGGAAGCTCAGTATAAGCGAAGGAAAGGAAAAGCTCCGTCAAAACCCGCCGACAGATTGGTCAATGCTGAGACCGAAGCTGTTACTAAACCTACTGCCGTAGCTCCGGCCAAAGGTTTATAATGTTTATTTGTTGTCGATTTTCTGCTATCTTTGTCGATTTTGATGATATATGTCTAGTTTTTTGATATCCAGTGCTATATGGGCTTAGTCTTGATGATCTAGTCTTATCTGTTGATGATGTAGTTATTATTGTTGATGTCCTGTGCTATTTTGGGTTGAGCTTAGATGATGTTGTTTTATATGTGATGCCCAGTGCTATTTCAGTTGTTTTATCTGTGATTCGATGAATTCTTTGTTGTTTTTGATGATGTAGGTCTAGCTGTTGATGTTCTGTTCTATATTAGTTGATTTTTGATTACATAGGTCTAGTTGTTGATGTCCAATTCTATTTAATGAGAGTTTTGATGATGTAGTTATTATTTTTGATGTTCTGTGTTATTTTTGGTTGTGTTTAGATGATGTTTGTTTTATATGTGATACCCAGTGCTATTTAAGTTGTTTTATCTGTGATTCGATGAATTCTTTGTTATTTTTGGTTGTGCTTGATGAAATCGTGAGAAAGGCAACAAGGAAGTCAATTTCAACTGTCAGTACTCTTCCATCTTTCTCTCTTGGAATTGAAGGTTTGGATAGTCCATTTGTTCCGCCAGCAAGAGACTTTTTGAAGAAGCGCTGCAACAAGTAGATGCATGATTGTTAGTATGTGACTGGGTATTTTGCAGTGTTTTAATGGATATTTGTAGTATTTTGTTCCCTGATTTGATGATTTAGGGTTTTGAATGGATGTTTGAAGCACTTGCATATTCAGTTGATGTTCAGGTCTTTTGGATTAATGTTCTAGGGATTTCACTGGATGTTTTTCATGTGTTTCAGACAATTTAGATGTTTATCCTTTTTGGGCCCCCGAATTGATACTCCATGGTTTTTAATGGATGTTTGAAGTACTTGCAGATTCATTAGATGTTTAGTGTTTTTGAAATAATTTTTCTGGGATCTTACTGAATATTTTAAGCACTTGTAGAATATTAAGATGTTGAAGTTCATTGAATTCATATTTGAATTCATCAATTAAAAGTTACAAATAATCACAACAATTAAAAATAGCAGACACTTATCATCAAGTACTTCACAACACAAGTTCAACTTATTTTTAACATAAATCATTCAAAACAGAAAGATCATCTAGTACTTTACATCCTGGTTATTTTTCTGATTTTGAACACAAATCATTCCAAAATTACACAACATCAACACAAAATGACTGATCATCAACACAGAATATCAGGTCATCAACACAAAATGACTGATCATCAACACAGAATATCAGATCATCAACACTAAATGACTAATCATCAACACAGAATATCAGATCATCAATACAAAATGACTGATCATCACCACAAAATATCAGATCATCAACACAAAATGATTGATCATCAACACAAACTAACTTATCAACTACTGCACATCAACACAAACTAACTGATAACACAAGATCATCACTCAAAACATAATCATCATCATTCCCACTCAGCAACTTTAAAAAGTGTTAGAACATCAAGTCATTTGCATCAGAACAAGTGATAGATCATCAAGTCAGAACAAGTATCAGAACAAGTGTTAGAACTTTATTACAATAATTCATCAAAATGAAAATAACTAAAAACTCAGAACAAGTGTGGGTTTGGTGCCTGGGATCCAAACTCATTTGCAGCTCCCTTTCTCTCTATTCCAGATTTTGCTCTTTTACTTTTACCCTTGGTAATTACCTTGTCTGGATTTAGCACAGTTGGTGGTGGTGAGCTTTCAATTGAATGTACAGCATCCTCCGTCGTCGACAACATAGCATTTACTGTTTTTGAAACATTATCAAATGCTTCTTCCATAATCTTTCTTGCTTCCATGCTCGCCTTGCACTTTGTGACTAAAGAGTAATACTGCATTTCCATGTGCATGCGCCATGGAAATTTGTCTCTCAACAGCATTTCCTGTCAATCAAAAACAAAACAAGTTCAATTTTCACAAACTGTTAACCATCATCAACCAATTTTCACAGATAATCAATAGAAATGGACTGATCAACAACAACACTGACTAATCATCATCAACCAATTTTGATCATCAACACTAAATAACTTATCATCACCAGTATGTAACTAAGCATCAACACTAAATGACTGATCATCAACACAGAATATCAGATCATCAACACTGAATGAATGATCGTCAACACAGAATGACTGATCATCAACACTAAATGACTGATCATCAACACAGAATATCAGATCATCAACACTAAATGACTGATCATCAACACAAACTAACTTATCAACTACTGCACATCAAAACAGAAGCTAACAAATTATTAAGTCATTATATAGACAACATCAATCCAGGTACGCAGATAATCAATTATCAGTTTTATCTGTTGATCACAAGAAACAAAAGATCATCAAGCACTTCACAACACAAGTTCAACTTATTTTTTAACATAAATCATTCAAAACAGAAAGATCATCAAGTACTTTACATCCTGGATATTTTTCTGATTTTGAACACAAATCATTCCAAAATTACACAATATCAATCCAAAATGACTGATCATCAACACAGAATATCAGATCATCAACACTAAATGACTGATCATCAACACAGAATATCAGATCATCAACACAAATGACTGATCATCAACACAAACTAACTTATCAACTACTGCACATCAAAACAGAAGCTAACATATTATCAAGTCATTATATAGACAACATCAATCTAGGTAAGCTGATAATCAATTATCAGTTTTATCTTGAACGAAAAGTGAATTAAAACAGAGATATCATCATTCACTGCACATCATCTCCTCAGTCGAGCAAAAAAGCTTAAAAAATCACAATATCGTCGTTGTGTTACCTTTCACCCTCATTATATGATTGATTTGGGTGTTCTTGAATTGTGATTCACCCGAAACATCAGCCGATTCTTCTGGCTGTTCCATCGACGCTTCGTTGATGATTGGCAGATCCGAAATTGACTATGGCGTGTTCATAACTCCCTTGAGTTTTGGTGAATTCGATTTGACGAACTCGCTTTGATCTTCATGGACAATTAGCTGAGTCAAACTCGAATCCGGCGTATCCTTATCTTCCATGATGCCTGATGAATTCTATTTGATGATCTACTCTGATGAATTGGGGGAATCGTGATGGGTTGAATTGGGAAATAGCGATTTGATGAAACGGTTTGCTGAAATTGGGTATATTTTGGGTGTAATTGGGGAAAGTTAGGTGTGATTTGTACTTTAGTCCCTAATAAATTTCAGATATTTCACTATGGCACCGAATTTAAAATATTAATGTTTCTGGCCCAAAACTTGTAGAAAGGGGATTTATGTAGTCCCTTGCCTTACCGTAAGGCTGCCTTACACAAGAGTTTCTCACTAGTTAAACGTCATCGTGCGTTGCACGATATATTTAATTTTTTTTATGTAAATATTATGAACAAACTTACGAAGAAGAGGATGAAGTGTGTTTAAAGAAAAACTCTTTAAGATAATTAACAAAATTATAGTGGCAAATTTCAAAAGATTATGAAATTGTCAATATATATCGTAATTGCCAGGTTATTCATCAAAGGTAATTATAAAAAAATAATATATATTAAGATCAAAATGTAAGAAATTTATTTAATATTAAGTTAATAGATAAATATTTTTATAAGTACACATTTTAAGGAAAAAAATGCTAGCGATCCATGCATAATTAACATAGAAACACTATAATCTATATTTGTAGCATAATATATTTACATAATCTATGGTGATCTTGTAGTAATACAGAATATTTCATGCATATTCCATAAATCGCACATTCATGTTTTCCTTTCGCAGACGTGTTAATTAGCATGATGTACTGAAATTACCGTGTAAATTAGAATTTTATAGGTGGAATGAGTTGTATTTGAAAAATAGAAGGAAACAAAAATTAAAATTAAAAATCGATGAAGAATGAAACAATAAAATTAAAAGAAATAAAAAAAGAAATATATAATAATGGTAGGCACCGGAATATGGTGAACTTGCGGTGGTTGTGTGACGGATTTAGTCAAAACTACGTAGTTTCATCCTTTTTAATGCTTTTTATTAATTTATTTATTGACCGGAGCAATAACTCTTCTAGTTTCATTTAAGAAAAAGTACTGTCATAATTAAAAAACAACGCTCATGTTTTTTAACATGTAAAAAATATATATATATATAAAAAGTCAACTACATTAATACATTAAATATAATATTTATCAAATTATAAAAATTCAACTTAATTAATTTATAATATTGATTATATATCAAAAAATAAAAAGTTAACTATATGAATTCACTAAATATTGATTTTTCTTTCTATTTAAATAATTCAATTCAAAATCCAAATATATACCAAACAAGGATTTCAAATCTCAAATTTTCAAAATCCAGATTTCAAGTCCAGGATTCTCAAAATCCTAAAACCAAATCCAAATTCTCATAATCCTCCAATCCACACACACCCATAGATTTGTTATTGTTTATTTAGTATAATACAAGTATAATACCCGTGTTACACACGGAATTTCAAACTATATATAATAAATAAATAATAATTATATTTTAATGTAATTATAGTAGTAGAAAAAATAATTATAAAATCATTTAATAACTACAACATTCTTATAATCAAGAAATCCGGAGTCCATTTCTATCTGGGATAAAGGGGTGGAATTTTTTTAAGGTCCACTTAGATTATTGCCGATTTAAATAAATACAAATTGTAACTAAATTATGCGATCAAATATCACAGTTTTTCATTTCTGCAGAATAAAGAATTATACAATGTTTATTGTGATTATTTTTAATTAATAATGTAATGCAACTGATTTGAACTCAATAAAAGTAAACTTTATTCCGGTTAACTCGAATATTTTAAATTAAGTAAAAATCTGAATGCTAATATCGTTAGTGTAAAAAGAAATTAGAATTTAATTTTGGATTCAGTAAAATGGTAAATTAATGAAAATATAATACTATAAGGCGAGAAAACAACAATATATATACATTTTGAGAAAAAATGAAATAAACTATTTAATATGAATATGTTAGTAATGGCTATATATTATCATCTTTTAATTATAGCACAACAATTTATTAACAAATTATCTTTAATCTTACTCATTCACATGTTGAAACAAGTTTTTACCATGATGTGACATAAAGGCATTTTGTGATACTATTATACTTCTAACTCTAAAATTATCGACATAGTTGAATGTGACCGTTTCATATCATTCTAAGTGTTATTCTAGTTATCATTATTTTATTGCACACCTCATGATTAATATTTTAGTTACATTGGATAAAATTCTTGGTAATAAAAAATAGCGATAGCTTGTAATGGAAAACTTATGTGTTGAATAGAACATTTGAAATAGATAAACATTATCAATCAAAAGACAACTTGATTAGGATTTAATTAATCTAATTTTTCTGTTAATTTTAGTATAAAATTAACTGAATGTTTTGGTATGATCATAATTACGATCTAATAATTTTAGTTGGATGCAAACCTGGTCATCGATAATGTTTATTTGACAATTTAAAAATTATGAGATAAATAGTACAACAATTAGTAACAAATTAGTAATAAGGCATAAATTAGTATAAAAAGGCAAACAAATAGTGAAAGGTCTTTTTAGTTATGTTATAATTTGATCATAATTACAAACCTAATCATTTAGTTATATACAAAAGCTGATCATTGATAATCTTTTATCTGCATCCACGGTTTAGTCCAGTTGGTTGCACTCCTTGTTTCAAGATCGTTTGCTCCTGAAAGGTCTACGTTTCGAATCTCCGTGCACGAAAGTGCCTTTGTTGGGGAGCAAGGTTTCGCGATTACTGGATCGTGATCAATTCCTACATGTTATCCATGATGCTGGACGGTGTAGGCGGCTGCGGGCGAGCCGGAAAATCGCCTTTTGCTCCCGATAATATTTTATTTCACAAAATATGAAAACATATGAGGTATCACTTAGTATACAACAATTAAAAGAAAATTTAATAAGGCGAAGTGTATTTTACTAAATTAGTAAAAGAAGTAGGCAAACAATATGAAAAATTATTTTTGGTTATATTACACCGTTTTTTTTTGGAAAATGAAATAAGTTTTATAATTAGTAAAAAAGTAGGCACAAAAATAAGATAAAGAAAAAGCAACACTTGACTTTACCAATTTTTACTATAATTTAATAATTTAGATAGAAGACGTTAGTGATGAAAAAGTTTACGTGTGGAATAGCACAATTTAAGTAGATAAATATCGTCAATTAATTTTAAAGAGATTTTCATTAGGATCTGATTAATCTTATTTGTTTTTAACTTTAATAAAAATATAGTTGCATGTTCTGATATGATCATATTTATTAAACATTTAATATTTTCAGCTATATATACGAAACTTTTCATTGAATAATTATATCAAAATTTCAAAAACATAATATTATAAATCGGCAAAAACTTAGTAAAGCAAAGTAAATTTTATTATACATAGTAAATATATTAGGCTAGCAATTAGTGAGAAATAGTTTTAGTTATTTATATAATTTTTGGTGAAATTGTCAATGGCACCGATGTTTACTACTTTAGTAATTAATATATAGATATAAATTTTAGATTGAAAATATTTCAAAATACTCAAAATATATCGGACAGCTTAAATAGGTGGAAATAGATAGTGTCTGTAATAGAAAGGTTGGTGGAATTTGTGGAAGTAATTGAGGGAGATGAAAAGGTAAATTTGATAGATTACCAAAGTCGTCTCCGGAATGTCTCTTTCGCACTGATCCAATAGTGGATTGACGTGGATGTTTACCATAAGCACACATCAATATCAAACTCATCATTTTATATAATTTCAGGTCAAAGCGTCACCGTTGAAGGCTGGCCAAGTCTCTGTTCAACAACTCCCTCGCCACCTCTTCCGTTCCCCCCTCCCATTTCTCCTCCGCGCTCCGATCACCGCCTCTACTCCCCACCGAAGCTTCCAGATCTGACCTCAATCCTCCATATTTCCGCCGCCGCTCTGATCCCTTCAATCGCCCTATTGCCGTCGAGTCCTCGGAACTAGCTGCGCGGTTTTTGGTCGGAGAAGAAGGGAGAGCTCGCCACCTTGAGTGAGTCCAGCTACAACGTCTTCTTCGTATTGTTTTTTTGAATTCTTCTGTGTGATATTCGTTTATTCTTAGCTACTGATCGTTCATCTCTAAGTATGATATTCATGCCGTGTGTAGATATTGTTGTTAGAGGCTTATTGTGTTCGTTTAACTTAACATCGATTTTATGTGCTATTGCTTTTGTATGATTTTGTATAGAAAACGTTTGGCACAGAAGGGTTCTACTGTTAATATGTGAAGATAGAATATAAGTGAGAAAAATTGAGAGGATGATACAATTATTTTGTGTTTTGCGCTCTTTCATCTTCAAAATGTCTACTTTTGAGGGAGAAAGTTTCTGGCACTGCTGTATTGAGGCTTACT
The DNA here is from genome assembly GCA_948330725.1 of Sherardia arvensis. NCBI lineage: Eukaryota > Viridiplantae > Streptophyta > Magnoliopsida > Gentianales > Rubiaceae > Sherardia > Sherardia arvensis. The sequence goes on from OX415239.1 coordinate 30,690,645, forward strand.
GAGACGTGGCTTAAGGCGGAATTTAGGCACAATTTTTGATATTTCTTTGTTTTTTCCGATCTCCTTGGAAGTTTACTGTATTGATAAAGACAATGTTCTTGCAGGACTTGTGGGTAAATTAAATGGAAATACTTTTGAGGAGGCAAAATGACTGACGGAAGGACAATTTCTATAATTCACAAATTATTCATATGCAGTAAGTTTGATGTATTCACTACCATATACTCTCGTTTTATGTGTGCTGCACTATTTAACATATCCACAACAATCCTGTTGCTTGTCTTGGAGAATCTTAGTCACTCGCTACAACAATTGTAAATCCAAGCCTTTGTATTTTTAATATAAATGCATTCACTGAGCTTTATTATGAGAGAACAACGGTGGCACTCTAGTTTGGTTTAATGATATTGAAGTTGTGTATTTATTTCTCCCTCTGAAGAGTCATGTTTGTACGCTTAAAAGCAGAGGGAGCATATGTATGTGTGGCTTAATGTAGAACAGAGGGAGTATATGTAGTGTAGAACAGGGGGTGTATGTATGGATTTGGAGTTAGATTTAAGTATGGATAGCCGATGCCTTACTTGCCCCATTTTATCTTCTAATGAACCAGTATCTTAAATTTAACTTCTGGTGGCGATTGGGCTCTTCTGTTTTGGTATTTTTAAATATAAGAACACTGTATGTAATTGGTAACATATGTTAGAAACAGTTAGTTATTTTTCTCTTTATGGAAAAGTCATCTAGTCTGTTTTTAGGAGTCTTCTTTTCATTTTTTGTTTTAAACTTCCTCATTTTCTTACATAAGCTGAAGATATGAACCCATAAACACAGAAATGTTTGGTTTTGCTGCCCAGAACATTTACTGATCTCATGATCTCTGGAAGATCCTCTTATGTACTCAATATCTTACTATTAGACGTTTGATTGGTTGATATGATAGGTTACATGTATTATTTTATATATGGTTTTATATACCTGTATGAATACTTAAGTGTAAATATTAGAGACAAAATAATGCTCACTAAATCCGACGCAAAATAATGTCTCTCAGTTGAATGTGAAGATGTCCCACCTTTCATATTATATTTGAATCACTAACCCCTGCTAAATGACCGGGTACATTAAAGTAATTCTTTGCTCTCAGGTTTGGTTGTGTTTCGGAAGTGTGTTTTAGTGACAAACTGTTATTTGTTACTCAAATCATTCGCGTGCTTTCAGAATCTGATGGTACAATATCTTTATGTCTCTAAAGCTTCTGCAGGAAAGGAGTCGTACAAAATGGATGAGTTTCAACTGGAAACCAACTTGAATGATGTGACTTGTCCCATATGTTTGGATTTCCCACATAACGGTGTTCTCCTTCAGTGCTCATCATATGTTAATGGATGCAGAGCTTTTGTGTGTGACACAGACCATTTACATTCCAACTGTTTAGCTCGCTTTAAGCAAGCATATGGTTCTTTATCTGGCTCAAATTCTCCTTTGGCTCCTGATGCAACATCAAGTGGTGCTATGCAAATGAAAAACGCTGATACCGTTGGAATGGCATTATGTCCGTTGTGTAGAGGAGAAGTGAGTGGTTGGATTGTTATTGATGAAGTTCGCCAACAGTTAGATGGGAAGAAACGGTCATGTGAAGAAGAAAATTGTACATTCAAGGGAACCTACATGGAACTCCGCAAACATGCATTAGTGGAGCACCCTCATTCATGCCCTTCTAAGATTGACCCAGCTCGGCAGTTGGATTGGGAGAATTTTCAGCAATCCTCTGAGATCATAGATGTTCTGAGCACCATCCATTCAGAAATCCCAAGAGGGGTGGTTTTAGGTGACTATGTGATTGAATATGGTGATCACCACTCAGAGGATGAACTCGAGGATTTCCCAAGAGACGAAAGAAGCTGGTGGACTTCATGCATTCTGTATCATGTATTTGATAATTTTAGGAAATCTAGAAACAGAAGGAGATCTAGAATCAACAATTCAAGAAGAGGAAACCGGCGTTTAAGTTATGACACCTCTAATTCTGATGAGGGATCAGTTGCATCTATAGAGTATCCAGATTTTAGGGAAGAGGTTGATGATGAGTTTGTCAATTCAAGAAATCTTGGTGCTGGTGCAGATCATCGAAGGTTAGCATAAATCTTTGTTATTAGTATTTTCAAAAAGAGCATTATGCATGTGTTGCTTTGTATGTCCCTTTTTTAAAAAGATTATAGCTGTCTACTATGGCCCCCCAAAGTCTTTATTAATTACATCATCAATGCTCTTTTGCTTATGCTTTATATATAATGAGCATAGTTTTTTTTGTTAGAAAATTATGTTTTGCCTTTCCTTAACATTAGCACACTGATTTTTTTTTTTTTTTGTCACAGCCGAAGGCGGCGTTCCCGCTTCTTTGACAATTAGGTATGAAGGTCATTGAATAACGTAAAACTTGTATTCTTTATGGGGTTTATTTTATTTGAAGTCTTCTTCCCTTTTTTATGTCATATAGATGTTTGGTGAGATAAAATTTTGACTGGTTCGTTCTGTAAACTGAATCCCGTGTTGATGGTTCTTTACCTGCTTTATCCTGTTTGCATATTGATCTGCAATTTTGATCTTGTAGGATTGACACCAACTACAGTCCTACTGTGGCAAAAGATTTATCATGTGATAGTAAAATCTTTTGTGTAGAAATGTAATGAAGTAATGGCATGTGATGACACAGTTAATAAATAGAGGCTATTTTCATTGTTAGGAAAGGCTAGTCCTAATTGTTTTTAGGAGTTGGAAAGGAATTAATCTCTTTAGGTATTCTTAATCATGATCAGTCACAGTTCAGCAAAGGTTTGACTTTTTCTCTTGTCAAATTACCAATCAATTTTCCTGGTAAAAGTAATCTAGCATCTGTTGCTGAGAATCTAGAATGCTCTTTCAAAAGAGCCTATCTTAACTCCCACCCCCCTCTTTTGTTCCCATCCCATGTTTCCACTTGTTCTGATATATTCACTTCGAAAAATGCAATATTGCTTCCTTGTATTACTTGACCAAATGGGCTACACAATGAATTCATGTTCAAACTATACTTTTTCCCGACAATCAAAAGCAACGAGTCAACTTGGTCTCTTGTGATTCATACTATTTTATCTCCTGTATGTTTGACATAGCATATGAATTTCAATAATATGTGGAATTTGCTGCTAAGTTACCCGTCAAAAAAAAATCTCAATCCATGAGCTGCTATACGTGACTAATGTATACTATATTATGAGTCGCTTTGACTTTATGAAGCGCTTTATCTAGTTTGATTGTAAGTTTCTGTTGAAATTTGCTTGGTACTTGAAAGACACTCTATGGATGGTTGTTAATCAGCCGCTGTCTTTTCATTGGGTTCTTCTTTTGTTTTTTAGGTTAAGTGCATGTTAGCTATGGACTCGTAAAGATGGTTCTAGAGCTTAGATAGTAGCACTGCAGATGGTTATGTCTGAGTCACATTTCAGGGATCAAGAACCATGTTTTTTGCCTAAAATAAAGGGTCGAGGTACCATTGGGGATAGAGGAGAAGATGGAGTTACTTTCATTGCTGAGATCTTCTCTACTGTTATTCGTTTGTCTCTGTAATATATATGCCATGAAAGGATGGCAGGGTGGATTTAGTATAAGCTTTTGTGTTTAATCTTTGCCCTTAGTGTTCATCTTTGCTCAGTGTACAACAAAATATCTTTTGGCTTTTGATGCTTTTGGAGTAAAAAATCAGATGACATGGGCTAATTAGTTTGAAGTTAAGCAAAGAAGTGTAAAAGCCAAGTGGTGATTTTGTTATTTCTTGTGAGTGAATTCTATTTTTCATGTACGTATTTGCACGTATCTAAGGCGCTCTATCTACAAGCTTTCTCGAATGTATATTTTCGAAGTATTGACAGAGCTGACATCTAATTTTCCATATCATCGTACTGAAAACGTAGGGAGTAGAATTAAATTGATGTCACAGACGGAAATAACAGCTAATCTAACGTTATTTGTGAGTTGGTTTTTTGAGTGATGGTCTATTACTATAGATGAAGGATCGTGTTGCAATTATAGAAAATAAGGCAAAATTTTGAGGGTGGCTTGATCCACTTTTAAACCCACACGCCATATATAACTCAAACTCTTACCCTTTCATAACTGAATCCCAAAATGCTCCCAAATTAAAGAGCTCCCAAAATTTGCAGAAATCCATCACAAACATGTTATACTTTGTTCATACAACATCGCGGTCTCCTCTTCTAAACTTGTTTGATATACTTCCAATTTGTTGCGGCATTTTCTCGCATCGATCATCGTGACTCGCATTTATTATGAAAATTTTCTTGATTTGTTTGTTAATTTTTATAAGTTAAAAAACAAAAATATAGCACAAAGTAATGGAAAATTCGTATTAAGAAAAAATTTTGGATTTGAAATATTTAAAATGTGAGTTGACTAATGTCCAGATGTTATTAACTATTATAATGCGTGTTCTTTTGAAATTTTTTGTAAATAAGTTCAATTCAGTAAATTTAACTTTCTTCAATTTAGTTTAATTCTTCAATTTAACGTTTGATTGCACGTGGGATTTTAATTACATAGAAATATTAAACTTCTAGATCAATAAGATTAAAATCCCATGATTTATACCAACTAAAAAATTAGAAATTTTAATTCACGACATTTTCAAATTTCTACACCTTTGATATCCAACAAAACAGCCTCTAGGCCCTGTCCAGTTCAACTTATTGCAGCACATTTCAGCACAGCACAGCACTGATCAGCACAGCACAGCACTGGTCAGCACAGCACCTATTCAGCTCAACACATTTAACCTCTAAATGGACACTATTTTCATGTTTTGTAAAAATAATATTAATTAAGTGAACTTTTTAGTTCTGAAGTAATAAAGATTGTGTTTTATCTTCAACTCAAATGAACACTATTCAACATTTTCAATACTATTCAGCACAAGATCAGCACAACACAGCACTGATCAGCACAGTTCAGCACTCATCAGCACAGCACAGCACTCATCAGCACAGCACAACACCAAATAAGTTGAACTGGACAGGGCCTGACTATTTTGTTTTGACGAAAAAAAAAAGCAATCTCCTCTAATTAGGCTAATTTTTATGAAATGGATCAAAGTGAACTAATTTAGTAAATTCGTGGATCAAACTTATTAGACATTAAATACCGCGATGAAATTTACAAATTGTGGAAATTTGTGGACCATTCCCCTAATTACCCTTCAAAAATATTTCTTCACCTTCCCCAGTGGCCAGTAGTACAGACACTCCACTCCCAAATTCCTCTGGTCTTCCGCTCCCAAAACCCTAGTCCTCCATTTCTCCCTTCTCCGACAGCTATAATCCACAAGGTAATATTTCAAATATGCGTGTTTTGATTCTTCTCGAGCTAAAAGTAATCATATAGATTTGTGTATAACATTGTTTGATGTGTGTGTCAAATGTTCAAACAAATTTTTTGAAATATTTTACCTTAGCTAGCAGTACTGCCATTGATAGGGTTTCAAGTTTCAAGCTCGTGCTGCTTCTAGTTCGATACACATGATGGAAACCTCAGAGTTCTTAATAAAACCTATGTTGTTTATTCTCGATGCAAATGCTTACTTATTACAGGAGGATTGTAGAGAAGATGAATCACAGCACCTTGTCGTCAGCGGATGGCACTAGCCCTCTTCACCGGGCTGCTGCTACAGAGACGACTGAAGAATGTGAGTTTTGGATAAAGATTATGAAATCCCACATCAATGAAATTGATGAAGAAGGTAGTTGAAGGGGAGTATTTTATTTAAATTTTTGGTCGTATACTAGTTGAAAAAATGGCTTACAGCTTTGATTTCTAGATGTTTCAACTTCAACTTTGGTTTGCAGGGAAAACACCTTTGTTAAAAGCCATATTTGAAAGCAACTGGGAGACTACACTCTTTCTTATTGAGATTGGTGCAGATGTTACCTTGAGTTCTACTAATGGTGAAACTCCATTGCATATTGCTGCTGCTAGAACAGGTCTGGCACCTCTGTAAACCTTTTTTTTCCCGAGAGAAACCGTTGGTTGCAGGGACCTTTTTTGTGTTACTTAAGTTACTGCAATACTTTCCTCAGGGTCCAAGGAGGTTATCAATTTGTTGGTGTCTGAAGGTGCTGATTTGCATGCCAATTCTTACCGGGGAACACCACTGCATTATGCTGTAGCATATGGAACTTTTGATACCATATAGTGCTTATTAGAACTTAAGGCAGATGTAAGTGTAGTGGTTGGTTTATGCAAACTTGTTGGTTTCTAGTAATCTTCATCCATGGTAGATATTCTATGGGAGTATCTAATTGTTGCAATGGATTGATATATTCTCTGGGGATACTTTAGGGGATTTTTAAATAGTAAAGCATATGAATTGGTGCTGCTGCTAAGCTCCTGGGTTTCAGAATTTATATTTATGGAATCTCTTATATATGCATGACAAAGTTTAATCTCAAAAAATGATTAATTGCTCTCTGGATCCGTTTATAATGTTTTACGTGTTTTTGTACAAGTTGCTGAGTATAGGCTGATACCATCTAACTTTCTGGTGCAGCCAAATCCTCCCAATTCATCAGGGGGTACGTCTCTAATTTTTGAAGCGGCAGCTGCTTCGTCGCCGTCCATTGGGTGTTTGGAACTGCTAGTGAAGGTGTAGTCTTTTTCTTATTTGCTAATCTAGACATCTATGATTGATTTGCCAGTATGACGACATCAGTGCCACTCAGATATTAATGTGGCTACACTAAACTTTTTAGAACTCCACTTAGACTTTAAATTCTGTGTTGCTTTAAATCACTATATAAAAAATCTAAACTAATGTGGAGAAAAATCAGATAATCTGAGACTTACATGTTAAAATTTCGTAATTTGTTTTGAAATAAAATTCTATAGCTGGTTTCTTCTTCTGTAAGTAACATCAAAGCTGTAATCTAGTTCTGAGACATTCTTAGACGGCTTAGTGACCAGTCATATGATTTGGCTCCTTATATAATTTAATTTGATGGATATTATTCTGGAATATGTTCACCCTTAAACCAATTAGACAAGGAATCTGTCAGAAAACTTGCATGATACTGAATATTTTGCACTCTCGAAGATAGCAGAAAATGCTCATTATATGTTGTCTTTTGGAATTCTGTTTTGTTGCTAAATCTTAGAATTCATTTGATGCAGGCGGGTGCCAATCCAAATACACTTTCTCATCTGAGTTCACCTCTTCAATTAGCTGCCACTTTATGCGATGTTGAGTTCATTAGGGTCTTGCTCAAATCTGGTGCAGACCCCAACATGATAGATGTTGTGAGTTACCTTATCTATGTGTATATTTTTAATTTTTGATCATTCACTTTCTAGAATGACTCAATGCATAACAGGAAACTAGTTTTTACTTTCTCTTGTAAATTAATAAAAGTAACAGAGGGTTTTATGACATGGGATTTAGTGGTAGTTTAGTGATACTTGTGCCATATCCTACTAACCGTGATTCTTAAATAGATGGGTCTCAAACCAATAGAGTATGCAGCATCGGAAGGTCGCCGTGAGGTGGTGGAGCTACTGTTTCCACTGACAACCCCCATAGCTTGTTATCCTGATTGGAGCGTTAATGAAATAATGCAGCATGCTGTATCATTAGGACAAGAAAAAACGCAGGTATTGTCAAAACCCTTCCCCTCCAGGACCCTTTGCATTCCCTCTCTTCTGTGTAGGCTGATTATAACAACTGGTCATTGTTTCAAATGAAACAGTGACTTGATTTTAAATATGGTTGAGTTTGCATGTGTCTGAATCTTTGAGGTGCGGGAAAGGAGATAATATTTTGGGAAAATTTATTTCCTTACATTGAACTGTACATTCTGAAAGTTCATGGTAAAGCCTTGATATTATAACTGTGAAAGAGAACTAATACAATTCATGAGATTTCAGTGTCGCATTTATAGTTTTGGCTTTTATGTGCCTATATTGTGTAGTTGTGCTTCTCTGGAGATATTCTGTTTCTAACAATTGTTTTTCCCCTCTGGTCAAGTCAAAATTGAAAGAGATAAATCTGTTGACAAAATCAAAGGGAGATGAGGCATGTGAGAGAAAAAACTTTTTTCATGCACTTGGTTGGTATACTCAGGTAATCTGCTGTAGCTCTTTAAGTAGGTACTCCGATTACTTGGTCCCCATCTATTGTTTTACAGAAAAGGGTGCTGTATTCCATTTTTTCGTTTACAATCAAGACCTCCATTTATTTGAGCTGCGGGCATTTGATGCAGATCCAAGTGATTACAAAACACTATCCAATAGGAGCTTATGCTATACCAAGTAGAACTTTGGTAAAGAGGCTTTGGATGATGCACTTGCTTGCATTGAACTGAATCCTGATTGGGCAAAGGCCCATTATAGGGAGGGTGCAGCTTGGAAAGTTCTCAAGGTAGAGGTTTATAGAAGTTTTCCTTCCATAATGGAGAGTTCAAGAGGAATTACAAGTGTTAAAATATATCAACTACTCAATATGTTTTCTTGTGAGCAGGATTTTGAAAAGGCTGCACAAGCCTTTTCTAAGGCTTTGGCTCTTAAACCTCGCCATTAGGAGATCAGTCAGGAGCTTAAGTACTTTTTAGTTTTTACAACTTCTTTTATTAGTATTACTTCATTTTTCTGCTCTTTGAACCCGAGTTTATTTTTTAAAAACTTCATTTCATTTGTTGATCACAGGGCGGTAAGGGCTGAACTCAAGAAGCGTAGCCACTAGAATGTGGGCTAACAGTAGAATGTGGATCAGGATTCTTAGAATTGTTATGAGATTGTCAATTTGAAGTTCTTGTAGCTGTTTTAACGATGACGGTTGGCCAGCGGTGGATCAAGTCTGGCCAGATCCAGAAGTTACGCTCGAGTTCCCGGTCCATTCGGTTAACGGGTCGGCTCAGCTCGGGTCGGGTTGGGTTGGCTCAATCGGGTCGGCTCGGGCAGGTTCGGACATGTTCTATTGGAGCTTGCACAATTAGATTGAGGAGGTGGTTTTACTTCTTTTTACCTTTTTTAAAATTTATTTTCAGTCTTTTTAGCATATATGTGTGTTGATGTTTGTACTTAAATATTGGATTGAATGTGATCTGCTAATCTTAGTTTGTCTGACGAGTCCTTTTGCTCAGTTAAACTTTGATTAGCTTCCGATCTGGTATGTACAGTTAGGAGAAATCCGAGTCGAAGTAGTATGAATACTTACTATTGGCGCTACTGCTACTAGATTTGTAGACCGGTTAAACTTTTGCTTATATCGTGTTAGATTGCATTTGTTTTTTTGTCCATTATTTGGGCACTAGCCAATCAGACCAGGATTGGTTGAGATTGCTCTAGTACAAACATTAATTTACATATATCTGTTTTTAGAAGGATATGATTTGGAGTGGGTCTTTTTGCAAATTGTCCTGACTAATTTATGGAGTATCCTTGCCTATTTGTTTGTCATGTCCCTCCTAACCCGTGTATTTGGCGGGAGGGAAGACCCTTTGGGCTTCGGTCTATGCATGTTATGCGTAGACTCTGTAGATTTTGAGTATTTACCGCGAGTTAAGGATATTATACATGTCATGTATTTTAGATACCTTCGGGTATTAGACCTAGGTTTTCTTACGATGTATCCCTGTTTTTTAGTAGTACATGTAGTCTCACTGAGGCGGAGTAGTAGTAAGGCTATGCTGGAATCACTCTGCATCTCACTCAAATTGCCACAAAAAACGTAAAAAGGTTTTATGTGTATTATTGGGTTAATCCAAACCCGATCATGTATTTTTAATTGCTTTTATGAAGGGTTGAGGAGTCGTGAAGAATCCTCCCGTCCACTTGGATAGTTTTGACTTAAAAACAAAGAGTATATATATGAGAATCATGGCTACCACATTAGTAAACTTTTATCATTATCTGTACATGGTATCAAGAGTTTAGGTTTTATTGAAAAAATCATTTTTCTCTTTTCTTCTTTGATGGAAAACATCCCATCGAGAGAGGGTTTAGGCATGCCTCCGTTCAATCAGCCTGTCGATGGTTCTCTCCATCAGGTTGCGGCAGTGCCCAGTGACGCCCGATCAACGTCAACTTCCGTTGCCGATGCGTCGTCTCAAACCGAATCGGCTCTGACCGATTCGTCGACGTCGCTTCAATCGGAGTCACACTCGATGTTTACCCTGACTCAATCGGTCGTTCCTGTGACGACGGCATCGCTGGGATCCTCAGCCAACCAGCGTGCATGCGTCGTCGTCGCCGAATTGCTGAGATCCTAATCCTATCAGCATCCAAATGTCCGCATCGCAGCATTGTCGGGATCCTCAGCTAACCAGCATCCAGGAATTGGCATCGCACCATAACACCGAGATGGCACGTGGATCTCACGCATTGTAACTACTTTACCACAGGTCTCGGGCGCGTGGATCTCACGCGCTGATGCCGTCCCTCTAGGCGCGTGGATCTCATTTGCTAATGCTACCTCTTCAGACGCCTGCGCTGATGCTGTCTCCCAAGGCGCGTCTTTTGAACGCCCCGTTCTGCATTACCAGGACACCACCCAATTGATCGAAGTCCTTTTTTCTGAAAGTATCTACTACAGAGCCTGGTTTTTATTGAAGTCCCCACATCGTGGTCAACCATCTGCCACTCTCTGGCGGGTCTGCTTCTGCTCCGTTTTGGCCCGTTGCTGCACACTCGCACGACTCACCACATCTGAACCACCATATTGGATTTGCTTGCTATGACACTCTCCAATCCGGGTAGTTCCTTGATCTAAGGATTTATTCGTCAACTGTTCCAATAGCGCAGACACTTCCACAACAGCAAGCAGGTTTACCGACTTCTCTAGGAGTTCTTCCAATCAGCCAGGCATCACATAATTTATTCCAACAGCCTTCCTCAGCAATCCAGCTTGGATTGCAGGTGCCCTCTCTGGCTCATTTGTGTGCTCCGAATCCATCGAATTTCACTAGTGGAAAACAGGACGGAACACGGCGGTTCCGTCCCGGTTGGACGGCGGTTTTGACCGCCGTCCATGGTGGCGCCGTCCAATTGGCGCCACCGTTACTCGGCGGTTGAAACCGCCGAGTAAGGTTTACGAGTTCGGAAACTTACCCGGATGGGTACATTTCCGGACTCGTAAACACCTGCTGCTAGCAGGAGGCTACCCCGGCCATTACGGGCCGGACGGTTAGCCGGAAGGAGTTTTTTGCGCACCCGGACGGTAAGCCGGGAGATTTTCCGGCGGCGGCAGTAATCCGGCCACCGTGAAACGGTGGCGGAAAATATGTAGTTCCGGATAGGATTACGGTACCGGAAAGTTAGCCGGACTGAAGTGTTTACTTAACCGGACGCCTGCCAGGGAAACGTTCGGGAAAATGGGTGAAAAGAAGCCAATTTCGTCCGGCCAGAATTCCGAAACCGGAAACCTAGCCGGAAGTAATTTGAACTGTCCGGCCAGGATTACAGATGTCGTAAAAGTGGCCCGGATAATTCTTTAAAATCTGATTTTTATTTATTTCGGCTTTTGAATACAAAATAGAAAGTATTTAAATGGCGCTAGTGAAGAATTATATGTTTCAAATGGTTGTGATGTATTACGAATGAATGTATAATGTAATAAATCACTTGAATGCGCTAAATACAACAATTGCCAATAATACATAATGTGTCAATTTTGAACTAGAGCATGTGCATACGAAGTTACGACAATTGATGCAATAGTACTCCTCGGTCGATTAAGGTCTTCGGGTGAGTAGGGGCTTGTATCCTCTTCGAAAATCTGTGCATTAGCATACACAATTCAATATATGACGCAAACATATGAATATGTGTAAGGTAGATGCCTTATAGATTTGGAACTTACGGGCTCAAGGTCTTGGTCGAATTCGTTAAGTCCCGCTACCAATTTGAGCTCATACAACATAACGTAGTACCCGCATTCCCAGCTGCTAACTTGTCTCTTGTACTTTAACACAAAAGGAAGATCACATTGTTAAATACAATCGATCGATGTCGATAATACTAGTGTTATTAATGAGGGAGAAACGTGTAGAGTACCTTGATCTCAGTCATTCCAAACTCTCTCCTAGAGGGATTGACATGATTCAAAGCTTGTCTAAGGAGGTGTTCGAAAGACGGGATTGGCGGACGATGGAGAGGATCTATCCAATAAACTTCTTTGGTTTTTTTGTGGATCAAAACCAAGGTCCAATGTTTACTAAATAAAAAATGCATATCCATTTGTCAATAATGACAACATAAAAGTTAACATGAGATAATAATGTATAGAATTAGTTAATATGAAATGCTTACCCGGAAATGAGTGGTGCTAGGAAGAATAATTTGTCCTCCACACCGAGAGCCTCTCTCATGTAACTTAATCGCTCTGCATCAGTATGACCTAATTCTTGGATTCGCTCAGGGCATAGGAAGCCTATCCATGGCTTCAACCGTTTTTGAACTAATTGATTCAAGAAACTTAAGAAAAAAAATATGAATGGTTAAAACAACGGGGAGAACGGCGGTTGAAAACACACAAGATAATATAGTCTCGACATTAAAATTACTTACAGTTGGAATAAGGACATTAGGGGCTCGGTTACCTTGTCACCCTTCCATAGATCTTCAAAATCACCCCAACTCATTACAATTTGCCTTCCAATACCACCAAATAATTCCGTTGGAGCCGGGAATTCGTAGTATCCAAATTTGCAATGTGTAGACAATTTATCATACAACACCTTCATAGGCGGTGTCATAGATTTAACTACAACATCTTTTGGGGCGGTCTTTGGGGCGGTCTTTGGGGCGGTCAAGGGTTGGGGAATTGTTTTTGTAATTTTTGGCTCAACCTTGCGTGCAACGCTCGTAATTGGGTTGTATAGGCTAGCGGGTTGAGTCTCTCCTAAACTCTCGACAACAATTAGCCTACGAGGCCAAAGTAAATACATACCTTCCGCCGGTCCAACAACCTTACACGGGCCTTTGGGTATGGGAATTCGAGCGGTTGAAACCAAAGCTTTTTTCAAGCAAACCTCTCCCAAACCGGTTGCAATTTTAACGTCGCCATGCATCTTCGCCGACTCATTGAAAATTCCATTTGCAACATGCATAGTAGGCTTCCTCACTCCACCATCGATATATAATTTGCATGGATATGTGACATCGACCTTGACCTAATTAAAATAGTGGATTCCATTTTTAAAGTAAGGCGAGGTAAACATGCTAAGACTATTAAGAGAACGAATATAGAATTTGAATAAGAATGCGATCGAAAAGTGAGTTAGTGTGTTTACCTTTTTTGGTCGGTTTAAGTTATCATCACATATGTTTGGTTGTGGCGATGGTGGATTTGGTTGTGGCGATGGTGGATTGCCTTGCACCTCACAAACATCGGGTGAGTGACGTGAACCACATGAAGGAGGTTCCCAATCGTCGCTTAGATCATTAAAATTTGGTGGGAGAATTGCGCCCATTTGCTTGGCTATTATGCGGAGAGCTATGTCCCTTTTCATCATATTTTTCACGGCCTCATCAAGCTCCTTCTTGGTATCACCGAGCTCTTTTTTTGTATCTCCAAATTCCTCTTGCAACTTGTTGTACTTGGTATGTCTTGGTGGTTTAGAAGATTTTGGTTTGCCGATGAGATCTCTCTTCACCACATGTGATGCATATCCACGAACTCTACCGGGGTGTTCCTTCCGTTCCGTCGCCTTACAAAGGATGTCATCGTCTTGTGTGGGAACGAATTCTCCCGAGGCAATTTTCTCTTTGACACCATCCTATCATTTAATAGAAAAAAAAAATATGGTAGAAAGAAAAATAGATAGGAATAATATTTGTAATAATATTAGCTCAATATATTCAAAGAAACAACTTACAATATCTTTTATCAACTTCTTGTTTCCCTCGTGTGTGTATTCGCCTTTGCTATCTTGTCGACCAATCAAGAAGCTAGTGAGTTTATCGAATTTTTTAGGATTAACCACCTCGGTGCTCTCCCGCGCTTCCTCTTCCGTCATCCCACTATCCATTTTCTCTTGCACCTCATCTTCTTGTTTCTTGTTTGCATGTTTCATTAGTCTTATAGTATAGCCCTCCCTACTCATTGTGTGAGGTGTCGTATTAGCTTTCGCATTGGTGCTATTCGTCAACCTCACACCCTAACACATAAATGAATTTAAGTTATGTGAACGAAGGAGTAATACTAGAATGGTAGGAATTAATCTTACTAGTCGGTCATTCTCCAAGGTGCGTGCTTTGAATATTGCCCAACTTTCTTGTAGAATATCGGTGTAGGCCACCCAAGGGTCCTCATCCTTAAAATCTCCATAAATGTAATGTTTAGACAACATTGCTCTATGATCCCGTGCCGCCTTACTCAAGCGAAACATGGTTGTGTCAAAAAGTTTCTCCATATTTGGGGCAACAATTTTGAATGGTACCTACATAAGGTTATAAGAAAATTTGGATAAAATCTCATTCATGTGTACAAAAAAAAAAAACCTTAAATGAAGGTAGAAACTTACCAAACACTCCTCCCATAATTTAGTCTTCTCCTTGTCGGGGACCTCGTGCCAAGATTCATACTTTATGTCCACACGAGTTCGACCAATTTTACCAACCCAACTCTTCCATAAATAATACTCTTCCGATATTGGTTCCCCACCATCGTTGAACGTCATGTCCGTCAAAATCTCCTTCTTCATCCTTTTTTGTAAGACGGCACAATATGTCCTAGGACGCCTCACCACCTTTTTTTTAACACCTCCCGCGGTGCTAGGCGTTTTAGAACTTTTGGGGATTCCTACTACCTTCTTCTTAGGTGGTGCCATAACTCCTCTACAAAAAATAGTTTACATATATTAAATAACCTCACTATCAAGAAAGAATAATTATATGCTAAATTCATGGTAAGTAGTCACTTTAATAATCCTATTATTATCCTATTAGACTAATGGTAAGTAGGGTTTAATTAGGATCCTATTAGACTAATATAAATTGCCTATCACATGTTTCACCCTTAATTCTTTGTAATTAAATTAGTGCATACATATATGACATACTTAACCCTAGATTAGTAGTAACATAACTAGTGACCATCAAGACTAATCAAGAATATAGCCCATAATCCCAATTGATTAATCAAGAATGTAGCCCATAAAACAAAACTAGTTTGTAGTAATAATTAAGCAAAGCCCATGAACAAATAAGACAAATTAGCCAATAAACAACATTGATTATACAATTGAAGAAATACCTTTTCAAGTAGAATAAAAACCCTAATAGTATGGACAAAGAAGCTACTTTCTTGTTCTAGAACTCAAGAAATGGGGCCAATGTGAGTAATGGTGTTCTTGGTGGTTGGAGAAGAAGATTTTGTTGGTGGAAGAGAGTAAATGGGTGGGAGGAAAGTGAAATTTTCGGAACTAATGTTGAGAATGGGTAGAGGACTAGCTAAGAAAATAGTCTAAGTGTTAGTTATTCTGATTTTTTGTACTGACCGGCCACGTTTCCGAAACCGTGAAGTTAGCCGGATAAGGCAAAAAAAATTAACCTCACCCGGCTAGGTTTCCGAGTTCGTAAAACCTAGCCGGAAGTGTTTATTATAAAAGGGGCAGACGGGTTTTTTTTCCCCAAATCTGCAAACCCTCCACAAGTTCATCCCCAAACCAGTCCGCCCCTCTCTAAAATTTTCAGTCCAATCTCTCACCATGGTTAGGACTAAAAATCCTTCCACAGGCAAGCAAGTTGCGGAAATCCAACGACAACAAGAGGTGCACTACTCGTCCTCTTCCGAGGAGGAAGGAGAGTCACCTCCAAGAGCCGAAGAACACGTGGGTGGGAGCCGATTAAGCAAGGCCAAATCGAGGAAGACGAAGCGGCAAAGAGGCCATGATAGGCCCCCTGAAGCATCGGCAAGTCGGAATTTCTTCAATCGTAGGGCGGAGGCCAACTATGTGGAATGGTGTGGGCGGAAAACACACACCACCAAGGTGATTAGCCCTACCTCTATTGACACTTTGCATATGGGGTATTTGGTTGCTCATTTTCAGCCTAGTTATTTAGATAAATTGCTCTTGCTTGAATCCCCATGCCATCAAGATGAGGTTGTGCAATTTTATGCAAATTTAGGAGAGTATGAGTCGAATAACATGTGCACTAAGGTGAATGGTAAACTGATTAATGTCACTAAGTTTCATATAAATGAGGTCCTAGGCTGCCCTTATGTTGATAACTCATACTTGCGCCCTAACCACCCAGAAGGCCCTTATGAGATTTATAATTTCAACAAGTTTCCTGAAACCGGGCCAAACCAACCCTTAGACCTTGAAGCAATGGGACGTAAGTACTTCAAAACTACTTGTCAGGGGGCGGGTAGTTGTCCAGGTGATTTTAATGTTGAGGAGCTTACGGTTGAGCAGAGGATTGTATTTGACTGGGTTTGTCTGAATGTGTATCCATCGGGGGGTCATAGTTGTGAACCTAGTTGTGGACGTGTTCTGCTCTTCTATTACTTGATGGAAGGGTTGAAAATAAATCCTGGACACTCGATAGTTGAATACATGTTCAAGGTGGGGAGAGGGTCGAGGCAATGGTTTCCATATGCCGGACTTGTCACTGAGTTGATTAAGAAGCAAGGTGGAGGTGTTGTTGATCGTCCTGAGCCTCTAGAGTACTACGATGGTGATTGGTTTGATCATAAGGGTTTTGCACTGGATAAAGAAACTCAAAGGTACGTCTTGAAGGCCTTAGCTCCGGGCGCAGCAGGAAGAGTTGCGAGGCGAAGAAAACTAGAAGCCAGAGGTGCGAGCTCATCGGGTACAAGTAAGTGAATATATGTTTTCCCTTTATTGTTTAGTTTCGCATGTGAAAATGCTTTTGTATTCGAAAGCTAATCATTTGTTTGTTTTGTAGGTGAGGAGGGCCGGTGGATGCGTAAGCTCTCAAAAATGTGGGAATGCTTCACCGGACAAGTCGACAAGGCTAAAGAAGAAGTAGCAATGCTCCGGGCCGAACAAAGGGCTTACATTGATCGGAAGGGACTTGATCTCCAACTTAGCCCGGAATTGAATGAGCCGGATTTTGGTCATCTCCCATCCTCAAGTGAAGAAGATGCGGCCGGGGGACCATCCAGCAGTAGGGCGACTGGAGAGTAGGGCATTGTTTCTAGTTAATAATTTGTTCTATTCTAGTTAAACATCGAATTTGTTCTTGTTAAACATCGAATTTGTTCTTTTCGTTTGTGAAACTAATTTATCCTAGTACGTTATTCATATGGATGTAAACTTGGTCGATTTTAAAGATTTTAGTGCTTCAATCTATTGGCGCTTATTTTGTACATGCATTTTGTTTAGATAAAGAGGCAAATATGATGGTGAAAATGTGTTGAAGTATAGTTCCGGGTAGATTTCCGAGTTCTGAAACACTATCCGGATAGTGTTAATTAATTTTCCGACATCGGAAACCTAGCCGGATGAATAATTTACTTATCCGGATGGCTATCAGGGAAACCTTCGGGAAAATTGAGCAAAAAACGAGATTTTTAATTAAAAACTTCCGGATACACTTTTAGACACCGTAAACCTAGCCGGATAAGCTTAAATTTCCATCCTGCTAGGTTTCCGAGTTCGGAAACGGGTTTATATATATGGGTGATTGACTTTTTTTCAGATCACAACTCACAAACTTCCCCCACATCCCCCAATTCAGAGTTCGGAAATCCCGTCTCCTACCCGGACGAAACTCTCCATCAGTTCCACCACAACCAATTCCCGATCAACCCATGGCACCGAGAAGCAAGGTCGTGGCGAGGAAGCCAAATCCAAACTGGTATGATGCTAACAAGTTTATTAGTCTCGATGCTTACAAGTATTATGGTATTCTTGTTAACAATGCTACAGTACTAGACACATATGTGGTGGATAGAGATCGGGTTGAGGCACTAGGTTTAGGCCCTATGGTTGAGAAGTTTGCTATTCAAAATTGTGATGCCTTGTTATTCGATGTTAGTAATCCCACCTATAAGGATGAGGTGTTGCAATTTTATGCTAATTTTGATGAACCTAGTGATGGTAAGTACACTACCATGGTTAATGGGAAAAGGTTTGAGTTTGATTGTTGGGTGATGAATGAGTTGTTGGGGAATCCTATCAAATCCGATGAGGACCTTCATCCCAATCTCGAGCAAGGTCCACTTAATATCTTCTATGCTAATGGGTGGCCGGGAAGGCATATGATTAAACTCCCGTACTTGAATTATCTGAATTTAGGACATCACTATTTTGGTCGGGACCCATATGATGAAAGTTCAGCCGATGGGTGCAAAATGGCGTTCTGCCCCATTGATGATCGCATTGTGTACGAGTGGGTGCATAGAAGTTTCATCCCCACAGGAGGAAATGTCGGCGAACCTAATGTTACCACGGTTATGACATTTTACTATGTCGTGAAGGAGGTTCCTATCAATCCCGGCTTTGTAATATGTAATTGGATGAGAACTGCGTGGGCTAACGAGCGACATAAGAAAAACCTACCCTACGGGAGCCTAATCACTAAGTTGCTCTTGAAATTGGACCAAAATTTCCGATTTGAAGATGATCCCACCCCTTGCAAGTTGTACGACTACCACTACTTTGAAAACCATAGGCCGAAATGGACTTTGGCCGATGGAAAATGGATTCTGGCGCCTACACAACAAAAGGCTAAGCGGGCATCAAGAAGTAAGTCATCTTCACCTCCTTATTCACAATTTATGCTACTTTTGATCATAGTTTAATTCAAATATGAATTTTCATTTTTTAGGTAGGGAGGTACCCGATGGAGAGCCTTCACCGCATGTTGCCAACATGAAAGCTATGTACGCTGCCATGAAATCTAAGGTGCTCACATTGATTGGCGTTAGGAAGGACGCTTACGAGGCAAGGAAGGAGTTGAGAGCCCTCAAGCGTGCAGAAGGATTTTCCACGAGTGGGGACGCCTCGCAGGGACGCCTCGCAGGGACATGGTGGCGGTGATCATCACACCGACTATGACATGGAGCCTTGATTTAGTTTAATTTGTTTTGAATTTTTAGTTAAGAATTGATTTGCCTTATCGAATATTATTACATTTTAACTGTATTTCAGTAACGTTTGAATGCTACGGAAATTGATCAAATGTTTGTGCATTTACAATTCGTACAAGTGTTTGCAGTATCAATTTTATATAACTACTGATTAGTGAGTGCGCGCTAGTTTTCGCCTCAAAATAACACTTCCGGTTAGCTTTACGAACTCGGAATTCTAGCCGGATCGGTCATTCTATGATTACTAAACCGGATGACAACCAGGGAACCCGTCTGGAATTTGAATAAAATGTCTTGCCAAAACAAAAAACTTCCGGGTAACTTGTTTCCGAACTCGGAAAGTTAGCCGGATAGGCTTGTTCTACATTTGCTAAACCGGATTGTTAGCCGGAAGTAGGTAAACCCTGAACATAGTAAACTTGGTCACCTTCGCCAGCAAGTATGAACGCATCCGACTTTGATCCCACTTTCTTCCTATCAACCAATTGAAACCCTAAAGGATCGGTCTTAGTTCCTGTCTTTTGATCAACCCACTGACACTTGAATACAACCACCTTCAATGCCACATAGTTTAACTCCCAGATCTGAACAATGGTACCGAAATACCTATCAAATGAGTAGGATCCTTCTGGATTTTTCTTCCGCGACACAGCGATTGATTCGGAAAATGTAGTCACACCGCTATTCTGCGAAACACCTTTAGCATCGCTCTGTTTGGTCCCGTACGAGTAACCCTTCACATCATAGCCGCTGTAGCTGATGACCGTCGTAAGCGGCCGTCTGGATAGCCATTTCACGTCCTCGGGATGGTCACCAATCTCTACGGTGTCCCTTAACCACTCACAAAAGGTTCTAATATGCTCATCATGTAGTTGGAAAGGCTTTAGGGTTGGGTATAGACTTCTCAATTCCTCCATATGAATGTCAACGTAAGGGCGAACCGATTCATGGTTTCGCATCACATACAGATGAGCAGCCTGCAAATCGACCGCTGGCGGGTTATGCAGCGTGCCTCTAGTTCCATGCCCGTTGAAACGAAAATCATGCCTCGAGGTGGGTAGTCCAACCGTGTCAACCTCATCTAAGTAAGCCGTACAAAATTCAATCGCCTCCTCCGCGACATATCTAGATACAATGCTTGCGTCAGGCCTGTACCTATTCTGCGAAAAGAATTTAAATATCTTCATGTATCTCTCGAAAGGATACATCCACCGGAGGAACACCGGACCACACTCCTTGATCTCCCGCACAAGATGGACAATCAAATGCACCATTATATCAAAGAAAGAAGGGGGGAAATACATCTCCAATTGGCACAATACTTCAACCACCATTGTCTGCAGCTTATCTAGTTTACGACGGCTAACTGTTTTCTGGCAAATTCCCTTAAAAAATAAGCAGAGCTTGCTGATGCACATCCTAACGTGGCTTGGAAGAGAACCACGAATGGCAATTATGTTCAAGTCTTGCATCAAAGTGTGACAATCATGTGATTTTAACCCTATCAATTTTTGATCCTTAACATTGACACAGTTACCAATGTTTGAGGAAAAATTAGAGGGTACCTTCAAATCTTTCAGGCACTGCAAATATTTTGTCTTCTCAGCTGACGACATATTGTAGCAAGCTGGAGGCAAGAAAGTGTTCCCATTCTCGATTACAGGAGCCAGTTCCTTTCTAATACCCATTCTGTCCAAGTCTTTACGTGCTTGAAGTCCATCTTTGCTTTTTCCTGGAATATTCAGCAGCGTACCAAGCAAACTATCGCAGACATTCTTCTCAATGTGCATTACATCTAAACAATGTCTGACAGCCAAGTGCTTCCAATATTGTAAGTCAAAGAAAATGGATCGTTTCTTCCAAGGGCCGGGGAGAGGCATCTTCCTACGGTTTTTCCCAAAATCATTTTCAATATCCTTGATTTTCTCGAATACCTCCTTGCCACTGATAGGAGGGGGCGGTGCATTCTCTTCCTTCCCATTAAACCAGTTCTTAGCCTTACGGAACTCGTGACTGCATGGTAAGAAACGACGATGTCCTTGATAAATAGTTTTTCTCCCGTGTTTTAATTGAGAGAAACTAGTATTCTCCTCACAAACAGGACAAGCTAGATGACCTTTGACTGAATAACCAGCTAGATTACCAAGTGCAGGGAAATCGTTCACAGTACAGAACAACATTCCTTTCAACTTAAACCATTCCTGCCGATATTCATCCCACGTCCAATTCTCTTCGAACCACAGTTTCTGAAGGTCGTCAACTAATGGTTCTAGGAACACATCAATGTCATTACCAGGCTGCTTTGGCCCTGCTATCATCAACGACAACATAACATATTTCCTCTTCATGGTCAACCACGATGGTAGATTGTAAATAACAACCATCACAGGCCAAGAACTGTGTGTACTACTCAAATCTCCATACGGATTCATATCATCAGTGGATAAACCCAACCTTACATTCCGAGCTTCCTTCCCAAATTCAGGATACAATTCATCAATTTTCTTCCACTGATCACCATCTGAACAGTGTGCAATCACATCATAATCTTCAACCTTCTCTCTATCTGCATGCCATGTCAAGTTCTTAGCTTCTTCCTTGTTAGCAAACAACCTTTGAAGCCTAGGTATAATGGGGAGATACCACATGACCTTCGCGGGAACACGTTTGTTGGTTTCCTTAACAACATCTCCTCCCACGTCCACTTTTTGTTTCACAACTTTGTATCGTGACTCGCCACAAACGCTACAATTTTCCAATTTCATCTCATCTTCCCCTCTAAACAACATACAATCATTAGGACAAACATGAATTTTCTCAAGTTCCATACCCATTGGACATAGTACCCTCTTGGCAGCATATGCCCTATCAGGCAATAAATTATCAGTGGGAAGCAGCTGTCTAATCAACTCCAGCGCCTCTGTTAATGCCTTATCTGAAAGCCCATGCTTGGCTTTTAAATTCATCAACAATAAGGTCGCGCTTAAAATAGTGTGGATTGACCCCTCATACAAAGGGGTCTGCTTATCATTATACATCGCTTCAAGCGCCTCTGGTTTTCCAAAAAAATGCATGGCAACATCATCTACCAAGTCATCCAATTTATCGTCATAATTACCAACCATTGAATTTTCTCCTACAACCTCCATTGGTTCATTAACAACAACAGTGCTACGTTCTTCCCCATGCCATACCCACGTGGTATAGGAATTTTGGAAACCCCTAACAATCAAATGTTCACGCAAACCTTCACCTCCTAAATACACATCGTTAGTGCAATCCTTACAAGGGCACCGCATGGCCGACTGATTTTCTAATCTTGCATTATCAGAAGCAACATCAATGAAATATTCAACCAGTCCCATATACTCTGGTGAGGTCCGACGATTCTCCCTAATAATCCTACTACGTTCCATAACACTTGTGTACCTATTTTCATAAATTTAAGCAAATATTAATGAATTCATTCATCTACATCGTGCTACTTGACAACATATCAAATACAATATGGTTTCATAAACACTAATAACTAGGAATCAACACGCAAGTTCATATATTATTCAAGCAAATTAGGGACACACATACATATTCATGCTTGAAATTAACAAACATCCGCCCATCAATACTAAATTTAGCGGGAGATTACCTCATCGCGGCCTAGGATTCAGCGAGCCCAAATATTAGGAGATTCTCTGCGTCCTTCAACCCAAAACAAAGATGGAATAGAGTAGATAGAACAAAAGGATCCGTTTCTCGTTTTATAAGATTCTGTTTTAGCTCATCCGGTTACGTTTCCGAGTTCGTAAATCCTGCCCGGCCATTTTTCCCACTATCCGGACAAGTTTACGGTACCGTAAACTTACCCGGATGACTTTTTGACTTGACTCCACCGACATCAGAACTTTGCCCCGTCGACTTGATCGTCAAAGTCAAGCCGGTCAACGGGGAAAGTTCCGGCTAGCCATTTCCGGTGTCGGAAATGTAGGCTGGTCGGCGGTTAAACGCAACCGCCGACCAAAAATGGCAGTTACACGGCGGTTGCATCACAACCGCCGCGTAACAAGCCATCCGGCTAGAGAACCAACATTTACGAGTTCGTAAATGTAGCAGGACGGCGGTTTCCTTATTTTCCCGCGGAACCGCCGTCCTTGGGCGCCGTTTTCCGAAGGTTTTCTACTAGTGTTTGGTGACTTTCCAGCTCTTTTCACCGAGGACTATCTGTTGTGGAAGACTCAAATGACATGCTTTCTCGTGTCTCATCAACTGCTTGGATTGGTTGATGGTACATTTTCTCTTCCTCCTCCTATACTTAGTGATGCACATGGGCATTCGATTCTAAATCATCAATTATATGATTATCTTCGACTTGATCAACAAACTAAAACTTGGATTTTTGCCACTATATCTCAAAATGTGTTTGTTGATGTTCATGAATTTTAGCTCTAATGAATATTGTTGATGTTCATGAATGTTCATCTAATGACAATTTTAGCTCTACCCCTTCTCCCGATAATTATGGTCTCTGTCTTAATCCTGGTCATATCGCACAGTTTTTTTCTCACAGATTTAACCTAAATTTTGTGCCCTCTGGTCAAGATAGTGTCACTCGTGCATTTGCTGCTATGTCTGTTAGTGGTGAAGCAAATGACTCAGTTTGGTATCCGGATCTCGGGGCTGCTTCGAATATGACTCATCAGGATGGTAAGCTCTCTTTTACAACCCCTTATAATGGTTCAAGTTCTGTTGTTGGCGATAGTACCACTCTCCCAATTAAAATATTGATAGAATGCAAATTAAAACGCCTTTACATCCTCTTAACCTATCTTATGTTTGTCGTGTTCTTGATCCAAAACATAACCTATTGTCTGTCAATAAACTTTTTAAGGAAATGCAAAGTCACGTGGGAGTTGTTTCTTGATGGGTCCAGTAAGGATGGAGTCTATCCCATACAACTGACGTTTGTGAGTCCTCAGTCAACCATACCTGCTTTTTTAGCCACTAAGGAGTCTGGTGATATTTGACATGCTCGTTTGGGTTATACATCTTCTAGATTTTTAGGAAATTTGAATTCAAGTAATAAAATTTCATGTACTTCAAAATTTTATGACAATTGTGTTTGTTGTAAATTGGGAAAAATTTATCGTTTGCCTTTTGAACCCGTTCAAGATTCTGCTTCATTTTTTTAAATTTAAACCACGCTATGGTGGAGTGAAGTATATGACTCACCACACCCTGAAAATAACTATGTGTACAATTGTCTCCAAAATGGAGATAATTTGTGGGATTAGGAGGAGAATCTAAAGATATGTCTATCTATGAGCCTCCTCCAAACCCTATTTGTATGATTACAGAGTATTTTCTGAGAATGTAACACTTACAAGACATTCTCTGCATCAATGACGGTAAGACCATATCAAAAGGCCGGTACAACCCATCTAACCAAATACTACAAAGAGGGGTCTAAAAGGATCATGGTTGTACCCAACAGCACTTTCGGAAAGTCCTAGTCTGACTTTCCGAATGCATACAGACTACAGTACTAGATTGACATCCCAAACAATATGGTCACTCCCTAGAAAGTCTCATTACTCTCTATAAACTAACGTCCCTGCTCTGCCGGTACAAGACTGTCTCATTTCTCGCTATAATCAAGCCGGTAATAGCCTATAGTAGGACAATCTCATTTCTCGCGGTGCGGCTCTCTATGACAGTAAGAGACTTTCTAGTTTGTTCACACATTATCGGGACGCCAGTATGCTGCCCATTTGCATCAAGCAGAGATGTCTGAAGACATATCTACCCATATCGACTACAAATCTGAGTCAGATAGATTCGCCATGGGGAGAGTTAAAACAAGATTCTGCTCCATATATTTTATATTTGATTCATTGTGATGCTTGGCAATCTCCTGTGTTATCAAATCAATTTTTTTGATATTAATTATGTGGTATTTTTCGATGATTTTTCACGTTGCTCACGGGTTTATCCTTTACGTAGAAAATCTGAGGTTTACTCACAATTTTAAAATTTTTAAAAGATAGTTGAAAGTCTCCTTAATTGTAAAATTAAGATTTTTCAAAGTGATGGAGGTCCAGAATTTCACTTCTCAAACATTTTACTGAATGTGGAATAATTTTTCGAAAATCATATCCTAGTACACAGGCTCATAATGGCATAGCTGAACGTAAACATTGCCATCTCATTGAAATGGCTTGAATTATGCTTGTTCAGTCTGATCACCTTCTTAATTCAGGGTTAAAGCCGTTTTTCAAGATGTTTTTACTATTAATCATTTACCATGCTTGAATTTAAGTGGTGTGTCTCCATTTGAAAATTTGTTTCATCGTTCTCCATCTTATAATTTTTTTGAAAGTTTTTGGTTGTGCTTGTTTTACTCTTCTCATGGATCCTAAACTGAACAAATTACAACCTAAATTGAAACATTGTGTTTTCATTGGTTATGCCTCTGATTATAAGGGTTATAGGTGTCTTGATCCTCTCACTTGTCGAGTTTATATTAGTCGTCATGTTCTTTTCCATGAAAACTAATTTCCCTATCGCCGCCTACTTCATTCTCAGTCTAGCTTACCGTTTTTCTCGTTGATTGTTCTCTCTGGGGAATGGTCGCCTACAAAGGTGTCCGCAGGATCTAGTTTGTCTAATCAGTCAACTTTCCCTATATTATTATCCTCTTCTTCTCCAGCGACATTATCTCCTTCCCTTAGTGCGCCTTCTCCAGCAACGTTGTCTCATTGCCCTAGTGCGTCTCTAGGTCCTCTCATAGCTTCGTCTCCTAGCTCGCCTCAAGCTCGTCTCCTATGTCGAGATCGTTATCTCATTTCACTCTTCTTATTGATTAGCCTGTCTCTCGGTCTGCTAAGTCTAGTCCTATTCCATACCATATAGTTCACCTTCCCAGTCGATAGCCCCTCCGCCTATTCTCTCTCCCATTTTGCCTTCCATTACCTCTTCATCTAATCAGTCTTTGGTTTCCAATGTTCATCCCATGGTTACTTGTCTTAAAGCCGGTATCTCTAAGCCCCATCGGGTATTGAATTTAAAATCGGATGTTATAGAATTAGAGCCTTCTAATTTCAAACAACCATCCAAAGATTCTCGTTGGAGACATGCTATGCTAAATGAGTATGAGGCATTACTTAAAAATAACACTTGGGAGTTGGTGCCTCGCTACTTCAATCGCAATGTGCTTGGATGTAAATGAGTGTATAAAAGTAAATACAATTTCGATGGGTCATTGGAGCGGTTTAACCCAGGTTTGTTGTTTTCGGAAATCATCAGCACGAAGGTATTAATTATTTTGTAACTTTCAGTCCTGTTGTTAAACCTACTACTGTGCGATTAGTTCTACACTTTCTATTCTCTGAATTGGATTGTTCATCAACTTGATATTAAAAATGTGTTTTGCATGGTTTTTTGAATGGGGAGGTTTATATGCGTCAACCACCTGGTTTTGCTGATCCTTCTTGTCCTCATCACATCTATCGGTTACGTAAGTCCGTTTATGGGTTAAGGCAGACTCCTCGATCTTGGCTCTCTAGATGTAGCGATTTCTTATTATCCATTAGTTTTAAGTGCAACCGTTGTGATTCTTTGCTTCAAACCTATTCAAGCCTAGCCTATGATTTCCCTAGCAGCTTCAAATCCTTTCTACACAATAAAAAGGAACACTAATTTAGCAGGATATATATTCACTCCATGCCTTGAATCCTCTTAAGATAAAGTCAGGTAAAGAGGAGAAGCCGTGGCTATGCATATCAACATGTACTTATATGCTTCGGTTTTAAAAAATCCACACCTTGATTGTCTCTTCGTTCTAAAGAATAAAAATACTTATTGTCATCATGAAGATGATTTAAACACCCTAGAAAACATCCACACATCTTTAGATTCCAAAATTTCTCTGTTTATAAGGATAAGAAAGCTACAACGTGCAGTGCAAAAAGTAAAAATTTACAAGTTTGGAACCAGATCGCTAAAATGAAATACCTTTGTAAAACCTCGATAGTGCAAATGTCTCTTTTTGTCAAATCTTGCTTCAACTGAAGGGCTTCTGGTTTTTCTCTACTGAGAGGCGATTCTAGTTCAATCCTTCTCTACAGCTGTATATTACCTAAAATGAAAGCATTCTCCAATGTTGAGATTTGAATCTGAAAAGGTTCACTCTTGAAAATATGTATTTGCTGACAATCTTATCATGAACCTTGCTATGTTACTATTGTATTAACTTTTTTTTAATTATGTTAATATTGTATTAACTGTTTTCACATATCCCAACAGATCTAAAAAACATACGCTTCAAGTTTCAATTCATATTGCAGCATATATTTATGTGTGAACAGAAGTATAAAAGTCCATCTCATACATGGAAAGAACTTGGTAGTACAAGTTAAGTTTATCTCATATTTTGATGCACAAGATTATCAATTTTCCATGTATAAAATAAAATAAACAACATGAAATATGAATCTCTTGTTATGCTCCTAAACTGAGAATTACAGGTTAATATAAATTGTCTCCTACAATAAACTCAGTATAAAACTTCTATAATTCAAGTCTTTTCTTATCAAACATATGGGAAACCTCCTATAATGCACAATATATATTTAATTGGGGATTAAAAAAAAAGCAATCTGGTTTGGTTCATGTAATGCTATAAAAAAAGTAAGAAATTCAAATATGTTAGGACATGGTTAAAACAAAGTGATCACAGGTCCTTCTCTGTCATTCATCAATCACAAATTCCTTATCTAGGAATCAAAATATTAGGTCTTATTTCAGAAAAAAATAAGGTCTTTTAAAATCAACATATAAATCAAAATAGAACAAATAAGATGAGTACGAGTACCAACCACTACTCGTGTCTTTGGTGGTTAATTGAGGTATAACTGTATTAGTACCAACCCTTATCCTATGACTATGATGGTTTATATTACTGAAAGATCCACTTATTCGATACTATAGTGTTTACTATATGCATGTTCATTTTATTTCTACAGGTCCAATAAAAGTGGAAAAATACCATAATTGCCCTTCATTCGTTTATTAGTTTTTACAAATATATTTTTAAAACCCTAATCTTGAATGCATAAACCCGTCTAAGTAATGATTTAACGCGTGTCCAAATTATAAATTATATTTTTGTGAATTATAATACATATTTAAGAGGGATATTATTGTCATTTCAAATTTAATTTAGATTTGCGGAAGTGAAGTGGACCTACGTTTAGAACTACCCTATACTTATCATGTAAAAAAGTGGAGGCGATACTTATCGAGTGGTCAGTTTCTGAAACTCTTAAAAATGTTGTAGAAACATGCACTTGCTTGGTACTAAATGCTCGTGAAAAGAAACTAATAATAAGCCACCGCACTCTTGTTTTAATTTGTGTTGACAAGTTCCGGTGCCGACTGGTTTGAGCTAGACAATGATAGGTTTCACTCCAAGGGAGTCTCCCTCCCTACTAGTTGTAAGCTTTTGATTGGCTATCTCATGAAAATTAATTTTTATTTTATTTTGGAACATTCAATAGGACTCAATGTGGGCCTAATTACGTGAAGTGTTTTAATTCATTTTTTGAATAGATATTTTAATCTTTTATTTTGTTAACTAGAATAATTTGATTTCTGAAAAATCACGTTGGTCATGTTTGCTGAAACTTATTTTATCGTTGAATTTAAATAAACTGAACTGAAAAAATATAAAAATATTGAACGGAACTGGAAAAAAATATAATGAACTGAAAAATATAAAACTACTGAATTGAACTGAAAAAATACAAATATATTTAACTGAACTGAAAAAATATAAATACGTTCAACTTAACTGAATTGAACTGAAAAATATAAAAATACTGAATTGGACTTAAAATACCGAACTAAAACAAAAATACTGAACTGAACTAAATTGAAAAATATTCAGATAAATAGTAAATAGGCCCTTAATTTTCTCAATCAATCCATAAACGGACATTAAATATTTACCTCTCAAACATTAACATTATAGTACTTGAAATGGTAATTTGATGAAAATAGATACAATAGAGAGGGAGGCCCATGCAAAACCCCACAGATAAGGGACCCATGGGGAGGGAGGCTCCCCTCCAAGGGTAACCTAGACTTCTCGGTTTGAGCTCAAGGACTCATGCAAACTTTACCGATTCTTTGCTTCTTTCCCCCAACTTGGAGTTTCAATTGCTCAATATTGTGTATTTTAATTTGATCTATATACAACGAAAATGAAACCTGATTACAATGAAAACTAAGATAGGAGCACGACTAACAAGGGATTCTTTGAGTCAGAAAGAAGAAGACCTGGAGCTTGTATTGATGAGAAGATCGGTTGAGAAGGGGCAACAGAATCATGCATTAGCAAGAAGAAGAAACTGATAAGGACAAAATAAGTTTCATAACTTGAAAGTGGGTGTAATTATTACATAATTCTAAAAAGAGCGGTAATTTATTAGTTCATATTCATGTAATTTAGTTATTAAATTAAAGACATTCATGCAATTCAAAATTATCCCAATGGGGATAACACGTTGTTCCTAAGTTTTCAAATATAGTTCAAATGATGAAATCAGATTATAATAAGCGGATTTCATGACATACTGGCAATTAAACAAACATACATATAATGAGGCTTCCCCTGTATTTGTTCATCAATGGAAGCAGTCTATCAGTTATCTAATGAACAACCTGAATCAGAATTCAGAAAGATGAAAAATATTTTCATAAAGCTAAGTTCAGACCACTAAAGAGCATGCTGGTTAACGTAAAAACAACCTCTTCAGAAGCCTCGTCATTTTCATCAAATGGATTGCAGAGTGGAAAAAGTTCTGTAACTTTGTGGATCAAACTTAACAGACATAAAATAGTGGGTGAAATATAAAAATTGTGGAAACCTAGAGGACCCTTTTAATAGTTTCCTGTACCTTCCCCAATATATGACTCAACTTCCGACTTCCTCTGGTCTTCAGCTCCATTTCTCCTTTCTCCGGCAGCCATCATCCACTGCTTATCAGCAAGGTATGTTTGATTAGATTCATCTCGAGCTAACAGAAACCATATAGATATGTTCATAGCATTGTTGATTCATGATTGTTTGTTTCATGGAAACCTCAAAGAAAACCCTATATTTTTTGTACAGGAGGATAGTAGAGAAGATGACGTCAGCGGACGGCGCTAGCCCTCTTCACCGGGCCGCTGCTACAGGGATGGCTAAAGTATGCGAGTTTCTAATTAAGATTAACAAATGTGACATCAATGAAATTGATGAAGAAGGTTAGTCTATTTTCTGCTTTATCATTTCATTATAATGCTTCTGAATAGTTTAATAAATATATTAAAATTTAATTTTAAAATTTTAGAATTTTTACTTTTTATAATGATCATGAATCCATTTTTATAAAATATGAATAATCGAACTAAAAATGAATTTATAATTTTGATGGAACGTGAAATGAATAAAATTAGAAAACATGCTGTAAAATATGAATTCTATCTATACTATTAAAACAGCAACTCCTTGAAAAGTCAAACATTCCCTTCTTGCGCCACGTCAGCTTTGAGAGCCCTTCTAAAAATACGCCACATCATCTTTGAGAACCCTCCTAAAAAATACACGCTTTTTCCTTTATTTGTTTTCCTTTACGTAGTTTTTTCTTTTACTGAATGACCATATATATTCCACCTCCTTGGAAAGTGATTCATAATTAAAGCAAATAATTATCGAGATTCTCACTTTCCATTCCAGATGCTTCCACGGTACATATCTTTCGTATTCTAAGATTGGATAATTTTCCGCTGGGCTCCCTCGCCGTCATCCACTCCCTATCCGTGGCGCTCATCTTCGCCGGAATCATCCTCTCCGCCGCCGCGGAGATCCGTGACCAGCGCCGATTCTGGCGTAGGAGAGACCTCCTCGCCGCCACACCCCTCTGCTTCCCGCTCGGCACGCGCCCCTCCGTGTTCTTCTGGTCCTACATCTATTACCTCCACGCCGGCCGGACTTTCTTCACAATTCTCCGGTAAAGAAAGCTTTCTCTTTTCCAGCTTTTCAACCACAATCCTAATCTTCGCGTCGTTTTTATGGCTGGAATTATCTTTTTCAAGTTCGTCTTTTCATCATCCATTTTTCGTTATGCTTCTGAGTTGCAGATTGAATAAGTGCCCGATTGAAAGGTTACCGGAAAAGTGCTCCAGTTAAAATCTCCCCCAAAACAGATTCATCCCTGCTATTTCTCGAGCTGATAAAACCCACTTTTCTGGCATTAAAGTATTCCATGTTCGTTTTATTTTTCTACCCTTATTGTATTGGGTTTGTTTTCAACGAATAATGATTTCCAAAACATTATTTTGCTGCAACTGATTCGAAAATTTTCCTTTTTTCAATGATGATGCAGATTTTCAATATATTCGTTAATAAGCTGAAGCCGGGCTCACTAAGTTCTTATTCGACTGGGTTCTATTTTTGCAATTGTTAATTCAGGTTTGTTTTCATCTTTCAAGACTTCTTTTTTTTGCTGATTGGATTTTTGTTTTGATTGAATATTTGATGGTTTTGTTGAAGAAGCTCAAGAGTTTGGTATTCTACAAAGTCTAGATAAGCTTAAGTATTTGATGGAGACTTGGGCTCAAGGAGCATGATCTTCATGTCCTTTTTAAACTTTCTTATGTTGCATTTTATGTTGTCATTCCTTTTTTTTATCAGCTTACATTTTTGGTTTGACATAATGCCATCTGTAATAATGTGCAGGAGAAATAATGAGTGTTGGGTGTGGGAATGTAGACCTGCTGTTAAAGCATTGAGGTTAACAGTTACTATGAATCGAAGGAATGATTGAGCCAGTTCATCGGCGGTAAAGGGGTATTATTCTTGATTAGATTCTTAGTTGATCATAAAAGTTTGGACTTGAGATCCCTTTTTGATGCAGTTTTGAAGATGCGTAATCTTTTTTTTTTCTTTTTCGGCTAGGCAATGAGGTTATCAGCTTGCATCTGTATCTCTGGATGACTTACAGTCTATTTCTCAAGGTAAATTATCAATCTTTTTTTATCTTTTATGATGTAATGTTAGGGCATAGAACTAATTTCAGTTTCATCGAATTTATTCGGGTACAGGGAGCTTCCTCTCTTGATTGTGGAAGATTTTATACATTGTTATAGGATAGGAATATTCTATTACTCTGTAAGTTCTGAGTTTAATCTATTTATAATTGTGTGTGTATTTTGGGGATGCCTAATTTACATGGTTGAATGTGTAGGTTCCTATCTTCATAGCTGAAATAGGTCCGACGAATCTTCGTGGAGGGCATAACTGTTTTCTTATTTTATGTGTATTGATGTCATGTAGGTATTGTTCTTGATTCGCGGATGTTGTGAGCCATACAGTCCCAATATAAAAGGGGTTTTCGCTTCCTCACGCGATCCTGCGTTAATCCTGCGTCATCATCATAGTTGCTGAGAGGTAAGGAAATGTAGCATTCTTCTAGAATCAGGACGATAATGTCAGATACCTGGTAAATTAAGGTAAAACTCACTATTTTAAACCTTTCCAGCTAAATAAGATCAATTACTAATCAGAGTTGAAACTTTTTTCACACTTCTTCATTCCACTTCTGCAGAACTTGATGCTGTGATGTTGATAAAAACGCCGAGGTCTGTAATGTCTTCGTAGTAATTGATGATGGTGTATTGAAATCTCAAAGTCTGGAAAAAAAATTTAGAAAGGAAATGGCGAAAACTAATAACCAGGTTTGTTTAGTTTAATCATGTTTTTTGCAGCTGGAGTAGAAACTGCTTGGTTAGATCCTGTTTTTGCTGCTAAAGTATGGCTTGATTAGGAACTGCTTGAATACTGTCTTGCTCTCACAGATTTGGATAACCAAAATAATTATATGTTCTTCATCAAAGTGATCCCTGGTGAATGGTGATTGTGTTGTTGTTTTAATTTTTAAGTTGGGTGATGTTCCTGCTGTGAAAAATCATGTTCTGTAGCACAAAATCATGTTCACTCAAAGTAATTTATTATAGTTTATTACTCATTCACATAGGAGTAGGTATTTTATGTTTTCTGCATTCATGTACTCCATCTTTTGGAGCTGTGAATTTGTTTTGCACTATGAGACTTAGTGCAAGTGCTTATAAATATCCACAATGTATCTAATATATGGTTGTATCCCGTGTTGTTTTTTTAATTAGAATTATGCAACTATACAGGAACTGAAGATCTCTCAGATTGAATCACATCAATATTATTACTTGTGGAACTGGTCTATGTTTTTAGTTTTGGTTTGTGAGTTGTGATCGAGTATGAGCAATGCTTCGTTGCACATTTACTTGACTTTGAACCATGTTGTTCAATGCCGTCTTGATTACCTGATACAAATGCGTCACATTCTATGTAAACGATCTTGATTTTTCCCCTTAGTTTATAGCTTTGTACAGCTCATGTTTAAAATGGAGATGCACTTTAATATCACTTACGTTTATTGTTGGAAATTACGTTTCTTTTTGTCCTACTTTATCTTGCGCAATTTTATTCTACGATTGATGTCTAAAAGTCTGCTTTGTCAGAATTTTCGGACCGATGATGTAAAATGCAGCGGAAGGCATTAGTTCCTGAAGAGGACATGACAATACATGATGCTTATAAGCATATAGTGAAGACTAAACTTTGCAGCAGGCAATAGACAAAGAAAACATTTGCACTATAAAATTGTAACAGTGTACTTATATTGACATGGAGTTTTTTTCATCACTCTTTATTATTTTGTTTTGGGAGATTACAAGGAACTCAACATTATACACGGGTTACACAGATTTTATACTTAAAGGTGTATGATGTTGTAATAATGTGAAGTTAATCAGTATTATGTTTTTTAATGATTTTTCTAAATAGTTTTAAGTGTTGTAATTTTGTGAACAAGTTGATATTGACATAGTTTTAGAATTTACAAAAAAAAGATGAATTTGAACATGATCTTTTAACAGAAAATCCCAAGCTATGTTTTTCTATAAGTTAGTCCAGTTCGGTTAAAAAATACACTGTAAATTATAGTTCAGTTAAAGGTTTTAAAAAAATTCATTTCAATTTAGTGATGTCATTAAACTTTGTTACATTTTCTACCAAATACAAATATACAACGATATTAAAAAAATCTCATTTTAATTCAACTAAATATATTTATGTTTTTTAAGTTCAATATATTTAAATTTAATTCAACTAAGTATAATTCAAAAAGAATAAGCTTAGAAAAATGGGACTTAATTCAATTATAAAAGTAATACATTACATTCTAAAAAGGCATAGTGAATTTATTAAAATAGTGAATTTATTAAATGTCCATGCATGTATGGACGGGTATCATCTAGTAATAGAATATGTAATATGATCTTTGACTTAGTCAAATATGACCGTTGCCAAGACGCGTGGAGCGTCAGGATTGTTTACGTGTTCAGAACGCGCGGCTAAAGTGCGTGGATAACCCTAATT
Source organism: Sherardia arvensis (assembly GCA_948330725.1). NCBI lineage: Eukaryota > Viridiplantae > Streptophyta > Magnoliopsida > Gentianales > Rubiaceae > Sherardia > Sherardia arvensis. The sequence continues at coordinate 30,725,258 of OX415239.1, forward strand.
CCCAATTATAAATAGGGGGTGGGCTCATTTGGTCGAGGCACCAATCAGTCATCCTCTCCACGCTCTCTCTCTCTCTACTGCTCTTAGCTTTCCATACTCTCTGCTTCCTTCCCGATCACCGGAAAGTTCTATACTTTCTCGATCGTGTGTCGCCGCTGATCTATTAAACGCCGTCGCCACCCGCCGGCGATTTCTTTACCTTTCTGTTTGTCTTTTTCTAACGATTTTTGATTTCCCCCAAATTTTAACCCTAAATTTTTATCTCTGAAATTCCCATTCATCTTCTTCCCATTTTCAGATCTGAAACTCGAATTCTTCTGTAGATTTGATAATGGAGAGTATCGATCTCAATCGAAGTCTTGCGAAGAGTATCGATCTCAATCGAAGTGTTGCGAAGAGCATCGATCTCAATGCTGCGATTGCCGATACCGTTGATCTGAGCCTTGGCCTTGGTGCAAAGCGCCGCCGTGAGGATAGCGGCGCCGCTGCAGAGAAGCGCCGCCGTGAAGATAGCTCCGTTGGATTTCTTGGCGATGGAAGATACTGGAGGCGAGGGGAATTGCTGGGCCAAGGGAGTTTCGGCTCTGTGTTCGCCGCATCCTGCAAAAGAGGCGCTCCATCTTCCTTTTCATTAAGAAGGATCCCAACTCGATTTCCGATCAAAATCGCCGTAAAATCAGCCGACCTCTCTTGCTCTAAAACTCTCCGCCACGAGAGGACTATCTTGGATAATTTTTCAGGTTTTTCCGGTATCGTCCAGTGTGGTGCGGAGACTACACGGAAGACCGGTGGCACCCAGATCTATAACATTCTCCTCGAATACTGCTCTGGCGGAACCCTAGCCGACAAACGCGATCAAACCAGGGGCAGGGGGATCCCGGAGCCGGAGGTCAAGCGATACACCAGATCAATTGTCGAGGCATTGGTAAGAATTCACGAAGCTGGCTTTGTACATTGTGATTTGAAACATGAGAATGTTCTGCTTGACGAATTTTTGCAGGCTAAAATCTGTGATTTTGGGGTCGCCAAAGGGGCCACGGATGACAGGCAGAAGAGGAGTTCCAATCCCAACTGGCACGGAAACCGGCACGGAACCCTATGGTTCATGTCTCCAGAATCTTTCTACGAGGATTGTATACAGGAGCCTCCCTGTGACATTTGGTCCCTCGGAATCATGGTGCTTGAGATGTTGACTGGCCATCCTGCTTGGGACACCAACGACAATGTTTTACGCCAGATTGAGGAGCCCGATGGCGTGCCCAAAATTCCAGCTCATTTGTCACCTGAGGCCATCACCTTTCTGCACTCATGTCTGAAGAGAATGCCCTTGGACAGAGGAACGGCTAAGTCGCTGCTTCAACATCCCTTCATCAGCGGGATCAAAGTCGGGCCTAGATCACGACCTGAGAATATCCATGGGTCCTGCATACATCCTTCTTCACAGCTCAATCCCAAAATCCTCGTTCCTTTTGATTAGTTTCTGCCTTTCTGGTATGACTCAAATTTTGTATCATGTTGATATATACTGCATTAGGCCCAACAACTGTAGTAGCCTTGAGAGTTTTGATGTAAAGATCAGTTTTTGACACTTGTTTAAATAGCTTTGGAAGCTCAGTAGATTGTATTTGAATATCAGTTTCATCCTTTGTTTCACATTAATGAAAAGGGATGGTTTTTTCTCATTCTGTGTTCTTTTACATTATTCTGTCATTTATATTACAGCATATATCCAATCTCTATATACATGCTGAAAGGGATTGCGTTACTCGTTTATCTTTTAGTTTTCTCAAAGGTCCTTTCAGGTTTGAAATATTGTTACCATGATGAAAGGTTATTACTATGAGGAAAATCATAGTAATGGTAGTTAGTTATGAGGCTTCCCCTGTATTTGTTCATCAATGGAAGCAGTCTATCAGTTATCTAATGAACAACCTGAATCAGAAAGATGAAAAATAGTTTCATAAAGCTAAGTTCAGACCACTAAAGAGCATGCTGGTAAACGTAAAAACAACCTCTTCAGAAGGCTCGTCATTTTCATCAAATGGATTACAGAGTGGAACAAGTTTTGTAACTTTGTGGATCAAACTTAACAGACATAAAATATTGTGGGTGAAATATACAAACTGGAAACCTAGAGGACCCTTTTAATACCTCTTCAATAGTTTCCTTTACCTTCCCTAGTACATGACTCCACTTCCGACTTCCTCTGGTCTTCAGCTCCATTTATCCCTTCTCCTGCAGCCATCATCCACAGCTTATCAGCAAGGTATGTGTGATTAGATTTGGCTTGAGCTAACAGAAATCATATAGATTCGTTTATAGCATTGTTGATTGTTTGTTTCATGGAAACCTAAAAAAACCCTATGTTGTTTGTACAGGAGGATTGTAAAGAAGATGACGTCAGCGGATGGCGGTAGCCCTCTTCACCGGGCCACTGCTACAGGGACGGCTAAAGAATGCGAGTTTCTAATCAAGATTAACAAATGTGACATCAATGAAATTGATGAAGAAGGTACTGGAGTATTTGATTTCTCCTTTTGGTCTTTTAGCAGTTGGGAAAAATGCTTCGATTTCTAGGTATTTATGACTTTTGAGTTCAATTTTGGTGTGTAGGGGAAACGCCTTTGTTTACAGCCATATGTGAAAGCATCAGGGAGACTGCATTCTTTCTTATTGAGAATGGTGCAGATGTTACCAGGACTTCTACTAATGGTGAAACTCCATTGCATATGGAAGCTACTAAAATAGGTTTGTAAACCTTTGTTGTCAGAGCAGTGACTTTTTTTGTGTTACTTACTAGTTACCTCAATGCATTCCTCAGGGTCTATGGAGATTATCAGTTTGTTGGTATCCAAAGGGGCTGATTTGCATGCTGATTCTTACCCGGTAACGCCACTGCATTACGCTGTAGCATATGGCAGTTGCGAAACTTACAGTGCTTATTGGAACTTAAGGCAAATGTAAGTGTGGTGCTTGGTCCATGCAAACTTTTTGGTTTCATGTGTTTATACATTTATAGATATCCTATCTGACTATCTAATTGCTGCAAGGAATTGGTTCATTCTTTGGGATTTCTGATGCTTTAGAGGATTGTTAATGTGACACTGTTTAATCTCATTGATTAATTGCTGTCTGGAACCATTTATAAATTTTTTTGCTCTTGAGCCCTGGGATTTTTCTACAAGTTACTGAGTATAGTTGGATAACATCTGACTTTTCTGGTGCAGCCAAATCCTCTCAATTCATCAAGGGGTACGTCTCTATTTTTTGAAACGGTAGCTGCTTTGTCGTCCATTGAGTGCTTGGAGTTGCTAGTGAAGGTGTAGTTTTTTTTTCTTGTTTGCTAATTTAGATTCTATGGTTTGCCAATATGACATCAATGCCGCTCAGATATTCTATGTCACTACACTTTACTTTCTAGAACTGCTCTAAGACTTCAAATTCTGTGTTGCTATAAATCACTATTAAATAAAGAAGTAACACTAATGCGGATGAAATCAGATAATCTGAGAATTACATGTTAGAACTTCGGAATAAGTTTTTGAATAAAGTTCTATAGCTGGTTGCATCTTCTGTTAGTCCAGTTCTGACCAGCTCATTGACCTACCATTTTGATGGATATAATAATGGAATGTTGTTCACCCTTCAACCACTTTGACAGGAGATATGTCAGAAAACTTTCACTGAATATTTTGCACTCTTGAGGATAGCAGAAATATGCACATTATTTGCTGTCTATTGGAATTCTGGTTTGTTGTTGAATCTTAGAATTTTTCTAATGCAGGCAGGTGCAAATCCTACTACACTTTCTCATCTGGCTTCACCTCTTTCATTAGCTGCCAGTCAATGCGATGAAGGGTTCATTAGGGTCTTGCTGAAAGCTGGTGCAGACCCTAACGTGATAGATGCTGTGAGTTACCTTATCTATCAAGTGTAGCATCTTGTTGAGATTTTCAATTACTGTTGAAATAGTATTTGCAGTTTTTAGAATGACTAAAAGCATCTTGAATAACATGAACTAGTTTTCCCTTCATACATTCCCCTCTTGTAAATTAATAATAAAAGCAGCAGTGGCATCAAAATATTTGTTGAAATGGGATTTAATGGTAGTTTAGTGATACTTGTACTATCTCAGATTCTAACTGTGATTCTTAAACAGCTTAGTTTCAAACCAATAGAGCATGCAGCGTTCCTAGGTCGCATTGAGGTGGTGAAGCTACTATTTCCAGTTACATCTCCAGTTGCTTGTTATCCTGATTGGAGCGTCAGTGGACTATTGTGGTATGCTATATCATCATCAAGACAAGTAGAAATGCAGGTAATGTTACAACCCTCCCCCTTTCCCTCAAAACAGTGCACACATTTGCACCTGTTAAATTTACCCTAGTAAATGTTAGGATTGGGCACCAACTTCAGACTGTCATCATCTCCCTCTAGGACTTTTTGCATTCCCTCTTTCATTTTTCTGTAGGCTGAACTCTAAACTTGGTAATTGCTTTAAATGAAACAGTAATTTGATTGTAAATACTGCTGAGTTTGCATGTGTCTGACTCTTTGAGATGCTGGGCTGAAGATAAAAGATTAAATATAATTCTGGGTAAACTTAATTACCTCTTACATTGAATTGTACATTTTGAGAGTTCCTGGTAAATCCTAGTTGATAGTAAATTTGTTAAAGAGAACACCTATCAAGTTTTCCAATGCAATGATATGCAGGTCATGAGATTTTCTGTGTAGTAATTTATAGTTTTGGCCTTTAGGTGCTGAGATTGGTTTTATTCGAAAGATGTAGAACCTCAGCCTATTATTGTGCAGTTGTTGTGCTTATTTGGAGATATTTTTTGTTAATAACAATTGTTTTTTTTCCTTTTGGTCATCAAGCCCAAGTTGAAAGAAATGAATCTGTTGACAAATCAAAGGGAGACGAGGCTTATAAGAGAAGAAACTATTATGCTGCAGTTTGTTGGTATCATCAGGTAATCTGATTTCTTGGCCCCATCAATTTGGATATAGAAAAGGGTGGTCTATTCCATTTTTTAATAGTTTACAATCAATCAAGACGTGCATTTATTTGAGCAGCAGGCATTATATGCTGATCCAAGTGATGTGAAAGCACTATCTAATAGGAGCTTAGGCTATACCAAGATGAACTTTGGTGAACATGCTTTGAATGATGCACTTGATTGCGTTGAACTAAAGCCCGGGGCAAAGGCTCATTATAGGGAGGGTGCAGCTTGGAAAATTCTCAAGGTAGAGGTTACATGAGTTTTCATTTGATAATGGACAGCTCATAAGGAATTACAAGTGTTTAAATAAGTTAACTGCTTTATTTGTTTTCTTGTGAACAGGATTTTGAGAAGGCTGCAAGAGCATTTTCTAAGGCTTTGGCTGTTGAACCTCACAATAAGGAGATCAGTCACGAACTAAGGTATATTTTTACATCTTTTGATCAGTATCACTTCACTATGCTACTCTTGGTACTTGAGTTTATTTTTGTTTATTAATTTTTCGATCACAGGGTGGTGAGGGCTGAACACCAGAAGCGTAACCACTAGAATGTGGACTAACAGTGGAATGTGGATCAGGATTCTCATACTTGTTATGAGAATGTCAATTTGAAATTCTTAGACCATTTTTTGTGTAATAGAATGCAGTTCACAAAGATTTGATGCTCTAATATTCTGTCATCATCCCTTAAGATTTGATGTTTAGATGCTGACACCTAATCAGAGTGATTGAATCCGCTGTGGCTTCCCAGTTTTTAAGTAAATAAAATGTTGTTTCCTAATGCAGGTGTTTTGAATAGGTTAAATGGTTATGAAAGCAGTTTATAATGTGGATTTTTTTTATTTGTTTAAATCATTGGTATCCTATGAAAAAAATATCCACGAATTGATCAAGTAGTTCGCTAAGTCGTGTTTTTATCTCGGGGTAGGAATGTACCCACTTCCACTGTTCTAAACTCTCTGAGTTGCATGGGTTTTGACTCGGAGTATTTTATGTGCTCGGGTGTTGAATTTTCGTTGTTCCCTTGCATTGTGTCCTTAATGGCCGAGATTGTGCATATCCGTGCCTCTTCTTAATTTCCTAGTATCGTGGCTATCTCTCGACTTGTAGGGAATTCTATGACGAGGTGGTAGGGGAAGACTAGATGACCTTAACTTGACACATCCATGATCGACCGAGTATAATATTGAATATCGCATTGGAGTCAACTATCATGAAGGTGCAGTTAAGCGTGAGGCTGCGAGAGTCATCCGCAACTTGTGTGAGTAGCTCGATCTCTCCCAATGGTATGTAGTTAGTTAAGTGTTTCGGTTATTAGTCAAATTTTATTATACATTCCTCCGTTTGTTAAGTTTTTTAACTTATACAAACATTATTGGTAAATTAATTGTATTTGAATAATCAACAAAAATATGTAAATTATCACCATAAATATATGATAACTCATCGGTCCTACTATAAACTTATAAGAAGACGGTCTCAATATAGACTTTGTAAAATGGAAAATACGACAAACAAATAGTACGGATGTCTCCAAGCCATACAAAACCCATAAATTCTGGAAGGCTAAGCTTCAGCCTTGGTCACACCGCCGGTTCAAACTTTCCGTTACTTCTGTTATTTTGCCGACCAGCCTCCGCCCAATCTCCGCCGACTGGTAAGATTCTGCCACCGTTCCTGAGAAATCATGCTCACAGTATATTATTCTTCTCATGCTAACTGTAATGCGTTCTTATTGATTATCTGCTTGTAATTTCTCCGGGATTTGATTTCATATATAAAGCTCTTAACTCGGATATCTGTTCCCCCAATTTTACCTGGATATGTTTTGTTGTGTTCGGAGTTAGGTTTTCAATTTGGGGAAATGTTTGATTGTTAATGCATATGGTGATATTGAGCTTATGATGTGTGTATTGTCTGTTTCGTAGATCAGATTGCATGAATAACAGCATTTCCCGCAACCACGGTGTTGAAATGACAACTCATCCTCTGCCTCCTCGCCGTGGCCCTGTTTACCTTGGCATCGACGTTGGCACTGGCAGTGCTCGTGCAGGTCTCTTTGATGAGAGTGGAAAGTTGTTGGGCTGTTCAAGCAGTCCAATTCAGATTTGGAAAGAAGGTGAATGCATCGAGCAATCTTCGACTGACATATGGCTTGCAATCTGCACTGCTGTAAAAGCAGCTTGCTCCCGAGCTAATGTTGCAGGGGAGGAAGTAACTAGTCTGGGATTCGCTGCTACTTGTTCCCTTGTTGCTGTGGATTCTGATGGAGAACCTGTGTCGGTTTCTTGGAGTGATGATAGTAGGAGGAATATTATTGTCTGGATGGACCATAGAGCAGTAAAACAAGCTGAGAAAATTAATTCCTCTAATTCTCCTGTTTTGCAGTACTGTGGTGGAGCTGTATCTCCTGAAATGCAGCCACCGAAACTTCTTTGGGTGAAGGAAAATTTACCAGAGTCTTGGTCTATGGCATTTCGGTGGATGGACCTGAGTGATTGGTTGTCCTACAAAGCAACCGGAGATGATACTCGGAGCTTGTGCACCACAGTATGCAAGTGGACATATCTAGGCCACGCCCACATGAATCAAACCTCAGAAATAGATTCGCGAAACATGGAAGCTTGTGGATGGGATGATCAGTTCTGGGAGGAGATTGGCTTAGGTGATCTTGTTGATGGACATCATGCTAAGATAGGGCGTAGTGTAGCTTTCCCAGGTCATGCTCTGGGATCTGGATTAACTCCAGCTTCAGCAAAGGAGTTGGGTCTTCTGCCTGGGACAGCAGTTGGTACTTCCTTGATTGATGCTCATGCTGGTGGGGTGGGGGTGATGGAGAGCAAGCCTCCTTCCGCTTTTGATCCTGAGGCAGTTAAGGATGCTTTGTGTAGACGAATGGTGTTAGTCTGTGGAACTTCCACTTGTCATATGGCTGTAGCGCAAGAGAAATTGTTCATCCCAGGAGTTTGGGGGCCATTTTGGTCGGCTATGATCCCAGAGTACTGGCTAACTGAGGGTGGTCAGAGTGCCACGGGGGCATTGCTTGATCATATCATTGAAAACCATGTTGCTTCACCTCACCTTGCAAATGCTTCTGCTTCTCGAAGAATCTCAATCTTCACTCTGTTAAATGAGATACTGGAAAAACTGAGGCATAAACGCAGCGCTCCATTTCTTGCTGCTCTGACCGCTGATGTGCATGTGTTTCCCGACTTTCATGGTAACAGATCCCCGATTGCAGACCCAAAATCTAAAGGGATATTGTGTGGCTTAACTCTTGACACGAGTGATGAGCAGCTTGCTCTCCTGTATCTTGCTGCAGTACAAGGGATTGCGTATGGTACAAGGCACATTGTCGAGCATTGCAATGCCCATGGTCACAAAATCGACACACTACTAGCTTCTGGTGGGCTTACTAAGAACCCCCTCTTCATCCAGGAGCATGCAGACATCACTGGCTATCCTATAGTTCTGCCGAGGGAAAATGAGTCTGTTCTCTTGGGAGCTTCTATTCTTGGGGCTGTTGCTTCGAAGAAATACGGTACCATCAGGGAAGCCATGATGACACTGAATGCCGCTGGAGAAGTTGTGTACCCATCAGATGACCCTAAGGTGAAAAAATATCATGATGCCAAGTATCAGATTTTCAGCGAACTCTACGCCCAGCAGCTGTCTCATCGTGCAATCATGGCACAGGCTTTGGCATAGCCTAGCGTTAGAGATGCAGATTCCTGTACATGTCTTTTTCTCTTCTCCATTTTTGACTGTAAAGTTTCATCTCTTTTAAGGATTTCCGACTTTGGGTTGAACTCATGAAGAAGCAATATTTCAAGCATTGGATTTTCATCTTAGTTCATTTGCTTAAGAATTTGAACTGTACAATATTTTGCTGGTTTCTTGAAATTACAGATATGTTTGGTTCTTCGAGTTATTTGGTCTTTGAATGAAATCAAATGCAAGCTCGTTTCTAGTTTATCATAGAATGTTGAAATGTTGTATTGTTTCCTATGGAGACACTGAGACATATAGAGAACACAACCACGAAGAATATCTTGTGTTTTTCTCAGACGTACAAACAATGCAATAACACAAATACTTAGGCCTTAGGGGCATCTTATAAAGTAAGAGGAAGCGAGGCCCCCTGCCAAGGTTATTCACGTTCATGTTCGGGATTCTGGAATCTTCGTGATTCTGATAACTTCCTTCTATATCTTTTTCAAGAAAAGATTCATTTTCGATGTGAAATGATAATCATTCATCCCCTTCCTGCGCTTGAGGTGCTGGTTTTGAAACAACCTACAGCTTTATACCGACTCGATTGAATTGCTGTAATATTCTATAGAAGTTGTAAATATTGTCAGTACAGATGATAAAAACAGGAAAGTTTTCAATTTCGATCAAGAAGTCTTGTATCAGTAACAAGATCTGTTCTGTATCTCAAGCAGCTTTCTTGAATACTTTTAATACATTGTCTTCCAAATATGTTTCAAATTTTCAGATACCAAAGTTGAGCTCAGCACAGTAATATTTATGATGCTAAAGCACCTTCAGCATAATATATTCATTATTGGCAAAAACAGACTGAAAAATCAAGAAAATACCCAGTAATCAGGTTTGTTAGGATCTGGCGAATCCTCGTAACATCCCCTACAACCTGAAAGTATAGATTCTCACCCATCAATGTTAAAACAATCAAATAATTTGAGAAACTATTTTTGCTTTAGTAAAATTCATGTAGTTTTAGTTGTTCCTTACCTCAATAGGAACATCATCGGTGGCCTCCCCCTCCAAAGTTAGCAGTTTCTGCAGAGAAGCTGTTGCAGTCTGCAATACAAGCTTTGCTACCTCCCTGAACTTTGTAGCTTCCAATCTGATAACACCTGCATCATTTAATGACACAACTCTTTAGAATTATCTTATCCAAGAAAAACAAGAATTAAATCATTCAATATCAGAGTAGGTGAAAAACACATAAAGGCAATATTGGAAATACACAATGAACAAGAACTTTTAATTCATATCATATGAAACAAAAGGGCATTTTATGATGCAAGGTTTGTCGTAAGATCTGATTTCGCACCTGACTCGACCTTGGATAGGTCAGGAATGTCATTTATTGACTGTAGCACTAAATCACCCGGGGATAGCATAACTGTAACTGCTTTTTGTAAAGCTATTTCCTCCCGAAGCTTAGCCATCTTTTCTCGTTTTCTTACCTGATATCACAAAACATGAAAGTATCAAATAATGCAGAAAAGAAGACTAAGACAGGAACAATAATTACATTACCTGATCAGTTACTTCCATTCCCATATAATTTACGCCAATAGTCTCTCCAGATTTGCTGAAAACTGGTTCCACATACATCAAAAACGTCTTCGACCCAAAAAGTTCTGTCTCATATGTTATTTCCCTCTTCGATGGTATTCCACGTTCCAGCACTTCTCTTTTGAACTCTTTAAATTCCTTAACTCCTGGACCACTAAATATCTCCTCATCTGTTTTGCCAATGATGTCCTGATAATTGAGCAAACTTTGCAATTAGTCCATGCATGTAAAACAATTTACACATTATGTAGAGGTTCTGATTAATGAAATTACCTCCTCACTCAAGCTCGGGAAGTGGTTATACATAAAACGATAGCGCGATTCTTTGTCCTGTAAGAGAATAGAGTCATAGGTATTAAGCTGCAACATTTAAGACAAACTACCCAATACAAGAATAAATAAAACTCGTCAATCAAAGAAGATACATTACAATTTCCACAGTTTGCCTTCTATTTTTACCAGGAGATACTGTCCTAATTTAATGTGCATAATGTACAGAAAGTATACCTGATGACCAATGACAACAGGCGCATTTTGGAGGATTAAATGCAAGAAGTTATCAGCTCTTGTCAGCATCTGTGACAGTTCACCCACTGGAGGAAATTGTTTTTTTTTCGTGCTATTTATCTATCAGAATTCGCTCTCGATGCACACTAGCCTCCAGCAGCTTCTCTGAATGCAATGCTCGCAGTTTCCAGTATATAATACTATCATACTCAACATCTATTTTTGGCCTATCATCATCGACAACTATGTCATCTTTCAGTCTTTCTTCCTCAAAGCGATGCTCCTCCAATTTCTTCAACTCAGATTCCAGTTGTTGCTTAGTGAGACTATCAAGCTCCTCTCTCAGAAGACGAACAGCGTTTTCCTGCTTATACTCCCAGTTCTTCACCAAATTAGCCAACTGAGAAGAGCCATTATTACTGTTACTTGCAAGCTCCACTAGCCGTTTAAAGTCTACAACAGAAGGCTCTCTATTGATAGTAACCTCCTGCAACATATCTTTATCTGGCCTTGTCTTTTCGATGTTGAACTGCTTCCCGGCTTCGTTCATATCCTCGGGCCACATAGAGGGCAGAAGTTCGATCTCCTCTAAAATTTTAGTCTCCATCTCACAAGCCATGTCTCTTAATCGGGCATACACAACTGCACACCTCAACTTCTTACACAACTGCTCATAATCCTCGCAGATGACAAACAGTGAATTCTGCACAATGGGAACAGAATTTTTAAAATAAAAGTTATGCAATTTTTTTACCCCAGAACTAAGTAAGACGTAGGAGTTTGGTTGCTTATGCTTCAACTAAGGCAACAAAAAAAAAGACTTTCTAAGCAATGTTAGCAAACAGGCATAAGCATTATTTCCACAAGTGTACTCATTTCTCCCAAAGGAAGACTCCAACTGCAGAATTTCACACCAGTTGACATTTCTGGACCCGGCCTTGGTGATCTTACTTTTCAAAACACACTAGACTAACAAATAACCGAAATTGGCTCAAATGAAAATCAAAGAACAAGCACAAAGAAGCCAAAAAGTACATCCAAAAAATCCAAAATAGGAATGAATGAAAATGGAGATGAAAAAAGAGGATCCCAGATGGGAAATGAATACCTTTTGTCAACTGGGCAGCTTCCAAGGTTGAAGTTGTAGAGTTTCTCAGAGTGTCTTGCCTTCACTGTAGATCTGAAAGAATCTCTTCCTGAGTGTAGAGTCAATGTAAAAACAACTAGTATAATATCCCGTGCCGATGCACGGAAATTCAATTTAAAACTTTTATAATTTAGTAAAAAATAATATAGTGTAACTTAAGTAATTTTGACCACATGTTATTATGTGAAAGTTGAGTAAATTATATAATAACCTTTTGGTTTACAAACAATTCGCCGCTAAAATATTGTTACATTTTCAAGAATTTAAGAAATAAAAAATTACATATTTTTGTACCCTAACTTCTTAAGCACTTCCTTACAAACTACATTAACGGTACTATGCATCGGTTTATCATTCTTGTCACAAATCAAAATTTTCAACCTCCTTCTACTTTTAACTCTAGAGACGGCAATGTATAGTTGTTCACGAGTGAAAACGGGTTTTGGGATGCAGTGTTTTCATTGATAATTGTCTGACTGTTCAAAATAGTTATAAATCAAAATCAATCATATAATCACATACTAGTATAATATCCCGTGTCGATGCACGGGAATTCAATTTAACATTTTTATAATTTAGTAAAAACTAATATAATGTAAATTAAGTAATTTTGACCACGTATTATTTTGTAAAAGTTAAGTAATATTATGTAATAGCCTTTTGGTTTACAAAAATTCGCCGCTAAAGCATTGTTAAATTTTCAAGAATTTAAGAGGAAAAAACATTACATAACTTTATTACCCTAACTTCTTAATCACTTCCTTATAAACTACATTAACGGTACTATGGATCGGTTTATCATTCTTGTCACAAATCAAAATTTTCAACCTCTTTCTACTTTTAACTCAAGAGACAACAACATATATTTGTCCATGAGTGAAAACGGGCTTTGGGATGAAGTGCTTTTCATTGATAGTTATGTGACTGGTTAAAATAGTTATAAATCAAAATCAATAATAAAATCACATAAATGTGGTGGAAAAAGAAGACCTTGATCTATAGCTTGTTCAAGAAGAAATATGGATTCAAAGTTGGTATATGTTTAAAGGGGATGATTGTGATGGTGGTTGTTTGCTTTTAGATGAAAGTACATAAAATAGTTTCATGCACGATTCATAATTTCACACATTCATTGCAGGCTATAAAGAAGAAATGGTGCATGAATTACCGTTACAAAAATAATAAAAAATCTGTGAAGATGATCAAGTGTATTTTTTATTTCAGGAATGTTACGATGCAGGTTTTAAAATTAAGTTTTAGCGTTACAAAAATAACAAAGAATTTGTGATGATCATTAAGTATAGTTTTTATTTCATGGGACGTTATGATGCAGGTTAAGTTTTAATAATTTTTAATAAAATAATTGCAGGCTATAACAACGAAAGGATACATGAATTACCGTTACAAAAATAATAAAGAATATGTGAGAATGATTAAGTGATTTTTTATTTCAGGAAACGTTATGATGTAACTTTTTAAAATTAAGTTTTACCATTACAAAAATAACAAATAATTTGTGACGATCACTAAGTGCAGTTTTTATTTCCGGGAACGTTATGATGGTTTCAAAATTAAGTTTTAATCATTTTAATGAAATAATTGCAAGCTATAAATAAGAAAGGGTGCATGAATTACTGTTACGAAAATAACAAAGAATGGGCGACGATGATTAAGTGCAGTTTTTAATTTTAACATTTTGATATAGGTTAAGTTCTAATAATTTTTAATGAAAATAATTGCAATATATAAAGAATAAAAGGTGCATGAATTACCGTTACAAAAATAATAAAGAATCTGCGACGATCATTAAGTGCAGTTTTTATTTTAGACAACGTTACGATGCATGTTCTAAATTAAGTTTTACCATTACAAAAATAACAAAGAATTTGTGACTAATATTAAGTGCAGTTTTAATTCAGGGAACGTTATGATGGTTTTCAAAATTAAGTATTAATCATTTTTTATGAAATAATTGCAGGCTATAAAGAAGAAAGGATGCATGAATTACCGTTACGAAAATAACAAAGAATTTGCGATGATGATTTAGTGCAGTTTTTATTTTAGAGAACGTTATGATTCAGGTTAAGTTTTAATAATTTTTGATGAATTAATTGCATCTTATAAAGAATTAAGGGTGAATGAATTGCCGTTACAAAAAATAATAAAGAATTTTAAGAATGAGACTCTTAAGTATAAGAATGCAATGGAAAGGAGTTCATAGATGGTGAATTTTAAACTAAAAATGGTTAAATATAGCAATATCTTAATCCTTGTAATTGTCAAGATTAAATTATTTCAATAGATATCTGTGTGCCCGAAAAAAAAAATTGGGACCCTTTCAAAATAATGTTTGAGACTTTTTATAAAATTTGAAACTCATTGATCTCTATAATGCAATATAAAATAAATTTTAAAAACCCAAATTGAGGGGAAATGAATTGTATTCATTAATCCATGAATAGGAGAGATGAGTTACAACTCTTTAATGTTCAAAATATATGATCACCTTAAAAACATTTTTAACATTCAAATGTATTATGAAATTGATGACTAATCATTAATTTCTTTCAAAATAAAAATGAAATATTTTACATGATTTTTTCTCAATATTTTTAAATTTTAGTCTAAATGTTATGAATTCAGTTTTGAATTCATGAAATTTAACTATATATTTATTATTTTTAAAACATTCATTTTCTATTTTTATTCAACATAATTTATTTCATTATTTCAAATTAGTTCAGCAAAAATAAGCTGATCGAGGGAGCTCCCCGATCGATAGAAACATGCATGAATTACCGATACGAAAATAACAAATAATTTGTGAGGATGATTAAGTACAGTTTTTATTTAAGGGAACGTTACAATACAGGTTTTAAAATTAATTTTACCATTACAAATATAAAAAATAATTTGTGACAATCATTTAGTGCAATTTTTATTTCAGGAAACGCTACGATGTAGATTTTAAAATTAAGTTTGAATGATTTTTAATGAAGCAATTGCAAACTATAAAGAAAAAATAGTGCATGAATTACCGTTACAAAAAAAATGAATGATCTGTTAGGATGATTAAATACAGTTTTTATTTCAAGGAAAGTTACGAAATAGGTTTTAAAATTAAGTTTTACCGGTATAAAAATAAGAAAGAAATTGTGACGATCAGTAAGCGCAGTTTTAATATTTTTAACAAAACAATTGCAGATTATAAAGAAAGGAATAAAAGTCTATTTGTTGAGAGCTGATGGGAGGGCTCTTGAGATAAATTATTGGGAACTAGATAACACCCGTGCTTTTGCACGGATATAAACTTAAAAATTATTTTATTACAAACTTATTTTTCACAATCTATCAAAATTTGCTAGTCACATTGACCAATTAACTTATATTTATTGTCAAAGCAGCAAAAGGGTAAAATATCAAGTAAATGTGATTGTTTACGTAAAGCAACCACCATGAAGCCTTTATCACATAAAGCTGCAAACAATCTGATAGCTTTTTAAATAGTTACATAGAAACTGTAATTTAGCCTCTTGAGAAATTAACTTTGCCTTTTAGTTGTGGCAAGTATATCAAAAAATTCTCATATTTAAGGGATGTGATGGAGGCTTAACTACACCCAAGTTTATTTTCTTTGTATTTCCAATATGCTGCTTACTGCATTAACTGTTTCTCTCAACAATGGTGCGTACCAAACAGAATGATCATTAGTATATCTTCAGCCACTATCTTCATCTAAAGAAAATCAGATCTTCAGTATGGTCAGGACCTTCACCTAAATTAATTGAGGGCTCTGTTATATTATCAGAACGATAAGATCAATCACCAGGTATTGTATACGAAGCATAATTTGAATATCACTGAACGAAGCACTCATGTGAAAAGCAAACACATACTGAACGAAACAAAGAAAAGAATCAAGGACCTAATCCAGTCATGACTGAAAATGCATTCTCCTAACATCAAAATAAAATTTTCTGAAAGAAAGAATATGAAATCACCCATCAAAGCCCGTAGCAATTCAGAGCCAGTAAACATGTGATCAGATTGTAAAAGATCTATAAATATGTACTGTCAAACAGAACAAAAAAAAAGAAAAAAAAAGTGTTAAAGTCTACAGTGAATTCTCACCAATTTAAAATCAATTAAAACTTAACAGTCCCATGTTTACATATGATACAATAACACATGGAGAAATTTAAAAAAAAAAAAACACCTAAAATGGTGATTTTGTTACCTGTAATATATATATGATCAACAAATCATATTCAAGAAGCCATTCTCGAGAATCTGCAAATGGGAAAACTGATGCTAAATCCATCTGCCTTTTCCTATAAGTAACAATACAAAACTACCTCATTTATCAGTTCATATCCAAATCCCAAACATGAATTATATTTTGAGGTTTAAAAAAATCAGAAAAATAGGGAGCACACAAAAAGAACAAAAAGATAGATCACTGCAAATGCACAGTCGCTCAAGTTCTCAAAGGATAGATCACTGTCATAATATGATGCAAATAAACTACAGACAGCGTAATCTATAAATATGAGACCTTCTGAATTCAAATATTTCTAAAAAGAGCTCAAAAGCTTCACATAACCTTTTCGCATTCAGCATTAATTATATACTCCAAGTCTCCTTCTCTTAAGAACCTCAAAAAAGCATACCTAACAATAAAATAAGACCATAGTCATGCAGTACCAAAATATTACAAAACAAATATTATGCAGCAGTATCTACGTTGAAAATATTAAAATCGAAATTGAGAAACTTAACTGAATAGAGGTTAGCCTTCAATGCTTCCTCATCTTATCACTGAACTCTGATGGGTAGATGAAAGAGCTTCCCCTGTCGCGTAAAATCATCAAATATACCGAGACAAAAATCTGTAAAAAAATCAGAATTTTTGAAGCTAATCTACTGTCACAACATACTGCAAATCGAGTTGCAAAACCTACCCTTTTAGCGAGTTATCAACCCTGTATGTAGTGAGCTCTCTTGTTGTTTGTGAGCAATATAAGCATCAATAATCCATGAGAGCTGATAAGAACAAAGACAGAAACACGTCAAAGCTAACACCTTACAGAAGCTACATCTTTCAATACCATGAGGGATAGTTAACTAAGAATCTCTAATGAGCAGTACTTCAAAAAAAAAAAAATCTCGAATGAGTAGGGCGTTCTAACAGAAAGTATACTTGCTGGGAATTTCATCGAACACGTGATGTGCATAACTAAAAGATTACCAAAATCAGAGCCAAAAAGCGTGCAAGCTTGGCTAGGGCACCCCTTTTTCAGAAAAACATTAATTAACACTCCCAAGTTCCAAAACACAGGTGATCAAGACACTCCAACATCAACTTTAACTATTAAAACAACAGAACTTTATACATATTCTGGCGATAAAGTATATACCTTCAGCAGGTTGGCCTAGCGGAATAACATAATCAACATTGACTGGACTTGTCACCACCCCATCCAACTCAGCAGGTTGGCCTCTCCGGCGAGCAACGCCGCCGTTGTTCAGCATCGTGCAGGAAGAGTAACAGAGGGGACGTCGATAGTTTAGTGAAACAATGATTGGCGATGAGCACTGAAGATGAAGGGTGAATTGAAACGCAGGAAGAGTAATTGTGAGGAGTATTGCATACGAATGATTTTTCCGAGAATAAATTTGGGGAACTTGATCTGATGTATCTGGACGCTTAGAAAACTGAGACCAATAATATTGTCGAATTTAATTTGGAAGTTAAATGGGCAGAGTAATCGTAAAAAGGATTTTTTTTAATTTTTTTTGTTAGTTGGTGGAAAATTTGTGAGAGGGCCACGTGGCAAAAGTGGCCTCTTTTAGTAGTTATTAAGATCAAAATTATGAATTTCCATTGATCAAAATACAAAGATTGGATACGTGAATTTTCAAGAATAACATCAATACCACATAAATAACACTTTTCTACAATAATTTATAGCATATCACTTTCATAATATCGAAATGTACACCTTGTGCCCATCCAACGAAACATCATAATGTTGAAAATGTACACCCAGACTGAAACTGTGATAGCTTCATATTCCCACCAGCATATCATCTCCTTCCTGATTCAGCTCTCTTTATGGACTGCCACTT
Source organism: Sherardia arvensis (assembly GCA_948330725.1). Classification (NCBI taxonomy): domain Eukaryota; kingdom Viridiplantae; phylum Streptophyta; class Magnoliopsida; order Gentianales; family Rubiaceae; genus Sherardia; species Sherardia arvensis. The sequence goes on from OX415239.1 coordinate 30,743,376, forward strand.
GGTGTATGTCCATTTCCTTCAACATAACATCACGGCCACACGAGTCACAGGGAGCCGTTCGAGATCCACATAAACTCTCATGCTCCGATAGTCCCCTTAATCTGTCTCGGACATCAGCAGCCAATGTTCCAGCTTGAACCATATCCCCACAAAACCGACAGTTAACTAAGCGCAACGGGCACTCAGAGGACTGGTGTTGAACCTGCGAAACTGGAGAAAAGAGTAACTAAAATGGCACATAACTAATAAAAGGGTAACTAAAGAGCAACATATATACATACCATTTGTTCCTTTTCAAGAACCACCCCACAAGGGCATTGAAGTGGTTCATAAAATACTTTCATGTGCTTCTCAATCTCTGCTTGTTGAAAAGCTTTCGAACACTTCCCACAATGGACATGATTCTTGGCTTCCGCAACTCTAAGGACAACCCCACAGCCAGCATGCCGACAGAGGACATTGTTTCTCTGACAAAATGCTTGCAATTCCTGCACTCCACAGTATCAGCATCGACAGCCATTGAGGATGATGCAGCCTGCTGACCAATTATGGAGACCGGCATCTCCTTAACACTAACAGACACATCATACTGAGTGCTTCCCTTGAATCCATAAACACCAATGCTGTAAGTACCAGTCCCCAAGTTCTTCTCCTTGGAGCTCAGAATCAATAACTTGGTGTCAACATCGTGTAATGACCAGCCATGTTGATGTCGAGTTGGGAACAATAAGGGGTGCCTAGAAACATATATATCACAGTCACCATCAAACTTTTGGGGCTCTACTCTTATCTCAAGTTTGATATTCCCAGATAAAATTCCTCTCCAAGTGTTATCATCAAGTAAGAACTTGTAATAAATATAGTTCCCCTCCTCAACAGATCCTGATTCTTATTTTCCGAACACCGAGGGTCTTAGAACATGAGGATTCGCTTCCTCTTGCTTAGAATCAGACCCAATGATGTCCACCTCAATATCTGTCTCGAGGACAGATACACTCGACAAAGGCTTTAACTCAACAACTCGCAGGTTATACACCAAAGCACCATGATGGACTTTCAGCACATCACCCTGAGTAAGGGTAGCATTTAGCATTTTCTGCCTCCAAACCCTTAACCTGCCCAATAAACTTCATCAATAAACAAAAATCTCCCCAAATAAATCACCAAATCTCGAACAAACAAAAGGGGGAAATATATATCCACAAAAGCATAATCAATTCCATCTAACAAAACACCAAATCTCGAATGAAAGGGGGGAAATGAAAATCTATAGAAGCAACAAAACACCAAAAATCATTGGAGATGTGAACTTGTGATTGCACCAACCTGAAACCATCCCTGACTTTCATGATGATGTACAGATCCCTAGTCTTCGCAGTTGTGGTCACCGTCATGCAACCTTCAACCTGACCATACACACAACACCAATTGAAAAAATCAAAATCCAAACACAAAACAGGGATTCCATACAGAAACAACAGCAAAAAAAAAACAAAAATCCTGAAATAACAGCAACAAAGCAGGAAAACGGGAAAGATAAATGAGAGCTCGAACCTTCAGTTTTATGCAGCCGCATCCTGCACTCGATCTGATCCACTCTGGGGGTTAGTCCTGCCCGGGCTCAAAAGCAAGGGTTTCCGCTATGTCCACTCTGAAAAGTGGATGGCTTACAGTATTCATACCGGGATATACTTGAACTTCCGCTTCGGAGATTGCTGTTCTTCATCGGCGATATCGTCATTACTATTCACCGGACTCTCCCCGTTCCCGTTACCATTAGAAATCGGCGCCCACTTGTAAAGCTCCAGATGGGCGGCGCCGTTAGTAGCGCCGCCGTTACCACTCAGAACCGATTTGTGGCGGTTCGCCGGCGGGATGTACGGGATCCATCTCTTCTTCCACTTCCTAACCGGGCCGGTAAAAACAACGGCCGGGTACCGGGTCGATGACCGGCCGAGCCGAGCGCCAACGGCCTCCATTCACGCCGGCTATCCTCGTACTCTGTGAAAGCGAGATTTTGCTATTTTGCGCCGATGCGACGGTTTCGAATGCAGAAACTCTGCTTCTCCGATCCGACCCGAACCCAGAAACAGCCCTCCAGAGCCACCGAACCGCTCCGTTTACCCAGAGATCTCCACCCACCCCCTCCTCCTCCTCTCAATCCATTGAAGCCGATGAGGATCAATGCGAGTTGCTAATTTCTATCCGTTTAGAGCAAGCCCAACAACTAATCTAAAACAATCTTTATAATAGAGTACCAAATTCCAAAAACTTCATAATTATTTTGTCTCCATCCAACAGTTGTTCTATTTTACAGTTTCATGAATTTATTGCCATAAATAATAATAATCATATTTATTTCTATTTGAGACTTCCAAGAGCACACAATAGGGCATGTTTGTCTGAGTTTATTTCTTACCGATCTGAAATGAACTGAGCTGAAGTGAAATTTATGTTTTGAAAATTAGAATCAGAAATAATCAAATTATTTATGATCAAATTTACTTGAATTCGATCAAATTATATTTTACTGAACTGAATTAAACTAAATTGTACTTAATTGAATTAAACTAAACTTCTCTATTTAAAAGCTCTAGCAAACAAAGTCTTAATTTTATTTGCAAGTTTATGATTTTAATATATTTATATGTGTAAAGATATCAATGATTAAGAAAGTATAGGATAAAAAAAAGGAAAGAAAAGATAAGAATCAATGATAACATTAAATTTTAGAGTATGAAAGAAGTATGCCCATATACCTTTTCAATCTTCCAATTTTACCATATCTCTATTTTAGAGTATGGGATAGAGTAGCTGTTGGAAGCAATAATATAGTTAAAAAGGGTAAATCTAGCTAAAAACTCTATTATAGAGTAACTGTTGGGCATGCTCTTAATAATGGTCCATGTAGTAAATGGGAAGTGGAAGAGATGCGACAGAAAAACTTCAGAAAGGACGCGATTTAGAAAAAGAATAAAATTAGTTAATTAAGGTTAGGCTGATGTGTCAACTTGTGGTGAGGTATAAAAATAATTCAAAAAATTGAGAAAATTCTAATCCATTCTCTTTTAAAGTATACTAGCGTGATGTTACCGTACGTTGCACGGTATATTTGATCACTTACTAAAATAATTTGTATGGATGTGGGTGAATTAAGTTTAAGGTGAAATATTGATGATAATTAACAAAAAAAAATTGAAATTCTAAAATTATAATTAATAATAATATTTCATAATAATTTTGAATTTATATGACTAACACTTGATAATGTAATTTAAATTATATTGAAAATATGATTAACACTTGATTATAATTTTTTTACTATAAAATATATTTGTTAAAAGTTTATATATGTCAAAATATTCCGATATTTCCATAAAATATATTCCAAATTTTGAAGTTATTTAAATTTATATATGTAAAAATATTACGTAATCCTCATCAAATATATTACCAAGTTTGAAATAAAAATATATTTAACTTCCTAATATCTAAACTCATATTTTTAAAAAATCTTATACAAAATATTTTGTTAATGTTTTTCACTAAAAATTAAGGAATGGTTATAATTTTCTTTCTTGTTTCGTATCATGAATATGATACTCAGAGATGCACTAATATCGTTTTGATGTAGTAATTGATTTATAATCATAATAAAGTATTAGTCTGTAGTATATATGTTGAGTAATTCAATCTTTAATAATAAGCAAACAAAATTTAGAGAAAAAATATATATTTATATTGTGTTATGGTAATTATTATACTAAAATATATCAAATATACATGTCAATATATTCTACATCTATTGACTTGATTTCATCCATTTTACACTATAAAAATCGAATCTCACTCTTGCTAAATAAAGGTATCAACCAATACAAATATAATATATTTTTTGAAAGAATACAAATGTAATGTTTGAATTATGAAGAACAAAGTAAATAGAAACATGTATATCATATTTCAAGACCCTCACAATTCAAACTCAAAAGGCACAATTCGATCGTCAAACCCATTATTTCTCCGTCCAATGCATATTATATTCCAAGGCCGAAAACTAAGCGAATATATCTACACCCATTATGATATTGTGTCAATATTAGAATTGTAGTTCATGCAAAGATGGAAAAGATAAGCACAATAAATTATACATTTTTTATGCCGATACATGACCATAATTCATCTCCAGTGGGTACAGGAGCGATTCCGAAAACGTTCAATAATGGTTCATCAACTTGCCATCCAGGACCGGAATATGCATGTTCACCAACCCAACAACTCAATTCTGAATTCATGCAAGTCCTATAAACACGTCGCTTCTTCACTGCCATGAAGATTCAGTGAAGAGCATTGTTCTGTACACATCGACACCGATCGGGATAGAATAATAAAATACATGCTTGAAAATATTAAAATGATTTGAATACCTGCTTGAAACTCATCGTCTTCATCATCAGTTCGACCTTCAAAAAGAGGATAACATCAGTTCGACCTTCAAAAAGAAGATAAAACATGCGCTAGGATTTGTGCAAAAACTTAAACTCAGATCAAACCGATCGACTGAATTCGTTGGAGTCAACAAACAATATGTCTCATGGATCATCTATAAATAATTTCGGAATCGCAAACATTAACGTTATATTTCCAGCACTCATATCTATAGTCTCCAAAACTCTTCCAAGACCCTAGATCCTCTCAACCTTGAGATGCCGTTCCCCACATGGAAATTTTTCTTTAATTCTCTGACCGGAAAACTCAATTTTGGCTCTGTTGTTCATCCCATCAAAACCTAAAAGGGTGTTGGCAATAGAACAATATAATTTTCTTTTTAAAGTGTTAATTAGCATGATTTGACTGAAATTACCGTGTAAATTAGCGTGTGAATTAGGATTTTATAGGTAAAATGAGTTGTACTTGCAAAAATAGAAGGCGGAAGCTATTTAGCGTGGTATAAAAATATACTATAATATATGCATACCATTATGATCAAATTGCAATCAAATTCTTTTTGATGAAAAAATAATACAACCGAAAAACCTTTTACTACCATAAATGTATAAATAATATATATACTTTAAAGGAAATTGTGTTTGTATCCAACTAAGTATGCACATGAAAACAAAATAATAAAGAAAAAATCGGTGAGCCTTGCCTTGCACATGAAAATAAATCTATATTTTAATATATACGGTTAAAATTAAAAGAAACAAAAAAAGAAATATATAAAAATGGTAGGCGCCGGAATATGGTGAACCTGCGGTGGTTATGTGGTGGTTTTAGTCAAACCTACGTAGTTTCATTTTTTTTCATGCTTTTTATTAATTTATTTATTGACCGGAGCAATAACTTTTCTAGTTTCCTTTAGGAATAATATAGATATGTGGTGGAAAAGGCATACCTTGGTAGCTTGTCCAAAAAGAAATATGGATTCAAAGTTGGCATATGTTTAAAGGGGATGATTGTGAATTTGTGATGGTGGGTGTTTGTTTTTAGATGAAAGTATGTAAAATAATTTCATACACGATTCATAATTTCATACATTCCCGTGCCGATGCACGGGTATTTATTTAAACATAAATTAGTTGGAATTTTACAATGTAACGTAAAAGATTAGTAACCATAAATGTCATGTACGAATTAATCTAAATATCATGAATATATATTTATATATATATATACATATATATATATATATATATATAAGTGATGAAAATATATGTAAATAATATTGAATAATTGGAGGTTTTTCTTGTCAAAATGATTTTCGATTCAACTGAATTTAATTTTGTTTATGTTAATCCATTTTAATTTAATCAGACTATTACCATTTCCTATACAACAGATTTTACTCTAGTTTGGAATTTAATGTTTGAAAAATTGAATAAATTGATAAACGTTAGGAAGGGTGTTTAAATCTGAAAGATAACATTTTAAAAAATTGAAGAAATATATGAATAGAAGGCTATATAACGTTATAAAATATGATGAAGATAAGGTTATGTATCATTTGGAAATTGACTAAGTTGATTAGGAAGGGTGTTTAAATTGGAAGATAACTGTTTGAAAATTTAATAAATAGATGAAGAGAAGTTATATAGCATTCAGAAATTTGATGAAGAGAAGGTTATGTAACGTTTGAAAATTGAATAAATTGATGAACGTTAGGAAGGGTGTTTAAATCTGGAAAATAATGCTTTGAATAATAAATAAATTGATGAAGCGAAGTTATATAACGTTTGGAAAGAGGAGAAGATTATGTAACTATGTTTGTAACCTCTATTTTCTAATTAATGAAACTATGTTTGTAACGTTTAGATGATGTTTTAACCTCTATTTTCTAAATAATAAAACTATGTTTGTTGTCAAGAAAAAGAAGGTTATGTAACATTTGATAATTGAATAAATTAATGAAAGTAAGGAAATGTGTTTAATTTAGAAAGTAACATTTGGAAAATTTAATAAATTGATGAAGAAAAGGTTACATAACGTTTGGATATAACTAAATTAAATTAATCAAAAAATAAATGAATTGAAATGAGGAAGATGTGTGTGTCAATTTTTGGTGAATTGAGAAATAATTTATTAAAAAAATACCGTCTATCTATATCAATCATATAAAACCCATACAAAATTTTAACATTTAATATAGAGCAAAGGTTAAATTGCAATTTATTTTCTTGCGGATGGATAATTTCTTCACCGCCCCACCTAGTGGTGGTGCAAAACCCAAAGGTTTAGGCTTGACTGCTCCAGGAGTCGGACTCGACAACTCTGAATTTGAAGAGCATACCAGCTCTACCAACATGCTTTTTCTTCACATTAATCCTTCTTGAAAATCAAACAAAAACAAACGATAAAACCTTAAAAAAATCGAAGAAGATCCATCAAATTGTTCTTTTAAAAATGATTAGAATACATATAAACTGCAATAACATATCAAAATGTTAAATTTCAGGAATACAAAAGTCCAAGTTCATTTTTTTAGCACATAAATATGAAACTTTGCTTCTTCTGATCAAAATAAACATGAAAATTGTAAAATCATCAGCTTTTACCTGACAAAATAAAAAATGCTGAAGCATGAACACAATACGATATAAAACGTGCGACCCTATGATTGATAAGTAGAGGAACAGATTGATCAGTGATTACCTTGAGCCTATGATTGGTGAATATCAGTATGATTATCATTAGCGCCCTCGCCGGCAGTTGTGAAATCCTTATCATGCTCTCTTAGCATACTTCTCATGATCCGAAAGCGTGACATTGAAATCAAATATCTCATTCCTCTCATTGAATCCCAGCCCCATTAAAACACAACAGAAATGCCTATTGAATTACATCCTGCTAGTGATGTGAATGTTCTTGACTTTTGATGGCTTGGGAGCTGTATCAACCACGGTCAAAACGCCGTTCTCCACGCTAGCCTTGATGTTATCCACCTTCACGTTCTCCGGCAGCTCAATTTGTCTATAAAATCCAACGTGCCCAACAACGCCGTCTTTCTCATCCTTGCCGTAACCTTGTCACAACAGAAATAGAGGAGTAATTAAAATTAAACCTTCAATTCAAGAACAAATAAATAATGTTTAAATTATGTATACCTGGAACGTTGATTTTGAAAACGGCGTTTGGGGATTCAAGCCAATTGAGATGGCCGGCGGATGATAAGCCAATTGGGATTAAAGCATGCTTCCCAGACATTTCCTCGATCTTTAGCACAAAATTTCTCAAAATAAAACGGAGATTGAATCAATTCGAATTGGAGGAGAAGAAGATTAGCAGGAAAAATGATGAGCTCAAATTATACCATGTTTGTTGCACTTAGAAATGGTTTCTAATGGTGCTAAGTAGGCCTAATTGTTGATAATTGTTGCTATTTTGAGAGTAGAGTGATGTATGGAAGTTATACGCCATATGCCATGGTTTCGTCACTCTATAGGTACTTGAAGATTGAGACGACATAATGGTGATTAAACATGAAGATGAAGGCCTTTCCGAAAAGGTAGAACCAGAACTCTCCGAAAGAAGCAACAATGGGGTAGTGCACAACCCTTCACAAAGTGCGCGGACTGCTGCGCGGTCCGCGCACCCTCTAGTGCGCAGCCCTTCACACAAGTGCGCCAACTGGCGCGGAGTCCGCGCACTGCTGCAAGTTGACTTCTTCTTATCTTTTGGAGAGTATAAAAGCCTATTTCCACCCCACATCTTGGGTAGTTCGAAAATTAGCAAGAAAAACTCTCTAGTTCCATCTTCTTCTTCATGTTTTTATCTCTTTGAATCTATGGATTTGTATTGTATGATTAGTATGATTTGTGTAGGCTAAACAACTCTTGGGTACCTCGATGTAGACTTTCGATTTATGGTTTTGAGAACTTGATATGCATTGTTCATGGGTTTTTCGATTAGCAATTGAATGTGTTGTTTCCATATGAATTTGATGCAATAAACGATTAGGCTTTCTTCCTAGTTGTAGGTTGTGTTGAATGCTTGCTAAATCTATCGGTAAAATGTTATCATTTGCTTAATTGATGGTTAGAGCAAATAGGAATAGTGCTTTGTATGCTTTCATCCATTGTTCCTCATGAATGTTCAATTGCCTTGCTTACATGTTATCGATTCTCATGAATAATGCCATCACTAGATTAAATATAGTGCTTCCACTTATTTTATCTAAAGATGAATACCTAGCAACGATGCTATGTTGTTTCTTGGTTAGGAAAGAGAGAATTGATTGAATATCTTGCTTTGAGATCTTCAATCTCGATAAGTAATCGCAAAACCCAAGTGCAATGTGTGGTAGTTCAATGATTAACCTTTAGTCGAAAGTTGAAGTCGAGTGCCCAAGTCTAATAATCTCATTGTTAATCTATCTTTTATATAGTTTAGTTGTGATCTTAGACTCTAGTTTGGCATGACATTGTAGTGCTTTCTACAACCAAACTCCAAATCCCCCCCCCCCCCCCCTATTTACATCGCATATATATATATTATAGTTATTTTATAGTAGTTAGAGTAGTAAATCTATTTGAAATACTTGAAAATCTCCTCTTCTCTGTGGAAACGAACATTACTTGCCACTATATGCTTAGTTGTGTGTAGAGCTTGTGAGTGAAATATAAATTGTATTTTTGGAGAGGTATAACGACGACCTCCCAAAAAACATTAATCTTGTTCAATATGAAACAATAGAGATTTTGATTAGGGTGAATTGGGAAGAGGAAGAGGAAGAATAAATATTTACAGGTGATAATAAAAACGGTTATGGTAATTAGTATGATTAATTTCAATTAACTAAGTAGAAGAGAAAAGAAATTACGAAAAATCTTATAGAAAGAATTGCCACGTGTCAATTTGTAGATGATTGTAAAAATAATTCAAAATTTTAAGAAAATTCTAATCCATTCTCTTTTAAAGTATAATATAGATTAGGGAAATGTTTCGGAGCACATTCAGAAACGCATAGAGAGAGACTAAAATAAGTACTGAGAAGGGAATCCTGCGAGTTCTTTGCATGTGCTTTAATTTTCCCTCAAAATGATCCTCCTCTTCTTCTTCTTCCGGTTTCATCACCCCAACTTTCTCCTTCGTCTACGGTATCGGCAGCGCCTCCTCGTTCCATCCCGACCACCGGGCGAATTGGAGATTTTTTATTGTTCATGTATGAGTATAGTAATTATCAGAAGTGGAGTGTCCAGTTTTGGACTTTTGTTTTATGCATATAACTTCATATTATTATTACTCTTTTCTGAATTTAGGAATGGTAGTATTTGCGTACTCCCTAGTCCCTCCCACACTATGACACGTCTCGTTTCTTTTTAGCTCAAAATTTAGGTGTTTACTATATATATGCATGTCTAATGAAAGAGGGAATATATCATAATTACCCTTCATTTGTTTATTACTTGTTACAAATATATTTCTAAAACCCTAACCTTGAATGCATAAACTCGTCTATGTAATGATTGAACACGTGTTCAAATTATAAATTACTTTTTTGTAAATTATAATACATATTTAAGAGGGATATTATTGTCATTTCAGATTCAATTTAGACCTATAGAAGTAAAGTGGACCTGCATATAGAACCATCCCAATATTTAAGGCCCGGTTATCTTGAGCTTATCTTTGTCGAACTAAAAGAAAAATTTATGTACTAATAAATACAATTACTATAACAAAACTAATCCAAATATCTTTAAATACATTTTAGTTGAACTTATCTGAACTGGTGACTTTTGAGACTTTTTAAGGTGTACTAAACCAAATAAAATTCACTCCACTAATCTATATTATAGTTTTAGTTTAAATAAAAGAGAATGAATTAGAATTTTGAATTAAATTTTTAAATAACCACAAATTGACACATCAGCATGATTAAAATATTTGTTTGTTTAATACGTACGCATCTACAATCATAAGTTCATAACGTACGGTTCTGTTTTAATATATACACATAACGTTTCCTTCCCTTATTTAGATATTTAAATAATACATTAAACGGAAGGCATGTTCTCTTCTCTGTTTATGTCAAATAGTAGATTTATTCCAAAAAAATAAAAATCTTTCTTTTACTCACATCCACTTCCATTTTGCTTTTTCAATACCGTACGGTCAGCTTTTCCTTCTCTCCTCCTTCCGTTACTTTTCAATTGTCCTTTATTAAATTCCCTAAATTAATTATACCGCACATCTTTCTTCCGCTTAACAAATATTTTCATACTCACGCTGTTATATGGATTTTAATTTATTTATTTCTTCCTTTTTTTTTCTTCTTCTCTCCATCCCTTCAATTTCGTGAACCTAATAAATCACTCGGGGGTAACCGCGTTTCAATTCAATGCTTTTAAAGCCCACCTCTTCTTCTTCCTCTTCCCTCTTTCAAGCCAAATTGCTTTATTGACGAAAACAAACATTCAACTTGCTATCAAAGCAGTGCTGTTAATCTCCCGTCAAGTTTTTTTCCAATTGTATAAATTACGAATTGGAAAACAATAATGTCAGGAATGTGCTGCTATATTCTTACAAGTCTGTTTAATAAAAGATGTCAATAATATTTGGTTTTGTTGAAGAAGCTTAATAAGCTGATCGTGAAAGATATGAGTTACGGAGACTGACTGACTGTTTTTCAGGAGCATGTTGGAATTGTGAAAGAATTCCAGGTATTCGTGAAATCTCAATCCTTAAACATTTATGTTTTACCTCTCTCCGTTTTAGATTGTGTATTTCTTTGCAGTTTTCCACATAGCAGTAATAAAACACAGTTGTTCTTTTGCAGACTATGTGCAGAGTAAATGTATGTGATGGGCAGCTATGTGTTTTACAAGAATAACCAATTGTTTTTTTTTAAACTTATTTTTGATCAACCTCGATTATTAGGGTTCAACGAAACTACAATATTCGATGTAATGCCACTTAGAGATGAGAGATGCGAGCTGATTTTGTGCACTCAATAGTCAATATTGGCTCTTGAAGACCAATATGGAAATTGGTAATGCTTAACTGATCCTATTGAACTAAATGCTTATCTAGCTACGGGCTATATTTCTTGAAAATTTATAGGAATCACTGCTACATTGCTGTTGTTCTACCTCTCCAAAGAACTACAATTCAAGAAATGATATTAAAGTTCTTTTTGTGATTTTAAAGCTTGGTTCTTGATCTGATGGTATTTTCCTTGGATGGACGAAGAGTGTTTTATTTATAATTACATGCGTTAACCTTCTATAATAGATGTTTGGTTGATAAAACAATGATAATTAGATTGTTGATAAATTATAGAGAAACATGATAATTACTAATTGTAGTATTGGTTTGGTATTGGTATTGGTGGTGCTGCAATGGGTCTATCTTTTGCGTTAAATTTCTTGATGTCAATACAAATTTATAGTTTCATCTGACAAATTAAATTTAATTAATTTTAAAATAATTTAAATTTTAAAAAATTATAGAAAAGTCATTTTATTTTAGCGCATACCTCAATTAGGTGATACAAACTCAATTAATTACACTAGCTACTAACAGTTTGAAGCAATTTAAATAAATAAACATAAAACACTTTATATCCCTTTACTTATTCAAACTAATTCTAAATATATTTGACAAAATTAATTTAAAATCTTCAAACATAATACAATTATAGTTCAAATATATTTCATTTTATTTCAATGATAAATTTTAAAATGTAGTTAATCAATCTTCAATGCGTTTAAGAGTAATTTCTATCAAATTAGATAATACCTTAACTTCAGAAAAATATTTCATAAAACAAAATGTTGGAAATGGTAATGTAATATGGTAGTAAATCAATCAACATTAGTTGTAGAATAAATTTATTTAGGCTCTCCCAAATTTTGTATTAATTAATTTACAAACATTTAATCACATTAAAAGGAAATTAATCTCATTAATTATACTATAACTTATAACGTCTCATTGTATTTATGAATTAGTCACACTAAGTACTAAAAATTATTGGGCTTTTGCAGTATTCTCGGCCAATTGTTTTAGCTCTCTCTCACTTTTATGGCAAGTTCTTGAGAAATCATGTTTGGATTTTCTTACCACAGTGATGAAGTGAAGTAGAAGCCTAATCAATAATTTCATATTGAAAAACATCGATTTTTAAAATTTCTTTGTCTCGGAATTACTATGCAAATCATCATCTTATTAAATCTTTGAGTATAAATTAATTTTGTACTAAATAACTTTAATAATTAATTAAGGAATGCAACAAATTATATCATATTTAATTATTTAGGTGACACTTTTATTTAATATGTTGCTTGCACATTTATCACAATATGTCAAAAGTGTAATTATTTTTCGTATCCTATATGAATAAAAATGTTCTTTTTACTAAATTAATTTATGTATATGATATTAATTTTAAAAAAATATCCGTGCATCGGCACGGGACATTATACTAGTAGTGGTTTAAAAAAAGCTGAACTAAAGGTATTAATGAGATATTTTAGAAATATTGCTTTAGAATGTGTTTTTTAAGTGGTGCAAATTCTTCTTTTACACTATTTTCTCTCTCATCCCCCCTCCTCTATCGACAACCTTTTTTCAGATCTACTTTTGATCCGATCTCCGACGGGGTCGCTAGTGATTTCATCGTTGTTGCGACCCCCACCCATCCTATACCTCGTTTTTAAACCTCCCCTTCTTAGCCTCTCAAGAAGCAGACTGGTAATTGGTGCTCAGATTGGGACCTCCTCCCTCCAAAGCAATTCAAGGATTTCGAGAACTTTCGTTTACATAATAATTATTTGTACACCAGTGTTGAATGGTATATATTACTTGTGATTTCAGAAAGGATATATGATATTAATGATTAATTTTTTTATACAATCTCATGAAAATGCTATGCGAGAATGGATTTCTTTCTTTGGTTTAAGGCTAGTAGTTTTATAGTTGTAATAATTCTTTACGTTTAAGTCTATGAGAAAAGTGATTTTTATACTAGCAAGGATGCAACACAGTCTAAGATCAGAGAAATTAGGGAAATTTTAGGTATGAAGAAAGGACAGCTTCCTTTCAAGTACACCATGGTGTCCCTATTTTCACTGGTAGAGTAAAAAATGTGTTTTTCCAACCACTGATAGAAATGATTGATAAAAGGCTAAATAACTGGAAAAATATGCGGTTATCCCAGGGAGGTAAGATGATACTTATAAATTCTTGTTTGTATTCTCTGGCTCAACACATTTGGGCCGTCGTGGAACCTACTGTGCACATCATCAAACTGATCAGAAGAAAGTTATCTATCTTCTTCTGGGGATCCATTGACAATAAGCCTAAGAAAACATGGAAGAAATGGAATGTCCTTTGCTATCCAATCTCAGAAAGTGGCCTCAATTTCTGAAATATCTCCACCATAGTTAAAACTTTTTCAGTCAAATTATGGTGGAAATATCAGATGGGTACAGCTCCATGGACATTGTTTCTTGCTTCACTTCCTGTTTCAGCTAAAACCTCACAATGCTGTAAGCGCATCTGTAAGATAAATGAGTTTGCAGAAACTCATTCCAGAGTCATTTCATGGGAATGGACTTTGCAATTTTTGGAGGGCCAATTGGACATGTTCAGGAGCATTATGTGACATTTTCAGTCCAGAAACCACACAGATCCCTAATGAGTGCACATTAGCCCCCTTCATAGAAAACAAGAAATAATTTATAGGACAACTTGCTCCTAATATTGATGCCCCTCTTTTGGTTTTTTTGTAGGAAGCAACTTTAAAGATGCACAGATTGGATAAGTTAATTTGGAAGCCAGAGAAGAAGGGACAATTCTCTTTTTAAATCCACGTATAACATTCTCATGCCTAAAAGAGGTACATCTCTATCACTGACCAAAATTTGGAATAGTAGGGTGCAAAAAAAGATGGCAAACTCTCTTGAAAGTCCGACTTTCCTATATGTTGTGGAACTACCACTATGTATTTAAACTCGAATGATACATTTTTGTGTTAAAACATTGATCATTTTAAAGTAAACATATGTTGAAACATGTTTTAATGCAAAAATACAAGAAATTTCATATAAAATTTAAAATATTTTAAGTTATAAAATTTACAGTTCAACTTAAAAGGTGCACGGTATATTTAAAACGTATAAAAAACTTTCATGGAAAGTCAGAAAAGTTAGGAGTTCCAGAGACTTTCTCAAAAAAGATATCCATTTTTATGTGGAAGGCTATGAACTCAATTCTGCCATTTGATAATATGCTAGTATACTATGGATTATTGCTGTCTAATTAGTGACAAATGAATACTTTAAAATAATTTAATCGGTTCATTTGATCGTCCACCTTGTTAGAGAAGTGAAGTTCTGTGGGCCGTTTTTCTTGCAATGGATGTATCCATTTGAGAGGTACATGAAAAATTTTAAATTATTTGTGAAGAATCGATACCGCCCAGATGCAAGCATGGTACAACGTTATGTCGCTGAGGAGTCGATAGAGTTTTGTACTGCATATTTTGTAGAGCCTCACACCAATCCATGGAGGGAGTCCAACAGATTCTTACTCAATTCTACAATACCAATAGACTAGCTATTAACAAGGGTAAGTCACAAGTGTTTTTCTCTAAATTCACTGAACCTGACAGAACTTGTTTGGCTAATGAACTGCAAATCCCTGAGGGTTCTTTCCCTGTCAAATACCTGGGCATTCCTTTGTCTGTTGTGGCTTGGGATAGAATAACATGTGCCCAATTAGTAGATAGGGTGGTTGCTAATGTGATTGCTAAAGACCTTTGCAGAATGGTTGAATAAATATGTGAGGACAGGTGATCATAGTGAGATGGTGAAATGTTTGGCAAGGCGACCAATGGAAACTGTATGTTCATATGGTGGGTATGACATTGGCGGTTTTATGTTCATGACAAAACATGTAGATGATATGAGTACAACTCAGAACAGTGGTGTAACTTTATTCGCTGAGGGTCTAGGTGAGGCAAACTCAAATGATCAGCATTTTGGGACTTTGACTGAGCTTGACTTTGTTGGTTTGAAAGTGGTAGTTTTCAAATGTGACTGGGTTAAATTGCGACATGGCTTAAAGAGAGAACTGCTAGGGGTAGTACTGGTTGATCGGAGCAAGAAGGGTAGCAAATATGATAAGGTCATCCTAGCTAATCAAGCCGCACAAGTGTTTTATGTTAAAGATCCCAGCTCTAAAAATTGGGAATTTGTATTGGATGGAAAACGTAGTTTCACTGGCGACGATGAGCTATTTAGTGGCACGGGTGTTAATGTCCTACCCGAAATAAAATTCCCTTTAGAGAGAGTGAATGTGGCAGAAGATTACCCCAGCTTGCAAGCTTTGCTTTGTCGCATCGATCATGACGAGGGAACTTGGATTGACGCAACCGGGAAGTCAACTTGAAGGACGGGGAAAGGAATAGGAATGACAAAGGGAAGAATAAGTAGTGAAGCACGTGCACGCTTTTGTTATGGTATGTTAAACATTGTAACCTAACAAGCTTAAAATAGTTAAGGAAATGAATGCAATGTCGGTAACCATTTTTTACCATATTTCCCGATTAAGCTTCTGGTGGAGGAAGGTACATCATACTGGTGTTCCTCGTCCGGAACACGTTTAAGATTAGATGTTCCTACATCGTAACGTAATTATGGCACATAATTGACAATGAAACAAAATCAATGTCAACTTACAGTCGCTAGAGCTGAACAACAAGCAGATGTAGGAAGTAAGTAAGACATAATAAATAGTGTAAAATACAATTCTTCTGGTATCGGAACATCTGTAGATTCAAAGAGGTCACATTCATATGGTTTTTGCATTCCATCCCCAAGTGAAAACAGTCAACTTGGGGGCATAATTTCAGTCTCCGCCACATCATTTAAGTTCTAAATAAGCCTACCATGGCAATTAAGTACCTAATATGTCATAGTTTTGATAAAGTACAAGTGCAAATCATGTGTATATGCTAAACGCACTAGTCACATGCAAAAATCAACATTGGTTGAGCACCATGTTGTAAAATATGGTCTTGTACTTGGTGAACCCTACCTAAGCTTGCGTCCTCGGACCAGCTACCATGTCGACAGCACCATGAGAAGTTCCTACCACAATACGTCGTAGCGCCTTGACCTCCTTCTTCGCCATGTAGTTCTCATTCCTCAGTTCACCCAACTCAGTCTCCATCAGCCTCATTGTGTCGAACATAGCATTAAATCCGGCAATCAAAGGAGATTCTACAAACATCACAAATAAAAAGATACAACCAAGTTAAATCAATAACTATATATGGATAAAATACCAAGTATACAAATAAAGTAGTTACAAAGCCTAACCTTGCGGTGGTAGCTGGCTAGAGCTAGTGTCCTCGTAGGGTTTGAAAATCTAGCGGCCCTCAAGAAAAATCATCCTCCTCCTCTCAAAAAACTTCTTATCATACATCTTCCACAGCCTTTCCTCCCCAGCCAAACTGTAATTCAGTTCCTTGCTCAAAATCAGTGTGATAAGATTTCCATAGGGCAGCTTCTTCTTCTCCATGTTCACAGTTGCAATGGAGAGCATATGGCGAAGAATGACATGGCCTGGATTGATTTCCTGCTCCTTCACAAAGTAGTAAAACAGCATGATCAAGGAAATTGTTGGCTCGCTAATGTGGCCTGCAGAAGGTATCACCGTCCTCCCAACAAACTCAAATAAAATGTGATCCTCATGCGTCAGGAAGTCGAGTCTAGGTGTCTGGGTGGCCTACATGTACACCATCTCGGTTGAAGTACTGCTGGGAGAGGGGTAAAGGATTAACAAGTGGTGGTTCAGCATGAGTAGGCCATGAGTTACGGGGGTAAACATTAAGAGGTCCATCTGCCTTTGCGGGATAGCAGTCTGGCAAACTCTTGTAAGGACATCCTATCAACTCATTAATCTTCCAAGCATCTAGTTTAATCTTAGTACCACCAACTAGGGTAGTGACAACACCATTGTCAGATTCCTCAAGATTAGCATAGAACTCACAAGTTTCAGCATGATAGGAAGGCAAGTTCAAACTAAACAGTGAGGTGCAGTGTTGGACATCTAACTTAGCCTTAACCCTACCCAAAGCGTTTCCAATCACATCGTCACTATCAAATAGATGAACAACGACCAACTTACTTGATTCAGAAAGCCTTTCGAACTCTTGTCTGGCTTCGTCGGAGACAAAATGGCGCACCGGCTTCCTTTTCCTTTTCTTGCCGGCGTTGCTACCTGCTCCCTTAGTGCGTGCCATTGGAAGATGGCCTAGGCCGACGATGGCTTAGGCTGTCGGAAGCGATTTGGGGTTTGGGTGGTGAAGTGTGAGTCTACCTAAATTCGATCGGTTTTATCAATTTAGATCAATTTACCATTTACTGTGTATGGGACATTATAATGTCTAATATGCGGAATTTTAAATAACACAGCAATTGATAACGCAGTTCGGTATAACAACCTACTCTGCGAGGCAGCTCTGCCCAACTTGAATAATTTCACTAGAAAACCCATTTACAGTACAAAATCCCTTTGCTACTTCACTCTATAACTAGTGCGAGTCAAGGATGTACTTCTTCAAGTTGTCCCAAACACAAGCTCCTTTTCTGTTGATCTCCCGATTGTTGTTGTCGTTTGTCTCTGTCGATCAATTTAAGTGAACCTCAAACACGGCTCTAACTTCTGCGTCGATTATTCTGTAGCAAAAACCTCAAATTCCCAGTTTATGCTTATACGTTGAAACTCCTGAATCGATGCTGAATATAGCCATAAGGTCCTGTATTTGTAGAACACTGGATCCATTGATCAATCAGATCCATCACTCTTCTTTTCCATGTATGATTGTGATTTCCATATTTTCTCTTAAATTACATAAGGGAAAAGAATGTTCTAATCTAGATCTAATTAGGAATAAACCATATTAATTTGGTTCTATTCCAAATACGTTTTAATCTTACCAAATAAAACACAAAATAGAATCTAGATTGGATTCGGCTGAATATCATCTTTCCATGTTTGCTCGATCAGCCATAATTAATCCCGAACTTCCTTGTTTGTTGTTTTTCTGAATCTGCGTCTTCTTGACATTACTTCATGTTGAAGTTCCTGAAGAACTTGGCGCCTGACATGAATTAATGTCAAAATCTTCACCGTTCATAAAAATTGCCAGCTCAAATAATGCTTGACTTTACAATCTCCCCCTTTGGAATTTTTGTGAACCCAACACTTCTTGACTTTTAAACATATCTTCATAGCATCAGTGTTGTTGTAACTCCCCCTGAATCCTTGAACAGCTTGTAGTTCATCAAAAGTTACAGGTCACGCAGAGGACAGTCGAATGTCCAGAACATCAGAAAAACATATTACATGGAAACGAACTAAAAAGTTTAAGAAGTCCAAGAATATCAAACTACTCTCCCCCTGGGGACATGAAAATGCCAAAGCCACCTTGCTTGTCTTCATGTAGCTGGTGCAGTACTCAGCAGGTGCTTATAAATTCCCCAAAGATTACGTCATGAGAGTAGAAACAACTTCAACAGTCCCAGTATCATCATCTTTACTGGACTATGAATGCTCACTATGTACTAAAGCCTTCATTCCTTCAGTAGTAGTAGGCAGCAGTAGCATCATCATCAGTATATCAAAATTGATCTCCTCCATCTGTGCTGCTAACACTTCATATCTAGAGTTCAGAAACTCCAGTCTTTCCACATTCCTTTGCATCTCAGTCTGATCAGCTTCATCTACTGGTGGAATGTAGGGCAAATCAATTATTCTCCCCCTATTTGTCACCTTCTGGGTAGGCTTGTACTACTTGATAGTTACAATCTTGTCAGAATCCAGTGCAAGCTCAGAGAATAATCTGGTAATGAGGCCTGGGTTGATCAACCTCTCATTCCTGACACAGTTGGCACACTTAGCAATGTGCTGAAACATTACAGCTCCTAGGTTGATGTCAGTTCTGGTCCCCAGTGCATACAGAAACTGCCCAAGATCCTTGATGACCTCTAAGATGTCTGATGTAAGCATCCAAATGTGTATTCCCATCTTGAACAGATAGAAATATCTCAGAGTCAGCATAGAGGCTGGCACATACTTAGCATTCCACTCCATCACTCCTTGGTTTGTGATCTCAGCAGCAGCATCATTAATGGAAAATGCAAAGTCCAATGGGTAGGCAGCATCATTATCTTTATCAGGCAGACCTAGTACTTCTCTAATTCTTCTGGGGGAGAATTCTAGAGTTTGTCCTCTCAGCTGAATTCTATGATAATATTGGGATTCTGGCTCATCTATCCCAGCATGCATAGCCTCATAAAATTCATATACTAGGTTCTCATTGTATGCAGTAACCTCTCACAGTACTAGCACAACCTAAGTAATTGAGAAAATCAGAAAAACCTGTATTGATGAAGCTCTTTTCCTCAAATTCAACTTCTGGCCAAATCCTTCTCCCACTGATTGGCTTGGCTGGCTTCTTTCTCCTTGCTGCAGTAGCTTTCCTCTTTTTTGAAGCAGCTTGAGAAGTTTCTCCATCTTCCTCAGTCTCTGAAGTTGTAGATCCATCTTCTTGAACATCTGGACCACTGGACATTTGAATATTGCTGTCAGTAGCAACATTTTCTTCCGGTGCAGCAGCTTCAGGTTTCTTGGAAGCTCTCCTTCTTCTCTTTTTGGATTTTCAGAGCTAGGAGAAGGGCACATGTTCACTGGTACTGTCATCTAGGTCACCAGTGGGATCAGTTGGAGCAGTTGGATGCTCCACTTCTCATTGAGTAGCGTGCCTTGCTGCAAATGTAAATAGGTTGCCTCCAGTCTTCATGACAACACTTGAGCATGACCTCTTTTTGGCCATCACCTTCTTCTCTGCATCACCAACAGGTTGATCTTTCACATTCTGAGCACTAACATTCTCCTCCATCCTTGGTTTAGCATCCTTCAACTCTTCAGCACAGATCACATAGACAGTCGGATGTCTATCCATCCTTCAGTTCTTCAGCTTGATCATATAGACAGTCGAATGTCTATATTCCCTTCAACTCTTCAGCTCAGCTCTTCTTGGCAGTATAGTAACTACTCCTAACTATACTAACTAATATTTTTGTATATATATTTTTTTATTTTTTCTTTTGTCTTTCTAGAAATTATTTACATAAAAGCTGTAAATCTACACTACTTCTACATACATAGAAAAAATACCTCACAGTTAGCCAACACCTAAGTGTTGCATGAGCTCAATCTTTTCACCATCGGGAGTTTCGGGTTGTTCTGAAGTAGTGTTGTTCTCATGAATCAAGGTGATCTCCTCTTCTCCACAAGATCCCTTATCAAGTGCTTAGTCTTTGTGTACGGAACTGAATTCTTTGCAATGTCAATGGCACTTATCCATATCATTTGAGCATAACACATTCCTCCGGTGGATGTCCTTCTATCTGAGTCATTACTTGTAATCATCAAAGCAAGACTATGTTCAGCCTGTTGAAGCATACACAAGACTCCCCCTCGTTTGTTGCATGGATGGATCAGAAAATGCGTCAAACGTTTCCATTGAACTATCTTCAACTCATACAATGCAGTCATCATAACCAGTTCCTTAGCTACTGAGTTACTCTTAGACATCCATCTGGTTACACGGACATTCGAATGTGCATGGCTAGGACTAAGAATCCAAACATCATTCTTGATAGACTGTTCCAACTCGGCTTGCACATCAGCTATCAAGTATTCATTCTTTAAATTCTTTAACATGAATATCCTGCTAATGTAATGACAAATCCTGGCAATCCTATCAATTCCTTGTAGTTCATAGGATTTGTTGGTTGAAGTTGCATCCGATACTTCCTTTGAGTCTCAACTTCATCTATAGATAGCTTATGCACAGTCTCTGATTGACCTCCTTGTGTAATCATAGCACTAGAATCATCTGAATCATACATACTGTCAGATGCATCCTGGTGACCAGTGGACATTAAAATGTCCGGAGCCTTCAGTTTCTTCCTATCACCAGTAAGATCACCATTTTCCTTCTTATCAAAATTCTCGGAGTCAGGACTAACACTCATACTTTGAACATCAAAATCCAGTACATAACAATTATTCAAGGTTCTCGATCCAGTAAAAACTCGATCATTATGTCTCATGGAACATGTTTTCTTATCAAAGTTCACAATCATGTCACTATCACATAATTGACTGATGCTCGGTAAATTAGCCTTTAAGCCCTCTACCAGAAACACGTTAGTAAATACCGGAAATCCTTCAATCACAAGATCTCTTTTTCCAATAATCTGGCTCCTTTTTCCATCACCAAATCTAACAGAACCAGTAAAACATGGCTTTAAGTGTTGTAGTAAATCTGGGGATCCAGTCATATGTCTTGAACATGCACTGTGAAAGTACCATGAATCTTGAAATTCAGCATGATGACACACATAACTTGAGTAGCATACCATGGTAGATTTTGGTTGCCAAATTTTCTTGCTAACTGGGTGTGAAACACTGTGGGCATTATAATGTGAAACTCGTTTTACTGGTAGTTTCTGCTTCATCCGGGCAGTATAATTTCCTGTATTATTTCGAGTGTGAACCATGTCTCGAAAGAGAGCAAAACATATGTTATTAGAGTGTCCAATTCTCTTGTAGTAGCTACACTTTCGTACTCGTTTCTTCTTCTGGACTGGAGACTTCACATCAACTTTCACCGTTGGTTGAGAATATTTCTGGTACTTGCTCAGAATTTTTGAGGGCCTATTCTCATAACGAATACCATGTCTCGTATGTTGTCCCATCGTCAACATTTCATCTAGTTTGGCTCGTCCAATATTGAGTTTGTGGATTGCATTTTCTGCTTTCTCTGCTCGTTCAGTGACGCTAATCATCTTTTCCTGTAATTCATCATTCTTCATCTTCAATTCTGCCTTATCTTTTGTAAGCTTTTGGTTGATCTTAACAATCTTTTCCCAAGATTTATGCAGGTCAATGTAAGCATTGTGAACATCATTATCACAATTTCTCTCTTCATAAACTGAATCTTCAGTATTATCAATTTGGACATTTGAATGTCTATTTCCTGCATCTGTTACTTCAGTAACCTTAACTCCAAAAGCAACACAATTGCTTGTTAGACCTTCAGTACCTTCATCTTCGTCACTCCAGCTGGAAATCATAGCTTGATCACTCATTTTGGCACTAGGACAAACATTTTAAAAATTCCCTAAACCTCCACAATTTCTGCACCATTCATCTTTGCTTCCAGCTATGTTTATTCTGGGATTTTGCTGCTGATGTCTTGAAGACCTGAAGTTTCTTGGATCTTGAGCTCTGAGTTTCCAGTTACTTGGTCTATCTTGAGAGTTCAGTTTTGAGACTCTATTCAGAATTTTGGAGAAATTTCTGGTCAATAAGGCTATCTCTTCACTACGTTCATCATCGCTTGGACATTCAACTTCCCTATTTTCAGTGGTTCTGAAAGCTAAGTTCTTTTTGGTCTTCTTTTCAGAATCACGGTGATATTCTATCTCATAGGCTTGTAATGTCCCAACCAGCTCATTCAGAGTCATCTTGGTTAGATCTCTGGCTTCTTTTATGGCTTCCACTTTATTTTCAAATTTGTCCTTTGGTAGACATCTAAGGAACTTCATGATCAGCTTTGGTTGTTTGTGTTTTTTGCCAAGAGCAACCCTTTTATTCATTAGATCTCTGAATCGACTGTTAAACTGGGCAATGGTTTCATCATCATTCATCATCAAGAGTTCATATTGTCCAGTTAGCACACTCAGTTTGCTCTCCCTAGCCTTTGCATCTCCTTCATGTACTGATTCTAGTATATCCCATGCTTCCTTGGCTGTAGTGCAGTTAGAGATGAATTTAAACTGCTCTGAATCAACCGCAGTAAAGATAGCATTCAAAGCCATGGAGTTTGCTTGACATGTTTTTAATTCTGTAGGAGTATATGAAAGTTTGGGCTTCAGTACTTCTATAGCTCCTTCTTCTTGACTCTCAGGTACAACGGGTGGAGACCAACTTGTTATTACATCATCCCATGCATAATCATGAACGGCGTTAATGAAGACTCTCATCCTTGTCTTCCAGAATGCATAATTTGCCTCTCCTTCAAGCAAGGGGGGCTTAGTGGTAGATCCTCCTTCTCTGCTAGCCATAGGTAGAACTCTGTCCGAATCTGCTCTCTTTGCAATCAAGGGATGTTTAAGCACCAGATCTGATACCAATTGAAGTGTGAGTCTACCTAAATTCGATCGGTTTTATCAATTTAGATCAATTTACCATTTACTGTGTACGGGACATTATAATGTCTAATATGCGGAATTTTAAATAACACAACAATTGATAATGCAGTTCGGTATAACAACCTACTCTGCGAGGCAGCTCTGCCCAACTTGAAGAATTTCACTAGAAAGCCCAATTACAGTACAAAATCCCTTTGCTACTTAACTCTATAACTAGTGCGAGTCAAGGCTGCACTTCTTCAAGCTGTCCCAAACACAAGTTCCTTTTCTGTTGATCTCCCGATCGTTGTTGTCGTTTGTCTCTGTCGATCAATGTAAGTAAACCTCAAACACGGCTCTAACTTCTGCGTCGATTCTTCCGTAGCAAAAACCTCAAACTCCAAGTTTATGCTTATACGTTGAAACTCCTGAATCGATGCTGAATATAGCCATAAGGTCTTGTATTTATAGAGCACTAGATCCATTGATCAATCGGATCCATCACTCTTCTTTTCCATGTATGATTGTGATTTCCATATTTGCTATTCCATTACATAAGGGAAACGATTGTTCTAATCTAGATCTAATTAGTAATAAACCATATTAATTTGGTTCTATTCCAAATATGTTTTAATCTTACCAAATAAAACACAAAATAGAATCTAGATTGGATTCGGCTGAATATCATCTTTTCATGTTTGCTCGATCAGCCATAATTAATCTTGGACTTCCTTGTTTGTTTTTTTTCTGAATCTGCGTCTTCTTGACATTACTTCATGTCAAAGTTCCTGAAGAACTTGGCGCCTGACATGAATTATTGTCAAAGTCTTCACCGTTCATAAAAATTGCCAACTCAAATAATGCTTGGCTTTACAGGTGGGATTAAGGGTTTTTGTGAACTGTGATTGAGAGGGTTTTACAAATTGGGGGTTTTCAATACCCGACTCTTCCTTTTATACCCTCATACCTGGTTCCTTTATCGGAACATTTATTTTGCAGCTGATTTATGGGCGTTCCGATATCGGAACAATCTTACAAATGATTTACTATTGACAAAGCGATTTTTAATATTAGTAATTTATTATTATAACATGATGTAAGGTTATGAGATCGGAACATATTATGTTGTATTATTAATCTACTGCCACATGTTCCGATATCGGAACCGTAAACCCTAAATCCACAACCCACAACCCCTAAACCCTGAACCCTAAACCCCCATTCGATTTAGGTAAAAATATGAACAGAGTCCTGATTTGCAGGTCATGAACTAAGATTAACTATCTTTAACTAAAATTAAGTATCTGTCACATTTTTCACTTTGTTTATTATCGGCTGCAAGTACGGTACTAATCGAGCGAGCTGGTTCGAGTATCGCTTGAATTCAACTCGCTATCACTAATTCGTATATAGTTCGAGTTGAGTTCCGAGTTATTTCGATCAAGGTTGCTTCAAGTAAAGTGTTCAAGGAATTAATAATATGATAAATTTATGAAAGTAATTTTTGCATGAAATATTAATTTACTAGTATACATTATGTAAAAACACACAAAACTATTCTATTATAAACATGTGAATGAATTAAATATCAATTATAACGACCATATTTGTGTTGCCGAGTTACTCACGAGTATATCGAGTCGAGTACCACGTTTCATAATCTCGCGTTTGTGGCGAGTCGGGTTTCGAGTACTCGCGAACAACTCAGCTCAATAAGCACCCTAGTCTGTGGGGATGTTGTTACGATACCTATTCCTACTCAAGATAGGCATTGGATAACCTACGTTAGATATAACACCCCATCTTATTATAATAGGAAGTTATTTACTTTTCCTTTTCTTGTTTAGAAAGTTATTAGTTTTCCCTTTTCTTATTTAGAAAGTTATTCATAGAGAAGTCTATATAAACTGATGTTTAGACTCCTATTTTATTATTCAATCAATCAATTCATTAAATAACATTTTTTCTTCCGATTCAATAAAGGTTGTTTAGATCACAAAAGTCAAAAGATCTTATCTCTATTGAGCCTTGAAGAATCAAGTCTCATCATTTGGTATTTAGAGCACGGTTACTATATATATAAAAAATCACGAATTTTTTTTCTTCTCCTGTTTGCCATGACGGTCAAGAGTATGGAAGAAACTGTCAAGCAGCAACAGGAACAACTAGAGTTACTTATCGCGGCGGTTGCAGACACGAAAAATAGAGTTAACTCCCAATTAGACGAGTTCAGGCATCACATGGATGCAAAATCAGATGCCCAATTTGCGAAGCTTGTTTCTCTTTTCGAGCAGCATAAGGGTGTCCAGCCGGAATCGTCCAAGTCTAATGATTCGGATATTTCACGCCCATCTTTTCAAAGTTACGGCTGTCTCACTTTTCCAAAATTTGAAGGGATTGAACCTGCAAATTGGATCTTTCAAGCCGAACAATACTTTCGTCTAAATGACATTCCCGACGACAAGCGTGTTGGTCTTGCTTCTCTTCATCTTTGTGGAGATTCTGTATCTTCGTATCGCCACTTTGAACAAACATTGGGAGGCTTAACCTGACCCAATTCTCGACTTCTCTTTGTCAGCGATTTGGTTCTCTTCAGTATAGGGATCCCATGGCTTCTCTGTCTAAGCTTACTCAGGATGGTTCAGTCAAGTCTTATATAAATAAATTTGACACTTTGTTGAACTTAACCCACATGTTGGTTGATGATCAGCTTCGCGTGAGCATGTTTTTGTCTGGACTACGACCTGATATTCAGGTAGGAGTTCGACTTTTGCATCCACTCAGTCTCACTCAAGCTTTCAGTATGGCAATGGATCAGGAAGATGCGATTATTGCCACAAGACAATACACTTCTTCAATCGGAAATTTTCGTTATTCTTTGGGAAATACTGGACCTACTTTGGCTAATATTAGTCCTCAACCTGTTCCAGCTAATCCACCGATTCCTGCTGGTGTCAAACGTCTCTCTTTAGCCGACCAACAGATTCGCAAGGATAGAGGTCTTTGTTTTAACTGTGATGAACTTTATAAACCCGACCATAAATGCGCCGCGCGATTACTTTTGTTGGATGGTGAGGATATGCATAATCCCTCTACGGAGCCTACGCAGTCAGACTCGGGCTCGCATGTATCCTATTACGCGTTAACCGGTTCTAAAGGGTCTCAACAATTACGTGCTGCAGCTCAGTGCGAGAATTCAACCCTTTCTGTTTTGGTGGATTCTGGTTCCACCCATAATTTCATTACTCAGGCAGTTGTTCGCAAGTGTGGCTTGCCTGTTCATTGTCAATCAGAGACGTGTGTGATGGTTTGTGATGGGGGTTTTCTTTCCACATCAGGTGTTTGTTCTAATGTGTCTCTCCGCATTCAAGACTATCCTTTTACTGCGGATTTATAGATATTGGATATCAAGGGTTGTGATTTGGTGTTGGGAACTCAATGGCTGCGTTCTTTAGGACCTTTTTGGTCGGATTATGACAAACTTGTCCTTCAGTCTGAACACTTGGGTACTACTTACACCATTTATGGGAATGATTCGACGTTGGCTCAGATTCCTGCAACTACTAAGAATAGTGTCGTCACTTCTGGGCCTATTACCCCGACTATTACGGCATCACGAGAATTTTCGGGCCTTTCTGGGTGTTCTCAAAAGTTTGTGAAGGATTATGGTTTGATCACAGCATCACAGCCTAAATTAAGTGGGAAGGTTCCTCTCAGGATGAGACTACTTGGGAGGATACTACGAAATTACTAGGGCGTTTTCCTTTCTTCAAAGCTTGTGGACAAGCCTTCATTCAAGGGGGCGGGGATGTTATGATACCTATTCCTACTCGAGATAGGCATTGGATAACCTACGTTAAATATAATACCCCATCTTATTATAATAGGAAGTTATTTACTTTTCCTTTTCTTGTTTAGAAAGTTATTAGTTTTCCCTTTTCTTATTTAGAAAGTTATTCATAGAGAAGTCTATATAAACTGATGTTTAGACTCCTATTTTATTATTCATTCAATAACATTGTTTCTTCCGATTCAATAAAGGTTGTTTAGATCACAAAAGTCAAAAGATCTTATCTCTATTAAGCCTTGAAGAATCAAGTCTCATCAGATGTATTAGTTGAACACCTTATAATAAATTATATGTCTTTCAGAACATTAGTCGCCACTCATTACTGGTTGTTTTTTAGCAACGTGTATGTAGCATTAATTCCCACAAACATTCATAAACACAACATTTTCTGATACATTCTTAATTATTTTAACTTTCTTTTGGTAAATTTATTGACAAAAGCACATGGTCATCTAGTTTAAGAATATAGGTTCCGATACCAGAACTTGGTTGGTTATTACTTCGTTTCTAAATGTTACGATATTGGAACCCATGTATTTTCTCATTGAACCTAATTTGTCTCCGTTCTTCTATCGGAACCCGTGTATTTTCTCATTGAACCTAATTTGTCTGAGTTTCTCTATCGGAACAATGATACATATCATCTGCAATAGTCTATTGCAGATATAGGAAGCATCTTAATGTTAGTCGTGGTTATACTTGGTCGCGTTCCTCCTCCGGAACATTCACAGGATTTCATATATTTTCAGACTGCTTCATTAAAACACACACACACTAAGGTGCAGAACATATGACATCAGATGAAATTCAAACACAACATATTAAAACAAGCAAAATAAGCCATAAGTCTAGCATTCAAACGCTACACAAAGCCAATATTCAAACGCTACCAAAAGCCAATATTCAAGCGCTACCTAAATCAGCCAACATTCAAACACTCGCTTTACGAGAAAGTCTAGCATTTTAATCAACTTAATCAAAAACCATAAGACTCAAGTCAGGCATCACTACACCGTCGTGTCCATCGGGTCGAAGCTGGGTTCTTCTTCCTGATCATCGACTGCGGCATCCTTTCCTTGTTGTGCCACCGGTTCCTCTGCCGATGCTTCCTTCACTAGCGGCACATGCACGTCTTCTTGTGCCGAGGTTGGATGTTCACTGGTTGCCTCAGAGGTCACACTAGCATTAGGATCACCAATTGGGACTTGAGCTGGCTCCGTGGGAGTGGCTTTTGGCACAGGTTCTTCAGGACCTGGCTCAGCTTCGGTGAACCGGTTGACAAACACAGGTTCTGTCTCATCATCACTCAGCTCCAACTGAAATGCACCCTGCTCACAAAGCAAAGCTGTCTCAGCCCTTGTCTCTTTCACCTCAGCTTTAGCCAGTTCTACTTGGACACGCAGCGAACCAAGGAAATTTGTAAGCCTGTCCACCCAACGCCCATGTGTCCCTAAATAACACACAAACCTAATTGATCAACATCCCATACATAACAATGCACACAAGGTAATTAACAACAAATAAATCAGCCATAAAGGACATATCAGAAATAGAAAAGATAGAGTGCAAACCTGCTTGAAGTTCAGCATCTCGACCCCTTTTTGCAGACCTGGCTGAAGCTCCTGGTGTGTCCCTAGGCTTGAACCTCCCTGTTACCTTATCATATTCTATGAGTTTTTGCTTCAGCCACTCCTTGTCATAGAACTCCATACACTCTGGTTTGCTAACATGTAAGATGTCTCGCTTCTCCATCATTGCAGTAACCAAGGAACCATAAGGCAGTAGCTTCTGATCGGTTTCCGCAGTTTTCTCCAAGTACTTAAAGATGGAATAACAAGGGTTCATCTCAACTCCCTCCATAATGCAGTAAAACAGCATTAGGTTCCAATGGTGCACTCACTAGGAGACCCCCTAGAAGGCTGTATACTCATCGCTATAAGCTCATATCATTTTGTCCTCAATTGACAGATACGAGAGGGGATATCGATCAGCACTAACTTTGCATGTGCCCTGAATGCCAAAGTACTTCCTACGCATCTCAATTATGTCTAGTGGATACTTATCAGCTTCTACAGGCCACCCATGCTGTATCCAGAACTGTACATGTCCATCTTTATTATCGGGCTTCAGGAAGGATTGATCTATGTAAGGGCAACCTATTGCTTCATTGATAGTAAATTTATTGACATGAATGACATAGCCATTGACCTTAGATGAGTCAGGGTGGTTCAAATCAATGCCTAGGTTAGAGTAGAACTGCAGCACTTCATCTCGGTGGGTAGGCTTGTTCAAAGTTAGCAACTTATCAAAATGACTCTTTGCAAACTTAGAAACCAACATAATCTAAGTTCAGTTCACTAACTTTATCAGCATCAAGAATCCTACATTTAACCGAACCCCTCCTAATCCACTTCACGTACCTCGCTTCAGCCTGTGGATTGAAAAAGTTGGTACTACCCCCAAAAGTTGGGTGTCCCTTCTCTGCCCGACTTTTTTTCATCGACCCTAGAAAAACCCTCGGTGGCTCCTCAGCTGCTGAACTGCTTCTCGCTGCGCCTGCTCGACCTGCTGGAGCTGAGACCGATTTGCATACACGCGTTTGGGCCGCTTTTCTGCCACGCCTGGAGACCGTTTTACCGCCACGCGCTGAGACCAGTTGACTGGACGTCGCGTCAACTTCCGGCTCACCCTCCGGCTCAGGCTCAGACACCGGATCTTGAACCACGGGCTCGACAGGCGGTGGCTCGGCTTTCTTCCTCTTAGCAGGGACCTTCTTTTTTACCATGGTTTAGCTTGATTCACGACCAGTTTTGGGTAGGGTTTAGTGTGTTCTTGGCCCTTCGATTTGGGGGAAAGTTTGGAATTGTGTAAACGCTTTTCTGATTTTAGATCTGGATTGAAAGAGTTGACTTTGATTACGTTCACACTAGGTTTTCTATTTGGTTCCGATATCGGAACGAACAACTGTTAGGCACCATTTATATCAGCATCGTTAAATAATGATACAAGTACATAACTTAACCCACTCCCGCTACCGGAACTGTAGTAAAAAATTTAAAATAATGACTTGGCCTGTATAAGATTGACAGCGTGTGTGGGATAACACATATACTTGGCAATGAATGAGCTTTGGCTTTGGCGGGAGTTGTCTTTTTCTCCCACCGTTTTCACCCTCCTACAACTCTAAACTTTCACATTTTTTGGTTTCAACTTCCCATTATCTCTCTACTTCACAACAAATTGTAGTAGATCCTTGCATCTAAAAAGGTTTGGATTTTGGATCTAGTTTTGAAGTGCTTGAGATTTTTTCTTCTTTGTTGTTGTTCTTGTTCTAATAGGTGCAATCTCCATCCTTTCATTTATATCCCTTGTGAATCTATAGCCCATTAACCACATCTATTGTTAATGAAAAATTTAGATATAAGTTTCTTTTGTACTAATTTGTGTTCATTAGTGCCTTTCATGTTCATCCTTTGCAAGTTTAGTTGTATGTTATTTGCTAAGTATATGTGTGTATTCAACATCTTAAAATATGCATGCATGTATACATATTAGTATTTTGTGTGTTACAATTAAGGGGGCATTTTGTTTGTTTGAAACACAAATGTCTAATTCTTGTTAAATGTGCACCACAAAATTGTGTAGGAATAATGGTACGTGGTAAGAAAAAGAATGACAAGAAGAAACCTTTGTTAGAGGAAGACATTTTGGATGATGGACTTTCTAGTGGTGAAGAGGAGCCATCATTTGTTCCTATGAGGGATAGAACTCATTGTCGAGTTCTTGAAAGGAGAAGGGCAAACCAAATAAAAACCCCTATGGTTTTTAATAGTTTTGTCGAGGCTATATCCGACGAGGGAGCAATGTGGTCGAGTTGGGTTGGTAAGATTGCTCGGACAAGGATTGACATCACCATCAAAGATTGGCGCAAGGAGGACAGGTCTTTCAAGCTTACACTATGGGGAGATTGCAAGGTAAATTATAAATGCCCTTCTAGTAATATTTTGTGGATGGATATACAACTTTTGAGGTTTTGTTTATGTGTAGGAGCCATTTGAGATTGAAGCTCCCGATATTGATGAGGTTATTAGGCAATGCCTTATGAAATTGGGTAAATGTGCTAGAGACTTTCGAAATGCATTAGCTCGAGACTTTATTAGGAAGAAGGTTTATGAAAAACTGGCATTAGTTTTTCCATGCATTCAACAAGAGAAGTGGGATATCTTCAAGGCAAGGAGTGAGCTTCGCGAAGCTAATGTAAGATTTATCCTTTTTTCAAGTCACATGCACATAACACTAATCATTCGTAGTAACACAATTACTTGGTATTATGACACGTTTTCGTAGGGTACAACATTGGAAAAGTCTCGACTAGCTAAGTTATACCTAACCCCGTTCACGGGAGGACGCGCGGGTTATCGAGGTGTGGGAAAAAAGCTAGTGGTCGAGCATCACGAAAAAGAGGTGAAAGATTTAATGGATGAAGGTATGGGTGAAGAAGAAGCAAGGCAAGCGGTTAAAAGGAAGAAACCAAGCGACTTTTGTAGGCTTGATTTCTTTCTTAGGGGGCGTCAAAACAAAAAGGGTGAATATGAGCATGATGGAAATAAATCCCTAGCTAAAACCGTGGTAAGTTGAATTATGTGCATTACTTGTAATGAGTTTTATTTCACCTACTACCATTCATTAATTTGGGCTTGTGCATTCACATACTTTTGGAAATTTGAATCTATAGGAGGAAGCCCAACTTAAGGAAAGAGACGGTGAATTTATCCCTACAAAAGAGCATGACATCCTAGTTGAGGCAACAAAGAAGACGTAGCATTCGGGACCCATCAATAATCGTCATCTTCTTCAATTGGAGCTGTTGTGATTGTCACCATAACATTACCTGCAAGACCTTTTGTAAATACATCAATTTTCAAAACAAACGCACTTGTTTCTAACCTAAAGACATCAGATTTTAACCAGAAGGCTCTTTCTTCTCAGTTTTAATAAAAGAGTTTTAATTCAAGAAACAAAAGTCATCAGTTTTTAAACTAAACACTTCCGCATTCATATTTTTAAACATGCTAGTTTTTATTTTAAACAACCCATTTTTCACTAGTTGTAAATACAACAGTTTTCTAAACAAACACACCTGTTTCTAACCTAAAGACGTCAGATTTCAACCAGTAGACTCTTTCTTCTCAGTTTTAACAAAAGAATTTTAATACAAGAAACAAAAGTCATCAGTTTTTAAACTAAACACTTTAGCATTCATATTTTTAAGCATGCTAGTTTCTATTCTAAACAACCTATTTTTCACTAGTTGTAAATACAACATTTTTCAAAACAAACACACCTGTTTCTAACCTAAAGACATCAGATTACAACCAGTGGACTCTTTCTTCTTAGTTTTAACAAAAGAGTTTTAATACAAGAAACAAAAGTCATCAGTTTTTAAACTAAACACTTCAGCATTCATATTTTTAGACATGCTAGTTTCTATTCTAAACAACACATTTTTCACTAGTTGTATACAACAGTTTTCAAAACAAACACACCTGTTTCTAACCTAAAGACATCAGATTACAACCAGTAGACACTTTCTTCTCAGTTTTAACAAAAGAGTTTTAATACAAGAAACAAAAGTCATCAGTTTTAAACTAAACACTTTAGCATTCATATTTTTAAACATGCTAGTTTCTATTCTAGACAACCCATTTTTCACTAGTTGTAAATACAACAGTTTTCTAAACAAACACACCTGTTTCTAACCTAAAGACATCAGATTTCAACCAGTAGACTCTTTCTTCTCAGTTTTAACAAAAGAGTTTTAATACAAGAAACAAAAGTTATCAGTTTTTAAACTAAACACTTTAGCATTCATATTTTTAAACATGCTAGTTTCTATTCTAAACAACCTATTTTTCACTAGTTATAAATACAACAATTTTCAAAACAAACACACCTGTTTCTAACCTAAAGACATCAGATTTCAACCATCGTAAACACATCAGTTTCCAACCTAAACAACCACATTTTCATAAGCATGCATTGAAGAAGTTTTTCTTGTTCCAATTAGCGAGGATTCGATGCATCAGATTAACATTGTATACATCGAAACTGATTGAAACTAAATTCAATCGGGAACTCACCTTGTTTTGGATCTCCATGCCCCTAGTTTAAACCACAGTTTAATTCAGCTTTTTTGCCTCAAATTCAAATCCATGCCCCTAGCAGAATCGATCGCGTTTTGATCCGTGAAATCAACTCAATCAAAGGCGTTTTGATCTCTCGTTTTGCGTTTCTATGATTTGGGAGAAAATTGAAGGGTGTGTGGATTTGGGGGAAAGTTGGAGGTTTTGGTTTCTGCGTTGTTTCTGCTTTTGGCGTCTATATATATGGCGCGTGAACATCACTTGTGGGCCTGTTATAACCCGGTTCCTACCCGGATTTTGACCCGCGAGAATTTACTCATTTTGCTATATTTTGTAATGTAGTCCCTGGTCTATATTATAGCCATAATATAGACGGTCACTCCAGAGACCAACTCTTATAAAATCTTTAATTCTAGGTATTAAGATTATAACTTGTAGTTCAATATTGTGTAGTTTAAGAAACAAGACGATGGATGGTCGTGTGGCTACTACACTATGTTGTATGCTACCCATTTAATCCGAATGTTACAGCCCAACAACTTAACCGTCCATACCGTAAGCTTCATTTTGCTCTACATTTTTCATCTAAGTCTAATTAACATTCCTTGTTCATTAATTTACACTTTTTTTTTCCACTGTAGCTTTTGCCTAAGGATGTCATTCCTTACACAATTGGGGAGGTTAAGGTCGTGCGGAATAACCTAGCTCAATACCTTGTGTCCATCCGCTCGAATGTCATTGGGAATTCCATCATATAAACCTATGAATAAGGTGCAATGCTTGTATTTCTTGTTAGACATTATATTCCGTTCATGGTTGGTTCTTTTGTGAGCGGCATAGCTAGTTCATCAAGCCGTTTCCCGTGTCTTCTGTTTGCTAGCATAGACACCTTCTTGTAGTCTTTTGAAGGCATGTGTATGGCCTGGTCTATTAAACGATACTAATTGTAGCCATTTTACCATATTATACTTCCGTTACCGGAACTACATTATGATTCTATTTCCTTTCTCGAAACATAATTATGTTGCACATTAATTCTGAAAAAGGATTTTCATACCATAGACAGTCGCGAACACCGAACAACTACCATCATCCGGAACATATCAAATTTTGGAGGGAAATAAAATTTGAAAAGTGACGCCGTTTTGTCACAGCTTCCTCGTCCGGAAGGTGAATGAAATAACCTATTTTAAAAGTGCCACCTTCAGTACGTTCCTGCATCGGAAGTGACGCGTTGCATGTCTACTTCCTCATTAGGAACCGTACAAAAACAACTCTGATTCCGTTATTGGAACCATAGATATGTTCACATGCTTCGGCCAGCGGAAATACCTTAAGCCAAGAGCACACTATCCTACTTCCGTAACTGGAACATTTATTCACGAATTTCTTATGTTTCCACTTCCTTAACCGGAACATACAAATGTCAACCGCGCTTCATGTCTACTTCCTGAATAGGAACCAATAAAAAACATATCTGCTTCAACCATTGGAACCATCAATATGTTCACATGCTTAGGACATCGGAACTAACTCAAGCAAAGAGCACACTATCCATCTTCCGTAACCGTAATATATATTCACGATTTCCACATGTTTCCCCTTCCTCAACCGGGACGGAAAATGTCAACCGCAATTCCAGTCAACTTCTGCAATCGAAAGCTACCATACGCCGTTTTCTACAGACGAGACCACGGCGTTCCAGACCGCCGCGTTTCTGCAACCATCGTCCTTATTCCCAATTCACTTCCGCGACCGGAACATATCAAACGCCGTATCTTGATGACACAACCACGGCGTTTCAGACCGCGGCATATACTTTACCAATCAGCGGCGGTTTGCCGAAACGCCGTGAACTGTCCCGCCTTATCCGCGGCGTGACCCTCAACAGCGGCTTGAACCGCCGCGGTAGGGGGGATAAACCGCCGCGGTTCCGCTTCCCGTCCAGTAGTGTTTTAGTTTTGATTGTATTTATTTGGAATTGTCTCTCAATCACACCATAATTTTATTCTTTTACTATTTTTAATTATATTATTTTACGATTTTGTTTGATTCTATATTTATCATTCTTATTCAATTAGACCTGTTTTCGTAATAATTTCATGATTTTCAGTTGAGTTAAATTGATTTGGTTAATTATGTAATTTTTGTTCATTCAATTAAATTGAATTTTGATATATGTTCTACCCACATTTATATTTTTCACTATTTCATTATTATATATTTTTGCTATATGTTGAATTTCACTATTTTTTTGATTAATTAAAATACAAACTTCCTCTAATGATACGAGTATAAATGGAAAACTAGTTTAATTAGAAATTATTCTCTTACCAAGAGTTTTCCTATAAATATGTGTTTTAATTCTAGTAAGATTTTATTTATTTTCCATAATAGTTATAGAATTAGATCTATTATTTCCAGATTAATGTTAGGATTGTGATTTTATTTGAGTTTATAAATATATGCCTCAGCCTTGTAATTTGAAGACAGAGATTTATTATAATATAAAAAAGAAGGTTTTCCGGATTAATTGGCAGTTGTTCAATTTCAAGATTCAGTTGAGTCGCCCATGACATGTGTTCGTGGTTTCTAGTGAATTGCCTGACAGCTGTTTAAGCGATTTTCATATCCCAAAAGCAATTTATATATATTCCGCTGCAACAACGTGAATTACCAAGAAAATACGTATCATCTAATTAGCTTTCGGTCCCTTGTAATCAAAATTAGATCCCTCCCTTGTAATTCAATACAAATTCATGATATTAAATTTGACGACAAGATTTTGCTATCATGATTACGGATTTTCAACAAGGAGCTAATTCGAACGGTTTCTTTTTCTGAGCATGAAAGTTTTGACCAATTTACTGTCTTGTGCAACCTTATATTTGAATCTTTATAGTTCAACTTTTTTGTCATTATCCTGGATTGTGAGGTAGGTCTTTTGGCTGTTACATCAACGGATGAAGTTTAACGACGATGTTATTGGTTCATGTCCCGGCTTCAACAAAATATCCAGTTGCTCTTCCAGGACTCCCTCGAGGATGGCAATTGACTGATAATAAACCCACAATAGCAAGTCTTAAACATTCAACATACGTAAAGCAGTTATTCTGTAAGAACCTGAATTGGCTTAAAGCTCTATAGAAAAACCAACTCATCAGGTAAAGATACTCCAAGAGAACCCAAATGACGTTCCAGATCATCGGATGTAGTTTCCAATTCAAGAGAGTGTGCGTCTTCTGCAGGAGCAGTTCCGGGAAGAGGGATTGCTAGAGAGAGGCGGCGGTGGAGCTCAGCCGTGAGTTGGTGGCGAGGAAGATCTTGTCTACGGCAGCTAAAGCATTGACGACGGTATGTTTCTCAAGCATGAATGTTTGGGGTAAAAAAAATCAAGCTTTTCTTGTCTCTGAGATCCTGTTTTTTGATTTTCTTAACCCAAAATGCAAGCTTTTCAAAAATCAAGCTTGAGATCCTGTCTCTCTGGTTTCTCTGAAAAGATTAAAATGCAACCATCATACCACTGAATTCACAACCCCCACACATTAAATCTTAACTGCTTGATATCTTTTGTGTGTGTGTGTGTGCGTGGACACACTCCATTCTTAAGGGATAATTGTCAAGAACTATAGTATAGAGGTTCTTGAAATGGGATTTTAATTGAAAACAAATAAAACTCCAAAACATTCAAGAGGTTCTTGCATAGATCCAAACCTTGGAGCTCGACCCGACATGTCATTCTGAAATGGTTTCCTCATAGCATAATCTTACGATGTTCACCCATGGCCCTGTTTGCAGCCTCCACATTGGAAGGCATTCATCATAATTAAGATGCATTCTCAATAACAGACGATCTATGTCAAGAGAGAATGAAAATTAGGTGGTAAATTCACTGTCAACATTTCACTTTGATATGGTTTGCTCGAACCATAATCTTCAAGAGTTTCACCCTTAGCAGCCTGCACATTGAAAGATATACATCAGATTGACTCACAGTTAATGTGAGGATCTATGTACATCTACCCTCATTAACAGAGGATCTATGTCGGTTATGTTGTAACTCACAGTTATCATTTCATTCCGATATGGTTTCTTCGAACCATAATCTTCAAGGTGTTCACCCCTGACTCTTTTAGCAGCCTGCACACAACCAAGATTTTCATTCACAGCTGGCCCCTCAGCAGGTACTATGGACTCCTAAAAACATCATTGTCAAAGCCAAGGGAAGAAAATATATTGAAATACCAACAGAATAAATGAGTCCAAATCACACCTTAGCTATTCTTCTGGGTCGTCCGTAAGCCCTAGAATCCTCAGATATTACCCTCTCATAAGTCAAATGTAATCGGCTGGAATCATAGTGGTCTGATGCGGAAACCCTGGATCTCATAGTGTGCAAAGGTTTCGGTTGTTTCCCACTGATATGCATTATAGAGATGAGATTGGTTATGTCCAGAAACTTGATCTGAGCTCCAATGCGAAGCCTTCTGATCAACGTCTCAGCTCTCATAACCACATGCTCTTTTTACATAACTTCGTGAATATTAGTTGAACCTCGTGCCTGATATATATCATGCTGATAATAACTATCAGGATGATCAGATCCACGTGCCCTTTTAAACCTTGAACCATCTTCTCAGAGTTTTGAGGGCGTATCCTTGAGTCAAACCGATAACCCTGCAATAGTATGGATCAGTTGGTCTGTACAATGTCCTCCCATATATACGTGTTCACACATACTCAAGGAGACGACACATATCAAAGTAATCCATAAGTTTATGCTTTCAGGGTGAATCCAGTTACTAGACCTATAAAGAGCTCAATCCTGTTTCAAAATTAACTGTAACTCGAAATGAGGCACCAAGGCACAAGCGACACTCTAACTACACATAGTAGGGTCAAAATTTTAGAATTACTGGAAATGAAGGATTATCCATAATTCAGCAACCCAAAAATAGTGAAGATGTGCCTGTTCGAATCCTAGTTCCCTTGAGGAAAACATTCCGACAAAATATCACTGTGATACTAGCAATTTGGCAGTAATATCAAACAACAGCACACACTCCAATTTCTAACAATTGATGAATCAAACTGTACATATCTTGGAATGATCAGTATTACAAAAAAGGGAATGTCCATAAATCTTTGATAATTTCAACTTACAGGGGGTGAACTATGATGCCTCGGACCCAAGGAAACTTCTGGTAAGTGGTTGTAAACAGGCTCTTCAGCATAGTATGAAAGTCCTCCTGTTCAGATGCAAAACAAGTGGTGAGAAACTTAAGTCAGAAAAGTTCACGGAGATCCAAGAATGCCATATTTTTTCATACTACAAGCATTTAATAGCTAATCTAACAGCTCTTATAACTTGTGTCAAATTTATTGTGAATACGCCCATATCATAGTTACCCATATGAGCAGACTAAGCTTATACAGCATTTTCAGTTTTTGTTCCTCCAAATTCTATAAAGCCACAAAATAAGTGGGTGCTTTTTGTTACATATAGAACTTGACCATTACTTCAGAAACATTCAGCAACCAGCATAAACAATAATTCAGTGACAAAAACATTATATAACTCACCAATGTCTATACAAAATCTGTGGCTAAAAAATTAAACTGTGACAAATATCAAATACCAACCTAGCATTTTGAGTCTAGACAAACTAAGTTTGAGGATGTGATAGGACAACAAAAGGGAACATAAAAACACCGTTTTTCTATTGAGGCGCGAGCAGATAGTTACGAATGCAAAAGGCCTGGAACATCCAACAATTAGCATGCAGACATGAGCTCTACAGCCAATGACCCAAATATACTTCATATAACTCACAAATGTGTGTGGTTGCACCATATAACTGAAAGGGAAAATATCAAGTACTATCCAAGACAAAAAAAAAAAAAGGAACATATAAGCATCATTTTTTATTGAAGCATAGTTACGAATGCAAAACTAGAACAGGATAATTTCTTAATAGAATTTAGCTTTAAGAACGTCTCTCAAAAGGGTTTCACATCAATCCCGTAGTGTGTTATTGATAAAGATTAATCCATGTTTAAGCAATATTTTCCTCTAATAGTTATGTGGGTGATATGAAAAGATACAAATACAGAAAGGTGTTTCCTTGAACTAAACAGAACTGATCCAATGTGTAAACAAAACCAGAGAGAGTTCCAAATAATTTAGATTAAGACATCACGTGTAAGAAAAAATAACTTCTAGCTCACCATTGACTCCCGCGGTGGCGACATGAGACCCGAATGGACCAGGGGAGATTGTTTCTCTGGTGAGAAACCGGCATATTCCTAAATAAATAAAGAACCACTTCCTGAGGATTTGTCCTCTGGGGAACTATGTTTGGCCATTTCCATATGATGAATGCCAAGCTCATGGTTTGTATCAGCAGCAGAGGATTCTTGGTAAGTTGATCTTTTACTTACAGCTTCTCTAAGATCAGGAGCCCTTTCCTTCTCTTGTTTAGTGCTACCACAAGAATCTTGCTTAAGTCCACTACCAGGATCGTGCGGGGTGCCGTTAGAGCGCCCTGGGGTGCCGCTTTAACACCCTGGTCTCCAAGTTTCCTTTAATTCTACATTTGCTGATTTCTTGTCCTTCAGTCGCCTGTGGCAAAACCACCCAGCAACTCAGACCACGACAAACATAGGAATCAGCTCCCACTAAAAGTAATATGAAATTATGAATGCATGATCAATTTTTTATTCTTGCCACTTAATAGAATATATGTGCAAAAATAACAACAGCAAACTGAATGGAGGCATAAACCTGTCCTAATAGGATGAGGTTCTACATCTTTCGAATAAAACCAATCTCAGCACCTAAAGGCCAAAACTATAAATTACTACACAGAAAATCTCATGACCTGCATATCATTGCATTGGAAAACTTGATAGGTGTTCTCTTTAACAAATTTACTATCAACTAGGATTTACCAGGAACTCTCAAAATGTACAATTCAATGTAAGAGGTAATTAAGTTTACCCAGAATTATATTTAATCTTTTATCTTCAGCCCAGCATCTCAAAGATTCAGACACATGCAAACTCAGCAGTATTTACAATCAAATTACTGTTTCATTTAAAGCAATTACCAAGTTTAGAGTTCAGCCTACAGAAAAATGAAAGAGGGAATGCAAAAAGTCCTAGAGGGAGATGATGACAGTCTGAAGTTGGTGCCCAATCCTAACATTTACTAGAGTAAATTTAACAGGTGCAAATGTGTGCACTGTTTTGAGGGAAAGGGGGAGGGTTGTAACATTACCTGCATTTCTACTTGTCTTGATGATGATATAGCATACCACAATAGTCCACTGATGCTCCAATCAGGATAACAAGCATCGGGAGATGTAACTGGAAATAGTAGCTTCACCACCTCAATGCGACCTAGGAACGCTGCATGCTCTATTGGTTTGAAACTAAGCTGTTTAAGAATCACAGTTAGAATCTGAGATAGTACAAGTATCACTAAACTACCATTAAATCCCATTTCAACAAATATTTTGATGCCACTGCTGCTTTTATTATTAATTTACAAGAGGGGAATGTATGAAGGGAAAACTAGTTCATGTTATTCAAGATGCTTTTAGTCATTCTAAAAACTGCAAATACTATTTCAACAGTAATTGAAAATCTCAACAAGATGCTACACTTGATAGATAAGGTAACTCACAGCATCTATCACGTTAGGGTCTGCACCAGCTTTCAGCAAACCCTAATGAACCCTTCATCGCATTGACTGGCAGCTGATGAAAGAGGTGAAGCCAGATGAGAAAGTGTAGTAGGATTTGCACCTGCCTGCATTAGAAAAATTCTAAGATTCAACAACAAACCAGAATTCCAATAGACAGCAAATAATGTGCATATTTCTGCTATCCTCAAGAGTGCAAAATATTCAGTGAAAGTTTTCTGACATATCTCCTGTCAAAGTGGTTGAAGGGTGAACAACATTCCATTATTATATCCATCAAAATGGTAGGTCAATGAGCTGGTCAGAACTGGACTAACAGAAGATGCAACCAGCTATAGAACTTTATTCAAAAACTTATTCCGAAGTTCTAACATGTAATTCTCAGATTATCTGATTTCCTCCGCATTAGTGTTACTTCTTTATTTAATAGTGATTTATAGCAACACAGAATTTGAAGTCTTAGAGCAGTTCTAGAAAGTAAAGTGTAGTGACATAGAATATCTGAGAGGCATTGATGTCATATTGGCAAACCATAGAATCTAAATTAGCAAACAAGAAAAAAAAACTACACCTTCACTAGCAACTCCAAGCACTCAATGGACGACAAAGCAGCTGCCGTTTCAAAAAATAGAGACGTACCCACTGATGAATTGAGAGGATTTGGCTGCACCAGAAAAGTCAGATGTTATCCAACTATACTCAGCAACTTGTAGAAAAATCCCAGGGCTCAAGAGCAAAAAAATTTATAAATGGTTCCAGACAGCAATTAATCAATGAGATTAAACAGTGTCACATTAACAATCCTCTAAAGCATCAGAAATCCCAAAGAATGAACCAATTCCTTGCAGCAATTAGATAGTCCGATAGAATATCTATAAATGTATAAACACATGAAACCAAAAAGTTTGCATGGTTGCACCACACTTACATTTGCCTTAAGTTCCAATAAGCACTATAAGTTTCGCACCTGCCATATGCTACAGCGTAATGCAGTGGCGTTACCGGGTAAGAATCAGCATGCAAATCAGCCCCTTTGGATACCAACAAACTGATAATCTCCATAGACCCTGAGGAAAGCATTGAGGTAACTAGTAAGTAACACACAAAAAAGTCACTGCTCTGACAACAAAGGTTTACAAACCTATTTTAGTAGCTTCCATATGCAATGGAGTTTCACCATTAGTAGAAGTCCTGGTAACATCTGCACCATTCTCAATAAGAAAGAGTGCAGTCTCCCGGATGCTTTCACATATGGCTGTAAACAAAGGCGTTTCCCCTACACACCAAAACTGAACTCAAAAGTCATAAATACCTAGAAATCGAAGCATTTTTCCCAACTGCTAAAAGACCAAAAGGAGAAATCAAATACTCCAGTACCTTCTTCATCAATTTCATTGATGTCACATTTGTTAATCTTAATTAGAAACTCGCATTCTTTAGCCGTCCCTGTAGCAGTGGCCTGGTGAAGAGGGCTAGCACCATCCGCTGACAGAATAACGCAATCCCTTTCAGCATGTATATAGAGATTGGATATATGCTGTAATATAAATGACAGAATAATGTAAAAGAACACAGAATGAGAAAAAACCATCCCTTTTCATTAATGTGAAACTAAGGATGAAACTGATATTCAAATGCAATCTACTGAGCTTCAAAAGCTATATAAACTAGTGTCAAAAAATGATCTTTACATCAAAACTCTCAAACCTACTACAGTTGTTGGGCCTAAAGCAGTATATATCAACATGATACAAAATTTGAGTCATACCAGAAAGGCAGAAACTAATCAAAAGGAACGAGGATTTTGGAATTGAGCTGTGAAGAAGGATGTGTGCAGGACCCATGGATATTCTCAGGTCGTGATCTAGGCCCGACTTTGATCCCGCTGATGAAGGGATGTTGAAGCAGCGACTTAGCCGTTCCTCTGTCCAAGGGCATTCTCTTCAGACATGAGTGCAGAAAGGTGCTGGCCTCAGGTGACAAATCAGCTGGAATTTTGGGCCCGCCATCAGGCTCCTTAATCTTGCTTAAAACATTGCAGTCGTAGCTGTCCCAAGCAGGATGGCCAGTCAACATTTCAAGCACCATGATTCCGAGGGACCAAATGTCACAGGGAGGCTCCTGTATACAATCCTCGTAGAAAGATTCTGGAGACATGAACCATAGGGTTCCGTGCCAGTTGGGATTGGAACTCCTCTTCTGCCTGTCAGCCGTGGCCCCTTTGGCGACCCCAAAATCACAGATTTTAGCCTGCAAAAATTCGTCAAGCAGAACATTCTCATGTTTCAAATCACAATGTACAAAGCCAGCTTCGTGAATTCTTAACAGTGCCTCGACAATTGATCTGGTGTATCGCTTGACCTCCGGCTCCGGGATCCCCCTGCCTCTGGTTTGATCGCGTTTGTCGGCTAGGGTTCCGCCAGAGCAGTATTCGAGGAGAATGTTATAGATCTGGGTGCCACCGGTCTTCCGTGTAGTCTCCGCACCATAGCACTGGACAATACCGGAAAAACCTGAAAAATTATCCAAGAGAGGTCGGCTGATTTTACGGCGATTTTGCTCGGAAATCGAGTTGGGATCCTTCTTAATGAAAAGGAAGATGGAGCGCCTCTTTTGCGGGATGCGGCGAACACAGAGCCGAAACTCCCTTGGCCCAGCAATTCTCCTCGCCTCCAGTATCTTCCATCGCCAAGAAATCCAACGGAGCTATCTTCACGGCGGCGCTTCTCTGCAGCGGCGCCGCTATCCTCACGGCGGCGCTTTGCACCAAGGCCAAGGCATTGGAAATTCTACCACAACCAGTATCGGAGGCATTGGAAACATTCTACAGACTCAGCAAAGCAAAGCAATTCGAGAAGCATATATTATTCCATGCAATATTCCGAGTACCATGGATATTTGCGTGGAGTTTTCAGATAAGACAGATTCATGAAGGTTTGCCTTGCTCACTCATAAGGCAGTTCAAGATAAAATGGTGGAGCAACTACAAAGTCCAGTTTTGTTCAACAGAAGCGGTGGCCCATTATCTTAAAACAGGAGAAAAATTAAGAATTCAACTCAGTCCAGAAGACAGCTCAATCAAAGGAGGCCCAATTCAACAAGCCCTAAGTATTCAGACCAACAGCAAAAGCCCAGTTCAGCAAACAATCAGCATTCAGCCATCATCTACTCAACAACAACGATCAACTCAACAGCTAAGGATTTTACCTGCAACATTAAGAACAAGTCAAGAAGAAGAAGATTTCAAAAAATTTTACCAGATGTTCAAGCAAATGAAGGAAACAGAAGTAAAACAAGAAGACAGTCAAGAT
This sequence comes from Sherardia arvensis, assembly GCA_948330725.1. Lineage (NCBI taxonomy): Eukaryota > Viridiplantae > Streptophyta > Magnoliopsida > Gentianales > Rubiaceae > Sherardia > Sherardia arvensis. Next base: position 30,788,102 of record OX415239.1, read on the forward strand.
GAAGATCCATTCGGAGGCCCATTAGCCCAAGATCCATACGAGCTATAATTCAACAAGAAGCAGCCCAATACAGGATTCAATTAATGGAGAGCAGATTCCAAAGTGATAAAATTCAACAGACCGGAGCAAATGGAGGGACCAGACACCCATTTCAAGTTCAACAATTAAAGGAGTGCAGATTCCAAAAGAGCTACTATTCAACAGACCGGAGCAAGTGGAGGGACCAGACGCCCACTTCAGAAGACCATTTCAGATTCAACATAATTAAAAGATGAAATTATTGGAGCAACAAGCCAACGTGGAGGGCCCATTTCAACACTACAGATTCAAGGAGTGCTATTATTGAAGAAACAAGCCAACGTGGGGGGGCCATTAATCACTACTGATTCATCATTACACCTGAATAGTATTAGTAAGAATTTCCTATAAATAGATTAGCTTTCATTGAGAAGGAGGCATGCTGATTTCAGCCCCTTCTTATTCTCTACAATCCCAATCTTGAGTTCATAGAACTTCCCAAGCCTTGTACCCAAGCCAAGCCTTGTAAACAACCATTCCCATGTACTCTTCTCTCTCTCATTAAGCCTTTATTCAATACAAGAAATTATTCAAGGTACTGATTTTCTCATGGTTTTTTTTATTCAAGGTTCTCTCTCTCATTAAGACTTTGTTTTTATATATATATATATATATATATATATATATATATATATATATATATATACTATGTCATTAATTACCCTAAATTTTATTTGATGTACACAAGTTATGTTTATTTACTGTTCATTAAGTTTTATTTTATTTTTCAAATTCAATAAGATTACAATTTTTAATCATGATTAAGCTAATTAATCATCACTTAATCAAGATTAGTAAAAATTAATTACACTTAATTAACGTTTTTATGGTATCAGAGCCAAAAACAGCGGGGGGGTATATCATGATTATTAGTACACTTTTTTATCATATTATCTTATCATTTCCAGTAATATTTAGAGTAACAATTAGGTTTGATGCACTTAACTTTGGTAAACATCTTTAGCCTATAAGACGGTTGGTCAGCCTAGTTTTATGGTGGTCCAGGCAAGGTGTAGATGTGTTCCAGTTATGTGTAAGAAGATCTAATTTGTACAATAAATATTACAGTTAAAGATAAGATATTATGACAGAAAAGGTTAGGAGGTTTTTATTCGGAGGATCTAGTTCTTCGAATTCATCATCTCATCCATCATGTAGCATATTACAAAGTCATGAAATACAGCAAGTATTACCCAGTCAAACTATAAATTCAATTTATCAACATGGAATATTAGAGTTTAGTAAAGCATACTCGATTAAAATTCATGAAGAAATACTCCCAATGCATCAAGAATTTCAATCTATAAAATTACTTTCACAAGAAGCTATTAAGAAATATAAGACTCAAAATTATAGATTTTTACATTTTGGTTTAATACAAATAGCTTTGCACCCATTAATAAGATTAGGAATAGATACCCCAATATTTATGGCTTTAAGAGATGATAGGCTAGTTGAATATAAAGATTCGATATTAGCAATGATTCAAACTAATATTTGTAATGGAACAATACGATTTGATTGTATTCCAAATTATTCTGTTAGTTTAACAGATCCAAACATCATGAATTCATTAAAATTAGATATTCAATTAAAACAAGACAAGATAATGCATGAGACAGAACATTTTGTATTAATATATAGAGTATATTTTAAATTAATGAAATCCATGATTCCAACTGCATTAAAATTAAACCCAACAGAAAAAGAAGAATCAGTCTATGTTACTACAAATTCAGATAATACAAGAATAGAAACTCCAAAGCTATTAAAATGGAATGAAATAACTATTCCTGATGAAATAATAGCTGAAAGACCAGTAAGTATACAAAGAAATTTAAAATTAATAGAACCTTCAACTATAGAAGAACAGAAAGATGGAAAAGTATTAATAAAATTTAAAAGGTCTATGTCTAGTAGGTCTATGTCCAGTAGATATGCAGAAACACATAGGTCCTCATTAGATCAATCTAGCAACTATCAGTTACCTAGACATTCAATATCTGATTTTCATGAGTCAAAACTTAGATTTTCAACTCCATTACCGGAAGTAATTCCGGATACTACCTCTTCAATAGGATCACCGACTTATAGCCAAATGCGAAATTCAGAATTAAATATGATAAATAGTGATGAAGAATTTTTAATAGATAAACAAGCATTAAACAAAGATTATTATAGTTCAGAGAATATTAATCATAGAAAATGGTTTGAGAATTTAGATATTCAAATTAGGGAAAATTTAAAACAAGAATTTTATAAAGAATTAAAAGAAAAAAGATTAAAAAAATGAAATTCTTTATATGGTTATCATACTACCTACCAAAAGAAAGATTAGTAAATTCAGATCATATAGAAGAAATTCCATTCATTAATGTACAAACTAATTTATATAAAAAATGGAACTTACAGAATAATAATACTATTGTAACCTCTATTCACCCCCCTTTAAAAAATATCAGCATTAATTTAGAAGGTGATGTTATAACAGCATCTCCTTTTAAGCTAGGAAAAGAAGGAACTGAGCCTGCAACTGTAGAAGATATTAAAAAAGTATATCAACAAAATAATTATACAAATCAAATATTACATACTATATCTAATCAAGTAGATTTAATTTCAACTAAGCTAGATAATAAACAAGAAGGATTCCCAAGAGAAATTTCAAAACCTCATTTTCAATTTTCTTCATTTCCTAAACACCTGGAAAATTCAATGTCATTAGTTCAGAGAGATAAACCTAGTACATCTCAAAACATAGGAGTAATTTCGCAAATAAATTCAGAATATTCAAGTAATTCAGAATATTCTTCAGAATCTGAAGAAGAAGAGATAGAAAATCAGATAGAAGCAATAGAACAACAATTTGAAAATTACCCAGAAGAGAAACCACAATTACAAATTAATAGAATAAAAAACCCTAGATCAAATAGAACTTGGGTAAATAATAGAACAAAAAATTACTATCCCAGACCTACGCCTCCAGATATTCAATATGAAGAGCAGAATAATACATTAAATAGCTATGATGGATCATCTTTATATCAATGGAACATAGATGGAAAGTCTGAATATCAAATATTAAATATATTACAAGAAATGGGTATGGCTAGGATGGCATACAAAGCCAAAACCACACATTCAGAACCTCTGATTGTTGGATTTCTAGTAACAGGTTTTACGGGTCAGCTGAAAGGCTGGTGGGATAATCACTTAACAATAGAAGATAAACAAGCCATTATTAATCATGAAATAGAAGAAGTAAAAGAAGAAAGTAATGAAATACAATATGTAATGGTTCAAGATGGTTCAGCTTATTTAATATATGTCATATCTATGTACTTTATTGGAAATCCAGAAGAAGAATTAACTAGTAATAAAATATGTTTAACTAATTTAAGATGTCCGTCTCTTACAGATTTCAAATGGTATAAGGATTTATTTTTAACACAAGTATTAAGACGAACAGACTCAAATGCAGCATTTTGGAAAGAAAAATTTATTACAGGATTACCAAATCTATTTTCACAAAGAATAATCACTAAACCATGGCTTGTTTGGTAAGAAAAATTTATCACAAAGATTACCAAGATGATTATTCTTTGTGAAAATAGATTTGGTAATCCTGTAATAAATTTTTCTTTCCAAAATGCTGCATTTGAGTCTGTTCGTCTTAATACTTGTGTTAAAAATAAATCCTTATACCATTTGAAATCTGTAAGAGACGGACATCTTAAATTAGTTAAACATATTTTATTACTAGTTAATTCTTCTTCTGGATTTCCAATAAAGTACATAGATATGACATATATTAAATAAGCTGAACCATCTTGAACCATTACATATTGTATTTCATTACTTTCTTCTTTTACTTCTTCTATTTCATGATTAATAATGGCTTGTTTATCTTCTATTGTTAAGTGATTATCCCACCAGCCTTTCAGCTGACCCGTAAAACCTGTTACTAGAAATCCAACAATCAGAGGTTCTGAATGTGTGGTTTTGGCTTTGTATGCCATCCTAGCCATACCCATTTCTTGTAATATATTTAATATTTGATATTCAGACTTTCCATCTATGTTCCATTGATATAAAGATGATCCATCATAGCTATTTAATGTATTATTCTGCTCTTCATATTGAATATCTGGAGGCGTAGGTCTGGGATAGTAATTTTTTGTTCTATTATTTACCCAAGTTCTATTTGATCTAGGGTTTTTTATTCTATTAATTTGTAATTGTGGTTTCTCTTCTGGGTAATTTTCAAATTGTTGTTCTATTGCTTCTATCTGATTTTCTATCTCTTCTTCTTCAGATTCTGAAGAATATTCTGAATTACTTGAATATTCTGAATTTATTTGCGAAATTACTCCTATGTTTTGAGATGTACTAGGTTTATCTCTCTGAACTAATGACATTGAATTTTCCAGGTGTTTAGGAAATGAAGAAACTTGAAAATGAGGTTTTGAAATTTCTCTTGGGAATCCTTCTTGTTTATTATCTAGCTTAGTTGAAATTAAATCTACTTGATTAGATATAGTATGTAATATTTGATTTGTATAATTATTTTGTTGATATACTTTTTTAATATCTTCTACAGTTGCAGGCTCAGTTCCTTCTTTTCCTAGCTTAAAAGGAGATGCTGTTATAACATCACCTTCTAAATTAATGCTGATATTTTTTAAAGGGGGGTGAATAGAGGTTACAATAGTATTATTATTCTGTAATTTCCATTTTTTATATAAATTAGTTTGTACATTAATGAATGGAATTTCTTCTATATGATCTGAATTTACTAATCTTTCTTTTTGTAGGTAGTATGATAACCATATAAAGAATTTCATTTTTTTAATCTTTTTTTCTTTTAATTCTTTATAAAATTCTTGTTTTAAATTTTCCCTAATTTGAATATCTAAATTCTCAAACCATTTTCTATGATTAATATTCTCTGAACTATAATAATCTTTGTTTAATGCTTGTTTATCTATTAAAAATTCTTCATCACTATTTATCATATTTAATTCTGAATTTCGCATTTGGCTATAAGTCGGTGATCCTATTGAAGAGGTAGTATCCGGAATTACTTCCGGTAATGGAGTTGAAAATCTAAGTTTTGACTCATGAAAATCAGATATTGAATGTCTAGGTAACTGATAGTTGCTAGATTGATCTAATGAGGACCTATGTGTTTCTGCATATCTACTGGACATAGACCTACTAGACATAGACCTTTTAAATTTTATTAATACTTTTCCATCTTTCTGTTCTTCTATAGTTGAAGGTTCTATTAATTTTAAATTTCTTTGTATACTTACTGGTCTTTCAGCTATTATTTCATCAGGAATAGTTATTTCATTCCATTTTAATAGCTTTGGAGTTTCTATTCTTGTATTATCTGAATTTGTAGTAACATAGACTGATTCTTCTTTTTCTGTTGGGTTTAATTTTAATGCAGTTGGAATCATGGATTTCATTAATTTAAAATATACTCTATATATTAATACAAAATGTTCTGTCTCATGCATTATCTTGTCTTGTTTTAATTGAATATCTAATTTTAATGAATTCATGATGTTTGGATCTGTTAAACTAACAGAATAATTTGGAATACAATCAAATCGTATTGTTCCATTACAAATATTAGTTTGAATCATTGCTAATATCGAATCTTTATATTCAACTAGCCTATCATCTCTTAAAGCCATAAATATTGGGGTATCTATTCCTAATCTTATTAATGGGTGCAAAGCTATTTGTATTAAACCAAAATGTAAAAATCTATAATTTTGAGTCTTATATTTCTTAATAGCTTCTTGTGAAAGTAATTTTATAGATTGAAATTCTTGATGCATTGGGAGTATTTCTTCATGAATTTTAATCGAGTATGCTTTACTAAACTCTAATATTCCATGTTGATAAATTGAATTTATAGTTTGACTGGGTAATACTTGCTGTATTTCATGACTTTGTAATATGCTACATGATGGATGAGATGATGAATTCGAAGAACTAGATCCTCCGAATAAAAACCTCCTAACCTTTTCTGTCATAATATCTTATCTTTAACTGTAATATTTATTGTACAAATTAGATCTTCTTACACATAACTGGAACACATCTACACCTTGCCTGGACCACCATAAAACTAGGCTGACCAACCGTCTTATAGGCTAAAGATGTTTACCAAAGTTAAGTGCATCAAACCTAATTGTTACTCTAAATATTACTGGAAATGATAAGATAATATGATAAAAAAGTGTACTAATAATCATGATATACCCCCCCGCTGTTTTTGGCTCTGATACCATAAAAACGTTAATTAAGTGTAATTAATTTTTACTAATCTTGATTAAGTGATGATTAATTAGCTTAATCATGATTAAAAATTGTAATCTTATTGAATTTGAAAAATAAAATAAAACTTAATGAACAGTAAATAAACATAACTTGTGTACATCAAATAAAATTTAGGGTAATTAATGACATAGTATATATATATATATATATATATATATATATATATATATATATATATATATATATATATATAAAAACAAAGTCTTAATGAGAGAGAGAACCTTGAATAAAAAAAACCATGAGAAAATCAGTACCTTGAATAATTTCTTGTATTGAATAAAGGCTTAATGAGAGAGAGAAGAGTACATGGGAATGGTTGTTTACAAGGCTTGGCTTGGGTACAAGGCTTGGGAAGTTCTATGAACTCAAGATTGGGATTGTAGAGAATAAGAAGGGGCTGAAATCAGCATGCCTCCTTCTCAATGAAAGCTAATCTATTTATAGGAAATTCTTACTAATACTATTCAGGTGTAATGATGAATCAGTAGTGATTAATGGCCCCCCCACGTTGGCTTGTTTCTTCAATAATAGCACTCCTTGAATCTGTAGTGTTGAAATGGGCCCTCCACGTTGGCTTGTTGCTCCAATAATTTCATCTTTTAATTATGTTGAATCTGAAATGGTCTTCTGAAGTGGGCGTCTGGTCCCTCCACTTGCTCCGGTCTGTTGAATAGTAGCTCTTTTGGAATCTGCACTCCTTTAATTGTTGAACTTGAAATGGGTGTCTGGTCCCTCCATTTGCTCCGGTCTGTTGAATTTTATCACTTTGGAATCTGCTCTCCATTAATTGAATCCTGTATTGGGCTGCTTCTTGTTGAATTATAGCTCGTATGGATCTTGGGCTAATGGGCCTCCGAATGGATCTTCATCTTGACTGTCTTCTTGTTTTACTTCTGTTTCCTTCATTTGCTTGAACATCTGGTAAAATTTTTTGAAATCTTCTTCTTCTTGACTTGTTCTTAATGTTGCAGGTAAAATCCTTAGCTGTTGAGTTGATCGCTGTTGTTGAGTAGATGATGGCTGAATGCTGATTGTTTGCTGAACTGGGCTTTTGCTGTTGGTCTGAATACTTAGGGCTTGTTGAATTGGGCCTCCTTTGATTGAGCTGTCTTCTGGACTGAGTTGAATTCTTAATTTTTCTCCTGTTTTAAGATAATGGGCCACCGCTTCTGTTGAACAAAACTGGACTTTGTAGTTGCTCCACCATTTTATCTTGAACTGCCTTATGAGTGAGCAAGGCAAACCTTCATGAATCTGTCTTATCTGAAAACTCCACGCAAATATCCATGGTACTCGGAATATTGCATGGAATAATATATGCTTCTCGAATTGCTTTGCTTTGCTGAGTCTGTAGAATGTTTCCAATGCCTCCGATACTGGTTTTGGTAGAATTTCTGCTGATGGTCCCAATTTGAGCCACCAATCTATGAACCAAATTGGAATTTCTCCGTCGAAGGATGAATGAAAATTGATGAACCATGAATGATCAAATGACCTAATATAAAATGTTCTATACCAGGCTTGCATATAATCTACATAGTTGAATGTTTGAGGGATATGACGAACTGTGAATGAAACTGGGGAATGTATATCTTTGAACTGGGTAGGCTGAAGAATATTTTTAATTTGGATTTTGGAAAAGTCTATTCTGTTGGGATCTGATCTATTTTTCATATGCTGAATATCAACTGACTGGGTGTCTATTAGAATCAATTCATAAAATTGTTGAGTTTTTTGAATATCATCTGCCATCCATTGACTTGTAGGTACAAAATGTTTGGATACAAAATTCTTTAACTGATGGACTTCTGGTTCTGTTTGAAAATGAGTAAGGAAAATATATTCTGGGTTTGGTTTATCAAAATAGGATGGGGTTTTTGGTTGTTGAGTGGAGGATTGTGTGCTAGGTTTAGGGAATATGGTGTAATTGGATGTTAAAACTGGTGTTTGAATCAACCTTGAATAAGGAGTCTGGGCAACTGTGGAATAAGTAAGAGGTGGAAAATCTGGAGTAGGTGTTTTAGGTGCTAATGGTCGTGGAATTTCATAATCTTTGGCTGTTTTTGAATTTGAGGATGCTGCTGTACTTGAATATTTACTCATGATTTCCTGTAAGGAATTCTCGAGTCAAAAAATCTGGAAGGGAGTTATCCTTTCCTTTAATGAATTCAATTTCAAAATCAAAAACTGATAATATTGCTTGCCATCTTGCAAAAATTTGTTTTGAAACTAAATTTTTTACATCTTTCTGTAAAATTTCTTTTGCTGATTTGCAATCAATTTTTAATAAAAACTTTTTATTATACAAATCATCTTGAAATTTTGAAATACATAAAACAATTGATAAAACTTCTTTTTTAACTGTTGAATAATTCATCTGTGCCCCAGTCCATAATCCCGAATGATACCTAACTATATTTTCTTTTTCTAAATGCAGTTGTTTTAATATACCTCCATATCCTAAGTTTGATGCATCTGTTTCTATTATCATAAACGCCAATGGGTGTGGAATTCCTAGACATGGTAATGATTTTGATTTTAATTTTACCTCTTTGACTATTTGTGTATGTTTATCTGTCCAAGGTGATGGATTAATTTTTAATCTGTCATATAAAGGCTTACAAATTATCCTTAATTTAGGGAAAAAGTCTGATATATAATTTAAACAACCTAAAAATCTTTGTAATTGATTTTTATCCTTTATTTCATCTGGAAACTTATCTGCAAATTCAATTGCTCTTTGTATTGGTTTAATTTTTCCTAAATGAATATCATGCCCTAAAAATCTAATTTTTGTTTGAAATAATTTCATTTTAGGTTCCGATATTACTAGACCATTTTTCTTTATAATATTTAGTAGTAAATTTAAGTGTTTAAAGTGACTATCTATTGAATCAGAATAAACTAATATATCATCTATGTATACTATTACAAATTTTGAGTAGGGATTAAATATATCATTCATAATCTTTTGAAATTCTGATGGTGCATTTTTTAATCCAAATGGCATAACATTCCATTCATATTGGCCAAATGGGACTACAAATGCTGTTTTATATTTATCTTTCTCATCTATTTGAATTTGCCAATATCCGGATTTTAAATCAAACTTTGAAAATACTCTTGCATTATATAATCTATTTAATAAATCTCTTTTGTTTGGAATAGGATATCTTATCCATTGTAGTACTTTATTTAATGGTTTGTAATTTATAACTAATCTAGGAACTCCTCTCTCTTTTTCTGCCTGTTTATTGACATAAAAAGCTGAGCAACTCCATGGAGATTTGCTTTCTCTAATTAGGTTTTTATCTAAATGACTTTGAATTTCTTGCTTACATAATTCTACTAATTCCGTGTTCATTTGAATTGGCCTAGCTTTGGTTGGAATATTCTGTTCATTGAATTCTTTCTCATATGGTAATGATACTATATGTTTTTTTCTATCCCAAAAGTCATTAGGATGATTTGAACATACTTGATTTTTAAATTCTTCTTCTAATTTTGAAATCTTTTGTTGTATTAAATTGTTATTAATTAGTTCTTCTATTTTTGAATAACTTAATTCTTCTTTTAAATATAAAATATTCTTTTGTTTAGTATTTAACAAACAAATCTTTCGATATATGGAGTTGGACTGTAATAAATTTAATTCTATCTGAGTAGGAGGATCAATAAATGGAAATAGTAATTTTGTTCCTAGTATTTTAGTGCTAATTCCTTGTTGAGTTTTCTTGAAAGGGGTAATCTGATATAAAAATGGATTTCCTAATACAGCATCATAAGACACATTTTCTAATATGAGAAATGAATGTTTAATACAATAATTATTGTTACATATAAACCCATTAGGTAGTTTTTTGTTTACTGTCATTGGAGTACCATTTGCTGCTGATAATCTTTCTTTAGTTTTAACAAGATACTTAGTGGGAATTATTCCATCTCTAATACATGATTGGTCTGCACCACTATCTAGTAATGCTATAACTGTGACACTAAAGTCTTCAACCCCTATAGTTACTAATGAGTACCATTTTTCCATATTAATCTTATTAATAGCACTAAAAAATTGATTATCTGTTGGAGTTTCTTCAGCTATACTTGTACTAGGCATATAATTTTGGCTTATGTTGCTTAATTTGAACTCTAAATCTAGATCCTTATCTTTTAACCTACTTAATTCTTTTTTTATTGAACTAACCTCTGTTTTTAGTTTATTAATTTCTGTTTTTAAATCATCTGCTTTTATTGGTTTTCTTTTTTCTATTTCAGTGTATTTTGTGATTGTTTTACTTAAACTAAATACTTCTTCTATTTGTGGTATTTTTGGTTTTTCTTCTTCTGTTACTAATTCTTTTAGTTTTTCTATGTAATCATTTTTATTTTCTGAATCTGCTATTTTATCAATAATGTCTAATAAAGTTTTTTTATTATTTTTTGTATTATTTAACATATTGATTGTTTGAATCTTACATTGGCACACATCTGAATTATCTGAACTATCTGATGCTGAATCATATTCTGTTTGTTCTATATCTGAGTTTTCTACTAATAATGATAATAATTTATTTCTTAGTTCTGTATCTTCTGAAAATAGTGAATTTATCTTTTTCTCTGTCTTACAGTGTGAAGCAGTGTGACCAAATTTCTTGCATTTATAACACTGAATATTTTTGTATTTATTGTTTCTTTTATATTTCTGTGTATTTTGATTTTTATTATAATTTTTATAATTATCTCTACTATTATATTTGTATTTTCTACTTTTTCTGAATATTCTTTTCTTTTCAGATGAAGGTGGTTTGATCCCCATTATTCCAAATTGTTGACAAAAAGTACCCATTTCTTTTCTTTCAGATCCATACTTATGTTGAATTTTTAAATCTTGGCATAATGTTAATGCTTCTTTCTTAATAAATGCAAATATCTGACCGAATGTTAATGCATCATAATTTATTTTGTCTGCTCCTAATGTTTTTTGTAAATTAGTGATTATTCTTTGTGAAAATAGATTTGGTAATCCTGTAATAAATTTTTCTTTCCAAAATGCTGCATTTGAGTCTGTTCGTCTTAATACTTGTGTTAAAAATAAATCCTTATACCATTTGAAATCTGTAAGAGACGGACATCTTAAAAGTTAAACATATTTTATTACTAGTTAATTCTTCTTCTGGATTTCCAATAAAGTACATAGATATGACATATATTAAATAAGCTGAACCATCTTGAACCATTACATATTGTATTTCATTACTTTCTTCTTTTACTTCTTCTATTTCATGATTAATAATGGCTTGTTTATCTTCTATTGTTAAGTGATTATCCCACCAGCCTTTCAGCTGATCCGTAAAACCTGTTACTAGAAATCCAACAATCAGAGGTTCTGAATGTGTGGTTTTGGCTTTGTATGCCATCCTAGCCATACCCATTTCTTGTAATATATTTAATATTTGATATTCAGACTTTCCATCTATGTTCCATTGATATAAAGATGATCCATCATAGCTATTTAATGTATTATTCTTCTCTTCATATTGAATATCTGGAGGCGTAAGTCTGGGATAGTAATTTTTTGTTCTATTATTTACCCAAGTTCTATTTGATCTAGGGTTTTTTATTCTATTAATTTGTAATTGTGGTTTCTCTTCTGGGTAATTTTCAAATTGTTGTTCTATTGCTTCTATCTGATTTTCTATCTCTTCTTCTTCAGATTCTGAAGAATATTCTGAATTACTTGAATATTCTGAATTTATTTGCGAAATTACTCCTATGTTTTGAGATGTACTAGGTTTATCTCTCTGAACTAATGACATTGAATTTTCCAGGTGTTTAGGAAATGAAGAAACTTGAAAATGAGGTTTTGAAATTTCTCTTGGGAATCCTTCTTGTTTATTATCTAGCTTAGTTGAAATTAAATCTACTTGATTAGATATAGTATGTAATATTTGATTTGTATAATTATTTTGTTGATATACTTTTTTAATATCTTCTACAGTTGCAGGCTCAGTTCCTTCTTTTCCTAGCTTAAAAGGAGATGCTGTTATAACATCACCTTCTAAATTAATGCTGATATTTTTTAAAGGGGGATGAATAGAGGTTACAATAGTATTATTATTCTGTAATTTCCATTTTTTATATAAATTAGTTTGTACATTAATGAATGGAATTTCTTCTATATGATCTGAATTTACTAATCTTTCTTTTTGTAGGTAGTATGATAACCATATAAAGAATTTCATTTTTTTAATCTTTTTTTCTTTTAATTCTTTATAAAATTCTTGTTTTAAATTTTCCCTAATTTGAATATCTAAATTCTCAAACCATTTTCTATGATTAATATTCTCTGAACTATAATAATCTTTGTTTAATGCTTGTTTATCTATTAAAAATTCTTCATCACTATTTATCATATTTAATTCTGAATTTTGCATTTGGCTATAAGTCGGTGATCCTATTGAAGAGGTAGTATCCGGAATTACTTCCGGTAATGGAGTTTAAAATCTAAGTTTTGACTCATGAAAATCAGATATTGAATGTCTAGGTAACTGATAGTTGCTAGATTGATCTAATGAGGACCTATGTGTTTCTGCATATCTACTGGACATAGACCTACTAGACATAGACCTTTTAAATTTTATTAATACTTTTCCATCTTTCTGTTCTTCTATAGTTGAAGGTTCTATTAATTTTAAATTTCTTTGTATACTTACTGGTCTTTCAGCTATTATTTCATCAGGAATAGTTATTTCATTCCATTTTAATAGCTTTGGAGTTTCTATTCTTGTATTATCTGAATTTGTAGTAACATAGACTGATTCTTCTTTTTCTGTTGGGTTTAATTTTAATGCAGTTGGAATCATGGATTTCATTAATTTAAAATATACTCTATATATTAATACAAAATGTTCTGTCTCATGCATTATCTTGTCTTGTTTTAATTGAATATCTAATTTTAATGAATTCATGATGTTTGGATCTGTTAAACTAAAAGAATAATTTGGAATACAATCAAATCGTATTGTTCCATTACAAATATTAGTTTGAATCATTGCTAATATCGAATCTTTATATTCAACTAGCCTATCATCTCTTAAAGCCATAAATATTGGGGTATCTATTCCTAATTTTATTAATGGGTGCAAAGCTATTTGTATTAAACCAAAATGTAAAAATCTATAATTTTGAGTCTTATATTTCTTAATAGCTTCTTGTGAAAGTAATTTTATAGATTGAAATTCTTGATGCATTGGGAGTATTTCTTCATGAATTTTAATCGAGTATGCTTTACTAAACTCTAATATTCCATGTTGATAAATTGAATTTATAGTTTGACTGGGTAATACTTGCTGTATTTCATGACTTTGTAATATGCTACATGATGGATGAGATGATGAATTCGAAGAACTAGATCCTCCGAATAAAAACCTCCTAACCTTTTCTGTCATAGTATCTTATCTTTAACTGTAATATTTATTGTACAAATTAGATCTTCTTACACATAACTGGAACACATCTACACCTTGCGTGGACCACCATAAAACTAGGCTGACCAACCGTCTTATAGGCTAAAGATGTTTACCAAAGTTAAGTGCATCAAACCTAATTGTTACTCTAAATATTACTGGAAATGATAAGATAATATGATAAAAAAGTGTACTAATAATCATGATATACCCCCCGCTGTTTTTGGCTCTGATACCATAATATATATATCATGATTATATATATATATATATATATATATATATAACAGAAAATGTTCAGGCTCTTGAAAGCTCTGCCATATCCAATTCTCCACTCAGCACCTCTCCATGTTGGGAACCTTTCGATATTAACATCTGAACATGCCTTGGCTATTTTAGTTCCTTTCACGTATCCATTAGGGAAGCATTCTACATAATCCAGTATCTCGGCTGCCTCACCTCCAAACATCTCTTTTTGTAACTTAACACAGCGCAAAAAGTCTCTTTCTTATCAATTGCAACCTAACATAATCATATAAGTTTTGCAACACCAACCATATCCATGTGTCTGCGGTGGCATTAGACCATTTTCTATCATGATATGATGGGATAATCAGACCATTTTCTATGCACTAAAAACAGAGTAAGAACTATCATCCCATTAACAAAAATGGTAAACAAATCATTTAACACTAATTTTTAAAAATAATGAAGTTCATGATACTAATAAAATAGCCACAAAGTGAATATTAGGGATAGTATTAGTAACTGAGGATGATAGCAAAATGAAAGTGATACATAATATACACAAGTCTAAATGCATTACCACTTCAAAGTCAGTTTCAAGAAGAACATTGAACACAAAAGAGGGCATAAGCTCACAAAAGATCAACAGTTTCTGCTGAAAGGCTAAAATATAAAGTTCATGAGTTCATATAAGTTCAGAAAATATGCAAATGAATTCCATGCCCTTCGGTAGGCTAGAACTGAAGGATAAAAATAACCATAAAACTCTACCAAATTATAATAATATGATAAGTATACATGAAATGCAAAACTGAATCATATCAAGGAAAGGAAAGATACACGAACCTTTTTCATATGAAAGAAAATGAGGGACCACCATTGCCTTCTGATGCAGGTTTTGGAAGTATTTCGATTTTGTTGATTCTGTGATGCAAACGACGACATAGTAAGTAAAAGAAGCCAAACAAATCATAGTAAACTGTTGGAAAAGCACAATATATATAAATAAGCAATGACGTATTTAATAGAGTACACCATCCTGATTTTGGCTAATGAACTGGGGTTGATTAATGACACCAAATAAACATCTCCGATTCTACATAAGATCAGAGAAAGTACGTTTTAAAACGAAACTACTTCTTCACATATAATTTATTGGGGATAAGAAGTAAATCATAATATGTAAAGCTACTTCACATCCCACATGATACAATTTATAGAGACATTTGACCAACACAATTGTCATCGATTCGCAAAAGAGGTTTTGAAGAAATGGATGTATACTATAGTCCACTGATCTTTGCACCACTGAACGTAAGCCGGAGTTGGCCTCTTCTTCTCGTTATCCCCTTTCTTCTTCCCTTTCTTGTCTTGATCCTTGTCCATCATACCTTGAAACATAGGAAGGTTCTGGAAAAACAAAATCAAAATCCAATTTCAAAAATAGTCAGAAAGCACACCATGCTGCAATTAGTACAATTGGGGAGATCATGCCAATTTCATATTAAACTCCTTGACCTTCTGCAGCTTCTTGAACTCCATCTGAATCTTCTCCTTCTCCTCCACCTCCCGCTTCAAGGCCTACTCCTTGACCTTCAAGAGCTCTTCCGCCTGCTGCTTCTCGAGGATCAACTGCTGGAGCTTCTCAGAAGTGTACTGAACTAAACCTTATAGAATGACGAGAATCCAAGAAGAACACTACAGAGTTGGATTTACCATACCTTATATTAAAGCACCATAAAAATCGCTGCTTCGAGCTTCAATCTCTTTCTATTCGTCTCTGTCAAAATATTAAAGCACCATAAAAATTGGGAATAATTTCAGATATTCAAAAACGATTCTGAAAAGTGAAACCTGAAGCAGCAACTTTACAGCCCAACTGCTACTGGTAAAATCCGTTATTAAGTTATGGTTGGTGGCGTCAGCGATTGTTGACCTCAGCAACAATCGATGCTCGGAGATGGTGGTGACGGTGCTTGCCAGAAAAATTGAGAAATAAATCGTGGGATGAGATCGCCATAAAACTGCAATTAACTGTTACGAGCAGTTTATGGGGGAGTTGAAGAGGAATTCGTGGGAGTGAAAGGAAGTAAATTTAACCGCGAAAGGTTGAAGGAGAGAATATAACAGGACGTAAATTTCTGTAAAAGCTGTAATTATATGAAAACAGTAAAGATAAATTATGGTAAAATAATGTAAATTAAGATAATACAAAAATCAAAGATAAAATTATCATATTTATTTATCTAACTTACTATATTAATCCCCTTAGCAAGTGCCAGTAAAATCAATATCAGTCGTTGGATTAGATCCAACGGCTGTGAGTTTTTACAGCATATCTTACCCCACAAATTGCAATCCTCTTTTTTATTTTCACATTTTCTATTTTTAGCCTTTTCCTTTTTAGTTATTTTCTCAGAAAACTCACAGGCAATCCCACGAGCAAACTCTCCACGGTAGTTCCACCCACGGCGGTTCCACTCACAGCAATTCTGCAGCAGTTCCACCCACGATCCCACTCTGCCCTCTAATTTCTTTTCATGTTCCCATCAACCCACTCCAATTTTTGGGCCAGTTTCCCTATAAATAGTCTAGCCATGCGATTGAAGTATATAGAGGGTGATTTGGTCAACAATTGACTCCTTTCTGACATGTCCATTGTGCACAACCTCCTCAAGTACAAGTTTGATCTCCAGTTTGATATTCAGGTCACTTATCCTGCCACAGTGCCGGAGCTCGAGCTGCCTCAGTTGGATGACAAAACTCAGAAGGTGAGAATTTTTTTCTGTTGTTGATTTCTTTTTATTTTGTTTACTTAAAGGTGATGATTTTGATGTTTTTTGTTTGTTTGTTTGAATTGATAGATGTATAGAGGGGGCAAGATATGCTTGAATGCGCACTTCAAGCCACAGTGGGCTAAGAACTGGTATGATTCTCTTAACTATGCTACCACTCTCATTCTGTATTTTTTCTACTTGTTTTGAAACTAATTCTCCGGCTGGAACGCAGTCACACTATCCAAGACGAAGAAGAAAGGCAGGAAGCATAAAGAGAACGTGGTGACTGCAATTAGAGAAGCGGCTAATAGTTATGAGTCAGGTGTACGTTTTCAATTTCGAGAACATGAGGAATCTCAAGTTCAAAGAGTTTAGAGACCGGCTCAATCCTCCAGCAGGTAATTTCATGTAGCTCTTTGGAGGAGAAGTAGTTGATGTTGCTGAATTTATGTTGGATTGTGGTGAAAATATGTTGTTTTTTGTTTAGCATATGCAATCTTTTTATATATTTAATATATGTTGTTAAATGCTGCAACTTTTAACATTTGCGAATGGATGCATCATAATTCTATATGTTGCATGATTTCAGTTTCTCTATTTGATGTAATCAAAGGCGATTGCACTCATAAAGAACCTGGAATAAATTTTGAATTGGTATGGGTGAATAGGTATATTAGAAAATTTTAAGTTTCTCTGTTTAATTTGGGCGTTAAAAGGTGATGGATGCTGAAAAGTGCAATCTTTTATTGTTTGAATTGTTTTTTAAAAAGTTGAAAATTAGTGGTTCAAAGTCATATCTCTGAAATGTTTTGAGCATCATTTTTAGTTGGGAATTGAACATAGAAAGTCAGAGTAACCATTACTAAGCTGAAATGATGATAAAAATTGAGCACATCCAAGTATCTGTTTTTACACTTGATCATGTTTTTTTGCTTTTTAGCTTTATATTTTTTTACAGCTTCACATCTTGTGAAACTATTCTAACTGTTCGTTCTCAAGTGATGCATTATTTGGTTAACAGGGTTCAATTCTAGGTGTTGAAGTTGAGGTACATAGAAAAACTTACAGCACAGAATTCATTACTCTGGATAAAAAATACAGATTTGGATAAGGGGGTCATCAGTCAAGAAGATTGTTTTTTGAAACTGAATATATTCATGCTTACCATACCCAAGGTGAACATATGAATTCATTTTTATGGATTGATTGATGTTAATGCTTTATATTCAGGTCTTTTGAAGTCAATATTTTGTCAGTTTCAGGTTGACGGTGGAACTAACTTTTCATTAAAGTTAGATGGTCTCAGAAATTGTCATTTCATCAAGGTCAATTCAGTTTGAATGTTCCTTTCAGCTTCCCCGAGTTTGTCACGCCTGCTGGGGAAAAAGTTTCTAAAAAGGAAAAATATTGTTAAATGTGAACTCTGGTCCAGTAACAGAGGTTCTTTGTAAGACCACCAGTCATCCTCTCAAGGTATTAATTTTTGATGTTTACTGGTTGGAGTTTTAATATTAGGCTCCAGTAGGACACATAAAATCAAGTTGTTAATGACTTAATTGTATGTAGTTTATATTCATTTTAGAGTTATTGTGGTCTGGGATGATTTTTTATCATTGTTAGATTTTCTTGATTTGTCCTTTATTATAATCCAAGACTTTGATGCATAATTTTCTCTATTTGAGTTGATGTTTCTTGACGCCTGTAAATATTTTGTGTTTAGTTATGATAAAGAAATTGGTTTGTCATAGCTTTATATGTTTTCACCCTACCATAAATCATGCAAAACTGTAACTTCACATTTGATCATCATTTGGTGGTTTGGGAGTTAATTAATAATATGTATATATATCACCTATGTTAGGTGACTTAGGTCTGAATGATTCTGTAAGAGTGGAGCTAAGAAAAATGCTAACCTGTTTGTTCTTTGTATTCTTGTTGTAGAGATGCTTTAAATTTAAATGATCATATAATTCAGATGCTGATTTATGGAGATGACCTTCTGGAAACCTTTAGAAATTAGTAAGCCATTTGTAGATCAATGTCTTTCTCCAAGAGTAATCTTGTTGTAGCTATTAAAGAATGGGTTGCTTTCTGTTTATTTGATGAAATTAAAGCGAACACCTTTAATTAGTTGGTTTTTGTATGTCATTTGTTTTGTTGTTCATCTTCTGCACTCAGTATAGGCTGGATCATGTGCAGGTGCTCTAATGGCTACATCAGAGATAGTGTCCGCCATGCATTGCAAATAGAATATTCTCGAAAAGTCTAAATCAAACTATCAATAAGAGAAAAGTGCTTACATGGAAATTTATACACTACCTTATCATTAAAATACACCGTTAAAATAAATTTTAATGATAATGTAGTATATAAAGTTTATTAGTTCTGGTTTTGTTCCGTCCTTTGACCTGTTTAATGTACTACATTTTCAGGGTGTATTTTACGAGGCTGGACTTCCAGCTGATCAGGTTCCTCTCTTCATCACATTGGATTGATTTGTGTGAATATCCTTCAATGCCTTGATTCTGTATTTCATGCTCTACTGCAAGCCATGAAGCATTTTGAGCAGTACCTGAATCTATTTATAGGTGATATTCAGCCGTTCATTTTGTTCTCTTCTGGTAGTTCTGTTGACAAACCTATCTTTCTTTTGAGACGCTTGATTATGTTTGCAATCAAACTATTAATCTGGTTCAAGTTTTGTTTTGCTTCTTTTTTTTTGTTACGCTGTTTAACTAAAACATGCAACTATAACCAAGTTGCTGACGTACTGTAGATGAGTCTTCTAGAGGAAATGGCTCGGTCAAACCTGTTCATTTGATGATAATGCAGTCATCATCAGTTAAAGATGTTGTAAAGGAGGTCTCAGTGGCTTGGGGGAATGCTAAATCAAGTTCTATTCTTGTTGTTTGTAATTATACTGACAACCTCTATCTGGCACTAAAGAATTCTATATGGGTGACCATCATCCTATGTAAGTTTAATTTCTCTTCAATTGTTTTGATTTTTGTACTTTTGATGATACATATTGTTTGGGGTTGGGTGATGCGGATTAATTTCATAGATATGAAGATTGGAATCAATCTATTGATCATTTGTGGGATCTGCATTTTTTCTTTCAATGACTGATCATGCATTTTGTTTAACAGGTACTCTAGGACAAGTATCATCAAATGGTGTGGTTCAGTTCCTCTGCCCTCTTTTATTTGGATATCACAGCTCTTTGTTTTTTGAGAATGTCACTGACATGGTTGGCAGTTTTCTGCAATGTTTAATGTGGCTAATTACTTCAGTAATAATTAGCAAAATTCCAAACACATATTCTTATATTATATATTTGATGACAAGTCCTTATTATTGTTATGGAATTCATAATTTCTTTATCACCAAAAAGTATTTTCAAGTATGTTTCAAATATATTACTTAATGAATACTAATGTCATATAATTTGGAATGTTACTTTTTCTAAAAATAGTTGCCGTGCAATGCACGGCGGACATTAAAACTAGTTTACGGTAATTGCAGACATCCAATTAATTCAATGATGATAAGATACATTCATAAATTAATTCGGAAACTTATTTGTCTCTTATTAATAGAAACAATTAAGAAAAATCATGGTAAAACAAAGTAAGCACAAGATAATGTACAAAATAAAAAGACTGCTGAAAGAAAAAGATAAACTACTGTAGTTTAAAAAGTAAAAGATAAAAAATTAGATTTGTGCGCATGGGGTTTGATCTTATGAATCCTAACCGCCGTGCTAAATTACAGATAAAAGATATAATAATCACTAACCGCAGGTAAAAGATAAAAATTAGATAACAAATAATTCCTAGCCGCAGATAAATTACACGGTAACTATAACAGGTAAAAGAGATAAAAATTATATTACTGTATTTTAGGGGGTTAATCACCGCCCTTGAAATAATCGAACGGACTCTCCGTAAATTATTGGTCAATATTTGGGATTATTGATTAAGGGGAATTAATAGTTATGTAGGATGATAAAGTAGAAAATAGACTAACCTCCCAGATGTAATGTAACCCTTTGTTTTTTTTTTTATCAAAATACAAATGATGAGAAGTTCACCTCCATATGCTTCATTGATTTCACTGCTCAACATTCCACGATATATGGCCGAGAAACTACTCTTCCCAACAGTTTCATCTCAGAAAACTACTGAGGGGCAGACTCCACTTCTTCCAGATTAAGGACTTCAAGGACTTCATGCGAGAAACAATTGCATAGAATATACACTCCAAGTAATTCTGCCTTCCTCACGTAATTCTACAATATTGGCTCATCAAGTTCAGCAACCATCTTCACTGCCCTGTCAAGCAGTTCATCTGTCATGAAAAACTTACACCATCCCACCACAAGATTCCTTTCGTCGTTAGATAGTTCTGCTCCTTCATCAGGAAGGTCATCATCTTGTCAAGATTGCATTGCCTAGCTGTACTAAGAATAGAGCTAATGATCTGAACTCCCTGACCAGTTTCTTTTAAAGATGGGTAGGTGGAAATGAGCTCATTGAGTTGCTTCAGCCCCTTGTAAATCTTTGCATTCTCTTCTGAAGGAGTCAGGGAACTGCTTCGGCATCAAACACGATAACAAGTTAAACATTGACGTTGTAGTTTAGGAGGGACATTCAGCACTTTCATGAAAAAACATCAAAGCAAGGTAAAGAACCAGAAATATATAGTTTTACCTGCACTGCACCATATTCCATGTCAACGGGATGATTCATTATTAGCCTCCTTGGCATTGACTTCTTCAGCAAACAAGTCAACATCAACGAGGCACTTCACTTCACCACCATAATCAGCCAAACATTCCCCGTTCTTTACAGTAGCACTCTCCAACTCTAATTGGGGTTGATGCTGATCTTGAAAAAGGGGAAAAATTCAACTTCACTAAACTTCCCCAAACTGTTATTTGGATTAACAGCATATTGCCATAGGAGGAAATTTAACTTCACTATCAAAAGCAATTTTCTACAAGTACATGAAAAACGTAGGATAAAGTACTATGTGGTCCTGAGAGGTTATCACAGCCTCTCATGCCAAATAAGAAAACAACAACAAAACATGATGGATTATCATCATGTAGATATGGACGATACTTTTTCCATACTGTGTTTGTTAGAGATAATTAGCTTTAGATGGATCATTTTGACGTATTCACAGTATAATGCTTATTATAATACTTATCAAGAGTTGAAGAATTAGAGTCAACTGGTTCAGGAAATTTGCTGGGCGAACTTATTTTGGAAGTTTTTCAAAATTATAGTGTCAAATACAACAATTTTGAGAAATCTGGGATTCTGCATTTGCACTACATATATATAGAGGTAATGTATACGTGTAGAACATTTCCTAACAATAAATTAACAAACAGTGAGTCAACCTTAATAGAAATGATTAGTTTGATCTACCACAACCTTAATATGTTGCATTGATTGTTTTTATCTGGTTTTAATTAGGAAGAAAATTAATCAT
This sequence comes from Sherardia arvensis, assembly GCA_948330725.1. Lineage (NCBI taxonomy): Eukaryota > Viridiplantae > Streptophyta > Magnoliopsida > Gentianales > Rubiaceae > Sherardia > Sherardia arvensis. Next base: position 30,810,525 of record OX415239.1, read on the forward strand.
CCTGCTTGACAATAAAGTTAAATATAACGTACATACAATGCAACATATTTCGGTATGATCATTTCAAAAACTGATACCCATTCTAATTCTAAAGGAAACTAGACTAGATATTCTAACTACAATATTTATTTATACTTACTAGCTAAATATCATCGTGCGTTGCACGATATATTTAATCTTTTTTTATATAAATATTGTGAACAAACTTATGAAGATGAGGATGAAATGATTTTAAAGGAAAACTCTTTAAGATAATTAACAAAATTATAGTAGAAAATTTCAAAAGATTATGAAATTGTCAATATATGTCGTAATTGCCAGGTTATTCATCAAAGGTAATTATTATAAAATAATATATATTAAGATCACAATGTAAGAAATTTATTTAATATTAAGTTAATAGATAAATATTTTTATAAGTACATATTTTAAGGGAAAAATGCTAGCGATCCATGCATAATTAACATAGAAACACTATAATCTATATTTATAGTCTAATATGTTTATATAATCTATGGTCATCTTGTATTTCATTATCAATACATTCATTGTCGTTGCGCAGTATGAGTAGGGCACTTTTAAATTATCTTTATAATTGAGGTAATTTTAGAGTTCGTTAATTTTATTCAAATTCAATATGTACTTAAACACTAATATTTTAAATGTTTTTCAAGTGTTTTCAAATGTTAATGACAATGAATCATGCAATTATCCTTTTATGTTAGTGGATCCACATTGCAATAAAGTACTTTAGGTGTTTCACAATTTGTGCTATATTTCATATACTTTCAGTTAAATAAAAAATATTGGGAATTATTTTATTTAGTTTAATATTTCTTACTAAATTATTATTTCGAAAGATAATATGTTCTATTAAATATATGTGAAAGCTAATTTCTTACATATTTATTGGTACTATATATGATTGAAAATATAATTTCGAACAATTGCATAATTGCATATTCTCTTTATGTAATTCAGAATATGTAAACTAATATTTTTAAAAGACACATCAAGCAAATTAAAGTCGCCTCGTATTATAATAATGAAGAATATGTACCATTGCTAGACAAAATGGGCTATTGATAATTACATAACCTATCACCTCCAAAATCATCTTCGATCTCCACTAATCAAATTAATCAACAATTCACACCGAGTTAAAATTGCATAATTATTTTTAAAAAAGAACTAATTTAGAAGGAGTTACAACTATTCGGCTCTCTAGTAAATAAAGTGTCTAAAAATCATGGATTAGCATTCAATGATGAGGTCGAGAATGTTAATATTGCCTGAAATTATAAATTTTCAAAACATTAGATTAGAAGATGAAGTTCAAAGTACCTCCAAAGTTCAGTGTTGCTAGCATCTAAATCATGATCTCCATAAGCGGCGCAAAGTCCCTGCAAACATATATAAATATATATATATATATATATATAGTCTTTATTTTGTAAGAATACCAAACAAAGAATTACGTAAACCCGGTGGTGTAGTTAGAAGAATAACCTGTTTCAATATTAAAACTTACCGTTAATTCTGCGGCGGCGACATATATCTCTGGTGGTGGTTAATAAGAATTGATGATAGAATTGAAGGTCCGACATATCCTCTTTCCCAACATCAGGGAACACAAAACCTAAAAATCCTCCAAAAACATCAAACATGAAACCTGCAAATCCTACAAATCAACACAAAAAAACGTAAGGATATATATATACACACACACAAAATAAGGCTGTGAAGAATAAGAATGAGAAATTGTGAGACTATATATATAATCAGTATAACCACTGACATTCTATAATATACGGTGTAAAGGAAATTGTGTGCTAATTCCAGCTAAGTGCCAAGAAGGAAAAGTTGAAAAACACAAATATGTTTAAAATAAATTAAGGAAAAAATGGCAATGATATATGCGTAAAAATGGTTGCTGTTTGCCAAATTGAAATGCATAAGATAAAAAAAAGAAAAAAAGATATGTATAAGATTAAAAAAAGGAAAAATTGGAAACACATACAATTATTATGTACGACAAATATGTACACATGGAAAGAAAATGATAACGAAAAGGGAAAAAGAAAAGAGAAAAGATATTCATAAGATTTAAAAAATTAAAAAATTGTCAACACATAAATATGTACAACAAATATGATAAAAGGAAAAATGGCTAACTACCTAATTTAAAGGGCGGACGTTGGTGGTGGTACGGTGGTCATATGGTGGTGTTTAATCAAAACTACGTAATTTAATATTGTTTATTAACTTATATTTACCGGAGTAATAACTCTTCTAGTTCCCTTTAGAACTAGCAAGGACGAAACGCGCGATGCGCCTGTTGGGTCCATTTAACATAGTTTGTACTTTAAGATTAACTGAATGATATTTAAAAGTTATTAATAAAAATTATGTAATAATTTGAGAAAAAGGATCACTATAATTTGACAATTACAATACGTCTAATTTATATTTAGTTTAATTAAGATTGTTAGTGTAAATATTTTTAAAAATTCATTATAATAACGACAACTATAGTTGCAATGAATGAACTGAGATTATAGCGTCTATATATATTAATAATGTAATGAAATATATCAATGTAAAATTGTATCAAAATTTACATTGATGGAAAAAGTGAAAGAATTATTGTTTTTGATAGCTTAAATTTCAACTAAATGCTAGTATTAATAATAAAATTGTAAAAGACCAAAAAATTTTGGGCAATTTTCCAAAGGTAAAAAATTAATAAGAAAAGTTGTTAATTTTTCCATATCCAAAACGAAAGAACACGATTCTTAGTCATTCACCTTCATCATCCCTTCCAATGTACTACTTCGTCAGTCCTCAATTACTTCTCTATAAAAACCATTGACCAAATTCAACTCGCCTTTTTATTATTGTTTTCAAAAAAAAAAATTGGCCCTATAACCACACCCTGCTTAGAATAAATTTCGCTCCTGAAAAGAAACCCAATTACTGCTTCTAATTAACCACTTTGTCTGCACTAAATTCAGATAGCCCATGATAGGCAGATTCCCCCAAAAACGAATGTACCTACCCCTTAATTGAACTTTTCACAAACACTTCACATATTTCCCATTTAAACAGAAAACACCAAAAAATGATGATGGATAAAACACAAATGCTCAAATACCAATCAAATAGTATAAAATTAACCAAATTTGTTAGAAGTAGATACCCAGTAGGTAGCTTGCAAAGATGTAAATTGCACATATTTTTATAGGTAGAAAAAGAAATGTGGCTTATCTGTGGTGAAACCCGATCCAGGCCCAACTCTCGGTAAGATAGCAAGGCCTAGATCCATAATGAGGTCAGCTAATGTGGAGGCACCCGAGGATGGACCACCCATATGGGGACTAAGTGATGAGTCAAATGAAGGATGGCGCACCCGGGGTCTGGAGGAAATAGTATAAATAGCACCCCATGGCACTATCCAAGTAAGTTATTTCTTCATTCTATGAGCGAATACCCTATTCTCTTCCAAAACTTACCTATCATCATTCTATTCTCGAGTACACCCGGGGCTTTGTATTTCAGGGTTGGGTAAGTCGGAGTAAGAGAAGGGACCTCTTCGGGCCACCATGCAGGCAACATCAATCTGCAGTTAGAATCCGCGGGGTGTTAGCCTGCAAAATATTTTACTATCTGCTGGGTGTTGCCAAATTATGTTTTCTAACATTAGTAGTTAATGAATAAGAGCCCACGAGAGATTCGAACTCACAATTGTATGCATTTGCACATCGCTCTACCATTTGAGTTAGGCTTCACAAATCATCACCCTCTCTAGGGACTAATAGTTTAAAGTTAAGATTCGCATAATAATCCATATAAAATGCCACCAAATAATCAATAAGAACAAACTATGTCATTCGCTTCTTTTGCATATTGCATCACTTTTTGGAGAATATCTATGTGCATCAGTTAGAAGCATCTTCCTTGTCTTTTAAGAGAGTTTCTCATAGGCTTCTACTCTTACTTCTCTAGCTCCTAAAGCATGAAAGAGATCTAATGAGGGTTTTAGAAAAAAAATTGGCACCAACCTAGTTTTTAAAATTTTGTTATAGAGTGCATGTTCAAATATTGAGTGGAAATAAAATTACTTGAAAGTCACAATGTGTGTCCAAATATACTAGAGAACAAATGATTTCAGAAAGTATTATTTTATTGGTGTCATCTTATACGATAGTCTTAAACTTATTGGATTTTGATTAATTATGGGGTAAGAAAAATCACAGAACACAAACAAACAAAATTTTGGAGTGAGTTTTTTTGCAAAACTGTTTTGACTAATTTATGGAGTATCATTGTCTATTAATTTGATTGTCATATCCCTCCTAACCTATGAATTCAGCAGAAGGGAAGACCCTCCGAAATTCGGTCCATGCATGTTTTGTGCATAAACTCTGTAAAATTTGAGTACTTAATTATACTGCGATTGAATATTATTATTACATGTCAGGTAGTTTAGATACTTTCGAGTATTAGATTTAATCTTTCTTATAATGTATCCCTTTATTTAGTTGTACATGCAGTTATCTCGAGACCGAGTAGTAGTACAGTTTTGTTGGAATCACTCTGCACCTTACTTAAATTGTCACGGAAATCCCAAAAGGGCTTTATGTATATATTGGGTTTATCCAAACTCAATCATGTACTTTGTTGCTTTTATAAAGGGTTGAAAAACCGTGCATAATTCTCCCGTGCATTTGAATGGGTTTGACTTAAAAAATAAAAATAATCAATGTATGGTTACCCGTTAGGCCCGAAAAACAAATCATAGCCAAATATTACAGGTAAGATTCTTGGCCGAGCCTTTATATAGCCAAATATTACAACTATTCAGAATTAAAATAAGGACTAAAATACTAAGTTCTAACATTTCGATTCCAATTTGCAAAATCATTTGATGATCTAAATATCAGACATCCATGGTTCAGCATGTAGAGCTTGCTTTAAAATAATCATTCAATTTTATATTTGTTAGAGGCTACTTCATTTAATATGTTTATTTAAATAAATATTCATATATAAGGCAATTGTAAATTACATATTAAGGATAAGGAAGAAGTAAATTATTTTTAAAAAATAAAGTAGAAAAATTAAATAAGCAACCTAACGAGTTTGGTATAGTATATTTTTATAAATATCATCTTTCGTATATCTAAATTTAACATGCCTTTAATAATTATGAGATTAAAATTATATTAATATGAAAAAAAAAGCGGACGAAGAAACAGTTAAAAAATAGTAAAGGATCTTTTTCCCAAAAACAAATAGTAAAAGAGAATCCGAAAGAGAATAAGTCAGAAGTCAGAAGGATCAATTCACTAATCAGATAATTCTTTCTTCTCTTGATCCTCATTCCTCAGAAAAACATGAAGATCAAGGGTAAGAAAAATTGTTCTTGTTTGAAGAACATGAAGGCATTGGGATCTTGTTTCTCAAAGAGTCTATTTAAGTCCCACCTTGTTTGAAAGAAACCAGATTTCGACATGGATTTCTTCATCGACACCTATCTTGAACTAGGAGTCGATGAAGGTCTGTCTAGAATCGATCAAGATTGCGCCGACATGGATTTCATCATCGACACCTATCTTGAACTAGGTGTTGACGAAGGTATGTCCAGAATCGATCAAGATTGCGCCTGAACTTGTACTGTTGAGAGTTTCCCGGAGATCCGTATAAGCCCTAATTCCCAAATTTGAGGCGGAGAGTTCGCTCAAGAATACGCATATATGGCAGAGCCTTCTTTCTCCGATCAAATTGGGGACGATTACGCCGCTGATGCCGTCCCTGAATTGTGGAGTTTGCTTGAAGAAATGGCCGGAACGGAATCCGATCAAGATCGTGACTGCGCCGGAACTTCTTCCGATAGTTTGCTTGAAGAATTGGCTGGAATTGAATATGTACCATTTGGCCAAGATTTCTTGGATGAATTCGATAGCACCAATTATTTGGATGATTTAGAGCTTTTATGCTTACGAGCAGACATCAATCTGTCACATTCTTTATATGAAAATATTAGGATTGAATCCAATAAGTGTATAAAACTGTTGTCCATTCATTCATCATATAATATCCATTTTTTGAACCCTTTGTTTCATTTACTTTCATGTTTTTACTCTATCATAGAATTGTCTGTCCTTTGATGAGGAATTTTGTTGAGCTGATCAAGAATGTAGCTGCTTTTGGCAGAACAATCATTTGGTTAAAACCTTTGATTATATTGAAAAGATTGTGTTTTTGTTATGATACTCTCTGCGTTCTTGTTCACAAATCACAACACCATATGATTTGATCGAATTCATCTATCAAAATTTGACTTCAGCCCAATTTGATGGAATCTAATGAAACTAAACTGATTTGAATGTCGCGAAGATTAACCAAACTAAAATAAATTCTAATAAGAATACAATATTTTCGAGTGTATTTAATTGAATTTAATTAGTGGTTAATAAGAATACAATATTTTCTAGTGTATTTAATTGAATTTAACTAGTGTATCCAATATTTTAATTGGAAGGCTACCACGGCTATCATACATGGCGGTTTCCAAAAACCGCCGTGTGAGTTAACGTTCTGATAGCGAAAGCGTGGATAAGTGGTTGGGGTGAATAGCTATGACGGCGGTTGACGCAATAACGGCGGTAAGTATACGGCGAAAATGGATTTACGGCGGTAAGAAGATGGCGGTTACGGCAAACGCCGTGTAATGTTTACGTTCCGATACCGGAATGTAATATGCAGTTACATTTACGGCGGGAAGGTGACGACAGTTACGTCAAACGCCGTGTAAAGTTTACATTCCGACTGTGGAAGTAATATACAGTGATTTGAGTGATCAATGAGAAAGGGTTCCGTTATCGGAACAACCTCTTAAGGTGATTTTTTAATTATATTTATGGTAATTTGTAGCTTCCGGTAGAGGAACGTATGGAGAATTATAAAATAGATGGGTTGCGATAAATTATACTAAAAAAGAATAAGTATTACGTGTTCCGCATAAGTAACCCAGTGAATATTGATGTGATGAAAAAGGAATTACAGGTTCCGATGTTGGAACCTACGAAGCATGTCATTAGTGGTCACAGTTGTGGTATTTTATATATTCTGATTGCGGAAGTTATCCAGTACAAATATATGGATGTGGTCCATTTTGTTTAGAAATTATAATATAAAACAATATATATGAATAATACAATGTGTTCCGAATAAGGAACGCGGTAAAAAAGAAAAAGATTAATAATGCATTGTGTTCCGAATAAGGGACGCGCCAAAAAAGTCATTTTCTTAATCGGACGGTGTTTCAGGTGTTGCCTCTGTCTTATAATGACACGTAGGGTTGAAGATCTTAATTTTGTTCAGGTATTGGAACATGATATGAAACCGGCTGTTGAGAAAGACTGAACAAACTTCCGATGGAGGGAGTCTACGGGATATATGAAATAAAAGTGCATTTCAAGTTCTGTTTTTCATTAAACAAGTTTAAAACACAAAGCAGGAGATCCATAGAACCGGTTCATTAAGGGTCAATTTTCTCTAACAAGGTGCTAGAATACTGAGGGTCAATTTTCGCAAGCAACGTTGCTAGAATCAGACCCAAAATAACAACATATTTTGTCGGCTTTCTGATTCGTCAAGTACACAGTACAAAGTCTGGTGTAACTTACTCAAAATACACAAATGAAAATAATAAGAAATTGGAAATACAACCTGTTTTTTTTTGTAAAATATGTTCTGAGTTCTGAAACAAACACTTTGAAAAAACACCATCCAAAATACAGTGGTACCACAGAAACTCAAAGTTTTAAAACTCAAAGTTTTAAAACTAAAAGCAGATGCAACGTTTTTAAAAGACCAAATAAAATACAGAGTAACATTTCCAGTTCAATGTCTTGAACAAACCTCAGCATCTGTGCCATTCCATGTCATGATCTCTATACTCATCATACCCAAGCAAATACTCGATGTCGCGGTACAGAGAATTAACCAGTGGAAATCGGTGTCGATGTTCAGGTCTATGCTTCGCGTCATAGATTACATCAGAGATTCTCCGACAGAAATAAACGTGCCCGTCTTCTCCAAATCCTACACAAGCATCACTTTCCAACTCTATGCAATCCAGCAACTCGATGAGGTTTGTAGAGTTAATTCCATTTTCAGGACAAATGTACCATGGCATTTTATGATATGGAAGCTCTCCGCACAATTCTTCTATAAAAGAACTCGCAACAAAAAGCAATTCAAAACCTTCCTTCTCCACTGCCTTGGTCTCATGGTACATGGATGCCAACGCTTCAAAATTTGCATAACCACAGACGCAGATGATAATATTCTTCTTGCCTTTGAGAAGCTGCCCGAGTTGTGTGGAATCTGAGCTGTCATTACCTCGACAAACTAGAACATCATCATCTGGGAATAACGACTCCAAAGAGAACTGTTTAAGCTCACCCTCCACATACTTGATACCAGCATCTACTGTGAAAGGAAATGCATCAACTCCCTGTCGCCGCATAACATGCAATCCATAAATGTCCAGATGATCAACATCAGGTCCAACCATAAAGAGCTTATCATTTTTGCAGTCATGGGTGTTCCAAGGGACTTCATAGAATTGAGTGAGGTTAACAAAGCGCACGCTTACAGAGTTGTTGAATGGCAAACACCACCAACCACATACGTTGTGCTTCTTCAACAAACTCTCAATCTCTTCCTGCAATAATCTTGGGTCAGTTATGGTGTGGAAGGGCATGAAGACCACCACAACTTCAAAGTCGAGTTCAACTTCAAAGTCATTGAGTTCACCATTGGAGTTGTAGAGTTTAAATTTAGCATAGTAGTCTTCCCTGCACTTCAGATACATTTTCAGGAGACGAGGAATGAACCCTCCTGTGCTGCACAGGAAAATCCCGACATGCTTATTCTTGCGCTTTTTGCTGAATTCGGAAATAGGCATCTTCTCCCGATGGCCGCCTGATGGATTAAACCTGTAAACAAAATCTGGGGAAGAATCACTGCACCTCAAGACTCTCTCCAGCCAATTACCTTCCTTGTCAAATATCATATCCCTGAGCTCCGATTCTTTTTTACTTAAAATATTGTCAGTAAAGGGAAAACCATCAGCTCCATAACTCGCATAGACAGGTGAAAGCGACTGATGCGGCAAAACTATCCCTTCAGCTATCCCCTCACCATTCAGGAGAAGACTTGTAAGCACATAATAATTATGATGGCCAAACACCTTGCATATGTAGTCAATCCTTTGGTTATCCTCAAATGGTACTACAAGACACGATTTAGGGAAGCCTGAGAGGAAGTGGTTGAAAAACTCCTCACTGTTAGCCACATTATTCATCCTTGCAACGATTAACATCTCAAAATCATCTCTGGTGGAATATAACTCATTGCAAAGATTAACAGTGTACGGAAGATACGATTTGAAGATAGGAAAGACAGGCACATTAAAACAGCAAATCAAGACATATTTTCCTTTGAAGGTATCTGGGTTAAGAGCAACTCTCAATCGATCCCCGTCATTTCGAATCAAGTCACCTGGAAACCTCGACAGCAACTCTAAAACGTCAAAATACTTGCCTTCCTCAGGTGAAGGTGAGGCAGAAGCCACCTCCTTTACATCATCAGGATACTCTCGTACCGTGGATCTCAATAACATTTCTAGTTCCGGCACAAAATATCCTCTTTTGTATAAAAAATTTTTCTCATGCAAATATTCTGGCTCAACTGGGAAGGACAGTGATTTCAAAAACTCAGCCAAGTTTCCTTGAATATGAGATACCTTGGGACAGGCTTCTAGTAGCTTTTTTAATATCAACAATATGTCTACAACCTGAGAGGAGTGATCCTCGAAAGACCTATATAAATGACACAAGGTAGTTATTGTCTAAGCCTTAATCACACTGAACCAAAAACAGTAGTAGGAACTAGGAAGAGAGAAAAACCAAACCTTTTATTTGAGAGCTTCTCCGCAATCTCCTGAGCAGGGAGAGAAAACCTTGCAGCAAAGAATAGATGGTCAAATTGAAGCAGTAAAATATATGATGTAATAGATGAAGCAGGAGGATTCAAGAACTCACCTTTGCTCCCTGGCATCGTCTATAACAGCCATATTCCATAACTTGAGACTGTGTGCACTCACCTGGTTGGGAACTGTAATCGCTAAACTTTTGATTCTGTGTCTTGCATCAATACCATTCAACATTCTTGAGGAAGATGCCTTGACTACCCACCACATTATTATTCTTCTTCAACCCAACTCGAACTCTTCTTCTTCTATCTTACAACTATTTCCCCAAATTCACCTGCCATTCAGCACCGCTCCTGAAAACTAACTACCACCCAGGCCAAGACACCAGAACAACTAATTTCGAATCAACTAATTGCATGGGTATATACGGTAGAATGTGATCAAGTCCGACTCCATTCGACTTAGGGCGAGTCCAACAGCTTTCCTATATTCTCCTCTAAAATAGGGAATGAAATCACACTATCCCTAAACTATTTTCCATCTCCAACAGTTTTGTTATTTTAGGGAATCTAAAATTAATAAAATAATATTCCCCTTCCTCCCCAAATTATCAGTCCCGTTTCTCCACTTCCCTTTTCAATTGAAGCATAGGGTCTGCTGGAAGGGGAGAAGAGATCGTCGGAGCCGGAGACTCGTCAATGGTTGATGGCCGGCGGCCGGCGGTGATGATGGATAGAGGTGGTGGCAGCGGAGAGGACAGGTGGAGGTGATGATTGGGCAGAGGTGGTGGTGGCGGAGAGGAGAGGTGGTGGTGGCGTAGTTGAGAGGTGGCGGTGATGATTGGGGAGAGGTGGTGGTGGCGGAGAGGAGAGGTGATGGTGGCGGAGAGGAGAGGTGGCGGTGATGATTGGGCAGAGGTGGTGGCGGTGGAGAGAAGATGTGGTGGCGGAGGAGAGGTGGTGGTGGCGGTGATGATTGGGCAGAGGTGGTGGTGGCGGAGAGGAGAGGTGATGGTGGCGGAGAGGAGAGGTGACGGTGATGATTGGGGAGAGGTGGTGGTGGCGGAGAGGAGAGGTGATGGTGGCGGAGAGGAGAGGTGGCGGTGATGATTGGGCAGAGGTGGTGGCGGTGGAGAGAAGATGTGGTGGCGGAGGAGAGGTGGTGGTGGCGGAGAGAAGAGGTGGCGGTGATGATTGGGCAGAGGTGGTGGCGGTGGAGAGAAGATGTGGTGGCGGAGGAGAGGTGGTGGTGGCGGAGAGAAGAGGTGGCGGTGATGATTGGGCAGAGGTGGTGGTGGCGGAGAGGTGGTCTGGAGAGGTGGTGGCGGCGGAGAGGTGGTCTGGAGAGGTGGTGGTGGCGGAGAGAAGAGGTGGTGGTGATGATTGGGCAGAGGTGGTGGTGGCGGAGATGTGGTCCGGAGAAGATGAAGAGAAAAAAAAAGAAGTATATGAATATTTTATTATAATTTCATTCCCTAAAAACTTCTTCCTCTCTCTACAAATATAGGGATTTACTTTCTCTCTCTACAAGTTGTAGTTAAGTTAGGGAAGCTGCTAGAGACCCAAATTCCCTAAATTTCAATAAAATCCCTATAATAGGGAAACTGTTGGACTTGCCCTTAGTTCCCTTCCTTAGTCACACCCTAATAAGAACGACATTTTGTAGTCTATTTAATTAGAATTTAATTAGTGGTAAATTTAATCATTAATTGTAATTATTTGGAATTATTTTTCAATCATACCATGACAATGATAATATTGTTCTTTTATTATATTTCATCATGTTATTTTACGCTTTTATTTTATTCTACATGTATGACAAGTTGATTGTTAAATTGGACATGGAGAAGGCTTTCGATAAAATATCTTTAGGTTTTCCCAACTCAGTGATGGTGGCTTTTGAATTCCATGGATCATTGATCAAGATAATTTTACAGAATATAAAGGAAGCATGGTTCTCAGTCCAAATAAATAGAATCTTTACTGGTTTCTTTAAAACTAGTAGAGGGATAAAAGAAGGAGATCTCATCTTCCCCTTCTTGTATAATATAGTCACAAAGCCTTTTTCTAGGGAGCTAAGAAAGTTATCTATCAGTTATTTGGAAGGTTTTAAAATGTCAAGAGGGGTTGCTACAGTTACTCATTTGATGTATGCAGATGATACTGCTATTTTTACCACCTCAAAAAGGAGGAATCTGAGGAGGCTGAAAAGGTTTTTGATAGCATATGAACAGAGCTCGGGACAAAAGGTCAATTATTCAAAATCAGAATTTTATGCCACCAGAAACACACCAGATCAGAAAATCAGAATGATTTAGAGAAAAACGAGTATGAGGATAGGAGCTATACCATTTAAAAATCTTGGAGTACATGTATTCTATGGAAGGAACAAGGTATCATACTACCAACCACTATTATTGGACGGAATGGAGCTAACAGTCAAGAATTGGAAAAACAAGTGGCTTAGTTTTGCACGCAAACTGGTTCTTTTGAATCATGTATTCATGGTCATTCATGTACACACACTGTCAGTGCTCAACCCTCCTATTACAGTGATGAAAAGGATTGAAGTCATGGCAGCTAAATTTCTATGGGGAGACAGAACAGGGGTAGATATAGACATGGAGAAAATGGACAAGGTTAGTACTACAGAAGGATGAAAATGGAGTGGGAATGAGGAACATAAGAAATGTAATACAGGCATGTAAGCTGTGGTGGAAATTACAGCTTAGTCAGTCTGTATGAACATTTTCATTTGGTCTCTTCCAAAGACATATAAAACATCTCACACATGGGGTAGAATATGTCAGTTTACTCCACATGCAAATTGGAAATGGATCATCTCCTTTTTGGACTTCAAATTGGATGGGGACGGGAGCCTTATGCTATATATGGCCAGAAAAAAATGTGGAAATTCATTTTCAACACATCTCTATAAAAGAGTTTTGTGAAGATCAGGAATACTACTTACCAATACTGGAGCCAGAAATGGCTACCAATCTTTCACTATTTAGCAGAATGTGGAAGTTCAACAAAGTCAAGAAGATGTGTTGGTGTGGGAAGCAAACACAACAGGGACATTCTCCATTACACCGGCTTACAATAAACTCAGACAAAAGGATCATGACACTCATTTGATTTCAAAGGCATGGTCAAAATTCATTCCAACTAAACATTCTTTTTTCATTCGGAGAATGGTTAATAAACTGCTACCTTTTGATGATGTCCTCATCAAAATTGGTATACAATTACCTTCAAAATGTGCTTTCTGTGAAAATTCTGACAGTATGGATCATTATTTTAATCAATGTGCCTTTTCTGTCAATCTTTTTAACTATTTGCACTGCTTACTTGACATCCCAGTCCCAGTTTTTCAAAATGCTAGGCATGGAACTAAATGCTACTTCATAGTCACCTATTTTTCTAAACTTCACACACAAGTTATACACACCACCATGGCATCTTGTTTTTGGATTTTATGGTGCAGTGGAAATGATTATATTTTCAATAGCACCAAATCCATTTTCTCTGCTGTGGTTAAAAGTATTACTAGGAATGTCCAAAAAACATTTAACTGCTAATCCACTCACTGGAAAGATCTGGAAGCATAGACCATTAATGGCCACTAAATTAGTCCCTTTTTTTGAGAATAAAGAGGACTAAACCTATCAGAGCTGTTAAATGGGAGCCACCCGATAGTGGAGTAAAAATAAATGTGGATGCAGCCCATGTAGGTGACAGAGCTGGTTTAGCCCTAGTAATAAGGGATCCAAGGGGGAATGTAGTGCATATGGAGATGAAAACATCAGTATCAAATTGTCCCTTACAATCTGAGCTTTTGGCCATTAAACTAGGAATACATATTGGAAACCAGAGTCTGACAGCTTGCTAGCCATTAAAGGAATTGAAGATCCAAGCTTAGTGGACTGGAACTGTTTACAATTTTGCAGACAATCAAAAATTTTGGCTGAAGGTATTCACATAAAGCATGTTTTTAGAGAAGGAAGTGTGGTAAAAGATTTTTTTAGCCAAATTGTGCCTACAGTTCTCTACATCGAATACTATTTTTATGCACAATGCTCCAGCAATTGTTAGAGGACCGATAGCATTAGATAAGATAGGATTGCCTAATTTGAGAATTAGATGATGTTGTTGTCTCTATCTCCCACGGGTGAAGAAGACCCATTTGAAGGAGACTCCAATGGATAGGAAGGATAAAAAGATTCAGGAATGGACTAACATGGACAAAAGCACAAAGCAACACATCAATCACATGGAAAGCAATGGAATTTGAGGCCTGATGACAACATTCGGAGCCAAAATGCTACTTTGAGGTGTCTAGGAGTTATTTCTCAAAGGCCATTTATTAGATTATGCTTTAGGGTTTTAACCGAATTTTAGATTCACAACAATTTAAGTTGGGTGAAGAGCTCGACCTTGACCGGCAAGTGAGGGGTGCTCACAAGTTCACTACTAGAGACAATCATAGATATGTAGAAGTGAGGAGTTTTGTACACTATATAGATTATATAGTGGATGGTTTCTAGATTGGGAAAGGCCTCATAGGTGTTTTTATCATCGAACTGCGTAAACAATTCTGTGTGTTTCTGCCTTTAATTTTACCATGTTTAAACATACTGCCACCATGTTTGAACATGCTCGTCACAGTTAAGTAAAACACATTATTAGCGATTAAAGTTTGGCAAGGTAGGTTGGTAGAACTTTCAATTAGTATCAGAGCAGGTCACTACGTGTATACGTCAACAAGGAGAGTGATATCCGATCTACCAACAATGGATTTGCAAGAATGAGATTCATTCTTATCACCACCAAATCTGGATGGCACTAATTATGAGTATTGGAAGACATTGATGGTTATATTCATTGCCTCAATGGATGATGAAGATCTCTGGTATTATGCGGAAAATGGTTGGATACCACCGACGACTACACTTGAAGCAACCTGAACTACAGAAGAACAAAGGCAAAAGAGGTTGAATGACAAAGCATTAAATATAATTTTCACCGCTATAGATCATGAACTACCCAGGCTCACATCTGGATGTACTCAAGCAAAAAAGGAAAGGGATAAGTTGAAGACACACCATCAGAAGGCGAATGTTGCCACACAAGTAAATGGAATTTGGAGACAAAATAAAGAGTCAAAGCATGTGCAGTCACAATGTGAGCAGCAAGGGACATCATACACGGCTACCTGGAGTGATGATGGGCATAGGAACGGGAAAAACCCTAACAAGATCGCCGCCGCCTTGACAACATCACCGCCGCCCGGAATTGGGCGCCTGGATCCCTGCTGCCCGGAACAATTCGACGGCACCAGACCTGTTGTCTGGGAGCTCCCGCCGTTGAGCCGCTCGGCTTCGGGATTCTCTCATCGCTCTGATCCGCTGTAGCTGGACTTTCGGGATTTGCCATTGCCGAAAATGGGTCTGATCAGCGCTTCCGTCTCCGACTGGCTCAGACTCGCTTCGCCGGAGTTGTAGCCTCGCCTCGTCGGAGCTGCTTCAGCCTCACATCCAAGTGGCTCAGCCTTGCCTTGCCGAAGCTGCTTTTGCCTCGCCTCGCCGATGGTGGTATGATGCTCGGTGCCGCCGCTACGGCGGAGCCACCCACTGGCTCTCAGTCACCTAAGGCACAATATACATCGTCCCAGCCCACATCATAAGGAGGTTTATCATGCTTTGGGGCCAAATAAGTTGAAGTTGGAACGTAGAATGACAAAGAAGTTTGTATTTGCTTTTGTAAGATATAAGAAGGATATTGGTTCATTCGATGTAACAAGCTCTTATGTTAGTTCTAACAATACAGCCAATCTGACGAAAGCTTTTAACCGGAGTTGCACATGTTATAACATGGTGCTATATTTGTTTCAGAAGTTACTGCAGTTGCACAGTTATAACATGGTGTTTTATTTGCTTCAAATTCTACTTTGGCATGTTTTGACCTCAAGGGGGAGATAGTTTGATGACTTTATGATCCATTCTGAATTATATATATTCTGGATGATTATAATAACTTTTCCTGGGATGTATTTTGGATTTCTGATTTTCGATGTTCCCGTGAAGTGATCTTAAATTTTTGGTGTTTAGATATTAAGGGGGAGTTGATTGACTCGATATTCTTACAACATCAAAATGAAGATGGGTTCACAAAATGCCAAAGGGGGAGATTGTAAAGTCTTTACTTTTAAGTTGGCATTTTTGTGAAGAAGGCACCTAGCATTCCTAGGTTGAGGCGTTTATTCGCTAATAAAGAAGATGCAAAAAAATTAACTTGGCATGCAGATAGGAATAGGCCCGATGACGATGTGATTCGACACACCTCTGATGGTGATCAGTGGAATCATATAGATGAGTTGTACCCTGAATTTGGTAATGAGCCGCGTAATTTGCGGTTAGGTTTGTCGACTGATGGCATGAATCCATTTGCAGATCTGAGCAGCACTCACAGTTCTTGGCCCGTGATGGTCGTGATTTACAATTTACCACCTTGTTAACTATGAACCGAAAGTACGTTCTGTTATCACTTATGATGTCAGGTCCAAAACAACCAGGTAACGACACTGACGTTTATCTTGCTCCCCTAATTGAAGATCTTAGGAAGTTGTGGTATTTTGAGAACTGAACTTATGATGGATACCGGGAAGAGTGGTTTGACATGAGAGCGATGCTATTTTGTACCATTAATGATTTCCCTGCATCAGGTAATTTGGCAGGTCACTCTGTTAAAGGGCATTTTGCTTGCCCGATTTGTGAGATGGACACTAGTCACGTTCAACTTAAGCACGGGAGGAAAACAGTTTATTTAGGATACATGAGATTTCTATATCACGAGCATGCCCTCCGTAAGTGTAAGAAGTAGTTTGATGGTGCGGCTGATGAGAGGAATGCACCGGCGCCTGTGTCTGGTGAGAGTGTGTATGAATCTGTGACGGACATTCCCAATGATTTTGGAAAGAATAGGAAGAAGCCAGTAGTGAATGGTGTATGGAAAAAATCTTCAATTTTTTTCGAGTTGCCGTACTGGAAAGACTCGGATGTTAGACATTGTTTGGATGTTATGCACATAGAAAAGAATGGTTGCGAGAGTCTGATTGGCACATTACTAGACATCCCGGAGAAGAGTAAGGATGGGTTGAAAGCTAGGATGAATTTGGAGGCAATGGGTGTTAGACCGGGTTTGGTCCCCGTGAAGGAAAATGGCAAGACATATTTGCCGCCGGCCTCTTACACCATGTCTGATTCAGAGAAGAAGAAATTTTGTCAAAGTCTGGAGGACATTAAAGTACCTAGTACCTACTCGTCCAACATAAGTCGATGTGTGAATGTTGATGAGGCGAAACTCGCAGGACTCAAATCACACGACTGCCACGTCTTGATGCAAGAATTGAATGCCATTGCTCTGCGCACGTCCCTACCTCCACATGTTAGACGCTGCATAAGCCGCTTGTGCATGTTCTTCAAGTCCATCTGCAGAAAGAATATTAGCCGAGCGAGACTAGATAAACTACAAGAAATGGTTGTCGAAGTTTTGTGTCGGATGGAGATGTTCTTCCCGCCTTCATTTTTCGATATAATGGTGCATCTTATAGTTCATCTTGTGCGTGAGATCAAATGTTGTGGTCCAGTGTTTTTCAGATGGATGTACCCTTTCGAGTGCTACATGAAGATTTTCAAGCATTTTGTGAAGAACAGATACAGGCCCAATGCCAGTATAGTTCAGTGTTATGTAACTGAAGAGTCAATAGAATTCTGCACCGCGTACCTCGATGATGTTGAGACTGTTGGTATCCCGAAGAAAAGGCATGCGGACAGGATTGAAGGCCATGCATTTGGTAGTGGAAAATATGTCACGCCCACTACTGCTGAGTTGAAGGTTGGACGTCTATATGTGCTTCGTAACCATAAGGCTGTGGTTCCCTATGTTGGCCTTCACATGGATGAAATAAGGAGATTGATGCCGCTTCTAGAACCTGAAGATGTCCATGAAGAGCACACGAGGACATTTGCTGAGTGGCTCAGGAAGAAAGTGAAAGTCGGAGATCATTTTGAGGAAGTGAAGTGGTTGTATAGATTACTGATGGGTGCGGTTTTGTCATACAGGGGATACGATGTGAATGGCTACACATTTAGTACGAAGACAGTTGATGCGCAGCACATATCGCAGAACAATGGTGTTTCTTTGATTGCTGATGAGTTAAAGCAGGGCGTGTATGAAGACAACCGGTTCTGTGGAACAATCACAGACATATGGGAGTTGAACTATGTGAGACTGAAGGTAATTGTATTCAAGTGTGACTGGATTGATCCAGGCACGGGATTTGTTCCTGATCCATTAGGCCTAACCATTGTTGATCGGAGGAAAGTTGGTTACAAGTGGGATCCATTCATTCTAGCGACACAGGCCGACCAAGTGTTCTACGTGAATGACCCTGCTTCTGTTTACCAGGAGATTGTACTGAACGGGAAGAGAGCATTTATTGGTGGAGAGAGTCAAGAAGAATTCTTGAACGATGTGGATACCTTTAAAATAGCCTTTGATGGTGAAGACAATATAAACTTACATGAAACTGCAGCAAATCTCCGCGTTACCAGTGCAGGTTGGATCATGAAGAAGGGCAGTGGTTTGATTAGCGGGGGATGCCAAAGAAAAAACAACCATCTAAGGCAAAGGGGTCGAAGAGTAAAAAGATACGCGTTTCGTAAATGTAAAACACATCGTTCTAGAGCATTTAATGTATATTACGTCTAATATTGTAATAGAATTTGTGTTCTTATGTTATTTATCCTTGTATGGGTACTCCTTGTGTAATTAGAATTGTGAAAACCCAATAAATTGGCGAGTATCACTTAAGTGACACATTTTCCGTACTCTTTCCGAAATTGTAAAACACCCAACCGGCCAATTTACGCTATCGAAAATGGTTTTGTAATCTAATCAATAAATCATATTTTCTGAAATATTATTTAGCTAGCTCCAGTGGATTACCCGGATGCCCTTCCGGCTCGTAAACATTTCTTCTCACGGATGATTTCCGAAATCGGAAAAGCCTCTTCATTTTTGGCCTAAAAATCCATGTTTTTATGGCTCATTTCTGTAATCGGAATTGCTTAGACCAGAATTTAATTTGTGCCTTTTTAAATCCAGTGGACTACCCGGATGGGCTTCCGGCTCGTAAAGATTTAAAAGCCGGGCCATTTCCAAAATCGGAAATGGATAGCAAAAGGTGTTTTGTACTGATTCCGACTTCGGAAACCAATCCTTGACTCTTAAAAAAAAGTTGAAAACCATGATTTTGTCTCTACAAGTGAAATACATTACGAATGAAATAACAAGGGATGTATTTAAATGAAAGCAATAATATTGTATTATCGAATGTCAAATGAAATGATGTTTGATGCTAGGAACAATCCAACTACTTAGAAGGTGATGTGCTTCATCACATCATTGTCATCTTTGTCTTCATCAGCCGGATTTTGGTGTCCATGTGCCTCATCTGCATCGGCACCAGTAACCGGCCTTGATTGTGAGCCGTCCGCTTCACCACCACCCATTCCCGGCATCAATGCCTCGCGCTCGGCTCTACGAATAGCGCGCTCCCGCTTTTCAACCAACCGCGCTTCCTTGCTGACGTACACGAAATCTGGGATTTTTGACTTCATGCTCTTGTAAAATTGTTTCCACCCCACATTCTCGTCGATTTCTGCCATAAAAATATTAAAGAATATTAATAACTAAGCAATAACTAAGTAAAAACTAACAACAAATTCAGAAAAACAAACAAATGTTAAAGAATATTACCTTGCTTCTCTATATTTTTCATCGTCTTGTTCTATGTTTTTGGTGGCTTGTCATCCAAGCTCCATCAAATACCACCATCCCTCTACTGTCAAAATAATCTAGGTCTAACTTCTCCGACCTAATACCCGATGGAGAACTAAATGGGAACGGTTTCTGGTACGACAACATAAAGCTTCCGGCCAGAAAAAAAGTAATAAAACTACCATAGGGTAGATTATCCCGTGGCCTTTTCCCCTTCACCGCCATTTTCATATGCTCCAAAATGGTATATCCAGGGTTTGTCAATTTGTTCTCTGCAAGATAGAAGAACTCCATGGCAGTGGTGGTGTTTGGCTCTGTGGAATAACCTACACTTGGCAGTATGGTCTTGTGCACAATCTCATACAAAACACGGTCCTCTAAAGCCATGAACTTTGTATTGTACTTGTTGGCTGCAACTCCAGGGTTGGAGTTGTGGCGTCCAAAGTACTTCTCAGCTAAAGATACTTTATTCAGGCCGTGCATCTGATCGGGGTGATCTGGCATATGGCTCTTGTATTGGACATTGTAAGGGCCATCTTCTTTCTAAGAGTGGCATTCTTCAAGTTTCAGGTAAGGACAGCCTAAAACCTGGTTTATCAAATTCCAACTAACTTCCATTTTCATACCATTCACCCCTGTCGTGCAACTACCATCCTCCAACTCATGCAAATTACCATAAAACTGACATACCTCCTCAAAATAAGTCTCACAACTATTAAACACTAATTCAGTCAAATAGTATTTACCTAGTGTTTCTACGACATTACCAAGCAACAAATCCTTCACATCATCACGATCAACATAATAACTATCAAGAATATTGCAGTGATCAAGAATGTGCTCATACCTCTCTTGGTTTGCCTTGGAGAAAAGATTGAATCATCATAGTCGTCGTCCGATTCTTCATGGACTGGTGCAGCCTTGGTTTTTGACTTCTTGGGTGCCATGGGTTTTCGATGTCGGAACTGGTAATGTGGTAAAAATCCTAACTTGATGGATTTGGACGGCTGATTGGTGACTATAGGTGGGCATTGAAGGTGGAGATGGAGTTTTGATTGTTCTGATTTGGGACATAAGACTGCAGATAAGTTAATTTTTGTTTTATATGTCACCCGTTTCCGAAATCGTAAACCACCCGCAAATAATTTTCGAGCACTTTACGGGTTCGGAAACTACACGACATTATATTCATTTACCCCCATTCCTATTTCCGGTGTCGTAAAGCACTCGCAGTTGGACAAATTTTTCCCCAATACTATTTCCGAAATCGGAAATATAAAATAACTGTTAATCCGGCTAGTTTCCGAAGCCGTAAATGAGTCACATTTAACAACATTAATTTAGTAATGATACTTTTGATGCTAATTCAGTTTAACAACATAATCCGATTAAATATAAGGTTGCTACATATCATGAATTTCATACAAATCGCAAGACAACCTCAATTAAATTTGGTATCTAAGTAAAATATGTAACCATAATATGTAACGATCTGGAATTCAAACTATATTATGAACAGTCAAACTTAGTAGCAAGCTACTAGAAGCAGAATACCAACCAACTGAATTGTAAACAAATAAAAGAAATCAATAGAACAAAGTATTTCACTGAAACATTATCGCAAACTCATAGAGGGTGAACCAGAATGAATGACGTCAGCTTATGGTTCTTCCATGGCCATCAGAGAGAAGAAGTAACCAGTAACAGTTGCTAATGTTTTATGATTAGAAGATAAGATGTAGAGTATTGTCTAAGTTGAAAATGACAATTGAACAATTTGTAACATTTGCCCATACGACGGTCCTCTTCCCATATTCTTTGATCTTATTTCGGTGTAAAGTATTTACTCACAACGAGTCTTTGCATACATTTCAAAATTTGAAAGGAATTCTGGTTTATTATAGGGATCTGTTGCAGTGAATTTCTATCTGACTATCTCTGGAATCGGAAAAGGTTGTTGTAATCAATTACATTTCAGTATTCAAGATGGCGGAATTACAAGTTGGGTCATTGTAGGCAAACCGGCATGAATGGATATAAGATAGTATGTAGAGTATTCAATAAGTGCAAAACATAATAACGGATCAATTCAGTGTCACAGTTTCCCTCTCTTTACTGTTTGATCAGTTTCTACGAGACAATATGACCAATCAAACTTAGCTTGCTACTAGTAACATAATTAATTTTTTAATTCCAAATTTATTCATGTCTTTAATTTCATGTGTTCAACTAAAATGTACATTTTACGATTTCGGAAACAGTGTGCAGCGGGCGATTTACGATTTCGGAAATGACCCTCATAATCCAGTTCCAGCCAGTGTCTGATCTCGTGAACTCTTCGTGACCGAAATTATATAATTCTTTACGCTGTCGGAATAGCTAAAGTTTTTGTTATTTGAATACACTTGTTCCGAGAGATTTACGAATTCGTAAACCAAAAGAGATGATCTCCGGCCGGTTTCCGATTTCGAAACCAGTTGCCTAACCAAAAAAAACAAGATTAACTTGATGAAGATGAAAATGACAATTTATAATTGAATTGAAGAGTAAAATTGATTTAAAAAGATTGTAATTAATTCATACAATTTGTAACACATGATCAAATTGCAATAGTCTTCAAAGGACACAATATCTTAAGAAAAATTTAAAACAATTTTTTCAACAACTCAAAAGATCTACAAATAAAACCTAGCCATCAAATCCTTGAAGAAAACCATGTTGGGTGAAGTCGTGGTCTTGTGAAGTTGAGGGGCTACGGGGAGGTGAGGGGCCTTGGGAAGTTGAGGGGGCTTGTGAGCTCGACGCGGCATTAGAAGTGGAGGCGTTATGTGTGGCATCATGTGTGGCCTCTTCATCCTCACTCATTTGCGCAAGGTCGTCATAGTACACTTCTTCCTCATCCTCACTTAGCACGATCTGGAGACCCTTCTCTTTGATGTACGCTTCTTGATCAGCTTTGATCGCATCCAATCTCTTCTTCGTTGTTTCTAGTTGGCTAGAAAAACAACAAAACAAGTTCGAGATCTTTGTAAAAATCCCCTTCCGTTCACCTACAACTCAGACACTTAATTGGTTAGGAAAAAAAAGACCAAAATCAAACTCATAAACAACTATAATGACTGAATTTAGTGGAACTCACCCGCAGCAGTTTTTAGAGCGGCGGCTTCCTCGCGAGCTTGTTTTCTCCTTGCTACCTTTTCATGTGCACAAGGTTTTAGAGTCTTTTCCTTGAATTTTCCTGTATCGGTGTCAAACACCCAATTCTTCAGGTCGATCCACCTGTCATCATAGTACGACTGCATAACAGGCTGATTCAAGAGAGGCACATTGGCTTTCCTACAAAGCTCAGTGATAAGCCCACCGTATGGAAACCTTTTATCCAACAAAGGAGCACACTTTCTCATGTACTCATGGATGGTATATCCAGGATTTATTGGGATGCCCTCCATCAGGTAGTAGAATACAAGCAGGCGACCAGCGGTGGGCTCGGTGGCATGCCCTCCCATGGGCAGAACATTATAACAAACCCATTTAAAAACCAACCTCTGCTCTAGGATCAACACATCCATCTTATAATCAGTCTCTGCAGTCCCTTTGCCCAACGACTCATCTAACTTGAAGTACTTACGGCCCATTTCAGCCATGTCTAAAGGTTATTTATTACACTTTGTCGCCCACTTATTGAATGTGAAAACATTATAGGGATCCTGTTTATTTTGAGGCCTCAGATGAGTAGAATCAACCAACGGGCACTCTAGCACCTCATTAATCACAAACTCATCAACAGGTACTAACACACCATTCACCCTACTCAACACCTAGTGGTTGTGCATCTACCTAGATTAGTATACAACTGTCTAACCTCATCTTTGTAGGTAGGCTCGTCCAACATGATTAGGTTATGCAAATAACTAGGACGAAAATAATTAATTGACTCATTAAAACCTAAATCACAAACAGAGTTGGATTTTAGCACCTTTGAGTCGCACATGCCACGCCTAATCCACTTGACGTAGTTCTGCTCGGCCACTGAATCGTAAAATCGCTGGCTGTGACCTGGTCTTCTGCTCTCACCGCCACCTCTCTCATGCCGCTTGGCACGCCCGAGCATTACCGTCCTCCTTTGGAGCGGCTCCTCCTCCACCTCCTCCCCCTCTTCCACATATTCCCCACGCTCTCCATGGGTGCCCTCAGCCTCCTCCTCACTGCTAGACTCCAACCCAGCCATCGCATCGTTTGACTCGGTTTCAATATCAGGTGGGGTGGGGGCCTCTTGGATTTCTGCTTCTTTCCCCTGGATTGTGTTGGCGGGGTTGATGTTTCAGCGTCGGGTGATTGTGGGGCACGCCTCTTCACCGGAATCTTCGACCTTGATTTTGGACCCATGATTATGTCGCCGGTGGTGATTGAATTTGGGGCTAGGGTTTGAGTTTTTGTGATTTAGGGCTTTTCTGAATCGCAGTTGACTATATATACCATTCTAAGTTTACGAACTCGTAAATCACCCACATCCACATTCTTTTTATTTCCGAAATCGGAAACGGGTCCGAAAATAAGTTGAATTGGGGAAAATTGCATTTAACCGGCCACTTTACGATTTCGGAAATAGAAAGCTAAAAAACATTAAATGCTGAGAATTAAAATCCAGTGACAAACCCGGCTACACTTCTGGCTCGTAAACATTTCAGTGTCGGGTGGTTTACGAAATCGGAAAAGTAGTGCCCCATCTGAAAATATCTTTACGACCCATTTACGACTTCGGAATTGCTAAGCTAAAAAAAATTAAATAATGAAAATTAAAATCCAGTGACAAACCCGGCTACATTTCCGGCTCGTAAACATTTTGGTTTCGGGTGGTTTACGATTTCGTAAATGTTATGCCCAATTCGGAAAAGATGCTTACAACCTATTTACGATCTCGTAAAGGGAAGATTAAGATGGCTTCAATCTGCTTGATTAAAAAAGTCAACCCGGTCTAATTGCGCCATCGTAAATATGTTGGACAAGTCACGTTACGATTTCGGAAATCACTCTGTATTTAAATAGAGTGACATTTTCGATTTCGTAAACCATCCGTTTCGGCATCAGATCAGACTAAAACCCACCACGTGGGTTCATTCATTCATTATCTTTCCAACCCATTTGTCTCTTCCTCATTGTTTCTCCTCCTATACCACTCTTGTCTCTCAATATCTTATCAATTGTACAATATCACACTACCCAAATCCAAGAATCCAAGTAAAGAACCTCACAAAAAGTTGAAATTGTTGATTTATTCTACAAGTTCGAGTATTTTAGGGGTGTTTCATTCCAAAATAGAGGTACAATTGGTTACCTTATTAACCTATTTGTGTTGCTTTGTCACGTGCGATGCAAACAAACAAATGGGTTATGGGGTAACCAAGTATTATCAAATCCAAACCCTAGACTAGCTAATTAATGCATTTATTATCTATTTTAGGGTTAATTTCAATTAATGTCTTTTGCATTGGTAGCTAAATCTTTATACTAATATCATCGGTTTGTTTTTGTTATATGCACCCTAGCTATTTAATTGTCGGTGAAATTGTAATTTTTTGGTTGTTATTTGTAGGTGAATTAGTGGACAAGTGTTTGTATTGGGTATTAGTGATTAATTTGTTAATCATGGCTCCTACATGTAAAACAAAAAGAAAATTCCTACGAAGAAGAAGGTCATGTCATCCACAAAAGAGCAATTGGTTGTAGATACAAAAATTCCTAGAAACTTATGCCGAGAAATACAAAGGCGTTGGGACGCGGGTATTTCCACTCTAATGGAATTCAATAGGTTAGGAATAGCCATAGGGGTAGAGCGTAAATATTGGTCTAGTTGGGTTGGTAAAATCGCAAGAACAAGACATGATATTAAATGGTTCGATTGGACCAAAGTACCGATGGAGCGTAAATTAGAATTGTTGGAAGAATGCAAGGTTGGATGTGGTTTTTTAATCGCATGTTACAACATGTTTTACTATCGTGAGGGCATTATAATGTGGATTATACTATGTGCAACCAATCATTTGTGTCATTATTTTAGGAACCGTTCACTATTACCGCCCCCGACATGGCGATGTTAGACCGCGTAACTTTGCAAAAGATTTCGAAGTGTACACGTCAACATAGGTCTATGCTAAGGAATGAGTATATCTACGGAAATAAGAAGAACATCATGCCATGGACGGTGTATAAGGACATCTAACCCGAGAGTTGGGAAATCTTCAAAATCCATGCACAAGAGCTATTGGACGATGTAAGATTTTTTCTATTCTTTTCAAATTATACTATAGTGTTCGATGTTGCTACTTATGTTGGTTGCTTTTAAAATAGGGCACTCATGAAGATATGGTAGAACTAGCAAAATAAAACAAAATGATTCATCACTATAGTCGCTCGGGATATTATGGAGCGGAGGAGCACTTCATAGAGGAGGAATATGAAGATGGTGTCAAACAAAAAATGGACAAGGGTATGTCGGAAGAGGAGACAAGGGAGACCACTACTAGGATGAATCCCGACCAAATTGAGAGGTGGGAGTCGTTCATTAAATTGAGACAAAAATCCTAGTGGCGTTTATGAAGCCGAAGAAACTCTTAAACTTGCCCAAAAAATTGTAAGTCAATTAGAAAATGTGTTTGTATGATATGTAGTAGAGAAATGTTTTTTTATCTATCTAATCAAATTATTGTCATGGTTTCGCCCACTTTAAAATTAGGCATTGGCTAAACAAGAGGAAGCCGATGGAAAATTCACCCCTACGGAAAGGTGTGACATATTGAACAAGGCGATGGGCGACGATCATCCTGGCACCGTTAGGGGGTATGGTTCTCATGTCCGACCTAAGGATGTGTATGGTAAACATCCTTTAGTCTCGAATAATGCGCAAGATGCCAAGTACAAGAAGGTGCGGAAGGAAATTGATTCCATTAAAACAACCATGGAAAATGGTTTTAAGTGGTTTGCTCGCAAACATGGAATCATTTTACTCGCCAATTTCGAGGATTCAGGTGAAGATTGGGAACCCCCCTCTTCGGGATCGCGCAACGAACCTCTACAAGATGACCTTGATGAGCCACTAAATGTGGCTAGTCCACCCTTTGTCACAACACCCTTGGACACGGAAAGTGTGGGTGAGACTTCTACTCCCAAAAAGGCTAGTCTTCTTGTGCTCATGTGCCAAGTATTTTCTATTCTTTTCCAATTTTCTATAATTAGATGATTTTAATCTCCGACATATGATCTAGTGTAAAATTAATTGGTATTTCCTCTTACAATTTCAATATCTAGGTAAATTGTCCATGCAATTTGTACATCGATGTGAGTACCACCCAACCCCCTAAATTAGTAGCCATTGGAAATTATGAGGAAGCCATTAAATTACACCATGGGAAAGACATTCCAATAGGCTTGGTTAAGGTGTCTATAAAAGGGGAGATATGTGGTGATGCCCACGTCCCGATTCAAAAAGGCTCACCTAAACTAGTTTCCAAATCAAGGGGAGAACTTCTCTTATGGCCTAGGAGATTAGTACAAATTCCTAGTAAAGGCGATAAGGAACCACAAAATCCTTGCCCACCAACTAGAAATGAGAAATCTAAGGTGCCAACCACAATTCAATCTCATAAATCCAAAGGGCCAACCACAACTCCATCTCCTAAATCCAAGGAGCCAACCAAAATTCCATCTCCTAAATCCAAGGTGCAACCACAACTCCATATACTAAATCCAAGGCGCCAACCACAATTCCATCTCCTTCACATCCATTTGAAGATAGCCAACCTTCATCGTCACTCCGCCAACTTTTTGACAAGTTGTCAAAGCATCCTGAACTTAGTACATATAACTTTCCCGCACCAGAATCTGTTTTTGGTGTTGAAAAATTAGTAGTACTATGCAAGCAAGACTTTGATGATATATAGCGACCTCAAAGGCTACTGTCTACGACAATCTGTCTCGTTCAACTGTAAGTCTTCATTTTCCAAAATATAAACTATTTTATATTCCAACTACAATCGACTAGGTAGTAACACTATCTCTACAATTTATTATAGACAATTGCATCATTTGGCACAAATTTGGTCAATGACATTTCTTGGCTTCATATGCCCCGACTCCGTACAAGTGGGGACCCACTCAAGAGAGGAGAGGCTAGCTTATTTGAAGGTTGCCTTAAGAGATCGAACGAAATACCTCTTCATTTGTCCATACCTTGAAAAGTAAGTAGCATTTATGCATTTCTAATTTTTTTGGTGTTTACCTAACATTGATGTTTCCATCAACGAATACTCATGTACAAATTTGCTTGTGGATTAGCGAACATTGGCGTTTGGTGACGATAAACACGGCCTCCAGAGAAGTATATTGGATTGATCCACTTAACATTGCTCCAAGACAATCATTTAACGAGATTATCAAGGAAGCCGTGAATTTCATAAAATCCAAAATCATCTAAATTTAAGGTCTACCAAATTAAGGTAATCTATTCTTATTATTCATCATATTTT
Organism: Sherardia arvensis; assembly: GCA_948330725.1. Taxonomy (NCBI): domain Eukaryota; kingdom Viridiplantae; phylum Streptophyta; class Magnoliopsida; order Gentianales; family Rubiaceae; genus Sherardia; species Sherardia arvensis. Next base: position 30,838,895 of record OX415239.1, read on the forward strand.
AACCTTCATATTTGAACCTTATTAGTACCTAAATTGTGTATCTTTTGTCAATATTAGTACAAGGTCCAAGATAATGATTGGGTATGCGGTTACTACACCATGATGTTTGCATGGAGGTTGGTTGCACGTGCAAGGCTTTCAAACTTTAACATTCATAGTGTGGGCTTACTATTCCATTCCTTATTTGTTTTAATGTAACTCCTTGTAATTTGTTACCAACATGCTCTACTTTTTCAAATCGCAGGTTTTCGACGATGATTATACCCCCTACACCTTGCAAGAGTTGAAGGCAGCAAGGGGTGCATTGGCAACCTTCCTGTTGGATGAATGCACTTCATGCATAAAGCACCCAGCTACAACGACAGAATTGTGAGTCGTCATAGCCGCATCATTTTTTATTGTGCACTAGATAGTGTTATGAACTTTGCTAGGTGTATACATTTGCTATTAAGCATTTTTTGGCTCGTTAAAGCCAATCTTCAGGGATTAGGTCCTTTATTCTTGGTATTATATCTAATTTTTATTAGACGCTCATCGATCGCGTAAAGCAAATTCAAAATTGTAAAAAGAAATTACACGCCCTGACGCATTTACGATTTCGGAAACCAAAAGTAGAATTCTACAACTTTTTCCGGATGCTTTCCAACGTCGTAACCAGTTTGGTTTTCTCTGCCCAAAAAAAACAGTGGGAAACTCAGCACGTCGTCCGGCTCGTAAACATACCACCATAATGGTCTGTTTACAACAACATTTACGAAGTCGGAAATGACTCGCTTCAGATCCATTTCCGCCATCGGAAACAACAAAACTACACCAATTCTGGCCTACATTTACGGGCTCGGAAACTGATTTAGAGAACGGTTAAAACTCATGTTTACGAGCTCGAACATTGAACCGGAATATGATTTCCGGCCTTCATTTCCGACGTCGTATATTTGTATGCACAAAATTGTTTCTGACACTGTAAAGTTTGTTCTCAAATCTATTTCCGACACCGTATCCATTAGCTCACGGCCAGTGATCCATCTTTACGATTTCGGGAAGGAGATTTCAAATCCAAACCTAAAACTATATTTGTGATTTCGGAAAGTTTTATTTCCGGATGAGGCGAGAGATTTCCGAATCGGAAATGTGTCGGCGAAGCACGGCGGCCCAAGTAACGGCGTAAAACCCCGCCGTGCTACCCCGTTTTCCCCGCTGTCCTTCCTAGTTCCGTCCACTAGTGGCGGAGATTGAGTTGCTACAAAATGTCGATGCAGAACCCCCACAATTAATCCACACAATTGATGAATTGGTCTACGGCATTTGGTGGAGTGACATTTCAATTGATGAATTGTGTCGGTAAACGACATTTTGTTGCATACCCACTAGTCCGGCGAAGTCGGCGACAAGGCTGCTGAAGTGTTATACTCGTCCACGGCACTGTTCAGCTATTCGGCGGTGCAGCGGTGGTTGATGGAGTTGGGACTGTTGCCATTTCACCCGACGTTCTTGCAACGGCACCCGAATGGGGTGGGTGGACCAACTCGCTGCTTCTCCCTCCGATACCTTTGGAAGAAGTCGGTGCTCTCTTTATCCAACACTTTTTCCATGTTGTTGCTCATGTCCACGCATGAAATCCAATATTCCTGCCGACGGTCGTCTTTTTATCCCAATAATTATTGCTTACAATATATATATATATATATATATATATGAATGAAGATGCAGATAATGTTTTGTTGTTTATGTATAACTTGCAAGAGAAAATTATCCATATTTGTACTAGTAGCTAGACTGCTAATATCTTACACTTGTACGTAGTTTGCTCGCTGTCGAGGGGTTTGAAATGGCAGTAGTGATGGTAGATTTGAATTTTAGTCTAAGTAGAAGATTGAAATGGTATATATGACATTTTATATTAGCTCATAGCCGGAATTCAATCATTAAGTTCGTTCAGGGTCATATGTACAAAGATTAGCCCAATTAAGGGTTATGATTGCACTAAACAAGAATTGAGAGTTGTGATTGCACTACACAAGAATTGAGGGTTATTTTGCAATCAGTTTATAAGAACTAAGTAAAACAATACTCAAATGTTCAAAGGATTCAATGACTGGAGAATTTTAAGAATAAGTCATATAAAAGGAAATTCATGTGATTTACCAAAAATATTGAACAACATAATTTTATTTTATAACTTTTACTAAAAAGAAATCACTACTCTACAAAATTGGTGACAATACACGAAGTATAAACTGATAGTATCTAGTGAAAACTTCTTCCCAATGCATGTCTATGAAGACAAGCACCGAGGAAAAACATATGGCAAGCACAGTTGCAACTCCAAAAGCTACGAGCAGGTTCATTATAGATGAAAAACCTTGGGGTATCATGGGTGGGGAGAGGGCTCCGGCGATGGCAGCGATCATGCGGATGAGTAGGAACCCCAAAATCTTCTTCCGCGGTGGGAAAGGGCCTAAGATGAGTGCGCGGGCGACGGTGACGATGAGGACTAGGACGGCGAATGAGGCAACGACACCGATACTACATCCATCAGATGAAATCTCCGGTGAAGCGACACTTGTGGCGGTTGCCGGTGCTGGTGAATTCATCTTCTCGGATGCAAAATGATCCTCCGCGACACTACTACCACCATATGGTGAAATGGACGGTAAGCATCGACGTTACAAAGTAATATAGAACGTCATAACGCTAAAGTACAAGGGTCACCTAACACTTGACATGATATTGAATTTTATTCAATATCTAATTTAAAATATTCAATTTTTTAATAACATATAATTATTACCTTTAATATATTACTCAATTTTAACAATACTACTGTACAATTTCCTAAATGTATATATTAGTTAGGACTGATTCTCTCAAACTATCCAATTACTTAGAGTTAAGTTCAATTTAATGCAGGTTAGTTTTTTTTTAGTTTAATTTAGCTTGGGGCTGATAGGTGCAAGGATGTTTGGATTATGCAGGCCAAGTTGAATGGTTTAAAGACAGAATTACCCCTGTTAGTTTGTTGGTCATACACTTGTGATCCCTATTTGTTTGTTTATGATATTTTTGAGTTGGCCCCAACCCCCAAGGACTGATATGTAAATTCCGCTTAGTATGCGCCTATTCATCCCCAATAGATTCCAACTGCTGCTGGTGCTCCGACACCGACGGTGAAGGAGAGCTTATAAACCTGAATTTCTCCATGAAGCCATTGAGGTATCTCTCTACCAGGAAACAGTGTTGGAAATGTATACAAAGAAGGCTAGAGGAGCTAACCACAACCAGTTCAACCACTCAACTGGTATTGCAGCAAGTAAAACACCATTCTATAAACAAGCTCCACTCAAAATTCAAGGAGGAGAGAAGTAGAAGGCTGGATGAGGCAATGAGAAGAAAGGAGAGAATGGAGAGAAAAAGGCAGCTGATGAGAGGGTTAGTAAACAAGTCTTGCAGTACAGAAGAGAAAATAGGTTGTGCTTCAAATGTGGAGAGAAATTCCATCAAGTTCACATTTGTAAGTTGAGAGAAGTGCACTGCATTACTAGGCCTGAGGATTTTGAAGAAGGAGAAATTATGGTGACGGCATGGGACTGTGAGGAGTTGAAACAGCTGGAAGATGAGGAACCCGAGGACTTAACAATGCACTTCATGGAAGATAGGTTTCACCTTGCTAACACCATCAAATTGGTTGGATATATTGGAAACCAGCATGTGAGAATGCAACTGGACACGGGCAGCTCCTACACATTTAGAAACCCTAAAATGGTCAAGAAACTGAACTTGGAGAGTGTGGCCATTAAACCATTTGTAGTGTCCATTGCAGATGGGAAGAGAATGGGACGTAACACCTATGTTCCAAATGTGGAATGGAGAATTCAAGATCGCCATTTTAATTATGGCATGAGAATTTTGAAGATAGGAGGAGATCTGGACTTAGTGGTAGGAGTAGACTGGATGAAAGTTTTCAGTCCTATTGCCTTTGACTTCAATAATGAAGATGTGTACATCAGTTATCAAGGGTCACAGTATCTCTTACATTGCAATGCAGACAGTACCAGATTCCACATTCTGAAGGATAAGGAAGCTCAAGAATGGTCCAGAATGAGAAAAAGCAGAGCAATGTATGAGAACTTGAAGCAGGAAAACAAAGAATGGGGAACCATAGCAGACAATGGGAATTATGGAACTGAAGAGGACTATGAGCAACAAGGTTTTAACAGATCTGGAACTGATGAGAGCTATGAGCAGCAAGGATTTGACAAATTTGAGGAGGAACAACATGAATGGGAGGACTATGGGACTCAGGGAAGCTACAAAATCTGAGAAAGAGGGCCAATTATGGAAGGAAGAGAACCAGAGGGGCAAGACTTTGCAACTTAGTGGAAATTGAAGAAGGGGACACAGATCAGAAGGGAGCCAAAGAGGATGAGAGAACTGAGGATAAAAAGGATGTGAGCACTGAGGTTAAAGAGGATGTAAGCACTGAGAACATTCCAGCAGGTGTGGCTACTATTCTATCTGAATTTGCAGATGTTTTTCAAACCCCAAAATCCCTGCCACCAACTAGGGATATTGACCACAAAATTATATTGAAAATAATTGTTGAGCCTTTTCAATCTAAACCCTACAGGTATCCCCATCACCATAAGACAAAAATAGAGAGACGAGTGCATGAAATGCTGAAAAATAAGGTAATTCGGGACAGTGGCAATCCTTTTGCCTCTCCTATTTTATTAGTTAAAAAGAAAGAGGGTTCTTGGCACATGTACATTTATTACAGATAGCTCAATTGATTTGACTATTAAGGATAAGTTTCCAATTCTTATTATTGATGACTTATTAGATGAACTACATGGCTCTACTGTTTTCACAAAACTGGATTTAAGGTCTGGTTATCACCAAATTAGGGTTGCTAAAGAGGATAAGTCAAAACAGGTTTTCATACACACAGTGAGCATTTTGAATTTCTTGTCATGCCATTTGGCTTAACCAATGCCCCAGCCACTTTTCAAGCTTTGATGAACAAGGTTTTCCAAAATCAACTCAAAAAGTGTGTATTAGTTTTTTTTAATGACATTCTAATATACAGTCCTACCTTGGAAGAATATTGTGAGCATGTTAAAATGGTATTAAGTGTCATGAGAGAGCACAAATTGTTTCCTAAGTGATCAAAATGTGTTTTTGCTCAAAGTAAAGTAGAATACTTGAGACATGTCTTCTAAGTACAAGGTGTAGAAATGGATGGACAGAAGATTACTGCTATTGTGAACTGGCCTATTCCAAAAAGTTAGAAGGAACTTAGGGGGTTTCTAGGGTTTATTGGTTACTATAGGATATTCATAGCAGGGTTCGGAGTAATTTGTAGACCACTGCATGATCTACTGAAGAAGAAGAATGGTTTTATCTGGAACCCTAGTGCCACTGAAGCTTTTGGTAAGCTTAAAAGAGCCATCACAACTGATCATGTACTGAAAATGCCTGACTTTGAGAAGCAATTCATTGTGGAGACCGATGCTAGTGACAAGGGGATGGGGGCAGTGCTACTACAGGAAGGGAAGCCTATTGCATTTCTGAGCAAGTGCTTTTGTCCCAGGAACAAAGAGCTGTCAACTTATGAGAAAGAATTACTTGCCTTAGTGCTAGCTGTGGATAAATGGAGACACTCCTTAGTACTTTATTATAAGAACTGACCACCAAAGCCTCAGATTCTTGCTAGAACAGAAGTTGCATACTACCATCCAACATAAATGGATAACAAAGTTGTTGGGGCTCTCATTTGAATTACAATATAGACCTGGCAAATCAAATGTGGTGTTGATGCATTGCCAAGAAAGGAACCACAAGAGGAGTTGCAACACAGTATAAACCAAGAGCTTCCCATTCAGTGGGATGAGAGTGAAGGGGAGGAAGAAGAAGAAAGCTGTATGGATAGACTCATCAACAGAAGATTGCAGAAACACTGCGAAAAGCATAAAGAAGACTCAAAACAGTCCACTGAGAACACAGAAGTAATCTCCAAGGAGAGAGGAGAAGCACAACTGAGAGGTGAAGAAAAGAGAACCCGTGAGGAAAAAGAAGACACTTGTTTCAGAAAAGAATACAGTACCTCCACAGTTATCCCAACTTGGATGCAACAACCTGAGAGGAGCTATGAAGAGGATACAGACTCCTAGACAATGATTGCAAAGGTTGTATTGAACCCAAGCAATGAAGACAAACTGAGCTTCACCAATGGCATACTGAAGAAGGAAAACAAGATTTATGTGAGGAAGGAGGGAAAGGCAAGGGAGGAAATACTGGCAGTCATGTATTCATCTGCACTTGGGGAGGCACTCTGGTCAAAATTCCACCATCAAGAGAGTCCTGATGATTTCCACTTGGCCTGGTTTCAAGGATGATCTGATATCATACATACAGACATGTGAAACTTTCCAAAGAAACAAGACAGAACACTGTTCATATCCTAGCTTGTTGCAACCCATTCCCAACCAAGCATGGAGTCAAATTTCCATGGATTTTGTGGAAAAGCTGCCTCTATCAAAGGGATTTGACACTGTAATGGTAGTTGTGGGCAGGTACACTAAATATGCTCACTTCTTGGATGAATTTTTAGACTACATGAAACCCCAAAATCCATCATCACTGACAGGGATAAAATATTCACTAATTCATTTTGGAAGGAGCTCTTTACTGATTTAGGAGTGCAATTGAAGTTCAGCACAACATTGGTCCCCCAGACTGATGGACAAACTGAAAGAGTCAGTCAGGTATTAGAGAATTACCTAAGGTGCTTATGTGAATATCACCCTAGTAGTTGAAGAGATTGGCTTAGCTTAGCTGAGAGAGGGTATAACTCATGTCACCACATGAGCATAAATATGTCCCTTCATGAAGCCTTATATGGAGTTAAACCTCTACACTTATCATTTGGAATCAAAAATGATCCCATGATACCAGCTGCCAATGATGTCATCATAAGAAGGGCTGAGATCCAACAGAAACTACAGCACCACCTCAAAAGAGCTTAGGAAAGGGTGAAGTTTTTTGTTGATCAAAAAAGAAGTGGCAGAAACTTCAATGAGGGAGAATGGGTGTATCTGAGAATACATAAATACATGCAGCAATCCCTACAAAGCAACTCCAGTGAGAAGTTTGATGCTAAGTATTGTGGCCCTTTTCAGATAATTCAGAAGATAGGAGCAGTGGCTATAAGCTCAAGTTGCCTGCCAGCAGTAAGGTTCATCCAGTCTTCCATGTGTCACTCTTAAAAAAGTTTGTAGGGGCTGAACCTTCACAGATAACCCCTTTTCCACTAGTTACCGATGGAGACATCCTCCCCTTATTTCCAGCTAAGGTGCTACAAAGAAGACTCTTCAATGCAGGTACATCTCAATTAGTTCAGTGGCTTGTATTGTGGAAAAACATGCCAGCTGAAGAGGCATCATGGGAAGATGCAGCAGTAATCCAACATCTATTTCCTACATTTAAAGGTTGAAGCTATTGTATGTTGTTATACTTGTGGACAAGTATAAACATAGGGGAGGGATTGTCAGGAAATTGATAAATGATGAAGGGCAGCCAGGTCATTTTACTTGGTAGCTAAGAAATAGCTAGGATTTTTCCATTTTTATCGGATGTCCCCGAAGGGACTAAGAAATAGCTAGGAAAGTGCTGAGTAATTGCCAGGAAGCTGCTAAATTCCATGGCCCAGAATTATAGGTAGACTGCATAAAATCTATACTATAAGGGCTGTTTAATACGCTTGAACTGAACTGAACTGAACTGATCTGAACTGAACTGAAAAATATTGAACTGAACTGAACTGAAAAATATTGAACTGAACTGAAAAATACATTTGATTCTTTTATATAACATATATGTATATTCAAAATTCTTATTAAAAAACAAGTCATTGAACTATATTGAATTGAACTTAATTGAACAAAACTGAATTGAAGAAACAAATCACTACATCGACCTTAGCTAAATTTCATCAAATTTATATTTCATCATTATCCTAAAAGTTAAACATAATTGAACTGAAATATACTGAACTGGACTTTATTGAACTGAAGTTTACTGAACTGAACTTTATTGAACTGAATTTATATAGCCAAATTGTGCTATATTTTATCAAGTCAAATTTTATTAACACCAAACTTAATTAAGTTGAACTTACAAAAGTATGCATTGATACATTTTAATTAGAAAATGTTTATCAAATCATATTTCATCAATTCTAAACTGACTTGAACTGAATTGAACTGAATCATACTGAACTACACTTAATTGGATCAAACCAATTAAACTTAGTTGAACTGAATCATACTGAACTAAACTTAATTGAACTGAATTGTAGAAAACAATCTAAATGAGGTATGTTATCAAGAATATAAAACAGAACTGAATTGAACTGAGTGAACTGAATTTGACTACACTTAACTGAAATGAACTGAGTTGAAGCACACTTAACTAAAATGAACTGAATTGTACTACACTTAACTGAAATGAACTGGATTTTCAGTATGAACTCATTAAATCATAGTTTCATTGAACTGAACTGAAGAAAACGATCAATGCATTGATATAACTAAATGAAGTTGTACTTTATCAAGAATATAAAACATAACTGAATTGAACCGAGTGAACTGAATTTGACTACACTTAACTGAAATGAACCGAGTTGAACCACACTTAACTAAAATGAACTGAATTGAACTACACATAACTTAAATGAACTGGATTTTCAATATAAACTTAAAATTATTAAATTACATTTTCGTTGAACTGAATTGAAATAAATTATATTTTTTCTAAACTAGATTGAATTGTGTTGAATTATTAACATTTAATTTGTTTAATTTTATAAATAAAGTACATTGCACTTAATTGAAAAGTACTGAACTGAACTGAACTGAAAAACACTGAACTGGACTGAACTGAACTGAAAAATACTGAACTAAACTGGAAAATATTCAGATAAGTTGCACAAAACAGGCCCTAAGTATAGTACTAATCAGCCATTAATGGCATCAATTTCTGTACATTGATCATTTGAGAGTTGATTGTATTTATTTCATTCCGATTGCATTTATTAATCTGAAAAACCCTAAAAATATCTAATTTATGTTTTCAAGCTCCTAACAGGTTGCAAGCAAGGGGAACGAGGCCTTTATTTTGGTTTGAAACCTTTATTTTGACCCATATTTTAAATGAATGGGGGTTTAAAAGAAAATTTATTATTTTAGTGCATAAAATATTATTTTTTATTTTAAAAAATGAGTCCCTATTTTAACCCATGATTTTGAAACCTGAAGTGAATGTTTCACCTGCTTTGGTCTTGGACCGGGCCTAGAGATATGTTATCTTTATGAATTTCCATATTTTTTATCTCCATGTTTGTTTGTTTTGGAAATACATTATAGATATGTGATATTTTATTTTGGAAGATGTAACCCTAATTTTTGTTAAATTGCAGATTTCTTGTGATTGTCGGTGGATGTGTTTTTGGCAAATATTGAGGTTCTGATTAAGGTAACAACTTATTTATCCCTTACTGATGACACCCTAATAAGAATACAATGTTTCATAGTGTATTTAATCGAGTCTTTTGCCTAAGTAACCTTATTTCTGAAACTAATTCCCAAAATAACACTCTTTCAAAATTAATTCCAGAACTAATACTCCTATACTTATGTTTGGGCCACATTATAAATTATAAAAAATGTCGGATTAAAACTAATTAGTATTAGCTCCATATATTTTCATACTTTTCAATTAGACCCACACAATTAGTATTAACTCATTTTCGACATGAAATACAAAAGTAGGGGTGTGCATGAACCGGGTTGACCCGAAAAAACAGGCCGAATTATTCTTTAAAAATGATTCAAATATACCCCGACTCTTCTAATGCAAAATGTAGTAATATATTACCCAAGCCCTGAATTTCAATCAAAACAACCCATTGTTTACGTAGTTGGTGTGAATGTTAAGAGCATCTCCAATGGTTGGTTTTTTGGACTTGCTTGCAATTTTTCTAAATAGTTAAGCTAGTTGCTTACCATTGTTTTTTGCCACGTCATTAGCCTTCTCAAGGAAGGGTTGCCTTCACAAGCAACTAGCTTGTGTGGGTCCTACATCACTAATTCAATAGAATTAGGTAGATATTGTGCATATGTGGGACCATAATAGCCAATATTCAAGCTAGCTTACCACTAATTGAAACACTAGCTTGACAAGCCACTTGCTTGAAAAAATGACATGGCAAGTCAAGTTACACCATCATCTTGCTTACCACTGAAGATGCTCTAATATTGCGTTGTTCATTGTTAAATTTCAAATTGCATTGTTAAATTTTTCACCTTTGTTTTAGCAAGAATTGATTAGGGTTTGATTCCTGAAGTAAGGAGTGGGGTGAAATTATATCGGGTATATTTAAATTATTATCCCAAAATAATTTAAATTAAATCCGGGCGGGGTGGAATTTTATTGGAGGTAATTAAGAGATCAAATATTTAGGGAGTGTTTGGTTCGCAAGATTTTTGAGAGTCTGGATTTTATTTTGGGTTTTTGAGAGTTTGGGTTTTTGTTTGGGATTTTGAGAGTCTGGTTTTGCAAAATCCTTGTTTGGTTAGGTTGAGTTTGTGAGTATAGAACAAAATTTTTGATTGGTTTTTAGAATTTTGCAAGTCTGGATTTTGGAAAACTTGGTGAACTAAACAAGATTTTACAAAACTGGACTTGGATAGTCCAAGTTTTGCAAAAACTTGTCCAACCAAACACACTCTTAGATGTCTGGGTTTTCATACTCAGTCTTTTATATATTTTTCGTGACTCAGAACATATCAATAGTGATGGAATAAAGACTAAAGAGTGTTTCTTAAATTTCACATCACCACTTTTGATGAAATCTAAGTAAGCAATCATCAACAATGAAAGGATTTTTAAATTGCACACACCATTAATTCTAATAAGAAGAAGAATAAACCTTTAAATATTTATTTTTATATATAATTTATATTTCATATAAATTTAAAATATGACAAAAACAAATATGATTATTCTTTATCTAGTATAATAAGATTTTTAAATATTTTGATTATTCTTTAAATATGATTTAAATATGATTTTGTAAAAGCTTTTGCCAGGCATTTTGCAAATGAGAAATCACCTTCACCGGCTAGTAATATGCTCTGTATGTTACTATAATGCTTCATTTTGTTTCCCTTCATTCATTTTCACAAGCAACTAGCTTCCAAAACCTACTAGCTTGAGTCTTATTTAGCCCACATCAATAATTCAATGTATTTGTACATGTATTAGAAATTTGTTGGGTCATACAAGCTAATCTGTAACATTGCTAACCATCGGAGATGCTTGTAGCCAATAAGTGTGAATTAATGTAAGTTATGCTACTATTATTTTTGATACATTCATTTTGGTTTCAGGTCATCATATTTTAGTCAAGTTTAATTCAATTCAGTTAAGCAAAAATAGGCCGTAGATAATTACATGCCCTTAGTCATTAGTTTTTATAAAAATAAAATTGAAAAATGGCCTTGAGCTCCGACTTGTGTGTTGAAACTATCTAGGCAGTTCATAAGAGGCCATTTTCACAAAATAGGGGTATTAATGTCTTTAATTCAAGAATTAAATTACATGAATATAAACTAATAAATTACCGCCTTTTTAGAAATTATGTAAAAGTTACACTCCACTTTCAAATTATGAAATGTATACCGCCCTTATTCAAAATTTTCCCTTATTGGAATTGGATTAGTGGAGAAGAATGTTTAGATGTTTTACCTAAAAACTCTAATGTTATATATGTTTGATAGAATTTATGTGAATGGATGATATTAGTATTAAGCTGCCCCAGATCAATCATACGAATCATTTTTTATGATGTATCGATCAGTGGTCAAAACAATATTTAATATATATCAAGTCAAGCCTCCATGAAACACTCATAAAGATGGATATTTTCTGCTTGATGATCAATAAATACAAATTTTTATTGGATTATGTTTCATGCTAATTGATAATACATGATATATTATACTAGGCCTCGTTGCAATCATCAAGTACTACCGACATCTTTGAAAGCATTATCCATCACCATTTGAACAACCTTATATTGCCAATATTATTAATACACTTGTCAACATATTCAATATATAAGTACCGGTATGTGACTTGTCGGAAGCTTCTCTAGAGGAAACAACAGTACCTTCTTCATGAAGATTTCGCGGGAAAACAAAGAGAACTTTATTAAGATTCAAAATGATTCATGTAAAACTAAGTTACACAAAACCAAATATCACAACCACTTCAAACTTAACTTATATTACACTAAGACATTAATTTACCGATGGTCAGGTTTAAAGAATCAAAAGGAGAGCATGGGTAATTTCTATGCACACAATGCTTTGTGGTGAACTACTCTGCAACCTAATTGCTTTAAGATTCAAAGTTGTTCAAAAGTTACTAGCAAATGTGAGTACCAACTACAACCAATATTTCATAAATCTCATTAATATTACAGTAGTCATTATGCAAAAGTTATTGGAACAACCTAGATAAAAGTAGTAAAAAATGTATCCGAGGCATGAAAATGAAGAGAGTATGCAAAAATACATATCAGATGTGCTCAACAATCAAGTAGACCATCCTGAAAAAAAGTCCTAAAATGAGTCAGATTAATAATCAGCTCGACAGTAATCACGAACTCTACCACCTCCTGAACACCCAACAACCCTTGCGTGCAAGTCCATGATGATACGGTCAGATTCATTCTCTAGACGGACAGTCTCCAGCTCGTAAGTCGAGAGAAATTGCGCTTTCACATGATGGATTGTGTCTCTCCCCGTAATATAGTAGCCAAGTCTCTTACCTATGTACTCAAACAAGTAGATGAACAATAGTCCTGCAACAAACCACTTAATATCCACCATAAATATGTCCATCCATCTAGAAAACAATCCTAGAGCCCCTCAGGTCACATGCTAGAGGATGTAACCCGTACCGGTTCTATGTTTTTTAGGCTACCCTAATAGCTCCATAAATAGTAGGGTGTAGCACGACATTAATCTCACCCCTACCCACATGTCAACTAATATGAGGAATGAGAGTTAATCTCTCATGCTCCATCTAAGACTCAGTGGCAGCCTTCTTCTTAGCTGCAATATTGCCCTTGATTTGGGAAATCTTAAGGCTCCAAAAGCATTCAATGCATTCAGTTTCAAAATCTGTCACAAGCGCCAAACGCCGACCGACCCTATCAAGTCGAACATCTGCAATGATACGAAGAGCGTACCGACCTGGTCTACCCATCCTTAAAATGTAAGCAATTTAAATATATAGAGAGTAAAGATTGTATAATGGTAGTAAGTCAAGTTAAGTTAAGGAAGGTTGTGACACCACGTCGTTATCCAAAACTAATTTTACTTGTCATTAGAAGGCAAAGGCGATTTAATATATCATATTCGAACACAAGCACCAACACATAAACACGTTTCAGCTTGGAAGCATAATTACATTCTTCAAGCAAAGACTACAATATTCCTTAATACCCAAATAACACACGGATATAGTGACATCATATACCCACCAAAACATAATAGACCAACAAAATTATTTTAAGTGGCAACTCAGATAATCTTTCCACATGAAAACTAACCAGCAAACTCCCGTATATGGATCATACAGATTCGACACCCTTTTACAATTTCAGAACTCATACAGATATGTCAAGAACAAATTCCAGTAGCTTTTTTAAGTAAAACATCTCCTATTAAATGCATAGATTGAATTCTTATTAAGGTCAATAGTCTTCAAGAATACAAAACAAAGGAAAAGTGAAACTAGATACTAGTTATCTCTTGACATAACCCTACCAATCATATACAGTAGGTAAAAAAAATACACAAGGATTCACAATACATATCTCAGACATGCCAGGATTTAGCCTTTCTAGCCATATTCGTCATTCGGCATAAACAGTAATAGTTATTGGTGTTTTCTTGCATTCACTCACAAGGTATGGGACTAGGCCTATATTAACAAGGCATTGGTGTTTTCTTGCATGTCCAACCAGGGGGAGAGCACTAAAAATCAAGTGAGTGTGTTTAATTATGTTCTGGAATGTCACAAAGCACTCATGTATCACATTATTATAGAGGAAGTCATTCTTTTTTAACCAAATGTACCACAGTACAATTAATAAAGTATTGATTGCAGCTCTAATAATAGTTTTGGAAGATCCACTGTAATTTATATAATAAGATATCATATGCTTCAGTAATGTAAAAATTGGGACATGCATATCAAATATACAGTGAACATAATTGAGGATAAGCATATTAGAGCTGCATTGATTGAAACAATGATTCAAAGTATCCATATTGGGGCAGAAAGGACATTTGGAGGTAAGTTGAAACCAAATTTGACCAAAATGTCATCAAATGGAAGCAATTTGTTGTACATCCTCCAACTAAATTTGCAGATTTTTTTGGGACTTCGTTTAACCATACTTGTCTTAGTGTGTGATCACTTCCCACAGTCATGAGCACTCCATATGCAGATTTAACAATGAAACTTCCTTGAGCAGATGAGCACCAGTCTATCTTCATGTTGATGAAGTGTGGTTACTGCCTGCAATGAAGGTAAAAATGTGGTAGCCAATAAAGGCTCCAGAATAGGCAAATAAAAGTGACTTATTAGCACAGAATTTACCATGCATTCAATTTTGTAACCCTCCTTGCAATTTGATCGTTGTAATCAAAAGATCAAACATTGAGTTTAAAATGAGAGCCAATTAACAATCGATTTGTCATCTTATAAGAAGTGAAAAAATCATCTATTGATTACTCATATTTCATGGTTCCCGAAATCAAATTTACCCACCAAGATATACATAAATTGTGAGCTGCCACTTTATTGTTAAAATCAAATTTTGGTTATACATAAATCATGTATGTTCATGATCTGATGATCTTATCATCTTCTCATATATTAATCTAATCATGTTGCATAAGGCTTAAGATAATCACACATTTAAACCCTTTTTTCAATCAAATTTCTGAAAGTAAAACATCATATGTTTTACAATTATGAATAAAACTATTTTATTTCAATCACAAATTATATCAAACATAGATAAACAAAGTTTGCTCTGATACCACTGTAAGTAACTGATCAACCATAATATATATTATCACATAAATATATTAGCGGATTAACATACTGATTCACCCAAGATCACTTTGTAATCTATCGATAATATAAATACGAGAGACATGTGACATACCTTAATATGCTAATCCTACTACTACCTCAATCAAGATGAATCCATTGGTGATGATCACATATTGAGGTGATTTGACCACAGGCCGAGCAAATGTCTGGCCTTTATTAAGTCCACACGAGTTTCTTCCCAAGATCCTATCTCATAGGATTGATGAACTGTTGGAATGACTAGTTGCGTCTAATTGTATGAGATACCTTTCCAATAGTCTAGACTAGTGGCAGATATATAAACCTTTTCTAGATATGCCCGAACATCACTATTGTTTTCCTTCGAAAAATATAACACAAACTAGAAATAATTATTTTACATAATACAACATATTGAGTACAATATTGAAAATTAAGGTTTATACAACCAAGTGGCCTAACCCACTTGGTCATAGGTCTTGCCCCGGCTAGGAGAGGTCCAGGGATCAAATCCCCCTCCCTCAATTAGCTTCGGGGGTTAGGGTTTCTCCTAATCTCCAAGTCTCCATTCCCTATCTGCAAGAGGCGTGCTCAAGTGAGTGACGCGATCTGTATCAACTAGCATATGAAGTGCGAAGAGGCGAAGTGCATCAGTTGGTGCATCAAGTGGGAGACTCACCCCCACTCAAAGCGGTAGTGAGGACCTCGGCCACTCGACGTACGGTTCAGTATAGTAGGGTTAGATTAGGATTGTTGTAGAATCCGTGTACTCGATTAGGTCACAAAGTGTAAGGTTATCAAAAATAAAACTCAATTTAACTTAAAACTATTCAATCAAATTTATTCTTTAACATCCAATTTCAATCTATCTCAGAGTTTTATAAATAAATAGAAGCGCAAATCCTAAATTACTTAACAAATTAAATTTCATAAATAACGAACTCATAAAAAATTAAAAACATAAATTACCTCAGTTGGCCATGTTACTGTGGCAAACTAACAGTGGACGATGAACGATGTGTCAGTATAACGGTTGTTGGTGGTGGCAGTGGGTGACCGTCTGTTTTCATATATTCTCTTCTCGATCCGATACTACAATTGGGGGATTGGGGGAATTTGAATTTTGATTAGGGAAATTATGCCACCCAATCCGTTATACGTACATATACATATTTCATTTTCCTTTTTATTTCACTTACTTGAACGGAATGACGTCGTTTCAATTAAAACAAGGTAAAAACAAATAAAAATTAAAAGCATAAAGCCCAAAGTCTTCTTTTGCGGGAAAGTCCACAGCGCTGCAGCGATGATATGCGAAAATCTGCAAATCTTACTGGCACTTCATAATTCTCAGTTACTACTTCAAATTTTAGTATGGCTGAAGGCATACCAACCTTAATTATAGATCTGCCTCTTGTCTAGATTATGATATTTACAATACAATATAAATGGGAATGGACCACTAACTAAAACCCTAATGCCTATTTATCAAATAGACCCTATAATTAATATATCTAATAATTAATAAATTATTCATTTTAACCTGGAAAACAGTCTTTATGTGTGGCGGTCATAGGCGCGGTGAAGAAAAAACACAGGACGTGTGTCGTAATTGATTTTTGAAAAGTCAATCTAAACTTTATGAGTGAATTGTAAAATAATATATATATATATAGTTTAATTATATATACAAAAGTCAAGTCAAAAATAGTTTAATTATCTAGATGAGACTTTTATTTTTTATTTTTTTAGTGAGTTAATTACATGAGATTTTTCATAATTTGAGTATATATATTGCAATTCACTCAAACTCTATTATAAACCTCTTGAAAATTCCCTAGAACTACAGTTTCCTGAGTCTGGAGGAGGAGGACCTGATCCAAAAACCACACGGTATTGATCAAAGATTACACTTTTTAATAGAGAATAACATTCATCCGGATGATCCTGATATAGGCCTTATCAGGCACCAATAAGATAATGACACGTGTACAATTGTAATGTTTTAATTGGTTAAGATATTTTTAATAAAGTTCTAAAACCCTAATTTAGAATGTCTAAACCCGTCTGGGTAATGATTGAACACGTGGTCCAATCATAAATTAGTTAAAGATGACGTGTCGTTATTTAATTGGTACCTGATACTGCCAATATCAGGATGATCCTGATATATATTAAACTGTTTTTAATATAAAAAAATGGCCGCTGAAACTTTTATTTCTCATATGATACTAAAATATTAGAAAAAGTGTAAAAACAAGAAACGATGATGTCACAGTAAAGCCGGCCGGAATTAACAGCTAATCCGTCACTAGACTTTGTCTAATCTTCACACATACAACGTCGTGGCCTCCTCGTCTTTCTATACCTTCTGTTTGTACGTTGCATCATATTTAATAAAACAACACACGAATCATATTTGATCGATCGTCGTCGCAGCATGGCCGGAAATTCACCAAGGTTTCACCTTGCCATCGCAGCACTGCATTTGCTCCTTCTCGGAGCCATATCCGGCCCGGACCCAGAATCCGGAATCCTGATCGAGTTTCGGAGCTCCCTGCAAAACGCTACTCAGCTCGAAAACTGGGATCCTCTCCGGAAAGTCTGCAACGGCAGCTCATCGTCGTGGGTGGGGATAAGGTGCGCCGATGATTACGTCACGGTTTTGCAGCTCGAAGGCATGGGGCTCTACGGTTTTCTGGATTTAGCTCCGCTTTCTGGATTGAAAAGCTTGCGGTCTCTGAGCGTGATGAACAACAGCTTCTCCGGAGCATTTCCCGACGTAAATAAGCTGGGGGGTTTGCGGGCGCTGTACCTGTCGTTTAACCGTTTCTCCGGCGAGGTTCCCGGCGATGCGTTTTCCGGGTTGACATCGCTGAGGAGGGTTGTGATGGCTAATAATGTATTCTGGGGAAAGATTCCGGCGTCCCTGACTGAGCTCCCCAGGCTTGTGGATTTGCAGCTGCAGAATAACCAGTTCTCAGGCGAGTTGCCGGAGTTTTCACAGAAGGATTTGGTATTGAACGTGGCTAATAACAAGCTCCAAGGTCCAGTTCCACCTGGCTGGCAGACGCAAAGACCCGATTCCCTTGAAGGTCAGTTAAATCGTAGAGTACATGATGATTAAGTTCCATTCAATTTAGTTTTGTTAATTTTGAGAAGACAATTTTAAACTAGCAAGGTAATGTTCTATGAACTTATTTATCTTTATTAGTAGTTTGGTCTATTTTTATTATCGAAAATATAATTTGATAAAATATAATTTAATTTAGTAATACTATTAGTTTTAACTAATAAGTGTTGATCTCTTCGGCTTATATGTACACTAGTTCATCAAAGAATTTAGTGTAATGAAAGTCAGTTTAATTTAATGATTTTGATTCTACATTAATTTTCATTTCAGTTCATCCAATATATTCAACTTAATTTATTCAAACTGTTTATATATGAATTTACAATTTAGCTCAATAAAAAAAGTATAATTTAATGAAATTCAACTTAATTAGTTTAATCTTTGATAGTACACTATTTTTCAATAGTTCAGTTCACTATAAAAACATTTCCTCTCTCTTTTATTGATCCAGGAAATCAGTTGTGCGGTTTGCCGATGAATCCCTGCCCAAAAAAGAAACCTTTCCCAAAAATCATCATCATTTCAGTATCCGTTGCTTCCGCCGTGGTTATATTTGTAACCGCCGTCCTCGCGATCTGGATTCTCTGCGGCCAGTCTCCGGCGGCATCAAACTCACAGAGTAGAGTAGGCGATGAGCAGAGCGAGGAGGTGAGGAAGAAAACCGACGACGAAGCAATATCACGCGGCGGTTTACACTTCGTGAATGATGATCGGAAGAAGTTTGCCGCCGGAGATTTGTTCGGAGCTTCTGCGGAGGTGCTGGGGAGTGGGAGCTTCGGGTCTTCTTACAAGGCAGATGTTGAGGAGGGCGTTTCCTTGGTTGTCAAGAGGTTCAGACATATGGGGAGCCTGGGGAAGGAGCAGTTCTTTGAGCATATGAGAAAGCTGGGGAGTTTGTCACATCCCAATGTTCTGCCTCTTCTGGCTTTTTACTACAGTAAGGAGGAAAAGCTTCTGGTTACTGATTTTGCTCAGTTTGGGAGCTTGGCAAGTCATCTTCATGGTAAGTTCAAATACACGCGGTTTCAGTTTAAACTGCACATTTCTTTATCCGCCATAAATTTCAACTAGTTTAAACATATAAGCATGAGAAATATTGTTATTAGACTCGTATTGAATTGTCATTTCAAAATATTTATAGTGGAACATGCACTAAAAAATATTTGGTATGATAAAATGTAGTCCTGTAATTTTACTAGTCCAAATTTCATATGAAATGATAGTGTGCATTTATAAATATAAATAGGGTAAAATGACCGTGTATCTCTGAGTATAACTATGTGCTCATGTACCCTTGAGTTTTGAGAAATTGCTTGTGTACCTTTTAACTTCCTAATTCATAATTCTAAAACGTACAAAAGTAATCCGGTTGAATATTTATGGAATTTGAATGACTTAATAATATTGAACCCGAATATTTTTGGACGTTTTAGTGGTTTGAGTCAAGTAATGAATTTCAGTCAAGGGATACGCGGACACTTTCTTAAAACTCAGAGTACATGAGCACATAGTTAATTATCTAGGGGTACACAGACATTTCGTTCTAATAAAAATGACACATCATCTTTTTATGTAACATTATTTTTAAGAGAGGAGAAGATGATGCAACGCTATTAAAAAATATATATAGAGAAACTAGTATTATAAAAGCGAGGAAGTTATAAATTGGTAATAACTTAACTTGTTGAATATATATTGTCAGGGAAGAGAAGTCCCAACAAACCTGGCCTAGACTGGCCAGTTCGGCTTAACATCATCCAAGGAGTTGCCAAAGGACTAGCTCACCTCCACAAAGAATTTCCATCCCTCAACCTCCCACACGGAAACCTCAAGTCATCCAACGTCCTCCTTGACAAACACCTCAACCCCTTCCTCGCCGACTACGCCCTCTCCCCGGTCATCAACCGCGGCCACGCGCAGCAGTTCATGGTGGCCTACAAGTCGCCGGAGTTCATGCACCACGACCAGGTCAGCCGGAAGACCGACGTGTGGAGCCTCGGGATCCTCATCCTCGAGGTGCTCACCGGCCGGTTCCCGGCCAACTATCTCCGGCAGGGGATGGTGGCCAACGCTGACCTGGTGTCGTGGGTGAACTCCGTCGTCAGGGAGGAGTGGACCGGCGAGGTGTTCGACAAGGAGATGGCGTCGAGGAATTCAGAAGGGGAGATACTCAAACTGCTGAAGATCGGGATGTGCTGCTGTGAGACCAATCCTGAGGAGAGGTGGGATTTGAAGGTTGCTGTTCAGAAGATCGGAGAGCTAAGTGCAGGAGATGTTGATGATGATGACGATGATGATCTTGAAGAAAGGATGAGTAGTGATGCTGAATTATTTTCGTCTTTGATGAAGTGATGAGAAATGAAAATGATATACGTAGGTTTGATTGATGAACATTTTGAAATTTAATGGGGTAGAAAGTAACAAATAATGGTAAACTTTTGAGCTTTTTTTTATTTTTTGGGTTATATTTTCAGCTACCATGCATATAATTAAAATTCTTAAATGTATTATTATTGGTGCCTGTTAATTTGCACTTGTTAGATTTTGTTTAGTGGTTCAAAGTTAGGTGATTCTTTTGTCCTACAGTTTGACTTGTGCCAATTAATCTTTTTTTATTCATATTTGATTATTAATTTCTACTAGTATATAAAAATAATAAAAATATTATATAATATAATTTTAAATTCTTCGTAATATTTATTTTTCAAATATCAAAATTTTAGAGTCGATTTATTTATTTATGTCATCAAAATTATTGATAATCAAATGTGAAAAAACATGACACAAGCCAAGTGCCATTTGTACCAAATTGGAGGGAGTATGTGCTGATATTTTAGCCAATGAATAAACCACTACACCACATTCTTAAGTCACAAAGATGTTCAGTGAATAAGAGAAGATTGCATTTTTTTTTGTCTTAAAAAAAAAAAAAGAAGATTGCATTCAAATGAATGTGGGATGGCGGTTGGTGCTTACAAATGATTGAATCTTTAATTATTATTTTTTTGAGAAAAAGATTTATTTTATTGAACATTACGTGAATTTACAATACAAAATCTTTTACCTAACTTAATATCAAGATTGTGTTCTGTCATAAAATTACTTCTACTTATCTTAATAACTCGAAATTCTAACATAGATTTTAGCAGAGAGCTAATACTGAAAACTATGGACTTTATTTCCAGAGGTGATCTTCTAGGGTCTATTATCGAGTCTGCCAGAATTGTCGAGTCTGTGACAATGTTTAGACGCCGACAACCTTGTCTGCATGCGGATTTTAAAGCCCTCCAACAGGCTTCCGCCTCAGTTTGAAGTGGAGACACCGCCGTGAAGAAGTCTGTCCCTTGACTGTGTAGATCTTTTGGCCAGCCAGGCTTCCATAATCTCCAACCACCTGTTCCAAGCATTTCAGTCTTTCTGAAAGATCCATCAAAACTGAGGACACGTGTTTCCTTAAGAACGCTTTCCACCTCTCCATCCTTGATATTGTCAACTGTAATGTTACCTATGGCAGATTCTCCCCCTGAATTAGTTGTATCATAAGACCTGACTACATCTGCTCTTGCTCTCCCTCTACTCAACACGATCTGGCATTCAACTTTTGCTTGTTCCCAACACCAGTCTGGCGATTGTAGCGTTTGATGAAAAACCTGATGGTTTCTCTGTTTCCATATCTGCCATAAAATAGCTATAAATTTCACAATCTCCTCCTCTTGTGTACATGGTAATGAGTTGGAAGAACCATGTAGTAAAGGAGATGCCTGATCCTTGTATTGTCATTCCAGCCTCTCTCCAGATCCTTTCTGCTTCTGGACAAGCCAGAAACAGGTGTGTTTCATCTTCCAAACTAGAAGAGCATCTACTGCAAATGTTATTGTCTGACAGCTTTCTTCTTTGCCTATTCTTCTGTGTTGGTAAACATCCCAGTACTGCCTTCCACAAGAAAGTTAGCATTTTGTGGGGGACATTTAGATTCCAGAATTTGGACCAAAATTTTATGGCCTGTTCTGAGACTCTGATATGATGTGATCCACCTTGGACTTGGCTCATTGCAACATAATATCCCTTCTTTGTGTTGTATTCTCCATTAGTGCTCCACCTCCAGAATGGGATGTCTGTCCCATTTGCATTTATATGAAGTGTCATAATATGAGGGATAACATGACCTGGAAAAATATTCCTTATGAGGGGCATCCTCCATGTGTTAGACTGTTGGTCTATCAAGTGCTCTACTCTGAGATTTGTATGAGTAGATACCACTGCAGAGTTCTGAATGGGATTTGCAATGGATGGAATCCAATTATCATGGATCTTAATTTGTTTCCCATTTGCTACTCTCCATTGTAAATTGTTGGTTATCAGATCAGCTGGCCATAATATAGATTTCCAGCCCCAAGAATCACCAGACTTCACCAATACTGTCCTAGTGGAATCATTTCTCAAATATTTAGCCCTGTATGTCTGACAGAGTAAAGAAGAACCTCCCTTTAAAATATGCCAAGCATGTTTTGCTAGCAGGGCTTTATTTAAGCTCACTGATGACCTAAGACCTAGGCCTCCTTCATGCTTGGATTTACATATCTGGTTCCAAGCCTTCCAATGCACTGATTTCCCACTGAATGAACCTCCCCATAAGAACTGTGTTGTCATTGCATCTAACTTTTTCAGAATGTTTACAGGAATTCTGAAAATTCTCATTGGATAAACAGCTAGAGATTGCATGACATGCTTTGTCAAAGTCAGTCTGCTAGAGAAATTTAGAAGTTTGACCTTCCAAAATTCATATTTTTGCTTTACTTTCAGAATTAAAGACTGAAAAATCTGTGACTTCCTCTGATCAAAAATGACATTTGTTCCCAGGTGTTCCACCAATACCTTCCTTGTGTATGTTCATTTTTTGTCTTATGGACACTTGTAAATTGACTGGAGTATTAGGGCTGAATTTCATAGCACACTTACCAAGGTTTAATTTTTGACCAGAAAAGGTGACATAATCTTCCAGTATGGCTGCCATATCATCCACTGCTTGTTGTGTGCATTTGATGAAAAGAATGCAATCATCTGCATACATTATATGTGAGATCACTGGACCTCCTCTAGAGACCTGGACTCCAAAGTTTGTAAAAGATAATGAGATAAAGGGCATCCTTGCCTGAGTCCTTTGTTAGGGGAAAAGGTATGTCCAACCTCCCCATTTACCTTTATCTGGTATGTGACTGTCTGGACAGAAAGCATGATCAAATCTATAAGAGACTGTGGTAGTAGAATGTGTGTGAAAGCTGCCTCCAGAAATTTCCATGAGACCCTATCATATGCCTTGTTCATGTCCAATTTTATTGCAGCCATTCCCATTTTCCCTCTTTTGTGTTTCCTCATATATTCCATTACTTCATGAGCCAGCAAAACACTTTCAGAAATGTTCCTCCCATGTACAAATCCATGTTGGTTATTAGAGATTATTGATCCAATGTGTTTCTTCAGCCTGATTGCTATCAGCTTTGCTAGGATTTTATATTTGACATTGCGGAGAGATATAGGCCTGAAGTCTGAAGGAGTTTTAGGCATCTTTACCTTTGGAATGAGAATGATTTGTGTGCAGTTCCAATCCATGGGGAAATCATTTGATTGTGTGGTATGAAGAATGGCTGAGATTACTGAATCTCCCACTATATTCCAGTACTGCTTATAAAAGCCAGCTGGAATACCATCTTCTCCAGGAGCTCCCCAAGATTTCATACCTTTGACAGCCTCCCACACATGTGTTTTGTTGAAAGTTGCACTCAGTTGTTGAACTTGGGAAGGAGTGAGAGTCTGATCATTTGCTTGCATGAATTCTTGAACATTGTGTGCAGGCAGTACTTCAGAATATGGTACTTGAGGATAGACATAAACTTCTTTTATGTGATCATTTAGGATTTGGACAATCTTGTTATTGTCTGTGTTCCAAACTCCATTGGCATCTAGAATACCTTGAATAGTATTGACTTGTTTCCTCCTGGTAGCCCAACTGTGGAAGAATTTGGTATTCTTTTCACCAAAAGCCATCCAATTGAGCTTTGTTCTTTGCTGCCAATACTCAGATTGTCTTTGCTCCAACTCTTTCTTCTATATGATTAGATTCTTGATCCGGTAATGATTCTGGTGTAAGCTTGAGCCTGCTTGTGCTCTCTCTAGCTGGTCTGATACTTCCTTGATTTTCTTATCCATCTGACCAAAAGCTCTTTTGTGCCAGTTGCACAAATGAGTTAATGCCACACTAGTTTATTTGTTAGCCTCTCCACAGTGCTCAAATTACTGTGACTCTGCAGGTTCCATACTCTATTTATGATCTGATTAGGAGCCTCCATTTGTATCCACATTGCCTCAAATCTTTTGGTGCTCTTAATTCTTCTACTCCGTGGCTGTAATTCTAGTAGTATAGGACTGTGATCAGATTCAGTAAAGGGCAAATTATTTACCTTTGCAAATGGCCATAAACTTTCCCACTCTTTATTAGCAAAAGCCCTATCTAGCCTTCCTACTATTGTATGTGGAGTAGTCCATGTGAACCAAAGGCCTTTAGAGCTTACCTCTTGTAGCTGATGCTTGAGGATGAGTTTATGTAACTCTGAATTCAGATTGGATGGGACTGGGTGGGGAGCCTCATCTCTTATCCCTTTGATCCAGAATCTGGTTAAAATCTCCTACCACTAAAGTTGGAAAACTACTGAAGTACTGCAAAGATGATAATGCATTCCAAAATAGAGGCCTTTCTGAAGCAGATGGTGGCCCATAAACCACTAACAGGCACCATTTCTGGCCATTGGTAGTAGAAACTAAACAAACTAAGTAGTTGCTATGAACCTGCTCAACTACTAATTCTACATTATCTGCCCAAAAGAGAGCTAAACCCCCAGATCTACCAGCTGCACTAACTATTCTAGCATTTCTAAAATAAGAATTTTCCTACCAACGAGCAAAAGCATTCTCATTGGCTTTAGTCTCTAACAGACAAAAGATACCAGGTCTATATCTAAATAGCAGCTGATTGATCTCAGTGAATGTAGGGGTGTTGTTACAACCCCTACAATTCCATACTATGGTCCTCATGGCTGATTGGGTGGTTAATTTGGTTCAACCACCGGAAAACCTTGTTGAGTGGCTCCCTCCACAACCACCTGCAACAGTGATAGCCTCCTGGAAGACACCTCCTCCTCTCCACTGCTGGTTGAGTCTTCATGATCTTCTTCCTTTACAAGCTCCAAGACATCCTCTAGTTGATCATGTCCAACAGCATCTGACTTATCCTCTCCCTCATCTGAAGAAATGACTATGACTGAGTTTGGATTTGGGTCCATTGCACTTGTCTGCTCCGCCGCCTCCAAATTTATGATGTGCCTCAGAATGACCCTTCTGCGTTTTGGGGATTGCAGAGCTTGGTCTGATATTACCACCATGCTTCCATTGCCTTCTGATCTGGCTCTCTTCCTGCTTTCTTGTAATCCTCTCTGATTGATTGGCTCTGAGGATGCCCTTTCTATCCCTCTGACATTCCAGTTGTGTGCCATTTCCACTACATTGGTATGAATCTGACTTGGCATCGATGTAGTCTCTATCTCATGATTTGGCACTCCCTCTAGCTCCTTAGTCCCTTCTGAATTGCTCACCCTTGAGGGGTCTGGTTCCTGAGATTTCTCAGACTTGGATTTCTTAGACCTTGATTCACTATTGCTGACTTGTGGGACTGGCCTTGATGACTGACCAACCTCGAAATTTGGCCTTTTTCTTCTTAGCACAAAGTATGTTCTTCTGCCGCGCCTTCTGTTCTTTCCACTCTTTTGGTCTATCTTCATTTTCTTTTTTCCCTTGCCCTCTTCATCCTCTTGCTCCTGTCTGATTCTTTTAGGCCTTCGCCGTCTCCCAATGACTATGGTTGGGCCTCTGCTTTGTCTGGAAGACTCCAGGTCTGATATTGAAGCTTTAATTTGTCCATAACATATTATTCAAAAATAAATTCTCTTACTGCATAAAATCGTAATTCCTTCGTTTTCTTTAACTGCACTGTACTATTCATCATAAAAAATTTGTCTAAACAATTAGAAGTGTTATATGAGTAGTATTATCATATTGTAATATACATTTGAAATGTTTTAAACATGTACTTTTCAAATATCAAAATTTTAGATTCAGTCGATATACGTCTTAAAAGTTATTAATGGTCAAACTTGCCTTCAAATATCAGATGCTCAACCGAAGAATCAGTGGTTCTTGAAAGATTTAGGACATGGCACACACGGAAAATCTTTCAA
Source organism: Sherardia arvensis (assembly GCA_948330725.1). Lineage (NCBI taxonomy): Eukaryota > Viridiplantae > Streptophyta > Magnoliopsida > Gentianales > Rubiaceae > Sherardia > Sherardia arvensis. Next base: position 30,865,529 of record OX415239.1, read on the forward strand.
GCATGGTTTTCCTGCTATGGGAGATATGGAAACAACGAAATTCAACAATCTCTGACAACATCCTTCCATCTCCGGTGCGGTGTATCCAGTAAGCACAAGCTGTAGTGGAGATTGCTCGTAGTTGGCAAAGAGCATATCCTGTTAATAGCATTGGTGGTGGTAGCCCAATGAATGCAAAAAGCATCTCAGAACAGAGGCCATCATCTACATCGTTAGAACTGATCAATCAAGGAAAGGTGCAGGAAACTATATTGGAGGAGTGTGTCCCGAGTTTCGATGGATCCTTCCAGAAAGCGGAATTGCTTGGAGCAGGTGGATGGAGAATATGGAAGCTGGATTGGCAGCTAGAAAACTGTGTCATTGGCACATACTTTTTCACAACGGTCACGCGCACTGCAAATTGAAGCGGAAACCTATTGGAGAGCTTTAAAGGCGGCAATGCGGTTAGGAATCTAAAGACTTAATGTGGTCACAGACTTGGTGGTCTTGCAGTCATCGATCAAAAACCCTTCTTCGGCCCCTCTGTAGGTCAAAGGGACCGTCTCGAGTATCAGGCGGTTGTTGAATTCTATTATAAAATGCGCAACTGTAAAGGTCAATTGTACCTCTTCATACATGCAGCATACTATGACCACTAGCCTCATTGATCAATCGAGATGTCGTTTTAACCCTATTGAAAGGATATGTCAGGCTCACTGGGGCTAATCTAAACAATTGATTAATTTATGTATGCATATACGATTGATAAATAAAAGCATCATTTTTCCGTCTCAACCAAAGTGTCTTACTTTTTATTTTGGAATGTCTCAACCAGAGAGTCTTACTTTCAATATTTCCTCATTTGGCAATAAAAAATAGAGTCTATTGTCCATTTTACCCTTAATGAATCTCTATACATTTTTTGAATCACATACTTATTGGGTTAAAACAGTCTTTTACCATTCTTTTGGCCACGTGTCCTACTTCCACATTATTTTTCTTAAAAATTGAACCCCGTCCCCGCGGACACTTTGCTTGGGACAAAGGGAGTACATATAATAATGATTTTATTTTATTTATTTATTTGAATAGATATCCGTCCATCGGCACACGAGAAATATAGTAGTACAACATTTAAAGTCTAATATGATACTAGTAGGTAAAATCTTTTACTTTTACAAGACTTACATATAATGTGTTGAAAATATTATTAAATATGTGAATATTTGATTTTTTTATTGACAATATCTATCGTGTGTATTTAAGACTCCAATTACGGACTGGGGTTAGTATAGCTGAAGTTTCCAGAGGCGCCACCCTTAAAAGCGGCAAATAGAAAGAAGGCTTTGCGCCGCGCTCTCTCGCCTGTTCCACCATTCCCAACCAAACTCCTGTCTGTTCTCTCACGCACACATATATATATATATACCTACAATCCCACCATTCTTTCTCTTCTTCCCTTTCTCTGGGAGAGATTTTTTGTTGCGGGATTGATTGTAGGCTTTTGAATGGAGGAGGGGGGCTCGGATTCCCGATCGGAACTGCCTCCCCAGCTGTCGGCGGCGGAGATGGAGGCTGCTGCGGTACCTCCGCCGGGGGACCCACCCGCGGACCCGCCTGAGCCGCCGGAAGAAGATGAAGATGAAGATGAGACGGACGCGCTGAGCGAAAAAGCGCAGGCGCTGGTGGACAAAATCATCGCCAATTCTGAAAACCCTAGCTCCACTACAATCCACGCCCTTGCTTGTATCCTGGAATTTCAGGAGTCCAGGTGCGTTATCCGTTTGTAAACCTGCCCCTGTGAAGTTTTGTTTTACAGTTCCACTGTGCTATTATGTTACGCGACTACTTGGCCTACTTGTGCATTTTGGCGCTTTGAGGGTTGGTTTCGATATCACCTGCTTTGCTGCAATGAGACAAAGACTTATGTGTTAGAAGATGAAGAGAATAATTTAGTTTAGCTTTCGAAAATAAGGTTGCAGGTGACTTAGATGAAATGATGGTATTCAGTGATGCTTGACATCAATGTTCTAAACTTTATTGGTTTGTTGGAATTTTGATCCGGAAAGGGAGGTGTGGGGGGATAATAAAAGCTATGTCATGTTAGAATAGTGGCGGAGCTCCTGGAAGAAAGCATTCTCATTTAATGTCTTTTGATCCTAGTGAGATGTGTTAATGGAATAATTTGTAATTTCTTTTGTTCTTAGTTCCAATTTTTGGTCAAGTGTAATGTGGCAGCTCTTAATTAAAGTAGAAACTTTTAGTTTAAAGGTTTTGGTATGTGTAGTCTGCAATTCGACGTGTCTTCCTTCCCAACATGCAAGGTTGTTTGACTAAAAGTGAATTACAACTTTTATTCTACTGAATAAATGCTACACTACCCTTTTTTATGTGTTTTTTTAAAATTTTTTTATTAACATAGAGTGCTGCAGGCAGAGGAAAAACCATGCGAGTTTTTTTTTGGCTGCTAATAATAATTGTTATAACCTAAAGTTTGCCTAACAACTGTAGGACTTCATGCTTTTTGTTTTTTTTGTTTTGTTTTGCAGTTCATACAATTTTTATTGCTTTCTAAACATTTTTTATTGGCGAGTGCAGATACATGGAAGAGATAGGCCACTCATCTACGAGCAATGGCCGAGCTTCTCATAATATAGGGAGACTAGGGACTCTTCTCCGGGTTAGTCACTCAAAGCTATAGTTTATTTCCTATTTCTTACTTTAAGACGCTGCTCCTATTTGCTTCTGCCTTGTATTAATGTTCTCTAAAACAACCAAAATGTTTTGAATCCCCTACAGGATAATGATGAGTTCTTCGATTTGTTGTCGACAAGGTTTTTAACTGAAAGTCGATATTCAGTATCTGTACGTGCAGCTGCTGCGCGGCTTCTATTCAGTTGCTCACTTACTTTTGCGGTATGTAGTATACGTGTTTGTTCATTTTTGGCTATTGGGTTACAGTTTGTAGGTTGTGTAACACTTGTATTCACTTGGTTTCAGTATCCACATGTTTTTGAGGACAGTGTCATGGAAAATATTAAGGGTTGGGTGACGGATGATACAGTTAGAGTTTCATATGATGATCATAGCAAGGAGGATGAATCCAAGCCAACAAAGTGCTCTGATTTTGACATGCTGCAAACTTACTCTACTGGGATCTTAGCTGTATGTTTAAACAGGTATGCTTTTACATACTTCCTTTTTTGCATTCTCGGTGCAATGATATAATGAAAGTTATGGTATTAACAAGCTGATGATTGCAGTAATGTTCAAGTCGTGGAAGACGTGCTAGCATCTGGATTATCACCCAAGCTCATGCGATATTTACGTCTTCGTGTGCTTGGAGAGCCCAGCACCAGTCAGAAAGATGTAAATTCTCAGTTAGATGGAAAAAGCTCTTCAGCAGGTATATGCATGAGAAGCAGAGATGAGCATCGAATGAGAGTAAGGCCAGCATTGGAAAGTTCTCACTTAGGTTTTCCTAAGATGCTGGAGGATGGAACTCGCGATGATGAAGTTTCTGATGGGGATCATATTAGTGGTAGTCAGAAGCATGAAGGAGATTGGGTGGATGGAGAACGTTCTGGCAGTATAGCTGAAGATCAGTGTGAACAAGAAAGAATAGGTGAGGGGAAATGCCCTTCAAGAGATTCTCGTGATGGAAGGTCAAAATTTGGCGGTAGGTCTTCAAAGGATGACGAACTAGATGAAAGTCTTAGAGATGAGTTATCACGGAGAAAGACCAGCCGTGGTACTCCTAGGATCAGAGGGAAGGGGAGGGTAAATGACGGCTCTGTAGAAAATGAAGGTTCTGGTATCCGATTAGGACAGAACCGTAACGTCAAGGATAAGAGTCTACCAAGAAATCATGATGTGAAAAAATTTACTGACACAATTAAAAACCCAGAAGGCATGGATATCGATGGTTTACCTATTGAGAGAGATGAGAATGATGATTGTTTCCAAGGATGCATTATAGGTTTAAGAGACATAACTGATCTAGTCAGGAAGGCTGTCTTAGCTGCTGAAGCTGAGGCCAGGGCAGTTAATGCTCCAGAAGAAGCTATCAAAGCAGCTAGAGATGCTGCTGCAGAACTCGTCAAAACTGCTGCTTCGGAGGTGGGCTTAATTTATTTTGGAGAACTCAATGCTGTCTAGCATATAGCTTTGTAATAATCTGTTATTTTTCATGATTATAGGAATACAAGAAGTCAAATGATGCAGATGCTGCTGTTTTGGCTGCTTCTACTGCTGCTTCGACGGTTGTTGATGCTGCTCATGCAGTTGATGTTGCCAGGTTAGTCCATGAGGTTGAGGGATATACTAAACCAGTATGGTTTAGCTTTCATATTGCTGGAATTGTGCTAACAGATATTTTTTTTCTTTGTGCGTACTGGAATTTAGGAATTCAGCTGGGACTGATGATTCCGCAGCCTCAAAAGCTAAAGAACAAGAGGCTGAAGAAGAGGAAGATGTTAATGAATATTTTTTGCTTGATAGCAACTCACTTGCAGCTATTAGAGACAAATTTTGCATTCAGTGTCTTGCTATATTGGGAGAGTATATTGAAGTTCTTGGACCTGTGCTGCATGAAAAAGGTGTTGATGTCTGTCTGACATTGTTACATCGAAGTTCCAAAAACAATGAAGCGTCAAAAGTTGCACTGCTGTTGCCCGATGTGTTGAAGTTAATTTGTGCTTTGGCTGCTCACCGGAAGTTTTCTGCATTGTTTGTTGACCGAGGAGGCATGCAAAAGTTACTTGCAGCCCCAAGAGGGGCACAGACATATTTTGCCTTATCTTCTTGTTTGTTTACCATAGGCTCACTTCAGGTATTGGTGCCTTGTAATTTTTAATTCCGAAGTCACTGCCTCTCATATGACTATTTTTTCTGATCCGGTTTGTGTATCTACATGTTAGGGAATAATGGAGCGGGTCTGTGCCCTTCCAACAAGTATTGTGCATCAATTGGTTGAGTTAGCCCTTCAACTTATAGAATGCCCCCAAGATCAAGCCAGAAAAAATGCAGCATTATTTTTTTCTGCTGCATTTGTTTTTAGAGTGGTCATTGATGCATTTGATGCACAGCAAGGATTACAGAAACTACTTAACTTACTGCATGAGGCTGCATCAGTTAGGTCAGGGGTGACCTCAGGGACATCAAATAATTCTGGATTGCATCAAAATGATCATTCTGCTGGGGAGGTACTAACCTCTTCAAAGAAGCAGATAGCGTATCACACTTGTGTTGCATTGCGACAGTATTTCAGAGCAAATCTTATCTTGATAGTTGACTCGATTCGTCCCAGCAAGAATGTTAGGGGTGGTTCTCGGAACATATCAAGTACTAGGGCATCTTACAAGCCTCTTGATATCAGTAACGAGGCTCTGGATATGGTCTTTCGTCAGATCCAGAAGGATCGAAAACTTGGCCCTGCCTTTGTCAGGGCTAAATGGCCTGCTGCAGAAAATTTCTTAGGTTCTAATGGTCATATTACCCTGTTGGAATTGTGTCAGGTATTTTCAGTTTTCTTTATTGTCTAAAATCACACAATACTGTTATTGAATATTAATGTATATAAATTTCCCTGTAGGCTCCACCTGTTGAGCGATACTTGCATGACTTACTTCAATATGCTTTGGGCGTGCTTCATATTCTCACTTTAGTTCCGTGTAGCCGGAAACTTATTTTGAATGCCACTCTAAGTAATGACCGTGTCGGTATAGCAATCATTTTGGATGCTGCAAATGGTGCTGGATATGCAGAACCAGAGGTACACATTGTTTCAAAATTCCGATTATCATCACTTCCTCTCTTTGCTTTTACAACATGGTGAATTGACAGGCCAAAATTTGTGATCAGCTAAATAACATGTGTTTCTTCTTGCAGATAATTCAAGCTGCACTGAATGTCCTGGTGAATCTAGTCTGCCCTCCCCCTTCAATAAGCAACAAACCACAAGCCACAACTCAAGGACAACCCTCTGCCCCTGTGGAGAATAAAGAGAGAAATTCTGAGCGAAATGCAGAACCTAATTCAGTAGACCGAGGAGGATTCTCTGCTGCTGTGGGTTCATCGTCTGTGAGTAAAGATTCTCAAGCGCAAGTTTCTACAGTAGCATCAGGATTGGTTGGAGATCGTAGAATTACGTTGGGTACCGGATCTGGCTCTGCTGGTCTTGCTGCCCAACTTGAACAAGTCTATCGTCAAGCTAGAGAAGCTGTTCGGGCCAATAATGGAATCAAGGTCCTTCTACAACTCCTTCAACCTCGAATTGTGACTCCTCCGGGTGCCATTGACTGTATACGTGCTCTTGCCTGCAGAGTGCTACTTGGTTTAGCAAGAGATGATACAATTGCACACATACTAACTAAACTTCAGGTAAATTATCTTCTGCATCCTATATTCTGACCAAAGCTAATGTAAATATGCTTCTTTTTTGTAATAACCAAGTTTTTATAAATAAAATTTAAGAGGTGTAAGGGCTTGTATAATATACCGTGAATAAAATGTGTGAGTGACTAAGTCCCTCTAAATCAATCTCCACGGTTCCTGAAACCAGGACATTAATAAGGAGTTCTTTTGAAGTTGTAATGTAAACAACTTTTGCCTAAACCAAAAAACAAAGTGTGTTACGTTCTCATCATCGCACAGCAGCTGCATATGTAGAGCATAAATCGCTGTTCATATTGCATAGTTTGATTTTGCTATATTTTGGTTGGTTTCAGAATCTTTTACTTTAAGTCCTAACCTTTTAGAATTCTTTTTCAATATTTTTGTGTTTTTTCAAATACATTATTTGTAATTAGTTATGTATTTATGATATTTATGAATTATTAGTTGAATTAAGTTAATCTGTTAGATTTATGTCCCTTCTTTCTTTTACAATATAATTATGAATACAGAAAAATCTCAACATATTAATAATGAAATATACTACAAATTATGATTGATGATTAAATAAAATTACAATTCAAGGTAAATATATGAGTTTGATCAAAGGAATATTGTTGAAGTAAACCATTGGGCATATATATTGTTGCAACTGGGAAAAACTACTTTAGCAGCTGAAAATTGAAAGAAAGCATGCTTTAAAAGTATTTCCCAATAAAACAAAATGATGAGATCTGATCCCTGCTCATCCCTCCTGTAGATGCTAAGGGGCTGGCGGTTGTTTTGCATTTTAACTGTCTGAGATTTGATTGCCTTCTTCAAAAAATACATTAAAAGTTGGTAGTACACCTGCCTTATTTTGCAATTGCTATGATTTGTGTTTCAGTATCAGTTTTAGCATCACAAGTCAGGAATTTGTTGATGTTCTGATGAAATCTGTTGTTTTAGGTTGGGAGAAAACTCTCAGAGCTTATTCGTGATTCAGGTAATCAGACTTCTGGTAGTGAGCAAAACAGATGGCAAGTGGAGCTTGCCCAGGTGGCTATTGAGTTGATTGGGGTAAGTTTTATTTACTACTTTTTTTCTGTCTCTTTTTCCCAACTGGAAGAATGTTTCAAAGTGTTGCTTCTCATCCGTAGTGACAACCTTAACGATTCTTTAAATCATGTGCTCAACACTCTTACAACCTTAATTAGGAATGGAGTCAGTATGTGATTATCTGGCTACACCGATCACTGTTATGTTCTTTCTTATATACTTTGGGTACATCTCTTCCATTAGCAGAGTCGTATTTGTAATACAGCAGACTGGACTCTTCCTGTGGTTGAGGGACTATATTATCATTATTATTAACTTTTTATTTTGGGGGGTGGGAGGAGGAGCGATGGTTGGTCAAAGAACTTCTGTATGCTTCTGTTTGTTAAAATAACAAAATCTGGAAATAATAAGTTAAATATCTGAAAATGGTTGAAGCTATAAGATTGCCTTCCTTGTGGTGAATACTCAATTTGGGATTTTCGTGCTTTAGGTTGTAATGAATTCTGGACGTGCGAATACCTTAGCTGCAACTGATGCTGCTACTCCTACTCTAAGGCGCATAGAAAGGGCTGCTATAGCTGCTGCAACACCTATTACATACCATTCCAGGTTCTTACCTTTATATTGTAAATGCCATGCAGCCCATGCCTATTACTTCTGACCTAAGTGTCATATACTTGTTCTCTTGTCTGACATGGATTCTCAATCCAGGGAACTCTTACTCCTTATACATGAGCATCTTCAAGCTTCTGGTTTGGGAGACACAGCTGCAGCACTCTTGAAGGAGGCTCAGTTGACACCTTTGCCGTCCCTGGCAGCTCCATCATCTCTAGCACATCAGGTAGCTGTACAAGAGCCACCAACAATCCAGATTCAGTGGCCCTCTGCTCGAGCTTCGTCTGGTTTCATGTCAGATAAATTGAAGATCTCTCATCAAAATGAGTTTCACGGGTTCAAATGTGATCCTGGTACTGCATCGTTGAAAAAAAAGCCAATTGCAGCTTCTGGAGGTAGCCTTCAGGCCAAGTCTCAGCTCTGTTCTGAAGATTCTCCAGCAGCATCATTCAACAAGAGTAGCTTTACTTCTAAGCGCGCCGTAGGCACTCCTGAAACTCCTTCCCTTTCTGTTGTGAATTCTAGTGGGGATGTGGACACTCAATTTAGAACCCCAATTGTATTGCCAATGAAACGCAAGTTGACAGACTTAAAGGAAAGTGGGCTGATGTCTCCAGTAAAACGTCTCAATACCGGTGAACTTCGATCTCCAGTTTGTGTCACACCTTGTGGGTTACGTAAAACTGGTTTACCATCCGATGGGACACCAGTCACAGGTTTGAAAGATCATGGCAGATCATTGTTGAATTTGGCACCAGCTGATATGGATGGCAACCATTGCTATGGTGGTCAGTCTGCTCAAATGGTTCCTACTTCCCAGGGTGCAACTGAATCCATGGAACGACTGACTCTTGATTCCGTTGTTGTTCAGTATTTGAAACATCAGCATAGGCAATGCCCTGCTCCTATCACTACATTGCCTCCCTTGTCACTCTTGCATCCTCATGTCTGTCCGGAACCAAGCAAAAGGCTTGATGCTCCTTCAAATGTTACAGCTCGTCTCAGTACCCGCGAGTTTAGATACGTGTATGGTGGAATCCATGGAAGTCGTAGAGATCGGCAGTTTGTTTACAGTAGATTCAGACCGTGGAGAATCTGCCGAGATGAAGCTGGTGCTCTTTTAACGTGCATTGCTTTCCTTGGAGATCCATCTCGAGTAGCTGTTGGAAGCCATTCTGGGGAACTCAAAGTTTTTGACACCAACAGCAGCAGTGTTGTGGAGAGTTACACCAGTCACCAGTATCCATTGACACTTGTACAATCTTTTATAGATGGAGATACTCAAATGCTTCTATCCTCCAGTTCACAAGACGTGCACCTGTGGGGCGCCTCTTCAGTTTCAGAAGGGCCCATATACTCATTTGAAGATTGTAAAGCTGCCCGGTTTAGCAACGAGGGAGGCACCTTTGCTGCGTTATCGACAGATTTCACGCAGCGGGAGATTCTCCTGTATGATGTGCTGACGGGCCACGAGGAGTTGAGGATTACAGATACATCAAATAATCCATCAAGTCGAGGCCATCCACATTCTCTAGTTCATTTTAGTCCATCTGATACTATGCTCCTTTGGAATGGTGTTCTGTGGGATACCCGAGGCTCTGGCCCTATTCATCGGTTTGATCAGTTTTCTGATTATGGCGGTGGCGGTTTCCATCCTGCAGGCAATGAGGTATGTTCTAAATTTTGGCCGTTTTTTCTTCTTCTGAACATTGTATTTGTTTTCATCTCAAGAAATTGTATGTATTTGTATTTGTTTCTAAACAATGCGCGCCCCCCCCCCCCCCCCCCCCCCCCCCAAACATTGAATATTTGGGAAGATTCGAATTAAGTGATGAATTTTACACGTTTACAGGTAATTATCAATTCTGAAGTTTGGGACCTGCGAAACTTCAGGCTCCTGCGTAGTGTTCCATCCTTGAATCAGACGACGATAACATTTAATGCCAGTGGGGATGTAATATATGCTATTCTTCGGAGAAACCTTGAGGATGTCACTACAGCATTACAGGGACGCCGTGTTAAACATCCCCTGTTTTCCGCTTTTCGAACCATTGATGCTGTTAACTACTCCGACATTGCCACGATCCCTGTAGACCGGTGTGTTCTTGATTTTGCTGCTGAGCCCACTGACTCCTTTGTTGGGCTGGTGACGATGGACGACCAGGATGAAATGTATTCTTCTGCAAGAGTATATGAGATAGGTCGGCGAAGACCAACAGATGATGATTCAGATCCAGACGATGCTGAGAGTGAGGAAGAGGAGGATGAAGATGAAGATGATGATGCCAACGAGGATGACCTTTTGGGGCCCGGTATTGACGATGAGGGTGACAGTGATGTGAGCAATGAGGATGAGGGTGGTAGTGAGGATGATGAGGAAGATGATGATGTTGATTTTATCATGGGCGAGGGCGGTGAGTATGGAGGGGGTATGTTTGAAATTGTGACCGAGGATGAAGATGACGATGATGACAGTGACATGCTGGAGGAGTTAAGTAGCGACGAGGACGATTTGATTTGATAATCTGGATGGAAAGATGTCATTTCATCCATAATTTTTGCTTCTTTTCTGATACCTACGTATCCAATGTAATGCTATCTTTTGGTCCTCTTTAGGCAGAGAAAACTATAAGTTATGAAAATGTTCCGGGATAGACAAACTTTGCATTCGTAGCTTCTGCCTTTCGTTATGTGGTCGGTCAGGAGGGGAAATTTATACACAGTCCAAATTTTCTGATAAAAACTTAGTTGGGGCTATATTAAATCCTGATCAATCCGATATATGTTTTTGTGAATTGCTACTTCTAGCCTTATTTATTACCACTCCATTAATACTTTCTCAACACATTCAGTATCATTAGAAAAGGAGTAGAACTCTTTGAGATACCGCTCAATAGGTTGTGAGAAAGTTTTCTTCCTATACGTATTCTAGTATTTTATTCTCAAAGTCTAGAATATGGTATGAATTTACGAAAATGACCTCATTTATTAGGTTCATTGAAAAACTTAGCAATATTCAGAGGGCGGCATTGTAATTTCAATTGTACTTTGAATTACGTTGAGTGAAATATATGACTGCTTATAGCACATCAGAAATTTTTCTCCCGTACTTACACTAGTATGCTTCACGCAAATCTTTTAGAAAATTTAATTCAGTGTTTGGGCAAAACGTATCAGTGACAGCTTTTAGTGTTTATTAGTAGATTGCAAAATAACAATTTACGAATATCTCAGAAAAGCTTAATCAACCTCGTTTATAAACACATTTCCACCAAACACACTTTAAAGATGGGAAAGGGAATGATTTTTTTTTGAGTAATATATATATATATATATATATATATATTAATAGAAATTATAACATATTACAATGAAGTAAACGCCTGCTTAACCTTTTAGCTAGTCTATGTTCGGTAATTAGATAATTTCTGCTAACCTGAGCTATTTTAAAATCTAAAAAGGACTTTAGAAGATTACAAATACTGGAGATTACAGATTTAATTTCTAATGGCGCTTGATCTGGTTGGCGAATGGAATCTGCTAAGATAACTGAATCAGTAACCATATTGATTCTTCTACAACCCTGTCTAAGCGATACTTTGAGAGCTCTCCAACATGTTTCTGCTTCTGCCTGCAACAGGCTAACCACTGTGAAGAAGTTAGTCCCGTTTATGCTGTTCTCCATTGGCCATGCAGGTTTCCACGCCATCCACCCGTTCCCAGATTAGCATTGTTCCTGAAGGAACCATCAAAGCTTACAACACAAGCCTCCTGTAACAAAGAAGGATTATGTCCAAACTTGATCTGTTCCAAAGACAAATTATGATTAGGTCTAGATTGGATGTGTTCCTGTGCAACAATCATTCTTTCCTGTTGGAAGTTACTGGTTCTGCTTCCAAGCAGAGTTCGGTGATGAGCCTTTGCTTGATCAACACACCATTGTGTCTGTAGGAGACTTTGATTAAAGACCATGTGGTTCCTTTGTTTCCATATTTCCCACAAGATAGTAATATAGGTGATGATTTCTTCCTCCTGAGCTGTGTTAAGAAGTAAGCAGAAGATCCAAGAGGTGAATATCTGATTATGTTGTGTCTGAGGTAATCCAGCTGCATTCCAAATTCTTGATGATTCCTGACAATTCAAGAACAAATGGGATTCATCTTCCACTGCCACGTTGCACCTTTCACAAGTTGAGGAGCTACAGATCTTCCTCTTATATCTATTAAACTGTGTAGGTAGACACCCAGAATCAGCTTTCCATAAGAAAGTAGTTATCTTAAATGGTATGTTCAGGTTCCAGAGTTTTGCCCAAAATTTTCTAGCCTGAGAAGATAACCTGATGCTATGAGTGCCCATTCCTAAAGAAGACATGGCAATATGATAACCAGATTTTGCATTGTATTCTCCAAACCTTGACCATCTCCAGTATGGTATATCATCAGCTGATGTGTCTGGATGTAAAGACAGAATATGTGGATTTGCTTCTGGGGGGGAAATACACCTTAACAATGATTCTCTCCATCTGTTGTTATGATGATCAATTAAGTGTTCCACCTTTAAGTTGGTATGTGTAGAAACCACAGCTGTTCTCTGAACTTGATTCTGAATTGTTGGGATCCAATGATCATGTATATTCACATTCCTCCCATTTCCCACTTTCCAATGTAGATTGTTTCTTATCAGTTCTGATGCCCAAACAACTGATCTCCACCCCCATGTGTCTCCTGGTTTATTCATCACAGACTTGATAGATTCAGTTCTTAAGTACTTAGCTTTATACACCTTACTCAACAATGATGTTCCATCTTTGATCAAATTCCATGAGTGTTTAGCCAGGAGGGCCTTGTTTAAAGCCACTGAAGATCTGAGTCCCAACCCTTTGTCTAACTTAGACCTTGTGATATAACTCCAAGATTTCCAATGTAAGGACTTTGAGTCTAATGAACCTGCCCACAAAAACCTTGCTGTCATTAAATCTAATCTCTTGAGTACACTTACTGGAATCCTAAAGATTCCTAGGGGGTATATTGCTATTGACTGCAACACATGCTTGGCTAATGTTAGCCTGCCTGAAAAGTTTAGCAGCTTTGCCTTCCAAGACTCATATTTTTGCTTCACTTTCTGAATCAAATGCTGGAAGATCTGAGACTTCTTCTGGTAAAAGATAATAGTTGTGCCCAAATACTTACCTCCAATGCCTTCTCCATAAATATTAAGCTTATCTCTGACAAATTGCTGAGTTTGACTGTCAGTATTAGGACTGAACTTTATAGAACACTTAGAATGATTCAACTTCTGACCAGAGAATCTGACAAAGGAGTTAAGTATTGCTGTGAGGTCCCCAATAGATTCATTTGTACACTTGGTAAACAAGATGCAATCATCAGCATACATAATGTGTGAGACCACTGGCCCTCATCTTGACACTTGAATTCCCATATTTCTGTTTTGAGTAAGCCTAAACTCCAGCCATGTAGACAGATATTGCTGGCATATTATAAAGAGGTAAGGTGAGAGGGGACATCCCTGTCTAATGCCTTCGTTAGGTGAGAAAGTTTGTCCCAATTCACCATTAACCTTGATTTGGTAAGTCACTGTCTGCACACATAGCATGATTAAGTTTACCAGATTCTATGGGATTCTGATATGATTTAAGGCTGATTCTAGGAAGTTCCATCACACCCTATCATAAGCCTTGCTCATGTCAAGGTTTATGGCTGCCAACCCTACTTTTCCATGCTTGTGCTTCCTAATATGTTCTACCATCTCATGTGCCAGCAAGACACTCTCAGTAATGTTCCTTCCAGGGACAAATCCATGCTGATTGTCAGATATCAAGAATCATATGTGCTCTTTTAATCTGTTTGCTTTAGACAGAATTTTGTATTTCACATTGCACGGAGATATGGGCCTAAAATCAGATGGGGATTTTGGCATTTTGACCTTCGGTATAAGAATTATCTGTGTACAATTCCAATCCACTGGGAATGAGTTACCTTGTGTAATGCTCAGGATAGCTGCAGACAAGTCATCTCCAACCACTGTCCAGTAATGTTTGTAGAAGCCTGCTGGGATCCCATCCTCTCTTGGGGCTCCCAAGATTTCATTCCTCTGACTGCCTCCCAAACATGTGCCTTAGTGAATGGAGCCCCCAGGACTTGTATCTGACTTTCTGATAAAAGATGGTTATTTGACTGCAGCATGTCTTGTAAAGTTCCCAGCTCAGAATAGGGTATATGACCTTGATGATGATCTACCATATCTTGCATGTCTTGTTGGTATATGTATACCTCCCTTATGTGTTGATTTAGAATCTAAACTATCTGATTTGGATCATCATTCCATACTCCATTACCATCTAAAATACCTTGGATGATGTTAGCCTGCTTTCTTCTTGTAGCCCACTTGTGAAAAAATTTAGTGTTCTTTTCCCCAAATCTCATCCAATTGATCGTTGTCCTCTGCTGCCAATATTCTGCTTGTCTTTATTCCAACTCTTGTTTCTGAGCAATCAGTCTCTGAATGTGATTGTGATTTAAGTGCAAGCCTTGTCCAGCCTGTGCCCTGCCTAGTTGGTCTGTTACTTGTTCTAACTTCTTGTCCAACTGACCAAAGGATTGTCTGTGCCAATTACAAAGATGTGCCATAGATATCCTGAGCTTGTTTGCTAATGCTTTTATAGGATCCAATTCTAAAAGATCTCCATGTAGTGCAGAATCCCACACTCTTGAAATTATTTGTTGAGCAGGTTCCCTATTTACCCACATAGCTTCGAATCTCATCAGTCCTCTAGACCTCTTTTGTTTGGGACTTAACTCCAATAAAATAGGACTATGATCAGAATGTGAAAATGGGAGATTATTGACCTTTGCAGCTGGCCACAATTCTCTCCATGCATTGTTTGCAAATGCTCGATCCAGCCTTTCCACAATTGTATATGGTGGAGCTTGGTTATTAGACCAAGTGTACCACAGACCTGTAGAAGAAACCTCTTCCATCTGATGAATCTGCAAAAGTGTGTGCAACTCAGAAGAGAAGTGAGCTGGTACTGGATTGCCTCCTCTCTTGTCTTGTTGATATAGAATTTGGTTGAAATCACCAACCAGCATAGTGGGAAACAAAGAGAAGTAATGCAAAGATGCAAGTGTATTCCAAAAGGAGGGTCTATCTGAAATAGAAGGTGGACCATAGACTATGATAAGGCACCACTTCTGATCATTTGCACCCGAAATCAAACAAACTATATGGTTACTACTTATCTGATCTACCACCAAGTCTACTTGATCAGACCAAAAAAGGGCTAATCCCCCAGATCAACCAGCTGCATCAACTATTCTAGATTTCCTATAGAAAGTGCTTTCTTGCCAGCGGTCGAAATGAGTACCACTGGCTTTAGTCTCTAGCAAGCAAAACAAACTAGGTCTATATCTATTTAGCAGCTGGCTGACCTCTTTCATCGTAGGAGCGTTGTTGCTGCCCCTACAGTTCCACACAACACTTATCATGGCTGATGAGGTGGTTGATTTGGCTTAACCACCTGAAAGCCATCATCTCGGGCTACCTCTCCTGCCCGCTGCAGCTCTGATTCTCTCCTGGAAGACACCTCTTCCTCACCAGAACTGGTTGAAGTCAGTGGGTCCACATCTTCAAGTTGGTCAAGAAATTCCTCCACTTGATCTTCCTCAGCTGAGTCATTGTGTGTATCCTCCTTATCTATATCTGAAGATGAGTCAGACGATAACACCACAAACTGTTTCCCTCCTCTATCTGTCAAACTCTGCTGATCTTCTTCCTCTTGGACTTGTTCCTGCTTAGATTGTTCCTCCTCCCTGATGACATGGTTGTGAATGACCTTTCTCCTTTTTGGTGATTTCAAATCAGATACCACCACTATATCCAGATCATCATCTCCTGCAGAGTATGTTCTGTTCTCACTTCTTCTCCATGAGGGCTGAGTGATGGGCTCAAAGTAGGCCTTATCTTCTCCTTACATTCCAGTTAAAGGTTTGCTGGACTGCAAGTAGAGGTTGCTGCATATTTGGTCCATCTTGCATTTCCTCAAATTCTTCCTGAATTACTGCTGGAACCTGGAGTTCTTCTCCATCATTCTTTTGAGCTATCTCCTCATCAATTGCAATCTGCCTTGATGATTGACCAATTTCAAAGTTTGGTCTCCTCCTTCTTAACACAAACCTCGTGCGCCTACTGCTCCTTCTCTTATTTCTTGGATGCTCCTGCATTTTCATCTTCTTCTTATCTCTGCTATCATAATCTTCGTGGTCTAACCTTGATCTCTTCTGCCTCCTCTGTCTTCCTATCACTATAGTTGGACCTCTGGTTGATCTAGATGAAAGTGAATCATTGTCTGAAGAGTCAGATTCACTATCATCAGATGAAATGACAATAATCTCATTATCTTCTTCCGCAGGTCCCATATTTCTCCACTCCTCTTCCTCCTGATTTACCGGTGGGGGAGGTATTTCCGAGATAGCGCCACCCCAACCTGGGATTGCTGAGACTCCTCTCACAGTTACTCTCAGCTGCATCATATCTGGATTCTGTTGTAGAGCTGAAGCCATAATTGCAGTTAGAGCATCTTCAGCCGCTTCCATGTTGTGAAGATCCACTATCACTCTTTGCATCTCCATCCTCATTGTCTCCTCCAATCTGTTCTGATTACCCAACCAAGCTCCCAAATTTTCTTGATCTGGTGACTGTACTTGTGGAATGTAACCCTGATTATCAATAAACATGTCTGAAGGTGAAGAGTGATTTGTTGGGCCCCTTGGATGATGTTCAACCTGTTCCCCAAAGTAGGGATCAAAAGTTTGATTCCTTGGCTGAAACGGATTCCCTTCTAGTCTGTCCCCAATAGTAAATCTTTTGTTGAACCCTGGCTCCACTGTCATTGAGGTTAAAAAGCCTTCTTGAACCTCCCTGTCTGGCAACTGTCTATATATGAGCCTCCTGGAGTCCATGTAATCTGTTGGGACATTAGTGTTCCTGTGACCCCTTCTATGGTTATACGCTCTGACATCTCCTGCGTACATCTGTCTATTTGGGTCATAAATAATGCCCACACCTCCAGCAACAAAGTGAGACCTGACCTTATTTTCAATGAATTCATCCAACACCACATCACCGACAATCGGACACCGATCCATCGGATGCCCTACCACACCGCATCTTCTACAAAATCTGAACAGGCGCTCATATTTAACCGCCACCCAGATCCTGCGGTTCTCAGGGGTCTGCACATACTCCAAGTCAATATAAAATCTCGTCACCAACGGCTCCCCTGGTACAATCCACATGGTGACCCGTAACTACGACACATTCCTCGCCGGCGGAGGCTCTATCTCCACATCAATTATATCCCCTGCCATGTTAGCTACTTTGATGGCAGCCATCGGAGCAAATGCCTCTGCCGGTAACCCATGCAGTTGGATCTTTACCTTAACCTTCTCCACCCTAACATCTCTCAGTAGGATTCCTGAGCCCCACCTTCTAAAAGCAAGCATCCCCCCGCCATCGCATATGGGCTACGATGGAGAATAGCTAACGCCTCCTCACGAGACTCAAAACGAACTACAAAGAAATTACCATGGGAATGAATTACCTCAGCATTCACCGATCAGAATCGCCTGAAATAGGTATCCAGATCTCTCTCTGTGTAGCGTCTGTTATCCAACCAGTAAGCAAGTAGACAATGTTGCTCCACCTGCACAGCTTCTGCTATATCAGCTCTTGTTAAAGACATAATACCACCCCTTCGAGTTGGCCTGGCGTAATTATCAAAGTCCACCATTGCTGCCGCTGGGTCTCTCCTTTCCTCTGAGTATTCTGAACCGTCCGGAGATAGAGCTCTCTCTGCTGAATTGAGTGATTCACTGTCCTCCATTTCCAACGAACGGGCTGACTTCAAAGATGAAAGTTTTGGGAGATATTTCTGCTTTCTATGTGTGATTAAGAACTATGGAATTTGTTTCTGAGTTGAAGAAAGCTCATGGGCCTGACTATTTATAATCTTATTCCTTCTCTCCATCCCATCGTCTTCTTGACAACTTAATTCAACTGATTTTAACTTTTTTCTGGGAGTTCCAACCCTCATGATTATGGCTTCTAGAATCGATGAATGTGTCTTTATTTAATACTAGCTAGGTGACACCGCGCGATGCGCGGTGAATTTTGGCTAGATATGTCGGAGAAGGCAGTAACCTTGATTATAGGTGGTTGAATTTTTGGTGATACAACCATACCGTAGTGATGTCATATTTTTAAAAATAAATTTGGATACATCATTGTCAATGTAAGGGTTGGAGACTGAATTGATTTGATTAATAAAACGGATAACTTAATTGAACTAACTTGATTGAACCAAAAGAAATGAGCAAAAAAAATCAATGTATTGTTTGAAATAGAATTGATATTGCAACCATACCCAATGAAAATCTATATTTAATGGTAGAGAAATCTCCAGTCTCGGCCGAATATCAGTACGATTGATTATCCTCAATCGTAGCTATCCTCATCTTCACTCTCGTGACTGCTAGGTTCATGGTCATCGCTCCCTTCATCCTCATCTTCACCGCCATTAGTTTGATGATCACTTAAAATCTCGATTTGGTCTGTAATTGTTTTTGTTTTGGCCCCTGCATGATATTATTATATGAGACACAGATGTTGAATTAATCGTTTAAATATAAAATATTTGTAGTACCTTTAGAAAGTCTTCTTTTTTTGAATAAGCGATTGAGTGGGGTATTTTCATCTAATTCATCCATATTTGTATCTGCCATTTTTTGTTTTTCTGGAAGGACTGCATAACCCATGTGACCCCGTTGTTCGTTTGTATTCTTTTCACCTGTTTTTAAAAAATTAGTTGCAATTTGGTACATGATTGGTTATGAGGCAGAAAGAAATTATGATTTTAAGAGAATTACCTTTACGAAGTCTCCCCTTCTTGACATGTTGTCTGACTGGATTGTGTAAAGCTGGAATGTTATCGTCACCTTTTTGTTTGTATCTTTCATCTTTATACAGTAAAAAGTTTACTGCAATTAGTATTATAAAAGATGTCTCGGTATTTGTATGAATATTTATTTGTGTAATTACATACCATTTGGAAATTCGAATTCCTACAGTTCATCCACACTATCCTCAGAATCCGGAATGTATTCCGTGCTCACTGAAAAGTTGACATGAAAGAATTTGTATAAAGGAAAGTAAGAGTTAGTCGTGGGAAGTATGAAAACATAGTCTGATGTAGCACAGTACCATTACTCGTATTTTTAGGATTTGTGTTTGATGGTTGTCTTTTTCCCCTCTCTTTGATTGTCACGATGTTGTACCAAGGGTTGATTTCATGTTCTTTCTGGGTTCCCATCACTTTGACCAAGTATTCCCTAGCTGATATGTCTTTATCACGGGAGTTGATGTATTCCTGTTTATAAAAAAAGACGAAAGAATTTGTCACGTATTTGTTAAATCATAAAATCCCTCATACAGAATAGTAAAAGTTGCAAACAATCTCATTGGTGCATTCCATAAGTTATCAAATGCAATTCAAGTTATCTCGCAAATGTAATGGCCATAAATACCTGAATCAGATACTACAATGAATCAGATAAGTTATGATATTAATTATTCTAACCTCAATGGCTTGGGTCATTGCTTCCTTGGCATTCAGACCC
Source organism: Sherardia arvensis (assembly GCA_948330725.1). Lineage (NCBI taxonomy): Eukaryota > Viridiplantae > Streptophyta > Magnoliopsida > Gentianales > Rubiaceae > Sherardia > Sherardia arvensis. The sequence goes on from OX415239.1 coordinate 30,885,247, forward strand.
AATATTTGTTCAGCCTCGTCGTTAAACATAATAGCTTCAATACTCCCACTTTCATCATTTAATGTAGCTTTCAATTTGCACCTGAATAGTATAATCATTAGTTGATGGTTAGATAAACTGTATAGAGCTTATTTGAAAAAATTTAATAGATATTACCTTGGTGTGGATTTCTGCTTCATTTCACACACTTTGCATTCGAACATAGCTTGGAATGGTGCATCTGTAGTGGTGCTACATCCTCTGCATGCCATGTAATAGTATTTTTGCTTGATATTTCTGAATGAAAAGTTCACTCTTGTAGTTACCGCCTGGGGGGAATTAAATTGGATTGTAATTAGTAAAGAGTGTTGAATTTTGACAAATATAAAACTTTGAGGAAATTAATTAAATTAAACTATCAGAAAGCTTTATAAAATTGATAGGTTGCATAAATTACCTTTTGATTTGGTTCAATGTTTCCTACAAGAGTTAATGTCGTGCCTTCTTTTATAACCAATTGATTTTTATTCGGCACTCCATGCTGAGTTTTCATGGTCCTTTGAATTTTGATCTTGTTTTTCTCAACCCTGCAATACGAACAATATAATAAATAAATAATTTAGCAATGTTTTGATAATGAAAATTAATATAAAAATATCATTTTGTATAACCATAATTTCATCTTTGTCGCTTCCTGACTGTCATTGTTTAGTTGGAATTTGCTTCTTGAGTTATGTGTTACTTCTACGGCTGTTGAAGTTAAAGAATAATAAGTTATATCAAAAATCATAGAAAATTTAAAATTATGTAATAAGGTGTTCTCCCTCTAATTACCTCCCCTGTACAAACTGATGTGGAGGTTTGTACCGATTAGAACGGGCATGGAGTTGATATTTTCAAGTAATTATTTTCCAATCGTTTCAACGAATTCTGCCCACAGCGTCAAAACAAGAGTTCTGAACCTAGAGGAAAATCGTAAAATGGAGTGGTTAGTAACGTGTGTTTTGTAAATGTCTGAAATTATTGAATATAAAATGCGCCATCTTACTTGCTGTCGATTAAAGTGGACTTTTGGACGTCCTTAATGCCATTTTTTGTCTTTGTCTTGGTCGGGTGACCGTGGGTCACCACCGCTCCTATTATATCTGCAGTTTAATTTGTAGAATAAACAGATCATTGTCACATTTGAACTGGTAGTATTGTAATGGTAAATAAGCTCCATAGTTTAAGGATTTCACCTATATATTGTTTCTCTTCTTCGTATAAATCACCACTTTTGTCAAATTGAGCATATTTCTTCGTCATTGAGGAAGATGGTGGTATAAACTGATTGTTTATTTCATCCGGAAGGTCTTCAATGGGCGTGCTCGTCTCTATTATCCACTGCATAAAATTTTTATTAGTGGCGAATTTTTTGTTCATGTCTTTGATCTTTGCGTTGGTAATCTTATATGTCTTATTCAGCTGCAGCCGGTTGCCCATTGTCGCCACCGTGTCGTTCCACATGATTGCCTCAACTTTTGCACCCTATAATAAATAATAATAATAATAATAATAATACTAATAATAATAATATAATGTCAATCAAACAGAATAGTTATTGAGTTTTGAAAATAGTAAGTTAGCAACTTAAAATAAATTAAATTTAATATAATCTTCATCTAGCAATTTCAATATTATTTTGTTTAATTTAAGTTGAAAAAGGCCAAGTTTTATTAAGCAATAATGACAAAAACCAAATTAGTAATCAATAAACGCATTAATCATGGCAAATTAGTAATGAATTTCTTAAATTGTGGTGATATTACCGAGTACATTAAGCAAAATAACAAACCATAAACCTAAACCTAGAGATCCAAAACGCCAAAATACTTCATTAAGGGGCGAAAGTGGAAATTAATAGTGGCATATCAACAATGAATTTAATAAACACAACAACAACTTCAACATTTTAAAAAATATTATATACGTTCTTGAAGAATTGAAAAAATTTGTATTACATTGAAACCTATATTTATCATAAAAATTTCATTACTAACCATATATATTATAATTATTAATATTATACAAGTAGTTTTTCAACATAGAGGAGAAAAGAATATAGTGGAGATGTGACACATGAAAAATAGAAAGTGATAATAAAAATAGGGTACCAAAATCTACCCGACAACTTGCTTAAAACTTTCACGGCTACCGGAGTGTTATCTTGAAACAACACAAATTCATCCAAATTATACAGTGAAGCAAGAACGCAATAAGGAGGCTTGGCTAGGTGTATGAAAAGTTGAATATTCTGGGATTGTTCACTTTCTTTCATTTCCGTCTTTGTTCATGACAATTTCGCACAGTATACAATTATTCGAGCACATAAATTCAGCCGCCTTTACTCAAATATTCCTGCCAAATATCACTACGGTATGGTTGAAATCGATTAGGATTGAATTTCTAAAAAAAAGGCTAAAAATTTGCCCAAGAAAATATGGAGAACTTGAAGTTTGTATAAAATAGAAATCGATTAGGAATTAAGTTTGAAATCTATTAGGAGTTCAAGTTTGTATAAAAAAATACTAAACATTACCTCAAAAATAGAGAAACAAAATCTGGTACCAACAAAAAGTGATACCAAAAAAAAGTGAGAATAAAAATACTCATAACTTAAATTTATAACTATGATTAAATTTTATCGAGTTTGGCATGGATTTAGTTTCTATCATGCACTTTTCCTTTTCCCAGATGGATTTAGGATTTGTTGAACCGCTTCATGGTGTTCCTTATAATTATCCTCGCACTTTGGCAGGAATTAATAAATTAATTTAGACATTCTATTTTGCTAAGCATGCGCCCGCCGGCAACTGGTCGTTACTGTGGAGTAATTTGATATGTACAATATACACATGTTATAAATTTACTAATAATCCTTTTATATTAATCAATTCAAAATTTTTGCTTCATACTATGTATATATAATTTAAACAAATTGTGTAATCAAAGTGTTCAAATTCCGCCAGATTCAGACACTAATTCAATCAATTAACCATATAATAAACGATAAATAATTTGTGCATTTATATAATAAACAATTTCTCCGTGAATAATGTAATTTGATTATTTTTTAAAATATAGAATTTGTATTAACAAAACTGAAATGCACGGAGAACCCAAAACTCTTATCCAGTAATGCCTAATACGACCACCAAGCTGTGCTCCCCCGACCAATTCAGCTAGAAGAAATATTCTATTAGCTAGAAAAAAATACGATAGTTATTAAATATTATTATTAATCGTTTATTTTCTCCAAAAATACGAAAATGAAAGTAAAATTGGGCATGTTGACCGCGAGACGTGATATAAATACAAATATAGCCGTGACCATGTTGAGCATATTTCGTAATTAAATTTAATTGGGTTTTTTTCATTTGCTTGGTTTATTCTCCGCGCCTAATTACTCACGGCTATCACTGACCTAATTAGGCCGGTCAGTAATGACATTTATTAAAAATATTTTACATTTATTAGAAATCAAATTTGAAATTGATTAGGAATTAAGTTTCTATAAACAAAGCATAATAATTCTTTTCAAAAAAAAAATTCTAAAAATTTGCCCAAGAAAATAGGAGAAAAAATAGGATACCAAAATCTGGTACCAAAAAAAAGTGAGAATATTTTTTTAGTATTAATATAGGGACAAGCACCCCCAATGAGAAAATTAACCATCCATTAACCTCGTGTTCGTCTGATTCCTTGTTGAGACAAGCAATAACTGCAGCACGCAAACGCAACTTTTGATGCATAAAAACTGAGCCCCCTTTTACACCTTCCAATCCCTGAACTATTTTCCGGCCAATGAAATCGGGGAATCTTTCTAATTCGAATACTTCCAAGCCATGACATGACTTGAAAAACCCTCAATCAAACTGTATTGCATGTGCAAATCGAAGCCACCACCACTTTCCTGACCTGCAGATGTGACAAATCCCTAATTTTTCCTGTAAAAATCAATCAGATCGACTCCGATTTGATTGACAGAATGACCAAGAACTACTCTCTGATTTTTAGTTTAAGTAACTAAACTTGCGTGAGTGTTTTTTAAGATCAATTGCTGAATATACAGATTGCGAGCATTCATAAATTAAACTAAGAAAACCAACAAACAAATTTATGTCTGTTTATGTTTTGTCCATATTTTAAACTTTCGTTTCCTTTGTTAGCTATATACAAACTTTAAAGTTGATTATTTTCTGGGATTTGCTTTGCTAGTTTATTGCTTACTACTTCTGGGATTATTCTACATTTTCTTTAACTCTGGAAATAGTGTCGTCGAAACTCAAAACCCTCTAAACTGTCGACGCCCATATTCTCCCTCCGCCGCCGCGAGTTTGAAGGTCAGTTCCCCCCCCCCCCCCCCCCCCCCCCCCATCCAATTCAGATTCTATCTTGTTCCCGTGAACTGACCGTCTCTGTGTTGCGCAGAAGCATAGATGGCCGGAAGAGGGGGAGCGGCTCCGGCGACGTACTCGCCGTCAGTGACGACTACCAAGGGAAAGAAAAGTGCGGCCTTTTACAGTGGTGCTGAGTGGACTCGCTCTGATGACCGCACGTTTCACCAATGCAGGCCTGCATGTATGTTCTTCTTCTATGTTTTGGAATGTTATTTTGGCTCTTTTATTTATTTATGTCTGTTGATTGTTCTGTTTGAATCATACTCTATTGTTTGGGGAGGAATTGTTTGTGAATTGTGTTATTTTGGTCAATATATTCTTCTAAGACGGATTTGGCACATAGTGTTGTGTATAGACGCAAACCTTGAAAATCAATTTCAAAGTACTCGTTTTCAATTACAAAAAAAAAATTCAAGTACATGTTTTCTTGTGATTGGCTTCAGTCAAAAATAAGATTGAAATTTGAAAGCGAGAGGAAGTATGAAGGTATCTCCATGGGCAGTTGTAGAAATAGGTAAGCTTTAGATGGTGTGTAGGGAAAGCGTGAAGGTGTGGAGATTCATGCTAAATATTGTAAATAAAGCCACATTTTTGGTTACGCTGGAAAGCTAGCACCCCAGATTTTCGTGAATGGTGAACTGTAGGTTGTAAAACTTCTTATGTTTTTTAGTTAAGTTGCTTGTGTAGATCACAGAGAGAGCTTTATGAACTTTTCTCTCTCCATCTTACTATATTTTTATTGCAGGAATCACGACCTTGACTGTGAGTTGCTATCTGTATAACTTAGGATATCAACTGTTCTGACCTTGTTATCTTAAAGTGTGTATGTATATATATAGGCTAAAATATCATAAATCTTGTCAAAGATTCTCTATTGTTAGTACTTTATACTAACTCAGAAGGTTTTATTTACAGATATGAAGACTGCTGCTGTGAATTCTGCCTCTGGATCAGCTTATGCAGAATTTGGAAGTACCAAGGTCATGGTTTCAGTGTATGTCCTCTTTTTTTTGGTTGCCTTGTACATGTGTCAGTTAATTGTGGTTTTGGCTGTAATGAACTAAACATTTGGTAATTGTCAACCCTCAGTGTATGTCATGGTTATCATTAGTATTAGCCTTTTGTTTATGTATTATGTCCACAGAAGTGGCACAGATCATATGCTGGTGTGTTTGCCAACTTTGCTATTTTAATCCTTTTTTTAATTCTATATAAAAAAATTATATCTTTACAAACATCGATTTTTGGTGTGGCAGAGAAAATGAAAAATGCAAAACTTGAACACCTTTTGTGAAAACACTGTGACCTGTTCTTAAATTTATAATAGCCTCCCACTTTAGTGGTTTAAAAAATTGACTATTTTTCATTGATCAAAGAACAGAGAAACTCGAACTAAAACTACATCACTGATATACAAGTAACCTTAGTTGGCCCCATAGTTTGATTAGCCTTATGAATCTTTACCTATATTTGAAATGCAATTTTATACTTGCTTTAGGGTTCATCAAATTTTGTTACAATTAGAACTTGGTTGATTTCAAAGAGCATAATTTGGAGGAAAGTCACAAAAAAATCGTGAGCAGCTGACACTTTTCATGTGCTGGTCCTCAACTGAGATTGTGCTTTTCCAAACTAACTATTTGTTGAGTGTTTTGTAGCACCATGTTCTACATCCTGGGGCTAATTTCTGTAAGAGAAACTAACTATCTTCATCCTTCATAGATTTGGGCCAAGAGAAAGTAAAAAGGCAATGATGTACAGTGATGTTGGTCGGTTGAATTGTAATGTCAGCTATACAACTTTTGCCACATCATCCCGTGGTCAGGTGAGCTTGCAAGCTAACCTTATTCCAGATGACTGTGGTTATTTTTAATTTATCTGAATTCTGAAGTACCTGAAATGTGGGTGTTATTGTCTAGGCATCAGATAACAAAGACTTTTCCACAATGCTGCATAAAGCTCTTGAGGGCTCTATAATCCTGGAATCTTTTCCTAAGACGACAGTAGATGTATTTGCTCTGGTGTTGGAATCTGGTGGCAGTAAGTTTAAACTTCAGACAGTAAATACTAAATTTATATGATATTGCATGTATACTAATGAGGGAGTTTTATGGTTAGGCGATTTTCCTGTGATTATATCATGTGCCAGTCTTGCGCTTGCAGATGCTGGGATTCTCTTGTATGACTTGGTTGCCTCCGTTTCTGTGGTATGACCTAATTTGTTGCTTTATAGCTTTTTCCTTTGGTGCATAGTTTTCCTGGAGTTTTGAGGTTATATGTTGAATTAGCCATTTTTGTAGCTGCAAACTGTTTTTTTTTTCCTTTTCATTTTCTATATTTTTGGCGTAAGATGATATAACCACTGGCCAATTCATTAGTAGTAACTGTCCAAATACATTACTGGACACAGGGTGCGAGGAAATAAAAGAAGAGGTTGACACTTTTTCACGCAATATTAAGTGGACGAATCACCAGTACACTTCTGAGCTATAGTTATTTTGCCTCTAGCTTTGAACCTTCTGATTTATGCTTTCTGCCAGTTCTTCAAAGAAGTAATTTAGAAACATTGGTGCCTTGTAGCATTGCAGCATTACATTTGTCCAATGTGTAATAAGTCATTCTGCATCCATACTTTTCAATTCTAGGTGGTGGTTATACTGTTCAACTTAAGATTTGGAATTCAATTGAAGTTTCTCCAGCTTTGAGGTCGATTAACTCCAAATTAAGTTAGTGGGAGGATAGGGGAATTTTTAACTCCGTGGGTAACAACTAACAATACCCTTATTTTGATGGGGATACTTCGAGCGTAGTATTGTAAAGTTTGATCGTTTTAAGCATAATCCTTGTTCATTTTACCTGGCAGTTACTGAATTTTGTTGTTGTAATTTCTTTTTTTAAATAGTCCTGTCTTGGGAAAATCCTCGTCATTGATCCCGTGTCAGAAGAAGAAAGCCACCAAGATGGGAGCCTAATGATTACTTGCATGCCTTCACGTAAGGAGGTTACACAGCTGACTGTCACTGGAGAATGGTCGACATCAGATGTTCATGAGGTAAAGCTGTCAATTTGGCTCCGATGAGCATATTTCTTACTATGCTACATATGATGAAAGTTGGAAGAAGATCAATTTAGACTCTTTGTCTCATAAATTACAAAAGACTTGAAATAGGAGCAATGTTTTACTGTTCAAATAACGAGTAGGATTTACTTGTGCAGGCGATGGAGCTGTGCCTTGATGCTTGTTCAAAGCTCGGAGACATCATGAGATCAAGTTTAAAAGTAGCCGCTTCTCCTTCCGAGGACTAAGAGTGGATTATGATTAGTATATATTAATTCTAGTCATGTTTTTGCTGTGGCCAGCGAATTTTGAGGGATGTTTTATAATTTTTGTGTCAGTAGTTGGCCTGAATGCCGGAGCATATTCTGATTATTGCTCAAATGCTGGGGATGTTATATGGAGAAAAATGGTTGCAATCTCTTGGCGTGCACAAAGGTGCAGCTAGAAAGATTGGGTGAAATTAACAAGGATAATAACCACATGCTCTATTTGCATATCCTAGATTTGAAAATTTTACTAAAATATTCTCAATAAGTGATAAGTTTGTTTATTTAATTTTAAACCCACTTGTTTGATTAATGATTAATCTCGTTTCCATGTAAAACTGTGTTTGGTTCAAGTGGATTTTGCAAATCCTAGACTATCCGAGTCTAAAATTCCAAAGATTTGTTTGGTTGAGTGGTACTACAAAAATCCAATTCAAATGCAGATTTTTGTTGAAACTTATAAAATCCCAAATAAAATTTTATATTTTAAAAATTATTAAAAACTATTCACTCATTGCAAAGTCTCTTTAAAGACCAAATGATATATTCAACTCAAATGATATATTTTTGTATTAAAGCATTGATCATTTTAAAATAAACATATAATATAACACGTTTTAATGTAAAAATCAAAAAAAATTATTTAAATTTTAATTTTTTGAGTAATTAAATGACGTTTGCTATATGCAGATCTAGTTTACTTCTGCAGGTCCAATGAAAATGAGAAAATAACATAATTACCTTTCGTTTGTATTAGTTTTTATAAATATATTTCTAAAACCCTAACCTTGAATGCATAAACCCGTCTACGTAATGATTAAACACGTGTCCAAATTATAAATTATTTTTTCGTGAATTATAATACAAATATAAGAGGGACATTATTGTCACTTCAGATTTAATTTGGACCTGCAGAAGTAAAGTGGACCTGCATTTATAACCACCCTAAATTTACAGTTCAAATTAAAAGATACACAATATAAATTAAAACGTATAAAGAATTTCATGGAAAGTCAGGAAAGTTGGGAGTTCAGGAGATTTTCTCCTTACTCATAGTCATTTCTATTTATTTTTTTTATTAATGAACATAAATATCAGATAATCATAATGTTTAATTTTCATTATACAACAACAAATTTATTAAATAAATTTTGTAACCCACATTTTGCAAATTCTTGTTTAAAATATATGATATACTATGTTATAAATTTACTATTCTTTGTTATAAATTCTTGTTTGAAATTACATGTTTGAAATATATAATAGACCTCCTTCCTTGATACATCTATTCAATATTTTACAACATAATGAATTAATATTATCTAATATTTTTCTTATGTAGATTGGTGAATTAATATAATTTTCTTATAATTATCATAGTATCTAATAAATATAATTTTACAAAATTAAATAAATAGTGAAAAAACATTTTGAATATCTATTTGATAATTTTAAATTTCATTTTTATTAACTTTTCTAATGGGAATTGTCTTTATATAATTTGTGTTTTATAAATCAAACTGTCTTATAATTAATTTCAAATTAAATATTTTAGATTATATTTTGGTAATTAAATCCTCATTTTTTGCAAGATTATATGCAGTTTAATTAATTTTGAATTTTTGAAAGTTTTAAAATTACAGAAAAAACACTTCTATTATAGTTTTTGAAAGTTAATAATCATCATTTATACATTTTAATATGAGTGAAATGCAAAAAAGATACCCAAACTATATAAAAGTCTCATCTAACGCACCCAAATTATTTTTGACTCATTTTACATACTCAAATTATCCAAAATTCTCATCTAAAATACCTAAACTATTTTTGTTTCATTAACATACTCAAATTTTATTTTTGTTCCAAATCTGGTAGCTCCATGAATCTCTCTGTCATTCTCCCTAATATTAGCATTTGTGTTGAAGGGTGTTATGGTTTTTCTAAATGGTGAACTGCAACCATTTCTCCTATAAAAATTAAAATTCAATCACCTTTATTATTGAACGTAGTTGAGTTTTTTTCTCTCAAATAAATGGCTAAATAATTATCAAAAGTTCTTCAAATCAAAGGATTATTTCTATCTCCATTTGCAATGTTTTAATGTATTTTGATTGTTTGGAATGTGTTAGAAAATGCATAAAGTAAATGTAGGAAAAACCAATAACTCCAATTTAAATAAAAAATCTATTTATACATACAACAAATCAATATTAAATATATTTATACAAAAAGAACTTTCTTTAAACATACATTTATATGAGAAATGGTTACAACCCATCCTTGAGAAAGACCATAATGCCCTTAAAAATATTGTTGTTAAGGAGAATGATAGAGGGATTCATAGAGGTACCAAATTCGCAAAATTAAAATTTGAGTTAGGGGTGCACATGAGTTGAGCCATTCGTAAGCAAATGTCGAGAAACTCGGTCAAAACTCGAGTTCGAGTTCGGGTTGACCGATCTCGCACTCGATCTCGAACTCGTTCGATTGTGTAATGAACGTGTCTGACCTTCACCCGCAGTTAACATTTCCCATATTATCTTCCCTTTTTTTATTTTTCCCCAGTTCTTTTTTCCCTCTTGCAAATCCCTCTAGATTTCTTTGATTCTAGATATAGGGTTTGCGAATTCCTCTCAATTTCTTCGATTCACAACTTAGGGTTGCAAATTTGCAACGATAATCTCTCCCGCACTCCTAAATTGATTTAGCTCAAAAATTAGGGTTTTGCCAAATCAAATCAAGATGGAGCTTTCGACGGATGCGGGTTGGAGATTCTATCCAGGCGATACTTTTCTCATCGATGTCTTAGAAAAGAAGAGGTTGAATCCCGATTTCATCCCGGAGACCTGTCGGAAGTTGACATGTATAGCGGCTCTGGGAAGGAGCCCTGGAAGCTCTTTTCTCGGGTGGACACGAGATTTCTCAGAAATCGGAGGGAAAGAGAGATAATAAGGAGAAGTTTGTGATCACGAAACTCAATCGGAAGAGTTTTGGGAAGTAGAATTATACTAGGATGGCAGGTGAAGGGTGTTGGCTAGATAAGGTAAGTCTAAGCCTGTTTATGTAGGTGGTAAGGAGGTGGGGTTTTGGAGGACAACGCTGGCTTATTATGAGTATTTCGGCAATGAGCCAAATACGAGCTTATAAATTTTATCTCGATAGGTTCAACGAGTTTATCAAACCAATATATAGTAAAACATATTATTAATACTATAGATTTTTTAGGAATAAAATAAATTTAGGCCTAACTAAAATTAGTTTTAGTTCTTTTTATTCATGTGTTTTACTTTTTTTTGGATTGGTGGTTACTATATTTTCATTAAAATTTATAAAGTTAACTTAATTGAACCTTTTGAGTTTAACAAACTCCCTTGACTTGAGTTGGAGCTCAAATTCATCGAACCCATAAAAAAACTAACGAGTTGAGTTTGAGCTGTGTTCGAAAGAGTTCAAGCTCGATCTCAAAAAATATTTAACGAGTCGAGTTTGAGAACCCCTTTCTTGGTTCTCGACTCGACTCTTTTACACCTCTAGTTTGAGTATGTAAAATGAAGCAAAAATAATTTAGATACCTTAAATGAGAATTTTGGATAGTATGGGATGTAAAATGAGTCAAAAATAATTTAAATATCTTAGATGATACTTTTGGATAGTTTGGATACTTTTTTCGTAATTGACTCTTTTTATTAATCATCAGCAATTATTTAATTTTAATCTAATTAAATTTCATTAATTTTATTTTAAACAACCAAATTCAAAATGATATTAAACTTCATAGAGATAGCGAGCAAAACTTCCTTTTCATTAGGGTTTGCGAATTCCTCTCATTTTCTTCGATTCTTAACTCAGGGTTCGCAAATTTGCCGCGATAATCTCTCTCGCACTCCAAAATTGATTGAGCCCCAAAAATTAGGGTTTCGCCAAATCAAATCAAGATGGAGTTTTTGAGGGATGTGGGTTGGAGATTCTGTCCGGACGATACTTTTCTCATCGATGTCTTGGAAAAGAAGAGGCTGAATCCCGATTTCATCCCAGAGACCTGTCGGAAGTTGACATGTATAGCGGCTCCGGGAAGGAGCCCTGGATGCTCTTCTCGGGAGGACACGAGATTTCTCAGAAATTGGAGGGAAAGAGAGATAGATAATAAGGAGAAATTTGTGATCACGAAACTCAATCGGAAGAGTTTTGGGAAGAATAATTATTCTAGGATGGCAGGTGAAGGGTGTTGGCTGGATAAGGGCAAGAGTAAGCATTTTATGTGGGTGGTAAGGGGGTGGGGTTTCGAAGGACACTGTTGGCTTATGAATATTCCAGCAACGATGGTGCTGCCCAGGGAAAGCGTTACTACTATATGAACGAGCTTCGCGTAGCCCAACCTTGTGATTTTGTGGTTTGTAGGGTGATGAAAAAACTGGGAAAAGATTGTTTGGCCACGTTGAAATTCGGCACTAGAAAAAGCGCCATCGTCAAGAAGATGGTGATGTTCAGGATTGCCCTGCCACCAAGCGAAACTGCCCGACTGAGGAATCGACTTCTTGTTAGAAGTTGTGGACTTACTGGGTGAGGACTGAGGATGATGAAGAGTATACCTCTCAACTGATTCTGAGTTACAAGAGAGCAATGTCCCCGTCCAAGAACCTGACTTGAGTGAGGTACAAGAGACTTTTGATTATGATCCCGAGCTCATCAACTCCTTGCCTTGTGATCCTGAGTTCCTCAACTCCCTGCCTTATGATCTTGAATTCATCAACTCCCCAGCATCCCTGGTGAGCAATTCTTCTCAGAGGGTCCAGTTTTTTTACCTGGCATGTCTGCAGAGTCCCTAAACTGGGACTATCCAGAGACCCAAGAAGACTCTCCGCCTTCACCTTCGCTTGATCAAGGTTTCTTTGAGGGTGTGGAGGAGTTTCTGGATAGGCATTTGGAGGCTAGATCGATGCTTAGATGCTCCATTGTATTTTGTTAGGAGTTTAGAATTAGACTCATTCTTTTGGTAGACCTACCTTCTGTAAATGTCAATTGAACTTTCCTCTTTGATGAATACAATCGTGTTCTATTTCTGGCTTCTTGGTTCTCCGCTAACTTCTTCTTCAGTAGCATGCTTTAGGTACTAAATTTGGTTTACATCATGTTCCTAATTGGTCTGAATTTGTAGATAGTATAAATTTGAAAACATCTTCTTGTCTGCAGGTATTTGAATACACCACAATTTATCTTTTAGTAGGTTGATGTTGTTGGAGTGACATGAATACAGAATACCTACTTAACTAGTTTTGCCTAATGCTTTGAGAAAAATTTACAAACGGACTTGTATAATTTATTGTTAATATATTCTTGGCAATGATATTGATTTGATAATAAACATCATTTAATTAAAAAAATTAAAAGATCATTTTTCTGGTGTAGAGGTTCAATCTTTTTAACTTTTATTTTTTAATGGACAATCTTTCTAACTTTATTTGATCTTAATTGAATGAAATTGAACAATAAAAATGAAATAAAATTAGTGATACTCAGAAAAAGGAAGTAAAATTAGTTATAATAAATTTTGTTGATACACTAATAATATAATAAAATTAAACTAAATTTCTTCAAATCATATTTCATAAAAGAAAGACTACAGCATACAGTTACTAAAGTATTAATTAATTTTTGTAATCGCATTAAATAATTAATTTCGTGTTTGGCGGTATCTCAAGAATTGTATTTTCTTTTGTTAAAAATATCTCAGAAAAAAAAAAGTAACTTGGGGAGTGTTGCAAGTTGATGACCATTTGTGAGAGAAAAAACGAAGTCCAACGGTATGATTGACCAAGTCCAGGCTTGATCCCATTTCCAAATTTGCCCCTACCGACTCGGACAGTTTTGTTTCTTATAAATAGGAGTCTGTAGCACTAGAACTCACATTCATTTCTCGCTGCTTCGTTTACACCAGAAACTCTTCTCTCTGCTCCATTGAAGTGTTTCTTTCAAGAATCCGACAATCCCCCAGTTTCCCGTATTCCGATCGGAACCTCGTCCAAACCCTAGCCCCCAATTTCCCGCATTCCGATCAGAACCTCGTCCAAACCCTAGCCCCCAAATTCAATTCCGGCGAGAATCCTCGGATTGACCATAAATTCGCACTCGGGAATCACCGAGGTTGCAGCGGAGGCCGAGAGAATTGAAGAATCTTTGAAGATGGGGTGGATTAGGGTTCACAAATTGGGGGAAGGCGGGTATGGATTTGTTTCTCTCGGTAACTTATCGTCTTCTTCTGACAGCATTGATCTGGCTCTGCAAAATGTTCCTAGTGTTTTTGCTGTTAAATCAGCCCCCTATAGGGATTCCAGGTCATTTGAATCTCTAGTGTTTGAGCGAGAGCTGCTTCACATTTTGCATCGATGCCCGTCAATCATCCAGTGTTATGGTGCCGATGCCAGCAAGGAAGATGATGTGATCCTCTACAATCTATTTCTTGAGCTTGCTGCTGGTGGAAGCTTGGTGGATGCAATATATTCGGGTAAAGTCGGGAAACCAATGACTGAAAACCAAGTGAAGAGATACACTAGATCGATCCTAGTAGGCCTGAGTTATATGCACAGTAAAGGGATTGCCCACTGTGACATAAAACCAGCCAACATCCTTCTTGTTGAGGACCAGGACAATGGCGGTTACATTGCAAAGATCGGTGATTTGGGGTCAGCCATCCTGGAAAATCGAAGCGATGTTGAAGCTCTGATTGGAACTGCACCCTATTTGGCCCCAGAATCTGTTCTACATGGAGATTACGGACCGGCTGTTGACATTTGGGCTCTGGGGTGCACTGTAGTGGAAATGTTGGTTGGAAGGCGATTGAGAAAATTTGATGCAAAGTTTGAGCTAAACATGGAGAGCCTTGAGCAAATTGCAGAACAGCCAGTTGAAATTCCCCTCGGGATATCCATGGAGGCGCGCCTTTTCCTTATTCGGTGTTTGGATCCTAATCCTCTTCTGAGGTGGGACGCCGATACACTCTTGAATGAGACCTCCTTCCTTGCTGTTTCGGATAATCTTGTTGGTGATGATTATATCCCTCTTGGCGGTGAATCAGATTCGGATGTTGATGATGAGTTAATGAAGCCAAAGTTGTTGCATAAGAGGGATAGGGATGCTGAAGATCTCTCTGATTCTGAAAACTCGGATATGTATCCTAACTTTTGCAAGAAGCCGAGATTAGATCTCAAGTCATCTGAGTTGTTCGAGCCATGCCACTAGAAAGTCTCATGCTTTCTGTATTGTCCACTTGAGTTGTAGAATATTTGGAACATTCTTTTGAGTTTGAGGGCCAATGCCCAATTCTCTTGTGTAAATTTTGATATCTGGTTCCTAATGAATCAGTGATGTTAATATAGTCCTGGTATATTGCCTTTTCAATATTTACTCTGTGAATGCTTTATTCCTGTAATCAGTTTTTGTTTCACATAATAGTCAGACTCATGACTCAAGCCCAGAGAAATTAAAGAAAGAAACCTGTAATCAATCTCTGAAAGAAACCAGTATACTAAAAAGAACAAAAAAAGAAGAAGCCTAAAAGAAGAGATGGTAAATATATATATATAAATATGTATATAGCAAGTTTTGTTAACTAGGGACATCTTTGGCTGCTTGGCAGAGCAATTCATTCACCACTGCCTCATTGTGAATCCATTCCATCCCTCCATAACTGCCAATAAGCTTAACATGAGGAAATGACCTAATTCCATGATATGAATCAACACAGTAACCAAAGCTTATGAAAATTGTCAGGAGGAACCAAAACATTTATCTCCTTCTCACTTTAACATTTTTCCCTTCCTTCTCTCTTTACAAAAGCAATCACTGTTAAATTGCACTAGATACTATACTTATCACCTAATTCATCACTATTCAATCAACCAAGCAAGCTTTTCCAACGGAAGGGTGTGATCACTACTCAGACACCAATTGGAAAAAAGTATGTTGCTAATAAGATATCATCTTGTTCCCTCAACTCTTTCCTGCAGCAGAAGTCATAAAAATCAAAAAATAAACTTTGAGGGAAAAATTATTTGTTAAAAATAAAACAGGCCAGCACACATGTCATTCTTACAGCCTGTGTTCTAAAGCAGTGTGTTAATATATGATACGTACCAAGGAGGCTGGATACAAATTGCATTCCCAACTTCAAGATCAACATCACCGCAAATTCTTGAACTGAATATGACAGTCAAGTTTCTTTCTCCACACTGCCTTGCGATATTTGACTCATTCACCAACTGGGAGATCTAGCAAAATAATCAAGACCAGATTATCATTTTTAAGCATCCCATGACAGCCATTCTGAATTTCTGATTAAGAAGCTGGGAAGGATAAATTATGTGAGATCCAGAAGTGCCTGGTAACTATGAAGAAGATAAACTGAAAAAGTTTTTGTTTGATGCAGTTCACATTTAGTTCCAGGCTATACAGATTAAAGGACAAGGAAAACATCTAGGAAATGTTCAAAAATGATAACTCTGTATTATATCAGCTTTTTTAGCCAGGATGCACAATAAATATACAGTATACATAGCACAAGAATTATAATACAAATCACTTTTCCAAATTACCACCTCCAAATGATTTGCAAGTTCTTAATGTCTAATGCTCCTTATATAATATTCACGTCAAAGTATAATGGAACAATATATTTTGTATTTGCATATAGATTGTAAGGAGGCGAAAGAGACAGCCTCTGGCAAGTATATGTTCAAAATATACCTCTTTGTGTGGAATAACAGCACAGTAGCAAACATTATGCTTTGCCTCAAGAGACCTTGATAAAACCCTGACATCAATGCATCCTTTTCCATCTGAAACAGTTAAGGTACAAAGTCAAGTAACAAAACCAATCTATATGACGTCAAGAACAACTCAGAACTCAGAAAGGGAAGGGGAGGATTCTACCCCTGGAGTGATCATCCAGAATCGGTTTTTCCAAAAAGTCCACATCTTTTTTCTTCTCACTCAACATTACCCGCTGCAACTTGTCATATAATCCAACCCTGTATAAATTCGGTTTCCAGAACATAGGATTAACAGAAATTGAATTCAAAACGTAAGGAAACGTCTGGAGATATTACTCACCCGAGTGTATGCATAGTGACTTCTGACAACAGTTCACCACTGGGGGATATAGCTCCTAAAGCATCATGGAAGGAGTCCGCCATAGTCTTCATGGGCTTGGAGTCGAGGATATCACCCTACAATTAGAGAGTTGCAGTAAACTGGAAGCTGACAAGAGTAATAGGATATGATCATTCAATGATATACCTCAGCATCAGCTATTGAAGTCCCAACCATTAAGATATCTTCATCATCAATATTTTCATCTGGAGAATTACTTCTCCTTAAGCAACCATGTTTTCTTCTCTTTAACTTTTTAGGCTAAATGAAAAAAATGTCATATTCACAGATGGCTAAAAAAAAGTGGTGGAAGGAGAAAACCCAATATAAGAACAAGACCTACCCATTTGCAACTTTCTTCTACGTGTGCAGAATTTTCTTGCAAGTTTGCCAAAAGACCAGCCACGGAGGTCCCATCACAATTGTGTGACTTATCACTTTCACGTCTAACTACCTCTCGTCCATTATATATCTCCAATGAATTTTCTATTGATCTTTGATGATCTATATCTGAACCACCTTCTAACTCTTCAGTTAGTAGAAGATCCCTTTGTAGCATTCCAGTCTCACTTCTAACACAGATAAGCAAAGGCAAATCTTTTTTTTGAGATTGGAGACTATGCAAAAGGCTGGGCTTTGGTTTGGCTGGACCAGCAGCATCAACTGACAAACAGTAACATGCTAAGCATTGTGTACACAAAGGAAATGCATGATACAAATGTCATCACAATTGTAATTTGCAAGGCTCCAAAAGCACTACTGCACTATACACAAGTACAAACTAAAAGAGACCTAAACATTTCATGTTGTTTAGGGATGAGCTTATTAAAATAGCAATCAAACAAACCTCCACCAACTAGAGTAAAGAATCACCTTGGCCTGTCCGATTTCGTCGGTTTAACTGGACCAAGGCATCAACTCTTTCTGTTATCCCAAACCATGAACCTTTTTCCTCACATAAGCTCACACTTCCAGTGCGATCAAAAGTAGCTTTCTGCAAATCGAAACCTCTAAATGCTCATCCAGCAGCTTGAATGTAAGAACAATCTTAAGCAAGAAGAACTGAAGGATACCCCATACATTTACTTTCATACCTCATCATCCGACACAATCTCCTCATCCGAATTGGGGACTGATACCAGACCCAAAGTCCGGCTGCCTAAGTCCATACCTAGCATTGGTGATGAGGTCTCCCGCCATCGGGTAGCTTCCACGTTGCTGTAGGTGGGAAATTCAATGTTGCCTTCCACACAGCTTGCTCTCCTAATCTAGTGGTACAAAATAACAAAGACTCTCAAAAAGAAGTTAGCAAATTATACATGCCAGTTCCTAAAAATAGCTTAGTAACTAAAATTATATGTGTATTCCCTCCAATTGACATGAAAACTCACGCTTCTTCAACAAAAAATTCACTTCAGAAACTCGAATGAAATCACAACTCTTTGAAAACTAACCATCTCTACTCATCCTTTTAAACATTTAACAACTTAGAGCATAAATTCGTAAGATATGGTCACATATTTCGTAAGAAAACTCACATTAGAAACAAAACTAAAAAATTAAGTTGAAAACTTGAAATCATTTCAATAACCCACGTAGCAGAACTCCAAAAGGTGTGAAATTTAATCGAACACAACACATTAACTTTTCTGAAAACTACTTAAAAGCATTACCGCATTAAAATTGGCTCCATGGTTGATCTTAGAATTGTCTGCACAGAAAAGTAGGCAGTAGTAAGGCTCATACTAAGCTAATTTACTTGCAGAGATTCATAAATAAGACATTTCAGAAAGGGGGGAAAGAGTAATTACATCTCTGAAGCTTTCCCAGCTCCGAGAGAACTTCCATCCCAGCGCCATTCAAATCCTCCTCTTCTGCATCATAAAATGGAGATTAGTCAGTTTAAAAGTGAGAATTAGGGCAATTAGAGAGCTTGATTTATGCAATGTTTGACAGGGGCGTACCAGAGAGGCTCTGATCAGAATCGTACTTGATTGTGCGGAGCATGACAGCACTGTATTCTGCCGGAGGTGCTCGCCGGCGCAGCTTTTGTAAACCGGTGTACTCCCCCGCTAAATTTTATTTAATCCAATTTTTTTTTTTTTGAAAAATAATCCAATTTTCAAAATAACAGCAAAATTCACAGAACATCCAATATATGGAATGTGAACCCACTATTTGAATTAATTGTATTTTATGGCTCCTAAATGTTGAAATTGTATTATTCATGGTCACTAAAATAAAATTGGAAACTTCATAGCCCCTAAATATTGAAAATGTATCATTTATGGCCCCTGACTATTTCTTATTAAAATTCTAACTTCGGTTAAGGGTGATTTTGTAAAACCACTAACTATAATTAAAAATAAAAATAAAAATAAAATCAAGGAGACGTTCCTCACCATTGCCCTCCGTCACTTTTCCCCACTGGTGCCTACAAGGCTACAAGTCCTCCCCATAACCGTCGCCCAGACATAATTACCATTAAACATGATTTGTTCGTATTGTCGTTTGTCCATTGCCCTAATTCATAGCACCTGACACATTTACCTAATTCATCATAATATTAGTATCATATGACCATTGATTCATAAAACCCAGATTTCCATCCATGATCCAAGGTGACTCGGTGAGATATAAACTCGGGTCGGAGCGGGTATGACGGAATTTGGGTAAGCTTATCGTCTTGGGGCAAGTGAGATTGAAGGGGGGCTTGTCGCCGAGGAGGAGGAGGTTGATGCCGGCGTCGCGCTCGGCCTTGTGGAAGTCGGTGGAGGAGATGAGCCCAAAGGCATCGCAGCTCTGCAGGAGGCAGTCGTGGAGAAGTGCAGAGCATCGCGGCTCTTTTTATTGATTTTTATTTCTTTCTAAAATTTTAAAATCTCAAATTTACTAAATTGTCCCTGACGGAAGTTATATATTTTAACGGAAAGTGGGCAGGGGCCATGAATGGCACATTTTACATATTTAGGGGCCATGGAATGCACATTTCCACATTTAGAGGCCAAAAAGCTTCCATTTTAATTTTAGGGGCTATGAATGATACATTTTGGGCAATGCTATTTGCAGTACGTATTTACTTTTGCAGTCCGTATTATTTTTAGGAAAGACAAATATGCCCTCGGTATTATTGCTACCCACCTCCTAAGCCTAAGCCTAATGTATTTACAAAACCGCCCTCTCCCTCGGTCGGGAAGCTCCTCGCCGTCGATCTCGACTGGTGGTTCCATGGTCAGCCGACCCACCAATATCTGATGCGCATCCTCACCGGCAGAGACTCACCGTTCACCTTCATCCCCAATTCGCCGCCGGAGAACCAATCCGCTCCGTCAATTTTTGCTTTGGGGAGCTCTAAGAGAGCTCCTGAAAAAAGGCCGCGCAGGAACGGCGAACGGCAGTGGAGATGAAAAGCGAGCTGGATGGGAGCGAAGTTTGAAGGGGCTTTGGGTTGGAGATGAGGAGGGAGACGAGCGGCGCCGCCGGTCCGAGGAGGAAGTGGTGGATTTGACATATCTCAGGCGGGACGGCGGATGGAAACGGTAAGATGAACGGAGCTCTACTGCAACTGAATGACTTGATAGGGAATGGGATAAAACAAAGCAAACAAAAGATAGGGACTTGGTTGCAATTAGTTAAAGTTTGAACCATATAAATTTAAAAGGGCAATTTTGTCAGTTTCAATCAAAATACAGACTGCATTAGTAAAAATAAACCTGCAAATAGGAATTCCATACATTTTCAACATTTGGGGGCCATAAAATACAATTAATTCCAAAATTTAACTAATAGTACCAAAATAAAAAGACAAAAAGTGAAAAAAAATGAAATAACATTAGTAATGACCAATTTTTGGCAACTAATCTTTTAAAAATGTACAATTCCTACACTCTCATTAATTTTGACAGTTAGTTCGATTATTTTTAGGGATATTTTTGTGTTGTGAAAATGGAAAATGGTGAAAGGTAAAAATAGTGAATGGTAAAAATGGTGAAATACTCTCAATTGGGAGGAGAATTGGATGAAAGGAATGCACTTTAGGCCATCTCCAATGGTTCGGCACAATCTTTCAGCTGCTACAGTGGTTTTTGCGGTTGATACAATGTTTTTACTCCAATGGTTTACTCCATATCTTCCTCTAAAAGTATATTCCTTCACATCCTTTATGAATACTTAGTTTTTATCTTTTTATTACTTTGTTATATTGCAAAGTTATATCAAGTTAATTCTTAATCTTGCATCGATAATTTATTTAATTAAAATAAAAAATATTAATACATAATTATTCTTAATAAAAATATTCATAAAACACTTAGGGTGTATTTGGTTAGAGGGGTTTTTCTAGAGTATGGTTTTTGTTTTGAGAGTTTGATTTTTTGCTTGGGATTTTGAGAGTCTAGTTTTGCAAAAACCTTGTTTGGTTGGGTTAGAATTTCGTAAGTTTGGAACAAAATTCTTACTTGGTTTGTTAGGATTTTGCAAGTTTGATTTTTGGGACCAAATACTGGACTTTGGAAAATCAGTTGAACCAAACAACTATTTGAAAAACTGGACTTTCAAAGTCCAGATTTCCAAAAATTGATCAAAACAAATGCACCCTTAACCTTACAAATAATTGTGAAACATACATTTCCCAAAAATTGAAATACCACTATTAAAAACCGCACACAAAAATATAATAAATTTTAGTAATACATACAACACTCCAACTGAATAATAATCACGACAAACAAGTAATTCCCTACAAAATATTAAAGTGGCTTGTTTCCCCTTCTTTCCCGCAAATGATCCATCAATGCGTTGCGAAGGGCATAATGAGCATCTAAGTCTCTAAATTGTCTATGTCGCACAAGAAATTGTTGAAATCGAACTTCATCGGTGACTAGTTCAATATCCGAAGGTATGGTTGAACTAGAGGAGGTTGTAATAGGGGCAGACATATCACGTTCATTCTCTATAATCATATTGTGCATTATGATGCAGGCTGTGATAATATCATGCAACACTTCTTTTTTCCGGAATCGGCATGGACCGGTAAGAATCTGAAAATTTTACTGCAAAACACCAAATGCTCGTTCTACATCTTTCCCGAGGGACTCCTGCATTTTTGCAAAATGCTTTTCTCTTGGGGTATATGGTTGGTGGATTGTTTGCACAATAGTTGACCACTTTGGATAGATACCATCGGCTAAATAATAGCCCTAATGGTATTGTTTCCCTCCAATAACATAATTAACTTCAGGATTTAGGTCTTGCGCAAGATTTGAAAACAAATGTGAATACTCCAATACATCAATGTTGTTGTTTGAACCTGGTAGACCGAAATATGCATGCCATATCCAAAAATCATAATCGCAACAGCTTCAAGAATAATTGTTGGTGAACCACACCGGCCTGAATATTGTCCAGCCCAAGCATAAGGGCAATTTTTCCACTTCCAGTGCATGCAATCCAAACTTCCTAATATGCCCAGAAAACCTCGTTTCTCCGCAACATAGAGTAGTCAAGCAACATCATTAGCATTTGGTGTTCGTAGATATTCTTCTGAAAATATTTCAACAATTGCCTGACAAAATTTCTTAAAAGACGCAATTACAGTAGACTCACCAATTTTGAGATAATCATCCTGTAAATCAGCGGGGGTGCGATATGACAGCATACGAAATGCAGCTGTTATCTTTTGATAAGCTGATGGCCCTTCTCGATGAGCTGCATCCATTTGTTGTTCAAAACATCTGTCATGAATCCGAACCTCATCAACAATACGTTTGAGCAAGTTTGTACTCATTTGAAAACGATGACGAAAATCATCCTCATTATACAAACGATTATCAGAGAAATAATCATCGATCTAACAATATTTTATTCACCAGTGCATGATTATCATTTTTCACTTTATGGCCCGGAATTGAACCACCGTGTTTCCGAGGATGATTTTGTGTTGTATCATTGTAGTTGGACTCAAGCATATCTTCCAATATGATTTCCTCTTATCAAGATCTTCAAAAATTGAAAGAGATTGCATCAGGCTGTCAAAAGATGATTCTAGAAAAGGTGTTTGGTTTGAAGATTCTCCGAAATGAAAACTCATGATGTAGAAAAATGAATGTGTCGAAAGAGGATATCAATTATGAATTCAGGATAGTATGAAATGTGAGGGGATGTGAAATGAATTGATTGATTATTTTATTTATAAGACATTTGTGTGGCTATTTTTTATCCCAATAGATGTCTATTGGGAGATTGAATGGGAAATAGACAAAAACTTGTGGGATTCTGCAATTTCTAAAAGCAAAGTTTCAAGGATGTAACAATTGTGGGTCACCAAATTAAAGACATGATAGTAAAGCACATGACTCTCTTATCAAAATTGTAAGGGGCACATTATTTTGTTCATAAATTTGGCATCTTATGTCTAAATAGGACTATTCCACTTGCATTAGAATCGTTTCAATTAAAGTTACTAATATTTTGAGGCCATGCATGCTAGAATATTGTTTGAAGGGGCGTCATTTCAAAACACCAAAGATTCAAGGGTCATATACTGTTTTGTGAGTGAGGGGTCAAGACCTAACTTTCAGATACATCTGTTTAAAAGGCATTCTATCATTTGTTTTTTATCCCGTTCTTCATGTCACTCTTCTTCTTCTTCTTCCTCTTATTTTGATTTCTGTCATCCAAACACATGTATAAATCTCAACGTGTCTAGTTCTACTCCCACTCCCACTTCTAAAGGTACAAATTACAATTTTGAAGAAGATAGGTTATTGGCTCGGGTATGGTTGCAAGTATCTTAAGATCCAATCGTAGGAAACAACCAATCTGCTGAAACATTTTGGGGCCATGTCTAACAAGTTTACAATGATGGGGTGACTGAGTTTGGTGAATTCCAGACAGGTTGATCCCTAAAATCACGTGACCAGCTCATGGAGAAGGCAGTAAGAAAGCTAATTGGTTTTGTTCGCCAAGTTAACAATATGAAGCCAAGCGGCGCCTCAGAATAAGACATTATAAGTTTTTCTAATCCCTACTTAACTAAAATTATTTTCTTTTTTATGTCAATACTTAACCATCTTATGACAACTCGTTAGATGGAAGCGGCGATGTTCAGTTCAAAAAAGGTTTTAAATTTGACCATGTTTGGGATATACTCAAATACGTTCCAAAATTCCAAGATGAAGCATCATTATCTCGGCGAGTCATGAAAGATAATAATTTGAATGACTTTACTTCTCAATCTGATGAGAATCCAGGGTCAGACTCTATTCCTATGGATACAGATGATTGGTCTGGAAGATCAACATCTTCACGCCCCCTGGAGTAAAGAAAACAAAAGTACCTAGAAAATATGGCGAAATGTCTTCATCTTATGTTGACAAGGATCCACAAGAAAGAGATCACTCATTAAGTCTGATGGAGTCAAATCACACACAAAGGCGCGAACAATTAGACCTCCAACATAGACGCCAAGCTCACCTCGACTTGGTTCGTGAAAATAAAATGATGGAGAGAGATTTGAGAACCATCACAGATCCGATAATGTATGCTTATGTCCAACAAGAGCAACGAAAAATAATGGAGAAAATATCGACCTCAAATTCTGGCATGAAAAACTTAGCTTTCAGATATAGGCGGATCAGGTTCGGATCTCCCTGATTAATATTGAGAAATGGACTTAAATGGCTATGTAATTTAGCCTTTGAAGTTATTTTAATCTTGTTTCTGCTTGTTTTATTGTTGATGTTTGTTATATTTGATTATCAAAATGTATTGTGCGTTTTTTAACTTAATTGAGATATTAATTTTTCAGTCTATTGCAATGTAATTTAATATTTTTAAATAGAATGTTCTTATCATGAAGTATAACAAAATAATATAACAAATATAAAAAATACATGATAAAGGAAAAAGAATAACAAAAATTATGAAATAAATATATAACATAATTACATCCAAAAAAAGAGAAAAAATATTTACTAAACAAAAAAAAACTTTAAATAAATCTGGCGCATGATTTTGTTGGATTTTACCAAAATAATAAAACAAATCTAGCATGAAAATAGGCGTTGGGAGAATGAAAAGAGAGTCTGTGCGCATGAAAAAGAGAGTATGGGCGAAAAGAAAAGAAACAAAAAACAGAAAGAGAGAGAAGCTAGGCATTTATTGGGCAAAAAAAAAAAAAAAAGAGGAGATGGGAGGAACAGTACACGCTAAATATAAAGCAGAATGTTCCTCCTGCATTTTCTGGATGGTATTATAACATACCGTTGGAGAGAAAAAAAGAGGCCAAAACGTGAAGATAGAGAGCCCATTGGAGAAACTCATAGAGCATCATTTATGGGGTATTTTTATGAATTAAAATTCCAGAGAAAGGATTTTGATCCATTATGGATGATTCTATTATGGGTTTTGCTTGAAAACAGGGAAAATTTTCTCACCGCGCTTCCCTTAGGGTAGCCGTATTCATTCTGTGAATCTCGGCTCACGTGCCATCCCTCCTTCCTTTTAATGCATAATTAATGTTCCCTTATTAACTCTAACAATAATGTCATACATTTTGTGTTTGTTTGTTAGCGTAGTGCATATATATTTAATTGTACAAATAAATTATTCACATG
The DNA here is from genome assembly GCA_948330725.1 of Sherardia arvensis. Lineage (NCBI taxonomy): Eukaryota > Viridiplantae > Streptophyta > Magnoliopsida > Gentianales > Rubiaceae > Sherardia > Sherardia arvensis. Next base: position 30,910,748 of record OX415239.1, read on the forward strand.
CATATTTTGTAAACTAATTATAGAAATAAATTATTCACAGTAATAACATATATACTAATAAATTGTATTTTAATATTATATAGGAATCATTCAAACTGAATTGAATTGATCTAAACTTGTATTTCAATAATAATAAACTAACTAAATTGAACTGAAGTAAAATAAAGTAAAATATAAAGTAAAAAATCATGGCATTTACTTAAAATTGTATGATTTGAAGTGTCAAATAATTTTTTAATATTCTTTAAATGTTATGTTAGTTATCACTATAAAATTTTATTTTAGTATTGTGTTAATTATATATGGATATAATTGTAAAGAAAAAGAATGATTAGTTGGATGAAAGAGAAATTGAGGTGGGACATGGATAAGATGATGTGGAAATCAGTGAGAGATTTTATGATAGTGGAGAATGATTTTTTGAGTGAATTTTGAAGAGATTTTTGGGGGAAAGTTGGAAGGTTGGTTTTACCATAAAATGCTCTTAGAGAACAAAACTCTCTCTCTTCGGCCCTGTCAAGTTCAGCTTAAATTCTGCACATTTCAGTTAAGTTAAGCAGACTTCAGCGGATTTCAGCGGATTTCAGCGAATTTCAGCTGGCTTCAGCGGGCTTCAGCGGACTTTAGCGGACTTCAGCAGACTTCAGCTACATTAAAAAAATTCCCTATTTTCACTAAATTGTTTTAAAATAATTTTTTCTACAATTCAAAAATGTCAATGAAATACTTTTGTTTTGATTTATAAAATGAAGTTAATTGAGAACAAATGTTTCTTCAATGTATTTTGTTTTAATTTATCAAATAAAGTTATTTTTAATAGTTCTAATTTATACTCAAAATTAACAAATTCAACAATAAGGGCCTGTTTAGTACAACTTATCTGAATATTTTCAGTTCAGTTCATTATTTTTCATTTCAGTTCATTTTAGTTCCGTTCATTTCAGTTCAGTAGTTTCAGTTCAGTACATTATACTTTAATTAAAATTAAAACAAAATACATGTTAATGATTCAGTCCAGTTCAATCCAATTCAGAGAACTTGTAATTTATTTCAATTCAGTTCCCCGAAAATATAATTTGACGATTTTAAATTTATATTGAAAATTCAGTTCATTTTTGTTAAATGAAGTTCAATTCAGTTCATTTCAATTAAATGTAGTTCAATTTAGTTAAGTGTAGTTCAATTCAGTTCTATTTTCTGTTCTTGAATTTCTGTTTCTCTACCATTAGATAGAGATTTCCATTTGATTTGGTGTAATATTTATTCGATTCAGTTCAGTTCAGCTCAGTTCAGGCGTATTAAACAGGCTCTGATTACGAATATGTCCATTAACAAACAAAATAATTATTGCGAAATATTTATTATTTGATCAAATAATTACTGCGAAACAAAGTATTTCATTTTTTGATTTGTATGATATGTGTCATTTTTGAAAAACCATTGTACAAATAAAATAATTACTTTAAAATCTTTATTATTTGATCAAATTTGATGTTGAATGTTTGAACTCAAATTAATAATAATAATAATAATATTATTATTATTATTATTTATTATTATTATTATTATTATTATTATTATTATAACATTTTGTAGTTAATTTCAACACACTTCAGCAGACTTCAGCGGACTTCAGCGGATTTCAGCGGACTTCAGCGAACTTCAGCGGACTTCAGCGAATTTCAGCGGACTTCAGCGAACTTCAGCAGACTTCAGCAAAATTCAGCAAACTTCAGTTAAGTGAATTTCAGTTCAGCTGAACTTGACAGGGTCTCATCTCTCTTTTCTTCTCCCTTTCCTAAATTTTAGATATTTTGTTAGATACCTTCTCTACAAGAAGCAACACCGTTGTAATTTCTTCCACAAATATATTAGTGAAACTCCGGATTTTATCCGACCATGGATGTAGGTCAAATTGACTGGACCACGTAAATCTTTGTGTCATTCCCCTTTAATTTTATAACATTTTGTAAATTTAACAATTAATATATATTGTATATGTAAATCCCCCCAAACTCCATCGACCTTCTTCTTTCCGGCACACCCGTTCCTCCTAGTCGGGATCAAAATTCCAACACCACTGGACCAAAGCTCCCGTATTTTACCGCCTCTCGACAATATCACCACTGGAACAAAGCTCCTAGAGTCTGGAAGCACAGAGGAACAACGATTCATTTGTCAATTCCTCCCCGGAGATTGAGAAGAGGTCGAAGAGGGACTGCTCGTCGAGAGAGAATGACCGAAGGGTGGCATAGATGTCACATTGGGTTTTTGTAGGGCTGGCAATTGGGTCGGGTTGGCGGGTTGGCGGGTTCGTGTCGGCGGGTTGGCGGGTTGGAAATGCTAAACCCAAACCCATCCCAACAATATTTCGGGTCACAAAACCGTGACCCAAACCCGACCCAGTAAAAATCCGGGTTACCCAAACCCAACCCACGAAACCCATTTATTAATAACGGGATCTAATATGAGACTAAATTTTAAAATTTATCCAGCTCAAATGATCATGTCATATGGAAACTAAATCAAGAATTATAAAATTATCTCTAAATTTCATCATAAATGAGTAGTATAATTTCAATGGTTTTGGAATTAGAGGATTTGTTTGCATTTATAAAGGCAATTTCAATAATTTGCACAATTACACCTTAAATATATGTGTTAGGGCCGAGCATCCGACTGACCTGATGGCTCATCAGGACCAATGGCTCGGCCCCTTAGCACACATGGCGCCCGGGCCAGCCCGGACGCGGCATCAGATCAGAACCCCAGTTGTCTGGGCTAGGCATCTCGCCATCCTGGATGACTCATCCAGGCCCCCTAGCACACATGGCGCCCGGGCCAGCCCGGACGCGGCATCAGATCAGAACCCCAGTTGTCTGGGCCAGGCATCTCGCCATCATGGATGACTCATCCCGGCCCCTCGACACACATGGCATCCAGGCCAGACCCGATCGCGGTTAGAACCCTACTTGGCCTGGCAGGAGCATCTTCCCAGACAACCTAATGGCGTGATGTGACTAACCAGGCCCCGGTTCCCTTCTATAAATACCTCACTAATTATAAGGAGAGAGGTATGTTCATCATTCACTATTCTCTACCAAAATTACTCCCAACATGCTTTCTGACTTAAGCATCGGAGCGGGAACGACATTAAGCCACCCCGCATGACCGTGAGTGTTCATATGGTCTTAGCAGGTAGAGTTCATCTGTCGCCAAGGCGGATCAAGAGACGCTGCAACACGGCCGAGCTTGCTGCCTGGGAGCCAGATGTTGCAGTTCCGCATGTTCTCGTTGATAGTGAAGTTGTGGCAGATGAAGGGCTTGTGAAGGACTTGGAGGATGCAGGCAACAACGTCCAAGTTTCTGCCCAGAACCATTAGTTCTGCTCTCCTTCTCTCCTTTTCTGTTGGATGTCTCTCTAAACAATTTCCCTTATTGCTTCTTTGGATAATTTCCTTTTGGTTTGTAATAACCCATAAGGGACGGTTTCTTTGTTTTTGGATTCCTGTGAAACCTTCTGCATTTATAGTATGTACCATTGCCTTAACATTTTACCTGTTTCGCCGCTTGATGAAAACTTTTTCATTCGCATTTGCATTTATAGGCTATTGCCTTAATGTTTGCTTCATGCCTTGTCATTTTGCTCACCTATGTTCATAGTGGCAACTCATCATCCTTCTTTGTGAGGAGGGATGGGTTGCCATGATGAACTGTTAAGGTGACATGACTGATTAATTGTGTGTGTCTCGATGCCATGCACTAAGTTACTTGCCAACTTGGAGGTCGCTAAACCTTATCCAAGCCACCAAGGTAAGTGGGCATCGCCCTATCCTTGGTTTTATTCTTCGAAGCCAAAACTGCTAAGCCGTGGATTTCGTTAATCGGTCCGTGCCCGACATGGATTTTCATTGAAGAAAAGTCCCACCTTTTCTCCAATCCGGTTGCTACCCGAATTTGGAGAGGATATGGTTTGCTCTATTTGCTTGTCCGCATTTGAACAAAAAACCACGCCTACGTTCAGTACTCGAGAAGGGCGGCTAAGCCTCAGTCTCGGCTTGGCGGTTACGATCATGATCATGTCATCCGACTTGCCCATTGGTGTGGATATGCATTTGAATGCATCTTTGCCTCTCCAGAGATATTTTCGGCACAATTGGCAAAGATGCGTCTCTGATGCTTCACAACCTAAGTGAGGGATGTGCCAAGTGTTCTAATGCTTTGTCCGGTTAACCGGGACGGTGGCCTGAACTACCTCTCTTAATGTCCATTATCACAGATTCCGACCACGTCGTTCGACTTTCGAAAATAGGTATAAATGAACAAAGAAGAGGTGACGTGTTCTTGAACTTGACACTTGAAATACATTAAAGGAGGAGAGTACAAAAGATACAATTTTGCGCGGAAGAACTAGATTTCCTCAAGATCGCATCCCTTATGAGGGCAAAAGTCGCGATCTGATCAGGAATCTGTTCTCCAAAAGCATTTCCTAATTATATACAAACTAATTGGTACCTTTTTCGTGGGTCTGATGCTGCTTAACCGTAATAATGGCGGAGGATCTCCATGTTCCACGTCCTTGGCACCGTTCGCCTGACATGGTCTGCAGCCTGTATGCGCCATTCCCCAGCACTTCTGCGACCACGTATGGCCCTTCCCACATGACATCTAGCTTCCTTAAGCCTTCAACTCGGCTGGCTTCATTCTTTCGAAGGGCCAATTTGCCTTGCTTAAGATTCCTTATGCGGACCCTGGCGTTGTAGCGCTGTTCCACATATGACTTGTAGGCTGCCTCCTTGATTGTGGCCTGCTCTCTGGCCCTATCCAGGTCCTCCAGGCTTTCTCTCAAACGCTGCTCGTTGTCCTCTTCAGCATTCGGGATGGCGGATCGCGTTGATGGGATGATCAGCTCAGGTGGGATGATGGCCTCACTGCCGAAACAAAGAAAGTAAGGTGATTCACCTGTGGCAGTTCGCGGCGTTGTCCTGTATGCCCACAACACCGATGGGAGCTCGTCCACCCAGTTTCCTTTCGCGCCGTCCAACCTTCTCTTTAACCCTTGCACAATCGTTCCATTGGTTCGCTCGGTGAGACCGTTGGCTTGCGGATGGGCTACTGATGTGAAAATTTGTTCGATGCCCATCTGACTGCACCAGTCTCTGAAGACTCCTCCTTCAAACTGGCGTCCGTTGTCGCTGATGATTGTCTTGGGCAGGCCGAATCTGCAGACAATGTTCCTCCACACGAAACTGGTCATCCTCTTGCCCGTGATGGTTGCCAATGGTTCCACCTCAACCCACTTGGTGAAGTAGTCAACGGCCACCACCAAGAATTTTCTCTTGCCGGTCGCTTGCGGGAAAGGGCCGACTATGTCGATGCCCCATTTTGCAAACGGTCATGGGCCTGTGATGCTCTTCATGGGCTGGCCGGGTTGAGATGACACCCGATCATGTACCTGGCACTGATGACATGTCTTAATAACATGGTCGGCGTCGACCCTCATATTGGGCCAGTAATAACCTGCTCGTGTTGCCCTCAGTGCCAGTGTCCGGGCTCCCTGGTGGCTGCCGCCACTTCCCTCGTGGAGTTCCTTCAGCATCCTTTCGGCTTGCTTGGGCGTTAAACATCACAACCACGGCTGCAAGTATCCCCTCTTGTATACCACCCCATTCCTGAGCGCAAAATTCAGCGCCTTCCTCTCTAAAGCTTTCGCCTCCTTTTGGTCGAGTGGTAACGCTCCACTGAGCAAGTAGTTCCGCATTGGTGTCAACCAACATGGCGGCTCGGCCTCAATGGCGGCGACCGTCATGCCGTCAGTTGATCTTGTCGGCAGTGTTTCCACTAGAACTCCCTTGGACAGATGGCTACTTGCCGTGGAAGCCAGTTTGCTGAGGGCATCTGCCCTTGTGTTCTCGGATCTAGGGACTCGGGTCACCTCAAATCTTTCGAACTTTGTGGCCAGAATCTTTACCTTCGCCAAGTATTTCTGCATTGGTGGCTCCTTGGCTGCGTATGACCCGTTGAACTGGTTTGCTACCAAGGCCGAGTCGCCGTATGCAACCAACTTGGTTGCGCCCAACGCTTTTGTTAACTCCATGCCTGCAATCAATGCTTCATATTCGGCTTCGTTGTTCGTGGTCGGGAACTGGAATCTCAACGCGTACATCGTCTCCATGCCATCGGGGTCTGTCACTATCAACTCGGCTCCTGATCCCTCCACGCCGGATGCGCCATCCACATGCAGCTTCCACCATCCTGTCCTGTCGACGCGTCGTTGCTTTTTGTCGGCTGGCTCGCTTGGCGCGTCGATGGTGACTTCATCCTTCTCCTCGATCCCGGATGGCGACTCTGCCAAGAAATCAACCATTACTTGCCCTTTGATGGCTTTCCTCGGGGCGAACTCAATGGCGTGTTCGCCTAGCTCTACTGCCCACTTGGCCAACCTTCCTGACATTTCCGGCCTGGTCAGAATTGCTTTGAGCGGCTCGTTTGTGAGAACCACGATGGGTGTGCTTGGAAGTATGACCTGAGGCGTCTCGCCGCATGGACCAATGCCATGGCCAACTTCTCCTGAGCGCTATATCTCAACTCAGCCCCCTGCAGCGTTCGGCTGACATAATAGACCGGACGCTGGATCTTGCTCACTTCCCTAACCAGTGCACCACTCACTACTTCTATCCCAGCAGCAAGGTACAAGTATAGCGTCTCACCTTGCTCGGGAGGGGACATGGCTGGTAGGTCTTTTAAATGATTTTTCAGCTTGAGGAACGCTTCATCCTCGGCTTGGCCCCATTGGATTGCTCATTTTGGCCCAATGCTACCCTTGAGGATCCTCAAGAATGGGAGTGACTTCTCTGCGGCTCGTGACAGGAACCTGTTCATTGCCGCCAGTTTTCCATTCAAGCTCTGTACTTCTTTGACGTTTCGGGGAGGCTTCATTTCCAGGACGGCCTGGACTTTCTTTGGGTTGACCTCCAGACCGTTGTTGGACACCATGAGGCCCAAGAACTTCCCGGCCCCTACTCCAAACTGGCATTTGGCCGGGTTGAGCATCATACCTGCCGCATTTAGGGTTCCCAAAGTCTCATCCAGATCTTTCACCAATCCTTCGTACGATACGCTCTTGATGACCATGTCGTCGACATGAATTTCCATGTTGCGGCCGATCTGTGCTTTGAAAATCTTGTCCACCACCCTTTGGTAAGTGGCACCGGCGTTGCGTAAGCCAAACGGCATCATCCCTCTCCGTGATGAAGGTAGTTTTTTCGACGCGTCATCCTTCATCGGGATTTGGTGGTACCCCTTGTATGCATCCAGAAAGCATTTGATCGGGAAAGGGGCCAACACGTCCACCTTCTGGTCGATGATGGGTGTCGGGTAGCAATCCTTGGGGCATGCCCTGTTCAGCGCCTTGTAATCGATGCACATTCGCCAGCTCCCATCTGACTTTTTGACCAGGACCGGGTTGGCTAACCACGTAGGGTATGGCACTTCCCGTAGGATACCTGCGTTCAACAACTCGGTTACCTGTTTGTTTACCGCGTCATTCCTTTCTGGGCATAGCGGCCGTGTGACAATACAAGAAGAATTGGAGGACTGATTTATTAATTATGTATGTACTTTGTATATTGCACTTATGTGCCTAGGGTTTAGCTAGCTTCAGTATTTAGCTTTAGGCCCTTGTATGTAACTATATATAGGCATGCTTCTGCCTTATTCTAATCAAGCAATCAGATACAGTTTACATGGTATCAGTAGCCTGACGATCCTCTTTCCTTAAACCCTAGGGTTCTTAAACCCTTTCTCCCTCTCTTCTCTCTTTTGGCCGCCGCCTACTCCTCTCCCCTTCTCGCACGAAATTTTTTTTTTCTGCCTTCCCCTCTCAGTTCAAATTTTCTGCCTTCTTTTTTATTGTTCACACGACAATGGCTGCTACCAGGGATGATTCTCTTACGATCAACACGATGGTGCATCTTCTCAACACCAAGTTGGAAGCTTCAACCTACCTGCGATGGAAGAAGCAGGTAGAGTATGTATTCAAGCCTCAAGGACTGTTTGGCCATCTGGATGGCTCTACTCCTCTCCCTCTCGTTCCCGTGCCGCCAACGGCCGCCTCTTCCTCCTCCTCACCACCGGACTCTGCTATTTTTCAGAAGGAGCAGGCCGCCTACGACGCTGCCCTTGCTGCCTACAAATCCTGGATCGTGGATGATCAGAGACTTTGTAGTGTGCTCCTCTCTTCATGCACGGCTGATGCATTGAATGAGATCACTGGGTGTACCACCGCTAAGGAGATGTGGGACACTTTCGCCAGCACCTATCAACACAGCACCTCGATCAGTGTTTTCAGCCTCAGACAGCAGGCGAATCTCCTTCGCAAGACTGGTACGATTCATGATCTTCATCTGTCTCTGATTAGAATTTTTGATCAATTGAGTGTTATGGGCCAACCTGCGGATAACCGCGACAAGCTTATGTTGTTTCTCACTGCCCTTGGACAAGCTTATTCAAATTTTAGTGCACCTATTGCTGTTCTTGATCCTTTGCCTCCGTATATAACTGTTGTGGATCAAGCCAAGGGCTATGAGGGTTTTTTGGCGAATTTGGAGAAAACGAATGTGCAGGTACAGGCTCCGGTGGGACCGGTAGCCTTCGCTGCGACTGCCCAGGCCGCCCAGCAGCCAGACGGTGGCGCGTGGGCTCACGCGCCTGGACAGGCCGCGCGTGGCGGCGGCCGTTTCGGCGGTCGCCGTGGCGGTCGTCGTCCCTGGGCAGCTCCTGGAGGTCCTGGTATGTCCAGATCTGGTGTTTTGGGTGCTCAGATTCAGTGTTACACATGTGGAGGCTTCGGGCACATCTCTAAGTTTTGTGGCAACTCTACGCAGAGTTATGTGGCTTCATCACCACAGTCTTATGGCCAGCAGCAGTACCAGACTTATGCTCCTCAGCTAGCACGGCCTCCATCTGCTCCTCAGGCTCTTGTTGCTCAGACTTATGCTGCTCCTGTTGCTCCTACGGCAATGGCCCCTCAGCAACCTGTGTATGCACCGCAGTACGTTCCGTACCAGGCTCCTCAGACTCAGCCCGCTACTGCTCCTACAGCCTCAGACTGGTATTTGATTCAGGGGCTACCAATCATATGAGTGCCACTTCTTCGAACTTGACTGCCCTGGCTCCATACAATGGTAATATCTCTGTTTCTGTTGGTAATGGTGCTTCTCTTCCTATTACTGCTGTTGGTGTTGCTAGAGTTAGCCCTTCTATGCATATATCTGATGTCTTGGTTGTGCCTGCTATTACTAAAAACCTGTTGTCAATTAGTAAGCTTACCAAGGAGCTATGTGCTGTTATTTCTTTCGATGACGAGTCTTTTACTATTCAGCACAAGCTCAGCAGGGCAATCCTGGGGCAGGGACACAGTGAGAATGGGTTGTACGTGTTGGACCGTGGTGTGACAGCACTTATTTCAGTGGTGAAGAAGAACAATAACAGAGCATCTTTTGAAGTTTGGCATGCTCGTTTAGGACATGTGTCCTCTGCTACTCTATCTTTGTTGAACAAACATGGACTTTTGTCTTTTACTTCTGTACTTCCAAAACCTGGTATTTGTGAACCGTGTGCTATGGCTAAAGGCCACAAACTGTCTTTTGTTGAGAACCCCAGACGGGCTAAGAATGTTTTGGATTTGATTCATTGTGATTTGTGGGGGCCATCTCCAGTTATTTCGGAAAATGGTTTCTCTTATTATGCTTTGTTTGTGGATGATTATTCGCGTTTTTCGTGGTTCTATCCTCTTCGTCGCAAATCAGATTTCGTCGATGTATATTTCCAGTTTGAGGCATTCGTGGAGAACCAATTCTCATCTCGAATCAAAGTTTTCCAGAGTGATGGAGGAACTGAATTCATCAACAACAGGTTGCAGTCTCACTTTGGAACTCATGGCATTCATCATCAAGTTTCATGCCCATATACGCCGGAGCAGAATGGTAGAGCTGAACGCAAGCACAGACACATCACGGAGATGGGCCTCTCCATGTTGTTCCATTCATACCTACCGCTATCTCACTGGGATGATGCATTTAGTGCTGCTGTCTTCACGATCAACAGGTTGCCAACGCCAGTGATTGATAACAAGTCTCCTTTTGAAGTACTTTTTGGACGTTCGCCAGACTACTCGAACTTTCATCCTTTTGGTTGCCGTGTGTTTCCCTATGTTCGGCCTACATCTGAACATAAATTAGCCCCTCGCAGTCTGCCATGTATCTTTTTGGGCTACAGTGCACACTACAAAGGATTTAAGTGCTTGGATCCTGCTTCTGGTCGTATTTATATGACTCGTCACGCTCGCTTCGATGAGGGCCACTTTCCATTCTCGAGAGCATCCACAGAGGCTCATTTCTCCTCTTTGGATGTCTCGTCCTTTGTTGACCCCACTGATCCTGATACTGAGACATCTTCTGTTGAGACCCTTCCACCACAGCAGCCTTGTACAGCATGTCATGAGCCTTCTTCATCTACATCAGCAGCACTCGCCGATGAACCTGAACCAGTCACTCCAGAGCCTTCTCCAGTTTCCTCGAGTTCCTCCGATTCACCTGGTGACTCAGTCTTGTCTGGAAATGTTACTTTGACTCCTCCTGCTTCCACAGCTCTACAAGTTCCAGCAGCCCCACCTGCTCCTAGAGCTCACTCGATGGTCACTCGTCATCAGGATGGCACAAGAGTAGCTCGCAGTCTTGGACCTGATTTTGTGGCCACAGGTTTAGTTGCTGAGTTACTGGTACAAAAGGAACCGAGAAACTTCAAGGCTGCAGTCAAGGACTCCCGATGGGTTACTGCTATGAATGAGGAGATTGATGCACTACAGAGGCAACAGACATGGCAGTTGGTGCCTTGCCCTCCACATGTTAATGTAGTTGGTTCCAAGTGGGTCTATCGATTGAAGTACAAACAGGATGGCTCTATTGAGAGGTACAAAGCACGTCTGGTAGCTCAAGGATTCTCACAGGTTCCGGGGTTTGATTTTGATCATACCTTCAGTCCAGTTATCAAGGCTGCCACTGTCCGTACAATGATTGCTATTGCTACAATGAGGAAATGGCCGCTTCATCAGCTCGATGTAAAGAATGCTTTTCTGAATGGTGTTCTTGACGGTCCAGTTTACATGGCTCAACCGGCTGGATATCAGGATCCTGCACGTCCTAATCATGTATGTCTTTTGAGGAAGGCCATCTATGGTCTTAAGCAAGCTCCTAGGGCATGGTTTGATCGCTTCAGTGCCTTCGTTAAGGGTCTTGGCTTTGTTGGCAGTCTATCGGATCCATCTCTGTTTGTGTTTACCCGTGGCTCAGTCATCCTTTACCTTCTCATCTATGTCGATGATATCATTCTTACCGGGAATGATAAGGTTGCTATTCAGAGTTTTATAGCTCGGGCTGACCAGGAATTCTCTGTCAAGGATCTTGGATATCTCAACTACTTCCTTGGCTTGGAGGTTACACCCACCTCCACCGGGTTGTTCTTGGGTCAAGCTAAGTATGCTGGGGATATTCTTCAGAGAGCTGGGATGTTGGATGCTACGCCGGTTTCTACACCGTTTCTTCCGTTATCTCAGTTACACAGCAGTACCAGTGGACCATTTCACAATCCGAAGTTGTATCGTTCTCTTGTAGGTGCACTTCAGTATCTCACCATCACTCGTCCTGACCTATCCTTTGCTGTCAACTCTGTGAGTCAATACCTTCAGGATCCACGGGATGATCATTTTGCTGCAGTGACTCGAATTCTTAGATATGTTCGAGGCACGCAACATTGTGGATTGACCTTCACTGCCGATGGTGTTTCGGAGATACTGGCCTACTCCGATGCTGATTGGGCGCGCTGCTTGGAGACACGTCGCTCTACTTATGGATATGCAGTTTTCCTTGGTGGTAACTTGGTCTCATGGAGTGCGAAGAAGCAACCCACAGTCTCTCGGTCAAGCTCTGAATCGGAGTACAGAGCTCTTGCGAACACTGCTTCGGAGGTAGTATGGCTGTTACATATTCTTCGAGATCTTCGCTTCCCACTTCAGGGATCTCCGGTGCTTCTTTGTGACAATAACAGTGCTATCTTTCTTGCGGAGAATCCAGTTGCTCACAAGAGAGCTAAGCACATCGACATCGACTATCACTTTGTGAGGGAGCTAGTTAGTGCTGGCAAACTACGAGTTGGTCATGTTCCGACATCCTTACAAGTTGCGGATATCTTCACCAAGGGGCTCAATCGTGCGTTGTTTGACTTCTTTCGGTCCAAGCTTTGCGTCTCAATCAATCCGACGCTTCGCTTGAAGGGGGGTGTGACAATACAAGAAGAATTGGAGGACTGATTTATTAATTATGTATGTACTTTGTATATTGCACTTATGTGCCTAGGGTTTAGCTAGCTTCAGTATTTAGCTTTAGGCCCTTGTATGTAACTATATATAGGCATGCTTCTGCCTTATTCTAATCAAGCAATCAGATACAGTTTACAGGCCGTCTCTTTTGTATGACCGGTGGGTGTGAAGGATCCACTCTGAGGGCGTGCTGACCGAGTTCGGGTGATACTCCCGTCATGTCTGTCGCCTTCCATGCAAAGACCTTCTGATGCTTGATCAGGACCTCCAGAACCTTCTGACGACTTGCGTCGGGCAGGTCGGATCCCACTTGGACTCCTCGGCATCCGCCTTGGTCAAGGAACATGGGCAAGCACGATGCTGACAAGGTTTTGGGATCTGGGCTTCCTGACCGGACCATGTGGACCGGACGTCGGGGTGGCGATTCGTCATCTGGATGTTTCCGCTTCTTTAGTGCGATTCTGTGGCACTCTCTTGCCTTTTGCTGATCGCCTCGAACGGTCGCTATCCCTCCTTTGGTCGGAAACTTCCAAAGGAGATGGAGGGTTGAAACGATACCTTTGAGCTGGGCTAACGCTGGCCTTCCCAGTATTAGGTTGTATGGGCTATGAGCCTTGATCACGATGAACTCCATGTGCCACCTCTTTCCTGGTCGGCCTCTCTCCGACCCCAACTGGAAGTGTAATTGTTCCTTCTGGCCACACCGTTCTGTCCGCGAAATCCACCAACGGTGTGCTCGTTGGGACCAACTTGGCCTTGGTGTTGTCGTCCAGCTTCTCAAAACAATGCTAATACATTATTTCTGCTGAGCTGCCGCCATCCACGTATGCTCGATGAACCATCTAATCCATTATCTGAACCGTGATGATGACCGCATCGCATCCGGCCTGGCGATCCGGGATGGGATCGTCGGCGCCGAATGTGATCAACTCGTCTCTGCCCAGCCTCCGATTCGTTGGAGTGTGTTCTGGGGCTATCCTGCATCTAGCCTTTCTTTGTGAATCCGAGCTTCCTCCGGCATTTCCGCCTATGATAGTGAGTATATCATTGCTCGCGCGCCTCGCTGGTTCTCGTTCTGGTGACGACTCCTCCTCATACTTGGCTCTTTTTTCATCTGGTCGCTCAGCATGAGCCACCTCCTTCCCTTTGCCACGCGCCCTGTTGGCACCTTGATCCTAGCCACCATTCCTGTTGGCATATGTCGCCTTGTTGTGGGCCTTGGCGGTTGCAACAAATTGCTTCAACTGCCCTTTGCGCAGGCATGACTCGATGGCCTTCTTCAAGTGGATGCAATCCTCTGTGTCATGGCCGTGGTCGTTATGGTACTCGCAAAACTTGTTCATGTTTCGCTTGTTGGGGGGCATCTTCATGGAGCGCGGGGGTGGGATGACGTCGCGGTTTGCCAAGAAAACTTCTCTGGGCGTCTTTGTTAACGGGGTGAAGATCTTTCTTGAGTAACCCGAGGTCCTAGCCTATCCTTTACCGATGACGTCTTCTCCGCTTTGGCTGGTTGCCCATCCTGGATGAGCTTCTGCTTGGGCCAATAAGGTCTGGCCTCCTTCTGCATTGCCAACTTCTTCTTCTTGGCGTTCTCGTCGGCCCGGTGAAACATCTCCACCACCATATGCAACTCGTCCAACGTATATACTGCTCGACGGGTGAGTTCTGAATCCAGAGCCTCATGATCCAGACCTTGCATGAAGATTTCAATCAACCACCGCGGCTCGCCACGGTGCACCACCCTGTTGCTTTCCTCGATGAAGCGCTCATAATACTCCATCAGGCTCTCGCCGGATGACGCCCTGTGGCGTATCTTCATCAGGTCTTGCGTCGTGTTGGTGAACTTCCTTTTCTGCATGAACCTGGTGAGGAAGAGTTCCTCGAGCTGCGCGAAGCTGGATATGCTTCCGTTGTCCAGGTTGGCGAACCACACCCTTGCTGCCTCCTTGAGCGTGGTGGCGAATACTTTGCACCACACGGGCTCGGGCGTAGCGTACGTCGACATGTTAGTTGTAAACGCATGCAGATGATCTGCTGGATCCGACAAACCATCATACGTACCCAGATTTGGTGGGATCCGAAGGCGGGGGTTGGCGACAAACTCCGTGACTGCCTCTGAAAAAGGGCTTCCTCTTTTTTGGCAATCTGGGGCCTCGTAAAACACCGACAACCTCTGCTTCGCCGGCACCATTGGCTTGACACTGGGCTTGTGAACATACGTCATGGCCCATTCTCCAGGCTGGGATCTAGGGTTGGCCTCTCTCCCGCCCGGATCTTCCCATTCCTCGTCTGAATCCTCCAGGATCTCGTTCTTGTCATCGTCCAGCTCTGTGAGGATAGGAGCTTTTCGCTTGGCTCGTGTAGGCTCGGCAAAAAGCTTCGTCGGTGTGACCGTTTTTGCCAAACTTTCAAGACGTCGTGCTTTCGGCGGCGTGCCCCGCAGCTCCTGCAGCTGCTTGTTGATGGTAGCCTGTGACTCCAGGATCTGGCAGAGCACATCACCGTCCTCCGTCGTGAAAGATGTGGACGCGCCTGGGTGCCTAGCCTGCTCAGGCGTCGCCGAGATCGGCGTGGCTGCTGGGTTTGAAGGGGTGAACGGGATTCCAGCCCCCTCGTCGCCCAGATCTGTGACCACTACCTCATCGATGAGGGTGGCGTGGTCTTGTCATTCTCTGCTCATTTGAAATGCGTGGGCTGTGAAGATACTCGGTTATATCCCCACAGACAGCGCCAATGTTACAGTCGCGATGTGCGTCTTGATGATCTGTCGCGATGGCACGATGGGGTGAACCTGCTAAGAATCAAGGAACTCTCAATCAGGGCGGGGCGGCTAATTGCCGTTCCCGCTCCGATGCTAAAGTCAGTAGACTGTTCAGAGAGTTGGGATGTGATTGATTGTGTTTAGTTAACTTACCCCTCTCTTGTGAGATAGAGATATATATATATATATATATATATATATATATATATAGTACTGAAAGCTGACCTGGTCTCATCAGACCACGCCGTTAGGTGGTCTGGGAAGATTCCCCTGCCAGGTTTGGTAAAGCTGCCATCTGCTGTCGGGTCTGGCCCGATCGTCATGCAGGATGAGGGGTCGGAATGAACCATACGGGATGGTGAGATGCCCGACCCTAACAACAAGAGTCTAGAAATTGTACATTTATATGATGTTAGTTACCAAAAATTGGTCATTTTAAATATTGGATTTAAATATTGGGTAACTTGACCAATATTATGTCTAATTTTTGCACTTAAGTCAAATAAAAAGTTAAATGCAAAATAGACCTTGTACAGAATTTGATTCAAGATGATTTCCAAAAAGCCCTAAGATTATTTTTATGTTGATAGAGTCTAAATGCCCATCTAATTAAGGCAAGGTGTCTTGAAAGTTCAATTACCCTAATACAAAGATAAAAGTGAGACAGTTTTACCTTAACCTTATGGTATGTCGTATGATTTATATTATGTTTTTACATTAATTTACGTGTTTGTCGTTCTAACTCAATTAATTCAATAGATTAAAAACATTAGTAAATGGGAAAAAATACAATAAAACTGATCTAATGATATAAATGTTGAACTAACCCTATAATCATATTTACAACATTTGAATGATTTTTTATTTTAATAAATAATTAAAAATATCATATTAAAAGTGTAATAATACAAACATATAAACTTATCTCAGGAAAAAGTGAAATAAATATTGGTCTAATCATCTTATGATAGGACCGTCTTATCCAATACTATCTCTCATTCTAAATGTCATGAAACTACAACTATACTTAAAAACAATTAACCACTAGTAGTGGAGATACATTAATTAGACTCACCACACCTTATATAAAAACCTGAAAAGGCATAAGATGTACAAATATTTGTCCATACATTATTGATGAGTAATGGCGTATAACATCTATTTAGTAGTATCTTAGTCCCTTGTCAACTATCAAGCAATTTAGGTATGGTTATGTGAAACCCAAATTAGCCGTCGAGAGTACTCTCTACTCGAAGCTAATTAGTGCACATTTAACATCAACCAATCTATTGTTTTGATCAAAATATTATTCATTTTAATACAAACATATAGGAAAACATGTTTCAAGCATCAATGCAAAAAATTGTATAGAAAACTTCATCATTTTTATATTTCAAAATAAATAGATCAAATTAAAATGTACATTGTTTACATTAAAAGGTATAAGACTTTGTAGTAAGTTTCTTTTAAAATTAGGCCATCGTTAGGTTAGTACACTATGTTAAAATTAGGGACAATTTGATTTTGTACGGCTGGAAAAGACAAAATCACCCTTCATTATTACACTATGACCTAGACCATCAGCAAACCAGAGGAATTTCAAGTCAATATCAGGCATGCAAACTCAAAATGTCATTGCACCTAAAATCTTCGTTAAATTAAAGCCGCTATAAAGTGGAAGGAAATGTATTAGACCCCCTAAACCCTTTAAAAAGTCAAAAAATGACAAAGTACATCAATACACCCCTACGAGGGTGAATACATAGAGAAGAGCTAAAAACTCTTGAAGCATGATAATGCTTCCAAAAAAAATGGAACAATAAGGAGGAAATACATATCTTGTATACATTTATTTACCCTCAAACCTAGTTCTCAAAGCCTATTAGAGAATTGTAACGCAAAACTCAAAGCGGCACCAAGAAAGATTTAAGTTGAAACCAATCTGATCAGATATATATATATATATATATGTATATATGAGAATGATGCACAACCATGATTCAACAACATGATTGATAGAAATCCTGCAAATTTATATAACAAATGATTAGTAGCATCCATACCAAACAATTCTAAGTGAATGGGTACGCCATTTATCCAGATTTAACAAACTTTGTCGATGAACAGATCAAGGTAATTACCTGCTTCAATGCTGTTTAATTTTGGGTTATATCACCAAATATCTGCTTGTCTTTCTCACTTTCAACTTTCCATTATTTTTGCAGACGACGTCTTCTCATTTTCTTCAGAAGTCCCAAATCCATCTTCTGCTTTAATCAGTAAGTGTTCGAATTTCCTCTTCGATTACTCTTTATGTTTTTTGTTCTATTCTTTCAATTATTTCTCCCCATCTTCTCTACTATCATGTCAAGCTCTAGCTCCGAACATGAAGTGAAATCTAGCCCCCAACATGATAATAGAGTGGATGAGAATGTGGTGACAGACGAGATTAGCTCCTAGGACCGTCGCCGGGCTGAAATTGCCGATGGAAAACACACAATTGAAACTTCGGCGCTCAAAGAGAGAGACAAGCGTATGGACCTGCTATTGGCCTCACTGCAACCTCATGTGGTGAAAGACGCAACCTTCTTGTTGGGTCCTCCTAGTATGGTAGTCCAGCCAGCCACGGAGAAATATCATTTCCACTGTAGAGGGCTCAAGCAAGGTTTCGCATGAAGGATCAAGAGGCCTGGGATAAGGCCCAAGATTATGTTGCGGACTGCCGATATTCCTTTCCACCAGGCTGTGATTTGATGTATGCAGATGATGATGCGGCAACCAAGGATTTGGTTAGCCCGAGTAGGACGGTGATATACGGGAGGCTTATATAGCATGGCTGACCTTCCCTTTTCCCCTCTGTTCTCGAGGTTTTTAAACCAAAATCGAGCATCCAGGACAGGTGAATTCAAACGTAGTGGTAATAATCATGGATTTAATTACCTGGTGGGCCCAAGAGGGTATTGAGCAAGCTTCGAGCTATTTCATAGCCTCTACAAGAACCAAGGGTTTTGTGACTGTGACACTCCGAGATAAGAAACCCTTCGAATTTCTTAGTAAAAGCGGGGAGTGGAATAAGGTTCAACTGACCTTTGACCGGATAAATTACAGGGTTCCCCGGTGGAACTCGAACGTGAGGAACGAGACTAAACATGAGTTTGAGGTACTATCTTATTTAGCTGATGTGATATCCGAGCTCACCAAAAAAAAGGTGTCAGACTCCAAGAGCACGAATGGATTATGGGGAATCACCAGTCGGGTTGGGTATATGACCCATTGAAACTTTTAGGTGGTTAGAGAACGTCCCAAATAGAACTCTCGAGAACTGTAGCTATTTGAAAGTGGAGTACTTTGATCAACCGAGGATGGGTATTCCATAGCATGATATGAGGTAACAATGCTCAACATTGAGGATCCTAAAGCCCCTTTAGGGCTGCTTGAGCCCTGAAGGCCGCGGAGGAGCGAAAATCTCATTAGAGGACATCTTGTTCTCTAAGGGGTCCTTGGGCGACCTCATGTTAAGTTCATGGTTCATACTCGTAAAAGTTTCGTTTAGACTCGGACCGAGATCCGAGGATTCGGGCTCGAGATACGCGGGAGATGAGCTTATGGGTCCATCGACCTAATCTAAACATGTAAATAGTTATTTCTCTCACCAAACACCATAAGTAGTTGTTTGACAAGTAAAAATATATATTTTTGGCAAAAAAAAACAAAACTCTCCTTCAAAACTCTTGTAAATTCTTGCTACCAAACAGAGCCTTTATATCTATATGGATTTTCTCATTTAATACTTGTAATAGATTAGTCCTTTCTGATACGGTTGTTTACTCATGTATTTGTAATAATACATGATCATTGTAATTGTCTATCTAATCATTTATCAGGATTTGAAGAGGTTAATAAATTTCCCTCCATCTTCGTAACAGTTTAGTTAATTTTGTTTTTGTAATAGTTGTTATTGGACCTTTTCTAAATGATGGTTGGACCTTTTGTGGAATGAATTACAACAGTGTTAGTCTTGGAATAGACCGTCTATATTTATAGACGGTAAATATAGATGGTCTCTAATTGTAAAGCACTTTTGAGGCGGCCCTTATTTTGCGAATTTTATCTGAGAATTTGCATACACGCGCTTGGATACATATAAATATGAAATTATTTTTTTCCTCACGCTTAATTTCACACAAATCTCGTCTCTTCAATTTCTCCCCAAACCGTTTCAAATCAATTCCCTTAAATTCCCAAAAATTCATCGCCAAATCGGTTCAATTCGTTGTGCTTATGAGTTGCTCGCAATCTATTGAATTCATAGCTATTGAAATCGATTAAATTTATCGAATTAGAATTGATTGATCGATTGCTACGCCATCTCCATCGTGAGATCAGTTGGCTTTGGAGATCATTGACAGTGATGATCAAGGACGTCCGTCGACATCCACGATGATGGCCGCATCGATTTCAATGAGTTTAAGAAGATGATGTCAAATGCCGCCTTCTGATTTCTGCAATTCAATCTAGGTATTTTCTTCTACTTTTTAAAACCCTAGCCATTAGCCCGGTATACTTTTTAAAACTATATGTGTATTTTGCTGTGTATATCTCAAGTTTTCTTACTAAACTATCCCATTTTCATCGTAAATAGCTAGGTATTCATCATTTTAACTGTGTCTGTCTAAAACCTTTTGTTTTTAGGTTAAACAATATAGTTTTTAAAGCATTGTTGACATTCTTTGTGTGCATGTCACGTTTTCATGCTAAATAGTCATGTTTTCATAGTAAAGTGCTAGGTTTTCATCAGTTTGACTTTGATGTCTAAAACCTCTGGTTTTGTTTGGTTAAACATCATAGTTTTCCAAGCGCGTCAATATTTTTTGTGTGCATGTCAGGTTTTCATGCTAAATTGTCATGTTTTCATAGTGAATAGCCAGGTTTTCATGAGTTTGATTGTGTCTGTCTAAAACCTTTTGTTTTTAGGTTGAACATCCTAGTTTTTAAGGTTGTTGACGGTTGTTGTGTGCATGTCACATTTTCATGCTAAATTGTTCTGTTTTAATAGTAAAGTGCTAGGTTTTAATCAATTTGACTTTTCCTGTCGTAAACCTTTTATTTTTATGTTAAACAACATAACTTTTAAAGCTTGTCGACAATTTCTATGTGCATGTCAGGTTTTCATGCTAAACCGTCATGTTTCCATAGTAAATTGCTACGTTTTCATCAGTTTGATTGTGCTCGTCTAAAACCTTTTGTTTTTTGGTTAAACATCCCAACTTTAAAAGTTTATAGACATTTTTTGTGTGCATGCCACGTTTTTTTGCTAAACTGTTATGCTTTCATTAGTAAAGCGCTAGGTTTCATCAGTTTGACTTTGCATGTTGTGAAACATTCTGTTTTTAGGTTAAATATCATAGTTTTTAAAGCGCGTCGATAGGTTCTGTGTGCATGTCAAGTTTTCATGCTAAATTGTCATGTTTTCATAGTAAATAACTAGGTTTTCATAAGTTTGAATGTACATGTCTAAAACCTTTTGTTGTCTAAAACCTTTTATTTTAGGTTAAACATAATTGTTGCAAAGCGCGTTGTTACAGTCGCGATGTGCGTCCTTGATGATCCGTCGCGATGACACGATGAGGTGAACCTGCTAAGAATCAAGGAACTCTCAATCAGGGCGGGGCGGCTAATTATCGTTCCCGCTCCGATGCTAAAGTCAGTAGACTGTTCGGAGAGTTGGGATGTGATTGATTGTGTTTAGTTAACTTACCTCTCTCTTGTGAGAAAGGGCTATATATATGGTGCAGACAGCTGACCTGATCTGATCAGACCGTGCCGTTAGGCGATCTGGGAAGATTCTTTTGCCAGGTTAGGTAAAGCTGCCATCTGCTGTCGGGTCTGGCCCGATCGTCATGCAGGATGAGGGGTCGGGATGAACCATGCGGGATGGTGAGATGCCCGACCCTAACAAGTCCCCCTAAGTCTGAGCACGAAGCAACGGTTCGCGTGATGAACTGTATCTGGATTTCTGGAACCCGTGCGATAGTGGGCCTTCTCATATAACCGCATGTCTGCCACGTGTCGTCGCTTTTTCGAGGGGATGCGTGTAAACTTGCTCTTTGTAACTGTGCAACTTTTGGCAACCGCCATTATTGCTTTAACTGCTCGCATAACTCCCCCCCTTTCTTCATTCAAATACGAAACTGCTCCTCATTTCTGCCTTCTTCGTCCTATTTCGAATTTATTGCTTACAACTCTAGATATTCTGCACACGCCTGTGTACCTGTTTCACTTTCATTTTTTGTTTTCTTCCGCATCTGTAGTGTCTTGCCTGTTCTGATCATGGCAGATATCCCCGTTTCCGGCGCGTTTTGCCAGATTACGGATGACGAAGCGGCTGAGTTTGTTCAGATCTGCCGCGACACCGAGGGCCTCCAGATCGCAGATCTGGCAAAGTCAATCGTCCGACCCAAACCCAGCGACACCATCAATGCTGCCCCGGCGGGCAAAGTTCCTGTTTACTACGAGCATCTGGCTCGCTGCAGCGTTAGGTTCCCTCTTACTCCTTTCTGCCAATCCATTTTGTCTTACTTTGACATGACTCTGGGCTTGATGACGCCCAACGCTGTGCGCAACATTATTGGCTTTGAGACCCTGTGCGGTGCTAGCGGGGTTGTTCCCTCCGTTACCCTGTTCCGGGTGTTCTTCTACACCGGCGGTGGCGGTGATGAGGACGGTTGGGGCCACATCAAGGTTCGCCCCAAAGCCGACCTGCACATCTTGACTGGCATGCCCAAAACGACCAACTGGAAGGTGAAGTTCATGTTCGTCAATGAAGATGTGGTGTATGGGCCTGTCGCCTCTCGCCCAAGGCAAGCTGTTGGTGATCCTGACACGCGCGGCCGCGCTCCAGATGGTGAGGAACTGAAAATAGCCAAGGAGACCAGCGACGCTGCCCTACTAGATGCCCAGATCTCTGCCACCGAGCTGCAAAAACGTCTAGATGAAACTGTTGGGAGAGCTGATCAGGTGGAGAAGATATCTGGCGAACTGGCCGCTCTTCAAGCTCACTTTGCCGAGTTCGAAGGTCAACTGAAGAAGGCGCTGGAGGATAAAACCAGCCTCGCCCTTGACTATCAGTCTGTGCTGACCGCCGGCGTGCGTGAAGTGTTTGCCAAGGTAGCTCGATCAGAACGCGCCGTCGCGCGCACTTCTGCTTTCCTCCGACGGGCTTATGCGCTGGATAACGTGTATGAAGACTCTGCTGCCTATGCCACTGCTCTTTCTGAGCTCACAGATGCCTTCGTTGGCTATGGCTTCCCTGAGTACTTTGCTACATTTACCGGCGAGATGACTCCGGCCGAACTTGCCGCATGGGAGCCAGATGCTGCAGTTCCGCCTGTTATGGTCGACGGTGAAGTTGTGGCGGAGGAAGGGCTGGTGAAGGATTTGGAGGATGCTGGAAACAATGTCCAAGTTTCTGCCCAGAACCATTAGTTCTGCTTCCCTTTCCTTTCTTTCTGTTGGATTTCTCCTTAAACTCTTTTGAATAATTTCCTTTTGGTTTGTAATGACCCATAAGGGTCACATTTGCTTTACATTGTTATTGAATTCTTGCTTTGGCAGCATATATTATTGCCTTAGCGGTTTGGCTGTTTGTTATTTGATGAAAACTCTTGTTTGTGCATTTGCATTACTGGCTATTGCCTTAACGTTTGGTTGATACCTTGCCATTCTGCTCACCCCTGTTCATGGTGGCGACTCATCATCCTTCTGTATGAAGAGGGATGAGTCAGCAGGATGAACTATTTGGGGCGAACCTTGATGTGGCTTGAATTTCTTGCCAACTTGGAGGTCGCTAAACCCTGACCAAGCCACCAAGGTATGTAGGCCTTGCCCTCTCCTTGGTTTTTTTCTTCAAAGCCAAAGCTGCTAAGCTATGGTCCTTGTTAATCGGTCCGTGTCCGACATGGGTTTTCATTGAAGAAAAAATCCCACCTTTTCTCCAAACTGGTAGCTATCCGAGTTTGGAGAGGATATGGCTTGCTCTATTTGCCCGTCCGCATTTGAACAAAAAACCACGCCTATGTTCAGTACTCGAGAAAGGGCGGCTAAGCCTCAGTCTCGGTCTGGCGGTCACGATCATGATCGTGTCATCCGACTTGCCCATTGGTGTAAGTACGCTTTTGACCGCATCTTTGCCATTCCAGATATATGTCTGAGATACTCGGCAAAGATGTGCCCTTAATGCTTCACAACCTGAATGAGGGATGTGTCGAGTGTTCTAATGCTTTGTCCGGGTAACCGGAGCGATGGCCTGAACTGCCTCTCTTAATGTCCATTATCACAAATTCCGATCATGTCATTCGACTTTCGAAAAAAGGGCATAAATGAACCAGAAAAAGAGATGATATGTTCTTGAACTTGACACTTGGAATTCATTAAAAAAATAAAAGGGGGGAGTACAAAAGATACAATTTTGCGCCGGAGAACTGGATTTCCTCAAGATCGCATCTCTCATGAGGGCAAAAGTCGCGATCCGATCAGGAATCCGTTCTCCAAAAACATTTCCCCATTATATACAAACTAATTGGTACCTTTCTCATGGGTCTGATGCTGCTCAACCGTAATAACGGCGGAGGTTCTCCATGTTCCACGTCCTTGGTACCGCTTCGCCTGACATGGTCTGCAGCCTGTATGCGCCGTTCCTCAGCACTTCTGCGACCACGTATGGTCCTTCCCACGTGACATCTAACTTCTTCAAGCCTTCAACTCGGCTGGCTTCATTCTTTCGGAGGGCCAATTCGCCTTGCTTCAGATTTCTTACGCGGACTCTGGCATTATAGCGCTGTTCCACATATGACTTGTAGGCCGCCTCCTTGATTGTGGCCTGCTCTCTGGCTCTCTCCAAGTCCTCCAGGCTCTCTCTCAAACGCTGTTCATTGTCCTCTTCGGCATCCGGGATGGCGGATCGCGTTGACGGGATGATGAGCTCAGGCGGGATGATGGCCTCACTGCCGAAACACAGAAAGTCAGGTGATTCACCTGTGGCCGTTCGGGGCGTCGTCCTGTATGCCCACAACACCGATGGGAGCTCGTCTACCCAGTTCCCTTTCGCGCCGTCCAACCTTCTCTTTAACCCTTGCACAATCGTTCCATTGGTTCGCTCGATGAGACCGTTGGCCTGCGGATGGGCTACTGATGTGAAGCTCTGCTGGATGCCCATCTGGTTACACCAGTCTCTGAAGAATCCTCCTTCAAACTGGCGTCCGTTGTCGCTGATGATTGTCTTGGGCAGGCCGAATCTGCAGACAATGTTCCTCCACACGAAACTGGTCATCCTCTTGCCTGTGATGAATGCCAATGCCTCCACCTCAACCCACTTGGTGAAGTAGTCAACGGCCACCACCAAGAATCTTCTCTTGCCGGTCGCTTGGGGGAAAGGACCGACAATGTCGATGCCCCATTTTGCAAACGGCCATGGGCCTGTGATGCTCTTCATGGGCTGGCCAGGTTGAGATGACACCCGGTCATGTATCTGGCACTGATGACAAGTTTTAACCACACGGTCGGCGTCGACCCTCATATTGGGCCAGTAATAACCTGCTCGGGTTGCCCTCAGCGCCAGTGTTCGGGCCCCCTGATGGCTGCCGCCGTTTCCTTCGTGGAGCTCCTTCAGGATTCTTTCTGCTTGTTTGGGCGTTAAACACCGCAACCACGGCTGCAAATATCCTCTCTTGTATACCACCCCATTCCTGAGCGCAAAATTCAGCGCCTTCCTCTCTAGGGCTTTCGCCTCCTTTTGATCGGGTGGTAACGCTCCGCTGAGCAAGTAGTCCCGCATTGGTGTCAACCAACATGGCGGCTCGACCTCAATGGCACCGACCGTCATGCCGTCAGTTGATCTTGTTGGCAGTGTTTCCACCAGAACTCCCTTAGACAAATGGCTACTTGCCGTGGAGGCCAGCTTGCTGAGGGCATCTGCCCTCGTATTCTCGGATCTGGGGACTCGGGTCACCTCAAATCCTTCAAACTGTGTGGCCAGACTCTTTACCTTGGCCAGGTATTTCTGCATTGATGGCTCCTTGGCTGCGTATGATCCATTGAACTGGTTTGCTACCACAGCCGAGTCGCCGTATGCATCCAACTTGGCCGCGCCCAATGCTTTTGCTAACTCCATGCCTGCAATTAATGCTTCATATTCTGCTTCGTTGTTCGTGGCTGGGAACTGGAATCTCAACGCGTACGTCGTCTCCATGCCATCGGGGTCGGTCACGATCAAACCTGCTCCTGATCCTTCCACGTCGGATGCGCCATCCACATGCAGCTTCCACCATCCTGTCCTGTCGACGCGTCGTTGCCTTTTGTCAGCTGGCTCGCTTGGCGCGTCGATGGTGACTTCATCCTTCTCCTCGATCCCGGATGGCAACTCTGCTAGGAAATCAGCCATCACTTGCCCTTTGATGGCTTTCCTTGGGGCGAACTCAATGGCATGTTCGCCTAGCTCTATTGCCCACTTGGCCAACCTTCCTGATATCTCCGGCCTGGTCAAAATTGCTTTAAGCGGCTCGTTTGTGAGAACCACGATGGGGTGTGCTTGGAAATACGACCTGAGGCGTCTCGCCGCATGGACCAATGCCATGGCCAGCTTCTCCTGAGCGCTATATCTCAACTCGGCCCCCTGCAGCGTTCGGCTGACATAATAGACCGGACGCTGGACCTTGTTCACTTCCCTAACCAATGCGCCACTCACGACTTCCATCCCAGCGGCAAGGTACAAGTACAGCGTCTCACCTTGCTCGGGAGGGGACATGGCTGGTAGGTCTTTTAAATGATCTTTCAGCTTAAGGAATGCTTCATCCTCTGCCTGGCCACATTGGATTGCTCCTTTTGGCCCGGCGCTGCCCTTGAGAATCCTCAAGAATGGTAGTGACTTCTCTGTGGCTCGTGACAAGAACCTGTTCATAGCCGCCAGCTTTCCATTCAAGCTCTGCACTTCTTTAACGTTCCGGGGAGGTTTCATTTCCAAGACGGCTTGGACCTTCTTTGGGTTGACCTCCAAACCGTTGTTGGACACCATGAGGCCCAAGAACTTCCCGGCCCCCACTCCGAACTGGCACTTGCCCGGGTTGAGCATCATACCTGCCGCGTGGAAGGTTCCCAAAGTCTCATCTAGATCCTTCACCAACCCTTCATACGATACGCTCTTGATAACCATGTCGTCGACATAAATCTCCATGTTGCGGCCGATCTGTGCTTTGAAAATTTTGTCCACCACCCTTTGGTAAGTGGCACCGGCGTTGCGTAAGCCAAACGGCATCATCCGGTACGCGAAAGCTCCCCTCTCCGTGATGAAGGCCGTTTTGTCGACGTCATCCTCCTTCATCGGGATCTGGTGGTACCCCTTGTATGCATCCAGAAAGCATTTGATCGGGAAAGGGGCCAACGCGTCCACCTTCTGGTCGATGATGGGTGTCGGGTAGCAATCCTTGGGACATGCCATGTTCAACGCTTTGTAATCGATGCACATTCGCCAGCTCCCATCAGACTTTTTGACTAGGACCGGGTTGGCTAACCACGTAGGGTATGGCACTTCCCGTAGGATACCTGCATTCACCAACTCGGTTACCTGTTTGTTTACCGCGTCATTCCTTTCTGGGCATAGCGGCCGTCTTTTCTGCATGACCGGTGGGTGTGAAGGATCCACTCTGAGGGTGTGTTGACCGAGTTCGGGTGATACTCCCGTCATGTCTGTCGCCTTCCATGCAAAGACCTTCTGATGCTTGATCAGGACCTCCAGAACTTCCTGACGACTTGCACCGGGCAAGTCGGATCCCACTTGGACTCCTCGGCATCCGCCTTGGTCAAGGAACATGGGCATGCACGATGCTGATAAGGTTTTGGGATCTGGGTTCCCTGACCGGACCATGTGGATCGGACGTCGTGGTGGTGATTTGTCATCTGGACGTTTTCGCTTCTTCAAAGTGATTCTGTGGCACTCTCTCGCCTTTTGCTGGTCGCCTCGGACGGTCGCTATCCCTCCTTTGGTTGGGAACTTCAAAAGGAGGTGGAGGGTTGAGACAATACCTTTGAGCTGGGGCTAGCGCTGGCCTCCCCAGGATTAGGTTGTATGGGCTATGAGCCTTGATGACGATGAACTCCATGTCCACCTCTTTCCTGGTCGGCCTCTCTCCCACCCCAACTGGAAGCGTGATCGTTCCTTCTGGCCACACCGTTCTGTCCGCGAAATCCACCAACGGTGTGCTTGTTGGGATCAACTTGGCCTTTGTGTTGTCGTCCAGCTTTTCGAAACAATGCCAATACATTATTTCCGCTGAGCTGCCACCATCTACGTATGCTCGATGAACCATCTTATCCATTATTTGAACCGTGATGATGACCGCATCGCATCCGGCCGGACGATCCGGGATGGGATCGTCGGCACCGAACGTGATCAATTCGTCTCTACCCAGCCTCCTGCTCGTCGGAGTGTGTTCTGGGGCTATCCTGCATCTAGCCTTTCTTTGTGAATCCGAGCTTCCTCCGGCATTTCCGCCTATGAAAGTGAGTATATCATTGCTCGCGCGCCTCGCTGGTTCTCGTTCTGGTGATGACTCCTCCTCATACTTTGCTCTCTTTTCATCTGGTCGCTCGGCACGAGCCACCTCCTTTCCTTTACCACGCGCCCTGTTGGCCCCTTGATCCTGGCCGCCATTCTTGTTGGCATACGTCGCCTTGTTGTGAGCTTTGGCGGTGGCAGCAAATTGTTTCAACTGCCCTTTGCGCAGGCATGACTCGATGGCCTTCTTCAAGTGGATACAATCCTCTGTGTCATGGCCGTGGTCGTCATGGTACTCGCAAAACTTGTTCAAGTTTTGCTTGTTGGGAGGCATCTTCATGGCGCGCGGGGGTGGGATGACGTCGCGGTTTGCCAAGAAAACTTCTCTGGGCGTCTTTGTCAGCGGGGTGAAGACTCTTTCTTGAGCAACTCGAGGTCCTAGCATGTCCTTCACCGATGACGTTTTCTCTGCTTTGGCCGGTTGCCCATCCTGGATGAGCTTCTGTTTTGGCCAATAAGGTCGAGCCTCTTTCTGCATTGCCAACTTCTTCTTCTTGGCATTCTCGTCGGCTCGGTGAAACATTTCCACCACCATGTGCAACTCATCCAGCGTGTGTACTGCACGAAGGGTGAGTTCTGAATCCAAAGCCTAATGATCCAGACCCTGCATGAAAATTTCGATCAACCACCGCGGCTCGCCACGGTGCACCACCCTGTTGCTTTCCTCGATGAAGCGCTCATAATACTCCATCAGGCTCTCGCCGGATGACGCCATGTGGCGTATCTTCATCAGGTCCTGCGTCGTGTTGGTGAACTTCCTTTTCTGCATGAACCTGATGAGGAAAAGTTCCTCGAGCTGCGCGAAACTGGATATGCTCCCATTGTCCAGGTTGGCGAACCACACCCTTGCTGCCTCCTTGAGCCTGGTGGCAAAGACTTTGCACCACACGGGCTCGGGCATAGTGTACGTTGACATGTTAGTTGTGAACGTATGCAAATGATCTGCTGGGTCCGACAAGCCATCGTACGTACCCAGATTTGGTGGGATCCGGAGACGAGGGTTGGCGACAAACTCCGTTACTGCCTCTGAAAAGGGGCTCCCTCTTTTCTGGCAATCCGGGGCCTCGTAAAACACCGACAACCTCTGCTTCGCCGGCACCCTCGGCTTGACACTGGGCTTGTGAACATACGTCATGGCCCATTCTCCAGGATGGGACCTAGGGTTGGCCTCTTTCTCGCCCAGATCTCCCCACTCCTCGTCTGAATCTTCCGGAATCTCATTCCCGTCATCATCCAGCTCCGTGAGGATGGGGGCTTTTCGCTTAGCTCGCGCAGGCTCGGCAAAAAGCTTGGTCGGTGTGACCGTTTTTGCCAAACCTTCAAGACGCCGCGCTTTCGGCGGCGTGCCTTGCAGCTCCTGCAGCTGCTTGTTGATGGTAGCCTGTGACTCCAGTATCTGGCGGAGCACGTCACCATCCTCCGTCGTGAAAGAAGGAGACGCGCCTGGGTGCCGAGCCTGCTCAGGCGTCGCCGAGATCGGAGTGACTGCTGGGTTTGAAGGGGTGAACGGGACTCCAGCCCCCTCGTCGCCCAGATCTGTGACCACTACCTCGTCGATGAGGGTAACGTGGTCTTGTCCTTCTCTGCTCATTTGCAGTGCGTGGGCTGTGAAGATACTCGGTTATATCCCCACAGACGGCGCCAATGTTACAGTCGCGATGTGCGTCCTTGATGATCCGTCGCGATGACACGATGAGGTGAACCTGCTAAGAATCAAGGAACTCTCAATCAGGGCGGGGCGGCTAATTGCCGTTCCCGCTCCGATGCTAAAGTCAGTAGACTGTTCGGAGAGTTGGGATGTGATTGATTGTGTTTAGTTAACTTACCTCTCTCTTGTGAGAAAGGGCTATATATATGGTGCAGACAGCTGACCTGATCTGATCAGACCGCGCCGTTAGGCGGTCTGGGAAGATTCTTCTGCCAGGTTAGGTGAAGCTGCCATCTGCTGTCGGGTCTGGCCCGATCGTCATGCAGGATGAGGGGTCGGGATGAACCATGCGGGATGGTGAGATGCCCGACCCTAACACGCGTCGATAGTTTATGTGTGCATGTAAGGTTTTGATGTAATGATTATATGTTGTTTATTCAAGGTTATATATTGTGCTTTTACGAGATTAATGTGCACTATAGGTGTGTTTTCTATGCAGATTTAGTTGATGGAAGAGATTGGAGCTAAATGCACAAAGGATGCGGTTATGACGATTTTTGGAGCAATTTGGAAGCTGAAAGGATGCACATCCAGTTGAGCCTTATTCCGAAATCCTTCATTTGGCAGAGTTGTGCTTTGTGTAACGATCACTAAATTGCTTGGTGAAGTCGACCCGGACTGAGGTGAAGCTGATGGAGGATTTGGAGCCTAAAAGAAGTGGATTCGTTATACTCTTTTTTTCCCACCGGATTTTTAACGAGGTAGCGATCCAATATACTCAAAGAGGAATAATAATAAGCTGACAATATTAAAGAATTAGAGAGTGAAGACATTGAAGAATTCAGCTCAATTTATTTGGACTGAATTATTGCTAGTTATATATTAGTTATTATTATTTTATTACTAAAATAAATAAAAGGCCATAATTGGACCTGGACTACTGTAGGCGTGTGTTTAGGTGTGAACACAGAAAAGTTCTTTTGGATTTGGACTTGGTTTTACTTTTTGGCTGAGGTATATATATACCTTTTCATCAGCCGTGAGCTAGGTTTTAATTAGGTTTTTAGGGTTTAGTTTAATAAATAATTAGTTAGGGTTTGGTTTCTTTTCTTTTGTGGAACCGATGGCCGGTATGGGATTTCCTTCGAAGTTTTAATCGTTCGGGCAATGCAATTCGGTTTGATTTCTTTTTTATTTTATTTTATTATTATGTTTGGCTAATTGTTTGTTCGGCGTAGAATAATGAATTGCTAGTTTTATGATTTGTGAGATCTAAATGTGTTTATAATGATATCCATGAATTCTTGATTGTTCTTGTATGAATTTATACCTGATGTTTTGAGTCTCATCAACTTGAATACTATTAGGTTATAGCTAATTAAAGTAGCGAAATTCCTGTCTATACAATAGATAACTGATACAGACTATATAATAACAGGGATGTGGAACAATTAAGTGAACAAGGCATTACTTGCGAATACTTGGGTGATTGTTTATATTGGGTCCTTTTCGTGCTTCATGCTGTTGAGATGTGTATCTAGTTTAGCGAATACTTTCTGGGGACATCTTAATAAGAGAAATAGTGGGTTCAGCAAATACTTGCCTTCTATCGAGATTGTAAGGAAGGATTGGGATGGTTTAGCAAATACTTGCTGTCCTATAACTGATAGATTCATGGGTGTTAATTTATTTCTGAATCAATGATCGATCATAATAACTAGTGAGGAATTATTCGAAGCCGAATGTCTTTCATGTGTTTATTTGCAATTTTATTTTAATAGTTAATCTAGTTTATTGATTCTATTTAGTAGTTAATATAGTTTATTTTATTTCTTAGTTTTTAGAAAATCAATCTTGAACTATAAAGTGTGGTGACTACACCAAGTTTGATCTTAGGAAATTGAATTTGATTACTCCGTTCTCTGTGGGATTTTTCGACCCTGCTTACCATTCTGCTAGTTTATTATATATTCTTAGCGTATTGCAGGAATTATTTGTATGAGTTAAATGACGCTCACCAAATTGGCGCCGCTGCTGGGGAACGGTTGTTAGTTTAAATTTCTTTTTCCTATTGATCTCGGTTACCTTTGTTTTGTGCAAACAGATTCTGCAGACCCTCAGTTTGCCCAAATCGAGCCTGTCGGTTGTACAGAATGTTTTGAGGAAGTCTCACTTGATCAAGTTGTTATGGCGAGCTATTGGGAATGTTATGGAACACCTCCATCTCGAAGGTTCTGCAATACTTGCCGTTACTGTGGGCATTGGAGCTATGAATGTAATTATGCTCCACAATACCCCACTCCACCATGTGATACTTTGTTGAAAGATACAGCCTTCAATGAAGGTTATGTAGAGTATGAAGGTTGTGGGGATTACGGAGGAGCATCATATGACCAAGATTTTCATGAGGTCGAATTTTACCAACATTATCAACATCAACCAATGCAAGATGAGAACTCATTGCATAAGAAGTTGGATGAGATGCTTGCTTTGCTGGAAAGCATGAATGAGAGGAAGCAGGAAGGTAATCCAAGGCAAGAAGAACAAAAGGAGTTGTTGGATCCGCCAGAGTCTCTATTCTATGCACCCGTTGAGGAGATCGAAAATTTTGAAGATAAGCTGGGATCACCAGGTCTTCATCGAAGCAGAAAACTTGAGGAAGCCTATTTGGTTGAATGTGGCCTTATAGTGGATGAGAAGAACTTGAAGCCTGGTGCAGATAGCCTTCGTTTGCCCAAACAGAGCCCTAAACCTGAACCAATCTATACGGAGTTGGACAATGCTCTTGAGTTTGATGATTTTTCTGAAAATGATAAGACTGATTTGGTTTCCCTAGAGCACATAGAGGCTGATTTGGGTCAAGCCTACATGGAGTTGGATGAAGAAAGTGATCTCAATGACTTTGATGGAGTGGAGAAAAGCAAAGAGGAAATCAAAGAAGACACACTCTATTTTAAGTCCATGGTGGACATTTTGAGCATAGAGCCGACGATGGAGTTGGTCAGCCAAGGTCAGCTTGATATAACACTCTCTCAGCCTACACTCTCTCACTTTCATTTTTTGTTTTCTTCCGCATCTGTAGTGTCTTGCCTGTTCTGATCATGGCAGATATCCCCGTTTCCGGCGCGTTTTGCCAGATTACGGATGACGAAGCGGCTGAGTTTGTTCAGATCTGCCGCGACACCGAGGGCCTCCAGATCGCAGATCTGGCAAAGTCAATCGTCCGACCCAAACCCAGCGACACCATCAATGCTGCCCCGGCGGGCAAAGTTCCTGTTTACTACGAGCATCTGGCTCGCTGCAGCGTTAGGTTCCCTCTTACTCCTTTCTGCCAATCCATTTTGTCTTACTTTGACATGACTCTGGGCTTGATGACGCCCAACGCTGTGCGCAACATTATTGGCTTTGAGACCCTGTGCGGTGCTAGCGGGGTTGTTCCCTCCGTTACCCTGTTCCGGGTGTTCTTCTACACCGGCGGTGGCGGTGATGAGGACGGTTGGGGCCACATCAAGGTTCGCCCCAAAGCCGACCTGCACATCTTGACTGGCATGCCCAAAACGACCAACTGGAAGGTGAAGTTCATGTTCGTCAATGAAGATGTGGTGTATGGGCCTGTCGCCTCTCGCCCAAGGCAAGCTGTTGGTGATCCTGACACGCGCGGCCGCGCTCCAGATGGTGAGGAACTGAAAATAGCCAAGGAGACCAGCGACGCTGCCCTACTAGATGCCCAGATCTCTGCCACCGAGCTGCAAAAACGTCTAGATGAAACTGTTGGGAGAGCTGATCAGGTGGAGAAGATATCTGGCGAACTGGCCGCTCTTCAAGCTCACTTTGCCGAGTTCGAAGGTCAACTGAAGAAGGCGCTGGAGGATAAAACCAGCCTCGCCCTTGACTATCAGTCTGTGCTGACCGCCGGCGTGCGTGAAGTGTTTGCCAAGGTAGCTCGATCAGAACGCGCCGTCGCGCGCACTTCTGCTTTCCTCCGACGGGCTTATGCGCTGGATAACGTGTATGAAGACTCTGCTGCCTATGCCACTGCTCTTTCTGAGCTCACAGATGCCTTCGTTGGCTATGGCTTCCCTGAGTACTTTGCTACATTTACCGGCGAGATGACTCCGGCCGAACTTGCCGCATGGGAGCCAGATGCTGCAGTTCCGCCTGTTATGGTCGACGGTGAAGTTGTGGCGGAGGAAGGGCTGGTGAAGGATTTGGAGGATGCTGGAAACAATGTCCAAGTTTCTGCCCAGAACCATTAGTTCTGCTTCCCTTTCCTTTCTTTCTGTTGGATTTCTCCTTAAACTCTTTTGAATAATTTCCTTTTGGTTTGTAATGACCCATAAGGGTCACATTTGCTTTACATTGTTATTGAATTCTTGCTTTGGCAGCATATATTATTGCCTTAGCGGTTTGGCTGTTTGTTATTTGATGAAAACTCTTGTTTGTGCATTTGCATTACTGGCTATTGCCTTAACGTTTGGTTGATACCTTGCCATTCTGCTCACCCCTGTTCATGGTGGCGACTCATCATCCTTCTGTATGAAGAGGGATGAGTCAGCAGGATGAACTATTTGGGGCGAACCTTGATGTGGCTTGAATTTCTTGCCAACTTGGAGGTCGCTAAACCCTGACCAAGCCACCAAGGTATGTAGGCCTTGCCCTCTCCTTGGTTTTTTTCTTCAAAGCCAAAGCTGCTAAGCTATGGTCCTTGTTAATCGGTCCGTGTCCGACATGGGTTTTCATTGAAGAAAAAATCCCACCTTTTCTCCAAACTGGTAGCTATCCGAGTTTGGAGAGGATATGGCTTGCTCTATTTGCCCGTCCGCATTTGAACAAAAAACCACGCCTATGTTCAGTACTCGAGAAAGGGCGGCTAAGCCTCAGTCTCGGTCTGGCGGTCACGATCATGATCGTGTCATCCGACTTGCCCATTGGTGTAAGTACGCTTTTGACCGCATCTTTGCCATTCCAGATATATGTCTGAGATACTCGGCAAAGATGTGCCCTTAATGCTTCACAACCTGAATGAGGGATGTGTCGAGTGTTCTAATGCTTTGTCCGGGTAACCGGAGCGATGGCCTGAACTGCCTCTCTTAATGTCCATTATCACAAATTCCGATCATGTCATTCGACTTTCGAAAAAAGGGCATAAATGAACCAGAAAAAGAGATGATATGTTCTTGAACTTGACACTTGGAATTCATTAAAAAAATAAAAGGGGGGAGTACAAAAGATACAATTTTGCGCCGGAGAACTGGATTTCCTCAAGATCGCATCTCTCATGAGGGCAAAAGTCGCGATCCGATCAGGAATCCGTTCTCCAAAAACATTTCCCCATTATATACAAACTAATTGGTACCTTTCTCATGGGTCTGATGCTGCTCAACCGTAATAACGGCGGAGGTTCTCCATGTTCCACGTCCTTGGTACCGCTTCGCCTGACATGGTCTGCAGCCTGTATGCGCCGTTCCTCAGCACTTCTGCGACCACGTATGGTCCTTCCCACGTGACATCTAACTTCTTCAAGCCTTCAACTCGGCTGGCTTCATTCTTTCGGAGGGCCAATTCGCCTTGCTTCAGATTTCTTACGCGGACTCTGGCATTATAGCGCTGTTCCACATATGACTTGTAGGCCGCCTCCTTGATTGTGGCCTGCTCTCTGGCTCTCTCCAAGTCCTCCAGGCTCTCTCTCAAACGCTGTTCATTGTCCTCTTCGGCATCCGGGATGGCGGATCGCGTTGACGGGATGATGAGCTCAGGCGGGATGATGGCCTCACTGCCGAAACACAGAAAGTCAGGTGATTCACCTGTGGCCGTTCGGGGCGTCGTCCTGTATGCCCACAACACCGATGGGAGCTCGTCTACCCAGTTCCCTTTCGCGCCGTCCAACCTTCTCTTTAACCCTTGCACAATCGTTCCATTGGTTCGCTCGATGAGACCGTTGGCCTGCGGATGGGCTACTGATGTGAAGCTCTGCTGGATGCCCATCTGGTTACACCAGTCTCTGAAGAATCCTCCTTCAAACTGGCGTCCGTTGTCGCTGATGATTGTCTTGGGCAGGCCGAATCTGCAGACAATGTTCCTCCACACGAAACTGGTCATCCTCTTGCCTGTGATGAATGCCAATGCCTCCACCTCAACCCACTTGGTGAAGTAGTCAACGGCCACCACCAAGAATCTTCTCTTGCCGGTCGCTTGGGGGAAAGGACCGACAATGTCGATGCCCCATTTTGCAAACGGCCATGGGCCTGTGATGCTCTTCATGGGCTGGCCAGGTTGAGATGACACCCGGTCATGTATCTGGCACTGATGACAAGTTTTAACCACACGGTCGGCGTCGACCCTCATATTGGGCCAGTAATAACCTGCTCGGGTTGCCCTCAGCGCCAGTGTTCGGGCCCCCTGATGGCTGCCGCCGTTTCCTTCGTGGAGCTCCTTCAGGATTCTTTCTGCTTGTTTGGGCGTTAAACACCGCAACCACGGCTGCAAATATCCTCTCTTGTATACCACCCCATTCCTGAGCGCAAAATTCAGCGCCTTCCTCTCTAGGGCTTTCGCCTCCTTTTGATCGGGTGGTAACGCTCCGCTGAGCAAGTAGTCCCGCATTGGTGTCAACCAACATGGCGGCTCGACCTCAATGGCACCGACCGTCATGCCGTCAGTTGATCTTGTTGGCAGTGTTTCCACCAGAACTCCCTTAGACAAATGGCTACTTGCCGTGGAGGCCAGCTTGCTGAGGGCATCTGCCCTCGTATTCTCGGATCTGGGGACTCGGGTCACCTCAAATCCTTCAAACTGTGTGGCCAGACTCTTTACCTTGGCCAGGTATTTCTGCATTGATGGCTCCTTGGCTGCGTATGATCCATTGAACTGGTTTGCTACCACAGCCGAGTCGCCGTATGCATCCAACTTGGCCGCGCCCAATGCTTTTGCTAACTCCATGCCTGCAATTAATGCTTCATATTCTGCTTCGTTGTTCGTGGCTGGGAACTGGAATCTCAACGCGTACGTCGTCTCCATGCCATCGGGGTCGGTCACGATCAAACCTGCTCCTGATCCTTCCACGTCGGATGCGCCATCCACATGCAGCTTCCACCATCCTGTCCTGTCGACGCGTCGTTGCCTTTTGTCAGCTGGCTCGCTTGGCGCGTCGATGGTGACTTCATCCTTCTCCTCGATCCCGGATGGCAACTCTGCTAGGAAATCAGCCATCACTTGCCCTTTGATGGCTTTCCTTGGGGCGAACTCAATGGCATGTTCGCCTAGCTCTATTGCCCACTTGGCCAACCTTCCTGATATCTCCGGCCTGGTCAAAATTGCTTTAAGCGGCTCGTTTGTGAGAACCACGATGGGGTGTGCTTGGAAATACGACCTGAGGCGTCTCGCCGCATGGACCAATGCCATGGCCAGCTTCTCCTGAGCGCTATATCTCAACTCGGCCCCCTGCAGCGTTCGGCTGACATAATAGACCGGACGCTGGACCTTGTTCACTTCCCTAACCAATGCGCCACTCACGACTTCCATCCCAGCGGCAAGGTACAAGTACAGCGTCTCACCTTGCTCGGGAGGGGACATGGCTGGTAGGTCTTTTAAATGATCTTTCAGCTTAAGGAATGCTTCATCCTCTGCCTGGCCACATTGGATTGCTCCTTTTGGCCCGGCGCTGCCCTTGAGAATCCTCAAGAATGGTAGTGACTTCTCTGTGGCTCGTGACAAGAACCTGTTCATAGCCGCCAGCTTTCCATTCAAGCTCTGCACTTCTTTAACGTTCCGGGGAGGTTTCATTTCCAAGACGGCTTGGACCTTCTTTGGGTTGACCTCCAAACCGTTGTTGGACACCATGAGGCCCAAGAACTTCCCGGCCCCCACTCCGAACTGGCACTTGCCCGGGTTGAGCATCATACCTGCCGCGTGGAAGGTTCCCAAAGTCTCATCTAGATCCTTCACCAACCCTTCATACGATACGCTCTTGATAACCATGTCGTCGACATAAATCTCCATGTTGCGGCCGATCTGTGCTTTGAAAATTTTGTCCACCACCCTTTGGTAAGTGGCACCGGCGTTGCGTAAGCCAAACGGCATCATCCGGTACGCGAAAGCTCCCCTCTCCGTGATGAAGGCCGTTTTGTCGACGTCATCCTCCTTCATCGGGATCTGGTGGTACCCCTTGTATGCATCCAGAAAGCATTTGATCGGGAAAGGGGCCAACGCGTCCACCTTCTGGTCGATGATGGGTGTCGGGTAGCAATCCTTGGGACATGCCATGTTCAACGCTTTGTAATCGATGCACATTCGCCAGCTCCCATCAGACTTTTTGACTAGGACCGGGTTGGCTAACCACGTAGGGTATGGCACTTCCCGTAGGATACCTGCATTCACCAACTCGGTTACCTGTTTGTTTACCGCGTCATTCCTTTCTGGGCATAGCGGCCGTCTTTTCTGCATGACCGGTGGGTGTGAAGGATCCACTCTGAGGGTGTGTTGACCGAGTTCGGGTGATACTCCCGTCATGTCTGTCGCCTTCCATGCAAAGACCTTCTGATGCTTGATCAGGACCTCCAGAACTTCCTGACGACTTGCACCGGGCAAGTCGGATCCCACTTGGACTCCTCGGCATCCGCCTTGGTCAAGGAACATGGGCATGCACGATGCTGATAAGGTTTTGGGATCTGGGTTCCCTGACCGGACCATGTGGATCGGACGTCGTGGTGGTGATTTGTCATCTGGACGTTTTCGCTTCTTCAAAGTGATTCTGTGGCACTCTCTCGCCTTTTGCTGGTCGCCTCGGACGGTCGCTATCCCTCCTTTGGTTGGGAACTTCAAAAGGAGGTGGAGGGTTGAGACAATACCTTTGAGCTGGGGCTAGCGCTGGCCTCCCCAGGATTAGGTTGTATGGGCTATGAGCCTTGATGACGATGAACTCCATGTCCACCTCTTTCCTGGTCGGCCTCTCCCCCACCCCAACTGGAAGCGTGATCGTTCCTTCTGGCCACACCGTTCTGTCCGCGAAATCCACCAACGGTGTGCTTGTTGGGATCAACTTGGCCTTTGTGTTGTCGTCCAGCTTTTCGAAACAATGCCAATACATTATTTCCGCTGAGCTGCCACCATCTACGTATGCTCGATGAACCATCTTATCCATTATTTGAACCGTGATGATGACCGCATCGCATCCGGCCGGACGATCCGGGATGGGATCGTCGGCACCGAACGTGATCAATTCGTCTCTACCCAGCCTCCTGCTCGTCGGAGTGTGTTCTGGGGCTATCCTGCATCTAGCCTTTCTTTGTGAATCCGAGCTTCCTCCGGCATTTCCGCCTATGAAAGTGAGTATATCATTGCTCGCGCGCCTCGCTGGTTCTCGTTCTGGTGATGACTCCTCCTCATACTTTGCTCTCTTTTCATCTGGTCGCTCGGCACGAGCCACCTCCTTTCCTTTACCACGCGCCCTGTTGGCCCCTTGATCCTGGCCGCCATTCTTGTTGGCATACGTCGCCTTGTTGTGAGCTTTGGCGGTGGCAGCAAATTGTTTCAACTGCCCTTTGCGCAGGCATGACTCGATGGCCTTCTTCAAGTGGATACAATCCTCTGTGTCATGGCCGTGGTCGTCATGGTACTCGCAAAACTTGTTCAAGTTTTGCTTGTTGGGAGGCATCTTCATGGCGCGCGGGGGTGGGATGACGTCGCGGTTTGCCAAGAAAACTTCTCTGGGCGTCTTTGTCAGCGGGGTGAAGACTCTTTCTTGAGCAACTCGAGGTCCTAGCATGTCCTTCACCGATGACGTTTTCTCTGCTTTGGCCGGTTGCCCATCCTGGATGAGCTTCTGTTTTGGCCAATAAGGTCGAGCCTCTTTCTGCATTGCCAACTTCTTCTTCTTGGCATTCTCGTCGGCTCGGTGAAACATTTCCACCACCATGTGCAACTCATCCAGCGTGTGTACTGCACGAAGGGTGAGTTCTGAATCCAAAGCCTAATGATCCAGACCCTGCATGAAAATTTCGATCAACCACCGCGGCTCGCCACGGTGCACCACCCTGTTGCTTTCCTCGATGAAGCGCTCATAATACTCCATCAGGCTCTCGCCGGATGACGCCATGTGGCGTATCTTCATCAGGTCCTGCGTCGTGTTGGTGAACTTCCTTTTCTGCATGAACCTGATGAGGAAAAGTTCCTCGAGCTGCGCGAAACTGGATATGCTCCCATTGTCCAGGTTGGCGAACCACACCCTTGCTGCCTCCTTGAGCCTGGTGGCAAAGACTTTGCACCACACGGGCTCGGGCATAGTGTACGTTGACATGTTAGTTGTGAACGTATGCAAATGATCTGCTGGGTCCGACAAGCCATCGTACGTACCCAGATTTGGTGGGATCCGGAGACGAGGGTTGGCGACAAACTCCGTTACTGCCTCTGAAAAGGGGCTCCCTCTTTTCTGGCAATCCGGGGCCTCGTAAAACACCGACAACCTCTGCTTCGCCGGCACCCTCGGCTTGACACTGGGCTTGTGAACATACGTCATGGCCCATTCTCCAGGATGGGACCTAGGGTTGGCCTCTTTCTCGCCCAGATCTCCCCACTCCTCGTCTGAATCTTCCGGAATCTCATTCCCGTCATCATCCAGCTCCGTGAGGATGGGGGCTTTTCGCTTAGCTCGCGCAGGCTCGGCAAAAAGCTTGGTCGGTGTGACCGTTTTTGCCAAACCTTCAAGACGCCGCGCTTTCGGCGGCGTGCCTTGCAGCTCCTGCAGCTGCTTGTTGATGGTAGCCTGTGACTCCAGTATCTGGCGGAGCACGTCACCATCCTCCGTCGTGAAAGAAGGAGACGCGCCTGGGTGCCGAGCCTGCTCAGGCGTCGCCGAGATCGGAGTGACTGCTGGGTTTGAAGGGGTGAACGGGACTCCAGCCCCCTCGTCGCCCAGATCTGTGACCACTACCTCGTCGATGAGGGTAACGTGGTCTTGTCCTTCTCTGCTCATTTGCAGTGCGTGGGCTGTGAAGATACTCGGTTATATCCCCACAGACGGCGCCAATGTTACAGTCGCGATGTGCGTCCTTGATGATCCGTCGCGATGACACGATGAGGTGAACCTGCTAAGAATCAAGGAACTCTCAATCAGGGCGGGGCGGCTAATTGCCGTTCCCGCTCCGATGCTAAAGTCAGTAGACTGTTCGGAGAGTTGGGATGTGATTGATTGTGTTTAGTTAACTTACCTCTCTCTTGTGAGAAAGGGCTATATATATGGTGCAGACAGCTGACCTGATCTGATCAGACCGCGCCGTTAGGCGGTCTGGGAAGATTCTTCTGCCAGGTTAGGTGAAGCTGCCATCTGCTGTCGGGTCTGGCCCGATCGTCATGCAGGATGAGGGGTCGGGATGAACCATGCGGGATGGTGAGATGCCCGACCCTAACACGCGTCGATAGTTTATGTGTGCATGTAAGGTTTTGATGTAATGATTATATGTTGTTTATTCAAGGTTATATATTGTGCTTTTACGAGATTAATGTGCACTATAGGTGTGTTTTCTATGCAGATTTAGTTGATGGAAGAGATTGGAGCTAAATGCACAAAGGATGCGGTTATGACGATTTTTGGAGCAATTTGGAAGCTGAAAGGATGCACATCCAGTTGAGCCTTATTCCGAAATCCTTCATTTGGCAGAGTTGTGCTTTGTGTAACGATCACTAAATTGCTTGGTGAAGTCGACCCGGACTGAGGTGAAGCTGATGGAGGATTTGGAGCCTAAAAGAAGTGGATTCGTTATACTCTTTTTTTCCCACCGGATTTTTAACGAGGTAGCGATCCAATATACTCAAAGAGGAATAATAATAAGCTGACAATATTAAAGAATTAGAGAGTGAAGACATTGAAGAATTCAGCTCAATTTATTTGGACTGAATTATTGCTAGTTATATATTAGTTATTATTATTTTATTACTAAAATAAATAAAAGGCCATAATTGGACCTGGACTACTGTAGGCGTGTGTTTAGGTGTGAACACAGAAAAGTTCTTTTGGATTTGGACTTGGTTTTACTTTTTGGCTGAGGTATATATATACCTTTTCATCAGCCGTGAGCTAGGTTTTAATTAGGTTTTTAGGGTTTAGTTTAATAAATAATTAGTTAGGGTTTGGTTTCTTTTCTTTTGTGGAACCGATGGCCGGTATGGGATTTCCTTCGAAGTTTTAATCGTTCGGGCAATGCAATTCGGTTTGATTTCTTTTTTATTTTATTTTATTATTATGTTTGGCTAATTGTTTGTTCGGCGTAGAATAATGAATTGCTAGTTTTATGATTTGTGAGATCTAAATGTGTTTATAATGATATCCATGAATTCTTGATTGTTCTTGTATGAATTTATACCTGATGTTTTGAGTCTCATCAACTTGAATACTATTAGGTTATAGCTAATTAAAGTAGCGAAATTCCTGTCTATACAATAGATAACTGATACAGACTATATAATAACAGGGATGTGGAACAATTAAGTGAACAAGGCATTACTTGCGAATACTTGGGTGATTGTTTATATTGGGTCCTTTTCGTGCTTCATGCTGTTGAGATGTGTATCTAGTTTAGCGAATACTTTCTGGGGACATCTTAATAAGAGAAATAGTGGGTTCAGCAAATACTTGCCTTCTATCGAGATTGTAAGGAAGGATTGGGATGGTTTAGCAAATACTTGCTGTCCTATAACTGATAGATTCATGGGTGTTAATTTATTTCTGAATCAATGATCGATCATAATAACTAGTGAGGAATTATTCGAAGCCGAATGTCTTTCATGTGTTTATTTGCAATTTTATTTTAATAGTTAATCTAGTTTATTGATTCTATTTAGTAGTTAATATAGTTTATTTTATTTCTTAGTTTTTAGAAAATCAATCTTGAACTATAAAGTGTGGTGACTACACCAAGTTTGATCTTAGGAAATTGAATTTGATTACTCCGTTCTCTGTGGGATTTTTCGACCCTGCTTACCATTCTGCTAGTTTATTATATATTCTTAGCGTATTGCAGGAATTATTTGTATGAGTTAAATGACGCTCACCAAATTGGCGCCGCTGCTGGGGAACGGTTGTTAGTTTAAATTTCTTTTTCCTATTGATCTCGGTTACCTTTGTTTTGTGCAAACAGATTCTGCAGACCCTCAGTTTGCCCAAATCGAGCCTGTCGGTTGTACAGAATGTTTTGAGGAAGTCTCACTTGATCAAGTTGTTATGGCGAGCTATTGGGAATGTTATGGAACACCTCCATCTCGAAGGTTCTGCAATACTTGCCGTTACTGTGGGCATTGGAGCTATGAATGTAATTATGCTCCACAATACCCCACTCCACCATGTGATACTTTGTTGAAAGATACAGCCTTCAATGAAGGTTATGTAGAGTATGAAGGTTGTGGGGATTACGGAGGAGCATCATATGACCAAGATTTTCATGAGGTCGAATTTTACCAACATTATCAACATCAACCAATGCAAGATGAGAACTCATTGCATAAGAAGTTGGATGAGATGCTTGCTTTGCTGGAAAGCATGAATGAGAGGAAGCAGGAAGGTAATCCAAGGCAAGAAGAACAAAAGGAGTTGTTGGATCCGCCAGAGTCTCTATTCTATGCACCCGTTGAGGAGATCGAAAATTTTGAAGATAAGCTGGGATCACCAGGTCTTCATCGAAGCAGAAAACTTGAGGAAGCCTATTTGGTTGAATGTGGCCTTATAGTGGATGAGAAGAACTTGAAGCCTGGTGCAGATAGCCTTCGTTTGCCCAAACAGAGCCCTAAACCTGAACCAATCTATACGGAGTTGGACAATGCTCTTGAGTTTGATGATTTTTCTGAAAATGATAAGACTGATTTGGTTTCCCTAGAGCACATAGAGGCTGATTTGGGTCAAGCCTACATGGAGTTGGATGAAGAAAGTGATCTCAATGACTTTGATGGAGTGGAGAAAAGCAAAGAGGAAATCAAAGAAGACACACTCTATTTTAAGTCCATGGTGGACATTTTGAGCATAGAGCCGACGATGGAGTTGGTCAGCCAAGGTCAGCTTGATATAACACTCTCTCAGCCTACATGTGAATTGATATTGCCTAAAACCTTTGAGCTCCATAATTTGTGGCATCAAATTATTGTGACCCCTTCGAGAAAGGGGTGGGATACAAGGTTAGATTGTGCTTTATTGATGATGTATAATGCCATTGGAGAGCTACTTGGTTATTCTTCTCTTGGAGCTGTGCATTGGAAATTTTATCACTTGCCTTTCAAGTTGATGGATGCAACCTGTTGGTTTAGAGAAAATTTGGTTATGGAATCAGGCAAGTGTGGGGAGGTTGGGAAGTTTCAACTTCAAGAATTGAAGAAATTTCACTTGGAAGCTTTTGAACAAGATTTTTGGTACAAAGAGCAAACAAAAACGTGGCATGAAAAGAATCTGAGGTCCAAGGAGTTCAGAGTGGATAAAGATAGTGTTGTTCTTTATATCAAATTCTTGGTTAAGGCCTGGAAAGCTCGAG
Organism: Sherardia arvensis; assembly: GCA_948330725.1. Classification (NCBI taxonomy): domain Eukaryota; kingdom Viridiplantae; phylum Streptophyta; class Magnoliopsida; order Gentianales; family Rubiaceae; genus Sherardia; species Sherardia arvensis. The sequence goes on from OX415239.1 coordinate 30,954,647, forward strand.
TTGGAATGGACTGGTTCATCTGAGGTGGCCTCTGTTTGGCCAAATGGAGCTTATGAGATCAAAAACACAGATTTTGAGCAAGCATTCCTTCCTTACCGTCATCATCCAGGCCATACTATGGTGCAGATCAGATTGCAGTAGTGAAGGATATTTCTTCACGCAAGTGTGAGGAGAAGAAGTTTTGTTTTGAAGATGATCGGGTGGATGTTCCCGATATCATCACTTGGTATAAAGATAGGGGAAAATGTACTCCTCAAGGTCTCCAATGATTGCACCAGAAAGTCTAGCCAAAGACTATAAAGAAAAGCGCTACTTGGGAGGCAACCCAGTTTCTTTCCCTTTGATGCTACCAGTAAGCTCCGGGATACCAGCTCCGGTACAGGGTAATCCGGGGAGAGCTGGAATCCTAGCCAGCGGCCAATCTCTCACCTAGATCCTGCAAAACAAAGCCCTCGGGGTCACCCGAGGGTAGACGCTCCGGCGTGATAATGAAGATAGGGCTTTTTGCAGAGGAGAGAGAATATGAAGAAATACAGTGAGTATTTAAGTCTGATAAAACATACCTATTACTGTTGGTCACTCCTCTATTTATAATGGTGAAGATCAGAGAGGGTTTAGGCTAAGTGGTCCTCTTCTTGTCGCACATCCAGGGTTGCGGGGTCATTATCGTGTCCTCCTTATACCCGGGTGTGTCCAAGATAGCTGATGTCATGGGAGGACCACTGGTGGGCTTGACCCTCTCTTCTCCTTTACCAACATGTCCGCCGGGCCAGTGTATGGGCTGAGGCCCATATCACCACTAGCCCCCCGAGACCCTGGCTTCCGGGGATTGGCCCGGTAGGCTGGGTCTCTAAAGGGAACCCAGCGGGTCGCATCTTGCAAAAGCTCATGTCACCACGCGCCGAGCGTGTGTTTTCAGCATGCGCGCCTCCTTGCCGTTCGCGCCCTGATCAATGCTCATTATTGCTTTTCCTCGAATGTTGAGTTCACTTTTCCCAACTTCGAGAAATTCCTTGTATTCTTCCCTATAAATACCTCATCAAAAATTTTCACTTTCATTTTTTCATCAACTGAGCGCTGTCACTTTCTCCCTCTTTGTCCTTTTTTTGCTTTCGTTTACCATTCTCTTTTCCTCTACCCTTCTGATATGAGCAGCAAAATTCTTAACCCGGTAGACGACCATTCTCTGGACATTGACGACTCTCCTCTCCCTCCTCCATCTGGCGGAAAATGACTAATGATGTCCAAAGCGAAAGTGGAATATGGCGCCCCGGAACCTGTCGACCCGAAAGATCCCGGTATGACCCCGGTAAGCGAAGCGGTTGAAGAATTGGTGAAGAAGATGTATGTACCGCTATCATATGACGCGGGACTTGAGCCATTCTCCGGCGACATGCAGACCCGGGTGTGCATCCCCCGGTATCATTTTCTGCACGGGCTCACCTTTCCTCTCCCTCCGCTGTATACCGCCTTCCTGAAGTACTACAACATCTCCCCGGCCCAGGTACATCCGAACACCGTTAGTGTGATGATCGCCTTCCTCCTGTCTTGCAAACGGGCGGGGATTACCGGGACTGTGGAGATATTCCGCAGTTTCTATTACCTGGCCGCAACCTCTGTCCCGGGCGTCTTTAATGCTCTGCGCCGGAACAAGACCCCGGTCATCTGCTCCGGGAGGCTGGAATCCGTGAAGACGAGCGACTGGATGAACAGCTACTTCACCTTCAATGAGGATAATACTCAGTCCCGGCATGGAATCAGCAGAGGGTTGCTGAAACAAAGACGGCTCTTCCCCCGGCCCAGTTTTGGCAGGTATCCGAGAGTCATGAAAAGATTGCCGGATTCTTCGTTAAGTTGAAGAATTACCAGAGGCCGGGGGTTACGAATTCCCCCGGGAGGCGTATCCTGCAGAGGTGTTCACCTGCCGCCGCCTATATGCCAAGCGGAGCCTCGGTAATCTTCATTTATCTTATTACTTGTGTTGTTTTTTCTGAATTCTGTTTTGGCTAAGTTCATTGGTTTTCTTGTTTTAGCCATATCTCCCCGGCCAGCGATAGCCCCAGGAGGGTCGAAGTCCGGCGACGGGAATGATAAAGGCACTTCTGAGAGGCCAAAGAAAAGCAAATCTGAGACCGAGAAAGCGGTCAAAGAAACAAAGAAGAGGAAGTCCGGGGAGGGGAGGTCAGGGGAGAAGGAAACCGGGGCTTCCAATGTTATCGGCTCTACGGGGGTCCCTCCGGTCGGCAACCGTCGGCCGGCATTTGCCATTCCTCCTTCCGGGGGTCTCCCGCACAAGAAGAAGAAGACCGAGCCTCACTCCGAAGGTTCGTCCCGGATTCCCCAGAAGGAGGAGAACTCTACTGCCGATAGCCACCTCCAACCTATAAAAGAGATTCCGGACGGCTCCTCATCCCAGCCCCTGATACTGGATGGCTCACAGGTGTGTGTCTCCCCACCTTTAATATTTTAACTCTTTGTATGTTATTTTCATTCTAAGTGTTTATACTTTCGTAGGACAATGCCTCCAAACTGCTAGAGTTCCCCGGGTTGCGAGAACTGGTTAACCAGGCTTGCGACTCTTTGTCTGAGAATCTGTCCCGGGAGGTCGACCAGTTGAGGTCGCAAAATGCTTCTCTCTACAAGGAGCTATCCGAAGCTCACAAGGAGTTGTCTCGGGTGAAAAAGGACAGCAAGCGCGGCATGGCCCCGGCGCAAGAGGCTCTTTGCCGGGCTTTCACCAACCGGGTCTTCAAGAGCCGCTCCTTCGAGGCGAAGATGATGTCCCTTTGTGATGTCTCCAATGAAGCCGCCCTGCATGCCGCCTATTCAGCCGTCCGGGAATACATCCCCCGGGAGAACCGGGCGGCATTCAGAGAGACCTGGTATCGCCCTAAAGCGGATGATCGTTTCAACTATGCGGCGGACCGGCTGATGAAAGAAGGCCTCGATAGGATTGTTCCCGGGGTGCTCGAAGTCTTTGAGGGGCTCGAAGTGTCGATCCCCAGGACATCATTTCTTATGCCGGTGATGCCGCCAAACTTGCTGAGGATAGGGCGGATCCCGGGCCAGACGACTTGGCCAATCTTGCTGCCATCGAGACCCCGGTGACCTCGGAAGGAGAGGGTGGGGATTCTGATGATGAAAATGCTAAGTCCCCCATCCAGGAGCAGGAGTTCCAGCCGGTGCAGGCGGAAGAGGAGGAGGAGGAGCTGTCCCCGGAAAAAGGCAAGGCTCATCAAGAAGAGCAGTCTCCCCGGAATGAAGATGATGAGGACACTGATCATGAAGTAAACATAGATACTTAGTCCTCTCATTTTATTTTTATCTTTTAATTCTGTTTTTAATCTCTCCCGGGCTCCTTCCCTGAACCGTTCCCTTTTGTAATTCAGGGAGGAGAAAATAGCTCCGGGAATGAGAGCGATGACTCCAATGATGTAAGAGTCTCCCTCTTTTCTTTTGCAATCATAACATTATCTCTTTATTTGATATTTTCATCTCTTTTCTCTTTTCTGGGTTTATCGTTTTGTCCTGACTTGTTCAATTTTATGCCTTATTTTAATTTCAAATCTCAATCTTTTTACTCATGTAGCCCCGGGATGATCCTCCGGGTACGGTTTCCTCCGGGGCGGCCTCGGATAACGAAAAGCCGTGCCCCCGGTGTGAGGAGTTAGAAGAACAATTGAGTCGCTGGCAATTAGACGGTATTCAGACCCGATATCTTCTTGTTCAATCCGGGATAGGGTCAGTGATTGATGAATTCCCGGATGTCACTTCATTAGTAACAAAACTTAGGGAAATATCAAATCAATTTGGATCCCTTTCTCGGTGTCAATCCCTGGCTCGAGACCGGGTGAATGCCGTTTTGGATGCAGACAAGACCATTTCTATGCTGCAAGCCGAACACGACGCCTTTAAGTCCCGTCTCAAGGAGGAGTTTGACTTAGTGTGGTCCGAACTTCCGTTTTATTGCGACAAGCTCAAATGGTTGGAGAGAAGGGGCGATCCCCTCCAGAGGAATCTAATGCTGGAAAGGGAGAACCGGGAGCTAGCGGCCCGGAACCTCATTCTCCGGGAGAATTTGGTCACCCTGCAACTCACTTATCATTTGACCGGGTTGCGTCTGGGTCGAGTCTCTCCCCCCCTTTATACCAACTTCCCTCATGAGGTCGGGACGCTGTTAGTACGTATGTTTCGCATGGGTTGGAATGACCCCGAGTCTCGGTATCGACCTGCCTTCGAGGAGACCGCCGCTTGGTGGCAGCGTCAAAGAGAGGGGCAATATCTCCCCCCGTCCTTGGTACTCATTCCAAGTCGAATCTCTATTTATTTTACTGTTGAAAGGTATCTCGGATTCCGTGTTTCGGTTGATCCGGAGGAGTCTGCCCGGAGAGTGTCTAGACTCCGCGAAGATGCCGCCAGAATCCGGGCTTTCATTGCTTCCGAAGACGCCGCTAAAGAACAAAGGCGTTTAGCCCGGGAAAGAGGCAAAGGGAAGAGTAAAGTCGTTGCCACGAAGAGGAAGAAGTCTCCCCGTGTTCAAGGGCCCGTTATTATCGGAGCTCCCCGTAGGACACCATCTCCTGAGGTTTCATCCTCAGACGACGATTTCGATCCGTATGCCGAAACTGGTCCTTCGGGGGCTGGTCCCTCGGGGGCTGGTCCGTCCGGTTCCCGTCCGGCTGTGGAGCCTAATGTCCCGGGGGATACTGCTACTAACAACCAACCAAACCCTCCTGTTGCTACCAATTAGCTGGGATGGTCCTCCTTCTCTTTGTTAGTTTAGTTTATGTTATGCGAGTTCTAAAGTTGTAAATTTTGTAATCATCAATCATAAGTTAATGATATGTGTGTTATATTGTTTCTCGATACTTGTTCAAATATCTGTTCCAACTGTTTCCCCGGGTTGCTTATTTAAGCGTGCCCGGGTTGTCTTCCGGGTGCTTGTTCAAGCGTTCCGGATACTCTTGCAATAGCCCCCCGGTCGCTTGTTCAAGCGGCCCCGGATTGACTATACTTATGAAAAATATAAACTCGCAAAATTTTCTTCATAAGCAAAATAATAGAATGCAAATGCGGGCCACAGGACAACCTAGGCTCAACCCTGGCCAGAGGTTCCCGTGCCGCTCTCATGCTACCGTCCTAGGCATAACTCTTGCCAGAGGGGTAAATGCAGAAAATAAGCTAGGCATAGTACCTACGTAAATTTGCGATGTTCCAGTATCTCGGGACCTTCTTCCCGGCCTTGTCTTGCAATTCATAGCTTCCCCCGGGGTTGGCCGCTATCACTTTATAAGGCCCCTCCCAGTTGGGAGCCAACTTCCCACTTGCAACCTGCTGGCTCTTGTCGTTCCGGCGCATCACCCACTCTCCCGGGATGAACTGTTCCTTGCGCACCCTCTTGTCATGGTATTTCTTGACCCGTTCCTTCACCCGGGCCTCGTGCAGGGCTGCTTTTTCTCTCTTCTCCTCCAGTAAGTCTAGATCCAGCAGCCGGTCGTTCTGATTTGCCTGCTCGTCCGGGAACTTCGATCGGAGACTGGGAACTCCAACTTCAGCCGGGATGACCGCCTCCGCCCCATAAACCAAGCTGTAGGGGGACTCGCCCGTGGCGGAGCTCTCCGTCGTTCTGCTTGCCCATAAGACACTTGGGAGTTCATCAACCCAGTTTCCTCTTGCCCCTTGGAGCCGTGTCTTGATCCTGTGACGAGGGTCCTGTTGGTCACTTCAACTTGCCCGTTAGCCTACGGGTGGTAGACCGAGGTCAACTTCTGTTCAATCCCGTACTCCTTGCACCAGGATTTGAAAGGATTATTCTCGAATTGTGCCCTGTTATCTGTCACTATGAACCGGGGGATTCCGTAGCGATAAATGATGTTCTTCCAGCATAATTTTACACAAGTACTTCCCCTAATGTTGGTCAGGGGGGCAGCTTCTACCCATTTGCTGAAATAGTCAACCGCTACTATCAAATACTTGAAGCCTCCGGGAGCGGACGGAATGGGACCTACCAGGTCCAAACCCCAACGGATGAAAGGCCAAGTTCCTGATATCCCGATCATCTCCCCCTGCGGCACATGGATCAAGGGTGCGAATTTCTGGCACTGTTCACAGGAGCGAACTGCTTTTTGGGCATCCTCAAACAGCGTAGGCCAATAGTACCCCGTGCACATGATCTTCCGAGCCACAGTCCGGGCCCCTTGATGACTTCCGTTGGGACCCTCATGCACCTCTTTCAAAAGGTGGCGTGCTTCCTCCCCGTCCACACACTTCAGCCAAGGTTGAAGATATCCCCTCCGGATTAGTTCCCTGTCCAAGACGGCATACCGAGGTGCTTTGACCCGGATTTTCCGGGCTTTTACCTTGTCATCCGGCAGTGTTCCATCCTCCAAGTAATCCAGAATGGGTGTGATCCAGGACTCGGTTTCTCGTACTGCCGCAACTTGGCCGGGCTGCTCATATCCTCGGGTGGTTATCATCTCCATGTACAGATTCCGGTCTTCATCCGGCTTGAGTTCTGACGAAGCCAACTTACTCAGCGCATCCGCCTTGCAATTTTCCTCCTGAGGTATCTGCGTCAGCGTCACCCGGAGGAAACCTTGCACCACTAGCTTCACTGCCTCCAAATATTTCTGCAAACTCCTTTCTTTGGCCTCATACTCCCCATTAACTTGTTGGACCACGATAGCCGAGTCGCTATAAGCTTGTAAAACTTTGGCGCCCGTCTCCCGGGCCAGGCGTAACCCGGCAAGGAGGGCCTCATACTCGGCTTCATTGTTGGTGGTTTTAAACTCAAACTGCACCGCATACCGATATTCCTTGCCACCGGGACTGACCAGCACGACCCCGGCCCCGCTCCCCCCGGCATGGGAGGAGCCATCAACGTGCAACTTCCACTCCGGTTCACCTTCCCCCGGGTCTTCAACGGCATTGTCAGCCATCTCAACTAGGAAATCGGCCAAAGCCTGCCCTTTGATAGACTTCCTCGCCTGATAAGTGATCTCGTGCTCTCCCAACTCGATCGCCCACTTCATCATCCGGCCAGATGCTTCTGGTTTCATCATGACTTGCCGAAGTGGGTGATTTGTGAGAACTGTGATAGGGTGACCTTGAAAGTATGGGCGAAGTCTCCGGGACGCGTGCACTAGTGCTAGCAGCAAACATTCTAGTGAAGAATAACGCGTCTCCGGCCCTTGAAGAGCCCTGCTCACAAAGTACACCGGGCTCTGCGTCCTCCCAGACCCTCGAACCAAGGCCGCACTTATTGCTTGATCTGTGGCTGCTAGATACAAGAACAACTCCTCCCCCGGAACTGGCTTGGATAAGGTCGGGAGTTTCCCCAGGTGCTCCTTCAATTCCTTGAACCCTTGCTCGCACTCGGGAGTCCATTCAAATTTCTTTGCTCGCCTCAAAATATTGAAAAAAGACAGCTGCTTCTCCACTCCCCGTGACAGGAATCTGCTCAATGCCGCCAAGGACCCGGTTAAGCGTTGTACATCTTTCACCTTGCTCGGGGAGGGCATGCTTAGGATTGCTTCAACCTTTTCCGGGTTCACATCGATACCCCGGTTTGACACCATATACCCCAAAAACTTGCCTGCCGCCACTCCGATGGTGCTCTTCTCCGGGCTCAGCTTCAGGTTTACCTCTCTTAACACAACGAAAAGCTCCCGGAGGTCATCCAAAAAAGCGTCATGTGTCCTGCTTTTGATCACCATATCATCCACATAGACCTCCATGATTCTTCCTGGCTGGTTCTTGAACACCCGATCCACCATGCGCTGGTATGTTGCTCCTGCATTTTTAAGACCGAATGGCATTTTCCTGTAACAAAAAGTACCAAAGTCAGTGATAAAAGAGGTTTTCGACCGATCCTCCAGGGCCATGACAATCTGGTGGTATCCCCGGTGTGCGTCAAAAAAGGCTAGGAGCTGATAGCCCGTTATAGCTTCCACCAGCTGATCAATGGAGGGCAACGGGTAACTGTCTTTAGGGCAGCACTTGTTCAAGTCTGTAAAATCGATACACATCCTCCAGGATCCGTCATGCTTTTTCACCAGGACCGGGTTGGCAATCCACTCCGGGTAAGTGATCTCCTCTACCATTCCCGCGTCCAGCATCCTTTTCACCTCCGCCCGGACGAATTCCACCCGATCTGCTGCCAAGGCTCTTTTCTTTTGCCTTATAGGCTTCAAATCCGGGTAGACATTCAACCGGTGTATGGCGAACTCTTCTGGTATTCCCGTCAAGTCTTCCGTTCCCCACGAGAATACATCCTCATACTCCTTCAGTAACTTCCGGAGCTCATCCTTCACATTCACCGGGAGATGCTTCCCGACACTTACCTTCCCCCGGGATCCTACCTCCATATCCTCCACTTCAAAAGAGGCCGGGTCACCATGCACGGCTCCTACTGTGCTATCCTTCCCGGAACACTCCCCGGGCTCCGATGCGTTTGTTCTTTCTGAACCTCCATTCTTGGCCTCCTTTATCGTGGTGAGCATGCAACTGCGGGCGGTCGTTTGATTGCCGATAACCGAAGCAATTCCTTGGTCCGTCGGGAACTTCATGGTTAGATGGTAGGGTGAGCATATCGCCCGAGTCTGCGTCAACCAGGGACGACCTATGATCATGTTGTACGGGGAAGAGGCATTTATGACCGCAAAGTTACACAGGACAGTACACCTCTTGTTAATATCCAGGTGATCAACAAGAGTCACCCGTAGCGCTATAACACCTATCGGGTGGACTGTGCGACCCGTAAAGCCTGATAGCGGGGACAGGCATGGCTTCAAGTTCCGTCGACCAATGTGCAATTGATCGAAACAATCAGCGAACATGATCTCTACGCTGCTCCCATCATCCACAAAAACTCGCTTTATCACCACACCTTCTACCTCAGCAGAGATCACCATCGGGTCAGAGTGAGGCACTTGGGCCGGGACTGCATCCTTCTCTGAAAAAGTGATCGTCTCATCATGTTTAAACCTCTTTCCCTGAATCTTCCCCGGAGGAACATACCTACTCTTGGCCTTCACCGCCGACAGTGTTTGCGCTCCATCTCCCACTATCCCGTTGATCACGTTTATCATCTGGGGTGCTCCGGGTCCCGGAACTCCCTGTCTAGGAGCTTGCGGGGCGGGGTTAGGAGCAACGTTGATTTCCGCTGGGCGATTGCCGCCTTGACTTCGGTTGTTTCTCCAGTTCCGTTTCCTTCCCTGTCCTGCCGGAGCAGCCGCCGGGTGTGCCTCCCCCGCCACACAGTCCCGGAGCTGACCCCGCTCCACCAACTTCTGAATATCTGTGCGCAGGACGCGGCAGCCTTCTGTAGTGTGACCATAGGACTTATGAAATTCACACCATTTTTGGGCATTGGCCGGGGCCGGGACCCCTTGTATAACTGGGGGGTCCGTGAAGAGACCCCGGTGAATGGCCAAAATCTCCATTTTGTCTTGGAGAATGGAGTATATGTCGGTCTGACCACCAACGTCTTCCCCCCCGGCGCAGGTGCCGCTCCTTGGGCTGGGGGGCGTCTTGCTGCCTCCGGGCGGGCCCCCTGGTGAGGAGTGGCCCGGAGTGTAGTTGTTTGGGTTGTTGTGGCCGTAATCACCCGCTGCTCAAAGAAACCGACCGTGTTCATCCGGGTATGGTTAGCTTCATGCACAGTGCAATGCATTTCAACTGTCAACTGGAGATGGTAGAAAGTTCCTGGCATATTCTTCATCAACTCGATGTAGAACATCTCGTCTCTCAACCCATTCACAAAGTTGCCGATCTGGGCCTTCTCATGCAGGTGCCTATCCTGGACCTTCATAGACTCGGCAATATACCGGACATAATATTGTCAAGTAGACTCCGTCTCCAACTGCCGCATAGCCAAGACCGTGGCTAGGTTGACAAAGTTGGTCTTCATTGCTGCATATCTGTGCACCAGGACCGTAGCAAAATCCCAGAAAGTCTTCAGGGAGCCCTGTGGAAGACTTTTGAACCAACTCAAGCAGTTACCCCGGAGGTAAGAAGGCAACAACTTGCACTGTAACGGCTCATCAATGTCCCGGGCCCCCATGACACTGAGGTAGGTGTGAACAAACTCCTCTGGGTCCCCGTCCCCATTGTATGTCGGAACTCCATCAGGTGCTTTGGTACCTACCGGCCATTTGTAGTTTAGCACCTCTGGAACCCACGGGGAATGAGGAACCATCCCCCGCCTACCAATCAGCCTGGTCAAACGATCTTCAATGGACCCGTTGTTAAACGAGGTGTTGTATCCACCATAAAATGGTTGAACTTGCGGGTTTAATCCTCCTGGAAACTGCTGATCCGAATACTGCTGCTGTCCCGGAAAAATCTGCTGACCAGGAGGCATCTGCTGACCCGGGGGCATCTGCTGACCCGGGGGCATCTGCTGACCCGGGGGCATCTGCTGACCCGGGGGCATCTGCTGACCCGGGGGCATCTGCTGATATCCAGGCCCTCCTCTCCCATCCTTCTCCAAGTCCACTACTTCGGGTACCTTGTTATGGGCTGCCGCCTTGGCTGCTTTCCATGCTCGAAATTCTCCGAATTCCTCTGCGTTGGTATGGATCGTTTCTGGATCTCTGCGCTCCGGGTCCTCTTCCCCGGAATCGAAATACTCCGGTTCGGATTCACCACCTTCTCCGAACGCCTCCTGGTCCTGCCTCTCCTTTTCTTGCCGGGCTTTCTCCCTCTGCTCCTTCTGCATCTCCCTGAGGGTACGTTCCGGCACTTTCTTCTTTCCTTGGCGCTTCTCAGCGGCCACACGGGCAGTCTCCTTGCGCGCCCGCTCCTTCTCCTCGGCCGCTTTCCGCGTCGCCTGGGCAGCCGCGGCCCTCTTTGTCTTAGGACCACCTTCTGCCTGATTAGCTTTGGGAGGGGGTTCTTCCCCTGTCTTTTTAGGTCTGCCGCGGGGCATGACGAAGTAAGGTCCCACTGGGCGTGCCAACTGATACTACCAGTAAGCTCCGGGATACCAGCTCCGGTACAGGGTAATCCGGGGAGAGCTGGAATCCTAGCCCGCGGCCAATCTCTCACCTAGATCCTGCAAAATAAAGCCCCCGGGGTCACCCGAGGGTAGACGCTCCGGCGTGATGATGAAGATAGGGCTTTTTGCAGAGGAGAGAGAATATGAAGAAATACAGAGAGTATTTAAGTCTGATAAAACATACCTATTACTGTTGGTCACTCCTCTATTTATAATGGTGAAGATCAGAGAGGGTTTAGGCTAAGTGGTCCTCTTCTTGTCGCACATCCAGGGTTGCAGGGACATTATCGTGTCCTCCTTGTACCCGGGTGTGTCCAAGATAGCTGATGTCATGGGAGGACCACTGGTGGGCTTGACCCTCTCTTCTCCTTTACCAACATGTCCGCCGGGCCAGTGTATGGGCTGAGGCCCATATAACCACCCTTTTCTCTTGATTTTTATTATTAAAAACCAAAAAAAACAAAATAAAAAAAATGTTGCTTAATTTTGTTTTATTTTCTTATGGTTTTATTCCTTGATATTAAAGGTAATTGTATTGAATAACACCCACTCGGAAGTAGTGGCAGACCTGTACAGACTCTGTTTGGCCAAACGGAGGCATCCTGGCAACAGATCAGTAAGCATCCTGACAGCATATCGATACATCCTCATGCTCAACTGATAACTATTCTGCATATCTTGGACATATATAATCCAGGATTACCCTCGATAAGTCCTCCCTCCCTCCCTTGTTTTATTTGTTTTTAGTTGCTACTTGTTTTATGTCCTCCTTATATTATTGCTAAGCTTGCTTGAGGGCAAGCAAGGTTTAAGTGTGAGGAGATTTGTGTTATTTGATCCATTTTTAATTTAAAAAAATCTAAAAATTCTGAAAATACAAAAATATTTGTTGCTTGAGTCGAGTCGGTCAAATTTTCAGCATGATAATGAGTAATGAAATTGGCTTTGAGATGGATGAACTTTGCATGTTGAGAGAATCTGATTAGTAACCTTAGTTGTTTGATATCTCCCTAAGAGTCTGAAAAGAGAAACCCTTGAAACCATCTTCACTTGTTTAAATGATATTGGGCTGACGAAAAGGCCTGTTAAGAACAAAGCCAAGTATATTGTGAGGTTTGAGCCTAGAGTAGAGCACTCTCTACATCAATCTTTTTTCCGAGTGTTGTGGTAGTTTAAGTTAATGCATGTTAAAGTGATGAAAGGCAAAATATGTTTACCCACACATCGTAAATAGCCTACCCTTAGTAAGCCCTCTTGAGCCTTGACCTTTTTCTTTGTTTAACATACTCAAAATAAATAACCAAAACTTTTTTATACCATTTTCTTAACCCTATTATGCATGTTTCTGGGAATAAGTTGATATGTTCATCCATTGTGTGACTTTTGGATGCATGGCATTGATGAATATTTGTGCCGTTTGCCAATAGAGCAGTACCAATTGTAATACCCAGAACTTAAAAGAAGGTTTTAGTTGCAAACGGAACCTTATTATGGAAACTGCAGGCTCTATTTGGCCAAATCGAGGTGTTCACTGGAGCTAAAAATTGTGTTACTTATTATTATATGAATTTTCCTTGTCACATGTACTGTAGAGCTTCAATATGTAAATGGTGCAGAAAAAAAAAGGAAAAAAAAAAGAAAAAAAAAAGGAAGAAAAAAGGAAAAAAAAAAGAAGAAAAAGCACCTACATTTGAAATGAGCTTGATTTGATGAAAAATGTTTACTCTACATGGATGATAGTTTGAGATAGAGCATGCATAATATTTTGTTCGTTAATAAAAACCATAGAACCCCTAGGATCATACCCTACAGTCATAACCTTACCTGAAAAAGTCATTTCTGATTTTCATGTGTTATTTGATGCTGCCACATTGATATTATATGAGTGATTGTCCCACTTTACTGAGTGCTTTGAGTGAAAACCGTGAGGAGTTACTTATATTGATCATAATAACTAGTATTATTCGAAACCATAATAACTAGTATAATAAAACCGTGATCGATCATAATAACTAGTGAGGAATTATTCGAAACCGAATGTCTTTCATGTGTTTATTTGCTATTTTATTTTAATAGTTAATCTAATTTATTCTATTTGATTCTATTTAGTAGTTAATATAGTTTATTTTATTTCTTAGTTTTTAGAAAATCAATCTTGAACTATAAAGTGTGGTGACTACACCAAGTTTGATCTTAGGAATTTGAATTTGATTACTCCGTCCTCTGTGGGATTTTTCGACCCTGCTTACCATTCTGCTAGTTTATTATATATTCTTAGTGTGTTGCAGGAATTATTTGTGTGAGTTAAACGACGCTCACCAGGTTTTCATACTAAATTGTCGTATTTTCATAGTAAATAGCTAGGTTTTCATCAGTTCGATTGTGCATGTCTAAAACCTTTTGTTTTTAGGTTAAACATCATAATTTTTAAAGTTTGTAAACAGTTTCTATGTTCATGTCACGTTTCCATGCTAAACTGCCTGTTTTCATAGTAAAATGATAGGTTTTCATGAGTTTGACTTTACATGTCTAAAACATCTTGTTTTTATGTTTAGCATGCAGTTTTCAAAGCTTTGTTAACATTTTATGTATGCATGTCATATTTTCATGATAAATTATTTCGTTTTCATAGTAAATAGCTAGATTTTCATCAATTTGACTGTGCATGTGTAAAACCTTTTGTTTTAAGGTTGAACAACATAGTTTTTAACTTATTTAAACAATAGTGCTTGTATAAAACATCAACTCTTTAGTCTAAAATGTTTTATTTTTAGAACAAAAAGCTTATTTTAATTGTGATGACTTCTATAAAACCTTTGTTTTTCAGTGAACAGTGCACAGGAACAGTAATGAGCGCGCGTGAACAGTGAACAATGCGTTCCCCCCCCCCCCCCCCCCAAGTGAAAATAAGAACCTCCTTCTTTCCATACTTTATTGTAGTCCTTGGTGTATATATATAGACGGTCACTCAAAAGACCAACTCATTAGAACAAGGTTTCACGGAAACAATGAAATAACATTTAAATATTACTTTTATTTGAGCTTAGGCGACAATCGGTATTAGGAGAGTTTTATATCTACTAAGTACATCTCCAACGGAGCTCCTTAAACCAACTTTTCTTAATAAAGAGTGCTTCTTATTCGTTTTTTACCATTGTTGATTTTTAAGGAGCACTCCTTATTAGGTAGCTACTCCTTACTTAGGGAGCACTCACTAATTTAATGTGCAACATTATAAAGGTTTATTTTTTATATTATTAATTAATAATGTGTAGAATTTAAGAATCATACCATTGTTGAGTTTGCTCCTTACCTAGATTCTATCAAAAGTGATGATTTGACAAATAAGAAGCACTTCTTATGTTCTTACTATTGGAGATGCCCTAAGGTCCTTGTTAAAGAGCGGGTTTGAAAAGGTTCAAAATGACAAATATTTAATAAACAATGGCCCTGTCAAGTTCAGCTTATATTTTGCACCTTGCAGTTAAGTTAAACTAACTTCATCTTTTTTCAGCAAACTGCAGCGTGCTTCAGCTAAGTGCAGCTTGCTTCAGCAAACTTCAGCTACCTGCAGCTGGCTTCAACTAATTTCATATGGCTTCAAAAACAATCAATATTAAGTTATTTTTTTAATCAAATGTCAATTATATATTTTTGTTTTGATTTATCAAATAAAGTTATTTTAATATGTTTAGTTTAGTACTCGAGAATAAATCAAATTAATTTATACTCGAAAGTAACAATTTGAGCAAATATTCCCAAAATGCATATTGGTTGCATCCAATACTAATAGCTATCATCTGATCGTTCAATTTCACTAGTATCACCACCTACCAAATTCCAAATATGTTCAGTTATACCTTCACGCACTCTGCCATAGCACTTTTTCAACTGTCCAAATGCACCTTCGATTTTCATTCTCTACGAAGAATATCGTTTGTTAAAATGCTCAGCCTGACCTCGAGGTGGAGCATGTCTAAATTATGGTACATGTTTTCTTGCTCTTGTACCGGATACATGATATCTTAGGATGATTCAGATGAATTTTATTAAAGGGAAAAGAGATAAGTT
The DNA here is from genome assembly GCA_948330725.1 of Sherardia arvensis. Lineage (NCBI taxonomy): Eukaryota > Viridiplantae > Streptophyta > Magnoliopsida > Gentianales > Rubiaceae > Sherardia > Sherardia arvensis. The sequence continues at coordinate 30,969,717 of OX415239.1, forward strand.
TTGAGATTTAAAATGTTTTTAAAAAATATGTAGTGCATTTAAAAAAAGAAAGGAGAAAAATAAAAAAAGTTAACAAACTTTTATTTATGTGCTAAAATTTATAAGATTCAAAATGAAATATTTTATTAACTTATTTCAGCCGATTTCAGCTAACTGCAGCATGCTTCAGCTAACTGCAGCATGCTTCAGCTAACTGCAGCATGCTTCAGCTAACTGCAGCTTGCTTCAGCTAAGTTCAACTACATGCAGCGTGCTTCAGCTACCTGCAGCGTGATTCAGCTAACTGCAGCTTGCTTTAGCTAACTTCCGCGAAATTCAGCGCATTTAAGCTGAAAATAAGTTGAACTTGACAGCGTCATGCTTCTTCATAGAAAAATGCATCAAGAAATCTAATGCAAATAGCTGTATAAATCTTAATGCAAATCAATTTGGGAAATTCCCTTTATAGTGTAACTTAATGTAAATGATATTGAGTTAAATTTGAGATTATATTATAATATTTAATTATAAAATATTAATTAATTTAATTTAATTCAACCTACCAATACTGACCAATAAATTATAAAAACTATATTTCATTCTTAACTGGTGAATATGGAATTATATTAAATGACGTTGTATTAATTAACGAAGAATGTCGTATCTAATATATATTTTTTGTAAATGTTTAGGAAATTATATATAGTATATTCACTTATAAAGGTTTAGAAGCTATGTATATATATATTTAAGGGTTAAGGAAATTCTATGATGATATATTAATAGACACTTGAAAATATCATATTTAAGGAATACATGCCAAAAGCCAATTAAATTGAATGGACCAAAATTATAAAATTAACCAAATCAATTGAAAACCAGAGAAAATCAAGGATTAAAAAAAATGAAAACATGTGTAAAATAATAAGATATACATGCAGAACCAAACAAAATCGCAAAAATATTATGACTACGAATAGAAAAATAACAAATTATGGCATGATTGATCGACCATATTACATGTAAATACACTTAGAACTACATTTATAAAATTAAGCACTAATTAACTCCTAATTAAATACACTACAAAACATTGTATTCGTATTTGGGTGTGAGGAAGAGTTAAGAATTTTTTTTGATTAAGAACGGTATAAGTTTCATAATTTGAAAGTGGGGTGCAACTTTTACATAATTTCTAAAAACACGATAATTATTTTTGAAGGAAAAAAAGGGCGGTAATTTATCAGCATATATTCATGTAATTTAATTCTTGAAATAAAGGCATTTATACACCTTTTTTGTAGTTATAAATTATAATGTAGTTCAGTTTTTATTTATTTCTATTTAATTCAATTAGTTTGAGTTCACTAACTTACTCTGATTCAATGAAGATTAATTTCAGCAACATGTAAATATTTTATATAAAATTCGATTCAGTTCAATTTCATTAAATTTTATTAAGTTGACATGAATTAAATTTTCCTCAAAAAAAAAAGTTGACATGAATTAAATTTATTTTGTATAATTTTATTTTAGTTTAGTTTCATTAAGTTTTTTCAAATTCAAACTAAAAAATTAAAATATTATTTAAGTGAATTGAATATCAAAATTTTGCAAATTTAATAAAACTGAATTGAATTATTAAAATAAGGATGAATCACTAAATCTTATTTAAATTAACCAACATTTTATTTAAATTAATTTCATGGAACTTAGCAAAACTAATATGAATTGAATTCTTTGCCGCCGCAGCGCCAATCCGTTGGCTCATACGTATTGTAGACATCAATTTCTTGCAGGTCCTCCGCGGCTTCTGGCAGCGACTTCAGGCGGCTGGCAGTGACTTCAGGCGGCTTCTTGCAGCGCTGATCGGCTCAGGCGGTTCTCACGTAGCTTCAGGCGGTCACCATCGCATCGCTGATCCAGGGTACTCGGATCCGCCCCGGATCCGTCTTCAGGGATTTAGGAAATGTCAACCGTTGGGTCGGCTAGGTCGGGTCGGCTCGGCTCGAGCAGATTTGGACAGATATCTATTGGAGCTGGCACACTTAGACTGAGAATGTGGTTTTATTTCTTTTTTCCTTTTTAAAATGTAATTTCAGTCTTTTTTAGGCTATATGTACTTTGATGTTGGTACTAAAATATGGGACTGAATGTGATGTGCTAATCATAGTTTTCTGACTGGTCCTTTTGCTCAGTTAAACTTTGATTAGCTTCCGATCTGGTATGTACAGTTAGGAGAAATCCAAGTCACAGTAGTTTGAATACTTACTGTTGGCGATACTGTTACTAGATTTGTAGACCGGTTAGGCCTCGGCTTATATCGTGTTAGGTTGCATTCGTTTTTGTCTAATATTTGGCCACTAGTCAATCAGACCAGGACTGGTTGGGATTGCTCTAGTATTAACATTAATTTACATATCTCTGTTTTTAGAGGGATAAGATTTGTAGTGGGTCTTTTTGCAAATTGTCCTGACTAATTTATGGAGTATCCTTGCCTATTTGTTTGTCGTGTCCCTCCTAACCCGTGTCTTTGGCGGGAGGGAAGACCCTTTGGGTTTCGGTCTATGCATGTTATGCGTAGACTCTGTAGACTTTGAGTATTTATACTGTGAGTTAAGGATATTATACATGTCAAGTAGTTTAGATACTTTCAGGTATTAGACCTGTGTTTTCTTACGATATATCCCTGTTTTTAGTAGTACATGTAGTCACACCGAGGCGGAGTGGTAGTACGGTTATGCTGGAATCACTCTGCACCTCACTCAAATTGCCACAGAAACTCCAACAGAGTTTTATGTGTATTATTGGGTTTACCCAAACCCGATCATGTATTTTTATTGCTTTTATGAAGGGTTGAGGAGCCGTGAAAAATCCTCCCGTCCACTTGGATGGTTTTGACTTAAAAAAAAGAATTGAATTCTTTTAATGTGAACTAAATTGAAACAAATATTCAAAGTATTAAATAAGGCTGAATTAATTTTTAATCATGTTTAGAGTCAACAAAACTAAGCTAAATTTATAATAAAGTTTAGACTATAAAATAGGGTATACATGTTTTTAGTTTAAGAATGAAATTACATGAATATAGTCTAATTAATTACCGTAATTTTTAAAATTACGTAAAAGTTACACCACACTTTTAAATTATGAAACTTGTACCGTCAATCAAAATTTTTTCAACCGTCTAAACTCAAAATGTAATGCATCTAATCAATGTCGGCCCACAGATTTTATACGCCTGAAGTAATAATAATAAGAACCCTATATTTTGAGTTGATTGTAAAAATGAGATCATTTTCTTAGTCCTTATTTGACTCATGACGTGTAATTATTATTTTTTTACTGTCTAAATATATTAAATATACACAGAATTTATAAAAGTAAGATATGTTTCGCCCGAAAAAAATGAAGACCTAAGGTGGTGTATTCAACGGTAAGCTACAAAGGTTGGCTTTTTGGACTTGCTTGCAATTCTTCTAAATAGTTAAGTTAGTTGCTTACCATTGTTTTTTGCCACGTCATTAGCCTTCTCAAGGAAGGGTTGCCTTCACAAGCAACTAGCTTGTGTGGATTCTACATCACTAATTCAATATTTGTTTTAAAAAAATAACCATCACAAGGATGGGGGGAATATATTTGGCTCCCCAAACCGAATAAATAAAACCAAAATTGGATTTTGGTTGTAATTTTCTCACTCCCACTACATGAAGTGGAGAGGCAAAAGAATAAAGACCTAACGGCTCTACACATAGCCATGAAGCTAGGAAACTTCCAAAAATGTGGAACCTATACAAGTAATAACTAGGAAAAAATTGACTTCTAGAACCAAAAATTCTCAGAACCTATTAGTGAATTGAAAATTCAAAACATAAGGCGGCACCAAGAAAATGTTCTTTGAGTCATGAAATATAGGAGTAGAGGCAGGTCAGTGAAGCCAAGCAGAGGTAGTAACTGGTAGCATAGTGGTGAAGCATGTAGCTGGTTATCTGATCTGAGTCTTGTAGGGATCTGCAAAGAGTCAAGATAACAAAGAGTGAGCGTAGCAGCTGTATCTAGGGGGGATGAATCCTAATAGAAGCTAATTCCATCTTGTCTAAGTTTAATAAGTCTCTTGCTTCAACAGGTAACTGAGATAGATTTCTGAAAATAGCACTAGTTTTTGTGTTACATGCATGTTTGGCAAGTGAGTCAGAGACTTGATTTGTTTCTCCAGGGGAGAATGATAAAACAGAATCATGCAAAGATTGATGTGCCTCATCAATGAGATTAAAAAATTTCCAGTGAGCCAGGTGAGGATCCAAAATCATTTTAACTGCCTCTGCACAATCTGAAACAATAAAAGCTTTTTGACTACTGTACTGTGAAGCAACTGAGAGGCCTAGACCAATAGACAAAATTTATGCATGCAATGGTGATTGTGATACTGTATAAATGCATTGAGCAAATACTAAATTACCAACTTCATTCCTAACCACTACACTCAGACCAGTATTGCCCAAAGGGGATTTCCACGAAGCATCAACATTATATTTAAATCCCCCCACAGGCTTTGACCATAAGAGCAAGTATTTGGTAGATATGTGCATATGTGGGACCATAAGAGCAAGTCCAACAGCTTCTCCATTCACATTCTCTGTAATAGGGAAGCAAAACTCATATTTCCCATATTTTTTCACCTCAAACCCAATTGTTTCTCCATTTTTCATTCCCTAAAATTTATGACTAACATTAATACTACATATTTATCCAATTTTCTTCTATTTTTAAAGTCATATATTTAATAAGTCAAATAATGAAGTTATAATAAAAGTTACAATAACATTTCATATTTGACATACTTACTCCATAATATAAAATTATAAAAATATATTTTATAAAAATTAACACATTACAAATTACAATAGTATTATTTTTGTAACATATTATGAATAATTTAGACTCATCTCTTTTTAATTATTTATTACAAATTATTTTTCAACCATTAAAAATAAAATGGTTGCCAAAAAAAAGATTTAGTTTAGACGTTATGACTTATAAACAAACGTCAAAATAAATATATTTATGAACTTAAAATTTAGTAAATTTATATTGAAAAATAGATTATAAATGATTATTAAATATCAATAGATATTTACATGTAAAAATAGTCATGTGAGATCTTATTACAATCATTTTTATGCATATATTTAGAATATGTATTTTTTATAAAATTTTATTGTAATTATTTTAAGATATTATCATTTAAAATTATTGAAGAAAAACAATTAATGAATTAAATAATCTAAAACTTTCCAAGAAGCATTAAATGTTGGTTTTCCAAAAACTTTTTCTCATTCTCCAAATTTGGAGAATGAAACCTTCTCTCTCTTTAATTTCTCCATTATAGAGAATGAGAGCATCTCCAATGGTTGGTTTTTTGGACTTGCTTGCAATTTTTCTAAAAAGTTAAACTAGTTGTTTACCATTGTTTTTTGCCACGTCATTAGCCTTCGCAAGGAAGGGTTGCCTTCACAAGCAACTAGCTTGTGTGGGTCCTACATAACTAATTCAATACAATTTGGTAGATATTGTGTACATGTGGGACCATACTAGCTAATGTTTAAGGTAACTTATCACTAATTTAAACACTAGCTTGACAAGCCACTTGCTTGAAAAAATGACATGGCAAGTGAAGGTACACCATCATCTTGCTTACCACTGAAGATGCTCTGAGATGGAGAATCTGTTGGAGTTCAAAAAAGGTCCAAATTCTCCATATTTGAGCAAATTTGCTATTATAGCAAAACTGTTGGACTTGCTCTAATAGCCAATTTTCAAGGTAGCTTACCACTAATTGAAACATTAGCTTGACAAGCCACTTTTTTGAGAAAATGACATGACAAATCAAGGTACATCATTATCTTGCTTACCACTGAAGATGCTCTTATCTCTTCGGTTGCTTCGGTAGTTTTTCAGCTTTATAAGTACAGTTTAAACTTTTAACTTTTACGTGGTCGAATTTACCTTTCTCAATGTAAAAAGTTTTCAAATTCAAAATCTTATAGAAAACTGAAAGTATAGATATGCGGTAACTGCATTATTGGAAAATAGAGTTGGAGCTGGAGTTGTACACCTTTGAAAACTGAAATTTCGAAATTCAAAAAGGAAAATATTCGCAATTTAAATAGGAAGAAAAAAATTTCCTTTTACAAAAATTAAATTTTGCGGCCTTTCCATATATACCAATTTAACAGAGATTAGAATTAGAGTTGTAATTGGAGTTGGACTTTTGGAGAGTGAGAATTTGAAATTAAAAAAAGAAATTAAAATTTACCATTTTAAAGAAATAAATACTGCGACCTTTCCAACTAATTGATTATATCAATTCCAAATATTGATTACATAGAGATGGCAAGTAATTTATTATAATAATATCACATTAATATATTATACACATTTCTTACCTTCATGAAAGGCCAAAATGTATTTTTTACTTTATGTTAGTTATGTTAAAATTATAATAAATAAATAGAATTACTTAAATTTTGATGTTCAAAAAAACGGCACCATTCTCAATCGTCTAATTTGAGGAAAATTACAAATCCAATTGTTTCAAAAAAACCTATTAAACTTTAGTTAGGGATAATATTAAAAATAAATAAAATGTGTTAGAAAATTTATGAATAAATATGTAAAGTTTAAAGTTACCAAAAATTAATTAAAAAAATCAATTAATACGAAATCGGGCGGTTTTATCTAGGAGATTTTTTCCGAATGTCCCTCGGTTTGAAATTCAAGTTTCACAGAGAAGGTTATCTATAAAAAAAACCCTAAATCTCTCAATTACAAAAACACACGATTAAAATTAGGCGAGAGTCGTACGAAAGAGCAGACCAAACGGCGCCACCGTCACCGTACAGGTAAATCCAAATTTACCAATTTATCTGATCAATTCTCCAGCTTCCGCCATTAGCTTTTCTTACAATCTATGTTGGGCTTTTGAACAATTCGTTTCTCCTTGCAGGTTTATGCTGCTGGGGATCCCATTGGTAGCCGAGGAATTCTGTCTGAACGCATAAAGAGGTAAACTTTTTTACCGATGATGATTCTTCGTTCCATGTTTTGATGATGCGTATTTAGTTTCTTGCTCAATGCTCGTTGATTGGAAAACTTTTATACTCGATGAAAATTTGCTCTTGTAAATTGTAAGGGACTGTACTACTTGCTAGCATAAAAATTGTGTCTTGCTATCTGTGGTGATGGAAAAATGGTGTCTGTGGTGATGGAAAAGTTGTGACTTTTTGCTTTGATGAATCTGTTTTGATGGAAAAATTGTGTCTTTACTTGAGGTGATCCTTCAAAACCCTAGCTTTGTTTGCAGTTGAGTTTGCATATGGTGCTAGTTTAGTCATGAGACGTGGTTTCATGTTTGTATCTTTTAGTACTTACGGGCTTTCGGCTTCTTCATTGTGTATTTTGTGCTTTCTGAAATCCAGTTATGCTTCTTAAGCTTTCCTGTATATCTGATCGCCAGTAGTTTTTTTGGGCTGCAGATTCGGAAGAGATGAGTGAGAGGTACGAGAAAGAGGTAGCAGAACAGCTTAAGAAGGTTGAGGCTAAACTTCTGGACCCTCCTTCTTCGGCTAAGGAACTCCTGTATTTGCTTAACGAGGTTGACGATCTTTTGTCAAGAGTGGCACAATCACCATCCAAATCCATTGAAGAAGCAATTAATCCAATTACAATTGCTGTTGGCTCAGATACGCTATTTAGGCAGACGGATGTTGATGTGAAAGTTGCAGTTGCTTCGTGCATTAGCGAGATTACCAGAATAACTGCACCTCAGGCTCCTTATGGTGATGACAAAATGAAGGAAGTCTTTGAACTCATTGTGTCTGCTTTTGATGGTTTATCTGACAAGACTAGCAGATCATTCCGCAAGAGGGTCAGGATACTTGAAACCGTGGCCAGAGTCAGATCTTGTGTTGTCATGCTGGATTTAGAATGTGATGACCTGATTGTGAAAATGTTCAACCTTTTCCTTGCGAATATAAAGCATTATCACTCAGACGTTGTCTTTTCAGCCATGGAGACTGTCATGGTGCTTGTTATTAAAGAAAGTGAAGAAATTTCATCGGATCTTCTGACCCCACTGTTAGAATATCTGAAAAAGGACAACCGGAAAGAAGCCACTGCTGTGAAACTGGTGGAGAAAGTGGTTTTAGAATGTGCTGATACTCTTAAGCCTTACCTTAGTGAAGCCGTAAAATCTTTGGAGGATTATGCTCAAATTGTTACCACTGTATGTGCAAGCCCCCCTGCAACTGTTGAGCATGAGAACGGAAATGCTTCGGCTGACCTACTGGTGCCAAAAGTTGATGATGACATCCCTGTGGACACTGATGAGGATGTTTCTGTACAGCCCAATGCAGTGGATGCTGTTGAAACTGTTTCTGAACCTCCCAATGCAGTGGATGCGGGTGAAACTGTTTCTGAACCTCCCAAATTAGCGATGGCTAATGGTGTTAATGAAAGCGGGAAGGAGTTCCCTGGAGCTGATACGAAGGGAGATTCTCCAGTCGGTGCTATTGAGAAGAGCCAGGAATCATCTGCTGACAAGTCGGCCTCTAAATCAGAGGATGATGAGTCTGAGACTCAAGGGCCACTTGAGGTTGAGTCGAACATACCAGAGGTTGATACGATCAGTGAAGGAGTTGATACGATCAGTGGAGGAAAGCCTAACTCTTCGATGAATGCATCAGAATCATCTGATACTTCTAATTTCACTGGTGAGAAAGAAGTTGATAATCAGTCAGATAAAGATTCACATGATTCTTTGAGAGAGGAAGATGCTGACATGGATGCTGGGAAGAACATTTCTTCTCCAGATGCAGCTGATGCTGATGCTGGAATCACTGCGTCCTCTTCACAGAATGACAGCCTGCATGATGATGACCGTCCAAAACAGACTGGTCGACCCAAGAACAAGAAATTCACTTCAAAGAAGAAAGGGCCAGTGAAAAAAGCTCCTCCTAAGAAGAAAGACGAAAGTTCGAGTGAGGAGGATACTTCCGTGAATGAAAGTGAAGAGGTGGATGAATCAGAGAAAAAGCCGATGAAGCAGCTTGGAAAGAAGAAGAAAATGGATGAAAGCAGTACTTCTATGGATGAATACGCAGGAGATAGCAAAAGGCGCAAAACTAAACCTACCTCAGAAAATAAGGCTACTAAAACTGCTGCTAAAACTTCTGCCAAAAATGATCAGAAAAAAATAGCACCAGGAAAATCTTCTTCTAAATCATCTAAAGCTGTGCGCTCATCTGAAGAAACTCCTAGGGAGATCCCCAAGAGAAAGCGAGACACTGAGTTGGATGGCAGCATAGTTGGTTCAAGGGTGAAGATTTGGTGGGCCCTTGACGAAAAGTACTATCCCGGTGTCATCCAGTCTTATTCCCATAAGACTAAGAAGCACACAATTTTGTATGATGATAAAGAGAAGGAAATACTGCTTCTTAAAAAAGAGCGATGGGAGTTTACTGATGATGATTCAAATTCATCAGAGGAGCGAGATGCTGAAACCTCAAGTCCTGAGTCTGCTTCTGGACTGCGAAAACGAGCGGTAGCTAAATTGAACCCTAAACCATCAGGGAAGTCTAATAAGAACGGGGCTGCCTCTTCTAGCAAGGCCAAAGGGGCTGCCTCCTCCAGCTTGTCCAAGGGAAAATCTAAGCAGACCAGCAGCAGCAAGCCCAAGGAAGACACTCTGAAAATTGGTGGCAAGTCCAAGCCAGACACTGGTGTCAAGTCCAAAGCCAAAGCTGGAGATGATGGCAATGCAGGGAAGACACGGAGCAAGGAAAAGGTTCCTGATGTGCCAAAACCATCAGGGGGAAAAGGAAAAGGTAAGGTGCAGGAAGTCAAAGGAAGCACTCAGAAGCGTCGCAGGACTGGCTAAACGTGGCGCCTCAGCTGCTAAGTTTTCTTTCACCCTCTCTGGCCTCATGTCAACACAAATAAATGTGCGTGCCTGCATCGGCATGCCTCTACACAGTCACTTTTATTAGGCTAGAGTTTTTTTTTTCTTTTTTCTTTAGTCGTTTGTTTTTCTTTTTAGATGCAATCGAAGTCATGGAATTATTTGTGAGGAGATTGAAGTCATGGTTTTTCTTTTAGATGCAATTGAAGTTATGGATTTGTTTTATGGATTATTGAGTTGGTTTTTCTTCTTTCATACAGTTTTGTTTGCCTGGTTTACTTCATTATCATCTATGATTTGGAGCTAATCTGCACTCTTTCTTGATGTTTACTTGACCTCATGTTTAGACATGAACTGAAGAGGGGAAACACGTGCAGATGCAATAGTGAATAGTCTGTAATATAGTACTATGTATCTGCATGGGTGTGAATAGTAAAAACAATGCTCCGATCAGCCAAGGCCCCAAGGATGGTCAAAAGTGTGGATACCATAATTATTGGGGCATGCTATACGCAGTCCGTATTTTGCTTGTTTTGCAGTCCAAAATAAAAATATGTCTTCGATATATATGATATGGTCAATAATTATGTAAATCAGACATATGCATCATATATACTACTTCTATTGCATACACTTACAAATCAGTTATATATTAGAATCATTGTATATATGATTATTTAACAAAAATACAGACTGCAAATAAGCAAAATACGGACTGCGTATAGAAGGCCTGTAATTATTTGGCTGTATAGATACGCTCCATATTTTACGTATATTTGTAATCAAAATTAAAAAAATACGTCTTTAATATTTATTACATTATATAATAATTCATATTTATTTAAATCAACCATATGCATCATTTACATTATTTTTATTAAATACAATTATAAATCACTTATATTATACAGACCATAAAATTACCAAAATCATTACATATATAATTAGTCTTGGAAGTTAGTGACGGGATTTATATGCAAAGAAGTTTGGGACGAGGGTTTTTCTGCAATTTATGCAAATTGCATTCAGCATGCTTGAATTTCACACTTGAATGCTTGTGTTTTAGACCAAACAGATTGTTTTTAGAACATGCTTGCATTTCAGGTTGTTTTTTAGAGAATGCTTGCATTTCACAGTTAACATGTTGCTTTTTAGAGTTCAAGTATTTTGAAGCAAAAAAAAAAAAAAAAAAGGTTTTATAGAGCATGCTTGAATTTCACCCTTGAATGCTTGTTTTTTAAGACCAAACAGGTTGTTTTTTAGAACATGCTTGCATTTCACACTTAACAGGTTGTTTTTTAGAGAATGTTTGTATTTCACAGTTAACAGGTTGCTTTTTAGAGTTCATGTATTTTGAAGCAAAAAAAAAAAAAGGTTTTATAGAGCATGCTTGAATTTCACCCTTGAATGCTTGTTTTTTAGACCAAACATGTTGTTTTTTAGAACATGCTTGTATTTCACGCTTAACGGGTTGTTTTTCAGAATAAAATGCTTGTTTTTTAGACTGTGTGGATATGTTTGCTAACGTATATTTTTAGACTAAAATGCTTGTTTTTTAGACTGAGTGAACAGTGCGCGTGAGTGAATAGTGCCTTTTTATCAAAATTTGTAAATAAGGACCTCTTTTCTTCCATATTCCAATATTCGTCACTATATAGTGACCGTCACTCAAGAGACCAACTCTTACATATATAATTATATAATAAAAATATGGACCGCAAATAACCAAAATACATATTAAGTGATTATTCGGATGAGAATATTGGGTATTGATTAAAAAATATGAAAAATTCGTTTGCGGCAAGTAGAATGAATGTTAATCTAACAGATTTATGTACGTATTACTATTATTAATTATATTAGTCTTGGAATAGACCGTCTATATTATAGCAATAATATAGACGGTCTATTTCTGCAATTAAAATTTGAAAAACGGCTCCTCTTTTGCAATTAACATTTACGCAGGTCCTTTTTAGCAATTAGGAAAATTGCTAAAAAGCCCTCCTCCGTAAATATATAAAACATATTTTCATTTTTTAATTTCCCAAATCCCTTTCTGAAACCCACCGTTCCCAATTCCAAACCCTCGTTCATCATTCATCACTCGCGTCCAATCTGCCCAATCGAACCGTCGCAATTCAACCGGCGCAATCCAATCTAGGTATCGATTTGGTCATTGTTTTTTTGTTATTTAATAGTGATTTAATCTACGTTTTTGCTATTGAGTTTTGATTGTGTTTGATCGGCGTTTTCGTGTATTGCAGCTGTCGTCGCTCTGTTGTTAATCGATTGGGTCCAATCTCTGAGTCAGGTGTGTTAATCCAACTGTGTTTGTGATGTTCATTATTCTGTTGTGTTTTGTGTTTTGTGATTTGTGATTGGTGATTCTGCTTTGTGTTTTGCAGATCTGAATAAAATGAAGTCGTCTAAATCAGTGGAAGCAGGCAAACCAGTGGGGGTGCAGAGAGTTGATGCTTTATGTCGCTGTGTTTTCCCGCTTTTTTGTTGTTTTTTTGTACTTCGTGACTGCTATGCAAATTTAAGTGTTTTACCATGAAAACTAGACTGTTTAATGGGATGTTTTTCCTGCTTATAAAATTTTATGTGTTTAGATTGTAAACTGGACTGTTTAATGTGTTTTTCTGTGTGTATGTGATTTTTGTTGAAATTTGCTTTTTTATTGTGAAAACTGTGGTGTTTGCTAATTTTTGTAAAATTTGCTTTTTTAATGTGAAAACTATTATTTTTGAAAACTTGGTTATTAAGGATGAATACTACTGTGTTTGTAGAAACTATATAATTTAGTCTGGAAACTTTGGTGTTTAGAAACTTGATTTTTTATTATGAAAACTATAAAAATTGTGGAAACTTACTTTTTTAGACTGAAAACTAGAGTGATTGTTGAAACTTGATTTTTAAATGTGATAACTGTTGTTTTGTAAAAACTAGATTATTAAGGCTGAAAACTACATTGATTGTAGAAACTGTATTGTTTAGCCTGACAACTGTTGACTGTAAAACTTGAGTGTTTAGTTTGAAAACTGTTTTGTTTGGAAACTTGCCTACACTTAATACAACATTATTTAACATAAACACCCTAGTTTTTATGTGCCTAAAATCTTAAGTTTATAATATGGAAACTTGCCTTTCTAGCCTGCATTCTTTTCCGTTTACAAATGTTAAAATTCAAAAATTATTATTACTGATTTGAAAAAAATTTCTTTGCAGTACGTGTAGTGTATAACACGCGCTCTACGCATGGGATAGATCCAATCAATGAGGAGGCGAGCGAGAGCCAGGAGTTTGCTGATTCTGTTTTGGCAACCATTGTCCCACAAATCAATGAAGAGCATGTCGACAATTCTGAAGATGATTTTGAAGAGAATGAGCAACTCCCTAGTAAAGGCAAAAAGGGAAAAGAAGTGGCTACTGCATCCACATGCTCTCATGGTATGATCTTGTTTTCCCTACAATTTTTATGTAGTTTTTATCTTATATAGTATATTTTTAACATGTACCAATGATTATTTTGTTTTTTAATACAGGCAAGAGAAAGTTGCATAAAAACAAAAAATGCAGGGACTGTCCATCTACTGAGAAGAAACCTCCCCGTGCAGCGGAGAAGAAAGTTGTTGCTGAACCTGTGGTGAAGAAGAAACATCAACCGAAGTAACGTGCAAAGAAGACGTTAGTTCCTGACTCGTCCCAGTCCAGCACTGTCGAGCCCCAGGTCACCACTGATGAGCTCTAGTCCAGCATTGTCGAGCCTCAGGTCAGCGAGCCCCAACCCCAGCCCCATGTCAGCGAGCCCCAGCCTCGGACAATGAGCCCCAGCCCCTATTCAATATTCCCTCGTTCAAAGAGGTCCCGCTCAAGGAGTCCCAGCCTCAGTCCCAGGTCGGCGAGCCCCAGCCCCTGTTCAACCTACCCCCGTTCGAGGAGTTCCAGCTTGAGCCCCAGGTCAGCGAGCCGCAGCCCCAGCCCCAAGTCAGCGAGCCCCAGCCTCGGGACAATGAGCCCCAACCCTTGTTCAATATTCCCTCGTTCAAAGAGATCCCGCTCAAGGAGTCCCAGCCTCAGCCCCAGGTCGGCGAGCCCTAGCCCCTGTTCAATCTACCCCCATTCGAGGAGTTCCAGCTTGAGCCCCAGGTCAGCGAGCCGCAACCCCAGCCCAAGGTCAGCGAGCCGCAGCCCTAGTCCACTGTCTACGATGTCCCTCCTTTAAAGACAGTTGGATGTGCTGCTGGTGCTCCTTTGAAGATAGTTGCATGTGCTGTTGAAAGTGGTGTTCCAACTAACAAACGGAGGAAGAGGAAAAATGTGGAGGCTGATGTAGGTGAAGCAGTGGAAAAGAGGGCCAGGAAAAAGTCGCAGCATGTTTGCATTGTGGAAAATGATGAAATCAAGTAAGTTTTAAAAATTTAATTTTAGTTTTTTATATACTAAAATTCGATAGTTGCATTTTAACTGATATTTAAATGTCTTTTTTGCAGACTGGATAAGGACGTGAAAATAGCATTCCATTTAAGCATTGTTGCCAAGTTTTTAGCAAAACTGACCGAGGCTCAGAAGGCTGCTGTTGAGTCAATTGGTTTTAAGGGCCTGTTGAAGGTGCAGATGAGCAAGTTCCCGCTGGAAATCATCCCGTTCTTGATTTCCAGTCTAGATGGCCATGGAAATTAAACCATAGGGTCAGTGACCTACAATATAGGGGTTGATGAGGTTTTTGATGTGTTGGGCTTGCCGATAGGTGGAGTCGATGTACCTGTTGGTTCATTGTCTGGGAACATCGGCGCTGATAAATCTGAGAAGATTAAGCGGGAGAGGCTTGCATGGAAGTGGAGGTTCAAAGTGAATGACAATGAGGACATCCCTCTAGATGCTTTGGTGAGAGAGATGGAAGCCCTTCCAGATGGTGGTGAAGAGTTTCTGCAGTTTTTTGTACTGTTTATGCTCGGAAACTTTGTCAATCCTCTGCAAACCAGGTATGTTGATATGAAGATGATTCTGAAAACTTGTGTTTTTAATGTGGTTTCTAATGCTTTAACTTTGAAAACTTGTGTGTTTAATGTGACTTTTTTCTGTCTGACCTGGTAACTTTCTGTGTGTTTAAAATTTAGGTATGTCGATATGAAGGTGATCCAGGCTGTGGCTGACGTGTCTGAGATAGCAACCATGGATTGGTGCAAGTATCTCTTGGAGCAACTATTGAAAGGGGTGACCAACTTCCACAAACGTAGCAAGAAACACACTGCTCTTGGGGGTTGTGTTTATGTAGTTCTAATCCAATATTTTCAACGGTCGCCATATTTAGGTATGATTCTGAAAACTTGTGTTTTTAATGTGGTTTCTAATGCTTTAACTTTGAAAACTGGTGTGTTTAATGTGACTTTTTTCTGTCTAACCTGGTATCTTTCTGTGTGTTTAAAATTTAGGTATGCCGGAACCTATTACAGTCCCTCTTGCTCAGCACTGGCCTCAAGATAAGGTGGATGCAAGGGTTACTTGGCTCAAAATGAATGGCTTTGACAAGGTCCTCGTTGAGACCAGGTTGTACCCACTAACTCATGCCGGGAGGGGTATCAATGCTGCTCATGGGGACAGACCAGCCAATAAGTTTAATGGCAGCTTCGACCTTCCAGGAACTGTGGAGTTTAAAACTGATCAAGAGATAGCGGACCTTGGTTTGAGTGTAAGTTTTACAAAACGTTTTGGCTTTTTTTATTCTGAATTCCTTCTAACTGTTTATTATTCTTCTACAGAATTCTGAACAAGCTTATGAGATTCTTAAAAGGGATATGGGACTTGTCACTGCGAAGTTTTTTGCAAGACTTAAGTCAGATAAAGCCGCTGCCAAGGCTCAAAGTCAGAATGTAGAAGAGCGTCAAAATCAACCACAAGAAGCTGAACCTGTGTTGTCGCAGCAGCCAGTAGGGAGTCAACCTGAAGATGTATGGGAAAGTGAGGAGTTCTGGCAGGCGCCCGAGCTACACAAGTGGTTTGACGAGGTAGTGAAATCTGCTATGCCGAAGGTCAAGGAAGCAATGCCAAGTTTTGATCTTCACATTGACGATTATGAATTTTGGGAAAATTCATGATCACCTTGGTTAGGATATCAAATTTTAGACTTGTATGGGATATTAAAATTTAGTTTTTCATGTTAAACAGTGCTCTTTGGTTGTTAATGACTCTTGTTTTAGTTTTATGAAAGTTTGTTCAGCTTTACATTTTCTATCTTAAGCATTCAGTTTCTAACTTAAACGCAACAATATTTAACAAAAACACCATAGTTTTCATAACAGCATAAGCTGGAAACAACTTTCCAAGTAAAGTTTCTAAGTTCCCATGTCCATCTTAAACACAACAGATTCCATCTTAAAAACAACAGTTTCTAAGCTAAACACCTTAGTTTAAATTATAAAATAAACATATTAGATTTTAGTCTAAAAAACCTAGTTTCATTACTAAACACACAAGTTTCCAACCAACTTAAACTACAAACACCATTTTGAATTCCCATTTCCATCACCACTATACACAAATAGTTTCCATGTCAATCATAAACACAATAATTTTCATCTTAAAAACAATAATTTCCATCTTAAACACAACAGTTTTCATGAATGTTGTTTCGAGATCTTAAATACAACAGTTTCCATCTTAAAAACAACAGTTTCTAAACCAATTACCTTAGTTTAAATTATAAAATAAACACATTAGATTTTAGTCTAAACACACAAGTTTCCATTTTCCATCTAAAACACAACAGCTTTCAACTATAACATAAAAATCACAGTTTTCACTATAAACACCACTCTTTTTAACACAAACACCCTTATTTTTAACACAACAATGCAGCAGTTTCAAACCCCAATAACATAACTCAATTCAAATCTCGACGGTACAATGTTTGTCTTTACCAGAAATCAAGAAAAAAAACAAAGATGGAACTTAAAATAATCGCTGCTTTGGAGTATATGATCCAAACTCATTTGTTGGCTTTGCTTTAGGACGCTCGATTGATGACTTGATTCTTTTACCTCTCACTTTGGTGTTTGCTTTGTCTGGATCTTCAATTGCAAACTCATCATCTTCTTCAATTGGAGCAGAAGTACCGGATGAGCTCCTTGGATCTGTGACTTCTTCTTCTTCTTCTTTTCCTAGGACTTTTTGAATTGAAATCGTTTGCCTCTTTACCGCATCTTCTAATAGTTTTCTAGCTTCCAGATTGTCTTCACTTTGGGCAACCAGATGGTAGAACTGCCCTGTGATCTGATGCCGCCATGGAATTGAGTCCTTCAATTTCTTACCAGCCTCAGCATTCTTGTCTTCTTCAAGAAACTTATCCCAGATTTTACAGTTTTCAAATTCTTGCTCGAATGAACAACCATATAAGCATCGCTGGAATGCTGACTTGAAAGGCCTGTCCTTTTCAGCTCGCCAAAATGGGAAATTGCATTCTGCATAAGGTGCCACAAACATAATCGATGTCTCGTCTCAGGGAAAACCTGTTTTTGTTACAGAAGATTTATGTCATTAATTAGCCCAGGACAATATTAAAAACATGTTAAACATGCAGTATCAAGACAGTACCTTTTCAATCGCATTTGTCATCGCAATATCTTGATTTGTAAACATTGTTATCGGTGCTTTGCCCCCCATACTTTTCTTGAATGTTTTAAGTACCCACTCAAACGTTTCACTTGTTTCATCAGATATAAAAGCACAGGCAAACATCACATTATCTCGGCTGTTATTCATTCCAAGTATCATAGCAAATATCAGATTGTACCTGTTTCAGAAAAAAAAAATCTGTAAATACAACAGTTTTTAAAGTAAACACACCAGTTTTAAATATAAACACACCAGTTTCTAAATAGTCAATACTATAGTCAGTTTCAAAGGTCATTTTTAAGATTTAAACCTATTTCAGAAAACAGTCTGTAAAGACTATAGTTTTCAATGTAAATACACTTGTTTATAATATAAACACACCAGTTTCTAAACAGTTAATACTACACAGTTTTTCACTAGTTGCAAACACAACAGTTTTCTAAATAAACACTCTAGTTTCTAACCTAAACACATCAGTTTTCAATTTACCTGTTTGTTTTGAAGGTAGTGTCGAGTATTACACAGTCGCCATAAATGTTGTAATCTTCATGCATCATAGAATCCCTCCAAAACATAGCTTTCGACCTGTTTTCATCTTCCTTTTCAAAGCTCTGTAGAAAAAACCTTCTTGCTTTTTATTCTTTTCCTCTAGAGTTGCTATTAATGTTTTTGCATCACCCTTTTCAATCTCTTTCATTCTGAGTCTTCCAACAAAATGGATTTGGTCCCTGAGTTCATGACCCACTGCCTCATCTCCTCCCGCTAATATGTGAGATAGTTGTATCCATCAGTTGGTTTCATTCTAGCATCTTCCATCCCCATTATGACCTGAAACAAACACAGCCTCACACAGTTTAAAAAAATAGCAATCTGTGCTATACATTTTACGTTGAAACGATCCTATTTTTACCTTGGCTATTGCTGGAGTGATTCGGCGCTCGCTTCTTGCAAACTGCATCCATTTGGGCCTAAGCAAAGCATGATTATCCGTCAGGATATGATGTTTGACATGGAAAATTCCATCAACCAGCTTTACACGAAGTGAAGCCTTGCACTCTGTCTTGGTTATCGTATACTCCTTGTGCTTTCTTTTTCTTTTCTTTGATGTTGAACTTTCAGGTTCATCTAATAGTAGGACTGGGGTAGGCGGTGTTTGGGTAGTTTCTTTTTTAGTCTTTCCTGCACAAGAGCAACTAAAATATTGTTCGCAGTGAACGCCTTCATGATTTCTCCTACTTGTTGATTTTCTATAGCAAAAACCAATTTTTTTAGCATGCAGCTTGTAAAGAGCTTCTAACTCTTCAAGGGTTCTAGCACTGAGTCCATCAAAACTCTGCCTAAGATCAACGTCCTCCAAATCAGGCAGATCAGCATTGTTACCTAGTTTTCATGCTAAACAGTTCAGATTTCATCCTAAACAGGGCACTTTTCACAAGCATGCATTTCAAAAAGTATTATTCATGGTGCTTACAATTTCAAATCAGTTTTCATGCTAAACACATCAGATCCCAACCTAAACAGTCCACTTTCCACAGACATGCATTTCAACAGATATACATGGTGCTTACACATTCAAATCCAGTTTTCATGCTAAACAGTTCAGATTCCAACCTAAACAGGGCACTTTTCACAAGCATACATGTCAAAAAGTTTTATTCATGGTGCTTACAATTTCAAATCCAGTTTTCATGCTAAATACATTAGATTCCATACTAAACAGTCCACTTTCCACAGACATGCATTTCAACAGATATCCATAGTGCTCACACATTAAAATCCAGTTTTTCATGCTAAACACATCAGATCCTAATCTAAACAGTCCACTTTCACAGATAAAACAAACTGAAAACTAAAACAAACATCCAGTATCAAACAGAACTCCAGTATTTACCTATTGCTAATGAAGATCGATCTTCCTTGTCATCTACGCATGAACCTAGATCGGTAACAGCAGAATCTACACCTTCTTCGCCACTTATTGAAAGTTGTGGTTTATAAATTAAAAAAAACATCAATTAGCAAGGATTCGATGCATCGAATTGTTGATTTATACATCAAAATTGATTGGAAATTCAATTGGGAACTCACCTTGCTTTGAATCTCCATGCCCGTAGCTTAAACCACAGTGAAATCCAGTGTTTTTGCTCCAAATATATTTCTCGCGTTTGTCGTTCTGATTTGCGTTTGAGTTCTGATCCGTTTCTGATCTGTGTTTGCGTTTGGGGGGTTTTTGATTTATGATGAAAATTGCTGCTTCTTTGGTTAATTGGCGCGTTTGTGGCCGAAAATGGTGCAAATGGGTGTGTTTTTTATGACCTGCGAAATTTTGCATATATTTACTATACTTGCAGCGTGGTCCCTAGTCTATATATTGCTATGATATAGACGGTCAATCAGGAGACCGATTCTTATTAATTTATGGGTTCAAACTTCAAACCACACCAAAAAAAATGAAATGGTGAAAATTTGTTCTTTAAAAAAACTCATTTTTGGGCAATGTTGGAAAACAAATAAAACTACAACCCGAGTAGTTAAGGATAAACATCGAATACACATTTTTATAGAGGGAGGGCAAGGAGATAACTTAGCGGGGGTCATTATATTGATAATAAATAAATAAATACTTTTAGTGAAAAACTTCTATTGTAATTTTCTATAAGATAAAAGATAAATACCAGAGAGTTAATGATAGAATATCACAATTATCTTGAGAATAATTGTGATTGATTTGTATATATTTATGTACCATATTTAGACTAGTCTAGGTACATTGTATTTGTACTCTTGTAATCCTATATATTTGACATAATACAGACACACCAACTACGGTGAATTACATTCTTTCATGGTATCAGCCTATTCGATCCAATAACTTGTAAATCCGTCAAAAATCCAATTTCGACAGATAAATCCCAATCAATTTCGGTGCCTCTTCGAACTTTTGATTGTGGTGCTTTCGTTTTGGTGTTTCTTCCACCTTTCCGCTGCTCAGTTGGTGTGTCGACGTTCCCGTTATCCACGATCTCTTCCGTGGTCGTTTTTTTAAATAAAAGAACCTGTCAATGTCAGCCCAGGCGCGTGTGCATCACGCGCCGCCCCCAGCTATGGCACGTGTGAATCACGCGCCGCCTCCAGCTCTGACGTCTTCAACCCAGGCGCGTGTGGATCACGCGCCCCATCAGCACCAGGCGCGTGTGGATCACGCGCCTACCCTTCATCAACTGGCTCCCACGGCGCGTGTGTACCACGCGCCCACGCCTCACCAGCCAGCTTCTTTGGCGCGTGTGGAACATGCGCCTTCTTAGCAGGTTCCACCTCCCTTGGCGCGTGACTATCACGCGCCGGCTGCCTCCCACACTTTTCCGGCGCGTGTGTTACACGCGCCGCCGCCTCCGCCGCCGCTGCTTCCTCTTTCTGCTCGCCGGAAAAGATGGAACCCGAGGTGTTAATTTTGTGATGAGTTTGGCCATACTGCTCGGACTTGCTCCAGTCCGCCTATGTCGGCGAATGTTGCTGATGCTTTCCAGTCTTCCGCTTCTTTGAAGGACAAACCTTCCAGTTGATATATGGATTTTGGTGCTACCAACCACATGACATCAACATCTTCTGGCCTTGATCGTGTTGCTCCATATACTGGTAACCGTTCTGTTTCTCTTGCTAATGGTCGTGATGTTTCCATTTCTCATGTTGGTCGTCATCAGTTTTCTCGTAATTTATTATTGTCGGATGTGTTGGTGGTTCCCGATGTTACGAAAAACTTGATCTCGATTAGCAAGCTCACAAAGGATTTAAAAGTTGTAGTTTCTTTTGATGAGTCTTCGCTTGTGATTCAAAAACGGTCAAACAAGGAAATTTTAGGCCAGGGTAGATGTCATCATGGTCTTTATGTGCTTGAACGGAGTGGTGCTGCCTTTGTTGCTTACGTTCGATCAAATAAAAATACAGCTTCTTTTGATATTTGGCATGCTAGACTGGGTCATACTTCTCATTCAGTCCTTTCTTTATTGAATAAACTGAATCTTGTTAAGGTCACTTCTTTGTCGCCCAAGTCTTCTATTTGCTCTGAAAAAGCTAAGGGAAAAAGACTTTCTTTCGTGGACAATCTGAAGCGAGCGCAGTCTATACTTGATTTAGTTCATTGCGATTTGTGGGGTCCTGCACCAATCTTATATGCCAGTGACTATTCTTATTATGCCATTTTTATCGATGACTATTCGCGATTTACTTGGTATTATCCACTGAAGCGAAAATCGGATTTTGTTGAGACATTCTTGCAGTTTCAGAACTTTGTAGAGAATCAGTTCTCTCGCAATATTAAGGTGTTTCAAAGCGATGGTGGCACTGAGTTTACAAATGCACGGTTGCGCTCTCACTTCGCAGCTAGGGGCATCTTTCATCAGATTTCCTGCCCGTATACTCCCGAACAGAATGGTAGAGCCGAACGGAAGCATCGTCATGTGACAGAAATGGGATTGTCTATGCTTCATCACTCTAAGATGCCAGCTTCTTATTGGGATACCGCATTTGCCACTGCTGCCTACACCATAAATAGGCTTCCTACGCCTGTTCTGAACAATGTCTCACCGTTTTATTTGGTTTATGGTCGTCATCCAGACTACTCTAACTTTCATCCATTTGGATGTTTGGTGTATCCCTATATTCGGCCGTTCTCTCAGCACAAGCTGGCTCCTCGCAGTACACCTTGCATCTTTCTTGGTTACAACTCTCAGTACAAGGGTTTTCGGTGCTTGGACCCGGTCACTAAGAGAGTGTATCTTACACGCCATGCTCGCTTCGATGAGACTTCATTTCCATCATTGGAACGTCAATCCTCCACGATCCCTGAATCTTTGTATGTCTCTACATTTCTTGATTCAGATTATGATGATGCTCTGGCTTTGACAGCACCTGATCAGCCTTCACCAGACCAGTCTATAGAGGCATCTCCACCATCACTTGTCTCTGGATCACCACGTATGCCTGATTCTGGAGCGTCAACTAACCCTTCTCCAGAACCAACTCCAGCCCATTCTTCATCGCCACCGCCACCGCCACCACCGCCGCCTCGCCATCGCATGACAACTCATTCTCAGACACGCTGTCTCACTGCTAAGGATTACTCTGATTACGTTGTCACTGGTTTTCTTGCGGCACTTTTGGCTGAAACTGAACCTCGGGGTTTTGGTTCTGCTCTTAAGGATCCTCGTTGGGTGGCTGCTATCGATGAAGAGATGCATGCACTGCGTCAGCAGCGTACTTGGAATCTTATCCCTCGTCCTTCCGGAGTTAATATTGTTGGTTCCAAATGGGTTTATCGGCTCAAGCATAGACCGGATGGCACTATTGATCGTTATAAGGCTCGTTTGGTTGCTCAGGGATACTCTCAAGTTCCTGGCTTTGACTTCACTCACACGTTTAGCCCCGTCGTCAAAGCTTCCACCGTTCGGATCATTCTGTCTCTTGTCACCACTTTTGGTTGGCCTCTTCATCAGCTTGATGTTAAGAATGCCTTTTTTAATGGTCATCTTGACTCCCCGGTTTACATGGAACAGCCGTCTGGATACACTGATCCTCGCCATCCAGATCATGTATGCTGTCTCCGGAAGGCCATCTATGGCCTTAAACAGGCTCCTCGTGCCTGGTTTCAGTTCTTATCTGACTCGTTTAGGTTTTCGGTGTTGTTCGTCTGACACTTCCCTGTTCATCTTTATGCGTGGCTCAAACGTGTTGTATCTTTTGGTCTATGTGGATGACATCATTCTCACTGGAAATGATCCTCTTCTTATTCGGAAGTTTGTCGCTCTCACTGATCATGAATTCGCTATTAAGGATCTTGGCTCTCTTCATTACTTTCTAGGATTAGAGGTCTCTCGCTCTTCTTCGGGGTTGTTTCTTTTCCAGGCTAAGTATGCCATGGAGATTCTTCAGCGCGCTGGCATGACTGACACAACGCCTGTCTCTACGCCTTTTGTTTCTGGTACACAACTCCTTACTTCCTCTAGTCCAGAGTTTTCAAATCCTAAGCTATATCGTTCGCTTGTTGGAGCATTGCAGTATTTGACCATTACTAGGCCTGATCTAGCCTATGCAGTCAATTCTGTTAGCCAGTTCCTTCAGTCACCTCGTGACGATCATTATCAGGCGGTCACTCGTATTCTTCGATATGTTCGCGGTACTCTTCATCATGGACTTTTCTTTCGACCGTCTTCCATCTCACTTTCAGTGTTAGGGTACTCAGATGCTGATTGGGCTCGCTGTGTTGAAACTCGACGTTCCACCTATGGTTATGCCATGTACCTTGGTGGTAATCTCGTCTCTTGGAGTGCTAAGAAACAGCCAACTGTTTCCCGATCCAGCTGCGAATCTGAGTATCGTGCTATGATCAACACTGCGGCCGAGCTTGTTTGGTTGTACAATCTGCTCAGGGAGCTTCGTGTTCCTTTGAAGTCTTCACCCTTCCTGTTTTGTGACAACAATAGTGCTATTTTCCTTGCTCAAAACCCCGTTGCTCACAAACGGGCTAAGCATATTGACATCGACTACCACTTTGTTCGTGAGTTGGTAGCTTCTGGCAGGCTTCGTGTTAGTCATGTCCCTACTTCCTTACAGATTGCTGACATATTCACCAAAGGTCTCCCTGGTCCTCTCTTCACACTATTTCGATCCAAGCTTTGCGTGGCTTCTCATCCGACGCTTCGCTTGAAGGGGTTGATAGAATATCACAATTATCTTGAGAATAATTGTGATTGATTTGTATATATTTATGTACCATATTTAGACTAGTCTAGATACATTGTATTTGTACTCTTGTAATCCTATATATTTGACATAATACAGACACACCAACTACGGTGAATTACATTCTTTCAGTTAAAAAAGAGTGAGTCAAATAAAAACCAATGCAAAAGTGAACGTAAGTCATGTATACTTTGACTCTGATTAGAAAGTAGTGGAGTAAAATAAGTTCTCGTTCTCTGCCGCTTACTTTTATGGAACTAAAGTAAAATATATTGAACTGAAGTGAAAATTATAATATTTAAGATGATAATAACACTATAGTTGAATTTAGTTAAATTACATTTAATTAAAACTAAAGTGAACCAAACTGGAAAATATTGAGATAAAAATAAGTCACAATAGTCCATTAATTACTTGTAGCAGCCATGTTTCCATAAGAAGAAGGATATTCTAGTCCTAAACGCCTTAAACCACCTGATTTGACGACAACCTTCCTTAAACGTCAACATGGTTCCCAGATTGACACGGTTCTTTGTCATGTGCCTTATCCAGCGATTACGAATCCCGATAACGATGCTATCGCTTGACTTTACTCTACTGATCAACTACTACCTATTCCCAATTTCAACAGCAGTACTCTCTCGCCCTTCTCCCCGTCCCGTTTCCACGCGAAAAAATGGACGCCGGGAAGAAGCACCCTCTGGTTTTCGCTTACTACGTCACCGGCCACGGCTTCGGCCACGCCACCCGTGTTGTTGAGGCGAGTTTCTCGATCAAATTTTGATATTTCAATTCAGTTCAATTATGCCGTGATCGTCAATGTACCTGCTTGTTGTTGCAGGTTGCTCGCCATCTGATTGATGCGGGACACGATGTTCATGTTGTCACTGGCGCTCCAGACTTTGTGTTTACTTCGGAAATTAAATCCCCTCACCTGTTCCTCCGCAAGGTTCGTGTCTCCGTTAAGTTTATAATATGTTTGCTTCTGATTAAACAACTGTTTTTTAGAGGACCAGGAATGTTACCATCAAAATTATCCAAGTAGTGACACAGGACAGAAAGTTTGTTAATTTATGCTGCTTGTTTAGTTTGTATGCTAGTTGGTTGAGAATGTGTGTGATGCCAGGTTCTGTTAGATTGCGGAGCAGTTCAGGCTGATGCGCTGACAGTGGATCGTCTGGCTTCGTTGGAGAAGGTGTGTATTTATGCGAGATATGCTATGATTTCCTCGAGTTATTTTTGTGTGTGTGTGTGTGAAGGTGCTGACAATGTTTCTTCTTTATTTAGTACTCAGAGACTGCTGTGGTTCCCCGAGATTCCATCCTAGCGACTGAAGTAGAGTGGCTTAAGTCAATTAGAGCAGACTTAGTGGTAATTGAAGAATTGTCTCTCACTTTTTTACGTGCTTTTCAATGTTTATGAGGTTCAAGCAAGGCGAGTGATGTTCTACTGATGCTTAAACAGGTGTCGGATGTTGTGCCAGTTGCTTGTCGAGCAGCAGCTGATGCCGGAGTTCCATCTGCTTGTGTGACAAACTTCAGGTTATTTTCCTCTGTTTATACATTTTTACCTCTGGTGAGATGCTTCTGAAAGCTTAACTTGTTTCTAGATTGAAGTACTATTTCCATTCATTTATTTTTGCAGTTGGGACTTCATCTATGCAGAGTATGTGATGGCTGCTGGAATTCATCATAGGTCCATTGTTTGGCAGGTTTTCCTCTCTTCTGTTCCCTTTTCTTTTGGTTGATGAGTATGATAATTTGTACCTCGGTGTATTATGAACGTAATTTTGAGAAAGTTAGTAGTCTATATTCTGTTACTTTGAGTAAGTGGCTAGAAGCTGTCTTTTATAATATGACCATATGAATGATCTTTCATTACCGAGGACTGAAATTTCTTATGGTGAAACATGCTACTTTTCACTGACCACAACACACCTCTTTAGAATCTTAAGAGCTCATTTCATTATCAGCCCATAAGAAAATATTTCTGTATGGAATCCTTTGAGGTTTTATTTCCTCTGATCAGTGTGTTATGGTGTAGACTGTTCACTTTTCAGCACACTTGGCCCATCTCTCAGGTGTTCAATCCCTGTCAGATAATTTTGTTTGACATCACACTGTAAATATTGCCATAATATATAATTTATTCTTTGCATTTTCAAGATAGTCACCAGTACACTGATACGCTCGAAGGTTCATGAACACTGATTTAATCAGTTGCAATCTTCCATATTGTGACACGCTCTGTCCTTGATCCCAATTTGCAGTCATTCATATATGACTTGCTGATAAGCTAGTGGCTACTATATATAGTAAGGAAAAAAAATCCTTTTTTGAAATAAACAGCCAATTTTTTGCATTAGATATTGGACTAAAAAAGTTCATTTGATTTCTTTCATAATTTATACATATAAAAAGGATGATGAGATAATTGCTTAAATTTGGTTTTAAGGCCTCATAGTTCAAAAGGTATTTGCAAGGCGGTCTTAATTACTGACATATAGGACTGATATGGTTTAGCCCGTATGATTTAATCATTAGAAGTATGCCAGAGGTAATTAACCATCTGCATAAGAATTAATGTCGAAGGTCTATCACAGCATATGGTTGAAGAAGAGGCATCCCAAAGTGTGAGCCCTGAATGCGAGCCCTGTGGAAAGACCATGCAATTCTGGCCTTACTGACGTTATATGTTTAGATACAATGCTCTTTCTGTGGCTAGAACAATTGACTTTTAGTTTTTACTGCTTCTCACAACATCTATAATTACAGGGAGAAAGAAAAATTTACAGATTAGAAAAAGATGAGGGGATCACTTTCAGTTGAACATTATAAGAGTATTTGAACCATTTCAAGCTAATGGAATAAATAAATCGTCTTAACAATTAGATCTCAATTCCATATTTATTTAAACTGTATCATAGGCCAGAAAGAGAGCACTTGAGGCTTATTCCACTATTCATTTTGTTCTCTAATAGTCTACCTTCAGCTTAAGACAGTTCTGGGAGATTTTTGTTGATTCCACTTCTTACTTTTAAGCACGTACATTTTTTCCCTATAGTTTCTCTGCAGACTTTCCCCATATATTATGTATTTCCCCCCACTTGTTACTCTTTGCCTCAAGTTTGTTCGTCTCAACATGGCTTTGTCCTGACTAGTAAGCTGTCATATGATGTAACTAGTGTCTAGTTGTTAAGGCTGTTAGTTTGGAGTTTGGACCTTAAGAGGAAACAAACAGAGTTGCAAAATAACTTATTCGAATGATCTCCACTGATATATTCTGATGTTCGATTGGTAGATATGTTGCTTGAAGTTCGAACTTGGAGCATCAAGTTGTATTGAGTTTGCCTCCACACTTGCATGACCTATCACACACACATAGAGTATTAGCATTTGAAAGCCTTTCGAATGTCCCAATATCCCTAATAGGTAGAAGAAATGTCCACATTTATCATGCCTTACCTGGACCCTACTTAAGAATGGGAGATATTATACTGGGCACTTCTGGTTGGGCTCATAGAAATTTGAAATAAACAATAACACTGAATCATTATTGTATATGCAAGTTTTCACTGTTTTTCCATTTTTAAATTATTTTACTGGTGCTAAGCGCATCTTAAACCTTACGTATTGTTTATGTTGCAAATTGATTTAGATTGCAGAAGATTATTCTCACTGCGAGTTTCTAATCCGCCTTCCAGGATACTGCCCAAGTACGTTAATTCAACATTGTTTGGAATTTATAACTTAGTGTGTAATTTTGTACGCGAGACTAGTAAATCTCACAATATTTTATTTCCTGGATACACTAGTGCCTGCATTTCGTGATGTGATTGATGTGCCTCTGGTTGTGAGAAGGGTACACAGATCTCGCAAGCAGGCATGTGGACATTCTATTTCAATTTTGATTTTTATTAAGGTCTCAGGTATTAAATAAACTGATTGCTTTAACATTCCAGGTTAGAGAAGAACTTGGAATTGGTATGGAGGTGAAGGTTGTCATCCTGAACTTTGGTGGACAGGTACAGCAGAAGCAGTTGTGTTAATAATCAGTCCCCTAAATTATCTAGTTGATTTTATTGTATTGTGATACTGATCTTTAAACTGGAATATCCTGAACTTTTTAATTGTAACAAATTATATCCAAACACATACAGATTTTTCTCATCATATGTCCGTGCACCAAGTATTGTTCTGCCAGTATTGCATGTCATCTGTTGGTTTATGGAGAATGAATGGGCAATGATTTTATTTAACTATTAAACGTCAAAATTATTATGTTTGAATGTTTGAATCTTTGTTTATAGAGCGATCCTTTATTTTATTTTTATCTTAATTATTTATTAATGTTAATAATAATTAGAAGTGCTAACACTCTGAATATTATAATGATGAATTATTGTAAAACCTCTCTTGGTTGCAGCCAGCTGGTTGGAAGTTGAAGGAAGAGTATTTACCCTCTGGATGGCTATGTCTGGTAATTGTTTCTGCTCATCCTGCATTTTGCCACGAAAGTAGATTCTGTAGGTTTTGTTAATGTCTGGTGTTCGCTCTTGTTGACAGGTTTGTGGTGCTTCTGATAGCCAGGAACTTCCCAAAAATTTCATTAAGCTTTCAAAAGATGTCTATACTCCGGATCTAATTGCTGCGTCTGATTGCATGCTTGGTTTGTTCACATATACCTTTAGTTCAAGCTTAATTTTACTTTGTGAATTGGTACCCTCTGTGAAAGAGTTTATACTCATAGCTGTCTGGCTTTCCTATTCTCAGGAAAAATTGGGTATGGAACAGTCAGTGAGGCTTTGGCTTTCAAGTTACCTTTTGTCTTTGTAAGAAGGGATTACTTCAACGAAGAGCCGTTTTTAAGAAATATGCTTGAGGTGTGCCTTAATATTGTTTTTCAATTTATACCTAAGTTACATAATTCAATGGCAGTACTGGCACTTAATTTGTGAAAATTGATGCAATTTTTCATAAAAGAATTACATGGCAATGGTTTATACCCGTAAGTTCTTAGAGTGTGTAAATAAACTCCGCTTTTAACGTTTAGTGATTTTTGTTGTCTCCTATCCCTCATGCAAGTCCAATCTTGTGGTACTCAGTATACAGAATTTTTTTCTCAGTATACAGAATTTTGTGGTACTCAGACTGCAGTACTTCCTAATCTGCAGTATAAGATTGTTATCTTCACTTCACCTTCTAGATCGTGTCACATCCATTATATATCTTTTTACTTGATATGAACCAGAAACAACAATTCTGATAAGAGTTTTGGGTTTTCAATGTTCTTTACGAAAAACTTATCCTATGCATAGGTGTACCATGGTTAGCCCTTGTTCTCCGGTTCTTCCTTCCTTAGCAAAATGAGCCACCCCCCTGGACCCTCTCTACTATCTGCCTAAAACGTAGTGATGAAAGATTTCCTGGGAGATTGAGGGTTGTCTCCTTGAGCAATGTTAGACCAATCAGATGTTCAAGACTCTTTTAGCTTATTGAATGAATTGCATCAAATGAATTCATTGATCATCTATTTCTTGCTTTTACCTTCAACTAACTCACGGTGTTTTCTTGTTACCAGCACTATCAAAGTGGGGTGGAGATGATAAGAAGGGATTTACTCACTGGCCATTGGAAGCCATATCTTGAACGCGCACTAACACTAAATCCGTGCTATGAAGGAGGTAGCAATGGTGGCGAGGTACTCAAGAAATAAATAGCTTTGGAACGTAGAAATAATATATATATATATATATATATAAATAAATCACATATGCATGCACATGCACTTGCACGTGGGCATATACATTCATACAGCACATTGTTATCAATCTTTATAATGTTTTATTTAATTTTTACTTCTTGCGCTTTTCAATGGCTCATTTCAGGTTGCAGCCTCTATTTTACAAGATACAGCTTATGGGGAGAACTATGTGTCAGACAAGGTAATCCTGTTTATTTGCTCAACAAATGTAGTGATTAAGGCACATGGTGAAGTTTTTCGTTGATTCTTCTCTGCTGGGTTGCCTGAAAAGTGATCATGTTTAGGTGGTTAAAAAAAGTGAATATAAAATTTTATAATATCCCAGGGGGTAGACATTCTGGATCTGCCACGGTGGCTAACTTTTAGAGTTCATCTTTAATTTGATGGGTACACAACATAAAAAAGGAACCATGGTGCTTAGTTTAATGCGTAGGGAAGTCAGCACTGCCTCGCTGTTCTGTGGTGTACTGAGCTTGATTATGTTTTATCATAGAATTGTTGCTCTTCCTTTAAATTGTGCCCGATTTGTTTGGCATAAAACTTAGGATTTAGGAACACTGTGGTCTTCTTCTGTTTTTATTTTTAATTGGGATTTTTTTTTTCAAAATTGCTACACATTAGGGGGACACTAGATCTTAGAAGCAAAAGAAAATAGATAAAGAGGCTCTGCACTCCCCTAGGTGTTAAGAGTATGTTTGGGGAAAAACATCCTGAAAATGGGTATATAGTGATTAAGGTGAAGTATCCATAAATGATACACGTAGCAGTTATTATTGAGAGTAAGATGCTATTCTTGATTGTGAAGCTAATCTGTTGACGTGATTTCCTTATCTTCTTCTTCTTTCTTATCCAGCTTAGTGGTTCCAGGAGATTACGTGATGCCATAATTCTGGGGTATCAATTACAAAGAGTTCCTGGTAGAGACCTATGCATTCCAGATTGGTATGCAAATGCTGAAAATGAACTTGGACTTAGGACCGGGTCTCCAACTGCTGAAATGTTTGATGACAGTTTCCTCATGCCCTCGTGCGTATCTTATATTTCATAATCTGTTCTAGGTTCATCCTATTCAAGCTGCTGAGGTCCAAATTAGTGTCAACAAATTTCTCTATGTACTATCAGGTTCCAGGAAGATTTCGATATCCTTGAAGGAGATTTTTTGGGATTGCCTGATACTGTTAGTTTCTTAAGAAGTTTAGCAGAGCTTGATGTTTCACATGAGTCAGTAAAAAATGCTGGAAAAAATCAGCTGAGGGAACGAAAAGCTGCTGCTGCTCTCTTTAATTGGGAGGTAATTTTATTTTTTTGTTAAATACACGATCAATAGTCCCTACACCCTATTTGTACTAATATTTGCCCTCCCACCAACTGAAACAATATTAATCTTTCATGCTTCCAATTATTTAAAACCTCCATGAAGAAATCACCCTGATTTTTCATGCGGGGGTCATATTTACAGATACTTGATCTTTCATCAATTGCAAAATGGACAAGCGAACTGATATTCCATGTTAGAATTTTTTCGTAGTGCTTGTTTCATTAATCTGTGCTCTCTGAGGATGTAAGGTATGATCCCATGGGGCAAAACCCTTGGATAGAATTTGTTTGTGTATCTATGTTCTGGAAAGTCATTGAATTCGATGAAATATAATCCTGGCCTCACACATTGAATACTAATAGTAAGAGTCATTTCCTTTTGCCTGTATTCAAAGATCATACTATCTGCTAATTTTCAGGAAGACATATTCGTTGCTAGAGCCCCAGGAAGGTTAGACGTCATGGGTGGAATTGCCGACTATTCGGGAAGCCTTGTTTTGCAGGTTTCTCACTCACCAGTTTTTTTTTCTCCTATGTACTCAAGCTGATTCCTGCAGATCTGGACTGTTTGCTGAAATCTTGCTAACACGGTTCACTAGATTTGAGTCTCTCTCATGTAATCCCTTGCTTGGTATACTTATTCTAAAGGAGTACCTTTGGGTATCTTATGGAATTATTTTTAATAAAAGCAATGTCTCACATGCTCTGCTGAATGTCAAATTCTGAACTTTGCTTAACATTGGTCTGTGGTAACATTTCCTTTTTAATGATGGGAAATAGTTGCCCGGTCAATTTTCTATCTTAATTCTTTGTAATTATCTGCAAGAGTTTTATAGCTTTTTGTTGTTGTTTAGATGCCAATTAGAGAAGCTTGCCATGTTGCTGTACAAAAGATTCAACCGGGTAAAGAGAGGCTCTGGAAGCATGCTCAGGCACGACAACTTGCAAAAGGAGAGAGATCTACTCCTGTACTACAGATTGTATGTTTTTGCAGTCATCTTCGAATTCGTAGAAAAGGAATTATATGATAGTGCTTGTCCCATGAGATTTTCTGCAAATCTTTTTGACAGTTAATATGGGTAAATAAATTGTGCTATATTTCTGGGGAAAGGATAGCACATGTTATCTGTAAAATACATCTAGAAAAATGTTGGACTTGTTTATTTTCAATAGAAATCTAAAATTGATGGGGACCTTGCTTGTTCGTATATAAATGCGTGTATAAAATTTGTATTGTGGGTTTTCAGATAGAGCGAAGGGATTTGACTTATTTTAGATACATGTTGTACCAAAATATGATGATGTGTATAGTCAAGCTTGCAGTAGTAGTGTTGTTGCTGTTGTACGGGCCTCGAGCCTTTTGCGCACAATCTTTATTCTTTTCCAAATTTTGCTCCATCAGGTATCTTACGGGTCAGAGTTAAGCAATCGGGGCCCCACATTTGACATGGACTTGTCGGATTTTATGGATGGAGATCATCCCATGTCATATGAAAAAGCTCGAAGCTATTTTGCTCAAGACCCATCTCAAAGGTATGTAGCTCTTTTACCATTTCAGTTCTCTGAATCACGGTTCTAACATAATTACTTTCTTAGATGGGCGGCATATGTTGCTGGGACAGTTCTAGTTTTGATGCAAGAATTAGGTATACGCTTTGGGAACAGTATTTGCATGCTGGTATGTTGCACTGCATTTATTCTACCTAGTCTATTTCTATGCTTCTGTTCGCATGCATCTATTCAGCTGGTTTCTCCCATCTACATGCTTGGGTATACGATGTTAAATCTCTTAGGCTAAAGTAATGCTACCCATTTTTACTTATAATTCTTTAATAGCCACCTGCTTCTGAATATGAAAGACAACCTGATGGAGTACTTGAACTTTGAGTTTAGTACGGACTGAAACCCTTTTGTTGCAATGGACATATCTTTGCCATATTTAGATGGCAGT
Source organism: Sherardia arvensis (assembly GCA_948330725.1). Classification (NCBI taxonomy): domain Eukaryota; kingdom Viridiplantae; phylum Streptophyta; class Magnoliopsida; order Gentianales; family Rubiaceae; genus Sherardia; species Sherardia arvensis. The sequence goes on from OX415239.1 coordinate 31,003,037, forward strand.
TCTTGTGTTGGTGAATTTTAATCAACAATTCTACCTTCGCATTTTACTGAGGCCTGCTAAGATGCAACCTAACCAGAGGTCCTCATCTTAGTTCTGCTTTTAACTGGAGAACTTGCTGGACATTATAATACTTCTATGTGCTAATTTCTAAAAGGAGGATTACAAGCTTAACCAGTATTACGTGCAGCAGAATGGGGCATAATATTTGTTCATCTATTAGATAGAACGATGCAAAATTTAACTAGTATAGTACACCTTAGGAATATATTTCCTTTAGACATGACAATTATGGATATTCTGGTCTGGTAGGTATCTTCTGCTGTCCCTGAAGGTAAAGGTGTATCTTCTTCAGCATCTGTTGAAGTTGCTAGCATGTCTGCAATAGCTGCTGCTCATGGTAATTCTATACTTGCTTGAAGATTTGATTTCCTGTGAATATTCAATTTTGGGTTGAGTTTATGAAATTAGCAGGTGATAATGTGCTATGAAGTATTTGGGATATCTTTTTATAATGTTCCATAGAGGATTAGATGCATTTGATGCTTGATCTGGTCCATCTTACCTTAGCTGGTTGGTGATTCTGATCCCGAAACTCATGATCTCTACCCCAACCAACCCAAGCACCCAACCAATAATTTAAATGGGCATCTAGTCAAGGCTGTACATGCCAAATAACAACACGAATTGATGATTAATGTTCTTACAATTCTCATTATTTATTCCATTAATAAGAAATGAGTAATTATTTAGAAGTGTCCATGGAAATTTGTTGTGATCTACCAGATTGGAGTCTTAAAGAATTCAGATATTTTTTGATGACCAATCAAATAAATTCAGACTGTTCTCCAGATAATCCAATATGACTTATGTATTGCAGGACTGAAAATTCATCCAAGGGAGCTTGCATTACTCTGCCAAAAGGTTGGATGTTGACAGGTTCAATATGGTATTCTTCCTAAAGCTTTGTACAACTTTCTGTCTGATTTCCACCTGTTTCTTTCCTACTAGGTTGAAAATCATATAGTTGGAGCTCCATGTGGTGTGATGGACCAGATGACTTCAGCATGTGGTGAAGCCAATAGACTTCTTGCTATGGTTTGCCAGGTACTTGACAAAATATGAATTTATCTACTCAAATAAACAGTTAGCGTGTTTTGAATAATTGTAAGAGTTTCAGATGCTCGTGGTTGAAATGAGAAATTTATTATTTTTAATTTGTTGTGACAGAAATAACTGTAATATAATTTTTGTTTTTGTATATTAAAATCCGGTTAGTGGGAGACTTGTATATCATATAACTTAACTATATCAAGGGAAATTTATTTGGAAAAATATTGTTGTCAAATCTAGCTAGGGAAACCCAATTTAATTATGAAAGGCTAAAGCCTATTTCCTTCAATTAAGGCCATTGATGTAAAATTTTGAAAGGCTTGAATTAGAAATCAGACATTTCAGTTTAAGTAGACAATGCAAAACACGTGTTGATTAGAGGATTTAGATAGGATCCGAAATAATGTATAGAAAAGACACAAAAGTTTCCTATCAAAGTGCAAAGAAACTGGAAAACAAAATCATTAATAGTCTAACGGAAAGAAAATCAAGCTGTTGACATGAATTTACACTCACACAAGTCATTGATGCAATTGCTCTTTCAGCCTGCTGAGGTATTAGGTCTTGTCGACATTCCTCCTCATGTAAGATTCTGGGGGATTGATTCAGGAATACGTCACAGGTGAGCAATTGCAGTTGCTTTTAGTTTGTCTCCTTCCGTGTATCTTCTGTAGCTGTGTATTCTCCTTGCTGTAAATTTGAGTATTGTTTTGTTTATATTATTTTGCTTCTCATTATTACTAATCATAGTATCATTTCCTTCGAAGGAATAAGCACCACCATTATTTTTCCCAAAACAAGGGGCCTTTATTATGAATATAATTAGCTTTTTCAGAATTGGTATTGTTCTTTCCACTAAGTACAGACTTGTATTCTGTGTTCTAGTCTATAAATGCACTTAGTTGCTACTCCATCCAGGGAATTTCAGTGGTAGGAACAAAGAAGACTGGAGTTGTCAGTTTTTTTAGGGGTTTATTATCATTCCAGGGGCTTAGTATGTTGCTTCTTTGCTCAGTTACTCTAGGTTAAAAGTGCCAAAGATAGTGATCCATGGACACTGGCTATGTCCGATTTCGTTTTCTTGTTTTGTTAGTAGAACATACTATTTTTCTTACAAGCTTCACTTAACTAAAATTTTTGATTTTCTTCTCTTCCGATAACATGTTGCACTATATGCTTAGTATATATCTTAAGTATATGATGTGTTGTCAGAAAAGGAAGATCTGAAAGACTGTCACATATGTTTTACAGTGTTGGTGGTGCGGATTATAGATCTGTCAGAGTTGGGGCTTTCATGGGCCGGAGGATCATAAAATCTGTTGCATCATCCTTATCACAGTCAAAGCCCACTAATGGAGTGACTCCTGATGATTCGGAAGAAGATGGTTTGGAGCTACTTGAATCGGAGGCTGTACTAGAATATCTATGCAACCTCACCCCACACAGGTAAGATCCTTTGTTCAAATTTAATAAACCCCTCTTAAATAATTTAAGCATTTTCCCTCCAAAGTCAAAGGCCAACTTCTCTAAAGGACCACGAAACTTGAAATATATTTTGGATGCCTCTACTGCATTAATATAACATAGCAAGTACTTTATTGGGACTAAAAAAAGGTAAGGTAGCAACACTTCTTCCTATATCTAAATGCAGTTGGGCTCTTGAACAAAATTGGGTGTTTGATTTGAGAATATGATGTTTGTCATTGCCACCAAGGATAAAAAGCTTATTATGATTTTGAACTGTGTCAATTATCCAAACAGTCAAATACAGTAGGTAGAATCTTACTCCCAGAACACATCATTTTAGCTCTTTTCTTTGTCAGTGGTTGTGCAAGTTTGGGATATGTTGGTCTGCTCTAAAGCTTCAGTATCAGATATGCTATCAGTATCTGCTGGCAAGAAATTCAAAATACAGGATTTAGTCTTTCTTAAAACATTGTTCTAAGAATCAAAACCAGAATTTCGGCAAAAAAAGTTGGTCTTCATTTCTTCTGTACCTTATAATCAACATTTTTAATGCAAGGAGGAGAAACTAATTGTTGGCAATCATTGCTTCTATGGAAATACAAAACTAATACTGGACCAAATTGATCAAAGTTAGAATTCTACAACATCCATTAATCTGTGTGATACTGGCGAGTGCATATATTATGGCTTTTGTTAATTTCTGTTTTGCAATGTCCAGGTATGAGGCTCTGTATTCAAAGGTTCTTCCTGACTCCTTGCTTGGTGAGACATTTCTGGACAAGTATTCTGACCATAATGATCCAGTAACTGTGATTGATGAAAAGCGTAATTATGGACTGAGAGCAGCTACAAGACATCCCATTTATGAGAACTTCCGAGTCAAGGTTAGTATAATGTTGTAACCTGAATCCACTTTTATCCATTATGTCCATCTAGTGTTAAATGTAGTTAAGCATCTGATTAGTGCTGCTAGTCAGGTCTCTTTGTGTTCTAATTTTATCCTCTTCTGTTTAAGTCTCTGTAGCTGATTAGATGCTGTAAGGGATTCTTCACTATTTGAATTCTAATTTTAAGGCTTAGTTTGTTGCATATCTGTCAAATTTCTTCTATTGGGACGCTCTGAATTTTACCGATTTACAAAATAATCAAGTAAAGCTTTTCTCCTTGCAGTATTCTGAGTTTTGTTTGGGTTTGGAAACAACTGAGATTTATTTTACCTTGCTTTTGGGTTTGTGAAAGCATTATAAATTGAACTTTTAATAGATTATAATTTCTGCAACTTAATAGCTGGCAATTGTACTCTACTCTGTTGATGATTGTCCATTTAAGAGGTCATTGAAAGTTGGGAAAAACAGATGGAAACGATTGGTTTTTCATATTCGATCAATGGCTGACAACTTGATTTTCAGGCTTTTAAAGCACTATTGACTTCTTCAACTTCTGATGATCAACTCTCAGCATTAGGAGAGCTCATGTATCAGGTATGCGCTTTTTATGCCTATACAACTTTACCTGCCAAATGAAAATAATATGTTATGTTAAATTTCTTCACTCTACGATGAATCATGTCAACATAAATCCTTGGTTGGTTTGATTATTGATAATCTCTAATCATTACATGGGTTCTGCTTCTAAAAAGATGTGATGATGTACATCAGGATGTACCCACATTTTTTGTATCAGTAGAAAGTGTAAGGATTATGTTTTTGTACATTTATTCGCCAAAACATTATACCTAATCACTGATTTTAATCGCTTGGAAATTATGATAACTGTTACTCTCGACACGAAAAAGATTACACCCTAAAAATGTGTCACCATGAAAGATAATTCTTCCCTCTGGGAGTGGTTTGAGATGCGTAGCAGCTAGTTTTAGGACATCATGTGTCTGTCTACATAGTCTATTCTGAGATATAGGGTCATGAAATGTGAAACGTCGTATTGCTCAAAGGTTAATTTGTATATTTTTTAAAGCCAATGGATTTATTTTCAATAATCGTTTGACACTCTTAACCCACTAATTAGTTGCTCATGCTATAAGTTTTTGCCACATGTTTGTTAGTTGTGATAGATAAATAAAACTATTGTAAGCTCTGTATTTTCTCAAAAGTTTACAAAAAGAGTTTTCTTTGTATTATCAACAAACAGCATTGCATTACAAAAGAAGGCATTCGTCATGATTTAGGTGGCAATTAGCCTCTGGACTCAGCTGAACTGATGAAATCAACACTAGTTTTGAAACCAGACAACTAGCAAGTAAAGAACCAATAGAACGCTGTACCCTGTTATTCATAATGCGTTTCATCTTATAAATATTAAGATTAATTGGAAGTGCTACTGAAACAAGAAACTTGATTTGATAAAATATTATCTGCGAATCCCTCTGATCACCTCTTATTTCATTTTTAGTGCCACTATAGTTACAGTGCCTGTGGACTTGGCTCGGATGGAACAGATAGGCTTGTTCAGTTAGTACAGCAGAGACAACACAGCAAGAGGGCAAAGTCTGCTGAAGGGACTCTCTATGGTGCAAAAATCACTGGAGGTGGATCTGGTGGAACAATATGTGTTGTTGGGAGGAATTGCATTCGAAGCAGTGAGCAGATTTTTGAGGTAAATTTTTTAAAACATTCTGGTTACAAGAACTAAATACAGCTCCCTTGTAGTTAATATTTTTGGTTTGAAGTCTCTTACTAATGCTTTGTGAAAATGTTCACTCTAACCATATCCCTCCTTAAAGTTTTTTATTTGTTCATTGAAATTATGGGTCTTAACTCTTGAGTCAACTCATAGAGCAGCTTTTCTTTTCCCTTTTCATTCTCGCCTTTAGATGATTTTACTTTATTTTGTGAAAGCGTGGTGTGTTGGGTATTTTTTTATGTTTATGCAAACCTTTTCTTATGGTAAAAAAAAAAGAATTGAGTGGTGGGTAAGGCAGGATGTAAAGAACTTGATAAATGTTGCCTATGTTGTGTTTTACCAAACTGTAATTTATTTGCAGATTCAGCAGAGATACAAAAGTGCTACAGGATACCTACCAATTATTTTTGAGGGTTCTTCTCCAGGGGCTGGCAAATTTGGCCATCTAAGGATTCGTCGCCGAAATGCATCCAGCAGAAGTTGATTCATCTTGAAGATATTCTCTGTTATAAATTTATTTACGAAACATTTTCCCAGATTAGGCAAGAAATAAGCTTTTGCAAGGCTAAACTTAACTCAACTATACAACTCAGATGATATCTAATATTTATTGATGCTTTTAATGATTTATCATAAGATGAGAATGATTAAATCAGTACACAATTCATTAAAAAAAAAGTTAGATATTATCCTGCTACAAAAATTCTTATCCATTTGTTGTGCCAGATTGCTACAATATACACTTGGGATGAACTACTGTGGGATAAATGTTTATATCCTACTATCTTTATCTGCATAGTACTATAGGATGGACTACTTGACTATACATAACTACTTAACTCTTCTATTGAGCTTTCAAATTCTCAATAGCCTTCTCAGCTTTGGCTTTGACATCCACGAGATGTCCTTTGGGACTCGGCAAAGCATTTACACATTCTTGCAGCTCTGACTGGGTCTTATCATACACATCTTCTGCAATGTTGGTCATGGCTGCTGACAAACTTTTATGGCAGGCGTCGGTGCCATTAGGGTCAAGTTTTTCTAGCTCAGGTCTGTTGTCATTTATTATGAGGAAAGCTGCATCTACTTCCTTTGTGGCTTCTTTTTGAGCCTCAGTATCCTTGGCACCAGAACTATCCGATCCTTCTGAAGGAGCTGGTGCAGCCGAATCATTTGAACCATCTGGTGAAGGAGCTGGTGCATTAGAATCATCCGATCCTTCAGAAGGGGCTGGTGCATCAGACCCATCGGCAGGTGCTGCTGAATCTTCTGATCCTTCAGAAGGTGATGGTGCAGCAGAATCATCTGATCCCTCAGAAGGTGACGGTGCAGCTGAATCATCTGATGCATCAGCCGGTGCAGTTGAATCGTCTGATCCTTCAGAAGGTGATGGTGCAGGAGAATCATCTCCAGATGTTGCTGGTGCAGGAGAATCATCTCCAGAAGGTGCTGGTGCTGGAGAATCATCACAAGAAGGTCCTTGTGCAGCAGAATCATCTGATCCTTCAGAAGGTGACGGTGCAGCTGAATTATCTGATCCATCAGCCTGTGCAGTTGAATCATCTGAATCTACAGAAGGTGATGGTGCAGGAGAATCATCTTCAGATGTTACTGGTGCAGGAGAATCATCTTCAGAAGGTGCTCGTGCTGGAGAATCATCAGAAGATGGTGTTGGTGCAGCAGAGTCTTCAGATCCATCAGAAAGTGCTGAAGAATCATCTGATCCATCGGCAGAAGGTTCTGGTGCAGGAGAGTTATCTGATCCATCAGAAGGAGATGGTGCACTAGAATCTGATCCATCAGAAGAAGATGTCGGTGCATCAGAAGCTAGTTCATCATCATCTGAAGGTGGCGGTGCAGTAGCAGCATCACTAGACGGGGCTGCGGCAGGCTGATTAACTTTTGCATTAATTCTCTTAAGAGCCTGGCACAAGTTGGCAGCCTCCATGGATTTTTTATACACCTCAGGCAGGAGCTGACCCTTCAAAGTACTGTTGGCACAGTTGAGAAGCGAGTCAATCGCTTTCTTATACTCTTTCGAATGGATTTCATCTATGCTTGATGCAATATAGCTGGTGCACTTCTCTACAGCTTCTTTTTCAGGCTTCCCTAGTTTGTCGGTGTTATCTGAATTTTGCAGCCACATGTAAGCTTCATCAGCTACCATCTCAGGGTCCTTTTGAGCCTTAGATTGTTGTGGAGGAACCGCAACTGTAGAGGCTTCAATAGCCTTGCAAGCGCTAAGAGCCTCCGTTGTTCTATCCTTGAGCACAGGTAGCTGATTTCCCTGCAAAGAATTTGCACACGCGCTGAGATTATTAATCGCCGACTTATAGTCTCCTTCATTGATAACCCTTATGCTTGTTGCGATACTTTCAGCGCATTTGTCTGCTAGCCCTTGCTCAGACTCGACTACATTGTCTTTCTGGCCTGCTAGCCATAGGTAGGCCTCGGCGGCTTTGATGGCAGCGTGGTTTTGAGCTTTGGTGGCGGTGTTGGCTGGTGCATTATTATTGGAGGGAGCATTAACGGCTTGGATGGCTTTAACTGCTGCCTCAACTTTGGCCTTCACGTCGCCCATGACTCCCGACGTGGTTTTGATGGCATTTGCGCATCCTTGTTGGGACTTTATGGCTGCATCGAAATCTTTAACCTCGACCAGCTTCTCGAGGCTTTCCTTTAACTTGTTTACGCATAAGATGGAGTTTTCTAGCTCTAGTTTTCCCACTTTTACTTTGTTTTGGAGAAGGTAATCGTAAGCGTCGTTTGCTTTCGTGATAGCCATTGTGTGCGCCTTTTCCTTTGCATTGTCGTCGGCCCCCCTCGCACAGGCCGATGCCGTCAGCAACAAAACCAGGTATGGAAGAATGGAGCTCATCACCTGTTTTTTAAATTTTTTTTGGGAGGAAACATATGTTCTGCATGAAAAGAGACCTTTTATACTCGAATGGAAGGAAATGGTGGAAATGCGAACCGGTCATTATGGAATTCTAGTGGTACAAGAATGAAAAGTGGTGCTTGTTTTTCTCTATGCACCTACATTGCCTATCTCTATTAATTTAATTGAGAAGGTGGACAATTTTTCCCCTGAACCCTAAGCTCACTTATAAAAGAGGTTGAAAATGTTGGGACTGCCGAGCCCACCACAACTCAAACTAGTATGATATTGTGCGCTTTGAGCCGCATGCAAAACCCGCACGGTTTTAAACAATGGGTCAATTCCCAAAAGGCATCATACTAGTGTGGTGGGACTATTCCTTATAAAGAGAGGAATGACACTCTCCGTTTCCGATGTGGGAATTGGGTTGACCACACCCAATAATCTCCCCCTCAAACCAAGGACCACATTAACAGTGTCCTTCACCTTGGACCGTCTTGCACCGCCGCCAAACAGTTGCGGGACACTTTGCCTGACAAACCCTTGGTCAGACAGACTTTCGATACAAGGGACAAATTTGCCTCTCCAGGGGAATAAATGAGGGTCTTCTCCACATCAGGCAACAAGGGCAGTCCCGTCCCGAGCGTAACCAAGCTCTGATACCACTTGTTGGGACTGCCGAGCCCACCACAGCTCAAACTAGTATGATATTGTCCGCTTTGAGCCGCATGCAAAGCCCGCACGGTTTTAAACAATGGGTCAATTCCCAAAAGGCCTCATACTAGTGTGGTGAGATTATTCCTTATAAAGAGAGGAATGACACTCTCCGTTTCCGATGTGGGAATTGGGTTGACCACACCCAACAGAAAATGGGCAAACTGACCAAAATAATAATAATAATAAAATGCTCGCGTGTGGTTGAGTAATTATTTATGTGCTCGTGTACTTCTGAGTTTTGAGAAAGTGTCCTTGTACCTCTTGATTGAATTTGACTTCTTGCTTCAATCCACTAAAATAGTCAAATATACTCGAATTATTGATATTTTTATGTCATTTGAATACAATAAATTTTCAACCGGATTACTTTTGAACGTTTTAGAGATATGAATTAGAAAGTCAAATTTCAGTCATTTTTTCAAAATTCAGGGTGCATAATTACACAATCAAGTAGTTAGGGGATACACGAATATTTTACCCAAAAAAAATAAAACATAAATTAATGTGTTTTCTATTTCTTTCTAGTTTATCAATAAATTAAAATTGTCTACCAAAAACTTTAAAAGTCAAACCATTAAAAAAATAAACAAGAAACGTGTTTCCCACCACTAGCTTTCCATATACACCCTCCCACGATATTCATGAAGAACTTCATATCTTTACAACAAAAGCCTTTTTACAACATTCTCTCACACCTCAAAACAATGCCTACTCGAAAACCTCAGTCCCCACCGCCGCCGGCCGCCGCCGCCACCCAACGCCACAAAAAGGGTTCCCTCAAGTTTTTCCGGCGAGTCCGTACAGCTCTCCGATCACTCCCGATCATGACCACGCCGTGCAAGATGCCTGTCCCAATACACAGCGACGCCGGAAACGGGAAACAAACCACCGGAACCCTGTTCGGGTACCGGAAATCGAGGATCAACTTAGCCATACAAGAAAACCCGAGGAGTTCTCCGGCCATCATCCTCGAGCTCTCCATCAACACCGGCAAGCTCCTCCATGACATGGGGATGGGAATGGTCAGAATTGCACTCGAATGCGAAAAGCGCCACCAGAAATCGGAGAAGATGAAGCTCTCCGACGAGCCTATTTGGACGCTCTACTGCAATGCTCGGAAAGCTGGGTACTGATAGATTAATCTAGTTGTTTATAAAATATATTAGACAGTTGTTAATTTTCAAATTATTCTTGTGTGATGCATGTTCATCATCTAACCCGTGGCCTGAAATTCTAACAGGTACGCCGTGAAGAGGGAGCCCACCGACGAAGACCTGCACGTCATGCACTTGCTCCAAGCGGTTTCCATGGGCGCCGGAGTGCTTCCGGCAGCGGTTCCCGGCGATGTTCCGGCGACGGACAACGGAGAGCTGACGTACTTGAGAGCTTGCTTCGAGCGGACGGTGGGGTCCAGAGACTCCGAGACGTACTACATGATGAATCCGGATAATAGCGGGCCTGAGCTTAGTATTTTCTTCGTAAGAGTTTAGGTTTTTTCTTCGTATTTTCGGTTGCTTCAGAATTAATTATTCAAATCTGTATAACTGCAATCGTGTAATTAGTGAAAGGTTTCTTGCTCATATGAAACCTATAACATCTTAAAAGTATACGTAATTTGATTGTTTTTATCGGGTTTTAATTAGGAAGAAAAAATTAATCCTCCTGCATTTCCTGACAATAAAGTTAGGTGTTTGATATATGCAGGTCCTGTTTGTTTTTAGTAGGTCCAAAAAAATTGGGAAAATACCATAATTACCCTTCATTCGTTTATTAATTTTTACAAATATATTTCTAAAACCATAATCTTGAATGTATAAATCCGTCTATGTAATGATTGAACACGTGTCCAAATTATAAATTACTTTTCGTAAATTATAGTAAAAAATTAAGAGGGACATTATTGTCATTTCCGATTTAATTTGGACCTGCGGAAGTAAAGTGAACCTGCATTTAGAACCACCCTAAAGTTAAGGGTTAAAAGCAAGGGTACCTCTAAGTTTGTAAGAAAGTGCCAATGTACCCCGAGTAATTTAAAAGTGTTGATGTACCCCTATAATTACATTGAACAAAGAAATGTACCCCTGAAACCAATTTTTCAGTAGTATTTTGAATTAACTTGGGTCATTTTTTTTTCCCTGACCCAAATGCCTCGGGCACCAAACAAATGGGAATTCATAGGTGCAGTCCAACATTATTTTTACAGTCTGTATTTATATTTAAAGTACCTGATATATCCTTATTTATGGATACCACACATTTACTTATTAATAAATATTGAGAATATTAATGTTATTTTATGAATAAATACAGACTGCATAAGTAAATAATCGACTGCATACAATAATGCCCCAAAAAATTAATGAAAGCAATATCATTGAATTACAGAATAAATGCACAATATTATTGAAAAAGTTAACCTTTATATCCAAAAACTCAACAAATTAAAAACATCAGTGAACTTATCATAATCTCGCCAATTTCATTCTCTCCTTTGATAATTTGAGCTAGTCACGCTACTTATTACTGGGCGTGGCGGTTTCGGTCCCCCGACTCACACTAATTACGGGGCACGGTGATTTTTGTCCCCTCGGTTTCAAACGCGTTCATCCGACGAAGTAATGGTGACTGGTTGTATGGATTTGGATTGACTTGCTTAACTTGATGTGAAGCTAATTAAAAGGGAAGTGGGAATTAGATGAATAATTAGGTAGGGAATTATTCATTGATTTGGTTGGGGCATTTTCGCCCTAAAATTTTTCTTTTTTACCATTAAATAATAGTGAGGGTATTCTTGACATTTCACATTTGGCAAAAGAAAATTCTGCCCAAATTACATATTTGAGGTATAGTGGCACTTTTAAAAAACATAGGGGTACATTAACACTTATTTAAACACTTGGGGGTACAACAACACTTTTCTCTAAAGTTAAATATAACGTACGTACAATGCAACATATTTCGGTATGATCATTTCAAAAACTGATACCCATTCGAATTTGTTGGTTTATATTATCCTAATTCTTCTAACTACAATATTTATTTATACTTACTAGTAAGGACGAAACGCGCGATGCGTGGTGTATTTCGGTTGGGTCCCTTTAACATAATTTGTACTTTAAGATTAACTGACAGATAAATATTGTTAGACAGATAAATATATTTTGTACATATATATGGCAGTGATGGTACTTATATTATTACGAAGATAATTTATATACATTTTTAATAACATAAATATTTCAAAAAAATGGACTATAAATAGATGACTGTTTTCCATTTGTGTGTTGGAGGGATAGCTAAAACTTTTAAAGGTATAATAATGCTAATTCATACATTCAATTTTCATTATCTCAAATTTTTATTTTAAATTTATTATTATTTTATTTATTTTTAATTAATTATTGTTATTTTATTTTTATACAGGTCATATTTATGTTCTCGATTTGAGAGGCGTCTCGTCTCAGATGAGTCTTACATTACAAAAAATCTCCACCTTATTAGGCTTCTCTGCTCGCAATGATATGGTTGGATCGAAAATTCTAATTTGGAGATAAATGTTTCAGAACCTTAAATGTATTCTTTCAACTTTCGTGCAAGTTACACTATGGTACAAGTCATAGTATTTTAAGGCCCATTTCATCACCATGTAATTCAGTTAAAGTCAAAATAGTTTACGTGTTGTTATTAATTCGTGATAAAAGTTGATGATTAAACGCCGTGCCTCGCACGACGCAATTACCAACCTAATTTGAGAAAAAGGATTACTATAATTTGACAATTACAATACGTCTAATTGATATTTACTTTAACTAAGATTGTTAATGTAAATTTCTTCAAAAAATCATTATAAAAAACAACGACAACTATAGTTGCAATGAATGAACTGAGATTATAGGGTCTACATGTATTAATAATGTAAAATTGTATCAAAATTTAGCATATACATTGATGGAAAAAGTGAAAGAATGATTGTTTTTGATAGTTGAAATTTCAACTAAATGCTAGTATTAATAAAATAGTAAAAGACCATGCTTAAGTAGTAAAAGACCAAAAATGTTTGGGCAATTTTTCAAAGGTAAAAAAAATTAATAAGAAAATTTGTTAATTTTTCCATATTCAAAACAAAAGAACACGATTCTTAATCATTCACCTTCGTCATCACTTCCAAGGAACTACTCCGTCAGTCCTCAATTACTTCTCTATAAAAATCATTGACCAAATTCAACTCGCCTTTTTATTATTGTTTTCAGAAAAAGAAAAAAATTGGCCCTATGACCACACCCAGCTTGGAATAAATTTCGCTCATGAAGAGAAACTCAATTACTGCTTCTAATTAACCACTTTGTCTGCACTAAATTTAGACAGCCCCTAATAGGCAGATTCCCCAAAAAAACGAATGTACCTACCCCTTAATTGAACTTTTCACAAACACTTCACATATTTTCCATTTAATTAAACAGAAAACACCAAAAAAATGATGATGCATAAAACATAAATGCTCAAATACCAATAGTATAAAATTCACCAAATTTGTTAGTAGTAGATACCCAGTAGGTAGCTTGCAAATATGTAAATTGCACATATTTTTATAGGTAGAAGAAGAAATGTGGCTTATCTGTGGTGAAACCCGATCCAGACCCGACTCTCGGTAAGATAGCAAGACCTAGATCCATAATGAGTTCAGCTAATGTGGAGGCACCGGAGGATGGACCACCCATATGGGGACTAAGTGATGAGTCAAATGAAGGATTGAGCACCCGGAGTGTGGAGGAAGCAGTATAAATAGCACCCCATGGAACTATCCAAGTAAGTGATTTATATTCATTCTACGAGTGAATACTCTTTTCTCTTCCAAAACTTACCTATCATCATTATATTCTCGAATACCCCTGGGGTTTTGTCTTCCAGGGTTAGGTAAGTCGGAGTAAGAGAAGGGACCTCTTCGGGCCACCAGGCAGGCAACATCAATATGCAATTAGAATCCGCGGGGTGTTAGCCTGCAAAATATTTTACCATCTACTGGGTGTTGCCAAATTATGTTTTCTAACATTAGTAGTTAATGAATAAGATCCCACGAGAGATTCGAACCCACAATTGTGTGCATTTGCACATCGCTCTACCATTTGAGTTAGGCTTCACAAATCATCAACCCCTCTAGGGACTAACAGATTAAAGTTAATATTCGCATAATAATCCATTAGAAAATGCCACCAAATAATTAATAAGAACAAACTATGTCATTCGCTTCTTTTGCATATTGCATCATTATTTGGAGAATATCTATGTGCAGCAATTAGAAGCATCTTTCTTATCTTTTAAGAGAGTTTCTCATAGATTTATACTCTTACTTCTCTGGCTCCTAAAGCGTGAAAGAGTTATAATGAAGGTTTTAGAAAAATTTCTTTGGCACCAACCTAGTTTTTAAAATTTTGTTATAGAGTGCATGTTCAAATATTGAGTGGAAATAAAAATTACTTGAAAGTCACAATGTGTGTCCAAATGTACTAGAGAACAAATGATTTCAGAAAGTATTATTTTATTGGTGTCTTCTTACATGATAGTTTTAAACTTATTGGATTTTGATTAATTATGGGTAAGAAAAATCAAATAACACAAACAAAAAAATTTGGAGTGAGTTGTTTTGCAAACCTGTTTTGACTAATTTATGGAGTATCATTGTCTATTTGATTATCACGTCCCTCCTAATATATGAATTTACCAGAAGGGAAGACCCTCCGAAATTCGGTCCATGCATGTTCTGTGCATATACTCTGTAAAATTTGAGTACTTAAATATACTGCGATTTAATATTATTATTACATGTCAGGTAGTTTAGATACTTTTGAGTATTAGATTAATATTTCTTACAATGTATCCCTTTTTTTAGTAGTACATGCAGTTATCTCAAGACCGAGTAGTAGTACGGTTTTGTTGGAATCACTTTGCACCTTACTTAAATTGTCACGGAAATCCCAAAATGATTTTATGTATATATTGGGTTTATCCAAACTCAATCATGTACTTTATTGCTTTTATAAAGGGTTGAAAAACCGTACATAATCCTCCCGCGCATTTGAATGGTTTTGACTTTAAAAAAATTAAAATAATCCATGTAATTGTTACCCGTTAGGCCCGAAAAACAAATAATAGCCAAATATTACAGGAAAGATTCTTGAGCCTTTATATAGCCAAATATTACAAGTATTCAGAATTTAAATAAGGACTAAAATTACTGAGTTCTAACATTTCGATTCCAATTTGCAAAATCATTTGATGATCTATATATCAGCCATCCATGGTTCAACATGTAGAGCTTGCTTTAAAAAAATCATTCAATTTTATATTTGTTAGAGGCTACTTCATTTAATATGTTTATTTAAATAAATATTCATATTATAAGGCAATTGTAAATTACATATTAAGGATAAGGAAAAAGCAAATTATTAAAAAAACAACGTAGAAAAGTCAAATAAACAGCCTAACGAGTTCGGTATAGTATATTTTTATAAATATCAATATCATCTTTAATATATCTAAATTTGATATGCCTTTAATAATTATGAGATCAAAATTATATTAAAATGAAAAAAAAAAAAGCGGATGAAGAAACAGTTAAAATTTTTTGTAAAGGGTCTTTTCCCAGAAAACAATAGTAAAAGAGAATCCGAAAGGGAATAAGTCAGAAGTCAGAAGGATCAATTCACTAATCAGATAATTCTTTCTTCTCTAGATCCTCATTCCTCAGAAAAACATGAAGATCAAGGGTAAGAAAAATTGTTCTTTGTCTGAAGAACATGAAGGCATTGGGATCTTGTTTCTCAAAGAGTCTATTTAAGTCCCACCTTGTTTGAAATAAACCAGATTTCGACATGGATTTCTTCATCGACACCTATCTTGAACTAGGAGTCGATGAAGGTCTGTCTAGAATTGATCACGATTGCGCCGACATGGGTTTCATCATCGACACCTATCTTGAACTAGGGGTTGACGAAGGTATGTCCAGAATCGATCAAGATTGCGCCGAAACTTGTTCTGCTGAGAGTTTCCCGGAAATCCGTATAAGCCCTAATTCCCAAAATTTGGGCGGAGAGTTCGCTCAAGAATATGCATATATGGCAAGTACTTCTTTCTCCGATCAAATTGGGGACGATTACGCCGCTGATGTCGTCCCTGAATTGTGGAGTTTGCTTGAAGAAATGGCCGGAACGGAGTCCGATCAAGATCGTGATTGCGCCAGAACTTCTTCTAATAGTTTGCTTGAAGAATTGGCCGGAATTGAATATGTGCCATCTTGCCAAAATATCTTTGATGAATTCGATAGCAGCAATTATTTGGATGATTTAGAGCTTTTATGTTGATGAGCAGACATCAATCTGTCACATTCTTTGTATGAAAATATTAGGATCGATTCGAACAAGTGTATAAAACTATTGTCCATTCATATAATATCCATTTTTGAAGCCTTTGTTTCATTTACTTTCATGTTTTTACTCTATCATAGAATAGTATTTCCTCTGATGAGGAATTTTGTTGAGCTGATCAAGAATGTAGTTGCTTTTGGCGGAACAATCATTCTATTAAAACCTTTGATTATATTGAAAATATTGTGTTTTTGTGATGATACCCTCTGCGTTCTTGTTCACAAATCACAACACCATATGATTTGAATGAATTCATCTAGGAAAATTTGAATTCAGCCCATTTTGATGGAATATAATATTATTTTCTGCGCATATCTTTCGGTTTTTTTTAATTGAAACCGTCATTGACGGGGTTTTGAGGGTGTTCTCTCTTTTCCGTTGCGATCAAAGAGTTACCCTTAGGCTTACAAAGTTGTTGAGGTTAGGAGAGGTTTCTACACACATATCAATCTAAATCTTCTCCATACTCATGGCGTTAACACCATTAATGGAATATAATGAAACTAAACTGATTTGAATGTCACTAAGATTAACCAAACTAAAAGAAATTATTCTAATAAAAAATGTTTCTTAGTGTATTTAATTGAAATTTAATTAAAATTTAATTAGTGATTAATTTAATTTTAATTTTAATTGTATTTATTTGGAATTGTCTCTAAATCACACCATAATTTTATTCTTTTACAATTTTTATTTATGTTATTTTACGATTTTGTTTGATTCTATATTTATCATTCTTATTCAATTAGACCCGTTTTCGTAATAATTTCATGATTTTCAATTGAGTTCAATTGATTTGGTTAATTATGTAATTTGGGTTCATTGAATTTTGATATATGTTCTATTCCACATATATATTTTCACTATTTCACTATTATATATTTTGGGTATACGTTGAATTTCACTATTTTTTTGATTAATTAAAATATAAACTTCCTCTACTTAGCTTTCGGTCCCTTATAATCAAAATTAGATCCCTCCCTTGTAATTCAATACAGTTCCATGATATTAAATTTGAAGACAAGGTTTTGCCATCATGATTACGAATTTTCAACAAGGAGCTAATTCGAACAGTTTCTTTTTCTGAGCATGAAAGTTTTGACCAATTTACTGTCTTGTGCAACCTTATATTTGAATCTTTAGCTAGAGTTCAACTTTTTTGTCATTATCCTGGATTGTGAGGTAGGTATTTTGGCTGTTACATCAACGGATGAAGTTTAAGGACCTTTTCAGTACTTGCAATCTCTCATGAACAACGGTGTTATTGGTACATGATAATAGAGAAGGGAGAGCATGTCCCGGCTTCAACAAAATATCCAGTTGCTCTTCCAAGACTTCCTTGAGGATGGCCTTTGTCTGGCTAAACACTTCAGTCACGTGCCCTGTAATATGAAAAGCCCCACAATAGCAAGTCTTAAACATTCAACATACGTGAAGCAGTTATCCTGTAAGAACCTGAATTGGCTTAAAGCTCTATAGAAAAACCAACTCATCAGGTAAAGATACTCCCAGAGAACCCAAATGACGTTGTTCCAGATCATCAGATATAGTTTCGCGGCTCAAGAGAGTGTGCGTCTTCTGCAGGAGCAGTTCCGGGATGAGAGATCGCTAGAGAGAGGCGGCGGTGGAGCTCGGCCGTGAGCTGGTGGCAAGTAAAATGGATCTTGTCTACGGCGGCAGAAGCATTGGCCTCACTAGACTGGTTTCTCTAGCTGTCCACGACGACGGTATGTTTGGGGGGTAAGAAAATCAAGCTTTTCTTGTCTCTAAGATCCTGTTTTTTTATTTTCTTACCCCAAAATGCAACCATCATACTACTGAATTCACAACCCCCACACATTAAATCTTAACTGCTTGATATCTTTTGTGTGTGTGTGCGCGTGCGTGTACACACTCCATTCTTAAGGGATAATTGTCAAGAACTACAGTTTAGAGGTTCTTGAAATGGGATTTTAATTGAAAACAAATAAAACTCCAAAACATTCAAGAGGTTCTTGCATAGATCCAAACCTTGGAGCTCGACCCGACATGTCATTCTGAAATGGTTTCCTCATAGCATAATCTTACGATGTTCACCCATGGCCCTGTTTGCAAGCCTGCACATTGGAAGGCATTCATCATAATTAAGATGCATTCTCAATAACAGACATCAATGTCAGGGAGAATGAAAATTAGGTGGTAAATTCACTGTCAACATTTCACTTTGATATGGTTTGCTCGAACCATAATCTTCAAGAGTTTCACCCTTAGCAGCCTGCACATTGAAAGATATACATCACAATTAGGATCTACCCTCATTAACAGAGGATCTATGTCAGTTATGTTGTAACTCACAGTTATCATTTCATTCCGATATGGTTTCTTCGAACCATAATCTTCAAGGTGTTCACCCCTGACTCTTTTAGCAGCCTGCACGCGACCAAGATTTTCATTCACAGCTGGCCCCTCAGCAGGTACTATGGACTCCTAAAAACATCATGGTCAAAGCCAAGGGAAGAAAATATATTGAAATACCAACAGAATAAATGAGTCCAAATCACACCTTAGCTATTCTTCTGGGTGGTCCGTACGCCCTAGAATCCTCAGATATTACCCTCTCATAAGTCAAATGTAATCAGCTGGAATCATAGTGGTCTGATGCGGAAACCCTGGATCTCATAGTGTGCAAAGGTTTCGGTTGTTTCTCACTGACTTTTGGTTATGTCCAGAAACTTGATCTGAACTCCAATGCGAAGCCTTCTGATCAACGTCTCAGCTAACCACATGCTCTTTTTACATAACTTCGTGAATATTAGTTGAACCTCGTGCCTGATATATATCATGCTGATAATAACTATCAGGATGATCAGATCCACGCGCCCTTTTAAACCTTGAGCCATCTTCTCAGAGTTTTGAGGGCGTATCCTTGAGTCAAACCGATAACCCTGCAATAGTATGGATCAGTTGGTCTGTACGATGTCCTACCAAATATACATGTTCACATACTCAAGGAGACGACACATATCAAAGTAATCCATAAGTTTATGCTTTCAGGGTGAATCCAGTTACTAGACCTATAAAGAGCTCAATCCTGTTTCAAAATTAACCGTAACTCGAAATGAGACACCAAGGCACAAGAGACACTCTAACTACACATAGTTGGGTCAAAATTTTAGAATTACTGGAAATGAAGGATTATCCATAATTCATCAACCCAAAAATAGTGAAGATATGCCTGTTCGAATCCTAGTTCCCTTGAGGAAAACATTCTGACAAAATATCACTGTGATACTAGCAATTTGGCAGTAATATCAAACAACAGCACACACTCCAATTTCTAACAATTGATGAATCAAATTGTACATATCTTGGAATGATCAGTATTACAAAAAAGGAAATGTCCATAAATCTTTGATAATTTCAACTTACAGGGGGTGAACTATGATGCCTCGGACCCAAGGAAACTTCTGGTAAGTGGTTGTAAACAGGCTCTTCAGCATAGCAAGAAAGTCCTCCTGTTCAGATGCAAAACAAGTGGTGAGAAACTTAAGTCAGAAAAGTTCACGGAGATCCAAGAATGCCATATTTTTTCAAACTACAAGCATTTAATAGCTAAACTAACAGCTCTTATAACTTGTGTCAAATTTATTGTGAATACGCCCATATCATAGTTACCCAATGAGCAGACTTAAGCTTATACAGCATTTTCAGTTTTTGTTCCTCCAAATTCTATAAAGCCACAAAATAAGTGGGTGCTTTTTGTTACATGTAGAACTTGACCATTACTTCAGAAACATTCAGCAACCAGCATAAACAATAATTCAGTGACAAAAACATTATATAACTCACCAATGTGTATACAAAATCTGTGGCTAAAAAATTAAACTGTGACAAATATCAAATACCATCCTAGCATTTTGAGCTAGACAAACTAAGTTTGAGGATGTGATAGGACAACAAAAGGGAACATAAAAACACCGTTTTTCTATTGAGGCGCAAGCAGATAGTTACGAATGCATAAGGCCTAGAACATTCAACAATTAGCATGCAGGCATGAGCTCTACAGCCAATGACCCAAATATACTTCATATAACTCACATATGTGTGTGGTTGCACCATATAACAGAAAGGGAAAATATCAAGTACTATCCAAGACAAAAAAAAAGGAACATATAAGCATCATTTTTTATTGAGGCATAGTTACGAATGCAAAACTAGAACAGGATAATTTCTTAATAGAATTTAGCTTTAAGAACGTCTCTCAATAGGGTTTTACACATCAATCCCGTAGTGTGTTATTGATAAAGATTAATCCATGTTTAAGCAATATTTTCCTCTAATAGTTATGTGGGTGATATGACAAGATACAAATACAGAAAGGTGTTTGCTTGAACTAAACAGAACTGATCCAATGTGTAAACAAAACCAGAGAGAGTTCCAAATAATTTAGAATAAGACATCATGTGTAAGAAAAAATAACTTCTAGCTCACCATTGACTCCTGCGGTGGCGACATGAGACCCGAATGGACCAGGGGAGATTGTTTCTCTGGTGAGAAACCGGCATATTCCTAAATAAAGAACCACTTCCTGAGGATTTGTCCTCTGGGGAACTATGTTTGGCCATTTCCATAAGATGACTGCCAAGCTCATAGTTTGTATCAGCAGCAGAGGATTCTTGGTAAGTTGATCTTTTACTTTCAGCTTCTCTAAGATCAGGAGCCCTTTCCTTCTCTTGTTTAGTGCTACCACAAGAATCCTGCTTAAGTCCACTACCAGGATTATGCCCTGGGGTGCCGCTTTAACGCCCTGGTCTCCAAGTTTCTTTTAATTCTACATTTGCTGATTTCTTGTCCTTCAGCCGCATGTGGCAAAACCACCCAGCAACCCATACAACGACAAAGACAGGAATCAGCTCCCACTAAAAGTAATATGAAATTATGAATGCATGATCAATTTTTTACTCTTGCCACTTAATAGAATATTTGTGCAAAAATAACAGCAGCAAACTGAATGGAGGCATAAACCTGTCCTAATCGAAAGTGAAGTATATCAAGATTCGCGGAATACAGTAATGTTTGATAAACTGTTTTTAAAATCAAGAGAGTAACATACCCATTGATGAAGAGGTCATAGATGCTAAGAGAACAAGAGCACAAGAAAAATAAGTGAAATGGCTATAGCTTCTGTACCCATTTTCCCAACCTGGTACACATCGTATATACTATGATGCTTGTTTCCGGGATTCGCCAGAGCTAAGCTTGTATTAATCTTAACAGATGCTATGACGAGGATGAGAGATCCAGCCACACCCTGCACTCATCAATCATCATTTAGGTGCATTAAATATGTATTCGCCTAAAAGAAAGAAATGAAAAATGAAAGTACTAATTTGCTTGCCTGTATCCAGTTATTTCAATATCCCAGACTGAACACAGTCTCCCATCTCCCAAGGGGCTTCGTTGAGCAACACCTTGTGACAGCTAAGATTTAATTGACAAGGAACATATAAAAGCCTGACCAGGACTTACCAGTACTATACAGTATGTGGTGGTATAGCACAGAAGAAACCCACACCAAGTAAACAACCCATCTCCAGGCTCTTTTCAGAATTCCTTGCTACCAAGATAGTAAAAATTCAAGTGTTTTGCAGCATTATTTTCCTTGTTTTACACTAGTTAACAGTCTGATTTCTGGAATGACATTTAATAACAACTTCCATTACTATAATTTTCCTCATCATATTAATAACCTTTCATCATGGTAACAATATTTCAAACCTTTGAGAAAACTAAAAGGTGAACAAGTAACGCACTCCCTTTCATCATGCATTATAGAGATTGGATATATATATGCCGTAATATAAATGACAGAATAATGTAAAAGAACACAGAATGAGAAAAAACCATCCCTTTTCATTAATGTGAAACAAAGGATGAAACTGATATTCAAATACAATCTACTGAGCTTCCAAAGCTGTTTAAACAAGTGTCAAAAAATGATCTTTACATCAAAACTCTCAAGGCTACTACAGTTGTTGGGCCTAAAGCAGTATATATCAACATGATACAAAATTTGAGTCATACCAGAAAGGCAGAAACTAATCAAAAGGCAAGGATTTTGGGATTGAGCTGTGAAGAAGGATGTAAGCAGGACCCATGGACATTCTCAGGTCGTGATCTAGGCCCGACTTTGATCCCGCTGATGAAGGGATGTTGAAGCAGCGACTTAGCCGTTCCTCTGTCCAAGGGCATTCTCTTCAGACATGAGTGCAGAAAGGTGCTGGCCTCAGGAGACAAATCAGCTGGAATTTTGGGCCCACCATTAGGCTCCTTAATCTTGCGTAAAACATTGCAGTCGTAGCTGTCCCAAGCAGGATGGCCAGTCAACATCTCAAGCACCATGATTCCGAGGGACCAAATGTCACAGGGAGGCTCCTGTATACGATCCTCGTCGAAAGATTCTGGAGACATGAACCATAGGGTTCCGTGCGGGTTTCCGTGCCAGTTGGGATCGGAACTCCTCTTCTGCCTGTCAGCCGTGGCCCCTTTGGCCACCCCAAAATCACAGATTTTAGCCTGCAAAAATTCGTCAAGCAGAACATTCTCATGTTTCAAATCACAATGTACAAAGCCAGCTTCGTGAATTCTTACCAGAGCCTCGACAATTGATCTGGTGTATCGCTTGACCTCCGGCTCCGGGATCCCCCTGCCCCTGGTTTGATCGCGTCTGTCGGCTAGGGTTCCGCCAGAGCAGTATTCGAGGAGAATGTTATAGATCTGGGTGCCACCGGTCTTCCGTGTAGTCTCCGCACCATAGCACTGGACAATACCGGAAAAACCTGAAAATTTATCCAAGATAGTCCTCTCGTGGCGGAGAGTTTTAGAGCAAGAGAGGTCGGCTGATTTTACGGCGATCTTGCTCGGAAATCGAGTTGGGATCCTTTTTAATGAAAAGGAAGATGGAGCGCCTCTTTTGCGGGATGCGGCGAACACAGAGCCGAAACTCCCTTGGCCCAGCAATTCCCCTCGCCTCCAGTATCTTCCATCGCCAAGAAATCCAACGGAGCTATCTTCACGGCGGCGCTTCTCTGCAGCGGCACCGCTATCCTCACGGCGGCGCTTCTTGGTGCAAAGGCCAAGGCTCAGATCAATGGTATCGGCAATCGCAGCATTGAGAT
Source organism: Sherardia arvensis (assembly GCA_948330725.1). Classification (NCBI taxonomy): domain Eukaryota; kingdom Viridiplantae; phylum Streptophyta; class Magnoliopsida; order Gentianales; family Rubiaceae; genus Sherardia; species Sherardia arvensis. The sequence continues at coordinate 31,026,427 of OX415239.1, forward strand.
CGATGCTCTTCGCAAGACTTCGATTGAGATCGATACTCTCCATTATGAAATCTACAGAAGAATTCGAGTTTCAGATCTGAAAATGAGAAGAAGATGAATGGGAATTTCCGAGATAAAAAATTTAGGGTTAAAATTTGGGGGAAATTAAAAATCGTTAGAAAAAGACAAACAGAAAGGTAAAGAAATCGCCGGCGGGTGGCGACGGCGTTTAATAGATCAGCGGCGACCAACGATCGAGAAAGTATGGAACTTTCCGGCGATCGGAAAGGAAGCAGAGAGTATGGAAAGCGAAGAGTAGTAGAGAGAGAGAGAGAGCGTGGAGAGGATGACTGATTGGTGCCTCGACCAAATGACCCCGCCCCTTGTTTATAATTGTGAATTAGGGTTATCCACGCTCTTTGGCCGAGCGTGCTGGACACTTACGCAATCCTGGCGCTCCACGCGTCTTGGCAACGGTCATATTTGACTAAGTCAAATAGTCAAATTACATATTCTGTTAATTCATATTTTACAGCATGTTTTTAATTTTAGTCATTTCACGTTCCATCAAAATATAAAATTCACTTGTGTTTGATTATTTAATATTTAAATTATTCATTTTTTATTAAAAATGGATTCATGATCATTATAAAAATAAAATATTCCTAAAAGTTTTAAAATTAAACTTTAAAACTATATTTGTTAAACAAACTATTCATAAGCATTATATTGAAATGATAAAGCAGAAAATAGACTAACCTCCCAGATGTAATGCAGCCCTTTTATTAAAATATAGATGATGAGAAGTTCACCTCCATATGCTTCATTGATTTCATTGCTCAACATTCCACGATATATGGCCGAGAAACTACTCTTCCCAACAGATTCATCTCAGATAACTACTGAGGGGCAGACTCCACCACTTCTTTCAGATTAAGGATTTCAAGGACTTCATGCGAGAAACAATTGGAGAGAATATACGTCCCAAGTTCCTTGGCTTGTTACATTGCTGCCTTCCTCACGTAACCAGCTTCACAAGATCCCTTTCGTCCCAGCGGCGACCATCGAGTTCAGCAACCATAGGTGGAAATGAGCTCATTGAGTTGCTTCATCCCCTTGTAAATCTTTGCATTCTTTTTTGGAGGAGTCAGGGAACTGCTTCGGCATCAAACAATGACGCTGTAGTTTTGGAGGTACATTTAGCACTTCCATGAAAACACATCAAAACAAGGTAAGGAACCAGAAATATAGTTTTACCTGCACTGCACCATATTCCATGTTAGCAGGCTGATTCCTTATTAGCCTCCTTGCCATTGACTTCTTCAGCAAACAAGTCAACATCAACGAGGCATTTCACTTCACCACCAACTAAAATCAGCCAAACATTCCCCATTCTTTACAGTAGCATTCTCCAACTCTAGTTGGGGTTGATGCTGATCCTGAAAAGGGGGAAAAATCAACCTCATCAAATTTCCCCAAACTGCTATTTTGATTAACAGCCTATAGCCATAGGAGGAAATTTAACTTCACTATCATAAGCAATTTGCTACAAGTACATGAAAAATGCAGGATAAAGTACTGTGTGGTCCTGAGAGGTTATCACGGTCTCTCATGCCAAATAAGAAAACGACAACAAAACATGCAGGATTATCATAATGTAGATATGGACGATGCTTTTTGCATTCTGCGTTTGTTAAAGATAATTAGCTATAGATGGGTCATTTTGACGTGTTCACACCTTACTGAGTATAATACTTATCAAGAGTTGAAGAATCAGAGTCAACTGGTTCCGGAAAGTTGCTGGGTGAACTTATTTTGGAAGTTGTTCAAAATTATAGTGCCAAATACAATAATTATGAGAAATCTGGGAGGTTTCTGCATTTGCACTGCATATCTATAGTGGTATTGTATACATGTAGTGTAGAACATTTCCTAACAATAACTTAACAAACATTGAGTCAACCTTAACAGAAATGATTAGTGTGATCTACCACAATTTATTAAAAGGTTTAAAAAAAACTTATCAAATAATTATGAGAAATACTTTACATGGCTTGAACCAATTTCACTATGAGTTAGTTGAGCACTAACCAATTATAATACTCTTGCCCATCTCATGAAAATATGTCTAAATGTGTTAGAAACAATGAAAATTATCTTAACATGTGTAAAAGTAAATAAGTAAAAATCAAATGCTGAGTGACATGGCTGTAGGACAAATCAAGATAAACAATGTGCTTATTTTGTGCATTGTATCCAATGCTGCTAAAAATCTTGAGACCAATGGCTTTAGCCCCATACTTGTCAACTGACCTAGCTCTGATCTAATGTCAGCGTTGTTACTCGTTCCTTTATTACGTTCACCGATATAATTATACCACGTTAAAATCTCTACGTGGCTTCTAGGAAGTTTATTGTAAGTGTTAGCATCTTTAAAAAATGTTCGAATTGGATCTAGCAATTTCATCCTTACACAATTTAAGCTTAGAAATTAAAGTTTCACGTACGCAGCTATTTCTGAAAGGTTTCTTTTACAATAATAAGATAAGTGCTCATAGTATATCTTCCTTAAGAGCAAACAACCTTGTTTCATGTTTTCAGGCCACAAGGACTAAGCCAGTAATAGCTAGCTCGTAATACATACAGTATCAGCAATTCAGAGTAATGAATACTTACTATCCCTCCTCGACTGGCCTTTACTATCCACACAAGCTTCCAGGAATAAGGAGAGATGAAAGCAGGATCATCAGTTCCAAGAAGTATACATTATATGACGCTCAACATTGCTCTTCCTGAATACAGGAGAACAAAACACTTAGTAAAATCCGATGTATTTCCTTAACAACAACGAAGTGTATTTATCACACAAGGTACCAGTCCATTAGAAACTTACAAACCTGCAGTTTGCGGTGACAATGCTTAAGCGTGAATCTCCCTTATTGTTAGTGTGTAACGAATTTCTGAACCATTCTAATGTTTGAAATAATTAAGGCATTTTTATTTCATCCAATTCAATTACAAATATGAGTCTACTATACTAGTATAACAAAGCTGAAAGGATATTTTTTCTTCATAGATGGGATGATTGAGCATAAGAAGCATGTTGTTGTTCACAATAGCTCGAACCAGTAAGTCATTCGCTTCCTCGTGCTTCTTGTTTAGTAGATTGCAGATCTGAGAAAAGGATGGTACACGTCATTTTAACATTGTCCTTTGACTTTTTTTACCTAGCACTTCCAAATGAAAGCAAGATATACAATAGATAATTCTAAGTGCAAACTTTCACAACTGTTGAAAATCAATAATATCATATGGATTGGGAGGGTAACTGGGCCATTAAGGGGTTTACCTTGGACAGTTCCAGAAGGCTAACTTATTTAGGACGAAAAACTATTACAAGTACTACTAACTCGGATCTTATGGTCATGAAACTTTGACTAGCTTTTGTTCAGATGCCCATCATAGTCAAAATGTAAATTAAGTTTAACGCTTGTTTTCAGCTAACTTATCACCTTGACGTAGGGTAATTAAAAAATACAAGAGCTTTACAATTATAACCAAGCAATCAGGAAAACACATAATTAATAAGGTTGGACCAAAATATGTATGTAAGTGGCAAACACAAGAAGAGTAAATACCCAAGAACTGATAGCAATTGGAAAAACATAAGCATCGTAATAAAAAGCGCAACAGTTGGTTTAACTTGACTTACGTCTTCAAGTCCCTTACTACAAGCTTCAGCCATTTCAACGTTGATGTCATAGTCAAGAGAAGGTCCCTCCAGTTCATTTACAATCACGTGCTTGCGGGTATTGGGACTTGAACTGTTTTTTGTTTCACATGCACACTCACCAGCCACATTCGGATTGCCACATGCCTGTTAAAGTACAAGAAAGCATAGAATTTAACTTTTCTCAATGCCCCTCACTCTAATAAACCAAGTTACGAAATATAATTAGCTTTGCTAAATTACCACCTCATTATCAATAACCTTCCTGGAAACTTCCTGTTCTTTATCACCAAGTAAATCGCCAATTGATGGCGAACATATAAAGATCACCAAGTAAGAGAAGCAGTTTTACCTGAACAGCAAATCTTCCAGTATCTAGGAGGTCGACTCCACCACCAGAAAAATCAGATAGACTTCACCCATTCTCCATTCTCTTCAGTGGAATTGTCCAGTCTATGTTCAGGTTGATGCTGATACTGAAAAATAAATAGAAAACGGGTAAGAACTTTAGGTCTGAAATTAAACTAGCTACTCTCTTTTCATAACGAAGTCATTGCTTCTAAAATTATATCGACCAAAATATGTTATAAACCTCAACAAGTAGATTCTACTAGCTCAGAACCAACAAAGAACATTATATAAATTGATGTCTGGCTCAAAAGTTTAAGTATCAAAACTAATAAAGAACTTCATACAAAATAAAATATTAGATCAGAATTTCTGATTCCACTATGAAATGAAATGATTACTATCACAAACCTCATCTACTCCAGGAACTACATCGCTTGAAAAACAGGAGGTTGTTAATACATGATTGATGCAGTTCTAATCAAAATCTCAGCTATCGGAGCCCAGATCACAAATTTGCCACCCTCTGCTTCATGATCAAAGAATTGGAGTGCATACTTCAAGCTCTGAATATTAGAATAAAAACAAACGAGCAAAGGAAATGCAGTACCTGATTCAACCCAATCTCTTATCCGGCCTCTCCCACGATGCATGTCTCAATATGATTAGCATCACCTTCTTCAACCTTCTATCCAGGCCAAAAATCCCGAATCATTCAAATAAATTGATGCATAATTTCTAGCACCTTACCAGGATGACCGGACAATGTTGGAGATGTCTTAGTAAGAATCGCTCGAAACGGGAGAATCTGAGCTGCTAGGAATCAGAATAATCCAAGTTTCAAAGTGGCTTGAATCCTACAACAGGCCGATAGTAATTGAATGATAGACCAACTGCGGTAAAAAACAAATCTTATAAGAAACGTTTTTAATAGATAGTGGAATAGTAATGAGAACATCATACCGTACTTGTTTATACCGGTGTACGTGTCTCCAAATATAAAAACACTTGTAACGATAAATGATAACAACATTTTGGTGTAAAAGAAGGTTAAATATAAGGAGTTCTATTATGTTTTCTTTACCACTTGTTTCTCATATGGTCTTTTAGGAGAATTTTTAGTTCACTTTTTTCAACAAATGAATTTTTTTGTGAAATTTTAGTTCAAATTTTAGTTAACAAAAACACTGAGACCCAATTATCTTGAGATTATTTCTTGATACAGTGAACTAAACAAAATTAGAAATTCACAAAGCATAATTTTTAATGAAGTGAAATTAATTAAACTAAATTAACCTAACTAGAAAGTCTTGAACCTCGCTTATAATCATGTGTTAGGTATAATTGCTTCCACGTCAAGAAATCTCACCAAACTATATTGTACATGTTACATGGAGAAGTTTGCCTAGTAGTACACACTAGGTTAGTTAAGATCATACATGACAGGTTCATGTTTTTTATTGGCAAGGGAAACTTGAGTTTGAAAAGTGTTATAACACTTTAATGCAGTAGACAAGTTGAACAAAAAAATCTTAGGAGAGTGAGGGTGCATTTGGTTCACCCAATTTTTGAAAAAGTCCAGTCAAAAATTTTGTTTGGTTTGCATAGTTTTAGAAAAATTTTAGATTTTCCCACTCCCAAATCTGATTTTTATTCTTCCAAGTCTAGACTTATAATCTTTGATATTAGATTTACACTTTTTGTTTTAGACTTGCAAAATCCTGACGATCCAAACAAGGATTTTGTTTCACACTTACAAAATATCAACCCAACCAAACAAGGTTTTTGCAAAACCAAACCCTCAAAATCCCAAACTCTCAAAATCTCAAAGCAAAATCCAGACTCTCAAAGAACTCTCCAACCAAACACACACTGAGACTCTCACTGATTTGTAAACACGGAAAATGAAGCTTTCAAACTCAACTGAATCTATTCGGTTTGAATTCTATATACAACTTGAGTATCGGCGGATTTGATAGAATCGACACAAGATATCACTTAGGAGGTTTACTTTGGTTTATATAATTCAGTTGAGATCAGATCTTATCTCCAATCAAATTTGAATTAGGATTCGATATGATTTGGAGGAAGATCGGGCGTGCATCAAGAGTTCATACCATGCATGCAAATGAGCTACAAAAGGGACGGCTTGGCTATCAACTCAATCAATCGTTTACAGAAAACAAACCTACATCTAAGGTTTGCTTCACAGTTGAGAAAGACACATTATCGTCTAGAGAAAAACAACACTACCAAAATCTAAAAACGTAAGCCTTAATACCTTGGAAAAAGGTGATCAATCAGTAGCGTGCACAATAATTGATAGCAGCAAGGGGATCTTGCATTATCACATATAGAAAATAGAAAAGTTAAGTACTTTAAAGTTGATGGATTATATAGTGTAATTTTTGATCTTAGTGGAATGTTTCTAATTGGGTTAGTGAGTTCATGGTTTGCACTCTGGAGTTTCGTTCAGACTCGGACCAGGGTCCGAGAAGGGTCAGGGGCTCGAGATAAGCGGATATGGACTCACGGATTCATCGGTCCAAATCCTTATAAGGAACACGTATATTCTGAATTACCTACAAGGAATACACTTCCTCTAATTATGGGAATGCAACTGTTATCACCATAAGAGTTGTATTCTTACTCCAATTATAAACCCTGCAGATCTACGGATTGGAACTCTACAAATGCAAAGGTTTGGTAGACCTCTATATTCATTATCTTACACACACTACGTCTTATACTTATAAACTTCTCAAAACTGTCTACTGACTTAAGCATTGGAGTGTTTACCCCCAGGCCAAACCGGGAATTTGTCTTGCAAATTAGTTCGAGAGCTCGGGTCGAGATCAAGTGCGGTATCCAGACATCCATCAATTTGGCACACATATGAAGGTGGTTATCACCTAACAACGTAATCATTTCATGTGCCTTTTAAATTCCGCTTTATTTTTTTGATAAACAAACACTATATTAATAAGAAAAATCAGAAATACAAATTTCGCTTTATACTGTTTTATAAATTAGACATAGGTTAATTGACTAAGACAAACTAAAACCTAGTATAAATTACGGTTTTTCAACATATTGTCCAAAAATTAGCATTAGTTTAGCCTCATTCTTTTGATCATCGACCATTTGTGCAGCCATTGTTATTGTTTTAACTGCTATAGCCATAGTTCCGGCCATTTTGCATGTCAAAACCAAGATAAGTGCTATATGTGCACTTAATTACAAAAGATGTGAAGTAATTAAGGTTTAATCTTCTTCAAAGGGGAAGATTTGAATGCATAGCCAAACATTGAATTCTTGTCATGATTATTCACTCCAACAAATAAGCCAATGATTGACTCATAGCGATATGTTAGAAATGTGGTATCAAGAACCAGAGCATCACCATACAGTTTGTAATCATCTTTCATCATTGAATCCCTCCAAAGTAGTACCAATAATCGCTATTTATCTCATTCTTTAACTGTTAAAACTCTGCAGAAGAAGTCTTTATATTTCTTCTGCCTATCCTGAAGTAGTCCAATTAGAGTTTTAGCATCTCGAGCTTCGATCGCTTTCTTTCGGAGCCTATTTACAAATTGATCTGATCTCTTGGCTGATGCCCTACTGCATGTTCACCACCCATCTCATGAGCTAGGTAGTTATAGGCCACTGTTGTTTTTAAACCTGCTGCTTCCATTCCCATGATCACCGTACCTTTGCTATCTGTGGCGTAAATTTTCTCTCGCTTTGCATAAATTGCTGCCAGACTGGCCTATTCATCTAATGATTATAAGATACAATGTGATGTTTCACTATATAAACACCATTAACCAACTTAAGTCAAGTCCCAGCTTTGCAGTCAGTTTTTGTAGCATGAAATACCGTTCTCTTCCTCTTTCTATTAGAATGATCCACTTTCAAACTCTCAGCCTCATCTTTCAAAAGTAGAGGTGTCGGCAGTGTAGTTGTGTCTGGCTTCCATGCACAGGAGCAGGTGAAATACTGTTCCAACATAACCCCGTTATTTTTGCGGCTTGTTACCCTTCGGTAGCAGAATCCTAATGCATTAGAATGCAACCTATAAATTTCCTCTCCTTCTATGGTTCTACTTCCCAGTCCTTCAAAACACTCCCTTACATCAACATCCTCTAAATCATTTACATTGCAATCTTCATCCTTTGGGACTGTCAAACGAAAATAGTCACCCAATTTTAGCAAATAATATGGCGTGGAGATAAGATTTGAACCTGTGACCTCAAGGCGTTAGCCTTGCGAGCTACCAAACTGCTCTACTCCCACACAATTTTATTAACAGTTCTTAATTAACACATGTTGTCTAAAACAAATTAAAAACCACTTAAACACATGATTAAATAAAAAACAATCTATTTAGCTTAAAAAATGACAACAAGAGGTAAAAACCCTACTTACTTTTAAAACCAACTATTTATTTTAAAAATTATTTCACTGCCAACTAATCTATTTACTGTAAAAATAATGTTGTTTGGTCTGAAATAATGACTACGAGAGGTGAAACCCTGACCTACGTTCAATTAGGTTGAGACAGAATAAATGTAGAAAGACTAAAAGAGATATGTTTAGCCTTAAAAAACATTAAGAGATGCAAATCCTGACTTTGATTTGGAACAACACCAGTTACAATAGCTATTCCTTTGTCACACTTTTTAACCTGGTTTAAATAATTAAATCTAATCATAAACACCCAAAATCAAATAACAGTCATATCACATTTTTACACCATACCGTAAGGAATCTTCAGGATATTTCTTCATTAAATTATCTGAAATCGCAAAGAGAGTAAAGATTGATCACGCACCCAACTCGAATATCCAACTGATTATATCGAACTCGAACCCAGATTAAGACATGAATAGTGATACTTGTTTAATGACCCAAATCTGAATTACACCAGATAATCCGAGCTTACCGCTGCTAAAAAAGATACTCCGATTGGCCATCGCTGCTATACCGCTTTTCGACTCTCTCCGCACCACCATCAGAGTTCTTGCTCGAAAATCCCCACTAGATTTTAAGGTAAGTATACTTCTCAATTGGATTCGCTAGCTTGTTTTGTTTGTAAATTTGTAATCTACTGTTCAATGTAAGTATAGTTTGACGCTGATTGTTTGAATGGTGGAATGACAATGTTTCTTAATGTAAATTTGATGGTGGGAACTTGTAGGTTTATGTTTTTTTCGTATAGATAAAGAAAAAAATAAAAATGGGACAATTTCGGTAGAACCCTAGTATATATTCCCTGGATGTTGAGTGGCTTGATAGTAGGGATGGTCATGGTCGGGTCTATGGCGGGTCTAGGCGTGGTACATCTAGATCCATACACGACGCATAAAATTATAGTCATGACATATACCCGACCCATACCCAATGGTTTACTAGAACCCGGGGTCTTAATTGGGTATGAAAACTGAGATCCAGCCCAGACTCATACCCGTTGGTTTAATGGGCCCCGGGGTCTTAATTGGGTCCTTGATAAATTTAATTTCTTCACTAATAATGGTAATATTACAATAGAAATTCTGAAATGAAAATGTTGAATATTTTACTATTTAATAAATATCAATGTGAAACAAAAGTATAGTTGGTTTTCAATCCTGCAAAAACCTTAATTCACTAAAGAAACTTAATACCTTCAAGTCGGCAAAACCAACTATTAGGGAATATTTTGGACTCTTGGCTCTACCATCGACTGAATTAGGGTGACTGTGCATGGACGATAACTGGAATATTAAAAAATTTCAAAAATAAATAATCTTAGATACTCCATATAAAATACATGGGAGGGGATCCGTAAAGTCACTTATTTTAACTGAAGATCTCACTCAAAATTCTGACCATTGTATCAAACCTCTATTCATTTTCTCTCTCTTTCCTTTTAAAACATAATATTTATTTCACATCAATTATTTATTTTCTGGTCAATTGTGTTCATGATGCATATAGTGTTCATCCCAAACCTTCCTATTTATCACCGGAATCCAGCGCTAGCAACACTATATTAATTCTATTATATTTTCCAGAATTCATAAACAAATCACGTCAATTATTATTTTATTGAAATAACGTCAAATACTTTTTAGAGACTGATGCAAGTTGGGTCTATAAAATATGTGTTGTTTGAACAAAGATTCACACGAGGTCGAATTCGAGAACGAATTTTGTCAAACTTTGTGAGAATGATGCAGATCAGGTTGGGTTTAATAATTAATTTGGAGAATTTGGAATTGCAAGAAGTAAGTCTCATTATCAATTCATTGGCAAATTGGAAAGAGAAAGCCTTGGTTATGACAGTCTCACCATAAGCTTATGGTAGGACTACTCTTTATTTCACCTTTTTATAAGTTAAATTTATGTGTTTGCTTTATTAGACTCTTAATATGATACTTTGATTAACTATTTTAACAAAAAAAATCATTTAAATGTAGTAAATATGTCTATGTAGTTAGTTCAAGTGTTTCGGTCATTAGTTCAATTTTGTTGTACATCAATTTCCTAAGTTTTTTAGTTTATTCAAATATTATCGGTGAATTAATTGTGTTAGAACAACCAACAAAGATTACAAAGACGCAAATTATCACAGTAAACATATGAGAACTCATTGGTCCTACCATAATTTTATGGTGAGACGGTCTCACCCTAGACTTTGTAAATTGGAAAAGTTTAACTTGTTTCCATATGAATTCTAGTTAATTTCCTAAATAATAACTAGTATTCTGAATAGGATCATAGGGATAATAATTACATATTTTGTAATAAAGTAGAATTTATGAGCTCTTATGATTAGGACATCAAACCATTATAATAGATCGTTTTTGAGTTTTGAGTTTTTATTTTAATTTGATACTAAAGTTTGTTGAGAGTTTTCTCTTCCCCGAGGGTCATGAGATGTGTTTTGAACCTAAATTATAGATACTCTCTGAATAAATAGATTTAGAAGACGATTTCTACCTAGTTATTCATATTACTAAATAGGTTGATTTCATTGGATTACTTTGCTTACTTTTGGTTACGCTTCCGCTATATCAGAGACCAAAAACTCAATAATGAATTTTGAAGTATTATTTCTTGAATTTTTATATTGAAATGTGGTTTATGACATATTTACATTAAGCCTTGTTCGCCTAAAAGTTTTTGCTAAATCACTAAACTGATTTGAATTAAATTGAACTAAAGTAAAAATTAATATATTGAAATGTGTAAAATCTGCATATCTAAATTAAATTAAATTAAAGTAAATTTTACTTTTACTGAACTAAATTTTTCTTTGTTAAATAATTTCATAGCAAGTCGCCCCTTCTCTCTCTAGCCGCGCTCCTCTTTCTCTCTTCAACTTCGCCTCCAATCTAAACCCCTAGGGAGAGGCTCACCGGCAGGTTTATTCACCGCCGAGCGGAGCCCTTCCCACCCTATACCATCGATAGCCAAAACACCACCTTCCAAAACCCCCCTAACTCGGATCCCATTTTCACCATCGAAAGACTACGGTATTTTCTGTTCGGTGGCGAATCAGAAATTTGCAACGACGACTAAACTGCTCGTCACTGGATCTCAAGTGAACTAGATACACTATGGTGACATTAGTTCTTCAAGTCGCGGAGGAGCCAATGCCGGGTCTTCACCGCTCAGCTCAGCAGCAGCAGATTTCAGATCCAGACGCCTACAGTCATATCGGCCCAACCAAGATGGGTAGAGAGTAGACAGTGTGCCTTCACGAAGCAGGAAAGGGGAGGGTTCTATCAGACGCGACGGGCAACACGCGAGAACCTCTTCCCACGCGTCGGCCGCTTCCGTGTGTGCATCACACGCTCAGCCCACGCATGCATACGCCGGCTGCCAGACCGTGCGTCTTTCCACGCGCTACAGGCTGTCAGATCCAACCCTTTCTGGACTTCTCTGCAATAATTGGTTTCCTATTCTTTTTTCCTTTATTTTCTGTTTTATTTTAGTCTCTCTTTGAATAAGTGGGTAGGTGCTTTGAACTGGGTTTTTTTGATAGAGTACTGGACTAAATGTTTGTCCGATAATCTTTGTTTTCCGAAGGTCCTATTGCTTGGTGAAATTTTGATTAGCATTCGATCTAGTCTAGAATGGTTAGGAGAAATTCGAGTCAAAGTAGTTTAAACACTTACTTTTCACGAAGCTGTGAGACTACATCTATATACCGGTTAGGCTTTTATGCTTATGTCGTGTTAGACTACATTCATATAGTCCAATATTTTGAATACTACATGGGGCCACCATCCAATCAGACCAGGATTGACTGTATTTGATGGTAGTATTGGCCTTATCAATAGGATACCTGCTTTTTGTGATTTCTTTAAATTACTTTTGTGTTGTAGAATATCACCTAATAAGAGAAATATTTATATCAATCTCTATTAGGCTCTTAATGAAACTTTCTGTTAGCATCCAAGGACTGACAAGTAAATATGGAGAAGATGTCAAAAGAATTAAAACAAAGCTAAAGGGGTTGACTGGTAAATAATGGGTCAATGTCAAAGTCAAGCACTTAGCTAACCAGTCAAAAGCTGCAACGAGCTAGCTGAGCTTCAATCGTGAAGTTGGGATCGGAATCTCTGATTCAGTTAGTTAGTTTGTTAGGATTCTTGTTAAATAGGTAGAATCTTTTCTGTTGTAAACCCCTCAGTTGATGAATCATTGAAATTGCATTTTATCATTTTATTCTGAACTGAACCATTCACCGGAACGGTTCTTCGTAAATCATTTGATCGGAATCCGACATCACCTCGTCAGAGCGTGACAGATTGGTATCAGAGCAACATCCTTTGGACCAGTGATGCCCAGTCGAACGCGCGCTGGCAAGATAGATCAAAACTGGTCGGAGCTTTCTAATCAGATCGCAGCCATGGAACACAACCATGTGGAATCCGGCGAGCATTTTGAAGTGGAGTTGCGCATGATGCAAGAGAACACGGCTCAGCAGTTGGATCGAGTTGATCGGGAGTTCAAAGCAATGGTAGAGAAGAGCGACCGAGATCTCCAATTCATTGCTGAGAAGAACGATCAGGACTTCAGAACTATGCACGCTAATACTGATGAACTCAAGAAGGAGTTGAAGAAAATTGCAGAGTTCCAGTCGAGCATGCAAGACTTCATCACTATGATCGGAGTGGAGAAGGTTTCTTGTGCCAATTCTGGCCGTATTTCCCCACCTCTGATGCAATGTACTGGTGGATCTCATCCTTCTCTTGAGATTTCAAATCAATTACGCGGTTCTGTGTAAACTGTTGTACCCCCTAGGATTGGTAATTTTGATAATAGAAATGTGCTTTTTGAACCATAATGGGAAATAAACAGTATGAGCATGGCAAAATTGATCATAAAACCTTTCAGAATGATATGAGTTTTGGACAGTTTGATGCTAGATTGATGAATAGGCCACTTACTGCTGATGTTCATAAGGTGCCAGTGATAGAGTCTAAAATGTTTGTGACTAATGATAGAGAGGATGACCTAGATTGGAGAGATAGGTTTGGTTTTGGGGCTGAAAATCAGAGAGCTGAGATTGATTTGATTAGTTTTAATGGCACTAATCCTGTAGAATGGTTGAGGAAATGTCAAACCTTCTTTAACTATTATAGAGTGCCTAATCATCAGAGGCTTGCTGCTGTGGAAATCTATCTTACTGACAGGGCTAGAGTTTGGTTTAAGAACAACATAACTGGTAAAAATGTTAAGGACTGGGATGAGTTTTGTGTATTGCTCAAGACTAGATTCACTACAGTTAATCTGAGAGATGAGATTCAGGAGTTTAACAAACTATATCAGAAAACTAATGTGAAAACTTATATGGAAGAGTTTGAGGAACTCAGAAATTTGTTGTCTGATAAGAAACTTAGTCCATCTGAGCAGTACTATATCTCCAGCTTTATTAGTGGTCTTAAGGAGGAACTAAAACATGGAATTATGCAACTGAGACCTACTTCTCTTCAACATGCTGTTGAACTTGCCATGTGGGAGGAAAGGAAACTAGAAGTGAATAAGAAAAAAATCATCAAGCTTCATTTCACCAACCACCTAATGCTAAAACTGGAGAGAAAATGCTTGGAAGGGAGGTTAGAGAGAGGGTAGTGGAGGTGAAAGATTTAAGAAATTGTCTTCAGAATTGCAGCAATATAGAAGGGAGCATAGGTTGTGCTATAAGTGTGGAGATCCTTTTGCACTAGGACATGTTTGTAGGATGAAGAGATACAATTCATTGGAGAAGAGCTCCAGTCGGTTCCTGGTGAAATAATGGTCATGGAGGATGAAGATGGGATGTTGTCTATGTTGGAAGAAGAGGAATCTGAGCAACAGTTAACTGTGAATTCTATTACTAGTGTTATAAGTGTTGTGAATTGTGATAAGCTAGTAATTGACAAGACACACACCATGACTTTTTATGGCACTTTATATGATCATACAGTGAGTATTTTGTTGGATACTGGATCTTCTGATAGCTTCATTGACCCCAGAGTTATCACCAAGATTGGTTTACGTACTATGGAAACTAGGCCTTTTGCAGTGAGGGTTGCTAATGGAGATATTATTAAAGGTAATGATGTCTGTCCAAGAGTAGTTTGGAGTCTGAGTGATCACAAGTTTGTACATGATTTGAAGGTTATGTGTTTGGGAGGGCATGACATGATTTTAGGGGTTGATTGGCTTTCTAAGTTTGATCATGTGACTTTTGGTTGGGCTAAACAGAAGGTGGCTATCTTCAGTCAAGGTTGTTATTGGGTACTCAGTGGGAGCACTATTGGTTGTTTGACTAAAATTCAGGGAAATGACACGAGAGGTTGCATGATGCTGTGGAAGGTGGAGATCACCAGTCTTGGCTAGCTGGAGCTACTGCCATTGCTAATCTGCCAGAAGAGAAGAGAGCTGTCAGAAGGAAGTTTTTTGCAGAAGAAATCAAAGAACTATCTTTACCATCTGAAGTGGAACTGGTTTTGATCAAATTTCCTCTTGTATTTTCTATCCCTCTTGACTTACCTCCTAAAAGAAAAGTGGATCATAAAATACCTTTAAAACCTTATACCACTCCATTTCTGTTGAAACCATACAGGTGTAGGCCTGTACAACCGGGTTCCCGACCCGGCCCGGATCCGGAATGACCCGTACCCGGAATATCTAAAAATTTTGGACCGGGGCCCAGCCCGGTTGGACTGTTTCTTGAACCGGACCCGGTCCGGAATTTTTCCGGGTTTGACCCGGATCGGACCAGTCGACTCGGTTACAACCTCTATTACACTTTCTTTTATAAAAAGAGAATGCTTCCGTTAAATCAAACTATATACTATTGTGTAACAATCTCCTTACCACTAGACCACATTTCTTTTTGTTAATAAATTGTGTGATTAATAAATATATACGGATGTTAAATTTATTTTAAAAACAAAACACTAAAGTAATACTTTTGGTGAGATTTGAACTCTGGTTGTTTAATAAAAAATGGCAAGTCTTACCACTAGAACAAGATTAATTATGTGTAATAATTGCATATCTATAATATATATAACCGAGCTCCCGGGTTGATCCGGAAAAATCCGGGTTTGACCCGGATCGGCCCGGAATCCGGAATGGACGAAAATGGTGACCCGGGGCCCGGCCCGGAATGCAAAAAATCCGGGCCCGGGTCACCAATTCCGGTCCCGGGCCGGGCCATTTTTCCGGGTTGACCCGGCTCATGTACAACTCTACATGCAGGTATCCACATTTTCACAAGACTGAGATAGAAAAGCAAGTGAAAGAATTGCTCAAGAATAAAGTCATCCAATTGAGCAACAGTTCATTTTCCTCACCAGTGATTCGTCAAGAAAAAAGACCAAACTTGGCGCATGTGTGTGGATTATAGGAAATTAAATGATGCTACTGTAAAAGATAGACATCCTATACCTGTCATTGATGAATTACTTGATGAATTACATGGTGCTAAATTCTTTTCAAAGTTGGATCTTAGAATAGGTTATCATCAAATAAGAATGAATGAAGCTAATATTTCAAAAACTGCTTTTTCCACACATGAAGGTCATTATGAGTTTTTAGTTATGCCATTTGGTTTAACAAATGCTCCTGCAACTTTTCAATCTCTAATGAACCAAATATTCAGTCCTTATCTCAGAAAATTTGTGTCAGTATTTTTTGATGACATTTTAGTATACAGTAAGGACATGAAACAGCACCAGCAACATCTGCAATTAGTTTTGGAGGTATTGCAGAAGCATGATCTAAAAGCTAAGCTTTCTAAATGTAGTTTTGGTTGAGCCAAAGTAGAATATTTGGGGCATGTGATCACAGGAGAAGGTGTAGATGTTGACAATCAGAAGATAGAGTGTATTTTGCAGTGGCCAATTCCCAAAAATATTAAGGAGTTGAGAGGTTTTCTTGGCTTGACAGGGTATTATAGGAGTTTTATATCTAAGCATGGGATTATTTGTAAGCCACTACATATGCTTTTGAGAAAGAATGCTTATAAATGGACTGAAGAATCAACTAAGGCCTTTCAAGGATTGAAACAGATAATGACAACAGCACTTGTACTGAAACTTCCTGAATTTGATAAGGAATTTGTAGTTGAGACAGATGCATCAGATAATGGCATGGGGGCAGTTCTCATGCAAGATAATAGACCCATAACTTATCTGAGCAAAGCTTTTTGTCCCAGAAACAAGGGCTTATCCACTTATGAAAAGGAACTATTGGCAGTAGTCATGGCAATTGACAAATGGAAACACTATTTGATAGGTCATCATTTCATTATTAAAACTGATCACCAAAGTCTCAAGTACCTAATTGAGCAAAAGTTGACTAATGCATTGCAACACAAATGGATTACCAAGCTTCTAGGTCTCAGTTTTGAGATTCAGTACAAAACTGGAAGATCTAACACTGTGGCAGATGCTTTGTCAAGAATGCCAAATCTTCATGATACTTCAGTGGAGCTTGAAGCAGTGCCAAACTTGGGAGGAATTCATACCATGGAATCAATGATCAGCACCACTTCTACTGACAATAATGATACAGTGAGAAGCACAATTTCTGCTAGGGAAGGGGAATTGGAAAATTCTAAACTAGATGCAGAAATGGTGGAATGCAGCAAGATAAGTACTAGTTCTTCCTTGGTGCCTCAATGGATGAATCAAATTGAGAAAAGTTATGAAGGAGATGTTTACTGTCAGGAACTTATAAGCAAGTTGAGTATTTGTACACGGCAACTATTATCTGAAGAAATGCAAGGTTTTTCTTATGCTCAAGGATTGTTGAGAAAAGGGACTAAATTGGTTATAGGCAAGGCTGGAGGAGTTAGACAGGAGATAATTAATTCCATGCATGCATCAACAATTGGAGGGAATTCTGGACAAACAACAACGATAAAAAGAGTTCTTACTACATTCTTTTGTCCTAAAATGAAAGAAGAAATTCTGAGTATATCAAAGCATGTGAAGTTTGTCAGAAATGCAAACCTGAGCATTGTCTAGCACCAGGGTTATTGCAACCTTTACCTGTACCAACTCATTCTTGGAGGCAAATTACTATGGATTTCATAGAAAAATTGCCAATGTCTAATGGATATGATACTGTACTAATTGTTGTGGACAGACTGACTAAGTATAGTCATTTCATTAAATTGCATCATCCCTTCACTTCTGCCATAATAGCTAGGAAATTCTTGGATAAAATTGGAAGGTTGCATGGCATTCCAGACACACTTACTTCAGACAGGGACAAGATTTTCACAAGCAATTTTTAGATAGAACTGATGAGATTAATGAAGGTAACATTACAATTCAGTTCTGCTTACCATCAGATGGGCAGACTGAAAGAGTCAATCAAACCTTGGAGCAACATCTTAGATGTTTCTGCTGTGACAAACCATCTACTTGGACTGATTGGTTGGGACCTGCAGAATGGTGGTACAATACTTCATATCATGCCAGCATTAAAATGTCTCCTTATGAAGTATTATATGGAGTCAAGCCAATTTCCTTAGGTAACCTCACTAATTCACTTTTTCCTGCTACACAAGAACTTTTGCAGCAAAGGGACGAGGTCAAGCAGTTGCTCCATAAACACTTGGAAACTGCTCAATGTAGAATGAAACAGTTCTCTGACATGTATAGGAGTGAAAGGATTCTTCAAGTGGGAGAATGGGTGTACCTGAAGCTTCAGAAATACCGATAGACCACTGTTTTAGCTAGGCAAAGTTTTAAAATAGCTCCTAAGTTCTATGGTCCTTTTCATGTCATTAGCAAGGTTGGAGCTGTGGCTTATAAATTGCAGCTACCACAAGGATGTAGAGTTCATCCTATATTTCATGTGTTCCTTCTCAAAAAACATGTTGGCCCTGCACCTACTTATTCTACTGCTATTCCTGAAAGTGAAATTGATGATATTCTACAACTGGAGCCTGCCAGAATTAAACAAAGAAGATTGTTGCAGAAGGAGCATGGCACAGTGGTGCAATGGTTGATTGAATGGAAGCAGCTACCAGCTTAGGAGGCTTCATGGGAAGAAGCTGCTGTCATCAAGAAACAATTTCCTAACTTCAAAGCATGAGGACAGCTTTGAGCTAAGGAAGAGGGATTGTTAGCATCCAAGGACTGACAAGTAAATACGGAGAAGATGTCAAAAGAATTAAAACAAAGCTGAAGGGGTTGACTGGTAATAATGGGTCAATGTCAAAGTCAACCACTTAGCTGACCAGTCAAAAACTGCAACGAGCTAGCTGAGCTTCGATCGGGGAGTTGGGATCAGAATCTTTGATTCAGTTAGTTAATTTGTTAGGATTCTTGTTAAATAGGTAGAATCTTTTCTGTTGTAAACCATTCAGTTGATGAATCATTGAAATTGCATTTTATCATTTTCTTCTGAACTGAATCGTTCACCGGAACGGTTTTTCGTAAATCTTTTGATCAGAATCCGACGTCACCTCGTCGGAGCGTGACACTTTCTCATTAGTATCGTGGCCAGATAGCTTTACAGACTACTCTACCGTCCAATCTCGCAAAGACATGCTATCTTCCCGTGGTCAAGAGCCCATCGGGCTCAATTAGTTTCAGGTTCAGGCTCAGGTAGCCCGTCATTATAATAGAACAGCGTTTTCTGTTTTTGGCTCTAAGAAAGTGGGATAGTGAATTTTTGGGAGCTCTGGAATAATGCCATGCTTGGTAATGTCTAACTTAGGAGAAGGAAGAAAATCCGTTTTTAGATATGTTATTACCGGTATGATACAAAGATGACTTATTTATGATATATTTTTAGACATTTTTCTAATATTTCACTTTGCTTCCGGTTTAAATCGGAAAATAGTCTTCAGGCAACACATAATGTAAGCCTACGGACAATTTATGGGTTGAGAAGTCATGTATAATTCTCCCATTTTTGGATGGTTTTAGCTTTTAAAAAAAACTAAACTTTTTAACTGAATATCAATTTGAACTGATCAAGTTACGGAAACCCATTACAGTGTCTCTGAAATGTTACTCTCCTTTTGATGTTTTTGATGGAAGTAGAGTTTTATGACTGTCTTACTTCACAATGTTCAACTTCTCAGTGAAGAGGAGGCCGATATTTACAAAATTGTATCATTTTCTTTGAGCATTAGTGTTATATATACACCTAAGTTTAGATCTATATGTGTGTGATTTAAAAATAATAAATTCCCAAAAAGACTCTTCTTGACCACCGTTTAATGTGATAAAGTCAAAGCGTGTTGCGTAACTTGCGTTGTTCAGAAGAACTGGATAAAGGACGTTTCAACGATGCTGCCGGCCGGTGAAATGAAATGTGTACCCAAATATATTTCATCTTCTTCGCCAAAATTCGTTTCAATCTCTGATGAATTATCCATATCCTACGTATCCAACAGGGGAACGAAAACGGAGCGGCCCAACGAAAATCGATTTGAGAATGAAAGGATTTTGAAACGACGACCAGAAAACAGGAAACACATCGAAACACATATATATCATCAAAACAAGATGAACGATTTATCAACTGGGAATTTATTTAAAGGAAGGATGAAATCTGCCAAGATAACCTAGAATATAGATGAACGCCCATTGATACAATGAATCTAAATTAAGGAGATTTGGGATAACAAAAGGTATTCGATTCAAAACACAAACCGACGATACGAATCAAAACACAAATCATCAAAACAGATAAACGATTTACTCAAAACATCAAAGTATCGATCTGATTCCAATGGTTTAGATTACTGCAGTCTTCCCGGGCTGCGGACTGCCTGCAAATTTCCGTTAAAAATGGTGACAAGCAGAAGAGAAGGGCCAACCAGGGTGAACACGATCAGCCACCCGACCTCAACCCGGTAGTGATCCACTATGCCTCTAAGTTGAGTTACCCACCGGTGCCCTCCCTCACGCGCCACCGTAGCCTCCCAGGTGTCGCCGATGGTGTCGATCAGAAGGACCGTGTCTCCCACCGAATTCCCGTAATTCTTGATGAAAGACGCCGGAATTTTCTGTCAAATACACACCGAGAAAAAGAAGATCGTATCAATAGATGATTTTGATCGTCTCTGAAAATTGAAATGTATACTACTCAGTACTCACCATGCGATCCTGGCGGCGTTTCTTCACGAATTGGTGGAAGCTGGGGTAATTAAATTCCATTTGATCGGAATTTTTGGTTTTGGGGATGGTGAGTTGCTGAAGACGCAGCCGGGGCTCAAATATATATAGGGGATTAGGGGGGTGACGAGCGCCGACCCTATCTTTTGGGTTACGGATGCATACACGTCGACGTCACGTCTGCATGGTAACAACTCCATAAAAACAATCACCCCACTGTAATTTTACTTAACTATTTTACTTTCTTTTCACCTTTTTAAATAAATTATTATTTTCCTTGAACTCCAACTTTCTAAGTCTTTCGAGAAAGTCTAAATATATTCAACTTTACAAAGTTTATAAAATTTATAATAATACATTTAAGAGAACATTTCCTAAACTCTCAACTTTCTCGAATTTCTATGAAAACTTTTATACCTTATAATTTACATAGTGTACCGTTTAATTTGAACAAAATTTACTTAAAATTTTTTAATTTTTATAAGAAATTTCTTAATTTTTGCATTAAAACATGTTTTATTATATGTTTACTTTAAAATGATTGATGTTTTAACACAAAAATGTATCTTTTAATTTTAAATACATAGTGGTAGTTTCATAACTTTTAGAAAGTTGGTCTTTCAAGAGACTTTCACTACATCGAATCTGAGATCATGTTCAGTTAAGTTAAATTCAGTTCAGTTAAACTTTTCTGTAGGTCAAACCAATTCAGTTCAGTTAAATTTTTTTCCAGTTTAGTTCAGTATATTTTTTTTTTTCAATTCAAATAAATAAATTCAAATTGATTATTTTATAGCAATCCACAATAGAGACCGTCCTAATTATAAACTGGGTTTAAATGTCAATAAAAAATGAATTGCAAAACGCGGGGTTTTCTTGCAATTTTGATAAATTTCATGACCCCAACCGATAATATAATACTAAAAAAATTTGTCGATTGTTGATTGATTGATCGTATTTTGTGTTCTTTTTTCAGTTTTTGGGGTTGTAGTTGTATCTGATCAATAATGGTGAATGCAAGATTGAATCCAGGCGTTGCTGGTTCGACTGATGGTTAAGTTAATAGCGACTGATTTTTTATTGTTCTGGATCGATTGTGATGTTTTTAATAGGGTTTTTTTGTGCTATAGTTGGGGCTTTTGTGTTACAGTTCTCGTTTCATGATTATGTGTTATTTTCGTAGCGGTTGGATGTAATTATTTTTTTAATGTGTTTTCTGTGTTAATTTAGAAATGAAATTGAGCGATTTGATTCATGTTGCTGTTTAATATAAAAAAAGTTTTTAGAATGCATAACAGTCTATTTTTAGTAATAAAGGTAAGCCTCGTTTTTATTTTAGAAAATTATGATGTTACACGTGAGAAAAGTATATGTTTTATATTCAAATGGGGCTTTTTAATATCAAAATTTTGAGAATGCATAAGAATCTACTTTTAGTGCTGAAGGTTAACTTTTAACTCTCAAAGGTTTTTATTTTAAAAACATCATTATGTTACATGTTTTTATGAGAAAATTATATGTTTTATATTCAAAGGTGGCTGTTTAATATCAAAAACTTTTTTATGCATAAATTATCATTTTAGTACTGAAGGTTAATTTTTAAGTTTCAAAGATTTTTATTTTAGAAAAATCATGATGTTACATATTTTTTATGAGAAAACGGTATGTTTTGTATTCAAAGGTGATTGTTTAATATCAAAAACTTTTAGAATGATTTTTTGTAGCATGCAATGGTTATGGGGAAGACAAATGCAAAGATTCTTCCGTTTTTACAACATTTGAGCACAAGCAAGAGAAGAGCATGGTGCTGAGAGTGATGAGATTTAGGAAAGCCAATAATTCTGGCATGATCCCAATTTCCACCAGATGTTGGATGATATATACTGGCATGCAAAGAAGAAGGAAGAAATTGCGATGACTTGCATCTTGACTCACCTAATGGCAGTCTTTAGAAATTGAGAGAGTTAATATGTTCATTATGTGCTCATTCTGTAGATTGTAGAGTTTATTTGATTTCCTGAAAAAAACTTGATTCATTTCTGTGTTGTAGCATTTATGCTTAAACGTTTATGTTTGGTGTTATAATATCAACGTTTTAAATTTTAGAATTAATTTTACTTGTGTTGGTTTTATAGTGCAGTCCAGTCTTTAAATTGAAATCAAAGAATTTTCTAAACACTTTTTTACCTTTAGTTTTACATTAAAACATCAATGTTTAGCTAAGAAGTACACAGTTCTAAACTACATTTAAGAACTGAATCATTTTGAACTTAGTCATTTCACACACACGCACACGCACACGCACACACACGAGCTGAACAAATGTGTTTATAATCAAAAAGTTCAAAGTTTAAAGGTCATATTACATGTTTAAAATCAATGCGTTAATTGAACTTTATAACTTATACTATAAAACATGTACCTTGTAAGCCATTGCAAAGTACTTGTATCAAATCAATATCATAAACTAACATTCAATATAAAATTTCAATTTTTTTTTGCTAATAACACCAATGTTTATAAAACTAACATTATACACAAGTTTCCAATATAAAATCCCAATGTTTTTACAAATAACACAAGTATCATATACAAGGTTTCAACATAAAACTTCAACGTTGTTGCTAATAGCACCAATATTTTGGAAAGACAAAACAATTTGACTGAGAACCCTATCAACTTAAAATAATGTTGATTTTGGCGTTGAGTTGATTTTCTAAAAGAAAATCCAAATGCATTGGATTGCAGTCTCATGCACAAGCAACTTGGAAATACTTCTCATACACAATCCCTTGATTATATTTGCGCTGAGTTGATTTTCTGAAAGAAAATCCAAGAGCATTGAATTGCAGTCTATAGAGTTTATGTAGCTCAAAGATAGTTCTTGCTCGGATTTCTTCAAAACATGATGTTACATCAATTTTTGTCAAGTCAAGCAGCTCACTGCGTTGGTTTCAACCAATAAGAACAACAGTTTCATTAGTTCAATTTGAAAGCAATCACAGAAAAACTTCATGCAGGCAGAACAAATAGTTTAACACATTTTAACCATAAAAGTTTCATACAGACAAATCTTGACATTTTAAAGCTAAACAACACAATTTAACAACAAAAGCTTCACAGAGAAAGAATAAACAATCAAGAGAGTGTGTATGAGAGAGCCTAGGCATATAGCTCTAAGCATGCAAACCTAGACATTTTGATTCCAAATCTCACTGTTTAACCAAAAAAAGTTCACGCAGTCCAAACAAACAGGATTTAATGCAAAAGGTCTACATTATAAATAAAAACCTAAACATATAGCTCTAATCATGCAAACTTGGGCATTTTGACTCCAAACTCACTGTTTAACCAAAAAAGTTTCACACAGTCCAAACAAACAAGATGTAAGGCAAAAGGTCCATATTATAGACAAAACCTAACCATATAGTTTTAAGTAAGGAAACCTAGTCATTGTTTACTCCAAACCTCACTGTTTCATCACAATAATTTCACACGGTCTAAAACAAATTGGATATTGGCAAAAGGTCCATATTATAAACAAAAACCTAAACAATGAAACTATAGCTCTAAGTAAGGAAACCTTGGCATTTTGACTCCAAATCTCACTATTTAACCACAAAATCTTCACACAGTCCAAAAACAAACATGAATAAACCCAAAAGTTCAACATTATAAACAAAAATTTAAACAAGGAAACTTATAACTCTAAGCAAGGATATCTAGGCAGCTTGACTACAAACCTCATTATTTAACTAAAACAACTCTAGGAAAGCACAACCTCCACTTTATACCCTCAAACATATTTGATATAACTGTTACCGAGTTTGATTCACCTTCTTCTTCAACGGTTCTTTCATTTTGTCAATTAAATACAAAGCAACAGTGGAATGGAATACGAATCAGATATATAATCATATCGAGCAATACGAATCACTTACCAAGGGTTCAATCTCCATTGATAATGATTTCGATCCAGAATTATAGGTTTTCGGCTTAAAATTATTGTGTATAATCGACTCAATCAAATCTCGGTTGAATTGAAGTTTCGAATCAATGGAATGCAAGTTTCGAATCGATCGAAATATGATTTTGAAAACGATTGCAACAAATTTAGAACCCTGATCCGCAAAATTGGAAAAGAAGGTGTGAGTTTCATGTTGGGTGTGTGCAAAATTTGGGGGGAAAATCTATTTTCACGTTTTGGGCGAAATTGCTTTATATAGGCCGGACCATAATTCAAGTCATAATGCGGGTCGACCCACGAATTATATTATTTGTCTTATAGTCCCATGGTTTCCGTATTTGTCATGTAGTCACTGTATATATTATAGACTGTCTTCTCAGAGACTTTCTCTTATTTTTATTAAAGAGATGATTATTGATGGCTCCTCCCAATTGAAAATAACCAAAAGGTGCACTGTGAATTTAGTTTCAATTCAGTTTTGTTCATTAAATTTATTTTTCACATTAATTTATTATATTTTTACCACATACAATGATATTAAAAATTAAAATTAATCTCGAAAAAAGAAACCCTTGTGATCATTCATAACCGTTACTAACAAGGCCTTCAATTACACTATATATAAAAGTAACAATTGTTTTAATGATATATATTTGTGTAGTATATATCACCATTTCTACGAATATATATAAGTAACAATCATTTTAATAATTTTTCTATTAATTAAAATCATTAAGAAGTGAGGCGAGATTTATTTGGTTCACAAGACCATATAAAGCCATAAAAAGGCCAGCATTCAAACGTGTAAGCTGATCAATTTACTGAACCCCATTACTCGTTAATGTTCAAACAAACGTTTGATCAATTTGATGGGAGTATAATTTATGAAGACTGTTCTTAATTTCTCAATATTCATCAATGAAAACAGTTTGATGAAAATATATAATGCCGCTATGTGCTTGATAAAATTCATGCTTGGATCTGAATAAAACCTTTATATCACCAATTAACTGGGAAAAAAATACACAACAGCAAAACCTAGATATTATCCTGCTTTAGATGTTCTTGCAACAGGTGGTAGCACAACCGAATCAAGATCTCCAGGATATGGAGTCCACAAACCTAGCCCTCCCCTAGTCTCTTTCAAGCTAGGATCTTTCTTAAACTCTGATAAAGATTTCACCCATTCTATTCTAGAGGAATGCTCCCGGATATGCGGGTGCAAAATGAAAAGAGAGTTGTACTCACAGTTAGGGAACATGTAAAACTTAAAAATGCTTCCCAGCCTATAAACAACATATCCAAAGCTCAGCTGATCCCTCGGTGTAAGAAGGTCTACCTCGTTAAACCATAAGCAGCTGAATAAGTTGTTCAGTGCTGTATGCTCCCGTACTATAATCGCACCTTCAGGCACATCTGCATATAACATGAGATTTTCAGTTTGATGAAATGATGGTGAAAGAAGCATATCAATTAGTCAGCAGAAAGTGGAAATTTAATCAGTAACAGAAGAAGATTATCAGAAATTTACAGGGCTAGATAATATCATCATCATTCAGATAACTCACCACTTCTAGTGTTTTTCATTGGACTCCAAGGCTCCAGCCCCTCAGCTCGGTAAATCTTCATTTGTAGATCAATTAGTGGACGGGCATATCGCTTTCTCCTTTTGTTTGAGTCAGCCTCCTCATATATGTTCCTGTGATGTTTGTGCTGGGCAATTGCAAACGTGTTCTTTTCCCTCCATAGATATCTGAAGTACAATTAAAAAACCTTCAGTTCAAAGTACACCTTAAATCATCGATGTAACCAGAAATCAGATTAAAGGAAAACAACGGATTGTCACATTGGAAACCACACTATCTGTAAAAAATGTTAAACAGAACAACTTATTTGTAACCTTGCCATGCCAAGGTAAATAAAGGCATATGAACTGCCAAATAACAGCCAAACAGTATAAATACTTTTTTATATCAAGGAAATCAGTTACTGTTACACTGTCATACCTTTCTAGTATAAGCAGAGGATCAACTATGAGCTCCATTTTACCATCAATCCAAATGCTGTATTGTGCTTGAGGAAATAATCGATGAGTTAAAATCTTTGGAACCTTTCCATTTCTCCTGGGTTCATCATAAGGGGGATTTTTCAGAAGAACCAATCGCCAGATACCAACCCACTCTCCCTGGGCTGCATCCTTGCTAACAGTAACATTTTCCTTGATGAAGTTATAAGATACCTCATCCACCACCATCAAAAAACAGAACAGTTCCCGCGAACGGTCACTGATATTAGATGGCTGGAATGGTATGTCATACCCATCAAATATACCGGAGGCAACCACAAACTGGCACTTCTTGACAAAATCACGATCTTTCATTCCCATTTCTGCACCACTATTTTTCATAAAGCCACAATGAACCTACAATAGAATCTATAAATGACAATAGAAGATATATACTGATAAACAAGTAAAGTGGTTGCCAAAAAATTATCTGAAAAAGATCTTCAGATAATCCAATACAACAAATAGAAAATGAAGCCTAACTTATGAGCCAGGGAGGTTAACTCAAAACAAATATTAAATGGAGCCCATTAATAAAGACAGGTCAAGGTTATACACTGATGAAACCAAGTTTCTCAACTACACAATGGTGCCAAAATATCTACATAGCTGCGCAACATAAGCTTTCCCTACAATTTTTTTTTTGTCTCAATTGGATCTACTCCTATTTCACACTTTGTACCCAAAGAACCTGTAAATGCGCTATATTTTATTTGTTCTACACACCATACAAAAACTAGAACTACAAAGATAAACAATATAAGAGGCACACACGCACAAGGAAAAATAAAGGGTGGCCACAGTCTTATACCTTCATGGTAGGCTTGACTTTGAAGCTTTCTTCTCTTTCTTGCCACGTTTCATGCCCTCCAAAGAGAGGAACTGATTGAGATCCGTTCACAACCGTCTTATCTTCCATCGCATAAGTTAAACTTTGAACATATCTTTCTGGTGACCGCTTTGGTATAACAACAACATTTGGGTCATCAGCCACGGGAATAGGGCAGCCTAGTGGGATATAGAAAACCATTGTTACATGAAGTCATGAACAAACATCACAAATATATTCTTTTGCATCACATTAAAGGGAGGGGATAGTAATATCATGGCCTAGAAAGGAAGGCTTGGCCTTACGGTGTGGCGCATTCACGAAACCCATGGAGTTTAACATTACAAAAACCTTGCTTTCCCTGTTACAAAAAGCTGCAAAGATATCATCAGATTAGGATGAGCACATGCACATGCACAGCACAACTGTCCATGGCAAATTTATTTCAAAATGTTCAGAAAATGCATCCTATGTTATGGCCCAATATATACACCCAACCATGCAACATATGAAATACCATTAAACTTCTTAAAGATGGTCTAATAAATTAACAACTCAAACTTCATAAACAGATAATTAATGGATATGATCAAATATTTTGTTAGATTTTGGAAACAGGCTCTTTATGTGGCATAAAAATAAGTCAAGAAACATGACTATACAGTTACCTGAAAAGAAAGCTAGAGAAGATTGACATGACCAGATGTGGAAGAGCAAAGCAGTGAGAATCAGCAACATCCAGACAATACCAGCAACAAAAACCAATCGAATAAACCCCATCTTCCATGTAATCTTCTCAGGATAACCTGATACCAACTTTGCATCTGAAATGTGGAGTGCCAGAAATAGTATAAGAGATTGTCCAAAACTTTTTGTTAGCTAAAACATGATTATATAACTACCTCTTTGATGGCGTGGAAGATTGTAGTCCGGCCTCCGACCAGGCCGCAATGAAACTGAACGCTCCATACAACAATGAACTCAATGCACAAAAAAAAAAAAAAAAAATTTACCGACTACAATAGAACCATGACTATTTACAGGTTCTCTAGTGGTTTGGAATCCTTCTGGCTTCCAGTTTGGATATCCCACCTTTCCAATTATTTTCACAATAACTTGAAGACCCTGTCTACAAGGTCGATCATGGGCAGCATTGACCCAATTTGAAATAGCAGTTGGTCCCCCTTTGCTGAATTAATCGCTGCAAAATAGACAACAGATATGAAGAGGATCCGTCAAAGATTATGCTACATGATATCATACTAACAGCTTATGTAATGATGCAGCAAGCGCGGGGACAAATCAAAGGTATAGATCAGATCAAGCTTCGTTTAATTCCTAGAACTATCCAAAGAATTGATCGGAAAGGGAAAGACCCTTCAAAAGGCCAGCAAGTGTTTATTTAGCATAAAACCCCCGGTCATAAATAACAAAAAGGTCCCTGAAAAATTACAAGCGTTAATATAAGTGTTGAAAAAATAGTAAATTGCGAATTTGACCCGCAATACTAAGGAATTCACGTAAGGGATTCACCACCACATCATTTAACCATCAGATTCACCACCACATCATTTAACCATCAGTTCATCAATGCAGTTGTATATCTGTACTAGATAACACCCGTGCCTTTGCACGGATATGACTGTAAATATTATGTATAAATATCTGTTTTTAATGTAGCTTAATTGATTGATGGATATATTATTTAGAAAACTATAAAAACATAACTTGTGTTTCCTGAAAAATTATGATCAAGTGATATATAATTTTAAATTATGTCTTTTAGTTATTTATTGAATGCACCTTCTTATTTTTACTTGGACTTTAAGATTAAATCATGCGTATTTGTGAACTTAACTATTACATATTTCATAAACTGTTTTAATTTATTACACAGAACCCCAAAAAAACAGAACTACAGGTAACTGAAATCCAATGAAAAAAATTAGAAATTAGCAGAAAAAGCATGAAAAAATGGCTAAAACACGGCACTATTCAGTTACGACAAAGAAGTACATGCTAATTGCAGACATCAGCACTAATGAAGTGACTAAAAAAGATTCAGTAGCAAAAAAACTTTTAAATATAGGCTTGCAACAGAAAGATAACTTTGTTGTTATCAGCAGAAAACTATCATGTATATCAGAGGTATATTTATTAATGCAATCACATTCACTATGAATAAGGGATTTTTGATAAAATCAATGCATCACCGGAATCTTTTTTTAAAATGTTATCATTGTGGCAGAGAATTCAATCCACAGGAACATTAAAAGAAAAGGCCATAACATCAAGGTAAAGCCTTTCTTCAAAGAAGTTCAGCATCCAGGGAAAAAAGAGAGAGTCTTGGCACATCAAATGCATCAATATTATTCAGAAGTCTGAAGAAAAACATAACCCTATACTCCAAATTGAACTATAGACTGCATCAGTAAGCTCGTCTAGTAATGTATA
Organism: Sherardia arvensis; assembly: GCA_948330725.1. Classification (NCBI taxonomy): domain Eukaryota; kingdom Viridiplantae; phylum Streptophyta; class Magnoliopsida; order Gentianales; family Rubiaceae; genus Sherardia; species Sherardia arvensis. Next base: position 31,056,433 of record OX415239.1, read on the forward strand.
GTAAGATAAAAGCTTTATTATTCTAATATCAAATGTGATGTGTGATTTCCAAACCATTCTAAATTTCTAATCACTATGCTTCAAAAACATGATTTTTTGATAGCCATGCCTAAACTAATTAAGTTGGCGAATTGGCAAAATATAACAATAAGCTCGGAAGCTAACTGTGCTTGCAAGCAAAGAGATTAGAGAAAAGAGAAGTTTTCTTACTTTGATGATTTACACTGCAGTTCTCATACAAATCCTAAAATTGTTGATCACTTAACGTCAGCAAGTTATCAACCCTGTATGTAGTGAGCTCTCTTGTTGTATGTGATATGTGTAAGCATCAATAATCCATGAGAGCTGAAAAGAGCAAGAAAGAAACACGTCAAAGCTAACACCTTACAGAAGCTATTAACATCTTTCAATACCATGAGCATAAGCATGTTGAAAAGCAGTAATATTAGAACCTATGTTGCACGGGTACGGCGGCTAGGCCGAGTACCCGTCCCGGAACCGTCTCGGAGACGGGGACGGCTGACCGTCCCCGATGAAGTTGGGTGCCCAGATATGATAGCGGGTCACGTAGCTAGCTTGCAAAAGAGCACAATTGACCAACATTCGGTACGTACCTGGTACGGGAGAAGGCCGAAGAGTCCCGTTTTCCTCGATAATTATCCGCAGTTATGATTTGGGAAGGCGAAGAGATCTGAGAGAAGGTGAAGAGGAGAAGACTCTAGTATTTACTTTCCTTTTTTTTTTTAATCTCTTATTTAATTTCATATAGGGAAATTCTTTGGAAATATAACTTTCCTAAATGAGGCGTAACTACCACCACGTGTTTAAACTTAAATTTTTATGCTAAAATATCAATTATTTTAAAGTAAACATTTAGGAAGATATGTTTTAATGCAAACATTCAAGAAATTTCATATAAAATTTTAAAATTTTTATGTAACAAAATTTACCGTTCAAATTATATATATATATAAAGCCTAACCTAGGTAAACCCTACTCCAAACCAAAACCAAATTTTACAGATATTCGTGGTCTCATACTATAGCCGTAAAACTGTAGAAAAGTTCTAGTTCTCCCAACTTTTATCGCCATCAACATATAACAAAATTAGTTTGAATTGCTATATTTATGTTTCTTGAAACTTATGAAATGATTTAACTTGATACATTAATTTCATATTTATATTTTCAGAATTAACATATTATTTATAATATATTTTATTTATATATTTTAGCCGTACCCTTACCGTACCCGTTGCTTCAATTTTTGGATTTTGTCGTAGTTAAAGTTAAATACCCATTCCGCACAAGATGTCTGTTTGAAATTTAATATTTTTATTGACATCTAGTACAATTAAGTAAAAATAACATCACATGGTTAAAGTATTGACTCGTTAATTATAAAATATTCATGTTGTATAGATGTGAAAACGAAGTAAATAGATGGTGGTTCTAATGTCTTCAAGGAACGGAATGAGAGAAACAAAATCCAAAACAGTATCAAAGCTATGTTGAATATTTGTTCTAAGTCTTTCATCACTCTCAAAACCTCACTCCTCAGATTTAGTTCTTTAACATATGAACAAATAATATGATTAAATAATTTTTGAAGTCATAAGTAAAGCTGCAATTTACATTCAAATTTAGTAATGCTAAACGTACATGAATCCTGCACTGAGTTTGAAATAGAGTAAAAAACACTTGACTTTGAACTGTTTGCTTTCCTGATCTTGCGGAGGCATTCCTGTTAGTCGATGCTTCACCAACCGATCTGGTTTGTTGCCGTTTCTGAGCAGCATAGCTTGCTTGCAGAGTTGTAAATGTTAAATGATAGAGAAGGTTAGTACTAAATTCAGTACACAGTATACATATCATCTATGTGTTGGCAAAAAAAAGGAATGCTTTGTGTTCATATAATTTTAGTAAACTGTACTTTAAGCAGGAGTAGCAGCCAACTTAATATTGTAACCACCCCATGCTGCCCCTAATAACATAACCAAGCTCCACATTATCATGATTAAAGGTTGAAGAAGCTTACCCTTACAGTTTGATGTATAGGAGGTTCAACTTGACCTATACTCACCCAAATTTTCATAACTTTCTTCAAAATCCCTTTGAAAATGCCCCAACATATATGTAACCTTCTCATCCTGTTAAGAAAGCAAGAGGTCATTTGCTGCCAAAGTTCTCAAACAAAAAAACGTAAAGCGGTAACAACTAAACATGTCAGGGATCAGATACTAAAGCACAAACCATAGCTGGAACTTCTTCTGCAAAATAAAGGTACAGATATATACATGCTCATTTTAGTAGGAGAGTGGAAGATACCATGGTATGTGTTTTCCCCGAATTCTTCTGATGCAAAGACAAAATTATTATATCCATCAAATGCAGATTGCACAAAGGGCTCTATTAGCACAAGTAACCACTTGTTTCATTTGATTCTGATTCAGTTTTACTTTTTTTAATGACTAAATTTCAAAAAATGGATCTAACATTGGTTGAAATGTCAATTTTAGGACCCAACATTCAAAATGGTCAATATTTGGTACCCAACATTCCGAAAATGTACAATTTTTGGACTTTCGTTAAATTCACCTGTTAAATCTATTAATTTCAAGGGCATTTTGGTAATTTTCATAATAAATAAAAGATTAAAATTTATAAATCACCCATCTCATCTTCCCCAAAAATCCCAATTGACATTTTCGGCTAACTCTCTTTGTAACTCCACCGCTAATCATGTGCCCACATTACCTCGTCACTACCGGAGCCTAGTAACAGTACCATTTTTACCCACATCTTTATCCTATCCATCAAGACGAAAATGAAATGTTTGCCATAAATTCAAATCTATGAATTCAGGTCTCGTCTGACTATAAGATGCGCCAATGGTGGTGTACATGTTGGACATTAATATACTCCTGGATATTCTGTAGGGAAAATTACCAAAATGCCCTTGAAATTAATATATCTAACAGTGAATTTTATGAAAGTCCAAAAATTGTACATTTTCAGAATGTTGGGTACCAAATATTGACCATTTTGAATGTTGGGTCCTAAAATTGACATTTTCAGAATGTTGGGTACCTAATATTGACACTTTTGAATATTGGGTCCTAAAATTGACATTTCTACCAATGTTAGGGTCATTTTTTTGGAATTTAGTCTTTTTTAATCTTTGCATCAACGTAGACAGTAGATAGTAGACGGTAGAGAAATTGTAAAACAGTACAATTGTGCATACCTTTAGAAGTCAACAACTCGTTGAACAATTTTTTCTTCTTATATATCAGCGGAGATATTCTAGCTTCAAGTGTGGCCTGATCTGAAATTACATATTACAAAACAATAGAAACCATAATAGAGCAGGAAAGCTAACACTAACACATAAGCAACAATGTAAGCTTAATCTAAGATGCAATCCATGGTGCATAAATCAAACTTTTTTTCCACAGAAGAGGGGCAAAATTAACATGAATAACACAACTTTTTTATAAGCTCGACCAAAACAACCTTTTTCTGGGAACTTCCCTTCTCAAATGGCACTGTGATAACATTGTTCTCAAGAGCTTATTCTACGAATGCATCAATATCAAATAAAATCATGACATGATGTCGGTATCTTTTAGGACAAATAATGTAGCCATAGAACTAAACAATAAGGTCCTTTTTTTTGCAGAAAATTAACAAAATCTAAAATTGAAAATTTAATAACCAAGCTTATGAACATCACTTTTACAAAAAAAAAATTAACTTTTCATTTCAATGAACGTCGACAATCCCAAAGTTGAAAGCATATACTAAACCACATAAAGATGCTCATACAATGACGGTCTCGATGAGGAAAAGAATTCATGTACTCACTAGAAAAACTACTTTTCAGGTTCTACTTTCGTCGATCCTCGCCCTCTGCTCCACGTAGCGCTTCTTTGCCGCCTTCAGGTTCGAGTCCCAAATGTAAAGATAGTAACAGAAGCAGCAGCTTTGAAAGATCATCGCATGAGCATCTCAAAAAGAACAATGAGTTAGAGAGAGAGGGTTGCCTTGACAGCAATGACTAAGCTCTATCATATAACAAAGGAGACGGATGAGATAGACAGCTCTATCATTAAACAATAGAGACTAAGCTCTATCACCACAGCAGCAACAGCAATCCCAGAGTGAGGGAGCATGAAATCCTGCCAATAATTTTCTATGCTTCTTAAAAAAGGACACTTTCCATCTTTATTGTATTTCCCTTCCATCGTTTCATAAACTGAGAGAACATTCAAACACAATTGTACAGATGAGAGTAAACCTTTCACACCAACACTTTGGAAAAATAGACAATATCTCAACATTCAACCTCATAGTGAGCTCAGACATCAATATATGCTACATGCAAAAAAGCTAAACTCGAGGACAGCCTATCACCAATTACATTCAGAAAGTTGCTAAGAAAACCTAGCACAAAAGTCATACCAAGTGCTGCAAAATTAGCTATAAAACATGTGGTTGGAGAACACATAAGTAACTCTTTCACAACAGTCCTTAATTTCGTAGGAATCTACAAATGAGTGGAGATTGGAACAGATTGATGTTATTATCAATTGTAATTGTCTACAGTAATTTGTTGTTGAACAGTACAAATATGTCATACTCTAACATGCACAACACAACAAAACCTTGGAAAATACCACTACCATGTCAACCAAATGCTAATTAGATGACAGAATCGCATTCACATAAATTGATTTCCAAATGATAACAATGTTATTGACACAAAGATAGTGCCTTTAAGAATACCTGAAACTTCTGAACTCTCAAGACCAAATTCTTAAGTTTATTCTACAAAGCCATCATCACAAATCAAATCAAAATTATTCTTTTAAAAATAAAAATTAATACAGGAAATCAGGAAGAAAATAGATTGAGAGATGTTTCAAAACAAACATGTAAAACAACATCGTGTAAAAAAGAATATCGTGGAGGACCCTAGAAGCAGGTTCAGAGAAAGGAAAATAAGTATTACGAGGGTCCAAAAGGGCCGACAACCTTCTGAAGCTCTCCAGAACCACCGCAGGTCTACAGTCTCAGGCGGCGGCACATTGAGCACAGCGTACAAGTCGGGAAGGTAACCGCCGATCAGATTGTCTTCGACATGGAGTATGTCGGCGACGACAAAGATTTGGTCGGTGTAGAAGAGGGTCGGATTCCCTAGCTCGCGCCGCCAAAAACCTGCTCCCCTCCAGGTCGCGACCGGCTAAGAGCTTCTCAGCAGTGATATGAAGAACCTCTGTTCGATTCATTAGCCTTCTCAAGTCAGGGATAACGAAAAGATGACCTTGATACAGATGTTATACACTGAATCTAGACTCTTGGTATAGGAGCATAATTAATTGAGCTGCTACAAGAAAGGAAAAGTGAAAAAAGGAAGTCGAAGAGGGCGGACGTACGGCTCAAAGCTGACGTGGCACAAGGAAGGGGTATTTAACTTTTCAAAAAGTTGTTGTTTTAATATAGAGTATAGATAAACAGAAAAGACACATGTAAGAGCAAGCCCAACATCTACTCTAAAACAATCCCTATAATGATTTTGCCATCATCCAACAGTTGCTCTATTTTACCATTTCATGAATTTATTGTCATAAATAATAATAGCTATATTTAATTCTAATTGAGACTTCCAAGATTACACAATTAGGGCATGTTTGTCTGAGTTTATTTCTTACTGACTTGAATTAAATTGAACTGAAGTGAAATTTATGTTTTGAAAATTAGAATCGGAAATATTCAAATTATTTATGATCAAATTATATTTTACTGAACTGAATTGAATTAGACCGAACTACTATAAGCTCCAACAAACAGGACCTTAATTTTATTTGCAAGTTTATAATTTTAATATTTTTATATGTGTGAAGATGTGAATACTTAAGAAAGTGTAGGATAAAAAAGGAAAGAAAAGATAAGAATCAATGATAACATTAAATTTTAGAGTATGAAAGAAGTCTAGCCCATATGTCTTTTCAATCTTCTAATTTTACCATATCTCTATTTTAGAGTATGGGATAGAGCATCTGTTGGAAGCAATAATGTAGTCAAAAGGGTAAATCTAGCTAAAAACTCAATTATAGAGCAATTGTTGTGCATGCTCTAATTCCTCCAGACTCCATACACATCAGTGGATTGTGTCTCTAGGCTACTGTCTACACAATAACTACAATATGAACTTTCAAAGTGTGCTTTTAAACTTGAAAAGTGAAAACAAAATCTGAGAAGAAGAAAGTACTTATTTGAAGGCTGAAATTAAAAATCTGGTAGAAACCAGACTCAAACATGAACAGAATATGAATGGAGATGCTGGAAATATATTGGTTTTATTGAATAGAAAAGCTTGCTTTAACTTTACAGATACAAAAGCTATTTATAGACAACTAAATAACTAAAGTAATACAACAATAAGTCTAAACCATGGACTAGCACACAGAAAGTTAGTCCAACTTGAATGCCCATACTCAAGTTGCAGATGCAAATTGCAAACCACAGATGCAAATGGCAAGCTGCAGAAGCAAGTTGCACAGACAGGAAACGGCGTCGTTTTTGGTTCAAATCCTGGCGCCAAAATTCAAACTGAATTTTCCCGCCTGAGCTGCATCTTCCTCATTCATCCTTCAATTTCTCCACCCCCTCCTCAAGCTCAGATTTGGTGCCAGAAAAACTGAGCTTGGACAAGGTTATCTGGAATGGAACTGGAGGTAAGGACTTTGTAAGAATGTCTGCAAGTTGGAGTTTTGAGCGTACAAAGGAAGGCATCAGGAATCCTTCTAAGTAATAATCTCTGACCAGGTGACAGTCTATATCCAGATGCTTGGTACGTTCATGAAAGACTGGATTTGCACAAATATGCAAAGCTGCTTCATTGTCACAGAAAAGAGGAACGGGATATTTGATTTTAAGGTGCAGATCTCTGGCCAGATAACTTATCCATTTGAGCTCACATGCTGTCATAGATAGGCTTCTGTATTCAGCCTCGGCACTGGACTTGGAAACTGTAGATTGCTTCTTAGACTTCCATGAAATGAGGGCTGATCCAAGGAAGATGGTGTACCCAGTGACAGATCTTCTAGTGACCTTGTAGGTACCCCAATCTGCATCACAGTAACCATGGAGTTGAAGATCGCTGGAGTAGCATAGGCCATAATTGCAGTGATGGTGCAGATACTTCACAACATGCAGGGCTCCAGTAAGATGATGATGTGTGGGATGTTGAACAAATTGGCTAAGTTGATGGACTGCATGAGTTACATCTGGCCTACTGTAATTCAGATAGAGCAGCCTCCCAATTAGCCTCCTGTAAATAGTAGCATCTGAGAGAAAAGGTGAGGCTTCATCATGTATGTTCCAAGTACTGGGAAATGGAGTAGCTACAAACTTGCAATGAGATAGGCCACAGTCAGCAACAATGTCAGAAATGTACTTGGTTTGGTGAAGTTTCAAACCATGCTCAGTTCTATCTAGTTCCAGTCCCAGAAAATAATGAGCTGGGCCAAGATCCTTGATAGTGAATCTATGATGGAGAGACTGTTTTACTTCAGAGATAGCAGCCAAGGAAGTTCCCATGATAAGCACATCATCCACATATACAACCAGTGCCATGGTGTATGTGGAAGCAAATTTCAGAAAGAGGCAATGATCATGATATGACTGATGAAATCCCAGAAGAAGAAGATGTTGAGTGAACTCCCTGTTCCATTGTCTAGATGCTTGCTTAAGGCCATACAGACTTTTGGTAAGCTTACAGACCAGTCTTGTATCTGAGGTTGAATATCCATCTGGCAGCTTCATGTATACATCTTCATCAAGATGGCCATGGATGAAGGCATTGTTGATGTCTAACTGATGAATGTGCCACTGAAGAGCAGAGCTGACTGCCAGAAGCATCCTTATGGTGACAGATTTGGCAACAGGTGAGAAAACTTCTGAGAAATCCACACCTTCAATCTGGCTAAAACCTTTTGCAACCAGCCTGGTTTTGTATTTTGCTAGACTCCCATCTGCATTGTACTTGATCTTATACACCCATTTTGAGCCTATGGCCTTTTTACCAACAGGCAAGGGAACCAGATCCCATGTATGGTTTTGTTCAAGTGCAGCAAGTTCTGCTTTAATGGCCTCAGTCCATTCCTGTGATGATTTTGCCTGTTGATAAGAGGATGGTTCTTGAACCTGAGAGAGACAAGTTACATGTGTATTGATTGACTGAGGCTGTGATGTATGGATGGGAATTTTTGAGGTGGTTGTGGTTGACACATAGTCCTTTGACCAAACTGGTGCTCTTATGACTCTGGAGCTTTGTCTGACAGATTTATGTGGAGGTGCAGCTATGGTGGATGATGGTTCAATAGGCATGATATGAGAGGGTGTAGTATCAGTGCTAGGTTCAGTGTCCAGATATGGCAATGAAAAATCCAGAATATGTGGTGTGGTGTATGGAAATTGTGACTCATGGAATATGACATCTCTGGAGATGAGGAATCTATGATGTTTGAGATCAAATAATTTGTATGCTTTTTGTCCTGGAGGATAGCCAATGAATATACATGGAAAGGCTCTAGCTGAGAATTTTTCTTTGTGAGGGCTTGTGTTGGTTGCAAAAGCTAGACAGACAAATGTTTTAAGGGTTTTGAGGGGAGGTTCTTTCTTGTGCAGGACTGAGTAGGGAGAATTCCAGTTGAGGACAGGAGTTGGCAATCTATTTATGAGATATGTTGCTGTCAGAATGGAGTCTCCCCAGAATTCTTTTGGGAGATTGGCTTGAAATATGAGGGCTCTTGCAACTTGCAATAAGTGTTTATGTTTTCTTTCTACAATGCCATTCTGTTGTGGTGTGTATGGGGTTGACCTTTGATGCAAAATCCCAAAATCTGACAACAATTTCTCACATTCTGAATTAAGAAATTCAGTACCATTGTCAGATCTTAGAATTTGAACATTGGTTTGATATTGAGTTTTGACCATGTTCAGAAAGGTTTTTAGTAAAAATGACACTTGATCTTTGGTTTTGATAAGATAAGTCCATGTGCATCTAGAAAAATCTTCTACAATTGTAAGAAAATATTTGCAGTTGGAGATGGAATTTGTTTTATATGGTCCCCAAAGATCCACATGGATTAGGGCAAAAAGATGATCAGTAGTGGACTAGCTAGATGGAAATGGCAACCTGTGTTGCTTTGCCAAAGGACAGATAGTACAGAATTTATCTTTGTCAGAAATATGCTTGACAATATTTAGATGCTTCATTACATCAAAATATGGGTGGCCTAGTCTAAAATTCCATGATTTTACATTTAATGTAGAGTCAAAAGTGCTTGTATTTAGTACAAGGTTTCTCTTCAAAACACCAAAATGAATGGACTGAACTCTTTCATGTATGACTTGAGGATCAAAAGACTTGGTGCTCAGAACATACAGTCCATTGGAAACCTTGATTGCTGCCAGGATCTTCTCAGTCTTGAGGTCCTGTAGCAAACAAGTATCATATGAGAAACTAAAACTTATGGACAGATCATGAGTGAGCTTGCTTACTGACAATAGATTGTATTTAAAATCTGGAATGTGTAAGCAATTTTGTAGAGTGATATGAGGACTGAGAGAGACTAATCCTATGGACTGAACTAATTTGGTTGTATGGCCAGGCATGTAGACAGGAGTGGTGGATTTTACTGGAGTTAAGTATTTGAAAAGTGAACTATCATTACACATATGACTTGAAGCTCCACTGTCAATAATCCAATTATCAACATTTAAAGTCAAAACAGAAAATGAAAAGTTGGTTTTGAGAACACTACCTGCAAAGTCATGGTAGTGGTTGTAATTCACTGCCTCTTCAGTAATCATAGGCTGCTTCCCTTTCAGTTGTCTGCCAATTTTTGCATCAACCAGTTGAGCAATCAGGGCATGCAGGCTGGGATCATCAGTACTTTCTTCAAGATTGAGTGGAGTTTCTTCTTCTGCAACAGCATGAGCAATGTACTTCTGATGTGGTGGCCTATACTGGGATGGTCCTGGTGCTTGCTTCTGATAGACTGGAGCCTTCTGTGGAGCATGCTGCATCCTCTTTGCATCTGATGTTCTTGGCACCGCACCTTCTGGCATTTCCCACCAATCTGGATACCCCACAATCTTGAAACATGTTTGCTCCAAGTGTCCAATCTTCCCACAAGCCTTGCACTTCAAATCTGGCCTCTTTGTCTGCCTCATTGGGTATGGTCTGTCTCCTTGCCCTGGTTGGATTGGCCTTGGCTGATAAGGAGTTCTGAGTGGTTTAAACACCTTAACAGCCATTGCTGCATTATGTTGTACACCTTGGCTACTGTCATGGACTGTCTTCTGCCTTTCAACCTTTGCTATCATGCAACAGGCCTTGCTGACCTTGGGTGCTGGCTCCATCATGGTTATTAGATGACTTATGGCTCCATATTCCTCATTCAATCCCATCAGAAAATCATACAATTTATCTGCCTCATCATGTGCAGGCAGTTCATGATAATTAATGCATCCAATAGAACATCTCTTCCTAGGCCTTAAACAAGCAAATTCATCCCACAGACTTTTCATTTTTGTATAGTACATTGAGATAGAATCTGACCCTTGCTTTAGCCTACTAATTTCACTTCTTATATCCCACAAAATAGGACCATTACTTTCACCAAATCTTTCTTTAATTTCAGTCCATAGTTCATATGCATCATCATAGAACATGTATGCCTTTGACGGACTAGGGCTAACTGAATTGATGATCCAAGAAGTGACAGTTGAGTTTACCTCTTCCCATTTTTCATAGGTTGGATCTGTGAACTCTGGAGTTGGAATGTCACCAGTGATGAATCTGAGCTTGCCCTTGGACTTGATTGCTCTGACCATGGTTTTGCTCCATGTTGCATAGTTGTTTTCCTCCAGTTTCTCAGCCACCAGGACCATGCTTGAATTGTCTCCATGTTTCAGCATAAAATCCCTTTCATTTGAGCCAAAAGGATTTCTTTTGTTTGCTGATTCCCCCCTATTGTCACCAGATCTATGCTCATAGGAATCAACAGATTCTGCATCAACATCCATGGACTGAGATATTGATGTGAAGCTGTTTATGTGAGGATTATGGATCTATGGTTTGTTGAACCCAAAGGATTGCTCTGATACCATAAAAATCTGGTAGAAACCAGACTCAAACATGAACAGAATATGAATGGAGATGCTGGAAATATATTGGTTATATTGAATAGAAAAGCTTGCTTTAACTTTACAGATACAAAAGCTATTTATAGACAACTAAATAACTAAAGTAATACAACAATAAGTCTAAACCATGGACTAGCACACAGAAAGTTAGTCCAACTTGAATGCCCATACTCAATTTGCAGATACAAATTGCAAACCACAGGTGCAAATGGCAAGCTGCAGAAGCAAGTTGCACAGACAGGAAACAGCGTCGTTTTTGGTTCAAATCCTGGCGCCAAAATTCAAACTGAATTTTCCCGCCTGAGCTGCATCTTCCTCATTCATCCTTCAATTTCTTCAGAAATTCCACAAATGCAATCGTCTATATCTTCAGTCTCTTGAAAACGACGGGCAAAAACAGCAACTCTGCAAGGCTAAACAAGTGCATCTTCATATTCTTCAGTTTCTCCTTCGCCAGCTCTTTCTTCAGCACTCAAATCTACTCTCCGTCCTGAAATCATAATTTGAATTTCATCCATCGCCGTCGGCGTAAGTATCAGAGAGGAAGGGAGTACACGAACACGCACCTCTGGTTTTGATCTTCTGTGTGTTCTCCGATTCGATCGCTAACATTCTTCGTCCTCATATGATGCTGATTCAATCGCCGGAGATCTTAGCCGAATCGATTGCCGGAGTTTGCTTTGCTCGAGTTCTCGGAGATTTTGTTGTGTATGAGCTAGATTTTGGGTGGGAACACCGGTGAGCTTTCGATTTGGGGAAAAGGAGTTGATTGTATTTGAAGTGAAAAACTGGAGACGGATGCGGCTGCGAAATTAGGCGAAGATAAAAAAAGGAATTTCTCATATATATTTCTTGGGCGCATGCTGGAAAATTCCGAAAATTTACAGAGTAGGAATCGTGTCAAAAGTTATTTGCAAAACTGGAGCCGCTCAAAATATATTTACAATTATTGTCGGTCTATTTCAAAATTAATATATAAATTTATTGAATAAATTCGACGAAAATTTATGGGCTTACGTTTGAAGGACTTGCACACATAATTGGAAAAAATGACTTAGAATTTAGTGAGTTCTTTTTCAATCCAGTTAAAATAATAATAAATTAACTAATTCACCAATGAAAATCTAAACCAACTCCCAAGTGTCTAGTGCATGCAACAAATTTAAGAGTTAGGCCCAATTACAGAAACAACAGCATTCTATTGAGTCTCAATAATGTCATAAATCTGGTTATAAGAAAAGGGTAAATTAGTCTTTTCTGGAAAAAGTTTAAGGGAAACTAGTTGGCGGTCAAGGCAGCTGAGAGTAGAGGAAGTGGTGGCAATCTGGTGGAAGAAAGGGGGATAAGTAGTTGAGGGAAGCAGTTAGAGTAGTTACCTTTGCATTAATGGAGTGAGCTGAGAACACATACTCTCTCTCCTCTTCGTAGCTATTTGGAAGCATGTAAGATTACATTTTGAGTGGAAGTAAAGCCTTTGATTGTTACACCTGATATCAGAGCCGTCGTTCTTCCGGTAATGGCGGGAAGAAAACAGATGAGATGAAGGCAGGCGTCGCCGAGCTACGGGATTATCTTGATTCGACGATCGGATGATTCCGTCAAGAAATTTCATCCAAGTTCGATCAGACACAATCGCAAATTGAGTAGAACCTAAAGGCATTCGAGCATGTTGTCGGGGCGCAGTGTGAAATAATGATAGAGTAGAATATGTTTTGTATTGATACGAGAGTACAACATTTATAGGTAGAGTACAAAGATAAATTAAGCAGGTCTATCTATACACACTAATACACCGTCATAATCCTGCTAGACACACAACTGTATATTCCTAATTTAAATACAATAGAATATTATCAAATCATAACAAAATATCCTAATACTCCTCCTCAAGTTGGAGCGTGAAGATCCAGAACGCCCAACTTGCCAAGTAATTGTTGAAACTGATGTTTGCCAAGAGGTTTAGTGAAAATGTCTGCAGGCTGGTCCAAAGTACGAATATGATACATAGCAACAGCGCCTGACTGAACAAGGTCTCGAACAAAGTGACAATCCACTTCAATGTGTTTTGTCCTCTCATGAAAAACCGGATTCGCTGCAATGTGAATGGCAGCTTGACTATCACAGAAAAGTCGCATAGGAGCAGAATGTGTAACTCCTAAAGATGACATAAAAGACTTGAGCCATATAAGTTCACAACAAACAGCAGCCATTGCCCGATACTCCGCTTCAGCAGATGAACGAGAAACAGTCGGTTGTTTCTTTGTTTTCCAAGAAACTGGTGAATCACCAAGCATAACAAAATATCCAGACAATGAACGACGAGTAAGCGGACAAGCTGCCCAATCCGAATCACAATAAGCTGTCAATTGTAGAGAACTACGAGTAGACAGAAACAAACCCTGACCAGGATGACTCTTCAGGTAATGCAGAACGCGAACAACAGCTTGCCAATGAGGAACACATGGCACCTTCATAAACTGAGCCAGAGTATGAACAGCATAACTAATCTCAGGACGAGTTATGGTCAGGTAAATCAAACGACCAACAAGACGTCGATATTGCTCAGGATTTTCATACAACGGACCTTCAACACGCGCCAAGTCATGATGTTGCTCCATCGGAAAATCAGTAGGTTTGGAAGCTAATAATCCCATGTCGGAAAGAATATCTAGTGCATACTTCCGCTGGGATAAGAACATACCGTCAGAGCTCCTAGCAATTTCGATCCCAAGAAAATACTTCAAAGGACCAAGATCTTTCATATGAAAACAAGAGCTCAAATAAGTCTTGAACTCGGTCAACAATATTTTCGAGCTTCCAGCAATGATCAGATCATCCACATAAACAAGAACATGTAATGTAAGAGCCCCACAGACATATGTAAAAAGAGAGTAATCAGCCTTACTCTGAACAAATCCAAAAACTCGCAAAGCCGAAACCAATTTAGCAAACCAATTCCGAGGAGCTTGCCTCAAACCGTATAATGACTTTTGGAGCTTACAAACAATACCAGAAGGAACAGGATATCCCTGGGTGGACGCATATAAACCTCCTCCTCAAGATCACCGTGGAGAAAAGCGTTATGGACGTCCATCTGATGAACTTCCCAACCCTTAATAACAGCAACAGAGAGAAACAATCGAACAGAAGCCATTTTGGCAACCGGTGCAAATGTCTCAGTGAAGTCCTCACCCTCAATCTGACGATTACCAAGCGCAACCAGCCTAGCTTTGTATCGTTCAACGGAGCCATCAGATTTATATGTGGTTCTAAAAACCCATTTCGAACCAATAGCCTTCTTGCCCGGAGGAAGGGACGAGAGAGTCCAAGTGTGATTACGGGCAAGAGCACCAAGTTCCTCACCCATAGCAGTCCGCCAATGAGCATGCTTAGATGCTTCTGAATACGTTGTAGGATCTGTACTAGATGTTACGGCACACAAAAGTCTAGTATGCAAAGCAGAAAATTTATTGCAATTAACATAATCAGTAATAGGGTATGGAATACCTGAAGACAATGATGATGGTGAAGCGGAAGAAGCAGTAGTGGGGGGTTTATTAGCGGCAGTGACAGAACAAACAAGTCATTCAGGTATCCGGGTTGTTTCCTTTCTCGTGTACTGAACCGAACAGGACCAGTAGGGACGGTAGTGGGGTATGAAGATGATGAATCGGTAGGTGCTTGTAGGGGCGATGCGCTAGTAGGCTGATGAGTAGGTTGTCGTGATGAAGCATCCATAATAGGAGGCTCGGGAGGAAGCGTCACAGCTGGAACTGCAGGTAGCATAACTGGTGGATCATCATAAATGGCAAGGGGTGGAGGTGCTGGGGATTCATCAGTCAAAGATGAAGGAGTTGGCTCAGCAAACGGAAACTTGTCTTCGTAGAACACAACATCTCTACTATCAAAGAATGTATCTGTTTCCAAGTCATACAAGTGGTATCCTTTCTTCCCAGAAGCATATCCTAGGAAGACACATCGACGACTTCTCGGTGCAAACTTATCTCGAATTCGCGGAACTTGAGAGGCAAAGCAGAGACATCCAAACACACGGAGGGACTTGAAATCAGGAACTCTATCATGTAGTAGCTCAAAGGGCGTATGACCATCAAGAAGTGGTGTTGGTGTGCGATTGATCAGATAAGCGGCTGTAACAACACTTTCACCCCAAAACTTGATTGGTAAATCAGTTTGAAACAAAAGAGCACGTGCAACATTCAACAGATGTCTATGCTTGCGCTCCACTCGTCCATTCTGTTGTGGTGTGTCAACGCAGGAAGTCTCAAACAGGATACCCGTTTCAGCAAAGTAGGATCGCAGAGGTAAAAACTCAGTTCCATTATCAGATCGAACACGACGAACATGGCGACTAAATTGGGTACTTACTAGAGCACAAAAATGTTTAAACCTAGAAGCCACTTCGGATTTCGCAGCAAGCAAGTGAACCGATACAACTCTAGAATAATCATCAACGATGGTTAAAAAATAATAAGCACCACTAGTAGAAGGAGAACTATAAGGCCCCCAAACATCACAGTGTATCAAGTCAAAACATTCACGAGCTCTTGAAGAACTCACAGGAAAACTATGTCTGGTCTGCTTTGCTCTATGACAAATGGTGCAGGGAGCGCTCACTTTATTATTTCCAGAAGGAAAGAGAGAAGACAAAACCGTGGAGGATGGCTGTCCAAAACGTTGATGCCAAAGATCGGAAGTAGCAGACACAGCAGCGGCACGATTCGGCTCCAACAGCGATGCATGAATACTATTAGTCATAGACGGTTGATCCCCACCATCCAATGTGCGAAGCTAATAAACCCCGCCATACTGCTCACCCGCACCAATCACTGTCCTCGAACTGATTTTCTGTATTAAGCAAAAATCTTCTGTGAGCAAAGCAAGACATTTTAATGAGCCAAGCAAGATAATAAATTACAACGTAATTCAGGTATATAAAGTACATGTGGAAGCTGAATTCCACCAAAAGTAAGAGTTCCATATTCAATAGCAGAAGAAATCGTTCCATCAGGTAAGGCAACATCAACAGTACTATCAGCAGTAACTATATCAGATAGAGCACCCTTAACACCAGTCATGTGATAGGAAGCTCCCGAATCAAGTATCCATGGTAAAACAATCTTACCAGACATATTAGCAGAAGAATTATTCATATGAGTAAAAAGGTTTAAGGCCATACTCCATTGGTCATCAGTCAAACAATAACCAATAGATGATCGATCAAAACCAGACAGAATAACACTTGAAGCAAATCCCGGTGGAGGTGGAACGATCGATGGAGCAGTGGCTGAACCAGCGAACGGCGTTCCCGGAGGTAAGCGGCGAAGCACGTTCGCAGCAGGAGACAGTTTCGAAATAACCATCATATTTTGCATGCTTAGAGAGGAAGAAACAAAGGCAGAAAGGTAGATCTTCAAAACTATTTTTTTTAAATGGACTTACAGTGCTGGTGGCCTCAAGCACAAGAAAAGAAACACAAACTCCGTGAGCGAGTGGCGACACGCGGGAGTTGAGGAAGGTGATGAGCCGGGTGCGTGGAAACACGCGGGAGCGGAGGCAGTGTAAAGCTGGGCGCGTGGAGACACGCGTGGAGGTGAGGCAGTTGTTGAGCTCCGCGGGCGCGCGCGAGTGGCTATCGTCGCAGCTGGAGATTCAGAACGGGGCGGCCCTGTCGAGCTTCAGAGCGACGGTTTGGCAGCGGTGGAGCTTCAGAACAACGGTAGAGCAGTCCGGTTTCGTGCTCGGTACCAATCGGCAATCAATCGATCGACGTGAATCAAATTAAGGTGACGGCGACTATCGGTCAAACAGCAGCGGTCAACGGTAGGGGTCAAACGGCGGCCGTAACGAAGTTTAGGGTTTATAAACTATTATCGATAGTATAGGTCCAGGAAAAGCTTTGATACCATGTGAAATAATGATAGAGTAGAATATGTTTTGTATTGATACGAGAGTACAACATTTATAGGTAGAGTACAAAGATAAATTAAGCAGGTCTATCTATACACACTAATACACCGTCATAATCCTGCTAGACACACAACTGTATATTCCTAATTTAAATACAATAGAATATTATCAAATCATAACAAAATATCCTAATACGCAGCTTCTGGAGACATGAGCTCAGTTGCAGGAGGCAAAGGAGCATGGGACCACACTAGAACTCTATATCGCGTCTCAATTTCAGCCGATCTTGGAGAGGTTGCGCATATCTTAGACAGAGAGAGTTCTCTTAGGGGATCAAACGTAACTATCCACGGCAGCGCTGCAATGGGGAAGCGTAACCAGATTCCAAGCGATTCCTTCACTATGACGCCAGCCACCACCAGCCAATTCCTGCACAACCGGTTTAAACCGATTGAAGTACCATCAATATCCACACTCCTTGATAATTGCGCTCCAGTTTGTAGTCATAAGAGTGATAATTGTCCTAAGGTTGTGATGCATGAGAATTGTGAGATTCCTAAAGTGACTTGGCCTAAAAAACATCAGAAAACTGACACTGGAATGCATGATGAATTGAACCAAGAAAGGCATGATTTTGTTGTGACCAAGGGATGGAGAAATGTTATGCAGAAACATTAGAGTAATTTGCAGCTCCCTAGTTTTAATGGTGTCAATCTTAAAGATTGGGTAACTATATGTGAGAAGTTCTTTGTTTATTTCCAAATTGCTGAAGTGAGGGGTTAGAAATTGTGGATATGACACTAGAAGAGGAGGCATTAACTCAGTATAATTCACAAAAGGTTGTCAAATCAATTTCTAAATAGAATGAGTTCTTTCTAGCTATATTTCAAAGGTTCAGTGATGCTAATTATAAAGACTTATTTGGGGAATTTAAACTACTTAAGAAAACTGGCACTGTGAGAGATTATGACGAAGCTTTTGAAGATTTGAAATCACAGTTGGTTAGTGAATACCCTAGCATGCCTGAAACCTATTTCATTGGTAACTTTTTGGGAGATTTGAGGGAAGAACTGAACATTCAGTGGATCCCTATAAGCATATTACCTTATGAGAAACCATAGAACTCATTTTTGCTTTGCAATGTAGTAGGCCCCTCGCCCAAGAAGAAATGGGCTAGGATTGTGGCAGAGATTGAGGTTGAGCTCGAGGAGACCACAACTGAGGGTTCTTCTCAATCAGAGCGGCCAAATTAGGGGAGGGTCCTTTGAGGGAGCTCAACTACTACTTAGTAGATCCCGAGGAAAAGGTTATGGCGTGACAATAACTCGAGACTTACGAGAACTATCCCCTGATGTCTGAGGTAACTTCTCTCATTTCCTTATGGTTTACTGATTATGTGTCATAGCTTGGATTGCTAAGAGAGACATATTATTTTGTGCAACTGCTGATTGATCTGACTAAGGTGAATAGTCGGACTTTGGCTAGGCTGCCGCGCTTGTATGACTCCACCTTTGAGTTACATGCTCGGTGTCAAGCCCTCGAGGGTGTGGCAGAGGAAAGGGATATTCTCCGAGCTCATGTTGATGCCCTCGAGGCTAAAGCAAAGGAGCCACATGTACCCTCTGTGTCTTCTATGGTGGTCTGCCGCCTAGAGATCGAGGTTGCTAAGCTCAAAGAGGACTTTAAGGCAGCCAATATAACGAAGGATACAGCTGAATCGGACTTGAAGTCTGCGAAGGTTACTTTCGAAAGACAGGTCCTTCAAACTAAGGCGTTAATGCAAGAGCGGACTTCGGTTGGAAATCCACTAGAGTAGCAGCGACTACTTCAGCTATGGAATAATTTATGCATCTGATGTCCCGAGATGAGCAACCATCGGGAGGAGTATGGCTAGCTGCTCCATCACTCCGAGCTTGATAAGATATGTGATGTTGTGTCCGGACTGTGCAAGAATGAGGCTGAAAAAGTTTCTGTAGCTAAGACTTTCCACCATTCATCTGCATTGGAGAAGATGGCCGCTTTTAGAGCTAATCCTCGACAGTATGGAGCGCTCGGGGCAGAGCTCTTGGCTCGTGTGAGGTCTGTTAGAAAAATAATAACTTCGGAGGATTTATTAGGCATATGATTGTAGCCATATATCCTGAATTGTCTTTCCTTGGCGACTCCTTCGAGAAGCAAGCCTCTATTTGAGGTAGCTCAACTTTGCTCCAAAATAAGGATAACGAAGAAGAGGAATCTATGCCTCCAAGCAAGGTGGACATCGAGGGAGAAGAACCCATCCCTTGAGATGGGAGTTCTTGAGACAGAGTCCTCGATCTGGCATGAGCGGGACTTTTGGAAAGCCACATGGTACTTGTGCACATGTTGCCATGGGACTTGTGCTGCTTTCTACTCGCTGCAAGGACTCCAATAGATCAAATGCTCAAGAGGCTTTGGGTGTGCTGCAATGACTCTAATAGCACATATGCAAGAGGCTTTGTGTCGTGCCAAGTTCAAGTTTCATATTTCATACAAGTAATTTATCAGAAAAGATTATTTCTTCTTTGGATAGGGTTTACCCCTCCCACATTATTATGTTTATAGGCAATAGCTCATTGGTTTTTGAGAATAGGTTTCTCCTATGTACTAAAGGTTTCTTCTCGAGATCTTTTACTCGGGGGTAAAACTTGAAGAACTTTAGGGTTGACTCAGGGCATCCTCTCGGGTCAATGTAGTATAGGTAGAGTATCATATTTTTGATGTAATGACACCTTTTGATATGACCTCTAGCGTGTTGTAGACTTTGTCTTGGTTTATCTCGAAATGATTGACATTCGAACTTATTGTTCAAATTTCTTGGCCCGTCAGCTTCAATCAAATACTTTTTTCAAGTATTTTATCTCGAGTATGGATCTTTCTTTATTTTACTCAAATTGATTGGGATTTGAATTTTGTATCCAAATAACCTATTTTATGTAAGCGTTAATCGTATACTTTTCTCAAGTATGCTACTTATGAGGAGCGATTAAAATTATGCTTTAGATAACATTCCCTTCATTAGAAAATGAATTTTGACTGCTTAAAATAAAGATAAAGATAGATGTAAATGATGGGTATCTTATTCAAGCTCATAGCTTAAAGTTAAAATAAAAGATAAAAGTCCTCAAGTGTTCTACTCGGGTTTAGAAACACAAAGTAATCGTGCTATTTTATTTGATGGCGCCGTGAGTTTTATCTTCCATGGTACCTTCGCAGATTTACCATGTTCCATCTTCTTGGTATGAGTTCGTCTTTCATTGTTTCCAAGAGGTAGCATCCCCCTTGATGGAAATATAGGACCCGGTGAAGGCCTTCCCAGTTCAGGACTAGTTTCCCTTCCACTTCTTTCTTGCTCTTCTCATTCAACCTCATTACCGGGTCTCCTTTTGCAAATGTTGCCAATCAAACTCTTCGATCGTGATAGGGCTTGACTCTCTCTTTGGCCTTGGCCTCATGGATCGTAGCATTAGCCCTCTTTTCCTCGAGGAGGTCAAGGTTAAGACGGAGGTTTTCTTGGTTGGTGTTCTCATCATGGTTCTCTTGTTGAGAGCTTTTAGCTAAAGGGACCCCAATCTCACTCCATATACCAGACCGTAGGGTGTTTCCCCATTGGCGGTTGCTAGTGTGATTCTATGGGCCCATATGACACTCGGGAGTTCATGGATCCAATTGCCCTTTGCACCTTGTAATCTTCCTTTGACGCCGCTTACATCTATGCGATTGGTGAACTTAACTTGGCCATTGGCATGAAGATGATACACTGAGGTTAACTTTTGTTGAATTCCATAATCTTCACACCACTGTTTAAAGGGGTTGTTGGCGAACTGAGATTCGTTGTCCATGACTATGTACTTGGGAATCCCACATTGGCATACTATGTTCCTCCAACAAAAGTTGATGAATGTTTACCAGTCATGTTTGTCAAGGCTTCGGCCTCCACCCATTTCGAAAAATAGTCAATGGCCACAATAATATATTTGAAATTTCCAGGTGATGTGGGGAAAGGTCCAACAAGATCTATTCCCCACCTAATAAAAGGCCAAGACTCTTGTATGGTATCATGTTTTCCTATGGACATGAATCATTTTAGCATATTTTAGGCACTAGTGGCAAGATTGGATGTACTTCAAGGAGTTTTCCAACATAGCGGGCCAATAATACCCCATTTGTAGGAGCCTTCGAGATACCGTTCGCGGGCCTTGATGGCTTCTACAAATGCCTTCATGTACTTTTCGAATGAGGTTCTCTGCGTCAGATGGTTCAACGCATTTGAGGAGGGGTTGCAAATATCCCTTCTCATATAGGCTTCCTTCATGTATTACATACTTCGGGGCTTTCACTCAAATTTTGCGAGTTAAAGCTTTGTCCTTTGGAAGGCTTCCATTTTGCAAGTATTATATGAAAGGGATCATCCAAGTGTCCGAGATGCTCACAACCATGCTATTTTCTTCATAACTTCGTTTCTCTAGCGTTTCAAGCAGCAACTCCTGAGAGGAACGAATGTTGAGGTCCGAGGACGCGAGCTTGCTCAACACATCTGCTTTATGATTGCCTTCTTTGGGAATGTGGTTCAACTCGTAGTGCTGAAATTGGCTTAAAAGGGGTTTGACTATCTCAAGGTATCTCTATAGGTTATACTCTTGAGTTTCATATTCACCTTTAACCTGTTGTACCACGATTTGCGAGTCACTGAAGATTTCCAAATCTTTAACTTCAAGGGCCTTTGCTAGTTTTAACCCTGTGATTGGGGTTTCATACTCAGTTTCATTGTTGGTTGTTCGAAAGTTGAAGTGGATGACATACAAATGGTCTCTTCCCTCGGGGCTAGTAATTAACAGAACACTTGCGCCACTACCCCCTGAGTTGGAGGACCCATCGACGTATAAGCGCCATTTTCTAGTGGTCACCACCGGTTCTTGTTGGTTGATTTCTACTGGCTCTACTGACTCCATTATGAAATTCGCAAGGGCCTGGACCTTAATTGATGTTCGAGACTTTTATTGAACATCATGTTCTCCCAACTCGATGGCCCACTTCATCATCCGTCCCGACGCATCGGGTTTTGTAGGATTTGTCTTATCGGATAATTGGTTTAAAGTATTTTGGTGTGTGCCTAAAAATAAGGACGTAATCGCCTCGAGGCATGCACCAAAGCTACGATTAGTCTCTCAAGGGGGGTATATCTTGTCCCGAGCCCTTGTAGGGCCCTACTCACATAGTATATTGGGTGCTGAGAACCCTTTTTCTCCTTCACCAACACATCACTAAAGGCTAGTTGTGAAGCAGATATGTATAAGTAGAGAACTCCCCCTTATTAGGCTTCAATAGCGTGGGTAAGTGCTTGAGATGATTTTTTATGTCGTGGAAAGCGCCTTCACATTCGTGTGACCATTCAAATTTGTTGCCCTTCTTCAATATATTGAAGAAAGGTAAATGTTTTTCTGCCCCTTTTGAGAGGGAATGACTTAGGGCCGCGAGGGATCCCATCAGTTTCTGCACGTCCTTAACTGTCCTCAAGGGTTGCATATTTTGCAAAGCTTCTATTTTCTCGGGTTTGACTTCATTTCCTCTATTGGATACCATGTATCCTAATAATTTCCTGCTCCGACACCAATGGTACACTTAGCCGGGTTTAGTTTTAGATTGGTTGTTCGAAGTGTATGAAAGGTTTCTTTCAAGTCTTCGAGGAATATATCGTAGTTACGGCTCTTCACCACCATGTTACCGACATATATCTCCATGTTTCGTTCAATTTGGGATTTAAACAGTTTGTCAACCAATCATTGGTAGGTAGCTCCAGCGTTCTTGAATCCAAAAAGCATCTTCTTGTAACAAAAAGTTCCTTTGTCGGTGACGAAGGAGGTTTTCTCATTGTCCTTCTCAGCCATTGGAATCTGATGATATCCTCGGTGGGCATCGAAGAAGGCCAGCACCTGGTAGCCAGCGATTGTTTCAACTAGTCGATCAATATATGGCAATGGGTAACTGTCTTTGGGACAACAATCATTTAAGTTGGTGAAGTCAATGCACATTCGCCACTTTCCGTTAGGTTTTCTGACAAGCACCAGATTGGCTATTGATTCGGGGTATTGCACCTCTTCGATCACGTCAGTTTCGAGTAGGTTGTCTATTTCTTCGAGTACCAATGGTGCTCTGCTAGCTGAGCAGGTGCTCCTACCAAATCATTGGTATCTTAAGAGAAGACATCTATGTATTGATTAAGAAGATCTCAAAGCCGCATTTTTATCTCGGGGGGTAGGAATGTACCTACTTGACTACTTCCGCCATTCCAAACTCTCCAAGTTGCATGGGCTCTGACTCAGAGTATTTTACATGCTCGGTCGTTGAATTTGTGATGTTCCCTCGCATTGCCTCTAATGGCTATGATTGTGCATACCGCTTCTTGATTTCCTCGTATCATGGCCATTCCTCGACTTGTAGGGAATTTCATGTCGAGGTGTTATGGAGACCAGATGGCCTTAGCTTGACACATCCATGGTCTACCAAGTATAAGATTAGATGGCACCATGGAGTCACTACTTTGAAAGTGCAGTTAAACGCTAGGCTGCGCGGGTCGTCCACAACCCGTACGAGTAATGTGATGTCTCCTAGGCGTTATGAGGTTTCCTACGAATCCCGAGACTGGATTTGTAGGTAAAAGACCGCTTTTACTTAAATCCAATTTCTCATAACAACCGAAAATATGTTTTCGACTTCGTTTCCCCCATCTATAAGGACCCGTTTGACTGTCACATGATTGATGACAAATGATATAATCAGGGGGTCGGAATGGGAAATTTAGTTATGAACTGCATCCTTTTCTGAAAAGACAATGGTTTCATTAGAGCAGAGTCTTTTATTTTCCAATTTTCGGGGAGAGACTTCTCCGGGCCTCCGACGCACACTATTTATAATCCTGCTTGCTCCTGTGCTAGTTGTTAAGGCTCGAGATGAGCTGTCTCTTGGGGGATCCATCTCTGAGGCGTCCGTCCTTGTGGTCAAGCGGAGGTTGGTTGCTACATGCATTGTTTCTTGATCGCCCGTGAGAGGTCCGATGATGATTCTTCCAGCTCCTGTCGAGGCTCGAGAACGGACTCGCTGACTCCAACGAGGGTCCTCAGCCGCATCAGTCATGAGAGATCGAGAACGATTGATCAAAATAAACACGCGGATCTCACTAGGCGTGCCAAATTGATGGATGTTTGGACCCCGCGAATGATCTCGAACCGAGCTCACGAACTGATCCGCAAAACAATCCTGGGGTGGCCGGGGGTAGACACTCTGATGCTTAAGTCAGTAGACAGCCTTGGGAATCAATAAGTATAAAACGTAGCGTGTGTAAAATCGATAGAGAGGTTTACCGAGTCTTTGTATTTATAGATCTCAATCTGTAGATTGAAAGTGTTTGTATTTTGAGTATGATTATAACTCTTATGGTAATAAAAGTTGTATTCCCATAATTAGAGGAAGTGTATTACTTGTATGCAATCCATGTTATTTCGATGCAGCCGTAAGCCCATCTCCCGCGTATCTCGAGCCTGGATCATCTCGAACATCGGTCCGAGTACGAACGAAGCCTACGAGTGCGAAACTTGGACTTATCATTTAGTTATATCGATGCGATGATTTGTTTCTTCAATTCAGTTAAGTTTAATTCAATATACTTTAATGGTTTGTTTTGTAATCAAAACTTTGAATTAAATATATTGTATCAAAAAAAATCAAATAAATTTTAATTCAGTTAATTTCAATTCAAATTAGCTCAGTTCAGTTTAATTCAGTTCTGGCATATTAAGCGTTGCCCCAATACAGATAACTTACAACACACTATACCGTTAATCCTTAATTTACCTTAGTCTATTATTATTATTATAATTTCATATAAATAATTGGCAATCTATTATATTAATTTGTTCTGAAGGAATCTTTAATTGGTCTCACGCATATCTTTTATATTAATTTTTTCTGAAGGAATCTTTAATATTAATTATTATTGATGATAAGTAATAGAACTACAGCTGTAGATTTACAAAAATCAGCGGGGAGGAAAAAAAAAGGAAAAAGTGGACAGAAAGAAGCTAAAGGAAAGTTTGGATCAAAGTCAAATTAAAATTTAAGGATAATAATCAGAAAAGAACAAATTGAAAGGTATTTTCACTGTCACCACTCACACACACACAGACACACTCCCTTTGGACTTACTTGCAAAAGAAGAGTTTTTTTTTTTCCATTTTCCCTGCTTTTATTAGGGTTCCGATCTCTCTCTCTCTCTCTCACTAATTTCACATCATCAGCCCATTGTTTTCAAAGTAAGCCCCACTTGCTCATCACCCCGCAATAATTAAATCCCCTGTGGGTTTTAGTTTTTCTCTTTCATTTTTCATCATATCATCTCATTCCTACAACCTCAACTCTTTGCTGTTCTTGTTCGTTTTTATGTGTACGAACTTAATTACATTAGTGGAAATGAGTTTTTGGTAGGTGGGTTTTGCTTCTTGTTCTTTCTGTTGATTTTTTGAGTTTTGGTTTGAAGGATGGAAGTTGGTTGCTATAAGACCCCAGATTAATGTGTTTGTGAGAAAGATTTGATCTTTTATTTTTGGGTTTTGTGAAGTGGGATTGATTGCTTTTTTTGAATTGAAATCTGGGGAGTAGATATGGCTGATAAAGGGGCTGAGCGTTTGATGTCGGCCAGAGATTCGTTGAAGCTTAGCTTAGAGAAGTCCAGGAGTTTAGGATTAACTCTTCATGCTGTTGGGCCTAGATTAGATGAGATTAGTCAGAGGTTGCCTCCTTTAGAAGCTGCTGTTAGGCCGATTCGAGCTCCTAAGGATGAACTGACTGCTGTTAGTGGGCATATAAATCGTGCTGTTGTTCCAGCCACTGCTGTTCTTAAGGTTTTTGATGCAATTCATGGATTGGAGAAGTCTCTGTATGATCCGCAGTCTGATCTTCCTGGGTACCTTGGTGTGCTGAAGAGGCTTGAGGAAGCATTGAGGTTTCTGGGGGAGAATTGTGGCATGGCGATTCAATGGCTGGCAGATATCGTGGAGTATTTGGAGGATAATAAGGTTGCAGACGCCAGGTTCATTGCGAATTTGAAGGCTGCTCTGGGGCATCTCAGGCGATTGCATGCCAATGAGGAAAAAGGTTGTCTTGATGGTGGGCTGCTAGAGGCTGCTCTGGACAGGTTAGAGAGTGAGTTTAGGCGGCTGTTGACTGAAAACAGTGTGCCATTGCCAATGTCTTCATCGCCTTTGCCAGAGGAGCAAGCCTGCATAGCTCCATCTCAGTTGCCCGTTTCTGTTGTTCAGAAGCTGCAGGCGATTCTTGGTAGGTTGATTGTGAATAATCGACTTGAAAAATGCATCTTTATTTATATTGAAGTTCGTAGTTCAAATGTCAGGGCTAGTTTGAGAGCTCTTAATTTGGATTACCTTGAGATATCTGTGTCTGAGTTCAATGATGTGTTGAGTATAGAGGGCCATATTGCTCAGTGGGGCAAGCATTTGGAATTTGCTGTCAAACACCTGTTTGAGGCGGAGTATAAACTTTGTAATGATGTGTTCGAGAGATTAGGTTTGGATGTCTGGAAAAGTTGCTTTGCAAAGATTGCAGCCCAGGCAGGTATGCTTGCATTTCTTCAATTTGGAAAAACTGTTACGGAGAGTAAGAAGGATCCTATTAAACTATTGAAATTACTGGATATCTTTGCATCTTTGAACAAGTTAAGATTAGATTTCAATAGGCTTTTTGGTGGTGAAGCTTGCGCTGAAATCCAAAACTTGACTAGGGATCTCATCAGAAGTTTGATAGAAGGATCTTGTGAGATCTTTTGGGAACTTTCTGTCCAGGTTGAATTACAGAGGCAGATGCCACCCCCTCCAGACGGCAGTGTCCCCAAGCTGATAATTTTCATCTCCGATTATTGCAACAAACTGCTTGGAGATAGCTATAAGCCGATTCTGACTCAAGTTCTGGTCATCCAAAGAAGCTGGAAGCACGAGAAGTTCCAGGAGAGGATTGTTACTGATGAGCTACTGAATTTGGTGAAAGCCATTGAGGTGAATCTGGAGAAATGGTCCAAGGATTATGAGGACACTGTTCTGTCATACATTTTTCTCATTAATAATCACTGGCATTTGTACAAGCATCTGAAGGGAACGAAGCTGGGGAGTATTCTGGGCGATTCCTGGTTAAGAGAACACGAGCAATACAAGGATTACTACTCTGCAATTTTCTTGAGGGAGAGCTGGGGAAAGCTTCCTGCTCTGTTAAGCAGGGAAGGCCTCATCTTGTTTTCTGGTGGACGTGCTACTGCTCGTGACCTTGTGAAGAAGAGATTGAAGGCTTTCAACGAGGCCTTTGATGAGATGTACAAGAAACACTCCAACTGGGTGATGTTGGACAAAGATCTCAAGGAAAAGATGTGTCAAGTGATTGTTCAGGCAATTGTGCCTGTTTACCGAAGCTACATGCAGAATTATGGTCCATTAGTCGAGCAAGATGGAAGTGCCAGCAAATACGCCAAGTATACAGCTCCAACTTTGGAGAAAATGCTGAATTCTTTGTTTCAGCCAAAGCCTGTGAAATATGGGAGCTTCAAAATTAGGCATCCTAGTGGGAAGTTTGACAATGGAGCAACAGATCAGTCTCCCAGCACTTCACCAATCATAAAATAGTTTTCTTCAATGCTCTATACTGATTGCTCGATTTTCCCATGCTGTATATATGAAAGATATGCAGTTACCGGCGGCTCTGTGCTGGAGATTTGGATGGTTTGGAGGGGACTGTTGGTTCCAGAATTTTGGTGGGCATATTGGATTTTTTTTGGCACTTGTTGTATCTTCACCCATTCATTCAGCTGCTAGCATAGTAAGGTACAAAATCAACTTTCTGTATTTCAATAGCTGTGTACAATTACTTGATACAAGCTCAGTTTTGTGCTTCCCAGTGCTAGTTCATTTGTCTGATTTAGCTCTAGAGATTAGATGCTGTAAGGTTCTATGGGGAGGCAATAGCTCGTACTGATGGGTGGCCATTTTATTTTATTCTATATAATAAAACTACTCATTTTTTATTTTGCTTTTTGTTTCCATTGTTTTATGGTATCTGTGGTACTATCATTACATTTTCTATCTGTAGAATTGGCACTATTTCTATATGTGATGATTACTTTTATAAGTCACAATTTATGTGAGTTTGTGTGTTCCGCCATGAGATGTTGCTGGTGGCTTGACTCACATAACTTCCCATTTGAAAACTCAACAAGAGGAGGTTAAACTAGTCTGTCCCAATGGTTTTGCTTGGATTATTGAGATGTTATATTTCATTCTGTGATGAAGGACATGATCCCTGAACTGCTAGTTAATTAAGTCGGTTTCATTAAGTGTAGCCGGAGTTGTATTCTGGATTTAAAATTTCGGCCTGTTATGTTAAATTGAGTGTTTGTGCACGAACAAATTTTTATTAATCATAAAAATATTACTTCAGCCGGTCCAGGCCCTCCAGGCATAAATATAGGATAATCTTTTCCTGATCAAACATCTTCATGATCCTTGATATGCACCCGAATACCTTATAGTAGAGTCTCTGTCACCTTTTTGCTGATTATAACCTTCTTCATATGCTAGAGGTGTCACCTTTACACCTTCACCATTGCAGAACTCTACATCTGGACTCGGAGCATTAATTTGTGCTCCAAGTTGTAGCAGTGCATGTGTTTTCGCACATAGTTTAGTTTTCGAGGAATGTTTGCAGATTTTACTAGATTTTAAATCATAATTGTTTAGAAACTCAATCCGGTTAATTTGTGTACTACTATATTTCCTTGCGAGTTGCGATAGGATATTTTGTTTGGATGTTAATTCTGCATGGCCATGTGTCGTGAGCTTACTTTTTAGTTAACTTAACTGAATACTGTTGCATGTGGGGATTTTTGTTTCCGGTTATGGTCAGTTTTCAATGTTACATAGCATCTGTCTCATATTTTATCTGAAGATGGTCTTGATCGATTTTTGTAACATGAAGATGGTCTTGATGGTGATTATGTTACAAGAACGAGAGTGAATCTCCTACTCCCTAATGTTACAGAAGTACTTTGTTTTTCATCACATTACAGAAGTACATAGTCTGAGCATTAAATCACAAAAAACACGGTTCTGTGCTACTGTGAACGAAAAAACATGGTTCTGTGCTACTGTGAACGAAATTATCAACCATAATAGTACAAGAATCAAGCACTAAACACAAACATTCCTTGAGCACCGTACGGAAGCTGGTCATCACAACTCGTAAAAACAAGAGCAAAGTGCTCTTGTACCCCTTACTTCTTATAAAAGTGCTCCTACACCCTTTGATTATCACTGATTTCAAAAGTTTGAAACTTTGAGCGGTTGACCGCCTAATTCTGAATTTTTATACTTGAAAAGGTAAAAAAATATCCTTGATAGTTCTACATGATGTATGTGATGGAAAGGACATGAATTTCAGCTGTTTAATGAAGGATATTTTTGCTTGACATGGATA
Organism: Sherardia arvensis; assembly: GCA_948330725.1. NCBI lineage: Eukaryota > Viridiplantae > Streptophyta > Magnoliopsida > Gentianales > Rubiaceae > Sherardia > Sherardia arvensis. Next base: position 31,086,126 of record OX415239.1, read on the forward strand.
AGTTCGTCGTGGTTCCTCAAAATATAAAGAGTCCGTCTTTTAAATGACTGTTTTGATTTTATTTAAAATAGATACATCAAGGTTAGCTTGGTTAAGACTTTTGGTTGCGGGTTTGCTGGCATCTGGCTATCCAAACACAGGAACTCACAGATGCTCAAATCATGGAAGAATGAGGGACAAAACAACTGCAGCTCTTAGTAGGAATTCTAGGGTGCTGCCTTTTGTTTTGCGTCGATACTCCTAGTTCTTACTACAATCTGCCTACTAGCTATTTTTAGGATCATATTTTAAAGGAGATCTGATTCATTTTGGAAGCAATTTTATGCTTCAAGTCCGTCGTGGCTCTATTAATGCCCTCTTAGTGCCCATTGGCCTTTTTTTGATAGGTCTTGTGGTGGTTTTAATTTGAAAAAATAAATCCTCATAAACTCATAATCTCGTAAGATAAGTATATATCCTTAAAATTTAAAGGATGATAATGAAATAAACACAAAAAAAGCTAAAACATCTGTTACTATTTTTTATATATTTAAGTTTAAATACGAAACTTCCTATGATATTTTTCCAGTTAAATAAAGACCCAGTTGTTAGGTTTTGATTCAAATTTCAATATATTTTACCTAAGTGTGGTAATATTGCCAGAACAGTTTTTAGCATTCAGAGCATAATTAACTACTTTTAGCTAAATTGCCCTTCTTCCGCCAAAATCTACTTAGTACCTTTTTTCTTTCTTTAATTTACGGATTACCCAGATTATATTTTTCTTATTTTCTTTTTTTAATCGACATAACATTTTCATTTTTTAGATATCAAATTGATTAAAAACAAAAGTCTAGACGTAAACTGAATGCTGAATGACTTACAAAACCTCAATTTTAACAGAAGAAAGAACCAAACACCACAAGATAAAATTAAACATCGAAATTTAATATAAAAAATTAATAATTTTTGAGCAATTAGATGAGTAGCATCGTTAAAACCATAAGCTCGGCATAAAAAAATGTACAACATTAAAATAGCCGCAAAAAGAGTGCAGCAACATTTATTTTTTTTGTAATCGTTAATGCTAATCCAATTATATCTTTTAAAAAATATAAATTTTCGATTTAAATATTTTTCACTGTTAAATTTTTTTTACCATCTTTATTCTTCATACCTAATTAAAAATTAAACTTTTTTCCAAATGTATCAGAATATAGATACGTATAGATTTTCATCAATTTAAATCGAAAATCGAATTAAAATGAAACTTTTTGGCGGAAGATTGGGAACGGGAAGATCGGTTCAATAACTTATAGAAAAATAATTTAGTAAAAAAAGAAACAAAAAAAAGGTAATAAGTAGATTTTGACTGAAGAAGGGCAATTTGGGTAAATTTTTTTAATTCTGCTCTGAATGCTAAAAAGTGCTCTGGCAATATCACCACCCTTTAGCTAAAGACTTTGTCAAATTATAAAATTAGAGCAGCGATGATTTAGGTATGGTCTGTAACTAGACCTCTTTAAAACCTGTTTTTAATAACAGCTTGTAAAAAGCCATTTAGGGTATCATGTTTTTTTAAAAATACCATCCAAATAAGGATGTAAGAAAATTTGTCAAAAGTAATACTCCTGCAAGTGTAAGAAAATGTTACTGATATAACTCGACGGGGCAGATGGGGAATTCCAGATGAAACACGCGGCCGACGAATTCAACTTCCGGCCTGCATAATCAACCTCCAATTCATCAAATCTGCATATCAAAATCACATAAATCTATTGGGATACTTGTCAATCGGGCAAAATCAACATCTTCGAGAGTATGGGAAACTACAAATCCTAGCTTTGGGGACGGCGATCCATCCGACGATCATAGTGGCAGAAATCTTGAAGAATTCCGGGTCAGGTATTCGATACACGATCACCATCACAACAGTGGAACAACGATTTCAACAGAATCGGATGATTAAGAAGCCAAGAATTGAGATTACTCTACAAGTCCGACAACCGGATTTGGAGGTTTTCACAAACAACCCATCAAGTCACGAGATTGATGAATCGACAGTCAAAGGTGCTGGAACCCAGATTCGTTTTTCATCTCACGGGAAGTCGAAGACATAGGGTGAACCACAATCCCCAAGAAGAGCAGCTCAAGTACAGCAGGGCTTCAAGCCTCAAAGTGTGCGGCAAAACGGTTACAATGGCAAAGGAAAGCTCAGCAGCCTGGTGAGGGCGGCCCCAGAAGAGAAGGTATTAACCAATCAGTTAATTCTCAGCAAACATGTTCGTCTTGTGTTCTTGTAACCCCCGTACAGTTCATTATTGCTAAGAATCCTACTAGGCAGTGTGGAGAAAGTAGTACTTGTAAGAATCAAGACCAAGTCCATATTCCTTCAATTGATTCTACGAAGCAGTCGGGTTCACATATAGAAAATCTTAGGCCAACTCCGATAGTGATACCCAATGATAGAAAGGGTTTAAATGAGGTCAAATGTAAAGGGTGGAAAAGAATTTCTTCAGTACAAAGAGCTAGAGTTGGCAGTAATAAGGATTGGGGTGACTTGCTGTGTTGTAAACGCAAAATAGAGATGAGGCAGGAGGATGTCAATGAGAATGAAGCAAATAAACAAATGTGTTTTAGAGAAGCAGAGTTCCAATTCCATTTGGAGGAGCAGTGCAACAGACAACACCTCTTAGGTTCCAGGAAAAGCAAGCAACCCTGAAGATGGTTTGGATAAGCAACCTGAAGTTGGTCTGGATGGAGGGGCCAGCTTAGGTGAGACAAACACCAACATAATGTCAACGAAGAGGCAAAGGGCAGAAGATGAACAACTTGTTTCTAAATCAATTAACAACGTGTTAGTAAATGAGTGGGAGAAGGAGAGGAAAATGCGTAAGAAAGCCACGACTACGTACTCAAGCAGCTCAGAATCAGCATCAAAGGAAGACGGCAGGGAGAAGACAGCAAACCAGGCTAATGACAAAACTGAGGGTTTATGTGCAGTTGTCCCAAATCAACTGCACCAAGCGCCATGACGTCCCTTGTGTGGAATTGTAGGGGCCTTAACAATGCCCCTACAAAACAAATGTTGAACAGGTTGATTGCTGAAAGAAATCCTCAGATGCTTTGCTTGTTGGAAACTAAGTCTTCTTATGAAGAAATGACTAAGTGGCACCAGACAACGGCTTTCACAAATGGATGTCATTTGGCAGCAACAGGTTCGGCAGGTGGAATCTCTTTATTTTGGTATAGTTCTATTCAAGTAGAAATAGTTGCATCTAGTATTAGTTATATCTTGGTTAGATGCAAGGGTAGTGTGAATAGTGTGTGGTATCAGTGTTTTGTTTATGGATGCCTTGTCATGGCTGGTAGGGTGGGAGTTTGGAATCAAGTTAAAGCAGCATTACCATCTTCTGATTATCCTTTGATCATGATGGGTGATTTTAACCAAGTTTTATCTTCACAAGACAAGTATGGTGGGAAACATGTCAAGCTTACCTCTCAGGCTCAAGTTCTAATAGAATTATTACAAGAGATGAACATGGAAGAACTTAAACATCTGGGATTGTGGTATACATGGTCTAATAACAGGCAATTTCCACATTTTATTACTGAAAGATTGGACAGGGCCTTTGCTAATAAGCTATAGATAGACATGTTCCCAAAGGCTAGGCTTATCAACTTGCCAATTGTAGTGTCAGATCAGTCCGATATTCTTGGAATTATATCCAAGAAGTGCTAAGAAAAGCACTTGGCAAAAATATGAGGCTTTTTGGGACCATAACATTGATCCTAACCAGATTATAAATAGAGTTTGGTTCAAGCATATGGAGACTAATGGAATGTCTCAACTATATAATCTGTCTACTAATTTAGCATGTGTATTGTGACACTTGGCAAACTGGAGCAGATGCAGTTATGGTAATATAGAGAGACAGATTAAGGATACCCTGTCTAGGCTGGGAGAGTTACAACAAGGACCTGTCACAAGTCAAACACAACAACAACAGAGGCATTGTGCTTTGCATTTGAAGGAATTGCTGGCCTTACAAGCTGATTACTGGCAACAAAGGGCGAAGACAAATTGGGGAAAGTTTGGAGATAGAAACACATCTCTCTTCCACAAATGGGCTTCTAGAAGACATGCCATGAATCAGATCAATACCATTACAGATTCTAGTGGCATAAGTCACACACATGATGAGGCAATTCAAGGAGTTATGCATACACATTTTCAAGATTTATATGTGCAGCCAGCTCCATATCCATCCAACCATCTCCAGAGATCAACATGTGTCAGTTCATGGAAGAGAATAAGCTGAGAATAACACAAGATCACTCTCAAATTTTGATGGCTCCATTTACAAGGCAAGAGGTGGAAAAGGCACTCAAAGATATGAAGGCATGGAAGGCTCCTGGGTTAGATGGTATGCCTGTTGGGTTTTACAAGAACCATTGGGATTTGGTTGGAGATCAGGTTTCAGGAGCTATCTTACAAATACTGCAAGGTCAACCAATTCCTTTGGATTGGAATGACGGTCATTATTCTTATTCCAAAAAAGAAATTTGCTACTAAACCTGAGGATTACAGACCTATTTCACTATGTAATGTGAAATATAAGCTCATTGCAAAGGTATTAGCAAAAAGAATGGCATTGGTGATGAATGATTTGATTGATCAAGCACTGTCTGGCTTTGTAAAAGACAGAAACATTGGAGAAAATGTGATTCTGGCACAGGAAATGATTCATTTTTTAAAGAAAAAGAAAGGGAAGACAGGTGTAGCTGCGATTAAATTGGATATGAGTAAGGCATATGATAGAGTTTCATGACCTTTCTTATTTTCTGCATTGTCTCATATTGGGTTTCCTCAGAGCTAGATACAGTTGATCCATCAATGTGTGACTACATTTTCTATGACAGTAAGGGTAAATGGGAGTAATTCAGAATTTTTCCACCCTGTTAGAGGATTGAGACAAGGTTGTCCCCTTTCACCACTGCTATTTCTTATAAGCCAGCAGTATCTGTCAGTTATAATTCAGTCTACTTTGACTTCACATAACAGATGTGGATTTAGTCTTCGTAGAGGGGTGGATAGGGTTTCACATTTGATGTATGCAGATGACTGCTTTCTCTTTGTAGAATGCAAGGAAGGAACAATACAGAAGCTGGCAAGGGATATTGATCACTTCGCAAGATATTATGGGCAGAGAATAAATTTTGCCAAATCTGGTATCATGGTTAGTCCTAACACAAATCATCAAATGGAGCAGTATTTGAGGCAGACTCTGAATATACACAATGTGGGGATTGGGACCAAGTACTTGGGAATGGTCATTAATTTCTCACAGGGTAAGTGTGCTATTTACAGAGAATTGATTGGAAAGCTCAGAGTCAAATTTGATTCATGGAAGAATAGATTCCTGACTTTAGCAGGAAGGATAACATTGGCTAAGCATGTCTTCTCAACAATGCCACTGTATCCTATGGGAATATTTAGAATTCCTAAAACAATATTGGATGAGATAGACAGAATAACAGCCAGGTTTATTTGGAAGGGGGACTTGAAAGGGAGAGAACTGCACTGGAAGGCTTGGAAAAGTATGTGTTTACCAAAGAATAAAGGAGGTCTTGGATTAAGGTCCTCTTTTCAAATGAATCAGGCCTTGGTAGCAAAGCATGCATAGAGTTTGGTGCAGAATAAGGACTCTTTGCTTGTAAAAATCTTGAAACAGAAGTATTGTAAACACAAATACTTCTTGGAAGCCAAGCAAAAACAGTCTGATTCTTGGGGATGGAAAGGCATATTATGGGGCAGAGATTTTCTGATGAAAAAATGGAAGTGGAAACTGGGAGATGGTACAGATATCAGGTTGTTAGATGATTGGATACTTGATGGTGAGCCATTAAGAACAACACATCCGCTAAGTAGTCTAGAGTTGGGAGGTAAGGTAGCTCAGTTTATTACACCAGACAGACAGCGGGATATTCCAAAGCTTTCAACTCTTTTTCTAGAAGCAGAAATTCAGAAGATCCTCAGGGTACACATTTCACAACATGAGTTGGCAAAAGACAAGGTAATATGGCCCTATACTGTTAATGGTGATTACACAGTGAAAACATGATACAGATGCCAGGATGTTCATTTGCTTTCCCCTGAGATGTCAACAGCTATTCCTCAGATTTGGGATAAGTTCTGGAAAATCAAGCTCCCTATGAAAATACTGGTATGTATTTGGAGGGCATTGACAAATTGTTTGCCCACTGCTGATAATCTTAAAAGACGGAGAATCAAACATGAGGATTTTTGTCTAAGATGTTGTAAGGATTATAGAGAAGACACGGAACATCTTTTTTTGTACTGTGTGGAGTCTAAGAGAATCTGGCAGACCTCAACTTTGGGTTTGGATTTCCAGGCAACCTCGGAGACTACTTTTGCCAATTGGTTTTGGCAATGGATGAGTGTTGCACCTGATATGGAGATTATTAGCATCTCATGTTGCATCTTATGGAATATCTGGAAGGCTAGAAACAACCTCATCTTTAGTAATCAAAGGGATGATATTAGTATGGTGCTGCAGCAGAGTTATGTGGATGCTGCAATTGTTACAAAATCTTCTGTAGACATGGATGATGTGTGGGAGATTGATTGCACAACTTCTCAACAAGCCCATGGCGTGGATCATCTGGATCGTATGGAGCAGGAGGTTGATGCTATTCTCATGATGGATGGAGCATTTTGGAAGCATCGTAAACATGGAGCTGCAAGTTGGACTCTCAAGCACCAATCATCGGGAGCGTGTATACTCACAAATGCAGTGCAATTTTCATCATCTTCAGCATTGCATGCAGAAGCGATGACATGTTATAAAGGTCTTCAAGCAGCAACAGGAGCACAGGTTTCAAGTTTACTGATCAAAACATATTCCCTAATACTACGTGATTTGGTTACAGAGGAGGAGCGTCAACCTCCTTAGGAGCTAGTTCTTTGATCAGTGATATTAGAAGGCTAAAGTCGTGGTTCTCTTATGTTGCATGTGTAAAAGTTCCTAGAGAAGTGGTTCAACATGACCACAACGTAGCTACAATGTTGAATTGTTCTGTATGTAACTGTAATATTGGATAATTAATGAAGTAGCTATATATTTTCAAAAAGGATGTAAGAAATTTTATGGGCTCCGTAGACTATAAAAAACCAAAAAAAAAAGTGGCATAGATCTTACAACTCAATTACCTTGAGAGGCATAGAGTTAGCCAAAAATTGACTATAAGCATGATGATGCTCCAAAAGAATGAGGGACTAACCAACCTCTTTACACTTCACAAAAGAATATATTCTCTAGAAAAAGTTGGAAGCCTGTTAGCGAATTGTCGAGACAAAACACAAAGCGGCACCCAATTCATAAGAGAATAAGTGTACAAAAAAAATTCATGGATATCAGTAACAGAGCTTGTATCAGTAGAGCCTGTGATAAGGTTTTGCCTTTGTGCAGTGCATGTTTTAGGAGCTGGAATGAGCAAGCTGATTAGGTATTATAGGTGTGTCTGTAGTAAGCTTAGAACACCTGACACATAGTAACAAATAAGCATAATCAGTTGAAATTTTTTGGAGTTCTAATAGCTGGTAACACCAAAAAATCCAGCTGTAGCAGATCCTTCAGTTTATGTGGAAAAGTGAAGGTCAGGAAACAAATGTTGGCCTCATTTTGTGCTGTGATCTTAGCCATCTCATTAGCAGACTGATTGCCTTCTCTCAATATATGGACAAGTGAATAATTTCCCATCAGTGATTGTATTCTATCTAAGAGACTGAAATACTTCCAATGTCAAAGAGTGGGCTTAAAAAAAATCATATCACTAGTTGCCTGCAATCAGACCTCGGTTCCCATAAGATAGGTCATTCCTAACACTAGCTTCAATAGTTAGAATTTCAGCTTCAAGAGATGTAGAAGCCACTTGCAACCATAAAATTTCAATAACTATGTTTAGTGATGGGGACACTAGGAGCTGTCTTCTGTTGAGTTTTTGGTATGTTGCTACCTGACTTAAGCTAGCTGTTGAGAGTTTGTTGGCATACAGAATGGATGAGTTAGAGATTTCTTGGTGATGGAGGGCTGATTTATTGGGAGGGATTATAGTGTTTGGTAGAATGGGAGGGGCGTCATTCAGATTGTGAGGATGATGGATGAGTAGCCTATTTTTCTGGGGATTAACATGCAGCTCTCTACATATTTTTCATCACGACCTACCTTTCTACACTGGCATCAATAGGTGGGTAAACTATCATATTCCAACTTCACTTTGAATAAATTTTCTGTTGAGCCAATTCTAATATCATATGGGTTATGCTGTCGTAAATCCAGTTCAACAGATATCTTTATAGATTTGTCCTAGTAATGAGCTGGGTAGCTGCATCTATTTTGATGAACATACTAATATGATTTCCCAATTGTTTTAGCACATATTCATTTTAATAATACAAAAGGGAGCTTATAGATGGTTACCCATACCGGAACAATCGAATATTTAGTTTCGGTGGAGACATCGGGCATCCATCTAAGCACTCTTATTAGGAATCCGTCCATCGACCAGCTACCTTTCATCCATCATCGCTAGAAATCTTCTTTATTGGTGAAGTGTATCAGAATGTGCCGATGGTCAATGGCTCCCAGTTGGTAAGTTCCGACAAAGTTCGGCGACTTAAATGCAGTTTCAATCAGTGGCATTGTAGGTATGCCCTTGCTTAATTTTCCAATCAAAACATTCCTATAGGTCGGGAGAGTATTTCTATATGCTCATGGGTAAATATGCAAGCTAGCTCGCCTTTGAACTACGAGATGGCTTTAATGTTGGGGTTGGTCGGAACGGTGGACGACAATGGAGGGGATTTGGATTGAAGGGCGTTGAGGAATGAATTTTGACCATTGATCGGCGGAGGCGCGGAGGAGGCTGGATTATGTGATCGTTCATGGTGGTATGAGCGTGTCAAAGACTGTTGCAACAGATAGGTTGGTCGGCAATGTTTAAAATATTAGAAAAGAAGTCTAGAGAGAAGGGAGAGAGAATTCATGAGAGAGCAAGTGTGATGATAACTTAACCTGGTAGGAATTAACGAGATAATCAACGAGGTAAGTGTATAATATATTTGAGTCAATATCTTTATTATGATAGTATGTATGATAATTAGTTGTTGGTGCTTATTGATAGTTTAATTTGGTTGATTTCATCCATTCTTGAATTGATTTTTCATCCAAATTGTTCAACCAAATTAAACTATCAATAATCACCAACAACTAATTACCATACATACTATCATAATAATTTGGGATGAACATTTTTATTAAATGTTTGAGTTAATTGTTTGAAAATAATAATAATAATAATAATAGAATTAACTGTTTCTTATAGCCCATAAATGTTCAAAATGCATAGTTTGTGGCCCCTGAAAAAAAAAGTACAGCATTTATGGCCCCAAAAATAAAACTGTGTATATTTCATGGCCTCTGGCATGGAGCTACCGACATTAATAACTTCGGTCGAGGGCAAAATCGTAATTTCATTGTCCTTCTTCTTCTCTTCTCCACCACATTCCCATCTTCTTCTCTCACTTATCATGCCACCACCTCCACCACCTGTTCCACCATCTTTGATTGATATATAAATTTGGTTTCAATCTCAATCTAGATTCAACAAATTTTAATTCAAAATATTAATGAATTTACAATTCATTCAAGAAATGTGGAGTGGTGCTGTCCCAGGTCAACGAGTTTTGAACGGCGGCGTTCCACCTCCCACCAGGCCACCGCGCTGTGAACCTAACACACAACACCCTAAGTATCGCGACAGGAACATCACTAGATTTTTCTCGATTCCAGCGAGGCTTAACGACAAAGCTCAGATCGTTTCCGGCGATTCTATGCCATTTGTTCCAGCTTTCTCAGCCAACAAAGGACATCTCTCCCCCGATCACTCTGAGAACCAACACCGTAACAAAAGCATCGCGCCGCATCGCTACCCTCGAATAAAATCCATCGCCGCTAGTTGATTCGAGTTTGCTCACGATATATCACCAGAAAAAACCCATCGCGGCCGCCCGCATGTCGATGTCATTGCTACCCAATCCAAATCCCAAAACGATGGTGACGATGGGATGCCCAGAAACCCAGAAGCTTTTGGTTTCACTATTCCTGATCAAATGTTTTTTCACCGTTGATGAGTTTTTCTGGGAGTCTATTTCTTTTTTTCTGGAATTCTTTGCCAGATCGGTTTTTATACTATGTTTGGTTCCATGTGTTTGTATTGTTCTTTTATATAATATAAATAAGATTTTTCATTTCAGTGGTGGCGAATTGGTTGCGGAGTGGTGGTGGATGGAAGAGCTTGTGGAGAAGAAGATAGATGCAGTGAATTTACAATTTTACCCTTCTGCGGACCTGACAACGATTCCGTTATAACGGAGACTGATCAAGGGCCATGAAACATATAAAATTTTATTTTTGGGGCCACAAACACTATACTTTATTTTAAGGGGTTACAAACAATGTATTTGACATGTTTAGGGGCCATACAGAACACTTAATTCATAAAAATAATATATGGTAATTAGTTGTTGGTGATACCGATCACTGCTTTTCAATTTGACAAATTTTACCAATATGGCTATTAAAGTTTGATTCTTCATCATACTAAAGGTACACATAATAAGTCATGGAATATTTTTAGACTAACTTGATGAATAATTTTAATTTAATTTTTGTTCCATTTGTTTGATTATTTACAATGATAATGTATTGTAATTAGTTCTTGACAATTATTGATTGTTAATTTGATCTAATGCTTGTATTATGTTGTTCAACTGTAATGACAATATAGTTATTGGCAACAAAAGATTAAAAACATTAACTATTTTGATAAGTTATTTGTATTAAACTTTTATCACTTGTTGGACTTCATGATAATATAAGGCAGGGCCGTCCCTGTAATTTTCGGGGCCTAGTGCAAAAAATAAAATGATATCCTTTCAATTTTTCTCAAAATTATTTTTTCCCCAATTTTCTTAAAATTTTGCAAATCATTTGTATTATACCTCATCTATAACGAAATATATACATAATATAAAATTTTTGAGACCTCCCAAATTTTCTCTAGTTTTATTTCTTTCTCGATTCTATTTAAATCTCTAGAAAATTTTTCCGATTATATCTAAAATTAAATGAAATATTTAGAAAATATTAAAATTTGGGCCCCCACAAATTTGGGGGCCCGGTGCGGTCGCACGGACCGCACATGTCAAAGGACGGCTCTGATATAAGGTATTTAGTTGTTGGCAATTATTTGATGTTAATTTGGCTAATTTATCCACCATCGTATTAAACCCCAGATCATATGTTTGACTTTGTATGATAACATATTAGTAACGATTTATCTTATTTGTTTATGGAAAAATAAATTCTCTAGAATCATTAATAGTATATAACTTTCCTTTCTACTGCGAACCTTATGCCTATATAAATAAATCTTTTTCAGCCATTTTTATTACAAAAAGTTTATAGTTCTTCACTGTTTATCCATTATACAAAGTGTGAATTTTTTTAACCCTCCCGCGACAACTATGGAGAGAAAACCAAACTCGGGGAGGCGAAAAATAAAGATGGAGAAAATTATAAACCCCACTCACCTAAACGTTACATTTTCAAAGAGAAGGGTTGGAGTTTTTAAGAAGGCCCACGAACTCAGCACCATGTGCGGTGCTGAGGTGGGTCTTGTGTGCTTTTCCCCACCGGGAAAAGTGTACACCTATGGCAGCCCAAATTTCCCCCAAGTGATGAGTCGATTTCAACACGGTGGTGGTGCGGCTCATCATGTTTCCAGCGCGACCATCGAGTTGAGCGCACAGCTGGAGCGGACATAAAGCCTGTTGGAAGCTGCGAAGAAAAAAAGGGCAGGCACTGGAGAAGGCCGCCATGAAGCAGTGGAGCAGAAAAATTGGTGGAGGGCCGATCTTAAAGATATAGGGTTAGGGGATTTAAAGATACCTATGTATGCAATAGAGCGGTTCAGGCGTTATGTATCAAACCAGACTGCGAATGTCCAGACGGCCCATGATGCTAGTGATGTCTTTGGATTGGGGACGGGTCCTCGTGGCCCATTTTGAGTTTTTGTTATCATTTTTTGCTAGCTTGTTTAATTATTTTTTTAAAGTTGTTGTTTTGTGGGACCAATCATTGATTTCTTTAAGTCTGTTAGTTTTTTTGTCTGCTTGAATTTTGAAATAATGTTGCTTTGTTTTACTTTTCCCTAAATGATCCGTGAATATAATTTGTCATTTTTAATCAGTTTCATTGATTTATTACACTTTACTCTAATTTCCATAATCAACAATACCATATGTAGCGAAATTAAAATGATCTCAAACCATAGGGGAGGGGAGAAAATGGTGGGATTTTTATTGGGGGTTCGTTTAAATTATTACCAATTTTTTTATAAAAAAATGGGTATGCTGCTACCAACTCAAGAGAAATATAAATTATTGTTGAAAATTGATTGGAGCTACATACTGATTGAGAGTTTTTGAAATAAAAATATTTATTTTTGGACATGTGAAAGAATTTAACCATCTATAATAATCATCAAATGTGTCATCTATATACTTGAAAGAATTCTATCTTCACATAAATTGTAATATTTTAGAATTGTATTAATAAAATTTGACCCAGATTTAGAATTATAATATTTATTTAGAATAAAATTATAGTGTGATAAGATTAAATTATTTTTTATTAGCATTTTGTTTGTTATGCTACTTAAACTGCGAATTTTGTCAAAGATATGATATTTGACCATATATAACCATATTTATGGTATTTGGTAGGTGACAGCTAAATTTCTTACTTTTTAGATTTGACTGTTTACCAAACAAATATTCTATTTAATATGAGAGGTCGGCGTGTAATTGACCAAATATTAGAAAAAGTTTTGATTGGTCAAATATTAGAAATTATAAGTAAATAATTATATGGTATTTGGTAGATGACACCCAAATTTCTTACTTTGTATATTTGACTGTTTACCAAACAAATATTCTAATAAACATGAGAGATCTAATGTCATTCATTAACTAACCACTAAATAGTTTTGAATGGTAGAATATAAAAATTTATAAGTAAATAATTCTATCTGTTAGATCTTTGTCCATAAAAAAAATAAATTCAATGGAAGATTAAAGAATTTTATCATCTGTAGTAATCATCAAATGTGACATCCATATGATAGAAGAAAATTTCATTTTCACATAAATTGTTTCAAGTATAAAATTTTACCGTATCATATTTGCCCATATCTAGAATAATAAAATAATAAAATAAAATATTGAACGTTGATTGAACTATATTTTTCTAGTAGTGATTATTAGTATTCAAATCGTTAATTTTGGCAAAGATGATGTATTTTTGACCAACCTAACCATGATTTGTAGTATTTGGTAGGTGACAACAGATTTTATTTTTTATAGATTTGACTATTTACCGACCAAATATTTTAATAAATATAAGCAATCCACCTGTCATTCACCATCCATTAAAATCAATTGATTGGTCAAATATAAGAAATTATAAGTAAATAATTCTAGCTTGTTAGATCTTTATTCATAAGAATATTATTTTTAATGGATGATTAAAGTATTTTACCATTTATAGCAATCATCAAATGTGACATCATCATATGATAGAAAAATTCCATTTTCACATAAACTGTCAAATTAAAAAAATTTACCTCTATCAGATATGCCCAGATTTAGAATAATAAAATTATTTATAATATATATTTAAAGTTAGATAGGATTAGATTGTTCTATTGGTGTTTATTAGTCCTCCAACTGTTAATTTTGACAAAGATAATATATGTTTGACAAATCTAACAACTATTTATGGTATTTGGTAGGTGACAATCAAATTTCTTATTTTTCAGATTTGACTACTTACCGACATAATATTCTAATAAACATGAGAGATATGTTTGTTATTACCAACCACTAAAAAGTTTTGATTAGACAAATATCAGAAGTTATAAGTATATAATCTTATTTAGCTCCTTGTTTTAAAAATAATGTTTTTAATGGATGATTAAAGAATTTACCATCTACAGTAATCATCAAATGTGGCATCCTTACGATAGAAAGTATTCTATTTTCACAGAAACTGTAAATTTTAGACTTTAAATTATAAAATTTTACCAGTATCAGATATTCCCAAATTTACAATATTAAAATTATTTAGAATAAAATTTAAAGATTGCTAAAATTCAATTTGTCTATTAGTATTTATTAGTATTTAAACCGTTAATTTTGACACAAGATATATTTTTGACCAATCTAACCAATATTTATGGTATTTGGTAGGTGACAATCAAATTTCTTATTTTCAGATTTGACTATTTACCGACCAAATATTCTAATAAATAAGAGAGATATGCCTGTCATTACCAAACACTAAAAAGTTTTGATTGGTCAAATATCAAATATTATAAGTAAATAATTATATTTAGCTCCTTGTTCTAAAAATATTATTTTTAATGGATGATTAAAGTATTTTACCATCTATTGTAATCATCAAATGTGACATCAATTGACATCATTTGTTAGAAATAATAAAAGAAAAAGGAAAAAAAAATTGGGGGGTGTGTGTGTTAGGTTTAGGGTGGAGGATATGGTATGGGGTGGGTTTAGTGTTGTGTATATCAATTGATTCAATTTGGACTAATAGTAATTCGTGGGACTAAGGCCCATGATCAATGCCAACTCGAGATGGGCTGAGATAATAGATCGTGGAGATGAGAAGATTACTTAAGAGTCGGAATCACTGAACTCCTGAGAATTTTCCCAACGTTATAAACTGAAATTTTTCTCCCTTCGTTTCCGATGTGGGAAATCTGTCATTCATAATTTCACCAGATCGATAGTTCGGTCCCCACCCAATATCAAAAAAGCTTGAGCTATATTATATATGTTTCAACGTCTCAATCTTTAAGAAAATCACAATATCCCTGGTTCAGATGATCCATTCATTCCGGCATCACGAATTGATGAAAAAGAAAATGACGAGATCGAATTGGAGAGTATTCTAATAAGTTAATATCCGCGTATTCAGATGGCCAGCGAAACTTTCTATAACTAGTAGACATGATGAAGAAGAATGCACCGGAGCTGACGAAGCTGTGATTCTAATCCGCGCCTCTAAAGATGCTGTTGGAGACACGGTTGTGGTGCCATTCTCCAATAAGCACATTCATGGTCAACTTTAAGAGAACTTTTATCTCATCAATTGGGATATTTCAATTACATTCCGTGTAATTCGAGAATCACATATTCCTAAATTGTTTCAAGGGTATCGCCAATGAGCAATGATATTTCAAAAAACATGATCTACGAGTTGTATTCAACATTCAAAGGATCGAAACAAATATTGGGGCAAGATCCTGATCACGCACCTAAACCTTTATAAAAATATATATTTGATACGTCACTCACTGTTACTTAATAAAACCTCAATTAATACAATTTCCTATTCGCCGGTTAAGGATGAAATAAAAATTTTATAATTATTTTTTAAGTATTAGGCTGATTAAGTGAATTAATATTTAATTTAAATAATATATTATAATCTCAATTGTAACTCAATAACATTAAATTAAGTAATAAATATTTTGACATATAATGTAATAATTCTCGTATTTATAATTAATATACTTTTTATTCAACTTTCGCCACAACAGAAATAGAAACAAACATATATTCTCACCATAATTATTATAATAACATGAATTTTATCATAAACAACACGAAATCCAATTAAACACAAAACTTAATAAATATTTTAAAAATACTGTAAAATATATGTCTTGAAGTATGTCTGGCACCCGCGCTTGATGACGAACTTGACTCACGAGCTGACCTGCAGGACAGAGCCCCGGGATGGCCTTGGGGTAGACACTTTGACGCTCAAGTTAGCAAACAACTTAGAGAAGTTTTAAGTGCGTAAGGCGTATTGTATGTATTATGAGATAGAGAGGTCTACAAAACCTCTGGTATTTATAAGGCTACGATCCGTAGATCGCCAAGATATGTAATTATGGTATGAATACAACTCTAATGGAGATAACGATTGTATTACCATGTATAGAAGAAGTATATTTACCATGTTTAAAGGAAGTGTATTCCTTGTAGGATATTCAGAATATACACATTCTTTATAAGGATTTGGGTCGATAGACCCGTGGATCCATCTCCCGCTTATTTCGAGCCCACGACCCTTCTCGGACCCTGGTCCGAGACTGAACGAGATCCTAGAATACGAATCATGGACTTATCATGTCTTATGATTTTATTCAATGCTTTTATTTTGGGATTATGGTTGATAACATTTTTTAGCTTAACTTGATTTTATTTGAGAATGCATGAGTTAAAATCTGGTTAATTATTTTAATCATGTTCACATGCTTTTAGTAAAAAATTTCCGATCTGCATCAATGTTGTATTTGGTGTTTGGTCTAATTTATTTCAAATCAAAATTAGCTACAAATTGATCTGGTTGGTTTCGGTTTGTTTATGGTTTCCATTTTGTCAACTGGGCGATATTTAAATTGTTCGTCTTGATAAAACAAAATAAATGGTCTAATGAAAATAGTAATTACCTTTTTACATCATCTCAAGTTTATATTTGTAATTTATTATTATTATTTAATTTTTTATATTGGTCATATTTATGGTCTCAATTCAGACGAGTCTTACATTACAAGAAACATTCACCTTACTAGGCTTCTTTGCCCAGGAAACAATATTGCCGGATTGAAGATTCTGATCTGGGATAAATGTATCAAAATTTTCAATGTAATCTTATCGGACAATTTACATTATGATACAAGTCATATTAATATTGTAAGACTCATTTTATCACCATATAATATGTAATTAAGTTACATTCAACATACTTTACGTACTATGATTAATTTTTCATAAAATTCGGTAAGTAAAAATGATGCGCGAGGTGATAACGAGTCGATCCGATCACGATCATCCCTGTGTTCATGATCGGATCTTTTAAAATTTAAGGTGATCACGATCGATCGCGATCAAAATAATTCATGATCGTGATCGGCTCGTTTAAGAATCACAATGATCGTGATCGGATCGTGATCGACTCGTTATAAATAATCGATCAAATGGTCAATGATCGATAACGATTGATCACGATCGATAGTGATCGATCATTTGATCAACTTAAAAGTTAATCTTTAAAAAAAAATCAAAAATACATAAATTATCAAACTTATAAAAATACACAACAAACTATATACATACATATTAAAATTAAAATATTTCCCCATTATTATTAATGTATATAATTATATTACTTAACTTTTTGACGATCGATCTCGATCGATCATCTTATCGATCTGTTCGCGATCATGATTGCGTTTTTATGTTCATGGTCGTTGATCGTTCATTTAATAAACGATCAAAAAATTTTGATCATGATCGGTTCATTTATTAAATGAACGATCTCGATCCGATCTTTAACCGATCTGATCTCGATCATTTTAACGAACGCTCGTGATCGTTCTCACCCCTATGCGCGACGCAACCAATCCAATAACTAAAAAATAAAAATAAAAGTTGTTTCATCAAAAATAGAAACATAAATGTTGTGACGGTGTCGTTTCGGGTCAATATTTCCCTGAATATGCATCTCCTTCAAAGGCTTAAGTGTGCACAGTCCATATGGCTTGCGTCCAGATATTACCATCTTCCCGCCTCTTCTTCGCATCTCGATTCCCTCTCTGCAAATTCAGCCTCCCTCCGTTAACCTCTTCCAAACCCAGCCTTAGAATGGATGCACCCGCCGGAGCCGCCGCGTCAAACGATTCCGCCGCCGTGAACCACCCGTCTAGCATATCAGACAATAATCCAGACCCATTGATCCAGTATATTGTTCTCCGGAGAGACCTGATTGACGCCTGGCCGTTGGGGAGTACAGTATCTCAGGGCTGCCACGCCTCCGTCGCCGCCATCGCCACCTTCAAAGATGATCCCCACACTCTCGAATACTGTAGCCCATCCAACCTCGACGGCATGCGCAAGGTCAGTTGAACTTAACATTATATGTTGTAAGTAGTTATCGTTGATTTTTAAACTGTTGTTCTTTTTGGGCATGCCTGTCAAGTGTTCGGTGAAATGTCTCAGTGAGCGTTTGTGTTATTTCCCCTTTTTTGGTAATGCAGGTGACGGTTGAAGTGAAGAATGAGACTCAGATGACGAATTTTTCGGACAAGTTGAAATCCAGTGATATAGCTCATAAGCTGTGGATTGAGCAGCCTGAGAACATTCCAACTTGCATTGCTACAAAGCCATATCCCAAGTCCATTGTTTCGCCGATTTTCAAAAAGCTGAAACTGTGTAAGTGATGAACCTCTTCACCAGCAATGCAATGATTGTTCTTGATGCACTTGAATATGTATCATTGCACTCTTTCGCCACTTGATTTTTTTACATTCTGTTCATCAGAAATAAGACTCGGAGATTTACTAGTAATTCCATAAATCATGTAGGTAAAGATTTAGATTCCTGTTATGGTCATGGATAATTTGGCTTTCTGTCGATTCCCATCTTGTTGTGGTATGGAATGAGTAATAAGTCGGAGAACTAGTGGAGTTCAGTAGGGCTAATCATCAGTGTTATTGCATTGACTGTTTTGTAGTTCTTGAAAATTTTGTCGATGAGTGACATATAGATGGAGATTATGTGAATATTGTTCTGGGCTTTAGAGAAGGAGAAACATAAATCTTAGGACAATGCCAAGGGAGCTATAAACATAAGAACAATTGCAAAGAAGCTTTGTACATGTTTTCTTCCTCTTCGAGAAATCGCCAGTTTACATTCTCCTCAATATCACTTTCTATTGAATCTGCGGGAATGGTGATGGTAGTAACATTTTGTTGATATTTCTAGTTCAGCACACTCTTTCTCAGTTCCTTCACGCTTTGTTACATTCCGGAAAAGCTCTCTGTCGATACAAGCCGTGTGGCGATTTCTTTTACTCAGAGTCAAGCTCTCTCTTGTGGCATGCTTGCCTGTTTTTGACTTGGCTCTGATTCAGTTCCTTGTTTATTTACACCTAGAGAAATTTGTTTTTAAACAAGTTCTCTTCCTCAGAGGACACTCTTCCCTTTGAATCAAGTGACTTTTTGCTTTTTGCCAGAAAAGAATAATTCTGGCACTATTTTTTTTATGGTGGAAGAATCTTTATACTCTTGGCCAGTGAATTGGGATTAGATAAAGCTGAGATGCTCGCTCGCTCGTGTGAATTCATGCAACATTTTATCACAGTTGCTTTGGGTTCGAGGGGCGCAACTGCTATTTTGGCCATCAAACAATCAAACCACTAAAATTGGAGGCGAAACTATCACGAGTTCACGATCGCAAATTCAAAAATCACAAGTCGGTTAGAATTACAGAGTGGACCGCTTGACAGTCCAATCGACGTCGGAACCAAACTTAAAATCACAAGTTGGTCAGAGTGCTTCAAACCCTTGTTTAGTGACGTAGTTACAAAATTAATAAGGTGTGTGTTCGAGGTCCACCGTTGTTCCATCCCTTTCAAAGATTTGAAAAAGTCACGAGGGATGCCATTTGATAAGCACTTTGTTTAGTAACCTAGTCGATCTCTAACCTAGTCACAAAAATAAAATAAAATATGCGTTAGATGCTCACACCCTATTTCGACTTTAGAGCAGTACCATCTATTAATTTCAATTACGTGACTATGAGTTTTTAGTAAATATGATATTATCCAATTCACTATATCAAAAACTTTGGACATGTATATCCATCTTAAAACATCTTCAGTGTTGGGTTTCACTATGAAAAATGTCACAATCCATGTCAGATTAATAAAGACTCACCTCAGATTGATAAAGTCACAATTTACATCAGAACCCCCTAAATCTGGTATGGATGGATGGGTACACTTTGTTGCTAAATTTGATAAGATATTTGAGCATTTAGCTAGTTATTAGGAAAATTTTGTGGCCATTGAAGGTTTCTTGACATTATTGGGCTATGTAATTGACTGAAACCGCCAGTAGAGCTCGACCAATCTCATGAGTTTGGCCTTGGACTTGAGAGGAGTTTGAAGATTGAGATGTAGTAGGAGAGTCATTGAACATTGGTTGGGAAAATTGTTCAGTACCATCAAATGCCACTAAACTTTTTTTATGAAGAGCTGACCCAAAAAAATAAAAATTCATTACACCGATTAGATAAATGAGGAAGACACAAAGTTTGATAGAAATATTCTTGTAAATATAGTTTTTTGTTTATAATGTAGATGACATCTCTATGTTATAACTACCATCTACGTTCCATATGAAAATGTATTGTGTAAGTAGTATTGTTTATTAGAAAGTTACAGAATGAAGAAGCATAATCTTCATCATAAACATCTTTAAACTCTTTTTCAGTAGATTTTTTCTTTTTTACGTTTAAGATTGGCACACTTCATATTTAACTTCATAACAATGGGTGGCTGGTCATGTTAGGAGAGCAGCTTTACCAAGTCTATTATGACAAACCACTAAAAATTTTGCATGACAAAAAAAGATACACAAACAAACCACCTACCACATCTCATCATTGTATTTGAATTTCCATTTTAACATTAAGATTAGGATACTTCATCATTAAATCTTATTCAAACTCTTAACATCATTCAAACTATAAATATTCAGATGCAAAAAACTTTTTATGTCGAAGTTGACTTTCAAGACATAATGAAAAGATATCAGAATTTTACTTTCCCACAAACAAGAGCAAGATTCAGCCGAATAAGATATAGGGGTTTTTACCAGTCACCCGATATCACTATCAATATGAACATCAACAAACGGGGTTTCACATTGTTATATCCTAATTACTCTAAGATTGAAACAGAATCCAATGATATGCAAAACCCAGAAAACAAATTTTTGCAGCCCATGAGATGAACTTTTAATATGGGTAGAAAGATGGAGCAGGGTATATCATAGTCAGTCGTTGGAAATTTATGCCTTCAGATTCCAGCTCCGATTCATGCCGTAAAATTATTTATCCGGTGAAATATGTATAGTTTTCGATGAATTTATGCAATAAAGCTGGTGCTGAATAAAGATTGGATTTTTTGCTTAGTGCCCAAATTTGGTTGACTGGACAAGAGAAGGGTGGCAGTTTGGGTCTATGTATCTAGCAAATCAAGTTATGGTTGTCAAAAAAGAGGGAAAGACATGTCATACTGAAGCTTGAATTAAGTAAATGACTAGAATTAATGTAAAATAAATTAGGTAAAATAAGTGGGTTTAAAATCAAATAAAAGAAAGTTATTGTTGATTGAGGGTATTTTAGTAAAATTTCATAAATTGGGAGCTGTAAATAGGGACATTGTAATTTGAGTTAATTAAATATTTAGTCACGCGTTATTCAAAATTTACCCTTCAAACTATTATCATATTTAAAAGGTTTGACGATAAACAAGGTACGCTCAGATTCGGTTCATATTAACCCGTACCTCTCATCCCCAGACTCTCTCCAGGCGACAACCCAAAACCAGATTTGATCGGAGGGTGGCCGGGTGGGCTATTGCCGGCGCTCCACGCCGCCGCCCGGTCTCACCCTCCACCCCTTACCCTATTTCCCCTTCTCTGAACCACCCATATATCTATCCCTCGCCGGAAACCCCTCTTTTCACTCCGACCAACTACGATTTGTAGCTTTTCCGATCAATCGCGAACCTAAGTCGCCGATCTGCAACCGGAAGAGCATGGGTCAGAGGTTTTTTCCATCGACGCCGATGCCGACCGACCAAGCTTCCTCCATCTGGATCTGACCGGAGATGGAGCTCCACCATGACCCACCTCCTAGGCAACGTAAGTCACACAACGCGAAGACTTTATTCTACTTATCGGAAAATCTAGGGGTGCTTGAACAGGGAGGAATCGATCCCCACCGTGCGCCGCCGTGTGAGTGAACAAGCTGGCGTCTCATCGCGTCACCGACGCTTCACTGGTGATACACGCTCCATCAAACCGGTCAACGTGCAAAGGAGGGAGAGTACACGCCACGCGCCATCAACAGAAGCATAACCGAGTGTCATTCTTGGTCCTCCAACCTGAACGTGAGAGTTGGTTTCTATTCCTTTTATTTTTGTTAGATGAAATATGTCCCCAAATTGAGTCTTTTTGCATAACTATGTGGACTAGTTTATCGAGTATCATTGCATACCTGCTATTTTCCTTGTAAACAGATTAGCCGCGCTATGGAAAATCCCCCCGGCTTCTAGTCTCTACTCTATAATCAGTATAGGAGAAATCCAAGTCGGAGTAGTTTCGACAACTTACTTCTGGCGATTCTGTGAATGGATCTAGACTGGTAGACTTGATCGATTCAGACTTTAATGTTCAAGTTGGTGCAAGTTATTGATACTTTACCTGCCACATAGTTTAGATGCTTTCGAGCATTAGACTTTAGGATGTTTAGATGTATTTCATCACACTTTTTAGTTTTAGGAACAGCTGTATCCGCGCTTCAGATGCAGTTAAGGTTTTTAACTTATTCTGTAATCTCACAAATTGCCTCTCTCTGAGGAGAAGAGTTACTAAGGTTTGGGTAGCCTAATAAATATCCCTCCACCAATGGTGGTTTATCTTAAAAAAAATATATTATCATATTTAAAACTATGAAATATCTATCATGTTTAGCACAAAGTGTAAAAGTAAAATGGATGAAAACAACATTTTCATTGAAAATTTGAATGTGAAAGTAGAGTGTATGAGTTTGAACATTATTTCAAAATACCCCTTATACTTTGTTAAAACACCAACAATAATAACTACTATATAAAAGGGAGAATGGATTAGGAACAGTGATTTTTGTCCCACCAATGAACAGTTATTTCATCCTCGCATGAACAGTGTTTTTACCTTATATTAAAATTTTATTATATTAGTACTACACGCAGCCTTGATGCCATCATCATCCTCCACGTGTCCTTTTCTAGAGAATTGCTTCCTACAATGCAATCACCGTCGACGATCATACGCCATCAACCTCCGACCAACGCCATCTAAGTTTCAGCTTCGACATAGTGAAAGTCAATACCGGATACCGGATGGTCATGCACGAGCTTTTCCCGGTGGTGAAGGGGTACGAGGAGGGACCGCTCCCAGTGGTGAAGAGGTACGAGGAGGGACCGCCGGAGTCCGGACCGACTTGCGGCCGGAACAATTGGGTGGTTGATCTTTTGTTTGGGGTTCAACAGCAGCAAGAGGTGGTGCAAAATCAGCCCAAGGTATTGGAATTATGTTTCTGCTTGTAATTTCTTTGTTTATACACTGTATCATGTGTGTTATTGCTTATGGTGAATTATGTTGTCGAGATTTTGAAAACTACCGATATTTAGAAATCTTAAAAGAGATGTCTTTGTGATGTTTGATCTGAGATTTTGAAATTGGATGTTCGGTAAAGCACAAAAGAACTGTGTTGTGATGTTTGAATTGAGATTTTTAAACTTGCTTTGGATTTTATAAAAGTTTCTATACCAAAAAAAATTGTCTTTAAGATGTATAAGCTTAGACTTTGACTACTCTTATGCCAAAGAGAACTCTCAGTGTGATTTTACTATGATTTCTTATAATTAAACTAGGGTTTTTTGTGGCAATTGCCAGTGATTTAAAATATGACTTTTTCCCCTAATCCTAAGGGTTTTACCTACCCTTATCACGTGGTTAGTCATTTTTGGGATTATGAATTGCTTACGAGTCTAATATTGTCAAAGAGGTGAACTATCTAGGACGAAGTTATGATATAAATGCAAAATCAAAACTTGGACACATATACTTCTTCCTTTAGAGTCTTGTTTATAACATCTATATACTAAGATTATTAAGTGTGATGATATAGAAAATGAAAATCACAGCATGAAAGATTCTCTTATATTTTTTTTAATACCTTTCAGTATACAATTGAATATTCTTTATGGATATTGAGATGTTTCACTCTTTAGCCTAACTTTTTATTGCAACGAAGATAGTTCCATTGCTCACTAATTACATGAATAAGGAATCTTTTGATGTTTCATTACGTGACGCTGGTATTCATTTGTCTTTGAGTGCTTATGTACTTGCTGCTTCATGTGTTTTCATTTTGCTTCATGGCTGTTAAATTCAAATTATTTTATAAACACCAAGGTTAGGTACCATCAGTGTACACTAATTTCTTAATGTTTGTTGTGAATATGTTTGTTGTGAACACATATGTCTTCTTTCAATTTGAACCTAAATCCTCAATTTTGTTCTTTTTCTTCAACTATTTTTACCATTTTTTGCCAACAATGTGTGTTGTGTTTTCAGCTTGTACGTTGTTGTCTTGATGATGTCTCCCGACTTGGCTTAAAGAAGGAGTATGTAGCTTGTCCTTTTTGCACTACCCGATCTTAGTCAATCTGTTGTTCTGTGCATTAAAAATCGTATTTTCTCAATTGCAGTTTGGTTGCTCTTTAAAGTGGTTCAGTCAAAATGTATACTCATTCTTAGTAGCATGCATGATAACAAAAAAAGATATTCTGGGATAACGAATAAGGGTGAACAGTGTGTATGTGCATTGATCATCATACTACAATGAAGCAAAAACAGAGAAAAGAGGAATTTAAAACCTGTATAAAAATTTACTTAATCATTGTTTCTTCACAATGTCTTTTCTCTTGTAGATACTTCATTCAAACAAATGCGATGAAAACATTTTGGTCCATTGTCTCAAGTTACCCCGGAAAACTAAACTGGTTACCATACATGTATTGAACTTGAGTTGTACAATTATAGATATCCGAGCTATACTTTTGACCATATGCTGCTCATTGATGTATTCAATGGCAATTGAACTTCATCAGACGTTAGATTTATGGTTTCTTGTTAGAAAATGATTTAGTTACTAAAGGCAACTTGCATTGAGCTTGACTCTATCTTAATAATTGAAGAAAAATAATATTTTGAAATTCTTGTAATTTGTTAGTCGAAATTATATTATAGGGACATTAGCAAGCATATGCACTCTAGCTTGATTTCATTAAATAGTGTCTGAATCCCGATTTTAACAAAGAAGACCAGCGATGGAGAATGTCGCGAAGGTCTTTGGTTGAAACCATTGCTGATTTGCTTGCATCAGGTGGAAAAGTACTAAATCAAGCTGCCACATATTTGCATTATAACACTCAAAAGCTCTAACTTCAAAATGAATTATCATCGGTATCAAGTGAAGCGAGCATGTCTTTATTATAACTATCTTCTCTTTTGTGATTGTGAGTATTTCTTCAATCTGACATTGAAGCAGTTGCAATGCGAATGAAGAATGAATTTATGAAACGCATCAAAATTAAAACGTATAGTATCTGTCTTATATGATTTGCACCCGCAAAGTGGGTGCCGATAAAACTAGTTTTATGAAAATATCACATAACCTCCTTTTAGTTGGTTTAGTTTGTAAACTGAGATTGAAAATGTTGTATGACAGATAGTGGATTACTATGGTGAAATAGGTCTAAAAATATAATTGATGTTCATGGTTTTAGGATTACTAGCATTAGGTACTAACTAAACGACCCCTGAGTTCATTCAAGTGACATTTAGGTATGAATAGCACAGAAACCCAATTCAAATTTTCAGAAAAAACATTTAACTAAAGCAGCACATAAACATGATTATGATAATGATAGTGATTAGGCCTAAAAAGCATGGTCGCAATTCCAAGGGCAAAAAAGTCAAAGTATTTAGTCAAACTTCAAAAAAGCAATGCTGCTACAACCTCGAAGCATTACTCCCATCTTTTCATCCTAACCGTCTATCTCCTATTCTCCCCACACGAACCTAACCCGGGCCCCACCCTCCCTCCTTTAAACTAAAGCATCCGAGGCTCTCTCAGGTTGACCCGAATACACCACTAAAGCATTTCCCGCGCTATTGCAGTTGCTGTTGCTATCCTGTGCCATCGCCTCCACCGTATGGCGGTGCTCCCCCTCGTACGTCACGATCAGCATCGTCGGATCGTCCGTGGCTCTCTCCACGTGCTTCCTCGCCGGGCAGCCCCTCACCGTACTGCACTTGTAGTACCCCCTGAAAATAAAACACGAAGATCATTCAGCCAACGGTCAGGATTGAAAGTAGTCCGGGTTTGGATTGCTGATGGTGCAGGGTAGTTACCGTGGGTATGGCGACCCCTTGATCGGCTTCTGCCCGTACTTCCTCCACGAGTGCTCGTCCGGCGGGATGTCCGCCACCTTCGAACTGATCGCCGCCACCCTGATCGTCGTCCTAACCCTCAGTTTCCTATAATCATTTTCGCTAATTAATATTAATTTAAATTATATTAATAAAGCAAAGCATTTTTGATTTGTTCAACGAGAATAAATAATAAAGCATAATGGTATGGTTGACTAATTAAATTAACCAAGAAAAGCATTTTGGTTTGGCGTGTTATACTTGAACAAATGTGCATTTGACCGACAAATTGAAATAGTCAACCATCCAGAAAATTTGATTGATAAATCTCAAATATTGACAAAGACATAATAAAACTCATTGATCTAGTCTTGAATGATGATGATAGAATGATAGAAAAATAATGATCATATAGTTGGGGGGTTTTTTTTTTACGGAATTTAATTAAAATGAAAGGAATCAAGTGAAAATTTATTTTATGGATAAAAAGAATTAAAACAACTGCATATGATCAAATTAATTGAACTGCTAGCATGGCCTATTAAGAAAAATGAAAGAAAATTACCTCTTTTTGCAATGGCACTTGCTGCCGGAGCCGGAGGTCCGGCCGGAGATGCTGCCGGAGTGGTCGCGGCACCGTTTACCTCCGATCGGGGGTTTCCCGGCGGAAGCAGTTTGCTGAAACAACGCCGAGATCCCTAGCTTGCCGTTGGAAACGCTACCCTCGCCGGTGATTGAAGACATGAAGGAGGACGAGTTCATCGATGTCGACACCGGCGGCGAGATGCTGAAAGACTCGACCTTTTTCCGGTCAGGCTGAACCAGGTTGTTGGGCTGGGAAAAGTCAATGGTCAGCGGCTGAGGATGGGCAGATACAGCCGGAGCTAGATTGAGGTCCTGAGAGAAAACAGGTGTAGCCACAGCCGGAACCGGCGCTGGTGCGGCGACGGGAGCCGGAGGTTGGGGTTGGGCCGGGCTGCGACGGAAGCGTGCGTGGCCCGACCGGCCCAGGCCGGAGACGACTCGGTTAAACTTTGAGACAGTGGAGTCGGCGGTTTCACGGCAGTCAGATTGCTGGGTGGGATTTGAGACCAGCCGGAGAAGGTGGTTCATGGATTCCAGGCCGGCGGCTGCAACTTCCTGAAGCTGGATTTGGTCGTTGAATTTGGCAGTGGCCATGAAATCCAGAGTCATTTTTTTTGTTCGGATTTGTTTTTCTGAAAGCAGGAAAATTTGTTGGGGTTGTCTGAAATGCAGAGAGTGAGAGGAGAATATATTGGCCTCACCTGTGACCGGATGACCGCGTGCTGGTCAAATGATTCACATAATCCACTTATTTATCATTTGCCCCCTGTATTTATCGTTTATATTTTTCAACAAGCCCTAAATCGTCGGTATGGTCATGTTTGTCTGATCTTATTTACTACCTAAACTAAATTATAGTAAAATAAATTGAGCCGTCCAAGAGAAGATGGCCTAAATTTACAATATTAATGGTGAATAATTGAATTTGGCCGGTTTAATAAATTGATATGATTGATTTAATTTTATCATATCTTTCTTTTATAAACTTTTCAAATGTTATATTATTATTTTTATTGAAGAAATTGATGCTGTATGATTGGTGTTTATTATTAAGTCAACATTCTTTCAAAGGAACCAGTTGATAAGGAAATATGTACATATTTTAGTGTCAAAATTCCTGGTTTGAATATGTTTATTAGTTAATTATAATTACATAGTCAAGGTGAGAGTTGATTTGAATGTTTCAAAGTCCAGTGGTCCAGATTGGAAAAAGGAATAAAATGGAGGCCTTATCTTTTGTTTTTGCTCTAAAAAAAATGGTAAATGCAATTTCTGGTGTAATAATAAATGAGATGAGGGAGGTGGATTCTTGTAATCAGATTGTTGAAATCTGGAGTTGGTATTTGGTAATAACAAAATCTCAGGCATCACCATTCACCATACACACAATTGGGTGAGACTTGTTTATATTTTTTATTAAATAATTTTATACTATATCATTTTTAAATTTATTTATAATATATTTAAAAATCATTAACAAAATATAAACCAAATGTGAAATAAAAATTGCTCTGGAATATGAAATGTCGCATTTTAAAAATAGTATTCTATCCTCACAATACATGCTTGCAAATTTTGTACTTTCTAAGACCAAGACATAGATAGACTATTTATGCTTTTTTTAATAGAATCATTTTATATGATATGATGCATGGCACCATAGTTATATTTCTTTAACAAATATAAAAAATGTGGAAGACATTTGTCACGGAAGTTGAATTTGAGTGTGTATGATCTCAGTTGAATAATAATAAAATAGTTTAGTGATGTTAGCATTTTGTACTTAAAATAGTATTATAAGTTCTATTTTAATATTTATTGTCAAAATACAAATCAAATTTGACAACCCATAATAATATTTTAATTAGTAACATGTATAATATTGACCAACCGTTTGAAAAACGTGACAACTAAATATCATGTGAATTTGACGATATCCTAAAAAATATATAATGAGGACTTTATCTTTAACAGGGAAAAAATAATAAATTCTTACAGCTAGAGTGGAATAAATTCGGAATATTTTAAACTATTGACAACCAATTTTTGCAGCTAAAAATATCACTTATGAGAAATATTTATTTGTGAGAAAGAAATTGATTACGGGGACGGCAAAATCTCTAGAAAATCAAACTTTCCTATGTGTTATGAAACTATCACTATATATTAAAATTCAAGTGATATAATTTTGTGTTAAAATATTAATCATTTTAAAATAAATGTATAGTAAAACATGTTTTATTAAAAAAAATCAAGAATCTTCATATATAAATAAAAAAAATTTAAATAACAAAAAATACAGTCCAAATTAAAAGGTACACTATATAAATTAAAACGTATAAAGATTTTTCACGGAAAGTCAGGAAAGTTGGGAGTTTAGGAGATCTTCTCCGTTCGTACAATATACATGTTTATAGAACATTTTACCATGTGGATTGAAAAGTTATATACTTTAAAAGCACACATTAGTCATGAAATCATTTAATGTAATTACTTAATAATTACGCCCTCTGTCACATAACTAACCTAACCGAGCCTTCTTTAGTTCAGTAATTTTTGTTAACTTAGAGAAAGTCCAACAGCTTCTCCATTCATATACTTTATAATAGGGAAGAAAAACTCATATTTCCTATATATTTTTGCCTCAACTCCAACAGTTTCTCCATTTTTCATTCCCTAAAATTTATTACTAACATTTAATAATACATATTTATCCAATTTTCTTCTATTTTTAAAGTCATATATTTAATAAGTTCAAATAATAATGAACAAACAAATAATGAACTTATAATAAAAGTTATAAAAATATTTCATGTTTGACATTACTTACTCCATAATATAAAATTATAAAAATATATTTTATAAAAATAACACATTACAAATTACAATAGTATTATGAATAATTAGACTCATCTCTTTTTAATTATTTATTACAAGTTATTTTGTTTCAATCATTAAAATAAAATGTTTGCCAAAAGAAAATTTTAGTTTAAACATTATAACTTATAAACAAACGTCAAAATAAAAATATTTATGAACTTAAAATTTAGTAAATTTATATTGAAAAATAGATTATATTTGATTATTAAAATCAATAGATATGTACATGTAAAAATAGTTATATGAGATCTTATTACAATCGTTTTCATGCATATTTTTAGAATATATATTTTTGATAAAATTTTAATGTAATTATTTTGAGATATTATTATTTAAAATGATTGAAGAAAAACAATTAATGAATGAAATAACAAAAACCAATGCAAGTAGCATTAAATTTTACTTCTCCAAATCTTCTCCCTCATTCTCTAAATTTGGAGAAAAAAACATTCTCTCTCTTCAATTTTCCTATTATGAAGAATGGGATGGAGAATCTGTTGGAGTTCAAAAAAGGCTCAAATTCTCCATATTTAAGCAAATTTGCTATTATAACAAAACTGTTGAACTTGCTCTTACCATGCCTCAGTATTCCCACCTCCCTGTCATCCTATAGCATTTTGCCATTTCCTTTAGTTCTGTAATTTCGGTCATGCATACCAATACTTCACTCTAATGTGTTGATAAAATTTAGTTTCTTTAGTTTCATATGCAAAATTATAACATGAATATGTAGTCTATGTTATGTACGAAGACATATTCACTTGCTCATTATCTTGGAAGTGGATAGAAATGTCAATTTAATTCTTTACAACTCGACTCATTTTTTAAAAAAATTATACCACCATTAGTGGGGATTAATTGGCACCCCAGACCTAAAAGATCCAAACTAGAATTATAGCGTTTTACATTTATTGAGCCAAAGCCCTGAAACAAGGTAGCTTCACAAAAAATATCCTAACTATGAGCACTTTCATATGATAATTAAAACTATGGAATAGTAGGCATTCTTGCATCAATATACTTCGAGGAGCAGATTAGTTGCATGAGTTGCAACTCGACTAACACATGAGTTGCATCAATTGTTAATGTTTGTGAAGAGATGAATATATGATGAACGGGGTAGTTCTTCTTTAAACAATGAGGGTATAAATAGTACAAGAGTGATCACATGATAGTATCATTCTACGTAATACAATTAATCAAAATCATTTTACAGATAAGATCAAATCATCTGGAGATAAAATCAAATCATCTATACCATATACAAGAGATAATACCAATGAAATTATGGAAACATAATATACAGTTAACACCCCCACGAGCTCATGACCGAGGAAGGTTGGACCGTAGAGTGGAGAAGTGCTGGTTACCAACAACAAGATGTGAAGTGATATGATCAAGAGCCCAAACATGACGAACAACAAGTTCACCAGAAGCAACTTGTTCGCGGACAAAATGATAGTCAATGTTGATGTGTTTGGACCGCTAATGGAAAAATGGATTAGCCAAGAGAAAAGTGGCACACAAGTTTTCACAAAGAAGAATGGGAGGAAACTGAGCAGAAACTTGCATTTCATGAAAAAGCTGGATAAGCCAAATCAGCCCAACAGAGGCAAATTCAATGACTCGATATTTGGCTTCCGTGATGGAGTGAGCAACCACCATTTGTTTTCTAGAGGACTAACTGATAAGATTACCACCAAAGTATATGGCAAAGCCATGTTGTGATAGGCAATCATTTGGATTAGAGGTCCATCCTGCATTGTGAAAGGCAACAAGGGAGAATAAAACCTTGAGGTTGTTCCATGAAGATGGTCTCAGTGAGATCACCATGAAGAAAAGCATTGTTCACTTCCACATGTCGAAGAGGTCAACTAGAAGACACAATCACGCTTAAGCCCAGGCGAATGGTTGTGGGCTTGAGCACCGGACCGACACTACTACAAAGGGGTGGATGCAAAGCACATATTTAAGGCGTTTGATGGGGGCGCGTTATTTTCCGCCTTGCTACATACTTGCGAGTTCGCAAGCCTCGCTAGCAAGGAAAAAATATATATATTTAAGACGTAAATCACAGATTAAAGGCGGAAGTGGGTTGTGTCGTAAATAAATATGACATTAAGGCGGAAAAAGATCTTCCGCCTTATAGGTAATAGGTCGTCACGACATCGCCACCAATACAGAAAGACAAACGATGCTGTAGCGATATCGGAACCAAGAGTCGCCAGTAAAATGATTCAATACTTTGTTTATTGCGATATCGTTACTTATGTGACTCATAATTTAGGTAGGCTTGTAAATGTTTGCCTGTCGCAACTGGGTCGGAAGTGGATGACCGAGAAGGTAGCGTTATCGTGACTTGACACGCCAGTTTAGAACTACAGTGCAAGTTTGTGTGCTTGAGTTGTAGCGAACTCGCAAGTTACACTGAAGAGTCAGCGGAATAGTGGCGATATCTGAAGGCATCTGCTTGCATGCAGTCGCAGTTTTTTTAAGGATTGGCCTTTCAAACTTAAAAAAACAGATTCTATCAAGTACTTTTGAGGTGGGTATTTTCGGATTCACAAATGGATGATTAATTCATATTGGTTGGAGGTATGATTGTTGCCTTCTTGGATCAGGTACATAATACCCTCGTAATTTGTTGGTTTTTGTCTTGATTTTGGTTGGTTTTATGTAATAATTTCTTTGTCGTTTGGTTGATTTTGTTCTTTGTGTTATTTCAGTGTGTAGTTTATGATAGGAAGTCGGTGGGTTAGTATAATTGTTGAAGGTTCTACGCAGTTGAGTAGCTTTTTGAAGGATTTGTGAATTATGGACCGCGAAAGAATAATGAACGAGAATGCTCGATTGTCGAAGGAGTATTTAGATTTGGTCGAAAATTTCTTAGATGTTGGGTTGCGACATTCTAGGCAGAATAGCATAGGAGGGGTTAGATGTCCATGCAACAAGTGTAGAAACAACGCCATATTTGAAGATATTGTTGTAGTGCGTGAACATTTAATTTGTAAAGGTTTTGACAAATCCTACACAGAATGGGTTTGGCATGGGGAAGGCCATTATGGAAGTGACCAGGTTGAGATGGAGGAGGGTAGCGCTTAGGAAATCCTGCAGTATAATGAACAGCTTTCAGACATGTGCGACGATGTTGTAATGGAGTTTGTTGGGAAGAAAAGTATGCTGGAGGCAATGTATGACGATAAACAGACAAGCTTATATGTTGGGGCTAGGCATTCTAGACTGGGCGCAACATTGTTGTTAATGAACCTAAAGGCAAGGCATGGTATTTCAGATAAAGGAATGACGGAATTGCTAGAGTTGGTTAAGGAGTTACTTCCTCAGGACAACTTATGTCCTGACAGGGTTTATGCTGCGCGCAAGATATTGTGTCCTATGGGCATGGAGTTTACTAAGATTCACGCATGCCCGAATGATTGTATGTTGTATAGGGGGAGTGTTGATTCTTTGAGGGATGATTGCAAGGTATGCGGTGAGTCTAGATGGAAATAGAAGGAGGGAAAGGTCGAGGTATGTGGAGAAACAGTGACAACATCGACAAAGTAAGGTCCTGCTAAGGTGATGTGGTACATTCCCTTGAAACCAAGATTGACGCGTTTGTATGCCAATCCAGTTGATGCAAAATTGTTAACATGGCATGCCGATAGGGTTCGAGAGGAAGATGATGATATTATATCTCACGCTTCTGATGGTGATCAGTGGAAGAAGATGGATGCTATGTACCCAGAATTTGCTGACGAACCTAGACACGTGCGCTTAGGACTATCTACTGACATAATGAACCCTTTCGGGAACATGTCCAGCACCCACAGTTCATGGCCAGTGATGCTTGTTATTTATAATCTACCTTCATGGTTGATGATGAAACAAAAGTATGTGCTTTTGAACTCTATGATCTCGGGGCCTAAGCAGCCTGGTAATGACATTGATGTATATCTAGCGCCTCTTGTTGAGGAGTTGGAATCCTTATTTAAGCATGAGATTCATATTCCTGACGGAAGTCGAGGGGACGCGAAATTCAAGCTTAAAGCCATGTTGATGTGGAGCATCAATGATTTACCTGCGTTGGGTAACCTTGGAGGGTGTTCTGTGAAAGGTCATTTTGCATGTCCAGTATGTGAGAGCAATACCAGCCATTGTCAATTAAAGCACGGTGGTAAGCCTGTGTATCTAGGTCATATACGATTTCTACCTATGAGTCATCCGTGGAGGAGTGCTAAGAAGTGTTTTAACGGTCAGGAAGAGCATGGCGTTGCCCCCGTCCCATTATCAGGCTCTGAAATATTTGCAAAAGTATTGGGCATGGATAACGTGTTGGGAAAGGGAAAAAAGAAAAGCACACAAACTACGATTTGGAAGAAATGTTCGATTATTTTCAAACTTGGTTATTGGGAGCACTTGGATGTGCGCCACTGTCTGGATGTCATGCATATATAGAAGAATGTATGTGAAGCTTTGGTTGGGATGCTCTTGAATACAACAGGGAAGAGTAAGGATGGATTGAAAACTAGAAAGGATCTAGTTAATCTTGGCATAAGGACGTCACTTGCTCCCGTGCAAGAAGAAGTAGGCACGACATACTTACAAACCTTCTTGTTATTCCTTGTCATCTGAGGAGAAGGAGAGTTTTTGTAAGACTTTGAAATCAGTGAAGGTGCCTTCTAAATATGGTTCTAATATTAGTAGTTGTGTATCTACTGCTGAGCTGAAATTGGTGGGAATGAAGTCGCACGATTGCCACAATCTGATGCAGGATTTGAACGTAATTTCTCTGAGAGGTTGCTTGCCTTCTCACATTGGAGACGCGGTTGCAAGGCTCTGTTATTTTTTTAAACAGATATGTCGCAAGAAAGTGAGTCGGCGTAAGTTGGATGAATTGCAGGATATGGTAATTGAAGTATTGTGCAGGCTAGAGATGTATTTCCCCCCTTCCTTTTTTGACATAATGATTCATTTGATAGTTCATTTGGTGCGGGAGGTGAAGCTTTGCGGACCAGTATACTTGAGATGGATGTATCCATTCGAGCGGTACATGAGCATTTTCAAGCATTTTGTTAAGAATCGTTACCGACCAGATGCCAGTATAGTGCAGCGATATGTCGCGGAAGAGGTAATAGAATTTTGTACCAACTATTTACAGGATGTACCTACTATAGGATTGCCGGTCTCTAGACACGATGGTAGATTGGATGGTGTCGGACTACGGCATAAGTCTAAATTTAGCCCTTCTTCCAATGATATTTCTATAGCCCATCTCTACATTCTGCGCAACCATCATGAAGTGAGTCCTTATGTTGATGTTCACCTTAATGAGATTAGGTCAACACACCCGAGCTGGTTGGAACCTAGGATTCTTGAAACTCATTGCAGCGACTTTACTAGTTGGCTCAAAATACATGTGCAGAATGGCGGTGAACACCCTGATGTTGTAAAATGGGTTGCAAAGAGACCCCTCAGCACAGTCACGTCGTTTAGCGGGTATGACATTAATGGATACACGTTTGGTACTAAGTGGAGTGATGATAGATCTGCAACCCAAAATAGTGGCGTATCAGTACCTGGAGAGGGCGATAATGGTTTTTTTGGTACTATTACTGATATATGGGAAATGGACTTTGTTCATGTCCGAATCGCACTGTTTAAATGTGAATGGGTAGATCAAGCTGAAGGGGTGCGCTTAGAGGATTTAGGCATGACTCTAGTCAATAGGGGAATTCTTGGGTCTAGAGAAGATCCATTCATCATGGCGGCTCAAGCTCATCAGGTATTCTATGTGGAAGATCCAATTGATCCTCTTTGGGAGATCGTTGTTGATGGAAAGAAAACATTCATCTATGGTGACGGCTTGTTCGATGATGACTGCACTGTTTCTAAAGACACCATTCTGCCCTCTATGTACGAAACTCTAGAGGAAG
Organism: Sherardia arvensis; assembly: GCA_948330725.1. NCBI lineage: Eukaryota > Viridiplantae > Streptophyta > Magnoliopsida > Gentianales > Rubiaceae > Sherardia > Sherardia arvensis. Next base: position 31,121,792 of record OX415239.1, read on the forward strand.
ATGATGACATTGTTTGTGCGTCGGTGTGCAGAATGGATCATGAAGAAGGCATGTGGATTAATCCTGCAGGGAAAACTACAAAGAGGAAGGGGCGGCAACCAAAGAAGAAGAAGACCAAAAAGAGTAAAAAACACAAGTAGCATATTTGATTATCATTGGTTTTGAATACTGTGTTTCTATCAAATGTTTGTTTTAATTCATGGTAATTATAATTAAAGTTCATTTGTGATTGAATTTAGGATAATAATTCATGTAATTCACGTAATTCAAACAAAAAAGAACCCTGCTTTAGCATTAGCGAATTCGTAACACCCGTCGCTCAATACCAATGTAACTGAACTTGCTCAGTAGCGAACTCGTAACTGGAGCGTGTTCGTTACGAACTCGCTACAACCGGCTTCAAATCACAGATTAGTTTCTGTCTCTCCATTCTGATTGGTTACGATATCGCTAGGTCCCTTTTTTATTGATTTTATTTGCTAACTTGACTGTTGCGACATCGCAAGTAAGTCGTCACTTCAGAAGAATTTAAATTTAACTCATTTGTAAAGATTATTAATATTAAACAAAGCACAATATTATTACTAATATAAGTACATATATTAAAATAGAAATATTATTCAACATATATAACAGAAAGAATTATTCGATACTAATTTGTTGGAGACACAAAAATTTATAAAAACTCTAAATTCGAGAATTTAGTACAAGTACTAGCCAACATAGAATGCTAATCTAATCATCCTTGCTAGGAGGTGGGGTCTGTTTTGGAGCTTGTGGATCGACCTTTGTCTTTTTCTTGGCATGCACCCTCTCAATTCCACGTATCACCTTCTCCGTTATCCAGCAATTTTGATTTATTTTGGCCTCTAGCCCCTTGTAGTACGCCACCGAGGGTACAGCTGTTCATAGAAGCAAATCAAATTGAAAAATTATGTACTAAATAACATGTGATAAACCAATGAACAAGAAATGTAGTGAGGCGTACCTTCGACAGTTTCTCTTACTTCTTCTGGATCAAATTCAAGTGGTTTTTTGGATCCCGCCCCTGTTTTCTCCCACTTGCCGTCAACCAACTCACATTTCCCTTTCCTCTCAAAGTAGGACATTGTGTATAAGCAACACTCTACCGCATTAGGAGACAGTTTCATCTTAGGGTGCTCGTTGGTCAAAAATCTGGTAATGAAATTACCATATGGTAGCTTCTTCACTGTTCTACCATTTTTGACAACACTGCGTCGTATGTGCTCGAATATCACATGCCCCGGGTTCAACCTTATCCCCTCCACTACGCAGTAAAACATGCTTACCGTTGTGTAGTTCATCTCGGTGATCCATCCTCCCTTTGGAACCACAGACCTAGCAACCATCTCATATATTATCCTATCCTCACAACTAAGCTTATCAATCTTAAAATCCCTAGGCTTCCCTAAATTGTCCTTTTGCCTACCAAAATACTTCTCCGCAAATTCCGCCACTTGCTCCAGGTCGAGAATGGCATTGTCGGGCCATTGTTCCCTACAATAAAAACCAGGGGTAGGAGGATCGTTGAAATCTTCCTCTACAGCATAAGACACATTTAATACCTTGTTAAACATTTCCTCCCCGATCTCAAAGTCCTTCTTATTTACCCTAGTAAACCACCTACCCGTTTCCTTTTCTTCCTCGATAAGTTGGTGGAAATTAGCATAAAACTGGCACGTTTCATCTTTATGTGCCGCGTAATTCAAACCTAACAGCTCACCCATGCCGTGGCTTTGAAAGATTTTCATCACATTTTCTAACCCTAAGTCTTTAATTTGATTGAAATCTACCACATAACATTCTAGCAAGTCACTATGCTCCATGAAATTAAAATAGGCTTCGGAAGCATCAAAACTTACGAATTTGGCCTTGTCAAATTTGGTAGAGCTTGAACCAGCAGCCTGAGTCGTGGTTGCCGGTGCCTGAGATGAACCCGCCTGTGCCGGTGGTCGCCGAGCAGGTACAAACGGATTGTGTGCAAGCTGCTTAGTCCTAGCCATTGTTGTTGGGAGATTTGAGCGTGAGGGTTTTTGTGTTTGGGTTGGATTCAATTGATTTTCTCGCGTTTTGATTTCTGAAGATCCCCAATTTTTTTATTTATATAACAGACAGTAGTGATCTCGTAACTTCCTAGCTTGGGGTATAACAATATAGCTTACGATAACGCAACTCACTCGTTAGAGTATAAAACGACAGCGTATCAATTCAAAAAATCCCCAATTTTTGTAACTATATACCAGAAAGTAGCGAAATCGTAACTACGTAGCTGGGGGTACAATTATGTATTTGCGAGTTCGTAACCCTCTCGTTACTGTGTAAAACAATAGCGTATCATCAGTAACAAGGACATGATTAACTCAACTAGGTTACGAACTCGCTACTTAATTGCTTCCTAGTCACGAGATCGCTAGTTGTCTCTTGTGCTAGGCTCTGTTGAAGTTTTACGGGTCTTAGCGAGCTCGCAAGAGACACGGAAAGGGTAGACGATTTGGTAACGATATCGCAAGTGAATCGCGTGCTAGGCTCTGTTGAAGTTTTACGGGTCTTAGCGAGCTCGCAAAATGCACGGAAGGTTAGGCGATCGTGTAACGATCTCGCGAGACTCATTTCAGTTTCATTTTGGTAGTAGGCGAGTTAGCTGCGTTGTCGCTAGAACCTAGTTCTAGTTCACACTAGCAAAATGTACATTCTCACAATTATAACCTTGTTTCCAGTTAACATGTTAACATGAAATGCTCCAAGTCTGAATTATGACCTTTGCATCACCATAAACAAACTAAAAAGTCTATTAAACTTGAATGCAAATAGAAATATATTAACAAACAAAACATGTTGAATCATCCCTATTAAGTCTAGTACATCACAGGCCTGCCACTAAAACGGGTGCAAATCATCGGTCGAATTATCTTCTACGCCATCTAGCTTCTCCACTGGAGCGTCTTCAACACCCTTCTCCTGGTCATCTTGTGGCTTGCCTTGGTCATTTTCTTCCTTGTCTTGGCCAATTGGAGTCGTATCATCTTGTGTTTGTTGGCATGTCTTCTCAGCATGGACTTCACTTGATTCCTCGGCAAACTCGGGTTCACCAATCAATCTCTCCTTCCTCTTCATCTCATACTTTTCCACATCGTCTTCCCCATCAGACCCGTCACAATCCACATCGACTTCTCCATCACTATCGTCTTCCTCTTCGTCAGTACCAATTTCAGCTTCCCCCTTTGCAGGCAACGGGTCCTTGGCGCTCTATTTCGGCTGTTGCACACTTGGTCCGCCAGAGTCGGTGTTCTTGGGGAATGTAGTTAGAAAATCCGGTACCTCCTCGTCATCGCTCAACTCGCAGTCTATCAACCCACTTGCCCCCAGCTTGTTGAGATACTCGTTGTTTGCATTGGACCTCTTCTCGGCCATTTCAATCTCATTCACCAATTGACCCAGAGACATTACTAGCCGACCACGGGCATCAAATACAGCATCTACAATACATACAAAACTTGCGATGTGAGCATTATAATACCTGTGAGCACTATCAACTCCCTTATACAAAAACAAAAAAATATGTAAAGATGTGAGCATTATCATACCTGATACACCACCACGTGCCCTTCTAGCAGCCTCTTCAGCTTCTTTCTTTTTCCCGTGCTTACCATCAGCCTTCATCTCCAATCTCTTGTGTTTTAGCCAGTCCTTGTCGTACTTGCCAAGCGGCATCGGACGACCTCTTGGGAAAATTCCCGCTTTCCTGATCAAGGCTGTAATCAAACCGCCGTATGGAAGCGCCGTGGTCTTGTGCCTCGCCATCTTCATCATCTGTGTCAGAATAGTGTAGCCGGGGTTGATTGGAATCTTCTCCATGATGTGGTAGAACACCATGAGGCTGCAAACTGTTGGCTCACAGGCATGACCAAGGGATGGCAACACATTCCCGCAGATTAGTTCAAACACTAATCGCTGCTCCTCGGTTAGCCTGTGGATCGGGTATCTCCTAGCTGTACCAGGCCTATTTGATTTTCTCCCAAACCACTTCATACCCATCTCACCCGCATTCAACGGCTGTTTGGGGCTAACAGCTGGAAAGCGTTGTTCATAATGAACCTCGTACGGCCCATCTTTCTTGGTAGGCCTGAGATCGTCACGACTCTTGTAGGGACATTTGAGCACACTGTTTATCATAAACTTATCTACTTTAAACTTCACCCCTCTCACAATAGTAGTGATATCATCAGAACCCTCCTTTAACCCTAGGTTTGCATAAAACTGTAAGAGCTCCTCTAGGTAAATGGGCTCGGGGAGTTGTAGTAAATAGTCTAGATGCTGTTCCCTAAAGTGGTCTAGCACATAATCGATTTGCAAAGTTGGCACAACACAACTGTCAAACACATTGTTATTAACTATTTTCCGAGAAGAACAGCGAGCATACCTAGCTCTGGCGGCGTCATTGAAGAATTCTGGAGTCTCTGCCTCTTTAGTGGCAGTGGCATCGCTGGCAGCGCCATCAACATCAGCTCCGGCATCTCCGGCGGGTGGCTGAACAGGAACTTCTTGTGCCGCCGGCGGGTGAACCTCCTCATTCTCGTACTCAGTTCGGCGGCGCTTGTTTCCGGCTGCTCCCCATCCCCTACCACTACTAGAACCCGACCAGCCTCTTCCACTGCCAGAACCCCTGGTTTTTGGCGGCACAACGTCGGCTAGATTGCTGGGATTTAGGCCGGATTTGTATGTGTCGTCTGGTTTCTCTCGGTTTCAATTTGGGGCTAATTAATTAACCCCGATCCCTAATTGTTTTTAATACTCAGTTGTGTAGCGACGTCGCTACCTCACACGTTAGTAGCTACCTAAACCTACTAGCGACATCGTAAGTAAGTCTCTCATACCTACAGTTTCAGTTATGAGATCTTTAATATGCCCGCCAGTCAAGTGTGTCTTTAGCGATGTCGCTACAAGCTCTATTCATAATTTTATCAAATTTAATTAAACCTGTAGCGAAATCGCTAGTAGCCAAAAACCCTTTTTTTTATATACTTATTGACTAGCGATATTGCAACAAGAATTTTGGGGTTTCATGGGTTTGTGGGTCTGTGGGTTTAGGGTTTAACTATGTTAACTTGTAAAGTAGCGATTTCGCAAGTAAACAAGCTAGTTTGAAGATAACAAAAAAATATTAATTTTTTTTTGAAGCACTTTAAAAGTCTGAAATATATACATTTTTAAAAGAGAGAGTATAATACCATTTTTTGGAAAATATCGGTCATGAGATTACCTCAAGTAGAGTACGTCTTTGTACATCAGCATGGAAATGTACATAAGCAATATAACATAACTCCATGTAAAACCAAGATAAATCAGTTTCAATTTTGTTAAGAACAATCATATTCTAAAATATTTTCATTTTTTATATAGACAGTATAATACTAAATTTTGAAGATATCAATCATAATATTATGTCTATCAGAGCACATCTTAGTAGATCAACATGCAATGTTATGAAGCGATAATCGTTAGTATGATGTGTGATCACAATTGGTGAGTGTATGTGTGCATGATACTTTGTTTACTTCATGAATTTTACTTGTAATCACAGACATGAGTTACAGTAAACCAAGTTTCTCTAATCAAAAGCAAGTGAACTGCGCATATATGTAGTTCATGTGTCAACAACAACTCTGTTGTTGTCTTTAAAGGTAATCGCCGTACATCGTTTACAAGCGTACACGTGATTTGTAGAGTTTCTTAATGTCTTACAATTACATATTTAGATTCTGAAACGCTTTATATAGTGTAAGTGCACATTAAGTCAACCAATCCCTATACTGTTATACATCAGCTTATGACGGAACAAATAAAAATTATTTTTACAATAGAAGAATTTGAGTTTTATTCCATAACATCATATTGTTTATATCGTGATCCAAGCATGTATGAGTGCGTTGTAAAAAAAGTCAGATTATATTATGTAGCTCTGGCGATCAGAGGTAGCGAAGTCGCAACTACCAAGTCACAAATTTTTTTGTGGCTTTTCAGTTACGATATCGCTAGAAAGATAAAGTACACCATAAAAAAGTTATCACATGAGCATGTCACGAAATCGTAACAACCCTAGTCAGCTGTAACGAGAGAGTTCCGAGTTCGCAACAAGGTAAGCTACAATAAAATGAACACGTTAAAGAACAGAAAAACACAACACTTTTGGCATCTTTTCCATCACATCTTACGGGTTTCATCTCCAAAAATCAAACTTTTACACATCTTCTCAAATCTCCTCACCTTTCTTCACATCAAATCTCCATATCCCATCCCATACATGTTCAAAACATCAATTGTGTCAAAACAAAGTGGAACTAGCCACTAATTGAATGCAAAAGATTGGTAAGTTTTGCAATGAATTCCCAACCACATTTTTCTCTATATTCTTGCAATTAATGTCAATCTTTAGTTGTACTTCTTCAATTTGGTAACATCCTTTGTTGTGGGTATGAGAGGGACAAACAAGGTAGACCATCCCCAACCAACATAATCAATTCTCCCGACACAACTTTGTCATATATCCAAGGTACGATTTTTTTCATTCTTATTTGCTAAAAATTTGATTTTCTTGTACATAGTGCCTCCATTAATCATATTATTACTAAATATCATGTCAGAAGCATGTCCCGAACGAAAATCAAGATTTTATTTTAATGTTGTCACTTGCAAGTTTAGCCCTAAATTTTTGGATTATATTTCATAAGGTATTACTTAGAAGTACAACTTTGACTTATTAGCGTTGTATTAGGCATTAACTAATTACACTATGCAAGGGAAAGCTTAATGGATAGCCCAACAAGTTCCGGTAATTCCGACTCAAGTGAGGGGGAAAATGTTGTTGGCGGTTCAAGTGAGGTTAAAAGACAACGAGAATTGAGTCACGCATCGAAAGAAGCTCAACTCCTCACACATTGGCGAGAATTAGAGATTAGGATCGATAATAAAATACTAACACATGTCAAGTTTAATGACATTGGTGTTGCTATTTGGCCCGACGATGATGCCGCGCGATGGTCGAGTTGGTGTGCTAAGACGAGTAGCATACGCACACCATTAGACACAAAGGATTAGAGGCTACTAAGCATCGACATAAAGAAGGATATATGGAAGAAATGCAAGGTTAGTGTGGCACTTGTTATTTTTAATTACAATTGAAAATTGTGAATGTGACTAAGTTTTGATCACATTTGTAGCGCCCCTTTATTATCGAGGTAACATCTTATGATCAAGTGAAGAAGAAGGCTCTTCAAATCGCATCAAAGGCTCATCGAGAACACAAATATATCCTTGCCAAGGATTATATCAAACCAAAGGGCACGAGGTTCGGGCAAGATCCAAGTACGCGTTACAATCACATTGTACCCCTTACTTGGGAGGCATTCAAGAAGCGATGGTTAGAAAATGACGCAAAAGTTAGTTTACTTACTAGATCTTGCAATAATAGTTTCATGCCAATTAGCCAAATATTTTTGTTTCCATTAGTGCTTTATTCCTAAAATAACATAGACCTTTTAAAAGGGTTTGGGGGATAAGAAGCGCAAAGCCCCTGTTGATAATGTTATGCCTTACACCGGGGGTAGGGCGGGGTACTTGGGTGTGGGGAGGAAGACCTCAAAAAAAAAGGGAAACCGAGGTAAAAGAGCTTGTGGATGGGGGCATGGACGCGGAAGAGGCGAACAAGCTAGTCATTGCCGAAGACCCTACAACATATAGTAGACAACAATTATTCATCTTTGGTAGAATTAAAAAAGACGGGACTTTCTCAAGTGATGAGGCAAAAAGGGTGGCTAATCGAGTGGTACGCTTTACCTACTACGCCATACCATGTTCCATTTTAGTACTACAATCAAACAATCAAACACAACAATTGATGACGATAATAAATTTTATTTTACAATGCTACCTTTTTAGGACGAGGTCGAGCGTGAAGTTGAAGAAGGCTTGTTCATCCCAGTCGGTAAACACGATGTGCTACGTAGGGCACTTGGGAAGGCCGAGCATCCGGGAAGAGCTGAGGGAATTGGTGGTTATGTTACTCAAATAGAGGCGTTTGGTATAAAACGTAGTAGTAAAGACCCTAAACCATCCAAACTCCAAATAGCATTGAACCAAGCCAAAAAATCCGACCAAGAGGTCAAGAAATTGAAAACAATGTTGGCCAATATATGTTCTTTTATAAAGTATCCTCTTCCATCCGATTTTTATGACACCGATCCAATCAATGGACCCTCGTCTAGAGGTTCACATCCTTCCCCACCACAACATGAGGTTGACCAACCTATTTTTGACCAACCTACTTTTGACCAACCTATTGTTGAAACCAACAAGGAAATATGCACACCTTCGGCCCCTATCAAAGAGCAAGTTCACATACAACCATCCGATTCCAAACCAAAGGTACGTTAAATTCTTGCACCTCAATGAAATGAATAATTCTACACAACTCATTGTTATTGATATTTTATAAATATACTCTTCCTACATATGTCTAATTCAACCTAATTAAACATGCCTTATTTGTGTATTAGAACTCCCCTTCTTGCAAGTTGTACGCTGAATGTGGGATGAATTCTCAACCCCGCCACGTTGCAATGGGAAATTCATATCCTGACATGGCACTACATCATGAAGCCAAAGTCCCTATTGGTTTCGTTAGGGTTTCTATACTACATGTGTTAGTGGAGGATGCGTTGGTACCGGTCGCGGATCAAGAGTGCACGACAGTGGGTAAAGGTTTGGGCCGTTTTTTGTGTGGCCCAAATGGTTGGTCGTTGATATGAATTCTAATTCTATCCCAATTAATAGAAATACACCTTCACCCGTCGTAGACCCACTAGATTTCCCGGTAGCTAAGAAGCCGATGTCGGCGGGAGAAGTTGGATTCATAAAATCACTCCCGGGATTCCTTCGCACGTTTTATGATCTGGTGGGCCACCATAGTCGGGATTCTGTTTACTATTTCTACTCCAATAAACAGGTGTTCGGCGAAGCGAGGGAATTAGTCGTTCTATGGGAAGACTTTGCCCTTTTCTGGCACTATAAAACTCTTCCCGAAACAATCCTTATACTACATCAAATGTAAGCTACTTGATCTCATCTCTTCTATCGTATTGCAAGTTACGAATTTTCATGTACTTGTGCACTATTATACGTTCATATCCCATCTATTGTTTATTTAGGTACATGCAATGCCTTGCTCTAAACGCAAAGACTTTCATTGGGTTTTTGTACCCAATATGCTTGCAAGAAATGAATGAAAGTAATCAATCACGACTTGCTTATCTCTCTAAGATCCTTAGTGACAAGACCAAGACAATTTACATAGGCCCATATCTAGAGAGGTTAGTTTTCTTTGTTACAATTGGATATTTGCACTTCGTAAACATTCTAATCTTCGAGACGGGTTCTTACATTTTCATTTCTTAAAATATGTAGTGGCCATTGGAGTTTTGTAGCTATGATATCATAATTGAAGCGAGTGTATTGGATGGACCCGCTACACTTTGGTCCATCTACAAAATTTGCAGATTTATTAGAGGTTGCTATGCATAGTGCACATGACGACACACTACTTCCCTTCAACCTTATATAGATTCAGGTGACATTACAAATCCAATGCTCATTTATTTCCACTATGATTTCATTTCAAATCATTTGTTATACTTCTTCACTTTCAGCACCGAAAGCAATTGCCAAATTGGGAGTGCGGTTACTATATGATGTTGTACGCAAGCGAGTGCGTCGCTGGCCTTGTTGATGATAATTTGGAATTACACCGCGTAAGGATTCTTACAACCTACTTATTGTACCTATTACTATCTACATTGCATTTAATAGTATTAAAAAAACATTTCATATTCTTAGATTATCGAGGAAATCATACACCATACACCAAGAAGGAGTTGGAGGATGGTAGAGATGCATTGGCTAGACACTTGGTTCTTATTAGATCTCGGTACATCTCTAGGCCTCACATTCCCAATAAAAGCTAGTTTCTTTTTATGTCAAATGGATGCATATACTTTTGAGTTCCATTACTTCCATTAGTTTATAAAGTGTGGCTTGATAGTGTTTCATGTTCATGTTTTGTGCTTAGATACCATGCATCTTGCAATTGACAGCTTAGACAATTAAAATGAAACCCAATTTTAGTGGAAATGGGTGGAAATGGCTCAAATCCTATAATTTTGTGACACTTACGAATTCGCTGCGATATCGTTACTTCTCTCGCCAGTTACATTAAAATTGTTGCGACCATCTTGTACTGTCGCTACATCACTCGCCAGGATTAAATTCCTGAGCTTAGTTTTTGCGCCATCGCTACCCAATCGCTCGTTCTTCTCTGCCTCCCCAATCTGATCTCTGTCGAGCTCGTAACTATTCACGCTAACACCAGGCAAATATCTAGCTTAGTCGTAAGGTCATCTGTTTTTCTCGCTCACCCAATGCTCAAACGACGTCGTTTAAATGAAGCGAGATTAGTAGCGAGTCGTAACTATGCACATAAGCGATTTTCTTACGACATCGTTATCTCTCTCGAACCAACAATTTTAATTATATTTTTATAATTTAAATTTTACAAATTTTATATTTTTACAATTTTTATTACATACAATTTTTCTGTTGCGATGTCGCTACGGTATTACTAGCGAGTAGCACGTTGCTGTCGTAACCTGGCTCGTGTTGTTTAACCCTAAATGTTTACTTAGCCTTGTAACGATTTCACTACTTTAGACCTAGCGAATCGCCTCTGTTTCTCGTAACTAGTCTCGTCAGCAGACGAATATATGACAAGCTAGGCTACCTTACGGAGTCGTAACTACTGTTAGCGATCTGCAAGGTTAAAGTCGCAACCAATCTCGCACACATTCATAACAGTCTAGGTTTTCCAGTGTTGCGATATCGTTAATATTTCATCTGGCGATCCGTAAGCTTCTGTCGTAACAAAACAATCAACCATTTGTTTAGTATTAGCGTTGGCTAGTTACGAACTTGCAAAGAGTCAATTCATATCATCCAGATGTGCATGCTAGCGAGTTCGTAAGTAATGAGCAAGGCGGATAAGCCTTCATCTAAGGCGGAAACAAACGCCTTAAATCCAAAAACATCTAAGGCGGAAGAGGAACCGCCTTAGATGATTTTTCTCATTTAAGTCACTACCAGGGAAGGCATTTGTTTTCTGCCTTAACACATGAAGGATGAACTGCCTTAGATGGCTTGATATTCTAGTAGTGCGAGTATCAAAGTAGTCAACACATGCCTCTTGAAGAAAACCCTTGGCCACGAGACGCGCTTTGTAGTGCTCAATGGAACCATCACACTTCGTCTTGATCCTTCTGACCCACTTGTAACCAATAATATTAGCAATCAAGGGATGAGGGGCCAAGTGCCATGTCCGATTTGTTGTTAAGGCATCATATTCAACATGCATAGCATGCTGCCAGTTTGGGTCTTTGGAGGCTTGATGGAATAGTTTTGGTTGCAGGGATACTGTGAGAGCAATGGTAAGAGGATATTTAGTGGTAATATTAGCTGCTTTAGGTTTGAGTGAATGAGTGGATGCACGAGTGACCCTAGTATGAGTGGATTGATCAGAAGGATGAAATCTTGTTTGGGCATTAGGACACGAAGGAGGTTGAAGTGGACTCAGAGAGGGAGATTGTGAGCTTCAGTCCTCCTCTGACTGACCACTAGAGCTGGCTGTTGAGGACCCAACCGTTATCGGTTATGGTCTCGGTTTAATAGAAAGGGGTTGAGGGGTGGGTACATTCAGATTGGTTTTAGTTTTGTCTTGGTTTTTTAAGGGTTGAGGTATATGCTCATTTTGTGTTGGATCAGGATTTGGTAGAGGAGAAAAATCAGAGGGAATAGTTGCAGCTTGACTGAGGATGGATAACGGAATGATGCAAGTAGTTGGAGGCTGATTTGATGGAAGTGATGTACATATCTAGATAGGAAAAGACAAATTCGTCAAAGATAACGAATCGAGAGATATACAAGATGTAGGTAGGTGGAGACAAAGATATCTCTTGTGTTTGGTGTTGTAATGAAAGAAGATGCAGGAAAATGAACAATATTCTAGTTTATTGGTAGTGTATGACCGGAGAAAGGGACAACATAAGCATCCGAATGAATATAGAAAGTTATAATCTGGGACCTTGTTGTAGAGACATTGATAAGGTGATTTGTGGGTGAGGGTGAGGGTAGGAGTCTGGTTGATGAGATAATCTTTTGTGTGAAAGGATTGTTCCTAGAATTTTGTAGGTGGATGAGAGTGAGCAAGAAGTGATAGGCCATTTTCAACAATTATTCGATTGCGACATTCAGCTGAAGCGTTATGCTCTGAAGTGTGAGGGCAGGAAACTTGTTGACGAATACGTTGAGAGGCAACGAGGGAGAGACAGGAAAATATCTACCCCCAGGGCTGGAATGCTTTAACTTGGGTAGAAAATTGAGTTTGGATCATTTTGATAAAAAAGTTCAACAATGGAATAGACCTGGGGTTTTCAAGATAATAAATATATCTAGGAAAATTTGGTGCAATCGTCAATGGAGCTAACATAATAACGACAACTAGAAGTGGACAATTCGGAGGCAGTGCACCATATAATAGTGTGGGTTAAATAAAAAAAGGTCTCAAGGATATAATCAAATGTGGCGATAGAGGTAAACGATGGCTTTTGGGAAGTTGACATGAGCCACAAATACAAGGTAGTGTATGAAATGAGACATGAAGACTATGACTTGAAATTGTGTGGCAAAGAATGGACTCATGTGGATGAGTCAAGCAATGATGCCAGCACCGGAGGGAAGCACGCTCGTTGAGAAAATTATGTGGGGATTGAATTTGAGGGAAGGCAAGGAAGACGAGGGAGCAAGATGATAGAGGTCGTTTTCAACGATTCCCTTTATGAGAATTTGTCCTTCATAGTTCTTAACAAGACAATGGGTTGAGTGAAGTTCAAGGGTAAACTTAGATACATTGAGTAAATTCTTACAAAAAAGATATTTTGTAGTTCTAAAGTTTTAGCAGCATGATTAGAATGAAGAGTAGAATTACCATAATGAGTAATCGGAAGAGACTTACCGTTCAAAATAGTGATTTGATCATGATGCAGCGTGCGTGAGACAAATAACAAACTATCAATCAAATCCTAGTTGTATGAATCAAAACAACTGAAGAATTGACAGGTATGGAGGAAAAACCCCAATTTTCATTCAATATCAAAGCTGTCTTCTGAAAAAGACCAGAAATTGTTTATATAGCAACCCTAGTTGCCACCAAAAATAGCAAATAACAAAAAAGTCCCCGAATGACCAAAAACATTATTGAAAGTGCTGGAATAAAACAGTAAAACGAAAATTTGACCCTTAAGACAAAAGAATTCGCCCAAACACCAGAAAGGATCATGCAAAGCATGAGTTATTATTAGAACGCCGTTTGTACTTAGAAAACGCTACTCTTTTGTCAAATTCTGATACTGCGGTCAGAAATATCAGAACTTACGAAGAGTCTTCGGGTGATCCAACTTCTTCATATAACTTTCCGCCACATCATTCCCTCCGGGGCAGAAAACATTCATCCTCGAATCCAAAGCAGTGTCAATGTCTTCATCAGAGGAAGAATCACCAACAAAAGGGACAAGGTGTTTGACATTGAACACATCAGAAGTACGCATATGGCTCGGCAACTGAAGACGATATGCATTGGAATTGATCTTCTCCACAATCTCAACAGGACCAATCTTCTTGAAAACAAGCTTATTATATGTATGAGCAGGAAAACGATCTTTAAGAAGAATAGCCCAAACAAAATCTCCTACCTCGAACTCCACAGCACGACGTTTCTGATCCGCTTGTGCCTTATATTGAGCAGTGGCGGCAGTGAGCTGGGAATGAGCTTGTCGATGAACCTTCTGCAGCTCAGAAATAAACTCCTCAGCCGTAGAGTGTGTAAGGACTTTACTAGGCAGAGCCAGCAAATCAAGAGGACCCCTTGGGGATAAACCATACACAACATGGAAGGGGCTGAAACCAGTGCTACGGTTAACTGCATGATTGTGGGCAAACTCAGCCTGAGATAATTTCAAATCCCATGATTTTAAGTGATCACCCACCAAACTTCTCAGCAGGTTACCAAGAGAGCGGTTGACAACCTCTGTTTGACCATCCGTCTGAGGGTGATAGGCACTACTGAAGTTCAGCTGAGTGTTAACCAAACGCCATAGACTTCTCCAAAAATGACTTAAGAAACGAGTATCGCGATCAGAAACAATAGAGGTAGGAAGCCCATGAAGCCGATAAACCTCACGAAAATAAATCTGGGCAACAAGAACAGCATCCGCCGTGCGCTTACATGGAATGAAGTGAGCCATTTTAGAGAAACGATCCACCACAACATAAATGGAATCATTACCGCGCTGAGTACGAGGAAGACCAAGCACAAAATCCATGCTAACATCCGACCAAGGTTGTGTAGTAATAGGAAGTGGCATGTATAAACCTGCATTAGTGGAATGGCCCTTGGCCATCTGACAAACACGGCAACGAGCCACAAATCGACCAACCTCCTTGCGCATGGATGGCCAAAAATACGAGCTGGAAAGTAGCTGAAAAGTACGATCACGTCCAACATGGCCCTCATTATATAATTCCTGGATCATCTTCAAGCGGAGGCTACAATCAGGAATACATAACTGAAGACCACGGAAAAGGAAGCCATCCTCCAATATGAAATCTGTCGGCTCCCCTTGCTGAATTTTAGATAGCACAACCGCGAAAAAAGGATCACCCAAATACAACTCCATAAAAGAGTCAAAGCCAGGGACATGAATACACATTTCAGCAAGAAGACCATGACGACGACTCAAAGCATCAGCCACACGGTTAGAGACACCAGCCTTGTGTTCAATCACAAAAGTGAACTGCTGCAGAAAAGAAAGCCAGGAGGCATGGCGATGAGAAATCTTATCTTGTCCTCCCAAGTGCCGAAGAGAGTCGTGATCGGTGTAGAGGACAAATTCTCTTTGAAAAAGGTAGTGGCGCCAATGTTTCACAGCCTGCACCACTGCATAAAATTCCACATCATATGTGCTAAATCGAAGCTTGGCTCCTGAGAGCTTCTCACTGAAATAAGCTACAGGTCACCCTGATTGGCTAAGAACAACACCAATACCAGTTTTGGATGCATCACAATGAAGCTCAAAAGGTAGAGAAAAATCAGACAACACAAGAATTGGGGTGGTCGTCAACCTATGCTCAATCTCACGAAATGCAGCCTCAGCTTCAGAGGTCCAATGAAATTTGGTCCCTTTCATGCAATCAGTAATCGGGGCCATAATTCCACTAAAATGAGGGATAAAACGCCGATAAAAAGAAGCTAGTCCATGAAAACTGCGTACCTCGCTGATCGTTTTAGGCTGTGGCCACTGGTCAATTGCAACAACTTTACTCGGGTCAGCCTGGAGACCATCGCGAGAGACCACATAGCCCAAAAAGTGGATAAATTCACCAAGAAAAGCACACTTCGCAGCAGCGGTGTAGAACTTGTCTCTGCGAAGAACTGATAACACTTCCCTCAGGTGGTCAAGATGCAGAGAAGGGTTGGAACTATAAATCAATATATCGTCGAAGTAAACTACGACAAATTTTCTGATGAAAGGACGTAAAGCTTGATTCATAACCCTCATAAACATGCTGGGAGCATTAGAAAGACCAAATGGCATCACTAACCATTCATATAAGCCTTCACGGGTCTTAAAGGTAGTTTTCCATTCATCTCCCATATGAATACGAATTTGATGGTAACCACTTTTCAAATATAGCTTACTAAACACACAAGCACCACCCAACTGATCCAACAAGTCATCCAAGCAAGGAATAGGGAAACGATATTTTATTGATAGCACGACTATCCACACACATACGCCAAGAACCATCCTTGTTAGGAGTAAGCAGGGTAGGAACAAGGACTAAGGCTTTCCCGGATATGGCCCTTAGCCAGAAGCTCCTCAACTTGCCGACGTAGCTCCTCATGTTCTTTAGGGCTCATACGGTAATGGGGTCTGTTCGGTAGTGCAGCTCCTGGTTTTAAGTCAATATGGTGCTGAATATCACGTAGAGGTGGAAGTTCTGCGGGTAATGAATCTGGAAATACATCAGCAAATTCCTGCAACAAAGGTTGGACTGCAACTGGAATAGTAGAAGTGTTCGTAGAAGTTGGAGAAGAAGACAGCACAAATACAATTCCTGAGTCTTCCATAGCAGCTTGGAAAGGAACCCGGAGAGAAGAGTCGTGTGTGCCTTATCAGCAACAGAAGGAGTCACTCGAGGCTTAGTCGGTACCAATATAATCCACTTTCCGCGAAATAAGAACGAATATGTATTGGTGCAACCATTAAACTGAACATCATGATCATATTGCCACGGACGACCAAGTATCAAATGACAAGCATCCATAGGGACAACATCACAGTATAATTCCTCACTTTATGTAGTGCCAATAGAAAAACTCACCAGGACATAAAAATAGTAACATCTGTATCCTTACTGAGCCAGGCAAGCTTATAAGGCTTGGGGTGGGTTTCAGCAGGAAGGCCAAGTTTTGAAACCGTCACTTCAGACACCACATTCTCACAACTGCCTGAGTCAATAATAAAGGTGCACACTTTTTCCTTAATGGTGCAAGTTGATTGGAACACATTATTACGAATCCACTCTGAGTGGTCAGGAGCGCGAGGAGTTAAAAAGGTTCTCCGCAACATCAATACAAGACCAATGTCGCCAGTCACATACTCATCAACCACGTCGTCCTCATAGGTATCATAAACATGTGTATCAAAAATGGGGGGAGAATCAACTTCAGAACCATCAGTAGTAAGGAGACCGCGATTACCTGAGGGTGGTTTGCGACAGTCTACTTGTCGATGTCCTATATATCCACAATTAAAACACCGTGTACTGCTTCCTGCACGTCCAGGTGGAGGGCCAGTAAAACTGCGAGCAGTCGAAGCGACTGGAGGAGTAGGCTTATCAATAACTCCACGTTCAGGCTATGTAGCTGTACTTGCAGGTAGGCGAAAACCCATGGTGGCACGCTTAGCTAACTGCTTTTCTGCCCGTAGTGCACGCTGATGTGCCTCTGCAACTGTGACAGGATCAAACATATTCAAAACATCCTGTAACTGTAAATGTAAACCACCAATATAACGAGAAATCAATTGAGTAGGAGATTCCATAAGATTGGTGCGAGCAAGTAGCTGATAAAAATCAGCGGTATACTCATCAACAGAACGAAGGCCCTGCCGTAGCAACTGAAAGCGCTGGTACAATTCACGCTCATAATTGTAGGAAAGAAACGCAGTTTTGATGTGTTTCTTAAACTTTTCCCAGTCATTAATCTTATCCTTACCCAGCCGAACACAGTTCTTTTTCAATTGTTGCCACCAAGCTTGCGCACGACCACGCAAACGAATTGTCACCAAAGGCACACGGCGATTATCAGGAACCTCCTTGAACTCTAGGATCTCCTCGACCTGTGCTAGCCAATCAATGAACTCGTCAGCTTGAAGGCCACCATGATACTCAGGAATTTCAACCTTGAAACCATTCTCCCAACGGCGAGCATTACGATCAGGGGAAGGGTCGCGACATCCAAAAGGATTCAAGTCATCTTCCGCAGCCGATTGGTCGAGAGCATCCAATCGCTGTGTCAACAGTTCGATTTGTCGTCGCAGATCAGCAGCGTCATCCATGGGTCCGTCGCGAGCTCCTCTACGTAGACGGGGTGGCATAACTGAGGACTGTTTTGGAATCTGATACCACTCTGATGCAGCGTGCGTGAGACAAATAACAAACTATCAATCAAATCCTAGTTGTATGAATCAAAACAACTGAAGAATTGACAGGTATGGAGGAAAAACCCCAATTTTCATTCAATATCAAAACTGTCTTCTGAAAAAGACCAGAAATTGTTTATATAGCAACCCTAGTTGCCACCAAAAATAACAAATAACAAAAAGGTTCCCGAATGACCAAAAACATTATTGAAAGTGCTGGAATAAAACAGTAAAACGCAAATTTGACCCTTAAGACAAAAGAATTCGCCCAAAAACTAGAAAGGCTCTTGCATAGCATGAGTTATTATTAGAACGCCGTTTGTACTCAGAAAACACTACTTTTTTGTCAAATTTTGATACTGCGGTCAGAAATATCAGAACTTACGAAGAGTTTTCGGGTGATCCAACTTCTTCATATAACTTTCCGCCACATCAGATCATTACTCTGATAGCTGTATTGAATAGTGAGACTGTTAGGGTCAGAGGTCACATGATGTGTTGCACCCAAATCCATGTACCAAGAATTTTGCTAGTGCCAGGTGGCCGAACCCATGAAGACTGACTTGCTGGTGGAATTGGTGATGAGCATGGTCAAAGTATATTTGTTCATCGGTGGATATTGGTGCAAATTCGTCATTTCAAAGCAATTTAGAGTATCATAACCAGATTTGAGACAAATCCGACAGATTATGTTGATGGATTTGTAAAACAAGATGATGGTAGATCCGGTGGCAAGATGAAATCGAATGATGCAAAGACCATCTATTTAGGAATTGGTGTTTCGAGACATGGTCCGAAGTTGTTTCATTTGTTTCATGTTGATGACACACTACTGTTTGGCATTTTGTTATGGATTGTACGCCTTATGTTGAGAACCTTTGTCGAAGAACCATGAATGTCTCTGATGATGTTCGTTGTGTGGAGAGGAGAATGTGTACATGGCGCATTGTTCTTCATTTGCTTGTAAGGTAGGTTTTATGTATTGATGGTTTATGGATTATCGTATATGAGTCGGAGAGGAGTCGCATAAAATTGTACAATCAATGTTGGACAAATGATCCTAATGGTGACTGACTTTGCAGCACTAACAGCAAGTAGCATCCTAATAGTGACTGACTTTGCTACTGGGGAGAAAATCTCATGAAAGTCTACTCCTTCAATCTGTGTGAATCCTTTTGCCACCAACCTTGCTTTGTACTTTGCCAGGCTTCCATCAGCATTATATTTTACCATGTATACCCCATTTTGATTCAATGGTCTTCTTTCCTGGTGGCGGAATGACAACATCCCAGGTGTGATTTTGCTCCAGTGCAGCTAATTCAGTGATCGTTGCATTTATCCATTCATGTAACTTAATTTCTTGATGAAATATAGATGGTTCATGAACCTGCAAAGTACAATAATATGTGGTGCAATATTTGACTGAGTTTGGGTGACAAATGACACATAGTCTTTTGTCTGTATTGGGGCCTGTATTATTATGGTGATGTGTCTAGGTGCCTTTGGTGGTTGAGGCTGTATCTGTGGTAATGGAGTTGGTGTTATGGTATGAGATCTTATTTTTCTTCTAAAAAGGGTAATTGGACATGTAGGTTTTCCGTGGTGGAGTATGGGAAAATGTCTTCATGGAAAACAAAATCTCTGGAGATCAAGATTTGGTGATCTTTGAGGTAATATAGTTTGTATGCCTTTTGTCCAGTAGGGTGTCCAATGAAAATACATGGAAATGCTTTTTCTATGAATTTTTCCTTGTGTGGAAATGTATTTGTGACAAATGCAAGACAACCAAAAACTTTAAGATGATAACAAATGCACAAACTATAATTAAAGAGTGGTTCTAAATGCAGGTTCTGTTTACTTCTGCAGGTCCAAATTAAATCTGAAATGACAATAATGTCCCTCTTAAATATGTATTATAATTCACGAAAAAGTAATTTATAATCTGGACACGTGTTCAATCATTGCATAGACGGTTTTAAGCATTCAAGGTTAGGATTTTAGAAATATATTTGTAAAAACTAATAAACGAATGAAGGGTAATTATGTTATTTTTCCATCTTTCTTGGACCTGCAGAAGTAAACTAGACCTGAATATAGAAAACCCCTAATTAAAATGGTATCTTTATGATACTGTCCAAATAACTTTGTAATACCAATATCTCAAGTTGGAAGAGCAAGAAGAATTGATATACAAAACTGATAATATAAAGTAGATTAGTAGTTTGAATCTAAAGTGAACGTTAAAAATAGAGAAATTATACATGCAGGTCCATATTTACTAAATGCAGGTCTGAAAAATACAATATGTGCCCTGAATTGTGCTAGTGCATCCAAAATATTATATTTTGGACCTGCATTAGTAAACATGGACCTGCATGTATCACCACTCTAAAAATAACAAATGTAGATATAATTGTGTAAATCCTCCTTGGATATCTGCCTAAAATAGGTCATTAGATCTCTGACAAGAAAATTGATTTTGAATTTCAAAGGAGTCGAATGACGATGGAATATCACAATTATCTTGAGGATAATTGTGATTGGTTTGTCACATATTTATCACATATTTAGACTAGTCTAGATACATTTCATTTGTACTCTTGTAACCCTATATATATTTCACATTACACTAGAACGAAAAATGAAAAATGAAAAGATGAAAAGAAAAAGAAGCTTGGCCCGTAGGCCTTATTGAAATAGTTTCTCCTTATTTGGAGAAGGTCTACTTGATTTTAGCTCCGAGGTACCTGCGTAGGAAGGGCGCCATTATGACAGGATCCAAATGCTCTCCTCCGCGAGTTTGCCAGAGATAAAATCCACCGGAGAGCCATCGTCATATGAAGTGAAAGACATGATGGTAGGAAGGAAAGGAGTAGTAATCGTGGGCAAGAACCTCCCGGAGGAGGTAAAAGGGGGTCTCCGTGACTTGTTGGCAGAATATGAGGACGCCTTCTCATGGGGAACGGAGGACATGACGGGTGTTTTGGAGGAGATCGCCGTCCACAAACTTAATATCTTCCAGGAGTTGAAACCCATACATCAGAAGAAAAGACCTCTTGCTCCGGAACGGGTGGAGGAAGTCCGGGCAGAGGTGAGAAGGCTGTTGGACGCGGGAATCGTGGAGGAGATATCCTACCCGGAGTGGATAGCAAACCCAGTTCTGGTGAAAAAGTACGATGGCTTGTGGAGAATGTGCATTGATTTCACAGATCTAAACAAATGCTGCCCCAAAGACAGCTACCCACTTCCGTCCATTGATCAACCGGTCGAGGCCATTACTGGTTACCAAGTGTTGGCATTTTTCGACGCGCACCGAGGGTATCACCAGATCACAATGGCCAAGGATGACCACCTCAAGACGTCTTTTATTACTGACTTTGGTACTTTTTGTTACAGGAAAATGCCTTTCACATTGAAGAATGCAGGGGCAACGTACTAGAGGATGGCAGATAAGCTCTTCCGGAACCAAATGGGACGGAACCTGGAGGTTTACGTGGATGACATGGTGGTAAAGAGACGGACATATGAGTCTTTCCTGTATGATCTCTGGGAGATGTTCGACGTGCTCTGGACGGCAAACCTGAAACTCAGCACTGGAAAGAGCACCATTGGGGTTGGAGCGGGGAAGTTCCTCGGTTTCATGGTGTCAGCTGGAGGGATCGACGTGAATCTGGAAAAGATATCAGCGCTCATGGAGATGTCACCTCCAAAAGGGGTAAAGGACGTGCAGAAGTTAACCGGATCGCTGGCCGCGCTGAGCCGGTTCCTTGCCCGGGGGCGGATAAGCAGCTCCCCTTCTTCAACACACTCCAGAAGGCCAAACCATTCAAGTGGACGGAGGCATGTGATCAGGCATTCGAGGATTTAAAGACCAACCTAGCAAGTCTTCCCACGCTGTCCAAACCGGTGCCCGGAGAAGAGCTTTTCTTGTACATAGCTGCAACCGAGCATACTGTTAGTTCCACCCTGGTCCGGGAGAATGGTAAGGTTCAGCATTCGGTATACTTTGTAAGCAAGGCGCTCCAAGGCCCGGAGACAAGGTACACTGCCTTAGAAAGACTGATATTGGCCTGGTTCACGCCTCCAGGCGTCTCCAACCGTATTTTCAAGGACACCCAATCACGGTCCTGACAAACCACCCATTGAGGCAGATCATACTCAAACCAGAGGTTTCAGGCAGAATGATGAAGTGGGCAGTGGAGTTCGGGGAGAATGAGATCAAGTACCACCCCGAAAGGCAATCAAGGGACAAGCGTTGGCTGATTTCTTGGTGGAGATGACCGAGCCGTCAGGAGACTCATCCGGGTCGGAACCACCCCCTGATAGATGAAAGTTGCATGTGGATGGATCATCACACGCCAATGGTGGCGGGGCAGGAGTGCTGCTCACCTTTCTGAGAGGTACGGAGCATAGATATGCTATCCAGTTCAGCTTTAGAGCCACTAACAACGAGGTGGAGTATGAGGCACTTTTGGCCGGACTCAGACTGGCGCTGGAGGTAGGAGTTACGGATGTAGAAGTTTATTGCGATTCTCAGATAGTGGTTCAACAAGTGACCGGGGAATATGAGGTGAAGGAACGGAGCCTTCAGAGATACCTGGAGGCGGTCAAACCGTTACTGGCGAGATTCCATAGCATAACCGTGACGCGGATCCCCCGGGAAAATAATGGCAAAGTAGACGCCTTGAGCAAGCTTGCTTCATCAGAAATCAAGCCCGATCCGGAGAGCAACTTGATGATAGAGACGTTGTCCGCACGGAGTTACGACGCCTCACGGGTTGCAGCGGTAGAAGTATCAAAGGAATCATGGATGACACCCTTGTTTGAGTACTTACAGGACGACAAGTTCCCGGAGGACAAGGCGCTGGTACGGAGGATTCAACAAAAGGCACCACGATACACCATCTTTTACCTCCAGCCTTGGTTAAAGTGTGTGGATTCGGACGAGGCAGAACGGTTGATAAGAGAAATGCATGAAGGACCAAATGACAGCCATCAGGATGCCCGGAGCATCGCAAGGAAGATAATGTGTACGGGCTACTACTGGCCGGCTTTGTTTGAAGACACACATATATATGTCTGATCCTGTGTGCAATGTCAAAGGTTCGCCTCACTAATCCATGTGCCTCAGGAAGAAAGGGTCGGGATTACCGGCTCGTGACCCTTTGACCGATGGGGCATCGACCTGGTTGGACCCTTCCCCTCCGCTCCGGGGGGATTCAAATACTTGATTGTGGCGATTAGGGGAGTAAATGAGTTGAGTCGTTCGTGAGAAAATCTCGAGAAGCTCAGTCAAAGATCGACCCCAAGGTCGGTTTGACCAAGCTCGATCTCGAGCTCGAACTCGTTCGAATATGTAACGAGTCGAGTCTGAGCTTTTAAATTTTATTTCGATAAACTCGACGAGTTTATTGAGTAAATATATATATATATAATTAGGTATATAGTTAATATAGGGGTTTCTTTGAAAATAATTAAAAATATAAAATCTAAATTAAGTATTAGGGTATGTATGACTGTAATACACGCTAACCATTAAATAAATGAACACATTTCATTTTTTTATGGATTTTTTAATGGTTGTATTTTATTTTATTAAATTTATTTAGCTATATTACTTAAATTGGTTTGAAATCGAACTTTTTAAGTTAAACGAGCTCATTTGGCTCGAATTCGAACTTGAATTTCGTTAAGCTCGCGAGTCGGACTCAAACTCACAAAAAGTTAATGAGTCGAGTAATGAGCACTATTTTTGTGTTCGAAAGAGCTCGATCTCGAGCTCGATCTTGAAAAATATATAACGAGTCGAGTTTGAGCATACCCATGTTCGGTCTCGACTCGACTCATTTACACCCCTAGTGGCGATCGATTACTTTATCAAATGGGTGGAGGCGGAACCCATCACAAATATCCGTGGCAGCACTTGTGTCAAATTTTGTTGGAAGAACATCATATGTCGGTACAGAATTCCTAAGTATATTGTCACGGATAACGGAGCACAGTTTGAAAACGACCAGTTTCGGTCCTTGTGCAAAGAATATGGTATCACCCAACAGCTCACGTCCATTTACCATCCGCAGACCAACGGTCAATTTGAGGTAACAAACCACACGATGGTGAATGGATTGAAGACTCGGCTGCAAGGAGCACGTGGAAACTGGGTGAACGAACTGCCAAGTGTCCTTTGGGAGTACCGGACAATCGAAGGATCCGCTACTGGAGAATCCCCCGATAGCCTGGTGTCTGGGGCGGAGGCAGTGATACCGGCTAAGGTTGGAGTTCCCAGTCTCCGGACCCTCACCTGGGATGATGAGCAGGGCGGATGGAGCCCGGAGACTGGGATGGTAAATGGGCGGATGGGCGGATGTACAAATAAACAAACACTAAGGAACTATTTACTTGGGCCAATCAATACTATCCCAGGCAATAGGGGACGTGGGTCCCGGAGAAGGGAGCTCCGGAGAAGGCACTGGCGCGGCAACCTCCGGCGTACGGATCTCCGGATCTTGAGGGTCTGCGCTGGTCTCGGGAGTCTCCTCCTTTGCAGGATTCCGCTCCGGAGTATCGGGGTAAAGGTCGTAAAATTTAGTTCCACTAGATTGACCCGCTTGGCCCAAGTAGGGATAAGAGGGGATCTCCGGAAGCTCTGACGAGGGACCTGGTGCCTCCAAGTCTGACCCAAAAATTCCGTCAGAATCAGAATCAGAGGTTTGCATCTCCTCTCCGGAAACCTTTACCTTCCCCTTGAAAGAAGGCCCTCCACCTCGTGATGGGAAGACGGCCCTGTGAGAATTCTGAGACGGGGAACCAATCCGGACGGGGACCTGAGGGCGCGCTTGTCGAGCACCGCCGCAGCGACCACCCCCGCGATGACTACCTCCGCGGTGACCACCCCGGAAACCTCGACTACCCCTACCTCTGCCCCTACCTCGGATAAGGGCCAGTCGACGCCTCTCCAATTCGGCCAACTCCCTGGTGATAAAGGGACGGATAACGGCAGCATTCTCCTGGAGACGGGCGACACGGCGAGCCGACTCCTCCGGATCGACGGACACTTGAATACCGGTGTACCTCTCGAAGGTGAAGTCTATCGAGACCTGGCTCGGAATTAGAATGAGTGAAGGGGGGAGATGAGTGCCAGCGTGCATCCGTTTCCACCACTCAACTGCTTCCTCGAACGCCGGACAGTAGCGGGACTCTCGATCATTCCAACCCATCTTAAACATCCGGACGATCAGCGCACTTACGTCATGGGGAAAATTGCGATATACGGGCGGAGATACGAGTCCAAGGCAAAGGCCGGTAAGATGGTATGACAACTGCAAGGTCATCAGATTTTCTTGAAGAATCATGTTCCGGCAGGCCAACTCGCGATTCTCTTCCTCCAGCTTCAAGTAATCTCGCAAGTAATCCGTCATCTTCTCCAGCCACTTCAGCTTATCACAGTAGAACGGAATTTCGGACAACACCATATCCAGCTCGGTTGTTAACTTATCCTTGTAGTCCTCATGTTCAGTTTGAAGCATAGAAATCGTGGCATCCACGTCAAGGGCTGCGTCGATCCATTCCCGCGCGAAACCTTGGCATTGGGCCAAAGTCCCAAACTCGTCGGATATCTCCTGAAGGCAAGCAACCAAGGAAGGAAAGTTAGGAAACTCAGCCATCAGGGATCCCATTCCGGACCGGATAAATAGTTCGCGAGTCTGTTCCCCATCAATTCTCCATCTGGATAACTCCGTCTCCAGCTCTAGACACCTATGGCACGGAGGGCTCGTCAAATGAGAACTATTTGGAGAAGGGCACATTCCTTCTTCTCCGGATCGGAGCACAGGACCTTGGCCTCCGGGCTAACGTTAAACAGAAAAATGATAAGGCATAATGAAATAAAGGGATGAGACAAAATGATAGGTAAATGAAAAATTCATTTCATAAAAGAGAAAGGATTTCATTGTCCGGAGGGTTGTCATCCCATCCGAGTCTTCGCTTCCGCCCTTCTTACACTAAACGAAAGAATATCAAATCTAGCCGGATGGAAGCGATTCCAAAAGATTACAAGACAAAAGGAAAAAACTAAGGAGTGAGATCTACATCGGTCTCCTCGCTATCTTGGCCATCATCTTGGCCACCTAGCATGCACCACCACCTCCGGCCCCACCAAATCCGCCCTCATCATCTTCATCCTCTTCGTTCCGATGCTCATCATCTGCATTCGGAGAGGCGTACATCTTCAAAACTTCCATGTACATACTTGGCCTTGGCGGGCGATTCGGGAGCAGTCCTTTTCTTGGGGGACGCACCTCCACACTCAGATTCACCGGCCCGCGGTCGAAAGCATGAACGGCTGCAGCAGACACTGGCTTTTGATCTTCGACATTATCCTCAAAAAGCTTCAGTACGGAGGGTTGCATCTTCTCGACCCCGCCACTGTAAAACCTATCTACAGCATGTTATACTGCTCGACAGCGTCAGGATAGTAATGCTTGGCATACTCACCCCGACGGCTCTCCGGAACCCAACCCCTCATCTTTCGGTAGACCTGGTCGATGGAGTGATTGTTTGAGGTGAGGAATAAGTCGGTTAAGTCTCGCTCGAAGGCAAGAATCTGGAGCACCTTGTCGGTAAAGGCCACACACAGCTCCCTTTGCACGGACGGAGAAGCAAGAGCCTCGAACTCCTTGATCCGGGCCTCCGCCGCGGTAAGACTACGTGTCAGGTTTTCGTTGCTCCTCTCTAGCGCGCTGACCTTTTGGGATAGCCTCGTATTTTGGACATGGTAGGCCTGTTTAATGGCCTCGGAGACACCCGGAGAAGTAAGCAGGTGAGCGGCAAAGTCCTGAGAAGGTTAAAATATCATAAAATAAGGATTAGTACATGTCTGAACCGTAAAAAGAAAGATTACTTACCCTGCCAGTCTGTCAACCGCTACTTTGAGTGGTCTCCTTGTCCATTTGATCAGCCGAAACTACCTTTTTCCCACCCCCTTGGCCGTCCGGAGTCTTTCCCTTCTCTCCGTTCGGATCACCCACGAGGGATTGCTGGCTGTACTCTGGCTTCCGGGACACCGGGGGTACCCTCAGCTTCCGTCTCTTGAGGGCATTGTGATCCACCTCATCTCCGGACGACTGAGGACCTGTGATGGTAAGGGTCGCCGCCCGATTTCCGGCCGCCACCGCAACCTCATCCACTTTATCCTTCACCGAAGGCTGCTTGCTGGAGGTTGCATCCGCCTTAGTCAAAGCCTCTTTCTTTGCTTTCTCCAGCTCACGCTTCCTATTCTTCTCCTTCTCTGCATCAACTTGTGGGGTTTTCATGCCGGTCCCTGAACCGTATTTTGGTTTCTCCGATTTTCTCGTCCTTCCCGACCTAGAAGGCGGATTGACGCCAGCCTCGATTGAAGGGAACTCTGCGAACGCCAGGAGCGGATGAGATAAAGAAGCACACATAATGAAAAGATAACAAGGGAAAATGAATACTTACAAGACGGATTCCGATGGACGTAGACGCGCTAGCGGCACTTGGTAAATACCTCCGACTCGTACGTCATCAGGGAGAATACGTACTTCCCATTCCAGTACTTGGTTAGGTCAAGCTGATTATAACTCAGCTTTGCAATACTCGCCTCCAATCCATCCGGCCGGTACACCGTCTTCTCTTCCTCTTGGCGTCATAATTCCACTTGGGACACAGATACCGAACAGTATCAAAAGTGAAATAGAGCTTCTGCCAATTGGCATAACTATCGCGCCGACCCCTGCAACAGTCCTTCACTTTTATCCGTTTCTGAAAAGTGAAGATTCCCTCGTCTTTGGTGCCCTCTAGATTGTAGAAGGCCCAGAATAGCTTGAAAGATGGCTTCACTTCGCAACGGTAGCAGTTGAGAAATATATATATATATATATATATATCATTTTGCATTAGAGAGATATGTTTAATTTAATTTTTATTTGTTAGGCTAATATTGGTGATAAATTGGCAAAAGAATTGTTATAATTTTTAACCAATAACTTCCCAAAAGAATTCAACAGTTGTTATCATATTTTATTGTAAATTGTGATAGATTTGATTTCGATAAAAAATGATTAACACTTTAACGTTTTCCAGAATATATTCGAGAGATGGATTTCAAGTCTAAACCAAGTTTATTTTCTAACTAAATAGGTTTTTTTCTAGGTATTCATAGACTTAAACGATCAGTTGCGAAATTTTAAAGATATTAATTAGAATCATTTATATAATTACACTTTATATAAATTTTAGAAAACATGAGAATGGACGTCACCCGTTACAAAACTTAATTTCTTTGATTTGTGAGTAGCAATAAGTGATGCTCATTTATATAGAATTTCGTTAAAAATATTATAGAATTCAATCATTTCTTCCCTGCCTAACATGGTAATGCGCTGGCTTTATTTAAATATATATGTTTCATGGTAGTTGAATTAATACATAGCGTCAAGTTTGGAAATAAACTTGATAAATTAAGAATCCTTGATCTATTACTAGTGCATTATAATTGTATCAGGATCACAGTAATATTGTCTATATGATCATTTATCACGATCTGGAGAGTGTAATAACCGGCGCAGGTCTTACAAAGGTTTATTAGGATAAATGGGACCTGCAAAGGTACATTCACAACTCGGTCCGGAGGAGGATGGCAGCTGGAATGTACGATAGTTGAAACTGGTGCTTTCTTTACCTTTTTTGTGATATCGCCGCATGGTTTAGAACATTCCTTCTCCGCAGGTTTGCACTTGTATGTAATCACCGGATTGCAATTACCGCCGGCAGATGCAGCAATGAAGAAGTGTGAGAATGCAATGATCATCATGAAGAGGGAAAGAATTTTGGCCATTTCAGATGAAATATTGATCTTTTCAAGCTTATTACGAAATCCTACATATATCAAGTGATATCGATCGTCTATATATAAAGTTCTGTGATGAAAAAGCTGACAAGTGATTAAATAATGTAGCTAAATGTAATTCAATTGAGGTAAACATACCATCTGCCTTTCAACATTAGGTAATATAGCTAATTTTAGCTACATTCTTTTGACATTATTTTAGGCATATATAATGCATAAACGGTACTCAACCTCTGATTTTTTTTAATTTTGAATTTTTTTATTAAAATTACGAATGAGAAGTGTTTTATTTTATTTTAGATATCTTTTATGGGAAAATTTTGATTAAGGGCAGTATAAGTTTCATAATTTGAAAGTGGGGTGTAACTATTACATAATTTCTAAAAAAGGCAGTAATTTATTAGTCTTTATTTATGTAATTTAATTCTTGAATTAAAGACATTTATACCCTTATTTTGTAGTTATAATTCAGTTTATTTTTATTTAATTCTATTCAATTCAGTTTGGTTCGAGCTCACTAACTTACTCTAATTCAATTAAGACTATTTTCAACTCCATCTAAATATTTTACATTAAATTCAATTCAGTTCAATTTTATGAAGTTGAAATAAATAAACTAATTTTTTAATAATTATTTAGTTAAGTTTATTTTCATTAATTTTCTCAAATTCAACTTAAATAATTAAAAAAATATTTAAGTGAATTTGATCAAAATTTTTGCAAACTATATAAAACTAAACTGAATTATTAAAATGGGGATGAAATACTATAATTAAATAAAGTTAACCAACATTTAATTAAATGAACTTCATGGAATTTAGCATAATTAAACTAAATTGGATCCTTTCAAGGTGAACTAAATTGAATTCAACAAATATTAAAAATACTAGCCAGGACTGAGTTAAATTTTAATCAAATTTAGAGTCCACAAAATTAATCTAAATTTATAGTATATTTTAGACTACAAAAATAAGGGTATAAATGTCTTTAATTCAAGAATTAAATTACATGAATATAGGCTAATAAGTTACCGCCATTTTTTAAAATTATGTAATAGTTATACCCAACTTTCAAATAATGAAACTTATACCGCCTTTAATCAAAATTTTCCCTTATTTCTTCCCTGCTTAACATGGTAATGCTATGGCTTTATTTAAATATATATATTTTATAGTAGTTTGAATTAATACAACGCGCCAAGTTTGGAAATAAACTTGATAAATTAAGAATTCTTGATCTATTGCTGGTGCATTGTATTAACCTGGACTCTGTTCTGTATTTATTCTACCTTGCTTGTTTGATATGATTTTTCAATAGTTGCGCTGCTGCTGAGTGCAGAATAATGGTACAGTACGTATATTAGAAAGATTGTGGCATGAAAGACCTTTTTAATGCTTTTGCCGTTACAACCTACAATATCGATATCGCCTCCGGCCTGGTGCTATTCTGACAGACCTTGGTATGTGAAGCTGGGATGGAGTTCATCTCATGAAAACGGTTGAATTTATTGACAGATGAAGATGCTCCTCAGTGGCTACTGTATGCTCATTAGCTGTTAGAGAATAGGGTTGAATTCTTCAGCTTTATTATATGGTTTCATGTACATCTTTTACTCTAGAGTCCTTACTGAGATCTCTTACTATGGTGATTTAAACTACCAAGTGCATACATAGAAATTTTATTTCTTTTACAGGAAGATTGCTTTGTTGTTTACACATTTTGTTTCGTTATTAATTGAGGGAAAAAGTTTAAGGTAATATGACTGAATGCAACTATATTCCATAAAAAATTGTAATTATTCATAACTGAAATTAAACTAAACTGAAGTAAAATTTAATATATTTTTCTTCAATATATTTTAACCATGTATAACAACCGTTCAATACCATTTACATGAATATGATGATTAGTAGATAATTTAATTGACCAAAATTATATAATTAACTAATTCAATTGAAAATCAGGAAATAATGACGAAAACAGGTCTAATTGAATCTTAATGATACACAGAGAATCAAACAAAATAGTAAATTAACATAACTAAAAACAGTAGAATAATAAAATTGTGGTATGATTGGAGAAAAATTCCAAATAAAATAATTACAAAATTACCCACAAATTAAATCCTAATTAAATCATAATTAAATACACTACGAAATCTAGTATTCTTATTAGGTTGTGACCGTGTGAGTAAGTGATTAATTGATTAAGGAATAATAACATGTTAAGTAGTTGTTTATTATTTACTCGTTTTTAATCGAAATTTCTGATGGAATATTTTTATCTGTTTACAAGTTTGAATAGGTGTACACTTGTAGTACAAATGTATACAATATTTTAAAAAGAAACAAAATATATATACACACATTAGGGTTTCTACCTCCAAATAACAAAAGCAGGGCGCTAAAGCAGAACAAGAGTTCAGTCGATCGCATAAGCGATTTGCCGGAATCACTGATTTCCTTCATCCTTTCTTCGATTCCGACCAAAGAAGCCGTTGCAACGAGCTTGTTATCCCGGAGCTGGAGGTACCACTGGACTAAAGTTACCAGCTTCCATTTGGAGCACTTTGACGAAAACCTGACCCGTGGACATGACGGCATGGATTTTATGGATTTCATCACCATGTTCTTGCTCAAACACAGTGGTGAATCCATCCACAAGTTTCTTCTCAGGTGGGATTCGGTGAAGCTCCCCGGCGTGCGACCCCTGTGGCTCAACATGTGGGCCAATGCGGCGATTACTCAAAACATTCGAGTTTTGGAGTTGAATTCTAGAGGTAAATTCTGGATTTCAAAAACGAAAGGCGAGTTCCATTTGCCTTTGTCATTATACACTAGTGGAACCCTTGAGGTTCTCAGACTAATAGGGCCTTTTCGGGTCAAACCTTCCAGTGTGGTTCGTCTTCCTAAACTTACTAAAATGGTTCTTGTCACGGTTATTTATGATTCAAACGAGTCTTTTCATAAGCTTATATCTAGCTGTCGTGCTCTCGAAACCCTCAAAGTTATAAGGGATAGCTTGAGGGATAATCTGGTGGTTTGTAGCATTTCTGCTCCTGTTTTTAAAATATCTTAAAGTAGATGTTTCTTCTTGTGGAGAGAATCTTGATGGAAGTTATCCAAAGCTGAGAATTGATGCCCCTGCACTTGAGCACCTCTTTTTAGAAGATCGCTTATTACGTCACGTTTCCATCCAACCTGTACTGAACTTGAAGACGGCGGTGTTTAATCCTTATTCTTCAGGTCGCAATGTGATTGTTGAATTATTGCAAGTTATGTGTTCTGTGGAATTTCTGAAAATAGGAGGCAGTGTGATTCAAGCGTTTGAACTACAAAAAACTGTTACTAATTTCAAGAGATTAGTAACACTGCATATCGGTCGATATTCCCGCCCTCCATGGAGGTGCCTGATGGACTTGCTTGATGGTTGCATCAATTTAGAAGAGCTTGTTATTCGCTCTTGCAAATCAGGTGTAGATTGGAGAAATCCAGCTCGTGTTCCAAGATGCCTGTCGTCCAGTCTCAAACGTCTTCAACTTATAGGATTTTGTGGTAACCTCGAAAAGGAGATGTCAATGTTGGAGTACTTGTTGGATCTGTTGAAATATAAACTTAATTTTGGGTTTAAGCCCAAAATAAGGAGCCCAAATCTAGAAGAATTCAAGAGAAGGCCTTGGAAGGTATGGAAGATTCTTGAGTAATTTCTATACCTCTCTAGAATGTGTGGAGTAGTATGGAGAAGTATGGAGAAGTAGAGAATATTCTAGAGACTAATAATAGCCATTGGATTAGAATTAAGAATGGATGATCCTAGCCATTGGTTGGGTGATGCCACTAGTATAAATAGGGTGATGTACTTGTGTTTTCATCAAGCCAAAATAATACAAGCCTTCTCTTCTATAAAGTTAGCCTCTTCCTCCAAGTTCTCTATATTTCCCTTAACATTTCTAAACCCTTCTTCAACCTTTTATAGTTTCTTCCCAACATAGTGGTATCAGAGCCATAAGATCCTCATAAGATGGCCAATAATGTCATTCCTTTTCAAGTCCCTATGCTCACAAAGAGCAACTATGATAATTGGAGTCTACGGATGAAGGCTCTCCTTGGAGCACATGATGCATGGGAGATCGTTGAAAGAGGCCACGCCGAACCGGAGAATGAAGGTGAACTCACTCAAGCTCAACAAAATAGCTTGAGAGATTCAAGAAAGAGAGACAAGAAGGCTCTCTGTCTAATCTATCAAGGAATAGATGAAGACACGTTCGAGAAGGTTTCCGGAGCAAAGACGGCCAAGGAAGCATGGGATAAGCTTCAAGTTTCGCACAAAGGAGTTGATCAAGTAAAGAAGGTACGTTTACAAACTCTAAGAGGGGAGTTTGAGTCGTTGCACATGAAGGAGGGAGAACTTGTTTCAGATTATTTTTCAAGAGTTTTGGTGGTGTCAAATAATCTTAAAAGAAATGGAGAAAGCTTGGGAGATGTTAGAATCATGGAGAAAGTGCTTCGATCTTTAGATCCAAAGTTCGAGCACATTGTAGCTATTATTGAAGAGATAAAAAACTTGGAGGAGATGACGATCGAGAAACTTCTTGGATCGTTGCAAGCCTATGAAGAAAAGAAAAAGAAGAAGGAGGAGGTCGTGGAGCAAGCTTTCAAGATGCAAGCTCATCCAAGCAAGGAGAAAGTTGGAGCAAAACAAGACAAGGTGGCGGTCAATGGCAAAGTCGTGGTCGTGGACGTGGATATGGGCAAGGTTGGAGGTCAAATGACGACAACCATGGAGTAGAAGAATCGCCCAGAGGTCGTGGAAGGGGAAGATCTAAACCCAGGTTCGATAAGTCACACATTAAGTGCTACAACTGTGAGAAGTTTTGGCACTATGCTGCGGAATGTAGAGCTCCTAGAAGCAAAAGAGTTGAGGAAAAGGTGAACTACGCCGAACAGAGCAGTCAAGAAGATGGCATTCTACTTTTTGCCTCCCAAGATGGCAAAGACGGTGAGAAGAACCAGTGGTACTTGGATAGTGGCGCGAGTAACCACATGTGTGGCAGGCGGAGTTTGTTCGCTGAGCTCGATGAAGCGGTGAAGGGTACGGTGGCTCTAGGAGATGAGACCAAACTGGAGGTGAAAGGAAAAGGTAACATTCTTATCGAACTTAAGAATGGAGATCATCAGTTAATTTCCGATGTTTACTACGTGCCGAGCATGAAAAGCAACATCTTGAGCCTTGGCCAACTTGTGGAGAAAAAGCATGACATTCGGCTAAGGGATAATAGTCTTTCTCTAAAAGACTGGAGGGGTAACCTCATAGCCAAGGTGCCAATGACGAGAAATAGAATGTTCCTGCTCGACATTCAAACTGGAGTGGCACAATGTCTGAAGATGTTAGGGTCGGGCATCTCACCATCCTGTATGACTCATCCCGACCCCTCATCCTGCATGACGATCGGGCCAGACCCGACTGCAGATGGCAGCTTTACCAAACCTGGCAGGGGAATCTTCCATCAACAAGCAGCTGCAGGAGCTGTCAGTACTATATATATCTCTCCAGAGCTACCATCAACAAGCAGCTGCAGGAGCTGCGAGGCACGCCGCCGAAAGCGCGGTGTCTTGAAGGTTTGGCAAAAACGGTCACACCGACGAAGCTTTTTGCCGAGCCTACACGAGCCAAGCGAAAAGCTCCTATCCTCACAGAGCTGGATGATGACGGGAATGAGTTCCTGGAGGATTCAGACGAGGAATGGGAAGATCCGGGCGAGAAAGAGGCCAACCCTAGATCCCAGCCTGGGGAATGGGCCATGACGTATGTTCACAAGCCCAGAGTCAAGCCAAGGGTGCCGGCGAAGCAGAGGTTGTCGGTGTTTTACGAGGCCCTAGATTGCCAGAAAAGAGGAAGCCCTTTTTCAGAGGCAGTCACGGAGTTTGTCGCCAACCCCCGCCTTCGGATCCCACCAAATTTGGGTACGTATGATGGTTTATCGGATCCAGAAGATCATCTGCATACGTTTACAACTAACATGTCAACGTACGCTACGCCCGAGCCCGTGTGGTGCAAAGTATTTGCCACCACGCTCAAGGAGGTAGCAAGGGTGTGGTTCGCCAACCTGGACAATGGAAGCATATCCAGCTTCGCGCAGCTCGAGGAACTTTTCCTCACCAGGTTCATGCAGAAAAGGAAGTTCACAAACACGACGCAGGACCTGATGAAGATACGCCACAGGGCGTCATCCGGCGAGAGTTTAATGGAGTATTATGAGCGCTTCATCGAGGAAAGCAACAGGGTGGTGCACCGTGGCGAGCCGCGGTGGTTGATCGAAATTTTCATGCAAGGTCTGGATCACGAGGCTCTGGATTCAGAGCTCACCCTTCGGGCGGTATACACGCTGGATGAGTTGCATATGGTGGTGGAGATGTTTCACCGAGCCGACGAGAATGCCAAGAAGAAGAAGTTGGCAATGCAGAAGGAGGCTCGACCTTATTGGCCAAAGCAGAAGCTCATCCAGGATGGGCAACCGGCCAAAGCAGAGAAAACGTCATCGGTGAAGGACAGGTTAGGACCTCGGGTTGCTCAAGAAAGAGTCTTCACCCCATTGATAGAGACGCCCAGAGAAGTTTTCTTGGCAAACCGCGACGTCATCCCACCCCCGCGCGTCATGAAGATGCCCCCCAACAAGCGAAACTTGAACAAGTTTTGCGAGTACCATGACGACCACGGCCATGACACAGAGGATTGCATCCACTTGAAGAAGGCCATCGAGTCATGCCTGCGCAAAGGGCAGTTGAAGCAATTTGCTGCCACCGCCAAGGCCCACAACAAGGCGACATATGCCAACAAGAATGGTGGCCAGGATCAAGGTGCCAATAGGGCGCGTGGCAAAGGGAAGGAGGTGCTCGTGCTGAGCGACCAGATGAAAAAAGAGCCAAGTATGAGGAGGAGTCGTCACCAGAACGAGAACCAGCGAGGCGCGCGAGCAATGATATACTCACTATCATAGGCGGAAATGCCGGAGGAAGCTCGGATTCACAAAGAAAGGCTAGATGCAGGATAGCCCTAGAACACACTCTGACGAATAGGAGGCTGGGCAGAGACGAGTTGATCACGTTCGGCGCCGACGATCCCATCCCGGATCGCCCGGCCGGATGCGATGCGGTCATCATCACGGTTCAGATAATGGATAAGATGGTTCATCGAGCATACATGGATGGTGGCAGCTCAGCAGAAATAATGTATTGGCATTGTTTCGAGAAGCTGGACGACAACACCAAGGCTAAGTTGGTCCCAATAAGCACACCGTTGGTGGATTTCGCGGACAGAACGGTGTGGCCAGAATGAACAATCACACTTCCAGTGGGGGTCAGAGAGAGGCCGACCAGGAAAGAGGTGGACATGGAGTTCATTGTGATCAAGGCTCATAGCCCATACAACCTAATACTAGGGAGGCCAGCGCTAGCCCAGGTCAAAGGTATCGTTTCAACCCTCCATCTCCTTTTGAAGTTTCCGACCAAAGGAGGGATATCGACTGTTCGAGACGATCAGAAAAAGGCGAGAGAGTGCCACAGAATCGCACTAAAGAAGCGGAAACGTCCAGATGACGAATTGCCACCCCGACCTCCGGTCCACATGGTCTGGTCAGGAGGCCTAGATCCCAAAACCTTGTCAGCATCGTGCTTGCCCATGTTCCTTGACCAAGGCGGATGCCGAGGAGTCCAAGTGGGATCCGACTTGCCCGACGCAAGTCGTCAGGAGGTTCTGGAGGTCCTGATCAAGCATCAGAAGGTTTTTGCATGGAAGGCGACAGACATGACGGGAGTATTACCCGAACTCGGTCAGCACGCCCTTAGAGTGGATCCTTCACACCCACTGGTCATGCAAAAGAGACGGCCGATATGCCCAGAAAAGAATGACGTGGTAAACAAACAGGTAACCGAGTTGGTGAACGCAGGTATCCTACGGGAAGTGCCATACCCTACGTGGTTAGCCAACCCGGTCCTGGTCAAAAAGTCAGATGGGAGCTGGCGAGTGTGCATCGATTACAAGGCGCTGAACAGGGCATGTCCCAAGGATTGCTACCCGACACCCATCATCGACCAGAAGGTGGACGCGTTGGCCCCTTTCCCGATCAAATGCTTTCTGGATGCATACAAGGGGTACCACCAAATCCTGGTGAAGGATGACGACGTCGACAAAACTGCCTTCATCATGGAGAGAGGAGCCTTCGCGTACTGGATGATGCCATTTGGCTTACGCAATGCCGGCGCCACTTACCAAAGGGTGGTGGACAAGATTTTCAAAGCACAGATCGGCCGCAACATGGAGATTTATGTCGACGACATGGTCATCAAGAGCGTATCGTAAGAAGGATTGGTGAAAGATTTGGATGAGACTTTGGGAACCCTAAATGCGGCAGGTATGATGCTCAACCCGGCCAAATGCCAGTTCGGAGTAGAGGCCGGGAAATTCTTGGGCCTCATGGTGTCCAACAACGGTCTGGAGGTCATCCCAAAGAAAGTCCAAGCCGTCCTGGAAATGAAGCCTCCCCGAAACGTCAAAGAAGTACAGAGCTTGAATGGAAAACTGGCGGCTATGAACAGGTTCCTGTCACGAGCCGCAGAGAAGTCACTCCCATTCTTGAGGATCCTCAAGGGTAGCATCGGGCCAAAAGGAGCAATCCAATGGGGCCAAGTCGAGGATGAAGCGTTCCTCAAGCTGAAAAATCATTTAAAAGACCTACCAGCCATGTCCCCTCCCGAGCAAGGTGAGACGCTATACTTGTACCTTGCCGCTGGGATAGAAGTAGTGAGTGGTGCACTGGTTAGGGAAGTGAGCAAGATCCAGCGTCCGGTCTATTATGTCAGCCGAACGCTGCAGGGGGCTGAGTTGAGATATAGCGCTCAGGAGAAGCTGGCCATGGCATTGGTCCATGCGGCGAGACGCCTCAGGTCATACTTCCAAGCACACCCCATCGTGGTTCTCACAAACGAGCCGCTCAAAGCAATTTTGACCAGGCCGGAAATGTCAGGAAGGTTGGCCAAGTGAGCAATAGAGCTAGGCGAACATGCCATTGAGTTCGCCCCGAAGAAAGCCATCAAAGGGCAGGTAATGGCTGATTTCTTGGCAGAGTTGCCATCCGGGATCGAGGAGAAGGATGAAGTCACCATCGACGCGCCAAGCGAGCCAGCCGACAAAAAGCACGACGCGTCGACATGACAGGATGGTGGAAGCTGCATGTGGATGGCGCATCCGGCGTGGAGGGATCAGGAGCCGGGGTGATAGTGACAGACCCCGATGGCATGGAGACGACGTACGCGTTGAGATTCCAGTTCCCGGCCACGAACAACGAAGCCGAATATGAAGCATTGATTGCAGGCATGGAGTTAGCAAAAGCGTTGGGCGCAACCAAGTTGGATGCATACGGCGACTCGGCCTTGGTAGCAAACCAGTTCAACGGGTCATACGCAGCCAAGGAGCCATCAATGCAGAAATACTTGGCGAAGGTAAAGATTCTGGCCACACAGTTCGAAGGATTTGAGGTGACCCGAGTCCCTAGATCCGAGAACACAAGGGCAGATGCCCTCAGCAAACTGGCCTCCACGGCAAGCAGCCATCTGTCCAAGGGAGTTCTAGTGGAAACACTGCCGACAAGATCAACTGACGGCATGACGGTCGCCGCTATTAAGGCCGAGCCGCCATGTTGGTTGACACCAATGCGGAACTACTTGCTCAGTGGAGCGTTACCACCCGATCAAAAGGAGGTGAGAGCTTTAGAGAGGAAGGCGCTGAATTTTGCGCTCAGGAATGGGGTGGTATACAAGAGGGGATACTTGCAGCCGTGGTTACGATGTTTAACGCCAAAGCAAGCAGAAAAGATCCTGAAGGAACTCCACGAGGGAAGCGGCGGCAGCCATCAGGGAGCCCGGACACTGGCACTGAGGACAACACGAGCAGGTTATTACTGGCCCAATATGAGGGTCGACGCCGACCATGTGGTTAAGACGTGCCATCAGTGCCAGGTACATGATCGGGTGTCATCTCAACCCGGCCTGCCCATGAAGAGTATCACAGGCCCATGGCCGTTTGCAAAATGGGGCATCGACATAGTCGGTCCTTTCCCCCAAGCGACCGGCAAGAGAAGATTCTTGGTGGTAGCCGTTGATTACTTCACCAAGTGGGTTGAGATGGAGCCATTGGCAACCATCACGGGCAAGAGGATGACCAGTTTCGTGTGGAGGAACATTGTCTGCAGATTCGGCCTGCCCAAGACAATCATCAGCGACAACGGACGCCAGTTTGAAGGAGGAGTCTTCAGAGACTGGTGCAACCAGATGGGCATCGAGCAGAGTTTCACATCGGTAGCCCATCCGCAAGCCAACGGTCTCAGCGAGCGAACCAATGGAACGATTGTGCAAGGGCTAAAGAGAAGGTTGGACGGTGCGAAAGGGAACTGGGTAGACGAGCTCCCATCGGTGTTGTGGGCATACAGGACAACGCCGCGAACTACCACAGGTGAATCACCTTATTTTCTTTGTTTCGGCAGTGAGGCCATCATCCCGCCTGAGCTCATCATCCCATCAACGCGATCCGCCATCCCGGACTCCGAAGGGGACAATGACCAGCGTTTGAGAGAAAGCCTGGAGGACTTGGAGAGAGCCAGAGAGCAGGCCACAATCAAGGAGGCGGCCTACAAGTCATATGTGGAACAGCGCTATAATGCCAGGGTCCGCATAAGGAATCTTAAGCAAGGTGAATTGGCCCTCCGAAAGAATGAGGCCAGTCGGGTTGAAGGCTTGAAAAAGCTGGATGTCACGTGGGAAGGGCCATACGTGGTTGTAGAAGTGCTGGGGAACGGCGCATACAGGCTGCAGACCATGTCAGGCGAAGCTGTGCCAAGGACGTGGAATATGGAGAACCTCCGCCGTTATTACGGTTGAGCGGCATCAGACCCACGAGAAAGGTACCAATTAGTTTGTATATAATGGGGAAATGCTTTTGGAGAACAGATTCCTGATCAGATCGCGGCTTTTGCCCTCATGAGGGATGCGATCTTGAGGAAATCTAGTTCTCCCGCGCAAAATTGTATCTTTTGTACTCTCCTCTTTTTAATGTATTCCAAGTGTCAAGTTCAAGAACATATCATCTCTTTTTCTTGTTCATTTATACCTTTTTTCGAAAGTCGAATGACGTGATCGGAATCTGTGATAATGGACATTAAGGGAGGCAGTTCAGGCCATCGCTCCGGTTAACCGGGCAAGGCATTAGAACACTCGACGCATCCCTCACTTAGGTTGTGAAGCATCAGAGACACATCTTTGCCAAGTGTCTCAGATATATCTCTGGAAAGGCAAAGATGCGGTCAAATGCATACCCACACCAATGGGAAAGTCGGATGACACGATCATGATCGTAACCGCCAGACCGAGACTGAGGCTTAGCCGCCCCTCTCGAGTACTGAACGTAGGCGTGGTTTTTGTTCAAATGCGGATGAGCAAATAGAGCAAACCATATCCTCTCCAAACTCGGATAGCTACCAGATTGGAGAAAAGGTGGGATTTTTCTTTAATGAAAACCCATGTCGGGCACGGACCGATTAACAAAGTCCATGGCTTAGCAGCTTTGGCTTTGAAGAATAAAACCAAGGAAGGGGGCGAGGCCCACATACCTTGGTGGCTTGGATAAGGTTTAGCGACCCCCAAGTTGGCAAAGTAACTCAGAACATGGCATCAAGTCACGCACAATTGTCTCGTCATGTCACCTAAATAGTTCATCATGACGACTCATCCCTCTTCACATAGAAGGATGATGAGTTGCCACCATGAGCATAGGTGAGCAGAATGACAAGGCATTAACCAAACATTAAGGCAATAGCCGGTAATGCAAATGCAAAGGCGAAAGTTTCCATCAAGTAGCAAACAGCCAAAACGTTAAAGGCAATAATATATGCTACAAATGCAAAAGGTTTCACAGGAATTCAAAAAAAAAGAAATCAAATGCGTCCCTTATGGGTTATTACAAACCAAAAGGAAATTATCCAAACAAGCAATAAGGAAAAGAGTTTAGGGAGAAATCCAATAGAAAATGAGGAAAGGGTAGCAGAACTAATGGTTCTGGGCGGAGACTTGAACGTTGTTTCCTGCATCCTCCAAATCCTTCACCAGCCCTTCATCCGCCACAACTTCACCATCAACCAGAACAGGCGGGACCGCAACATCTGGCTCCCAGGCAGCAAGCTCGGCCGGAGTCATCTCACCGGTCAGTGTAGAAAAGTACTCAGGGAAGCCATAGCCAACGAAGGCATATGTGAGCTCAGAGAGAGCAGTGGTATAGGCAGCAGAGTCCTCATACACATTATCCAGCGCATAAGCCCGTCGAAGGAAAGCGGAAGTGCGCGCAACGGCACGCTCTGATCGAGCTATCTTGGCAAACACTTCACGCATGCCGGAGGTCAACACAGCCTGATAGTCAATGGCGAGATTTGTTTTATCCTCCAGCGCCTTATTCAGTTGACCCTCGGACTCGGCATAGCGAGCTTGTAAAGCAGCCAGTTCATCAGATATCTTCTTCACCTGATCAGTTTTCTCAACAGCTTCATCCAGGCGTTTCTGTAGCTCGATGGCAGACTTCTGGGCATCCAGTAGGGCAGCATCGCTGGTCTCCTTGGCCGACTTCAGTTCCTCGCCGTTCGAAATGGCAGACGCAAATTGGGCGTTGACAGCATCCAGCTGCTTCTTCAGGGCCCGCTCGGATTCCATCCAGTCGTCAGGTGACCACTCAGCATCAGCATCTGCCTTGGCCTTGGCTTCATCTTGGAGTTTAACTATCTCAACATCGGCGATAGCCAGCTGTCTCTTCACATCCCCAAGTTCGATGAGGGTGGCATGATGCACCTTCTGATCAGCCTCATGTGCCAAGCACAAAGTGCTGAAGTCAGAGATGACGACGAGGGATGAGCAAGCACCCTAACATTACAACAGTTAGGATGACAGAGTTGGAAGAGGAAGTCAAGCATGAAAAGAGCAACAACCAGATGAGACTTACATCAAAAACGGACGAGATCAGATTGTCCGTGGCAGTCCTGACCCCATGAAGATTTAGCGCCGGATTCTTCACCCAAGCCCTGAAATGATCAAGGGGCATCACCTCCTTGAGATACTCCAGACGACCAGCGGGCGAGTTGAGGAAGACGGTAGAGGAGTTGGTTTTACCCTTATCAGTTTGAAAACCACCAGCGTGCGGAGGGGCCCTCCCACCATGCTGTGGACCAGTCGGGTCAGCGCCACTTCTCGGCTTCTCAGGCACTTGGGGTCGGGCCAAGGCATTCTCGCGACCGCCGACCCCCATCTGGAATAGCTGGTCGGGCTTCAGCAACCCCCTTGACGACCCCGTATCCTGATACGGGAGCGAGAAACCATCAGCATTGCCATCCTGGCTAGTTTGGAAAGATTGGTCATGCGACTGAGTGGACTGGTTTGGGCCGGTACTGTCATCCAACCTCCTACGTTGAGAGGGGCGGTTGAACTTGGTCACGTCAATGGTTGGACGGCGGCGAGTCATATCTGCAGTAAACGTACGTCATGGGACGAATACAGTTGATGCAAGAACAAAAGGTCATGATAATGCTTACGAAAGATGAAGAGAGAGGGTCAGGCCTAGCCACATACCTTTGTTAGTTTGACCGATCTTTGCGACGGCCAGAGCAGGAGGGGGGCTGAAGTTCTCGACACCTTGAGGGACGTTGTCCTCATCCTGGACTGCGTTACCGCCATCTGGGATGACAATAGCTTCGTCCTGGATGGCAGGAAGCACGCGACGGTGAGGCAGGCCAGAATCCCGCAACCTTTCATCCAACTTCAAAACATCCCACCTCTCCGGTCTCTCTTTCAGAGCCCTGATGGAGGCAGCCAAGCGGTTCTGGGATACGCCATCTGGAGCACGGCCGCGCGTGTCAGGATCACCAATAGCCTGTTTTGGGCGAGAAGCGGCAGGGCCATACACCACGTCTTCATCGACGAACATGAATTTCACTTTCCAGTTGGTCGTCTTGGGCATGCCGGTCAAGATGTGCAGGTCTGCCTTGGGGCGAACCTTGATATTACCCCAACCGTCCTCATTATCACCACCACCGGTGTAGAAGAACACCCGGAACAAGGTAACAGAGGGAACAACCCCGCGAGCGCCACACAAGGTCTCGAAGCCAATAATGTTGCGCACAGCATTCGGCGTCATTAAGCCCAGAGTCATGTCAAAATAACACAGAACGGACTGGCAGAAAGGAGTAAGAGGGAACCTGACGCTGCAGCGGGCCAGATGCTCGTAGTAAACAGGGACTTTGCCCGCTGGGGCAGCATTGATGGTGTCGCTAGGCTTGGGTCGGACGATCGACTTCGCCAAATCAGTGATCTGAAGGCCCTCAGTGTCCCGACAGATCTGAATAAACTCGGCCGCTTCGTCATCGGTGATCTGGCAAAACGCGCCGGAAACGGGGATATCCGCCGTGGTCAGGACCGGCAGAACACGATAGAGGCAGGAAGAAATGAGACACGAAAATAAGATGAGTAAACAGGCGAGTACAGAATATCTGAAGTTGAAAGCAATGATTTCGAGATAGGAGGAAGAAGGCAGAAATGAGGAGCAGTTTTGAATTTGAATGGAAAAGGGGGGAGTTATGCGAGCAGTTAAAGCAATAATGGCGGTTGCCAAAAGTTGCACAGTTACAAAGGATACATCCATACGCATCCCCGAGAAAAAGTGACGACACGTGGCAGACATGCAGTTAAGTCAGAAGGCCCACTGTCGGCGGATTCCAGAAACCCAATTACAGCCCATCGCTAGAACCGTCGTTTCGAGCTTGGATTTGGGGGGACTTGTTAGGGTCGGGCATCTCACCATCCTGTATGGCTCATCCTGACCCCTCATCCTGCATGACGATCGGGCCAGACCCGACAGCAGATGGCAGCTTTACCAAACCTGGCAGGGGAATCTTCCCAGACCACCTAACGGCGTGGTCTGATGAGACCAGGTCAGCTGTCATTACTATATATATCTCTCCATCTCACAAGAGAGAGGTAAGTTAACTAAACACAATCAATCACATCCCAACTCTCCGAACAGTCTACTGACTTTAGCATCGGAGCGGGAACGGCAATTAGCCGCCCCGCCCTGATTGAGAGTTCCTTGATTCTTAGCAGGTTCACCTCATCGTGCCATCGGGA
Organism: Sherardia arvensis; assembly: GCA_948330725.1. Classification (NCBI taxonomy): domain Eukaryota; kingdom Viridiplantae; phylum Streptophyta; class Magnoliopsida; order Gentianales; family Rubiaceae; genus Sherardia; species Sherardia arvensis. The sequence goes on from OX415239.1 coordinate 31,165,750, forward strand.
CGGATCATCAAGACGCACATTGCGACTGTAACAGAAGACATGCTTCAAAAATGATTCATGGCTTTGGCATCTTCGTTACAGGCATCTCAATTTCGGAGGACTAGAGCTGCTATCGAAGAATGACATGGTGAGAGGGCTGCCAAGTATCAGCCATCCTGACCAAGCGTGCGAAAGGTGTTTACTCGGGAAGCAGTTCAAAATGAGTTTTCCGAAGGAGTCAAACTCGAGAGCTAAAAAGCCATTGGAGCTTTTACACATTGATGTGTGCGGTCCCATCAAGCCAAGCTCGCTCGGTAAGAGTAATTATTTCTTACTCTTCATTGATGACTTTTCAAGGAAGACATGGGTGTATTTCTTGAAGGAGAAGTCGGAGGTGTTTGAGAACTTTAAAAAGTTCAAAGCCCTTGTAGAGAAAGAAAGCGGTCTTATGATCAAGGCCGTGAGATCCGATCGCGGAGGAGAATTCACCTCAAATGAGTTCTTGAAGTATTGTGAAGACCATGGAATCCGGCGACAGTTGACGGTGCCAAGATCCCCTCAACAGAATGGTGTTGCGGAACGGAAGAACAGGACAATCCTTGAGATGGCGAGAAGTATGCTCAAGAGCAAGAGATTACCCAAGGAGTTGTGGGCAGAAACCGTAGCGTGCGCGGTTTACCTGTCGAACCGATCACCAACAAGGAGTGTGTGGGGGAAAACACCACAAGAAGCATGGAGTGGGAGAAAACCCGGCGTATCCCATCTCAGAGTTTTTGGGAGTATAGCTCACGCTCATGTACCGGATGAGAGACGGAGCAAGCTGGATGATAAAAGTGAGAAGTACATTTTCATTGGCTACGACGCCAACTCCAAAGGTTACAAACTTTACAATCCCGATACGAGGAAGACGCTCATCAGCCGGAACGTGGTGTTCGAGGAAGAAGAAGAATGGGACTGGAGTACTCAGAAGGATGAATACAACTTCTTTCCAATAATGGAAGAAGAAAATAACGAAGAAGCAAGGATCGAGCAGCCGAGAGAGGAGCCAACAACCCCACCAGCTTCCCCAGGTGCAAGTTCTAGAGAAAGTGAGAGTTCAAGGGAAAGGCCTCTACGTTTCAGAACTCTACAAGACCTTTATGAGGTGACGGAGAACCAAGAAAACCTTACTCTTTTCTGCTTGTTCGCGGATTGTGAGCCCGTGAATTTTCAAGAAGCCTGGGAAGCACATAATTGGAGAAATGCGATGGATGAAGAGATGAGTGCAATTAAGAAGAATGACACGTGGGAGTTAGCTTCACTTCCAGAAGGTCACAAGGCAATTGGAGTAAAGTGGGTGTTCAAAGCCAAGAGGAATGCAAAAGGAGAAGTTGAAAGATACAAAGCAAGACTGGTGGCAAAAGGCTACAATCAAAGAGTCGGCATCGACTATAACGAGGTATTTGCTCTTGTTGCTCGACTTGAAACTGTTAGACTAATAATCGCATTAGCAGCTCAATACAAGTGGAGGATACACCAGATGGATGTGAAATCTGCCTTCCTAAATGGAGTTCTCGAAGAAGAAGTCTACATTCAACAGCCGCAAGGGTACGAAGTCAAAGGAGAAGAAGACAAGGTCTTGAAGCTGAAAAAGGCTCTATACGGGTTGAAACAGGCCCCAAGAGCTTGGAATGCACGCATCGATAAAATACTTTAAGGAGAGAAAGTTTATCAAGTGTCCATACGAGCATGCACTCTATATCAAAATCCAAGATGGTGAGATATTGATTGTATGTTTGTATGTGGACGACTTGATCTTCACAGGAAGCAATCTACAGATGTTTGAAGACTTCAAAAACGAGATGAAAAGGGAGTGTGAAATGACGGACATTGGGCTCATGTCTTACTATCTCGGTATTGAAGTAAAGCAAGGAGATGATGGTATATTTATCTCCCAAGAGGCCTATGCTAAGAAAGTGCTCAAGAACTTTAGAATGGAGGAAGCTAATTCAGCAAGGACGCCCATGGAGTGTGGAACTAAGCTAACCATACAAGGAGAAGGAAGAAAGGTGAACCCGACACTCTTTAAGAGTTTGGTTGGAAGTTTGCAATACTTAACATGCACGAGGCCGGATATTTTATATGTGGTTGGAGTTATTAGTCGCTACATGGAGAGTCCAACAGAAATTCATCTAAAGGCGGCAAAGAGAATCCTCTGTTACATTAAAGGTACGATAAACTTTGGCTTACACTACACTACTTCCAATGATTTTAAACTTGTTGGATATAGTGATAGTGATTGGAAAGGAGATAAGGACGATAGAAGAAGTACAAGCGGCTTTGTGTTTTACATGGGAGATACAGCTTTCACGTGGATGTCCAAGAAGTAGCCAATTGTCACTTTATCCTCATGTGAAGCGGAGTATGTTGCAGCAAACTCATGTGTGTGCCACGCAATATGGTTGAGAAACCTATTGAAGGAGCTGAAGTTACCACAAGACGAGCCGACAAAGATCTTCATGGACAACAAATCCGCAATCAACTTGAGCAAGAATCCAGTTTTCCATGAGCAGAGTAAGCATATTGATATGCGGTATCACTACATTAGAGAATGTGTTGCCAGAAGAGATGTACAAGTGGAGTACGTGAGGACGGGTGATCAATTAGCAGATATCTTCACTAAACCCCTCAAGCATGGAGACTTCATAAGGATGAGGAGCTTACTTGGAGTTCAAAATCAAGTTTAAGAGGGGGTGTTGAAATATAAACTTGATTTTGGGTTTAAGCCCAAAATAAGGAGTCCAAATCTAGAAGGATTCAAGAGAAGACCTTGGAAGGTATGGAAGATTCTAGAGTAATTTCTATACCTCTCTAGAATGTGTGGAGTAGTATGGAGAAGTAGAGAATATTCTAGAGACTAATAATAGCCATTGGATTAGAATTAAGAATGGATGATCCTAGCCATTGGTTGGGTGATGCCACTAGTATAAATATGGTGATGTACTTGTGTTTTCATCAAGCCAAAATAATACAAGTCTTCTCTTCTATAAAGTTAGCCTCTTCCTCCAAGTTCTCTATATTTCCCTTAACATTTCTAAACCCTTCTTCAACCTTTCATAGTTTCTTCCCAACAGGATCATGGTTTGAAGATGGAAAGAGTTTTTGTAGATGTACAATGCGATGAAAATACTTGACAGGATGTCTAAGTTATCCAGACGGTTAATCGTACTGATTAATCATTGATAGGAGATTCTGCGTTTTTGTAATATAGATTTGTGATGGTTCTCATCTATTGGGATTTGCAAGTATTTCTGATTCACTGCTGGTTAGTTGTGTGTATAATTGGCATCTTAAGATATTGACAGAAGAGTATTCATAAATAAGTTTGTATTTTTGCACACAAAAATGCCTTTCCTACTGCACTAATAACACAAAATGCAAATGCAATAGTTTCAAGCTTTGGTTCTATGAAGATTCTGACAAGTTTCAAGACATTGGTTATCCATTATGTGTGTTTGATCTAACGATCCACGCGATATTATCTAAATACCATGTATTTTACTGCAAAATCTAAGCTAGATATACAATCATGTACAGTATAGATGATAGTCTATACTTTTGATCTTTTATCATTTAGTTTTGCTGAACATTGTTTTCAGCTGTCAAAAGTCCTTGTCGCCTGTCTGCATCGTAAAATCGATTGAGAATATATAGCAGCTGAATGAGCTGATATAATGCATCAGTTAGCCGAATCTGGGCCATGGAGATTTGGTTGCATCATCGGCATCAACACAGTAAATATCTGACTGACTTTGCAAGATATTGAAGAAGAACTGGATGCTTACTTTTTATTCTCGGTTATGCTTGATTTTCATAATGTCTGAACTAAATTGGTAGCTGTAAAATATGGCCACTTATTAGAGTTTTATCCCACATCGGAATTTGCAGGGAGATGCCAGGTTTGAAAAGCTATAAAATCAAAGGAATAGACACATTATTACTCACTTACCTGGACGGGGTCTATGGGTGATCAAGGATGCCCATGGCCTAGATCGGTGACTTCCATTGCACATATTGGAGGGGTGCCTTTCTATGGTCTCCCCAAGCGGGAGAGCCAACGTCATTATTTGTTGCTTTGGGGGCCTGCGTTCGCGCGGCCCCTGCCAATTTCTAGTTCAAATTAGTTTCTTGTAGTACAGTGTTTGGGGTAAAAAACCTTTACTCTCATGCTCCAAATAATTAATGGAGTTGGTTCATGTTATATATGAATCAGATCAGTCTCTTTATAGTCTTGTATGTGGCTGTCCCTTTCTTGACTCCCTTGCTATTGTCAGAGTAAATGATAAGGATAACCTGGTGGTTTGTAGCATTACTTCTCCTTGTTTAAGACAGCTTATGAACGATTTCCATGATAGATCAGGTGAACTTGTAAGCCTCTATATATCTGATCATCTTTCTAGCCACATTTCAATCCATCATGTATGCTGGGGCGCTTGTAACTGACATAAAAGCGGTAGTACAAGTGTTGGAAGGCTTCGGTCATATGAAGGATATGACATTGAATGAACAAGTCATGATTGCTCTCGAGAAAGCCACACTGGCACACTGCCTTCCTCGAGGGAACTGTCTGATGCATTTGCTCGATGGATGTATCAATCAATGGGGGATTGTTGCTTGTCAATGAGCCTCAGGCATCTTACATTTACAAGGAGATGGCTATGTTGAAGTTCTTCCTGGATCATGGTTTGGTGTTGGAAACAGTCTATCTAAGCTGTGACTGCAGAAAGGTCGAAAACACGTAAAAAGGTGTCTAAGCTGTCCAGAGCTTCTCCAACTTGTAAAATCTATTGGCATGAAGCTTCTGGAGCAGTAGTTGAATGGGAGTCATAATTAGGGATTCTGTGTTTTTTTTTTTTTTTTTTTTTGCATTTCCTTGAGCATGCGGATTAGTAGCTACGACTTCTAAACAACATCCTCATCGCAATCGTATTATGTCTGAAAGCTATAAAGCTCATCAATTTTCAAAGCTATAAAGATAACTCCACAATTGTAACTTGATACAATATATGCAGCTTCACATACTTGAATGGAAGCATAATTGTGAACCTGAAACTTAACGATTGTGAATTTCTTCTACAATCAATGCCACTCAGTCATCACAAGTATAACTTAGATTATTGTTATATTATTCATTCAATAAGCACTTTGTTAGTAGTTGTATCACAGAAAAATGTCACTCAAAAGATGATCCCAGTGAGTACATAATACCCACAACTCTTCTGATGAAAAAAACTCAAGCAATAAACATAGTTTCTGGATCGAGAAACTTGATATTTACTGGTGCAAACTCTACCAAAATTGATTTGCAAGCATAAAAATCCGCCAAAATGAAGATAACACAGATTCCATGAGAAACGGATGTTCAAAACTATTGTCAGCCTAGTGTACACTTTCTGCCCTACCTTAGTTGATTGTAGAGATCTAAAAGATGACTGCTGCTCTTTAGATAGTGAAGAAAACCATTTGCTAGCAACTCTTCGGCAGACTGTCATCACTATTAGTGCTGATAACTTCTTCAAACTGGACGGAAATATCATAGCTCCTAAACTTGTCCCTGCATACAAAACCAGCCAGCCATTTTCTCAAACAGCCGACTTGAGAATCTTCATATCCTTTGGCATCGATTCCAATCCTGAAAATAGGTCAAATAAAATATTTAAAATTCATAAATCCACAAAACAGAGAAATTGCAGGGCTGTGAAAAGGCTTCTTCCACAATGCGTGCATCAGGTAAAAATTAGAAGAAAATTTGAGGCAAAAAGGGTTGTATTTCAGGCCATTAAGCAGAGAGCTCTTTACTTCACCAACTTCCAAACTAGTATCTTAAACATGCGATTCATAAGATGTACAGCATGCTAGATGTATTTACCAGAAAACTAAAAGCATCCCGTAGTACACACATCATATGGTTCAAATGACCATGATTGTTAACACGCACGAAACATAGTTTCTACTTACAAACATATTAGCGTACTTCTAAATCAACATGTATCAAAGTTACCTTCCTAGTTGACCAAAATGAGCAATAATAGCATTTAAGAGGTTCCGTGGAATACTCGAGTCCAGAATTTGGAGAAGTGGCGAGACGATGTTACCAAATATCCAGCTCCAAGTCTGCATTATATCATCAAAGCAGTTATGGTATGGTGACAGCCATTTTTATTTGCTTGGGCAGCCTTCTTTGCTACACCAACCCCACAGCTGCTGCATAAACAAGAACTGAGTGTCCAGGTTGGACCTGTGCATGTTATGACAGTCAAACATTGTTCACGAAAATAAAAAAATGTTAGTGCATTTATAGGACATTAGGACCTCAGACTCAGAAACCAAGCACTACTATCTATTCTCTATTACTTCACCACAGCCCTTTTCTCTTATGTAAGAGACAGTGAGAGGCAGAAATTATGTTGAAACAAGATCTCATACAAGTGCGGGAAGTGGAAGAATTTTCTACCACCAGTTAACCGCCCTTCCACCACCACCACTGCATACCCTAACATAGGATGCTATAATAAAATACCTTTAATTTGTCTACAACTCGTATGATTCCAACAACAATATTACTCAAATATGCGTCTTGGGGGAAAAGCAGAAAGTAACGTTACATTTTAACATTGCCCATTCCACACGCATCTACATGCAAGGCGTCATCCACTATGTAGCAATGTACTATCAATTAATTCACAAACAGTCCTAAAGACTAAAAATGAGAAAATCAGCAAACTACTCAGAATCATAGACAATAAAAGCAGTGAGGATTAACCTACTTTGAAACAACGGTGCAGTACATTTGAGCTGTCATTCCTTTACCCATAACAGTTGCTGCAACAACGGGGTCAATCGAAGGAGGAGCAGTTTTTATTAATATCACAACAGGAAATTAATTAAATTCTATACTGCTTTTCTCCATCATAAACTACACCTAGCTTGGCCTAGCACATGAAGTGCTAAATATGACTTAGTTCTAACCACAAAAGTTCATTAGTATAAACAAATATAGACAGTGCTGGATTTATTATGATGGTACAAATATAACAATCCATAGTAAAAGAGATGGTTGAAATAAAGGATATTGTTTAACTACTCCTGAAAAGTATGGCGAGAGGTGCCACACATAAAGTAGTTGAGTGAGAGTGTTACTACCAAAGATTATGTTGCCGGGATTGAAAGCGACTTGGTTATGAGCAGCATCACCATTGTAATAATGGCAGATAAGCAGAACAGCTAAAGACTGATCCAAGCTATGTTGCTGAATTACATTAGTTATACAGAAAATCAAAATGTAGCCTTGAATTGAAGCCTAAAAAAAGTGCAACGTTCTATTTACATAATGAATGGAAGTGACGGTGAACCTGAAAGGCGTAAGTTTCCACTAGCCATGTACTCATAGACAAGCGCAATTTGTGAGTCTTCACGGCAGTAGCCAACGATACAGCTTAAATTGAGATGATGGACCCTTGTTAGTAGTTGAATCTACAGTGTAAAAGAACCAAACTCATGAATTATTAACATGTATGATGAGTTTTGAGATACTTACTTACCTACTTCACAGCTACTTCTTTACCATCTGCCTCGAGTCCATGGTAGACAGTCCCAAAACCTCCTTTTTAGTCATCTCAAGTACACAAATTAGAAAGAGTCAAGTTGGAGCGCACTTCTGAAGAGACACATATATAAATCAAGCATGAACTATCAAACTTGTCAACCAGTTTTTGAGGAATCGAACCCGACAACTTGTTTCCTGATAAGTTCCTACAAGCCATAAGATGAACTGTGATATATATTACTGTAAAAAGGGTTCTTCATATACTTGATCTAAATGATTTACTTACAGGACTTTAAATTGTGAAAGCTCGGCAAGAAAATCTGGTATGGATCCTCTCAAGTTATTATTCGACAGGTCCCTGGGATATCATTAAAAGTGCATCAGTTCCTCTGAGAGGTCAATTCTGCTGCAAAGATCGAGCTGGAAATATATGAGACTGTATAAATATCTGCTGAAGCGTCACAGGCTGACCTCAATGAATTGAAGGTTGCAAGAAATTTGAATTACAAACTGCAAAAAAGACAGTAGAGTCTGACACGGTCTAGAGCTCATGTGAAGTCAACTAGAAGAGCTTGTGAGAGACCTGAAACCTGACAAAGAAAATGCAGACAAAAATCAAGGAGATGAAGCAACATATTCTGCTCTAAAATCTAAGTTGAGCGACTAAAATGAGACAAAATGTGGAGCAGAGGAGCTGACAAGCGAGTGCACAATTAGTCCCACCGCCACTGGAAATAGAAGCCTGGTGTAGATTCTAAGAAAAAAGTAAACTGTATAGGCCAATTATGCACCATGTTAATACATGTAGGCTCAAAACAGAAAATCAGATGTATGAAATACAATAGCGTCATCATGTCACTCTATAAATATATGTTAATACTAACGATCAACAATATATATCAACGTTCATGAATTAAGAGGTACCGTGAATTAAGAGGCCAACTTTTCAGAAGCTGCTCGTGCAATTTGTCATCTGTAAAACATACATATTATTGTAAACTAGCCTACTGTATGACTTACAGCATACCATACTTATGTAGCCAATTTAGGATCATTGCCACACAATGATGAATATCCAGTGCCCCAACTGATATAACAAACCTTTCACCATTTGAAGGGGAAAAAACGACTACACAAAATAGACAAAACACGAAATAGAAAAGTCAGGAAAAGAGGGAGCAGCAATCCAATATCCCATCACCTAAACCTTGTTTCCTTCTATCTCGATCTCATTCCCTTCCTCACACACACACACACTCAGTCACTCACCCTTAATATATTTAAAATATAGTGACGTCACTGACGTGACGTGATGAAGCCAGTGTGACTAGTGTGACGTATTCACTGATTATTCTGTGGTAGAACATGCTCTTTTCATTAAACTTATTCACTTCAGCTGATTATGATGTAGAGAGGACAAAGAATTGGAAAGACGGAGATGATAGTACATAATAATGATGTCATACCTCGACAGTGCAGGAATGGTAGAGTATTTCGAGCTTCCTGATTCATTCTCCCATCTCCGGTCCAATTGAAACTGCCACTTCAGAAGCATTCTTTTGGTTGGAGATACTCTTTCCAGATTATCAGAGCATCTCAATTCTCATGTCCTAGGAGAAGAAACATTAGAAGAGAAACTTGAACCAAGTGAAGCATCAAGTAATCCTTTTTTCCATTTTATCAATCAAATGCCTACAGACAAGAAGTTGTTTTCAAATTTATACTATCTACAAATTCAGACCAAGATGTAAACCAAATTCAGTACCTAAAGCATGATACTGAAGAGAATGATATTGAAGAGAACCAAGAAATAGAACACGATTGTGCTCATCAGTCCGGAAAGTTCAATTGACATTTACAGAAGCTAGGTCTACCAAAAGAATGAGTCTAATTCAAACTCCTAACAAAATACAATGGAGCATCTAAGCATCAATCACTGAAGGCTCGAGAGTACGAAACCCATCCAGAAACTCCTCCACACCCTCAAAGAAACCTTGATCAAGCGAAGGTGAAGGTGGAGAGTTGAATTTCAGTTGAATTTTGAGCATATCCCATTTGTTGTTCCTGCTATTTTCCTGTCGAGCTATAATAATGCCATTGACATAGTTATGCTTATATTAAAAAGAACCATGAAAAGGTAATTTTTTTATACTAGTTTGGTTGTACTCCGCGCGTGGTTATTTATTTGTATTCTTCTGATTAAATTTGATTAATTACGAATTTAATTTATTTATTTATTTACATAAATTCAAATTCCGGCTTGAACTACTCGCATCCTCACATCTTGAAAAATTTTAACCAATGAATTAATTAAATTGTTTTTAAGTATTTGACGGTTAAAAAAACTAACTTATGATACAAGCTTGTATAAGTACAAAATAAATCACTAAGTAAAATTTAAATTAAACTAAAATAACTTAATAAATCAATATCATATTATAAAAATTCAAAAAGCAATTACAATAAAATAAATACCGGAATCTAAAATTCTATACAAGTCCTAAACCATAATAAGTGGAATTTGTAATAATCGAATCTAAAATTCGAAAAAATTCTTTAGCAGAATCTTTTTTTTTTTTATAGCAATCCACTAAGAAGTGGGGGATATTTTATTAGGCATCCCAAACCTCAAAAAAATGACAATTACAAGCAATGATACACCTTATGCCTCGAGAACAAGCATAGGTGTATGGAGTAAATTCCCAAAGCATTGGTGATGCTTTGCAAAATTAGGCCTATAAGCCCTATACAAAAAGTAGTTATGGAAAAAATTCTAGGATCTATTAGAGAATCGCTAAGCAAAACTCAAAGCGAACCCAGAAAATCCAAAACTACTAAAAAATGTGTCTAATTGATCCCTAAACTATTTGGCATCTCAGTGCAGAGGATCAATATTTTGCAGCCTTAGTAGAAACTTGGCATGTAGTGCCTAGAAGCAGGAGGCAAGTTGACTTGGAGTCCTGTCCATTGTTTGTCAGCTTCAATGAAAGAAGAGTATCCATTATGTCCAACTCCATTCTCTGTATGTGAGGATCTGCATTTGAAAGGATACAACAGAGAAAAGTGAGAGTAGTATCATGCTCAGGGAGGATGATATCTCAAAGATGGTGTACCATCTTTGTCTAGCATATAAAGGCCTATAGCAGGGTGAGGCAATGACTGGACAGAGGTAAAGATATGAGACTGTTTAGCTTTAAATGCATGTTTAGCTAGTGCATCTGCAACAGTGTTAGCTTCTCTAAAAATATGGTGAATTTCAGAGCCTGAGCATGCATGTGCAATATCATAAACCAGAGAGTAGATTTTCCATGGAGAAAGGTCTGGTTTTTTGATCATATTGATAGCCAATTTACAGTCAGATTCATAAGAGCATGCAAGATTCATTTCTGACCCAGTCTTAATTCCTAAACCAATTGCTAGAATTTCTGCATGCAAGGGTGACATAGCCTGAGTATAACCTGTTTTAGCTATGACTAGTTTCCCCTCCCAGTCCCTAATAATTATTGCCAATCCTGATGAATTAGCATGCCAGGAAGCATCAGTGTTCACTTTAAAATTGGCAGGAGGCTTAGACCATATGATTTTTGAAATTTTTGGCTTTGGTGGTTTTCTGAGTTTGGGAAAATAGCCATTGTTAGCAAGCTCAATATCATGATCAGATTCAGTGTAACATGGCTTTGCTATGAAGGAATCATAAATCATTCCCTTAATATCATGTAAAATTCCTGGTACAGAAGGTGCTATATTGTCGAACAGAAATCTGTTTCTACATTTCCAGAAAATCCAACATGTAAAAAGAACAATATTATGGTTACATACGTACATTCATGGTTAAAAGATTTAATAAAATGGAGGCTATAATTTTAGAAAAAGTATTTTGATCTAGACTGATTGTTAAATAAAATTGAAATTAATATTAAGTGGATTAGTTTAATTCAGTCTAGTTCAATTCAATTCTGTTTAATTCAATTCAGTAAAATATAATTTAATGAAATTTAGATAGACTTACTAATTATATTTTACAATACATTAATTAATTTACATTTTATTTTAATTCAATACAGTTCAGTTCAGTGAGAAATAGCCCACAGAAACTAACAACTATAGAATTAAACATTTATGTTCATGGAAATCTTAAATATCAATAAACTATAGGAATAAATTTCTTAATCTTGTTTGAATCAGGACAAGTCTTGATTCTGGTGAACTGGTTTCATTTGAAACTAACTCCCAATTACTCAAATATTATCAATTGAAAAACTAAAATAAATATTGAAGTTCTCAAAGGCAAGTCATGTAGCAGACTATAATTAATATGATTTCAAAAAATAAAAATAAAACAGACCATAATTAATATGATCAGTATTACGACATGTGTAGTGTCGTATTTTCCAACTGTAGAATAGACTATATGGACAATTTTCTTTAATATATTTTAACCATGTATAACAGTCGTTCAATATCATTTATAATTTTCCATGAATATTCTGAATAGTAAATATACCAAATTCAATTTAATTGAATCAATCAATTATCCATATCAATTGAAAATCAGGAAATAATTACGAAAATAAGTCTAATTGAATAAGCAAAAAAATAGTAAAATGATAAAATTATGGTATGATTGAGAAAAAAATTCTAAGTAAATATAATTAAATAAAAATTTAAAAGTTAACCACTGATTAAATACTAACTAAATATACTACGAAAATTTATATTTTTATTGGTGTCCAAAATGTAAAAATTTATCCAAGAAAATAAGGAGAAAAAATAGGGGAAGAAACTTATGACGAAAGAAATAACTAAAATTTGGTCAAAAAAAATGAGAATAACTATTTATTATGGAGGACAAAAAACTTTTATGAAGGAGGAGGAGGAGGAGGAGGAGGAAGAAGGAATACATTAAAATCTATTAGGAATCAAATTTGAAATCGGTTATGAATTAAGTTTTTATAAAGAGAAGCTAAAATTTTGCCCAAGAAAATAGGGAGAAAAAATAGGGTACCAAATTTTGGTATCAAAAAAAAAGTGAGAATAACTTTTTAATATTATTACTAGCAAGGTTGCACCGCGCAGTGAATTTTGGCAGGAAATTTGAGTAAATGGGGTTGAATTTTCGGTGAAACAACCATACCGTAGTGATTTAATATTATTCCAAATAAATTTGGATACACCATCGTCAATATAAGGGTTGTAGACTAAATTGATTTGGTTAATAATGAGGTGAACCTAATTGAACTGCCTTAGTTGAACTGAACGAAATTGAAAAAAAAATCAATGTATTATTTGATATAGAATGGATAGTGCAAGCATATCCAATGGAAATCTCTATCTAATGGTAGAGAAATCTCCAGTCTCGGCTGAATATCAGTATGATTGATTATCTTCATCGTAGTTATCCTCATCTTCACTCTCATGACTGTTAGGCTCATGGGCGCCGGTCCCTTCATCCCCATCTTCATTGTCACTACTTTGATCATTATGTAAAATCTCGATTCGGTTAGTTATTTTTTTTTTACCCCTGCATGATATTATTATATGAGACACAGATCGTTTAAGTATAAAATGTTTGTAGTACCTTTAGAAAGTCTTCTTCTTTTGAATATGTGACTGAGTGGGGTATTTTCATCTAATTCATCCATATTTGTATCTGGTGTTTTTTTGTTTTTCTAGAAGGACTGCATAACCCAAGTGACCCCGTTATTCCTTTGTATCCTTTTCACCTGTATTTTTTTTAAAGATTAGTTGCAATTTGGTACATGATTGGTTATGAGGCAGAAAGAAATTATGATTTTAAGAGAATAACCTCTACGAAGTCTCCTCTTCTTGATATGTTGGTTGACTGGATTGTGTAAAGCTGGAATGTTATCGTCACGTTTTTGTTTGTCCTTCATCTTTATACACTAAAAAGTTTACTGCATTTAGTGTCATAAAAGATGTCTCGGTATTTGTTTGAATATCATATATTTGTGTAGTTACATACCATTTGGATCTTCCAATTCGTGCAGTTCATCCACACTATCCCTGAATCCGTAATGTATTCTGTGCTCACTGAAAAGTTGACATGAAAGAATTTTTATAAAAGGAAAGTAACAGTAAGTCGTGGGAAGTTTGAAAACATAGTCTGATGTAGCAGTACCTTTACTCATAGTTTGAAAACATAGTCCGCCCTCTCTTTGATTGTCACGATGGTGTACCTAGTGCTGATTTCATGTTCTTTCGGGGTTCCCATCACTTTGACCAAGTATTCCCTTGTTGATATGTCTTTATCGCGGGAGTTGATATATTCCTGTTTATATAAAAGAACCGAAAGAATTTGTTACGTATTTCTTGAATCATAAAATCCTTCATACAGATAGTAAAAGCTGCAAACAATCTCATTGGGACATACCATACGTTATCAAATGCAATTCAAGTTTTCTCGCAAATATAATGGCCATAAATTTTCAATTCTAACCTCAGAGGCTTGGGTCATTGCTTCCTTGGCATTCAGACCCAATACTTGTCCAGCCTCGTCGTTAAACATAGTAGCTTCAATGCTTCCACTTTCATCATTTAATGTAGTTTTCGGTTTGCACCTGAATAGTGTAATCATTAGCTGATGGTTAGATAAATTGTATAGAGTTTATTGGTATTTTTTTAAGAGATATTACCTTGGTGTGGATTTCTGCTTCATTCCACACACGTTGCATTCGAATCTAGCTTGGAATGGTGCATCTGTAGTGGTGCGATTGGGAAAAAAAGAAGAGTTTAGCATTTAAAATATTGCAATTAATTGCTAAGCCACAATTATGCAAATCGAGTATTTTCTTAGAATTTAAAAATGCAAGTATTTTTAAGAAAATTGAATTAATTGGAATACCTCTCATTTCTTCATCAAGGAGGCACTCGGGAGAATCAAATTGTATCGTTTTCCCCCTCCTTCTCTTTTGTCCTTTTTCATAACGTTACGATCACATCCACAGTGACCGTGAGGAAACATAAGAGGGTATTGCATTGGATCATAGCAACTGTAGTATTGATTGATAGTATAAGAATTTCCATTTTTACCAGTTACTTGATCTCTAACGGTTCTTTCTCCATCATCTTTTCCATTATCTACATAGATTCCTCCAACGTGACCAACGTTGGGGGGTTGTATCTTCTATGATCTAAATTGAGATTCAAGTTGAGGATTATTTTTTTGGTAGGAAGTTCTGGCTCACTCTCGAGTCCTCTGAAAAAAATACGATATGGATTCTCTTCAAGGTTTTTCATTAAAATCTCCATAGTTTGTTTGTCAAGCCTTTTATTGTCATACCAATCCCCCACCTCCATCCTTTCTTTTAATTCAACATCATCACTGTCGAAAAAGTAGAGCTGAACTCCAGTCTTACCAAATCCGTCATATTTGCCTCCCTTATTTTTCTCCAAAGGATTCAGATAATGATATACTTGACCTTGCATTCAGAATGTATATATTCCATTTGCATTTGCAGTTAGTGTTTTGTCATAAGCTGCGCCAAAACTGGTGAAAGCAAGGTTTTTATTGTATGAACTGATATTATTCCTAAAATGTATAGATTGTTCTACTTCTCCAACTAATAATAAACGCAACTTCTCGGGTAATTCATACCCATGAATTTCAGTTTCACCCTTGCAACAACAAAACACATAACTCTCCTTTAAACGGTTTAGCCTTGCAGTGTTTACAATCAGGAAGAGTCTTAAGGATTCTACAACAATTTGGAACATTCTCCGACAACCCAACATTTTTCTTTCTCATTTTCTGTAATTGACCTAAATAAAAACTATTTCTTTCAAACTCAAATATTTATAAGAGGGTAATATGTAATTTAAACAATATAACATATTCAAATCATCATACTCAAATATTAATACGTGTTGTATATTGAAACAAACATGTATTGTTATCGATAGTCGGGTTAGCTTCGCTCTCTTGAAGCCGCTTTTTTTGTTTCTTTTCAGCATAATATTTTCTCCTCTTTGCATTTTTTTGAACTTCAACCATTGCATCAATATGAAGTTTAAAATTATAAAGTTAAAACAGAATAATATATTGTACTTGAGTTTTCAAAATTATATACTAAGCATCAGGAAAACAATTAAAAAATATAGTTACTACCATTTATAGTGTTAGACGTTGTATATTTAAACAAACCTGTATTATTGTTGGTAGTTGGGTTAGCTTCTCTTTCTTGAACTCTTCTATTTTGTTTATTTTTAGCATAAACTTTTCTCCTCTTTGCATTTTTATCAACTTGGCCCCAAGCATCAATATAAAGTTTCAAATTAAAAACACAAAACTATATACTAAGCATTATTAATTCAAAATTAACAACAGTTTAATATATATCAGGATCATCCTGATATATGCAATATCAGACACCAATTAAATAGCGACACATCATCTTTAACTAATTTATGATTGGGCCACGTATTCAATCATTACTTAGACGGGTTTAGCCCTTATAGGTTAGGGTTTTAGAAATTTAATAAAAACATCTTAACCATTTAAAACATTACAATTGTACACGTGTCATTATCTTATTGGTGCCTGATAAGGGCTATATTAGGATCATCCGGATGAATGTTATTCTCAATTAACAATTATATTAATTAGGGCAAAAACTTATAAACGGCCCCTAAAGCATAAAGTTTCTAATACACTACAAATTACTTGTAAATAAAAAAAGATCAAACAGCAGTGCACCGCTATTCAGTTATAAATGTTGTATATTTAAACCAACCTATATTATTGTTGGTAGTTGGGTTGGCAAATATACCGACAAGGGGATATGTTGTTGGCATCCTGTGGTGTGGTTCATGAAGAATATATAATGGAGTTCAGTAACTTGAAATAATATATAAAACTATAGTATAAAACTCATAACAGATTCATAAGTACATTAATGAACATGCACAATACATCAATTTATGATCATTCACTTGTAAGAATGAATGGTAATTCAAATTGCGAATAACAGGTGGACTTTCGTACTAAACTAAAGAAATTCACTCAAGATCTTACTTGCGAGTCTTTTTAGTGTGACCCAAACCCTTGCATTTGCTACATTGTCGTTGAAGTTTCATCTTTGGTTTTTGCCGCGAAAACACGTTAAACTCCTGAGAAAACGACCACAATCAAATCTAACATTATCCGTAATACCACTAACAATAATAACATAAGCAAATAGTGTATTTCTTGATTTTTCACACCTTTACCAGATTCTGTTGAAACACTGCCTCGCTACAATTGAAGGCATCACAGTTCCTACACTATTCCTAAATCTGCACATTCCCATTTTTTTTCCTCTACCATCATTCCACCTGTGTATAAAACAATGAACTCACTTACCATAGGAAAAATAACATTAAAAATACAGATCAACACATACACTCAAACAGACACACACAACAAAAAGACAGAATACTCGAACTAAGCTATAGATATCACAACCAATGAAGTTTGTTTAATGCAAAGGGATTATAGAACCTACTAATGAAGTTATGCTAATATCTCTTTTGATATTTGTCAGGCTAAGATTATATTCAAAAGTAAGGAGGATTGGCAAAGTCTATGAGAAGTTGAATATTATGGGATTATTGTTCGCCTTCTTTTGTTTCTGTCAGACCCCAAAAGCCCAGTGTTATCCCTTGAAATATTGACAGCTGCAGATTGTTATGATCCTAATCAAATTCATGTGCCTTGCTCTTCTCAGGATCTCACACTCTTGCTTAAAACTACCAGACAGCTTGCTTAAAACTTTCACGGCTACCCGAGTGTTATCTTGAAACGACACAAGTTATACAGTGAAGCAGGAACGCAATAAGGAGGCTTGGCTAAGTGTATGAGAAGTTGAATACTCTGGGATTGTTCACTTTCTTTTGTTTCTGTCTTTGTTCATGATAATTTCGCAAGCTCAAATTTCGCACGGTATACAAATATTCAATTTCATAAAGGAAGAATATATTCGAATTCTATTAAGAATTAACTTTGAAATCGATTAGGAATGAACTTCTATAGAAAAAAAAGGCTAAAATTTTGCCCAAAAAAATATCGAGAACTTCAAGTTTGTATAAAATAGAAATCGATCAGGAATTAAGTTTTAAATCTATTAGGAGTTAAAATTTGTATAAAAAAGCCTAAAAATTTGCCTAAAAAATAGCGAACCAAAATCTAGTACCAAAAAAAAGAACCAAAATCTGGTACCAAAAAAAAGTGAGAATAACTTTTTAGTATTAACATAGGGAAAAGTCAGTTTTCTTTATACTTCAGAAAACATCTAAAGACGTCAAATCAAGTACATAGTCAAATGGTACTTCCTAATCCATTCACCCATTTTCCAAGACTCGAATCAAGTAGAGACGTCAAAGATCACTTCTAGCCATTCCATCTACTCGTCTAACTCGTCTAACTTATAGCCACTTCTAGAATTTCAGAAAGATAGTATTATATTTCGCTTAATTTGAATTTTTCTTGTCAATCTATTAAATCAAATCAAAAGTCAGTATAGTTATAGAGTGCAGGCTATGGCCTATGCCTTGGGCTCCGTGCTGATTAATACAATTCAGATTCATTAGTCATTGATGGGTTGTGGCATTGATCATGGGCCAATCCAATATGGGCTGAGAGTACAGAGTGTGAAGGTAAGAAGATGGGTTAGGATCCGAAATCACTGACCTCGTAAGAAATTCCTAAACTAATAAACTGAACATTTTATCCCCACATTTTCGATGTGGGATATATGTCATTTGTCGAAGCTAGCTTTAATCGTTGCAATGTCATCTCTACTGAGACCAGCAACTATTGTCTGTGTTGTTGAATGATTTTAAGAATGCAAATCTGAATAAGTTTTTGACATTTTTTTGTAGAGTAATTAGTATAGCCTAACAAAAGAGAGACCAAATGATGTGATTTCTGAATGACTTAAAGTAGGGCACCCTAGAAGCCAAGGGATATTAGTATGCCCTTTATCCTCTGCAGACTACAAAGTCTTACATGGTGATGCTATTACTTACATATCATCTAAAATTTATGGTCATAATCGCTTAAAAATATGTTTGATCTTTTGAGAGAAAATAAAACAAAATCGAAGTATAATATTTATCAACAATTTTAATTAAAATAAAAGTGCACATCTAATTTTAGATTATAATTATATTTGAATTATCAATCAAATATAGTACAAAAACTACACAATTTACAAAAACAATTGTACAAGGCATGGCCTCTACAAATACTCTATCTCACCATGAAATTGTCTCTTAGAAAAGTTGATCACAATTAAACTAGGTAGGTGCAATTTAGTTACATCATCATCATCCATAACCCCACTAGTATCTTTTTAATATTTATGATTCACTATATTTTAATTATTGCTATAGACGGTCTAATATTTTATTTTATAATCCAAAATACATTATGAATGTATAAAATTATTCTCAGTTAGTTTGATTTTTGAAAAACTTATTAATTTACTAGGACGATGATAATAAATCAATAATATTTTAAATTATATCAGGTAAAATGTTGAACTGCATATAACAGTTCACATGTATTTATTTGCAACTCCAAAGCAAAAAGTGTGAAGATGACACAATTCAAACATATATCTTTCCAGGCTTCCATAGCAACCTAGACTAGGAACATCAAAAAAGAAAAAAAAAAACCTGGACTAATAGGTTTCATGAAAGAGTGTGAAGGTGTACTCAAAAAGAAAGAGTGTGAAGGTTATTACATGAAAACAAATAAAAACGACGCCCTGAACTTAGCTTAGCTATTACGGTCTTTTTTTTTTGACACTTTCTCTCTCTAGAAAAGGAGAGTAGTTTCATCAACACTTTAGGGTTTTCTGCCCTTTCAATCGTTAGATTTAGGTCCTGATCTTTGATTTCCCAGAACCAAACGTTAGGGTTTAGTCAAATCACTATGTCAGAGAGCCGAGAGTCATAATTATTTGAACATGCAAGGAGTTTTCGGGTAGTCACAATAGCTTGGTTTTGGTGGTTCATAGTGGCCGGAAAAGTGAAGATTTCGCATCTGATTTGACGTAAAAGGGGACGGTGGCTCTGTCCCAGCGCTGTTCTCACAAGCAACCGGTGAACAATCAAGGAAACAGATCCTACAAGCAACTCATATCGCAGAGATCTGTTACCGAAGTGACGCATTTTGTCTGCTTCCTGTTTGGAATCTGATCAGAACCAAGATTCGATGGAGGATTGGGTGTAGCGAAAAGCTCCGTTGGACGGCGGCTTGGTGCAGATGAAAAATTCTGCCAGAAAAGGTGAGATTTTTACGTGTATTGCTAGTTTTGTTTAACCCAAGACCATAAAGAAAGAGGTGGGTGGAGAGTAATTCCTCCCATTGGGAGGCGATAATCATAACACCACGACACCTTACTCGTAAGAAGAGACTGTAATCATGCCTCCACCAAGTTCCAAGAGAAAATTCAATTTAGTTGAATTTAGACAGGAGGAAGAGGAAATGGTACTTAATTGGGGCTTCTATAAATAAGAGATGGAGGATTAGTTGCCCCCATTATCAAAACTCAAAACAAAAACACAGCAGAGAAGGTAAACACATCCCATTCTCCTACTCCAAACCAACGGTAGAAATGGGAGATACTCCCTCTCTGACTTCGCATGAACGGGCCAATTCACCGAGGGGCTCGAATTATTCAGAAGAGAGACGGGATCCAGGAAGTAATGGGATAAACTTCAGCCAGTTCACACGCCCAACCAGAAGAGGAGGAGTCATGTCTTTGACTCAACGGGATATCTCTGCAGCGGTTCCGGTGGAGCGGAACTGCCTCCTCGCCTACTGGATGGATGACCGTCTGTTCACGGCGGAGGACCTGGATGAGTATTTCAATCAATATTGGGCTATTCCGGCTGAGGTAATACACCAACATGATCATTTCTTTGTGGTTAAGTTTGAGTCTAGGGAGGAGGCACTCATGGTGCTTCATAGAAGTCCTTATGCACTAGCTGGCGGCCTTCTGGCCTTTAGGAGATGGGGTGCAGGGATTGTACTCAGAAGCATAAGGGTAGACAAGGTTAAAGTGAGGGTGCAGCTACATGGCTTACCAGCAGAGGCGTTTGCCCCCATGGCAGCTATTAAGGTGGCGAACAAGGTCGGGGAAGTCATTCTAGTGGACATTGAACCGCCTCCGGCAAGGAATGTTAAGTACCTGGGAGCCACTATGTGGGTGGTCCCGGGGGAACCACTGGTGACAGGTTTCTATGTTGACTTGGACTATGTTCAGATGCCGGAAAACAGGAGGATTTGGGTAAATGTCAAGTATGAGAGAATGTATCGCTACTGCAGAAGATGCGGAGTAATCGGCCATCCGATGCATCGGTGCCTAGTGGTTAGTGATGTGGTCCTTGATGAGATGATTGAAAGTAAGGTGAGGAGACATTTCAATGAAAGAGGAGTCAACATTGTCTACGACCCAA
Organism: Sherardia arvensis; assembly: GCA_948330725.1. NCBI lineage: Eukaryota > Viridiplantae > Streptophyta > Magnoliopsida > Gentianales > Rubiaceae > Sherardia > Sherardia arvensis. Next base: position 31,186,775 of record OX415239.1, read on the forward strand.
ACAGGGAGATGTTTGCAGGAGATGTTAGAGCCTACAATCATCGTCGCCGTCACAGGTACACAAATATCCCCACAGACTACCCAGAGACAAGAAGACTCAGATACCTTTACATGAGGGATGAACAGATACAAGAGGGTTTTCTGATTTCGATGCGACTGGAACCAGGTAACAACAGGCAGGTTGTGATTGGTGACAGGCCATAGGAAAACCCGTTCCAGCTCAGAAGACCAGTGTTCGATCCATATTTTGGACTCACGCGGGAAACCCCAGTGGAGGTTCAAACAGACCTTTCGCGCCAACTTCCAATTCAAAGTATCCCAACGGATATGCAGGTGGACCAGACCCCAATGCCTATTCAAAATCATCTCACTGATCCAGCCAACAATGGCGGCGGACGAGAAACTCTCCACAACACTGTGATAGATAAAATGAGGGCAGTAACCATTGATCTCAGGGACACCTTAGTGGCAGAAGACATACTCACATCAGTACTGGAATCGGCGCTTAGAGGAGATAGAGAGGGGATCAGAATTGGAGTGAGGGTTCATGGTGCCTCAGCAATTCCAGGATGGGGAGGAGTAATTCCAGAAACCCCTCCACATATGTCTGATTCGGAGGAACATGCATGGACACAAGCTGTCGTGGATCCCAGGGTGGAGGAAGTCATAATCTTGTCATTAGATGATACTGATTCTGACTCATCTTCAAGTCAGGAGGATTCAAGTGATGATGAAAGGCCAAGGGGTCCTGCAATTGTTATTGATAGACCAAGAAGACGCAAGAGACAGATAAGGGATCATGATGCAGATGATGACAGACAGAAAAAGAAAGCCAAGATGCAAGAGAAGACAAGCAGGAAGAGCAAGAAGAAGCACTGCATTCACAATCAGAAGGGTGAGACCAGGATTTGAGGTGGGGCAATCATCAAGGCCAGTGGGAGAGGAGTTAGCTCAAGAGGAAAGAGGTCCTACTAGGGAGATAGAGAACCAGACTACTATTCCTGAGGAAAATGGAGAAGAAGAACAAGTTCAGATAACGGATGAGCTTCTGACAACAAGAATCCAGAAAACTGCAGAGGAGGTGGTGGACATGACCTACACCTGGAATGTTAGAGGAATCCACCGTGCCACGTCAGAACCAATTACTCAACAAGGGATGCGACAAGGAGGAAAGAGATCAAGATCAGGCTGCATCAGAACTACAGAAAAGTTGCACGTGCCTACATTTTCTCCACAGAAAAGGGCCAAAATCATCCATAACCATGTCATCAGGACACCAGAGGAGTCTCAGCTACAGGATGATAAGCAGCAAAGCGGAATCAATGGAGTGACACAAGCCTTGGCAGGAGTGGTGGTGGTGTGTGATTCAGGGACAGTTAAAGATGACCAACCTCAGCAGCAGAAAGTGGAATCTAGTGAGGGGGAGGAGGAGGTGTCCTCTAGAAGACCCTCATCACTGCAAGGGGTTGAAAACCCCCATTTCAAGGTCTTTCGGTGGTTGAACCAAATCAACCACCCGAGCAGCCATGACGATCTTGGTGTGGAACTGTAGGGGCTGTAAAAACTCCCCTACAATGAAGATGGTCAACCAACTTATTCAACAACATAAACCTGATGTGCTGTGCCTTATTGAAACCAAGGCCATGGAGAAGGATTTTGCTCAATGGCAGGAGAGCACTTTTTACAGGAAATCAAAGGGTGTTGATGCAGTTGGAAGATCAGGTGGCATTGCTCTTTTCTGGTCTAGTAAAGTAGTAGTAGGTGTAGAATTTGCTTCCAGTAATTGCATCATTAGCTTTATCACATCTGCCTCTGGGAGAAGGTGGTGCCAAATCTCAGTTTATGGCCCTCCTTCTGCCCAGGAAAGGCCTTCATTTTGGAATAACATTAGTAGCTTGCACTATATTAGGGATTTCCCTTGCATTATCTAGGAGACTTTAACCAAATCATCTCACAAGATGATAAAAGAGGGGGACAAAATGTACATATTTCCCCTCAAAATGCACTGCTAAATCTCATTAAAAGACACCATCTGATGGAGCTGGAGTCCAAGGGCCTCTGGTATACATGGACCACTTCACAACAGCAACCACAAACAATAGTGGAGAGGCTGGACAGGGCATTTGTAAATGAGGCATGGAAGTCTATGTGACCAACAGCAAAGGTAACAAACCTCCCATTTTCTAATTCTGATCACAGTGCCATCTTACTACACCTTATGCCAACTGAAAAGAGAACTCAGAAGCTATTAAGGTTTGAATCAATTTGGTCTAATATGGATCCTCCTAGACAAATCCTAAAAAAGGTATGGTCAACTGTGCATATGCCATTAACAGAAGTGGGAAATGGAGACATCTTCTCAGATAGATTACAGATCCTACTCATACACTTGACAAACTGGCATAAAAAAACCTTTGGGAAAATGGAGAAACAGATTGCCATGAAGGAGGAGGAGCTTAGGAGACTACAACTGGGAAATGGACTTTTCATTAATGCTGAAGAAATAAAATCAGTTCTGACACAGAAGGAGGAGCTAGAACAGAAGCTATTTGAGTATTGGCAACAGAGAGCAAAAACAAACTGGATGGCACAGGGGGAGAAAAATACTGCTTTCTTCCACAAATGGGCAACAAAGAGGAAGGAAACCAACACTATGCAAGGCTTACTGTTGCCTGATGGTAACTGGATCACAGACCCGTCTTTGCTGCTACAAGGGATGAAAAATCATCTACAAGGAATCCTGACAGAAGATTACAGAAGTCAGAACACAGAAGTTGAAGACTCACAGTGGAGACTGCTGGCACAAGCTAACACCAACACACTTTCTCTAAATCAAATTCAAGATTTGGAAAGGCCTTTCACCAAACAAGATATCAAGAAAGCACTAACTGATATGAAATCTTAGGGTGCACCTGGAGAAGATGGCTTCCCTCCTGGCTTTTACAAAACCTACTGGAAGGAGATTGGGGATGAGTTATCAGAAATGATTCTACATACACTAAAAGGAGATGATTTTCCAATGCATTGGAACAAGACATTGATCATACTCATCCCCAAGAAGAAACTCTCAAAATTGGTGACAGACTATAGGCCTATCTCCCTGTGCAATGTCAAATACAAGATTATTGCCAAGGTCATAGCCAACAGACTTAAACTTCACATGGATTCTTTAATTGCAACTTCACAGAATGGATTTGTACCAGGGAGGAATGTATCAGAAAGTGTGTTACTGGCTCATGAAGTGATGGAACACATAAGGAGGTACAAAACAGTAAAAGTGGGATTGGCAGCAATAAAACTAGATATGAACAAGGCATATGATAGAATCTCCTGGAGATTTCTAGAAAGAGTCCTTCACTTCATCAAGGTACCAATTCCATTGATTAACACTATTATGATGTGTGTACAGACTGTCACATATCAAGTAATAGTAAATGGCTCCATGAGTCCAAATTTCACACCAACAAGAGGTTTGAGACAAGGCTGTCCACTGTCACCATACCTCTTCATCCTCTGTCAACAATTCTTATCTTCTGGCCTGGAGACTATGGTGAGTCATAACAAATATATTGAACTACAACTTTCCAGAAGGGGACCAAAAATATCCCATATAATGTATGCTGATGACTGCATGCTATTTCTGAAATGCACACAAGCTACTGTCCAAGATTTAAAGAGAATGCTCCAAACTTACACAGACATTTCTGGTCAGCAGCTGAGCAATGAGAAATGTGCAATTTTTTTCAATCCTAACACATCATTATCAGACCAAAGCTACATGAGGGATCAACTCTGCATCCAAGGACAAGGCATTGGCGGAAACTATCTAGGCAGCTCTATAATTTTTTATCAGAATAAATCAGAAATCTTCAGCTACCTGGTTAGTAAGTTCAAACAGAAATATGACTCATGGAAAGCTAAGCTGCTAAATCTCCCTGGTAGAGTCAGAATGGCAAAACATGTACTCAAGTTTTTAGCAATATACCCTCTGGGAATATTCAGAATCCCAGTTAAGGTGCTAAAGAAAATGGATTCCATGACTGCAAACTTCATTTGGGGAGGATGCTTGGAGAAGAAAACCCTACATTGGAGATCCTGGAGCCTCCTTAGCAAATCGAAAATGGAAGGTGACCCAGGTCTCATGTCAACTGTGGGAATGAATAAAGCCCTCTTAGCCAAGCATGTCTGGAACATACTCTCCAACAAACAGTCTCTACTTACTCAAGTCTATAAAGCCAAATACCTGAGACATGAAAGTATACTGTCAGTACGTGCTAAAGCTGGAGAATCCTGGGGCTGGAGATCTGTAATAAGGGCAGCAGAATTAATAAAAAGGAACCTGTGCTGGAAAGTTGCAAATGGAAGGCAGATAAACATACATGATCAATGGATCCCCACTGCACAGAATACCACACTGAATTCACATGCAATAGCAACCCACACAAACATAAAGGTGGAACATCTGATTGATCAGAATAATGCAGCTTGGAGGCTACCCCTTCTCAGAACACTCTTCCCACAGGAACTAATTCCACACATAACTTCTATACACCTAAACATACAAGGGCAAGATGAGGCTTTATGGAGATGGAATAAGGATGGCAGATACACCTCCAAAACAGGATATCACAAGGCAATGGAGGAAGAGAATTCTCAGGCACCCAACCAGAGGTTAAGTACAACTGCAAGGAAGTTTTGGAGCAAAATCTGGAATTTAAACATTCCTCAAAAGCACCTCATTTTCATCTGGAGACTACTCTCAGGCTGCCTTGCAACAGGAGTTAACAGAGTTAAGAGGAAACTGGATAATGATCCCAATTGTGTCAGATGCTCTCAGGCACTGGAAGATGAAGCACACCTATCTTACACTGCAGATTCTCAACACAAATCTGGACAGCTGCAAATGTACAGATCAACTTTCAAGGAGTTAGTAATTTCAATGGTTGGTTCTTCCAGGTGATAATGAACACAGGAGAACAGCAACAACTAGTAAAAGTGATCATGCTCCTATGGAACATATGGAAATCCAGAAATGCAAGGGTTTTTGAGCAGCAGAATATGTATCCAGTAATATGTGTGCAACAAGCTCAGACAGACACACAATTAATTGTATCAAAACTAAGAAGCAGCATACATAATGTGGGAGTCCTAGAAAACTCACAGCAGTTGCAGAGACAACAACAATGGTCAGTGGATGAAATCAAACAAGATGAGGTACCAGAAGCCATCCCACAGGCATGTGTAATCACTGTTGATGGCTCCTACAGGGAACAGATGAAAATAGGTGCAGGTGTATGGCGTATATGGAAACCAGGTTGGAACACAGGAGCTGAGATACAGGGATCCGACTTTTTCTCGGCGGTTTCTCCGTTACAAGCAGAAACGGAAGCATGTTGGCTTGCACTGAAAGCATGTAGAAGAAATGGAGTTCAACGGGTCAATCTGGTCACTGATTCACTGATCTTGAAAGAAGCCATATCAAATCCTTTGTCGGCCCCCATACCGATTAATGGAATTATAAGTAGCATCAGGCGCTTGCTGGATTCCATGTTGGAATTTACAGTGATAAAGGTGAATCGCTTCTTCTTGCAGAAGGAGCATAATTTGGCCACAAGGCTTAGTAGAAACATATGTAATAACGGTCTTGGTTTTATTTAATTAATGAATTTATTTTCAAAAAACAAAAGAAACAAAAATATTTGTTTTCAAAAAAGAAAAAAACAAAAACATTTTTAACATTTAAATATTGTCATCTGTAGCATTTTAATTCGTGTCATCTGTAGAACAATTTGTTCCTACTAATAGCTAGTAAAAAGTCATGCATATTGAGTCTCGCCTTTCATCCTGTTATATCAACTTTCTTCTAATGGAAATGAAGCTGTCCTCGTAGAGTGCACACACTCCTGGAGCCAAAATTCATCCCCTGCAAACTGAAAACGGCGCCGCTTATCCCTTCCCCTTCGAACAAAGGTGAGAGTGCATCTTCCTCTCATTTTAGTTTGTTGTGTATGTTTTGTGTTGCTTGATCCTAGATGAGGGATTAGGGTTTTGGTTTTTGTAAGCTGGAATCATTTGTGATGAGATAAAATGGCAAAAAGATTCAATTTTTATGGAAAAAAACATAGGTGAGTAAAATGGGTGAAATGCAGAGGAGGGTTTTATGTTGTTTGTAGAGAAGAAGTGAAAAGGTTGTTCTTTTTTCTGTTCTAGTGTTTTGGTGGAACTTGGGGGAACTCATTTTTTGGGCTTGTTGTTGGTTGTTTGAGGGGGGAAAGGTATGAAAATGAGAGGGATTGTGGTCATTTTTGTTGCTATTGCTGCTGTTTGATGTTTATGATTGAGAAGTGGCTAGATTTATAATTGAGGGGAAAGGGGTTTTATTATGCTTCTGATTGCTCTTTTGGGGGGAGTTTATTAAATCATTTTATTCAAAATGGTGCCTTGAATGTGTTATAGTTACAAGAAATACTTGATCCCCTTAAATAATCCTGCCTTGAGGTTAAATCTTTATAATCTGCTCCTTTCTTTGGTTTTGACTGCTGTTATAATGGGATTTCACCCTTTGAGAGTTAGAGTTCGTGTAACCGAAACTTGTGCAGTTAATGTAGGTCAAACATGGGAATGAGAACTTTCTTTAGATGATGCGAGGCCGAAAATAAGGTCCGGAAGGTTACTTGTTTTGTTTTATATCGATGATGGAAATGAGAAGCGAGAACTTTCTTTAAGAGAAAATATCCTTATTTGAGGGCAAATAAAAATACTTGGGGAGGGTTTGGTGGTGTTAATATAATCGCGGAGTTTGTACTCTTACTGTTTTGCTAGGAGGTTAATGCTTGGTTGCTGCAAAAATTATCGGGATCGTGTGTATATTTCTTCTTCAAAAGGCCCCTTTTAGTGTTTGAACTAATATTTTTGTTTTTGCTGTCTATTGTTGTTGAAGAAACAAGATGAATGGGTTGAAGCCACAGCTTGTGCCTCATGGTATCAGTGAGATCAGTGAGCAGTCGCCTATTTCTGAGATCATCTCTCCACTGCGTCAATCTTATGAACAAACTCTTGATGAAGTGGAAAGGTTGATGAAAATTTGGGAGAACAAACTGCAGACAGAGCTGGACAATCTCAATAAAGAGTCCAGACTACAGTTGGAGGAGCTGAATGGAAAACTTGCCAAGAAAGACGAAGAACTGAAGAAAGTAAATGAGAAAAATGAAACCTCACTAGCTGAAATGACTCGGAAGCTGGCAATTAAAGACGAGGAGGTGAAGAAAATGAAGGAGGAAACTGGAACCTTGCTAGCTGAAATGACTCAGAAGCTGGCAATTAAAGACAAGGAAGTGAAGAAAATGAAGGAGGAAAATGGAGCCTTGCTAGCTGAAATGACTGAAAAGATAGCAATTAAAGATGAGGAAGCGAAGAAAATGAAGAAGGAAAATGATACCTCGCTAGCTGAAATGACTGATGAATTGAAAGAAGTGAAAGAGAAACATGAGGCTTCAGTTGGTGATATCACTGAGAAGCTAGCTGAGAAGGATGGAGAAATTAACCAATTAAAGACTGAAAAGGATGGCATTCTTGCTGACCTTGTAACCAGAGTTCAATTCTTGCAGGAAGATATGAAAAGAAGTCTTATGCCGATTGTAGCTGATAAGGATGTCGATGACATGCATGAGCAGACGAATCATTTTCAGGAGGCGCCTTTGGAGAACCTCACTCATCCAATGGAGAACGCTGTGCATAAGGGCTCGTGTGATGGAGCAGTTTCTGATATCGTCTGTGAAAATGGTACCCCTGAAGTTGAAACTGTGCAGAATGCTGTTTATAAACAGCCTGTGATTGAAAAGGCACCCAACACTTTGCCTACTATTACTAATGGTAATGATCAGAACTCTCAACAAATTTCAATTTACTTTTAATTTTGCTGTTCTTGTTCTTGAATCTTGATTTTGCTATTCTTGTATCCGGTACAATTCCTTTGATTTTGTTGGTCTGTTCTTAACTTGAGTTTGCTTTCTTCCAGCTAAACCATCAATGAACGTTCCTCCTATTATAGACCTGAGTAGTGATGACGAAGATGAAGACCTCGTCTCCACTTTACACGGACTGAAGCGAGCCAGAAGCAATAGCAGCACGAGTGAATCTGACGACAGCTTGGCCCTGGAGTTTAAGGGAAAGCATGTCTGTGAAGTGCAGGATTCAGCTCAAAGCAAGGGAGCCAGAACTTGGATCGATGATCTCTATGAAAAGGAGGGAAGAAAAGGTGAGGACTGATGATTAAACAACGGGAGTAGATATATATTTAAACTAGGTAAAGAGATTAGCCTTTTTGACCTAGCTAAACTGGAATCATCATACATGTTAGTTAGGAATCTAGGATGGTGGTGCTTATCAGTTTGTCTTTTGGTATACTTAGCGAAGTTCTAGGTCTGAACATCATATGCGTAGTTGAATGTTGAAGAAATCAGTGCAAGTTTTGTTAGCTAATTACGAGCAGGCTGTCTTACCTTGCAAGTTTTACATCTGCAGGTAACGCTGTAGGTGAAACTGATGGTCTGAGACAGGGAAATAAATCACCAGCAGCAGGTATACAGAATTGTGTTCTTTAGCAGTTCTTTTAACAGATTGCCATGATGCTTTGATAAGTATTTAGCCATTCAATATTAGTAACTTGTGGACCAAGATATTAGAGGTCTTCTCATTATCAAGAATCTCGGGCTACTAGTTATAATGATACTACTGTATGTGTATATACGTGTGCGTGTCTCTCATCTTATATTACATATGGTGCATGCATACATTAAAACTGTTATGAGTGTTTTTCTATTGGTTGGAAGGTAAATATTATCATTTGCAGCAAGTTTGCGAATGGGGCCTGGCAGAAAGACGCCCGAAGTCTCCCCAAAAATCAAAGATTTCTTCACAAACACAAACTTGCGAGTCCAATCAACCCGAGTTGGCAACTCCGTTATCACCTTGGAACCCTCCCAATTCTTCAGATAGAACCAACTCGGTGGCTCCCTGCATGGGTGATAGAAAGCACGAAACAGTTGAGGAGTGGGCTCAACCTTGCGGACTCTACACAAGACCTCGAAACCCACCAAGATATGAACAGAGTTAGGGGTCAGAAGCGAGAAGTTCAAATCATAAAACCCTAAGACCGACTAGAAAAAGGGGGGAAAGCGGGAAGCGCGGGCCACAATGATCAAAGCACTCCAAGTAGAGCACGCAGAACCCCTTTTGAACTTGATTAGCCGACACATCAGCCGCCGGCAAGATAAAAAAGTCAGAGAGATCCGCCTCAACGGGATCTGAATCATCAGGCATGAGAGCATTGGCTTGCACAGAAACCATGGATTCACAACGACGGCGAAGAAGTGATAACTCCGCCTCAGTGGTGGTACAGAAAAGAGTTTCAATAGCACTCTTCATCATGGGAAAGAGAGAAAGAAGATTTAGCAGAAAAAAACAGAAGTGAGAAGAAAAGAAAATGAAAAAACTGAAAATGGCAGTTTAAATAGGCCAAAAAGAAGCGTGCCTTTTCATTACGAAAAGACGCGTCACATCAATGATGAATTGATGAGAAAAACAGGCTAATAAGTGATGCCTTTTCTCGGGAAGGTACATGTCTTTTCTTCAGACACACCAAGCGACATGACCGTTCAAGAAAAATGAATCGGTAAAAAGCAATGGAAAATGTCACCAAGATGAAGCACGTCTACATGTTCTACTGCTTCAACATGTTCAGGAACCTCATCATGAGTTTCTCAAGGCCATAGCCACCTACCACATCACACCGACGCCTACAACTAACACAATAATAGTCCTGCACCATGATAACCATGGACAGGACTAGGGGGACTTGATAGGGTATGGGCCATAAAGCCCATACAAGGTCAAGTATCCCATACAAGAAGAGGACCCCCGACTTGTTTACTAGCTCACACAAAGTACATACACGTGAGACCCCGTGCTCAACATGTGAGGAGCACATGGAGGAACACAACAGAATCTATGGAGTTAACCACCGGATGAGGCTCCCAGCAGGTATAAAGGAAGGAGAGCTTCCTCTCTCTTTCCTCAGATTCTCTCGACCTGTCACTCAGATTTCCTCTCTCTAAACACCTCAAAACTAACTTGGGCGTCGGAGCGAGCGACGGCCGAACGCCACCCGCCTGAGCTTACTTTGCTCGTTGTGCAGGTTCGAGAAGAAAGACTTCACCTTGCTGAGCATCAGATCAACACCAGAAATCCAGAACCATATCACATTCCTGTTTGATTATCTATGAAAGTTGGTTGATGATCAGTCAGTTTTTATTGATGAGAACCCATTTCTGATGATTATCTGTGAAAATTGGTTGATGTTTATCAGTCAATTCTTGTTTTGTTATCTGTGAAAATTGGTTGATGATGATCAGTCAGTTTTTGTTTGATGATCAGTCCATTCATGTTGATTGTCTGTGAAACTTGGTTGATGATGGTTAACAGTTTGTGAAAATTGAACTTGTTTTGTTTTTGATTGACATGAAATGTTGTTGAGGGACAAACTGCCATAGCGCATGCACATGGGAAGGCAGTATTACTCTTTAGTCACAAAGTGCGAGGCGAGCATGGAAGCAAGAAAGATTATGGAAGAAGCATTTGACAATGTTTCAAAAACAGTAAATGATATGTTGCCGACGATGGAGGATGTTGCACATTTAATTGAAAGCTCACCACCACCAACTGTGCTAAATCCAGACAAGGCAATTACCAAGGGTAGAAGTAAAAGAGCGAAATCTGGAATCGAGAGAAAGGGAGCTGCAAATGAGTTTGGATCCCAAGCACCAAACCCGCCTTGTTCTGACTTTTTTGTTAGTTGCATTTTAATGAATTAATGTAATAAAGTTCTGGCACTTGTTCTGACTTGATGATCTGTCACATTGTTATTGATGTTTTTGATATTTTTGGTGTTTTTGATCTGTCACATTGTTATTGATGATGATATATGTTTTAGTGATGATCTTGTATTATCTATTGAAGTTGATAATATGAATGGTGATCTATACTAAAACATCAATACAATTAAACAAAAAGACCTGCTCATGTTTTCAATTCAAAAGTTGAACTTGAACTAGTTAGAAAGATCCCAGAAAAATTAATTCAAAAGCACTAAACATGTAAATGAATCTGCAAGTACTTCAAACATCCATTAAACCCATTAAATATCAATTCGAGGCCAAACATCTAAACATCCAGTCAAATCCCTAGAACATCAATCCAAAAGACCTAAACATCCACTGGACATGCAAGTGCTTCAGATATCCATCGTAAACCCTGAAACATCAAATCAGGGACCAAAAACAACCTAACACATCTACAGAGTCTGAAGCACTTCAAAAAAAAATCCAGTCAAATACTACAAATATCCAGTCACATACCAACAAACATGCATCTATTTGTTGTTGTGCTTCTTATCATTCTTCTTCAAAAGGTATTCTGTCGACTGAACAAATGGATCATCCAAATCATCAAGTCTAAGATCAAAACTTGGAACAGCACCGACAGTTGAAATTGACTTCCTCGTCGTCTTTCAAGCTATTTCATCAATCTCTTGGATCAAATCGTCATTGAAGAACGAATCATCAAATGCCAGAGAAGACGTAACAGGGATTGACGAAGGTGCAGGACCAGAAACAGCAGCAGCCGCAGCAGTATCACTGTCACCTTCAGCAGTAGTAGTTTTAGGATCAACAGGAGTTGTAGACCGTTCAGAACTGTAAACCGCTCGGAGATGGGCCCGAACAACAATGTCGACATTCCTAAGCAGCATAGCACAATGCCTGCTAATAACCTACAAGGGAAGATCAAACACAACATTAAACATTAAAGTCAGATAATCAACTCATAGGATGTTGGGGAAAAATTGAAAAATACTCACATTATCCTCCATCGAAGAAATATGAGAACCTGATGGCAGATCTTCAGGTTTTTCAAAGAAGAGCACCCTGTCTAAGGAAGATCTGCCACGTGCATCACCGAGTAGTCCAAAGCGAGTCAGAGGAAAACTCTTGTTTTCCATTATGCAGTTGTCAATCCCACCACCCATGATTGCTTCACAAGTTTCAGCTAACCGCTCTGTATCCCTGTTGCGAATCAAAGGGGGGCCACGAGGAACATCCTCACCTCTAGCAGGGAACCTGCCATAAAAACAGAAGAATGTCATCAAACTCAAGTATATAGCACTGGACATCAACAAGTAGACCTAGATCATCAAAAACACAAAATAGCACTGGACATCAATACATATGACTGGATCATCAACACATATAGCAACGGACATCAGTAAGTAGACCAGCATCATCAATCAACTCAACTCAGAACTGGAGAAAATATGAACTTCAGGACTGGATCATCAACACTCAACTATATAGCAATGGACATCAACAACTTGACATAGATCATCAAAAACAAGTAATTCATAAAAACACAAAAAATAGCACCGGATCATCAAAAACTCAACACATATAGCAAAAGACATCAACAAGTAGACCTACATCATCACCAACTCAACTCATAATAGAACTGCAGATCAAAATTCAACTACTAGCACTGGACATCAACAAGTTGACCTATATCATCAAAAACAACAAGATATTCAACAAAACACAAATAATAGCACTGGACATCAACATATAGGACTAGATAATCAACAATAACAGATAAATCATCAAGACATTTAGGCTAGATTAATTACCTGTGCAAAAAGCACATCAGCAGCACCACAACACAGGCATTGACACAAGTATATCTTATGGACTTGTAGCTAGCAACAGCTTCAGAAAGCTTGAACAGTATGTACTCGCACCAATCAAACTCCTTGATCTTGTCAACATCTTCCAGGATACTAACAAGCTTGAAATCCACCTGGGAGCGTGCAGTGGGAGTAAAGAAATTCGACATAACATACATGACAAACTGCCGCCTGAAATGAGCGCCACTGCCACTACTCAAAATCTTCATCACAGCCGTACATGGAATCTCCACAGCTTCCTCACAGCCGTAGTCCGACTTACATTTCTCTCTTAAAGCCAAGTCATTCTCTAGACCATAAGAAGATACGATGAAGTCCTGGACTGACATACCATTGATTGGCAACCCGAATACATCGAAGATGTCATCTTTACGGATCCAATACTTGTAGGAGCCAACACACTGGACTCGAGTCTGAGGAATGAACTTCTTTACCAACTCGTGAGTAAGGCCCACTGGCAAGACATCAAAGCGCAACTTCAAAATACCTCCAAAACCAATCTCCTCAACAGCTAATCTATGTGCATCAGTCAAGCTACTAACCAGCTTGAATACCAATATCAAACAGAACATGGATCAAAATCACAAAAATAGCACTAGACATGAACAAATTGACCCAGATCATTAAAACTCAACACATATAGCACATGTAACAAGTAGACATAGATCATCAACAACTCAGATCAGATCAAACTGGAGATTAAACTCAACTAATATAGGCTGGACATCAACAACTGGACCTGAATCATCAAAAACTCAACAAATATAGCACTAATCATCAAAAACTCAACTAATATAGCACAGGGAGAGAATACTGTTTATCAAAACAGTAGGATGTACAGTAAAGGCGGAGTTATAATTACCTTTTCAGGGTTGCATTTAGTAGAAAATCCTTTAACAGGATCAACATTGTTAAGAAAAAAAACAGTCATTCAGAATTGGACATCATCAACTCAAAATGATCAAAATTCATCCAACAAACAAACAACACAAATCAAGCAATTGAAATCATCAACTGTATCTTCATAAAAACAAACAATTGACATCATCAGCTGTATCATCATAAAATCAAACAAAATGTACAGATCGTCAAGCATGTCATCAACTCAATTCCATAAAAAAAAACATAATTAAACCCTATACACTTAAAACCTAAAGTGACAAAAAATCATCAATGAAATGCACATCATCAACTAAAAAACGGATAGATGATCAACATTATTCATCATCAACTTTTTTTAACAAAAAATCAAAACAAAGTGACAAATAATCATCAAGTAAAGTGTACAGTTCATAAAATTATATTTTACCTGGTGGTTACAACCTACTTTGTTACCCTCTCTCTAACAGGTTTCTTCAACTTCTTCTCTTCAACAATCGTCTTCTCGCTCTCCACCTCTTTGCTAGGATTCAGAGCAACTTCGTTGTTGATCACCAAATTCTCCTCACTAGGATCCACACCAGTTCCGTTGTCACTCTGCACCTTCTCGTTGCCACGCTTCTTGTTGCCAGCCTTGTGAGTAAATTTAACAGTCTGTATAGGTACTGCATTAAGGACATCCGGATTTCCAGCAACATCTTCCTTATTCTTTTCAACATCAGATGCTTCATCAGAATCATCACCATTTTTCTCTGAACCATCATCACTATCAGTATCAGTTTTACCATCAGCACCGACTTTCTCTTTTGGCTGAGTTGGAGCAGTACAGAATAAATCTATCAAAACAAAAATTTCAAATTATTAGAAACAATGCTTAAAAATAGTGAAGAAAAAACACTCTGAAACAAATGTACCTTGCGACATGTCAAGTTGGAAAGTATGACCATCAAGACCATCAAGATTACTGAGAGGTGGTTTGTTCTTGTTAGGGTTCCGCTTTGGTTTTTTAATATGATCTGTTGCCAAAAATAAAAAAACACTCAATGGATATACATAAATAATCATGCATGTACATAAATTCAGAAACAATAACCTATAGTCAATTCATCAGCTGATCTACCATGCAGCCTCTTTGATTGCCGAACAAGAGGGCTCCCATCACCATCACCTCCAAAAATAAAAACAAAATAAAATATCATCAAAACGCAAACAAAAAATAGCACTGGACATCAATAAACACAACTACATCATCAAAAATTTCGTTAAAAAAACTACATCAAAAAACTCAACTGTGAAAAGAACTGCACATCAACAAATAGGACTAGATAATCAAAGCACAAATAAAATCAACTAAAAAAAAACTATACATCAACATATAGGACCGGATCATCAAGAGCTAGACATGCATCATCAAAACAACAAATAATTATCAAAAATCGACAAATAAACATCAAAACTATACATCAACAGATAAGACCAGATCATCAAGGAACTAGACATGCATCATCAAAACAACAAATAATTATTAAAAATCGACAAATAAACATTAAAACTATACATCAACAGATAAGACCATATCATCAAAGAACTAGACATGCATCATCAAAAACAACAAATAATTATCAAAATCAACAAATAAACATTATAAACCTTTGGCCGGAGCTTTGGTCGGACCTTTGGCCGGAGCTTTGTCGGGAGGTTTAGTAGGAGCTTCGGTCTCAGTGTTGGCCAATCCGCCAGCGGTTTTGGCCGGAGCTTTGGTCGGAGCTTTGGTCGGACCTGCACATCAACAAATAGGACTAGATAATCAAAGCTCGAATAAAATCAACTCAAAGTAAAACTATACATCAACAGATAGGACCAGATCATCAAAGAACTAGACATGCATCATCAAAACAACAAATAATTATCAAAAATTGACAAATAAACATTAAAACTATTCATCAACAGATAGGACCAGATCATCAAAGAACTAGACATGCATCATCAAAAACAACAAAAAATTATCAAAAATCGACAAATAAACATTAAAACCTTACATCAACAGATAGGACCAGATCATCAAAGAACTAGACATGCATCATCAAAAACAACAAAAAATTATCAAAAATCGACAAATAAACATTATAATTGTACATCAACAGATAGGACCAGATCATCAAAGAACTAGACATGCATCATCAAAAACAACAAATAATTATCAAAAATCGATAAATAAACATTAAAACTGTACGGACCAGATCATCAAGAACTAGACATGCATCATCAAAATAACAAATAATTATCAAAAATCGACAAATAAACATTATAAACCTTTGGCCGGAGCTTTGGTAGGACCTTTGGCCGGAGCTTTGGCATGAGGTTTAGTAGGAGATTCGGTCTCAGCGTTGGCCGATCCGCCAGCGGTTTCGGCTGGAGCTTTAGTCGGACCTTTGGCCGGAGATTTGGTCTGACCTTCGGCCTCACCGTTGTCCGATCCGCCGGCGATTTCGGCCGTATCTTTTGTTTTCCTCCGCTTTTTCAGATCGTCCTTCCCCATTCTGATGAACAAACACCGAAACCAGATCAATCAATCATATACGAGTACAGATTGGGTAAATCATCAATCAAAATCAAGTTCAAATACCTGTATTTCGCCAGATCCGCAGTCGCTGATTCAAAACCCTAAATCGCAATCGCCACCAGAGAGAATGAAGAACGTAGAAAGAATGAAGAGAGAGAATGTGACGAAAGGTATATAAACATGTTATTTTATTGCAAATAAGGCCCCTATTTTGTAGAAAACTTATTATGAACCCCGTCCCCTATTTTGAAGACTGCCTTATGGTAAGGCAGCCTTACCTAATTGTTATTCATAACTAAATCAAACTAAAACTTATTGTGATTTTAAGAATTTAAAAATAAATAATTTTTAATCACATTAATCTTAGACTCATGCCAAAATTAAGATGAAAAAACAAAGAGTCGGGGGGAGTATGAATAAAAAATTGGTCATCCCTTATTCACACTCTAATACGAATATAATTTTTTTGTAGTGTATTTAATTAGTGGGTTATTTTTGAAGTATTAGCTCTATTTGTATTTATTTGAAATATATTTTTCCAATAATACCATAATTACTCCTTGATAAGTTAAACCACCATAGAGGTGGCGGGAAATTTATTAGACTACCAAAATCTTGTAATAGCCATAAAAGGCTTATACCATTCAATGGTTTACATAGAATGATCAAAAGTTACTGTAGAAGCCAAATTACAATCACACACCAGTTATATTTGAAGCAAATAAATAGCCAGAAAGCAAGTAGAGCCAAATTAAATTAAACAGTCAAAATTATAATTTATACTCATGCGATCATTTATAAACTTTCTGAATTGAGAATTTTATCAAACTAGGTTGATAATGTTGCGCATCGCGACTTTTGTATTTAACTAAATATGATTTATGAACTTAATTAATATATTTAATTTACATAATCCAAGGTCCAATTTGAACTAACCTACTTAATTTGCAATATGACTAAAATATCTATCATTTTAATGACCTGTGCATCGAATCTTAACTAAGTTAAACTTGAAACAACCATTCTCTCTCAAATAATTGGTTAATACTTTTAGTAAATAGACAATATGAAATATGTCTCTCAATTTAGTAAGGAGTATTTGTGTCAATTCAAATTATTTTAGGATTTATGTGTATTGTTGTAGTTCAGTTTATAATGAATGCTTGCATTGGAGACAAATATCATCGTCAAGACTTCATTATCTACTTCATAGAGAAGTCCAATAATAATTTGACAAATATATCATGCATTTCTGAGTGTAAAAGTTTCTTCAAAATCCAACTTTTCTAAATGATATGGAATTACTATTATATATTTAAATTCAAATGATACAATTTTGTGTTAAAGTATCAATCATTTTAAAGTAAACATATAATAAAACATGTTTTAATGCGAAAATTTAAAAAATTTTATGTTGTGTTAAAGTATCGATCATTTTAAAATAAACATATAATAAAACATGTTTTAATGCGAAAATTCAAGAAATTTTATTTTAATATTAAAAAATTCTAAGTAACAAAATAAACTGTTCAAATTAAATTGTACACTGTATAAATTAAAACGTATAAATAGTTTCATGAAAAATTAGAAAAGTTGAAAGTTCAGGAGATATTCTCCAAGTCAGTGATGCTCTTTGTATTGAAAATGCTACTTAACCTTTCACAATATTACTCCAATTTATTAATAAATAACCAAAGATAAGCGCACATTGACCAGAAAGTGGACTTTAATCACTTAGTTAAGTTTATTTCTTCTAAAAGTGAACTAATGTGAAAATTTATATATTGAAAAAATAATATTATAAATATATTTAAATTTCATTAATTATATTTTCATTAAATGTATGGAAAAGATATGGATATGCTCAAGTGAAGAGGGCGTTAATTCTTCCTTCTAATTCTGATTTTCGAAGCTTGAGTTTCAAAAGTAGAACTTTTATGAAAATAGGCTAACCGGACCGCGTTTTGCGCGGTCTTATAATGTAATTTTAAAATAATAACAATGAGTATATCGATACAAAGTAAATAATTGATACAAATTGTATTATAAATAATAAATTATGTAAATTGAATAAATGTTTGTATGATAGAAATTTTGAAAAATTAAATAATTGAAAAGAACTAAATTGCAATAATTAAGGTAAAGTGTTGCGTTCAATTCCCTATTTTTGACTTCTTGTTTACTTTAGAGTCGAATTCACTGTATTATTGTATTTAAGTATCCGTAGTGTTTGTGTTTATCTTCGTTAGTAATTGTATTTATTAAATATCTTTTCTAATTCATTACTTTTGAGAGAAGATATAACCATTCAATAATAATATTTAGTGTCAAAACTGCCCAATAGATGGATAATGTATTTGAAAAATGATAACTTATTATAGAATAAAATGAAGGAAATATTAAATTTAACATTTTCTTGTTAGAAGAGGAGGTTGAATGCATAAGTTATCATCATAGTATTCTTTAAAAGACATTAATAGCTTGACTATTAATATCATCTGTACTCCAAAATGTTACACTAAACAAATCAATTGACAGTGTACGGACTCTATTTCAATAGGAAAAGGTTTGGAGAAAAAAAAAAGATGACAGCTAAAATTAGGTTAAAGCATAATTAGTTACTTGCTTGATAAAACCATATTCACAAGAACCTAAATACAACAATGCAAAAAAAAAAAGATGATCTACATAGCCCGATTCTATTTTATATTTTTCATCGGTGTCAAAACCGTATTACGTACTCTAAGCCCAGCGTAGTAGCTTTGATCAAGAGAAAAGAAATACAGCTGATCATAAAACACTCACTTATACTTCATTGAGAACACATAATTTGTTAAGTGGCATTCTCAGCCCTAGTACATGTGCATGTTAAACCATATGCAAGTTCAACTTAACAATTAACATAGTACTAATATGATCATAATGGAAGCTTTAAATTACTAACTTTTGATGGTTTGAAAAAGTTTCATAGCATTGACTTTTTGAAGAGAAATATCGATAGTAAACCTTCTGACTGAATAATAATTCCGACTTGAGAGCAAATATGTTTGTTAGCTAAAAGCATGAACCGGAATTTACGTATAAAAATATCAATACAAACCAACCTAATTTTCTAGTCCGTTTTGAGAATGTTTTTTTTTTGTGTCCCTGGAAAATGCAAAAGATGATCGGAATTCTGGCTGCCCTAGGGCGGAAAGAATGATGTGTAGATCTTCAAATTCGGATATTGATATGTGTTTTAAATAATATTGTATTAACTTACGATGAATCCTCTCCCACTCCCTTCTCAACTTCGGAAAATCCTAATCGGTAAACCATGATCCGACCATGATCCCTAGTAATAAAACAATGTCGTGGAGTAAATATACGTATGAGACCGGTGATGGAGAATGAATAAACAAAATTAACAAAATATTTTTATTCCATAATTTTCAATATGCCAAATCTACGGTTAACATAATTATAACTAAATTTACTTTTCAAAAAAAAATTATAACTAAATTTACATAACTAAGTTTACCGTAACTATCCTAATATATTTATACTATATGACAACTTGATAGATACATGCTTATATGGTAACCATGTCTAAAATGGTAACTTAAGCACATATTAATATGTAGAGTGATTAATATATATGGAATTAATATATTAGAGCGGTGTTTAATGAATTATGCCATAGAGACAGCGATATGGAAATCACAACAACGGTGTTAATATATGAAACTTTCATATACGGAACTACGGAAGTTATATATGGAAATTAAATGAGCAAATTTCCGTAATATGCATGATGGAGTAAATTTCTATAATATACATGACAGCGACGGAGAAACATATCAAACGCAAATAAAGTATCGTTTTGTATAGTAAATATATTTTATGTTAGCGGATGACGGGCGGTGGTTTTTATATATTTATATTTATACCGCTACTCTCTTCTCTACTACTACTATTCAATATGTACGTAGTAAAAGATTAGATTTAGAAATAATAAATTAATATATTTGATTTGATTTGATTTGATTTGGTTTGTTTTTGTACATTATTAATTTAATATAAGGGTTAAAAGCAGTGGTACCCCCAAATTTATAAGAAAGTGTCAATGTACCCCCGAGTAATTCAAAAGTGATGATGTACCCCTATAATTACATTGAACAAAGAAGGGCACCCCTAAAGCCAATTTTCCAACAATATTTTGAACTAAAAGACAAATTTACCCTCACTTGTTGGGCTATTTTTTTCCCTGACCCAGATGCCCATGGGCACAAAAAAAATTCAAGAAATCGATATCACTGAATTACAAAATAAATGTACATTTTTATTGAAAAAAGTTAATCTTTATAGCCAAAAATTCAACAAATTGAAAACATTGATAAACTTATCATAATCTCGCAAACTATATTCTCTCCTTTGATAATTTGATCTAGTCACACAAATTATTACTGGGTGTGGCGGTTTCGGTCCCCCGACTCACACTAATTTCTAGGCACTGTGATTTTGGTCCCCTCGGTTTCAAACACGTTCATCCGATGAAGTAACGGAATTGATTGGGGCATTTTCGTCCTAGAATATTTCTTTTTTACCATTAAATAATATTGAGGGTATTCTTGACATTTAACATTTATCAAAAGAAAATTATGTTCAAATTATACATTTGAGGGTATAGTGGCACTTTTAAAAAACATAGGGGTACATTAGCACTTTCTGAAACACTTGGGGGTACAACTGCACTTTTTTCTTAATATAATTAACATGGTAAGTATAGAGTTTATATGGTAAGGGCAAGTCCAACAGGTTATGTAAAATAGAGATTTGTCTATTTTTAGACATATTTTAGAGAAAAGGAGTTCCAACAGGTTTGCTATACTATTTTGCAAAATAGAAATTCTGATGAGAAAGAGTACGAGGATCTCTATATATAGCGAACGAGTATAAAGTATTTGCAGAACACAATTCATGCCACGTTTCATAAATTGAGGGAAAATATTCTATTTATGGGCAAAATTTCAAATTCAAATTTGATTTAAAAATAAAAATAAAAATATGAAATAGGAATGAGTGGCGGATGAATAGGATTATATGTACGTAATATTGCTAAACTAGAAAATCTGTTGGATTGGTGAAAAATATTATAGAGATTATCCCTTTTTCTTCTCTATTTTAGAAAAAAAATTAGCAAATTTGTTGGACTTGCCCTAACATGATTCATGATTTCCTATACTGCGTTTCCTTTGATTGTTGTTTTGGTAAATTAATTTAATATAATTAACATATGGAAAGTATAGCGTTTACATGACTAATGTGTTGGTTTAATGTGTTTACATGGTCACATGGTATAGTGTTTATATGGTAATAAAATGGGGCGGCGTTTATTGTGTATCCGGCGGGAGGGAGTAATATGGTGGGAAACGCAGCATGTTAAGTCGTTTTATGTATTGTCATATATATTCCTGGGGCGGCACTTTATTCAATATGTGTATTTATGCTGTCACTTTCTGCTTTTTAATATATCCTAAAGGGAACTAGAAGAGTTATTGCTCCGATCAACATATAAATTAATAAAAAAAATTAAAAAGTATAAAACTACATAGTTTTGATGAAAACCACCGCATAACCACCCCAAGATCACCATATTCTGGCACCTACACTTTATATATATATATATATATATATATATATATATATATATAGGGAGGGGATCCATTCACTCACTTATTTTCACTTAAATGTTTACTCATTATCCTAACCTTTGATCAAGTTCTAATCTAATGGTTAGAAATTAATAAGATATTTTTACTATTTTAATCACTTATTATTTATTGTTTCCCTTTTCCTTACTTCTTTACCCAACTTAACCGTTCCCTTCTTCCCCACATCAAAAAAAATAGAAACAATAACTAATAAGTGATTCTGAACCATATCTTCCCGATATCTTCCTTAGGTTTTGTCCTCGGTGATCTTGTTTACCCTAATAATTTTCATTGATTTGCATTACTAGATTAAATTACTCTGATAAGTGATCCTGAACCATCTTCTCGATATCTTCCTTGGTTTTGTCCTCGGTGATCCTGAACCATCTTCTCGGTGATCTTCCTTGGTGATCTTGTTCTTCTGGCCGGTGGTTTTGTCCTCGGTGGAGATGTTTAGGATACCATTAGCATCGATATCGAAGCAGACAGTGATCTGAGGTACACCTCTCGGAACTGGAGGGATGCCGGAGAGCTCGAATTTTCCGAGAAGGTTGTTGTCTCGGGTTCTGGTTCTCTCACCTTTGAAGACCTGGATCAAAATTCCGGGCTGGTTATCAGAGTAGGTCGAGAAAACCTGCTCTTTGTTAGTCAGGATTGTGGTGTTTCTCGGGATGAGAACCCTCATGTCACCGCCAGCGGTTATCAAACCTTATGAGAGAGGGGCGACGTCGAGAGGAGCAAGAGATCCTGAACCTTCTCATTACCCTAGCCGGAGAGAATGGCGGCCTGGACAGCAGCACTATATGCAACTGCCTCGTCCGGGTTGATGCTCTGCAAAGCTCTTTTCCATTGAAGAAGTCTTGTAGCAGCTACTGAACCTTGGGGATCCTGGTCGAGCCGCAAACCAAAACAAGAACCTGGCTTTCATGAAGGTTCAACCACAAGAACCTTGATTTCATGAACAAGATTCTGCTCCGGGCAGCAAACATATGTGGTTGAAGCGTTGTGAAAAGACTAAAATTCCTGCCGGAATATCTGATGCAAGAGAGGAAGAGAAGATAGTGTAACAGAAGATTTGAGGAAGAAGGGGAAGGGTTAAATTGAGTAAATAAGTAAGAAAAAAGGAAATAATTAATAATAAGTGATTAAAATAGTAAAAAGATCTTATTAATTTCTAACCATTAGATTATAACTTGATCAAAGGCTAGGATAATGAGTAAACATTTGAGTGAAAATAAGTGAGTGAATGGATCCCCTCCCATATATATATATATCCTTTTGGTTTATTTAAACTTCATTCTTTTCCATCTTTGTTCATATTGTTGCTGTGTGGTTTTCCTTTTTCTTAATCTTCCATATATTCTACTTCTTTTAATTATTCTTCATTCAGGGAAGTGAAATAAATAAACATGCTATGTATATATTTTATTTTCTATTTGTGTGATAATATGTTTCCATCTTTTATATCAACATAAATTACACACAAATACAACTCATTCCAACTTCTATAATGTCGTATACTATCATATAAAAAAATCTTATGATATCTCCATTCGGTTCTACCTATAAAATCCTATAATCTTATGAAAAGTTCTTGATCGCCTTCCGCCAAGATCATGATAGGTTTTCGGTCAGCGTCAGAAGCCAGAAACTTGTGCAATCGTTGATAAATTGGGAGGAATCTGGCCTGTACTAAAGTGGAGCAAGAATGGTAAGTATGCCAAGTTAGGGAAGAATAAGGTATCAATTAATCAAACTGAAACATGTGCTCTAATTGAGGGGAAATCAATTCACATGGCTTTTACTCTTTGTTCAGCATGCAAGGGTAACCCTTGTGCAGATCCCGAGCAAGGAAGTACTAATGTGCGAGATTGCAAAATGTAGTGGCAGAGCAATTAAAGTGGAGCCTTACATGCGCTAGATTCAAACTATTCTGGATCAGAGAGCGTGATATTCCTATCGAGGTTTTAGAAATGGAAAATAAGAACAACAAAGTCATTGCACTTTATTGGGAGCCAAATGACCATAGATTTGCAGTTATTCATGGCCTGATGTCAGCTTCTTTTATATGCAAAATAATAGTCGGTATTTCGCACGATCCCATATCACTACATCAAAACTGACCTTATTACTTAAAATTATCAATTATGTTATGTAAAAGGGTGTTTTTTATTATTTTGAACTTCAGCTCAAATATAAAAAGTCATCTTTAAACATTATACGTATAGATTAATTTATTATAAATCAATTTGTTTTTAAAGAACTTTTTAGTTTATTTCGATCAATTTAGTTCTGTTTTACTAATCAAAGGTCCCCTTTCTCTTTAAACACTAACTTAAATTTAACTATTAAAGGAACTTGATTTTTATAAAAATAAATAAGTAATTAAATTGACATTTTCCCTAAAGGGAACTATAAGATTTATTACTCCGGTCAATAAATAAATTAATAAAAAGCATTAAAAAGGAGAAACTACGTAGTTTTGACTAAATCCGCCACACAACCACCGCAAGTTCACCATATTCCGGTGCTTACCATTTTTATATATTCCTTTTTTTGTTTCTTTTAATTTAAGAAACTTTTGCCTTTTATTTTTTCAAAACAACTCATTCCACCTATAAAATCCTAATTTACACGACTGCGAAAGGAAAACATGAATGTGTGATATATGGAATATGCATGGAAATATTCGATCTATATTACTACAAGTTCACCTTAGATTATATAATATATTAGACTATAAATATAGATTACAGTGTTTCCATATTAATTATGCATGGATCGCTAGCATTTTTTTCCTTAAAATGTGCACTTACAAAAATATTTATCTATTAACTTAATATTAAATAAATTTCTTACATATTGATCTTAATTTATATTTATTTATATAACTAGCTAAATTTTATCGCGCGTTGCGCGATAATTTTGAAGCAATTTAAAAATTTTATATTTGATATAAATGTTAATTTTTGTATTAATTATATGTAAATAATGAAAGAATAAGAGTAAATGTAAAATATGTAATATGTTAAAAAAAAATCTTTCCTATTCCTGCTTCTTAGAAAAGCAAACACAAAGAAAAATATAAGTTTAACCGATTAAGTAAAGTTTGATGATATCATAAATAAACTAATTTAAAAGAAAATTATATATACCGTATATTTTACTAAGTTAAAGTTACATTTAATGGTAAAGAAATATATTATAATAAAATGATGACCTGATTGATTGATTGATTATACAATTATCATGAAATAATAAATAAACGATTATGAAATCATTATGACCCATAAAATAACAAAGAAAGCAACCTAAAATTCTAGCATCTAATTATTGTTATTATACAAAATATTTTTTTGAGGAACTGTTATTATACAAACTAATTTGTGTTTTTAACCTACTTTTGAATGCTTGTTTCGTGAGAAAATTTTTAAGGTCTGAACTACAAATAAATCAGTGGGTATGTAATGTCTTGAAAACTATTTTTATGATAAAAATTATCAACATAGATATAAATAAAATATTTTTAATGAAATGAATCTAAAAATAATATTGTCTTAGGATATACTTTGATATATTATGTTGAATGTATATTTAAATTTTTCTTTTTTTAAAAAAAGTTGGGTGGATTTTCATTAATTGATAATGTTTATTTTCTCATTTTTAAACGTGTTGTGTTAATTCATTTAAGCTAATGCATTTTGAAAAATGGGCAAGTCAAATCACAAAAATATAGAAATCTATCTATGTCATTGATGCCTAAAATACAAACTTTCAGAATTATCTCATGTTTTTGGTGAATCGATCATGACTTCGTTCTCTTGAATTTTTAATAAATTAGTTCAATTTCATCTATGAACATAAAATTTAGTTAAATTTAGTTATGATAAGTCTATTTTAACATAAGTTTAATTTAGCAAAAAAATAGGATAAGAAAAATAGGGGAGTTCAAAATAAGAGGAAGAAAATAATTAAAATATCATATTAAAATTTCATATATATATATATATATAAGATTATCGAATATTCAAAATATTTTACTTAATTATGTCAAAGATTATCGTGTAATCTCCTACCCAAATATGTTACATTTTTTTGAACGGACCCAAATATCTTACATAATAGGTAATGAAATATCTATTTCAAGCTAAATATATAAACAAAACAAATAATCCAAGCTATACTATATCTATGTTCATGGAGATGTGATCAATCACCGTCTTTATGTATATTCTAGCCCATGAGATAATAAAGAAAATCAAATATTTTTTCCTTTACAACCTCAATTTATCCTAAATGAGCCAAGTTGAACTGCACAATACGGATGCCTAATAAAGAAATTATATATGTGTCATATGTTTTTAACACAATCAAATTTACTTATCTGTACTTTCTTATCAATCACAATAGTTGGATTTCCATCTATATATACATAGATTTCTACTAAAATATCACGACACTTTAAACCGTACGTTCACATGAATATCATTATTTGTTTCATTTTTTACTCAAAACACAACTAATTATATAATCTTTATAGGGATAAAGTCTGTCAACATCCTCATGCCTACAAGGTTCACTAATTCATATCAATGATCATATTTGAAATAAATATTATCTTGTTGAAATATGATCATAAAAAATATTAATAATGTTTATATTTGAAATGATTTCAGATTAATCAAAACTATTTTTTACAAATTATTATTTTTATCTTTGTGTAATGGTATATAATTAAGTGTTGATATTATGAAAATTAACATTAGAAATCCAACAATATATCATGTGATCATATTTGATTGATGATATTATTAAAATATTTGACTGATAATATTTGAAATCTGTGATCATATTTGAAAATTTTTACAATGGAATTTCATGGCAATCTTCTGCTGCTTGTTTTCTCGCCTTGATTATTTCCATGTTCAAAATTCCATGTGTGAACCAGCTTTTCTGCGTTGTCTATGTATCTATCGTATGCATGGCTACACTTTCAACCTTTTATTTTCAAACAATTGCACTCCATTCTGTCAGACAGAGTGTTCTTCCCATTGAATTGGTACACCCTGCTGAATTTGTATGCCAATGTTTTAGACCTACAGCCTCCCAGGTAATTACAAGACCCAATATGATGATGTTGACCTTGTCACACTCCGTGAGAATATTGATGCAGTACAACATCTTGGCAAGTTTCATAGCAGCAACATCTTTTTTGAGCTCATTGTTATCCTATTGAAGTGAAGAGACCTCCATGTCTCAATGATCCTGTTCCTTAGCCTTCAAGATTTTCTCGAGCTCCTCTTTCTCTCCTTCAAGCTGGGGGTTGAAAGCGCACATATAGTTCTGAATAAAATGAGCAAACTGCTCAGAGGTCATGTAATTCTCGGCTAAACATAACTAAAATGAGCAACGATGAAGACAATAGGAAATTCATACCTTGTTTAACCGCGATGTTAACTCCACATCTCACATCTCACACTGGCACTGCTAACCTCCAAAGCCCTAACGAAATCAAGGGGGTCGGACCACCACGACGAGGCTTTAGGAAATATACCCACTGGTTAATCCATCTAATATTAAACTGAAATTTTAAACTCATGTAGGCCGAGCAATAACAGCGGACCATTGTGATGAGGCGTCTAGAGAATTACCGGCTGTTCAAGAGTCGGATCGCCTAAAATCAGATCCGCGTTATGACTCGTGCCTGTTACCATCAGAAAGAAAATCAAATCATTCAAACTCAAAAATCATATTAAGTCAGAAACAATAAATCCTATAATTTAAGGATTTAAAGCAAAATGTATATTTGTTCTTGTCAGAACTTGTGTGTTGTTGCCGAGGAGGGCTCTCGCGTGAACAGAGAGGTTCATACCCAAAACTGTCGTTTTCCACGATACTTTCTGGTTCGTCTTTCTCGATTTGAATAAAACCCCACATTCATGTTTTTCATATAATTGCCAATTTACAATCTTCCAGCCATTTTGACGGCTCCATCTCATAATTCGCTAGACTATTGAAGCCCAACGATGTGAAGAACAGCATCGCCAAGTAAGAAATATGCCGAATTCTGTAAGCTGTAAGGAGTCCGTAAAATGTGAATAAAGTCTTCACGCGAAAGTTCATCGCCTTCGCTTATCTTGTTTTTTAAGGTCAGTTCTTATATGATGTCGACGAAGGTCTCATTATCCCCGTCGACCCGATGAATAGGGTTGCTTTAGAAAACAATAGCAGAACTAAATTAGGGGGAAAATTAGGGGAAAGGTGATCCCCGTATGCAACGTTTGCAATAGAAATAAAATTATTGATGATGTTGGGATGAAAACTTGTTAATGTGTTTTATAGTATTATTATATCACGTAGTTTTGACAATCAATGAAATATTTTGTGTTCAGAATAAATCAATGAAATATTTTAATATCATAAATTTAATTTAAATATGCTTAATTGGTGATAGTACATCGAGTCCACAGCTATACCAGTTATGTAGCCGTGAAGGAAAATATTGGTTATATATTATGATACCAAAAAAAATTTGAAAACTATACATTCGTCTTTTTGGCATAAAAAATACAATATCAATACCATAATTACATTACATTGTGATAAAAAAAATATATATTGTGGCGTTGACGTGCGCAAATAAAAGGAACAAATATATATTTAATAAAGTTTGGCGAAGAATCAATTAACGCAGTTTTGAAAAATTAAGAGAAAAGATTGTGTTATATATATATATATATATATATATATATATATATATATATATATGACGTGTGTGATGTAATATTTTCATTCTTAATTAATTATGGATAATTATGACTGTGTCATTCTTCTGTATTGATACAGAATATTTCCATGCATATTCCATATATCGCATATTCATGTTTTCCTTTCGCAGACATGTTAATTAGCATGATGGACTGAAATTAGCATGTAAATTAGCATTTTATAGGTTTAAAACACAATTACGGATGACTGATATATGTGATTGCTGGTAGTGTTGATTAATTATTTTTTAATATGATAGTGTTGATTAAGTTGAATTTTTTAATATGGTAGTGTTGCATACAATATTATTACCGAGGCAACAAAATAAACTAAAAAACCATAAATCAGTTTATAAAATTCATATAAATATTTTGATTTATAATTAAAAATATAAATATTCATATGTTTCGTTTATGATATATTCATTACGAGGAGTGCTGGTAGTGTTGATTAATTATTATTTTTTAATATGGTAGTGTTTATTAATTAGAATTTTTTAATATGGTAGTGTTACATACCATGTTATTACCGAGGAGAGTTTGTAATAAAAGAAACAAAAATAAACATAAAAATGAATATATGGAAATTGTATTCGCCGGAATATGGTGAACTTGCGGTGGTTATGTGGCGGTTTAAGCATAAAACTACGTACTTTTATGGTTTTTAATTCTTTTAATTAATCTATTTATTGACCGGAGCAATAACTCTTCTAGTTCCCTTTAAGATTATCATTGATGAATAACCTGACAATTACGATATATATTGGTAATTTCATAATATTTTGAAATTTGCCACTATAATTTTATTAATTATCGTAAAGAATTTTTCTATAACACACTTCATCCTCATCTTCATAAGTTTGTTCATAATATTTACATAAAAAAGATTAAATATATCGTGCAACGCACGATGATATTTAGCTAATACCTAGTAAAAGATTTCGGGGGCGGAACTTTATTCAATATGTGTATTTATGCCGTCACTTTCTGCTTTTTAATATATACCTGGTAAAAGATAAAAACAAAACTAAATCCTAGTAAAAATGATTAAGAAAATAATAAAATAAGAAAAGAAATTATTATAGAGGGTGTCGCAAGCCGTGACATGAAGGTCCGCCATTAGAAAGTAAAACCTACCGTCCGCCCGCCGTAGCCGCAGCTATATAACTCCGTCTCCGTGGAACACCCAATATCAGTCATCATTTCCGTAGCTGAGGTACCCTCTTCTGTCGCCATGAAATTCAATCGTCTGTAGATTGGACGCCCCTTTCAATTAGGGCTAACATTATATGCGGTTCCGTGTGTTTGCAGGTGAAAAAAAGATGCCGACATTCAGCTGCAACTCGTGCAACGCCGAATTCAAGGGTGACATCGAGCAGAAGCTTCACTACAAGTCTGAATGGCACCGTTACAATCTCAAACGCAAGGTTTGTCACTGTTCACCTCGCCTTGTAAATTTTTAATTGCTGGTTCTTGAAATTTAGCTATATTAGTTGAACGGTTTTTGGTTTACATGGAGTTTGGATCCGTTTGAGGAAATAAGGCACATATATTGATATGTTGTATGAAGATTGTATCTGTATTGAAGATGATTTTTGCAGTCTTTTTACCTGGTAATACTAACTTTTCCTTGGCTTAAGTAGGAACTGTTATTATATGGGACCTTGATATGTTATATGAAGAATCCTCGAACAAGAATTGTTCGGTATATACATTATTTCCTTCTCTGAAACCCGTCATGTTGGTCTTCTTCATGGAATGACTAATCACCTATTCATATAAGCAGTGCAGTATTTATTAATAATTAGTCTTAAGTTGGATTTACCTTCCTCCTATTCGATATTCTTTTGTTTGGCCTAGCATATGGCTACTGCTCCATGAGGTCAATATCGAGCTGCACAGGTTGTTGTCAGCCTAGGCTTGCAGACTGATCTACCAGCCTCTAGTGCCTACAGTTTTTCATTTACTTATCTTGTGAAAGACTGTTTTGTATTGTTAATGAATCCTAAATTTGATCTGAGTTTTTCAGAATATGAATATGTTTCTTCTCTGTCTTGTTTAACTTTCCAGGATGGGAGACTCCCCTGGGATTACTGCTCTTGGAGTGGGATGTATGTTTACGACTAAATAATTTCATTTTATTTCAGGTTGCAGGAGTTCCTGGGGTGACAGAAGCACTTTTTTTAGCTAGGCAGACTGCTCTTGCAGAAGAGAAGGACAGCTCAAATGAATCTCCAATGCTCTATAGTTGTGGTCTTTGTGGAAAGGGTTATAGAAGTGCCAAGGCTCATGCGCAGCATGTACAGTCTAAAAGTCACATCTTAAGAGCTTCTCAAGGAACAGCTGTTGGGGATTCAGATGCTATTATTAAACCTCTTCCACCAAGAGTTTTTGATAAACTGCCCCGGGAGAACGAACAGGACACTGAAGAAAGTGAAGAAAGTGAGTGGGAGGAGGTCGACCCAGAGGAATTACCAGATGTTGGAGAAAATATGGATGAGGATGATGAGCGTGATGATGAGCGTATGCTTGAAGATTTCGATCCATCTTCTTGTTTCATGTGCGACTTGCAAAATGATTCTATAGAATCTTGCATTGTTCATATGCATAAGTGGCATGGATTTTTCATACCCGATGTTGAATATCTGAAGGATCCAAAAGGGCTTCTGACTTTCCTTGGCCTGAAGGTACTGACTATACATCATTTGAAACTTTGTTTATATACCCGTTCTGTTTGGTGCTGAGGTATTATATTTCATACAATGTTCTCCTTTGTCGCTTCAGGTAAAGAGAGATTTAATGTGCCTGTACTGCAACGATAGGTGCTTTCCCTTCAGCAGTTTAGAAGCTGTTAGAAAGCACATGGATGCAAAAGGTCACTGTAAGGTGCATTATGGTGACAACGATGATGAGGAGGAAGCCGAACTAGAAGATTTCTATGACTATAGCAGTAGGTAATTTTCTACCTTTTGCTGATCTTATATTAAAAAATGGTTTCATATGATCCAATGTTCAGGTCTTACTATCTGAATTTTAATTAGAATACTTCTAAATTAAGTTGGGTTTTTTTTTGGGTATTTTCTAATGTTAGATATATATAATCAAATTGATCTAAATGAGGTTTGATTAGATTTTAAGATACATCAGATGCAACCATCAAATTAATTAAAGTTGATTTCCTTTTTAGATTTAATTATTCTTGAGTCATCAAACTCTTATCTTAAATGTTGGCTAAGTTGTGAATAGTAATTTTGAGTTTAAATGGTTAATATTGCAATGTTCTGTATGTCTGACAAGTATCACTGCTTGTTACAGTTATGTTGATGCTGATGGAAAGGAGCTAGTTGGAGCAGATGACCAGAAAAACAGGATTGAATTTGGAACTGGTGGATCTGAGATCATAATTACCCAGAACTCGGAGGGTGGATCATCTACAAAGGTGCTTGGGTCAAGGGAATTTTTGCGATACTACCGCCAGAAACCAAAGCCAATTGCTTCAATTGCTACAAACGGCATTCCTCTCAGTTCTGCAATTGCTTCCAGGTTAGAATGCTACCCTTTAGCATCATTTCGAAGCAATGATGTGCCCTGGTCGTGAACCTCTTTTTTGTTGTTATGTGCTAGTGTTCCAATTGATTAAAAAAGAATGAGGCACACATGTTAAAAGGAAGGTCTGCATAACTGAAAGTAGATCTGGAAACCAGCATCACGTTAGACTTCTGACATGTGTTGTTGCAGTTTTCACACTATTTAACATAATCCGTGGTATTGGTAACTTAAAAGGTAAATCAAATGAGGAATCAAGGCGACTTTACGACTTGCAGGGTAAAATTTGTTGGATTCATGCTACCACAATATACCCTAAGTGTTTGATGATACTTTCTTGGCTCAAAGTTTGTAGATGTGTATGCTAAAAACTTGCTTGTTGAGGTGGATCTGGAATGATCCGCTTTTGATGTTAGTTGCATAGCTACATTCTTCTGATTTGAGCAATTGTTGGCATAATGTGTGTAGGTACAAAAGCATGGGTCTGACTACCGTGCAGTCAAAGGAGAGTATGGTGAGGCTGAAGGTGTTGAAAGCCATGAACAAGAGCGGTGTG
Organism: Sherardia arvensis; assembly: GCA_948330725.1. Taxonomy (NCBI): domain Eukaryota; kingdom Viridiplantae; phylum Streptophyta; class Magnoliopsida; order Gentianales; family Rubiaceae; genus Sherardia; species Sherardia arvensis. Next base: position 31,219,565 of record OX415239.1, read on the forward strand.
GAGGCTATGCGATCCAAGATGGGAATGAAGAGCAATGTCATTCGCAACCTCCCCAAGAACTGCACCTACTGAGTGTTATGGTCCTTAGTAACAGTATTCTACTACTGAGTTTCTGTAATAATGTTTACTTCCTGATATTTCCGAATTCTACTCGTCAGAAGTGATTTCTTCATGGGAAGGTGTTGAACTTTCTTGTTTGTAGTAGTCTAGATATACGCCAGTATCTAGGAGTGTTTCGTTTGCGTGGCATGCTCTTGTTAGAATGGCTGGTGAAGTCATATCAACAAGCTTTCAAATGTTTTTCTTATCGGATCTGGCAGAGTCCTTTTATTTTTGTTTTTCGAAACTAGTTTGGTTGTACCGCACAGTTTGTTTATTTGGATTCTTCTAACAATTTATATGATTTTATATGATTAATTACGAACTTAATTTATTCATTTAACTAGTATAATACTCGTGCCCATGCACGAATATTTATTTTGAAATTATTATTATTATTATTATTATTATTATTATATATTAATTTGGGAAACAATTATTCTATTCATGAATAATAATATGTATACAAATTTTATAGCACGTGAAACATTATTAAAATCTTGACAATATAATTATAAAATGTCCATTAAATAATATCAGTATTTCTATAAAGAGAGAGTCTGTGGAGAGACCGTCTATATTATAGACCAAGGATTATATAGTAATGGTGTTGTAAAATAAAATAAGGAGGCCCTTAATTGCAATTTACTTAAAAATAGTTACTATTCACAAGCACTATTCACTGGTCTGTTACTATTCACTGTGACATACTATTCACTGGGTTGCACTATTCACTGATCCGTCACTATTCACTGTGTTGCACCATTCACTGGGTGACCCGCGTTATGAGCTCTGCACTTGTTTCTACAAGAAAATGAGTATTTTAGCACATAAAGTCCACATTATAGTCCCAAACATGAACACGAACATCTAAACATGCAACCCTAGCCAATTTTCACACACCAAATCTCAAATCTGACCATTCATGCCTCAAACAGACCGGAACATGGGGATTTTGACACATAAGATCCACATTATAGGCAGAAACATGAACATGAACATCTAAAAATGCTACCCTAGCCAATTTTCACACACCAAACCTCAAATCTGGCCATTCATGCCTCAAACAGACCGGAACATGGGGATTTTAACACATAAGGTCCACATTATAGGCAGAAACATGAACATGAACATCTAAACATGCTACCCTAGCCAATTTTCACACACCAAACCTCACATCTGGCCGTTCATGCCTCAAACAGACCGGAACATGGGAATTTTAACACATAAGGTCCAAATTATAGGCAGAAACATGAACATGAACATCTAAACATGCTACCATAGCCAATTTTGCACACACCAAACCTCACATCTGGCCATTCATGCCTCAAACTGATCAGAACATGGGGTTTTAAGCACATAAGGTCCACATCATAGTCCCAAACATGAACACAAACCTCTAAACATGCTACCCTAGCCAATTTTCACACACCAAACCTCAAATCTGGCCATTGACTCCTCAAACAGATCAGAACATGGGGTTTTAAGCACGTAAGGTCCACATTATAGTCTCAAACATGAACACGAACATCTAAACATGCTACCCTAGCCAATTTCCACACACCAAACCTCACATCTGGCCATTCATGACTCAAACTGATCAGAACATGGGGTTTTAAGCACATAAGGTCAACATTATAGTCCCAAACATGAACACGAACATCTAAACATGCTACCCTAGCCAATTTTCACACACCAAACCTCAAATCTGGCCATTGATGCCTCAAACATATCAGAACATGGGGTTTTAAGCACGTAGGTCCACATTATAGTCTCAAACATGAACATCTAAACATGCTACCCTAGCCAATTTTCACACACCAAATCTCACATCTGGTCATTCATGCCTTAAATAGACCAAAACATGTGGTTTAAAGTACATAAGGTCCACATTTTAGTCCCATACATGAACACGAACATATAAACATGCCACCCTAACCAATTTTCACACACCAAACCTCAAATCTGGCCATTGACGCCTCAAACAGATCAGAACATAGGGTTTTAAGCACGTAAGGTCCACATTATAGTTCCAAACATGAACACGAATATCTAAACATGCTACTCTAGCCAATTTACACACACCAAACCTCATATCTGCCATTCATACCTCAAACAGACCAAAACATGGGGTTTTAAGAACATAAGGTCCGCATTATAGTCTCAAACATGAACACGAACATCTAAACATGCTACCCTAGCTAATTTTCACACACCAAACCTTACATCTGGCCATTCATGCCTCAAACAGACCGGAAAATGGGGATTTAAGTACATAAAGTCCACATTATAGGCACAAACATGAACACGAATATCTAAACAAATCAGATCATCTAAACATGAACATGAACACCATGACGCTCAGATCTACAACACAAAATACTAACAAATCAAAAACAAAAAACAAAATCCGCGAACAAATCGACAAAGAAGACCAAATTAAAGAGATCAGGAACCTTACTTGCTATTCTGCACGCTTGAATTAACATATGAATCGGAAAACCGACATAGATGGAAGAGATTAGGTTTTGGATTTGGGGGAGAGGAATGGGGAGCTGCGGTTCTGGAGAAATCAGAAAGTGGGGAGAGAGAATGAAAATTTCTTATTTATATCAATCATATTTCACAAAATTGCAAAAAGACCCCCGCGTATTAAGTTTCTTTCAACCAAGCCCTCGCACATTTTTTAAACTTTTTCTTCAGTCCCATCTATAATATGGACGGTCTCTTTTGAGAATTTCTATTTTAAAATTTTGATTTAATAATAATATTGTAGTACATTTAGTAATTTTTTGTTGTATATTCTCTAGTGTTTTGATAAAACAAATACTATTATTTAAACGTGTTTAAATGCTTTATTTATTTTAGTCTTTTTGACACCTTAATAGCTTGTTCAAGAAGAAATATGAAATCAAAGTTGGTAGGTGTTTAAAGGGGATGATTGTGGTGGTGGTTGTTTGCTTTAGGGTGAAAGTATAAATAATAGTTTCCCACACGATTCATAATTTCATACATTCATTGAAAGAAATGGTGCATGAATTATCGTTACAAAAATAATAAAGAATCTTAAGTATGAGAATGCAATGGAAAGGAGTTTATCGATAATGAATTTCAACCTATAAATGGTTAAAATAGAAATATTTTAACCTTGATAATTGTCAATTTATTAAATAATTTAAATAGATATTTTCGTACCTGAAATAAAAATTGGGACCCTTTCAAAATAAAGTTGGATGCATTTTATAAAAATCGAAACTTGTTGATCTCTATAATTCAATACACAATGTCTTTTAACAACCCAAATTGAGGGGAAATGAATTGTATTCATTAATCAATAAATATGTGCAATGGGTTACAACTCTTTAATGTTCAAAATATTTGATAATGTTTAAAAACGTTTTTAACATTCAACCGTATTATGAAATTGATGACCAATCATTAATTTCTTTTGAAATTTAAAAAAAATATTTACATGATTTTTTCTCAATACTTTTTAAAGTTCAATCTCCATATTATTAGGAATTCATGAAATTTAACTATATTTTTATAATTTTTAATACATTCATTTTTATTTTTATTCAACATAATTTATTTCTTTATTTTTCAAATTATGTTGGTGCTCCCCAATCGATAAAAACATGCATGAATCACCGTTACGAAAATAACAAAGAATTTGCGAGGATGATTAAGTGAAATTCTCACTTAAGGGAACGTTATGATACATGTTTTAAAATTAAGTTTACCGTTACAAAAATAACAAATAATTTGTGACGATCATTAAGTGCAGTTTTTATTTCAGGAAACGTTACTATGCAGGTTTAAAAATAAGTTTTAATCATTTTTAACGAAATAATTTCAGACTATAAAGAAGAAATGATGCATGAATTACCGTTACAAAAATAAGAAATAATGTGTGAGGATGATTTAGTGTAGTTTTTATTTTTAGGGAACGTTGTGATGCAGATTTTACAATTTAATTTGTACCGTTACACAAATAATAAAAAATATGTGAGAATGATTAAGTGTAATATTTATTTCAGGAAACGTAATGGTGGAGGTTAAGTGTTTAATGAAATAATTGCTGGTCATAAAGGAGAAATGGTGACTAAATGTACAAATCAAATACCAATAGTCATCAATCCCTTTAAAATTGTGAAAATCCTTACTTGTAAATGAAAACTATTCAACTATAAAAACTAAATACAACAATCCCTTTAAAACAAACCAAATTACACAAAGAGCTGGCCTTTACAAGATTTGAGAGCACTACTACATTTGGTGCACTAAACTGAGCCTATTTGAACCATAATCATGAATTACTCGGTCTAAGAAAGTACTATTTTTCCAAGATGTTATATCTAAATTCGGTAATTGAAGTTCACGTGTCTTGCACATCTTGATCTGCTCCACATTGTAACCTATGTACTCGTTATACATAAGGCCTAGCCTGCAAACATCATATTCGAAACCAAAAGTTTCACAGAGTAATTTTCTTTCATTAAGTGTGAATAAACGTCATATTTTTCTTGCTGAAAGTGGATAAATCAAATATGGGAAATTTCTTGTTCTTTTGGCTATCCCAGTGGAATGATTACATTGTCATCAAGAACTTGTGACTCTGAAGGGTTTGGAACTGTTCTTCCAATTCTTTTGGTGCTACATTATTAGAGTCAGAAGAGTTACTCTTGAGTATAAAAAATGGGAGAAACAGTGGCTTATACTATTGTGCAAAGAGATAGCTTTTATCCAAACCTTTGGTAACTTGTAACTTGTCGGCATTGTAGTCTGCATTCTTCAGCTCATTCTTCTAGTCGTAATTATCGGTTTCCCAATGTATAATAAACATACGCGGACAAAGAGAACGAACCTTGAGATAGAATTCCATCCCAGCTTGGCTTATATAGTATGAGGTATAAGGTATATAAAATTACTGACTTGTTAGTGTGTTTAGCCTTGTAGGTCTGCCTGAAGTCCTCCCTGATATATTCGATTCAATTCAATTCACACATAATCAGATAGTCAATTCACTCAAAATCAAACCAAAACCCAACAGGAAATTCATTGATCGAGATATTGAGATGCTTACATGGAGACGAAGAAACCGCCGTGAACTGGTCGAGATATCAAGTGCCCACAAGTTGAACTTGGAGAGGAACCCGGAGAGATTGGGGAAGGGCTTTGGCTGAGAGAAGGTTTTCACCCATAGATGGGAGATGATCTGGATTAAGTCCTCCTTGATGAGTGAATCCGGGTCCGGTTCGTCGTTGAGGCGGCGGTGGTGGTGCAGCGGCGTTGGGCGGCGGGTCAGGGATGAGATGGAGCGGAGGAGGAGGAGGGTGGGGTTGCAGTCAAGGTGCTCTCCAACTCCCGGCCGTGAGTTGAGGGCCGCGGTGTTGGGGCTTTTGCTCCTAGTGGTGTGGCGAAAATAGTTGAGCGATCACGTACGTCGGAGCTCCGCTCAGAGCCACCAGAGATAGTTGCAGACGAGAATCCGGTGGGGAAAATAATCTGTGGAAACTGATGGAATCAATTAGGAGTTGAAGGAGGTGATGATTATATGAGAAATATTGCTCCTAAATGGTAATTGTAGAGGTGATTATGAGGGGAGAGGAAGAGGTGGAATAAAATTGTAGAGTAGATTCCAAAAGAATTTTTTTTAAAAAAAATAATTTGATTAGCCATGTTGATGTGTCAATTTGTGGTTATTTTAAATTTAATTCAAAATTCTAAGAAAATTCTAATTCATCATCTTTTAAAGTATAGTATAGATTCACATAAATCCAAACTCCGGGTTGAACTCCTCGCATGCTCACGTCTTGAAAGTTTTTAACCAATTAATTGATTAAATTGTTTTTAAGTAATTGACGCTTAAAAAAGCTAACCTATGATACAAGCTTGTATAAGTACAAAATAAATCACTAAGTAAAATATAAACTAAACTAAAATAACTTAATAAATCAGTATCATATTATAAAAATTCAAATAGCAATTACAATAAAATAAATACCGGAATCTAAAATTCTATAGAAGTCCAAAACCGTAATAAGGGTATTCGTAATAAGCGAATCTAAAATTCGAAAAATTTCTTTAGCGAAATCTAGTAAATGGTACTTGCGTTGTTACATACGTACATTCATGGTTAAAAGATTTAATAAAATGGAGGCTATAATTTTAGAAAAACATTTTGATCGAGACCGATTGTTAAATAAGATTGAAATTTATATTAAGTGGATTAGTTCAATTCAGTCCAGTTCAATTCAATTCAATAAAGTATAATTTAATGAAATTTAGATAGACTTACTAATTATATTTTACAATACATTAATTAATTTACACTTTATTTTAATTTAACACAGTTCAGTTCAGTGAGAAATAGCCCACAGAAACTGGCAAATATAGAATTAAACAATTATATGTTCATGGAAATCTTAAGTATCAGTAAACTATAGGAATACATTTCTTAATCTTGTTTGAATCGGGACAAGGACGAAAAACTTTTATAAAGGAGGAGGAGGAAGAAGAAGGAATATATTAAAAATATATTAGAAATCAAGTTTGAAATCGATTAGGAATTAAGTTTCTATAAAGAAAAGCTAAAAATTTGCCCAAGAAAATAGGGAGAAAAAATAGGGTACCAAAATTTGGTACCAAAAAAAAAGTGAGAACAACTTTTTAGTATTAACATAGGGATGAGTTCATATTCACCTTGATATTAGTTTTGAAATAGACCGTCTATATTATATTAATAATATAGACGGTCTGTTTTTGCAATTATAAATGGACGCGGCCCCCATCTTGCAAATTAATTTTGGGCAGGTCCTTTTTATGCAAATTTCGAAACCTAATAAATAATATATACACGTGAACAGTAAATCACCCTTTTCCCCCAAATTTTGAAACGCGTCTTTTCTCCTCTCCCCCAAATTATCCAAAGCTTAGAAATCTGATCGGCGATTCAAGCTGCAGAACGTTTTCCGATCGGCGTTCAACTCATTCCGATCGGCTCCGACTCCTGGTAACTTCTCGTTTCATATTTAGTTCTGATTGATGTGGTTTCGATTGCTGTGATGATTTGTATTCCGATTTATGCTCTGATTCCTGTGATAATGTTAGGATCTGTTGTTTCGCTGTTGATCTGTTCTGTGATGTCTATGTATGCTCTGATTGCTGTGATTTATGTCATGATTCATCAGATTTGTGCTCTCACATAAATCATTGGACTGGGAATGGGGCTCAGGCTCGGGCACAGAGTGGGGCATATGTGATTTCCACCGGAGGCGGCGTTGTTGCTGGGAGTTGTTGCTGGGATATGTGATTTCCACCGGAGGCGGCATATGTGATTTCCACCGGAAGCGGCATATGTAATTGTGTTAGTTTCTGCTGTTGTAATGCTGATTCTTCATTATCTGCATATGAAATTTTATGTGTTTAACTTGAAAACTAGGTTTCTTGATTTGTGTTGAAACTTGATTATTTATTGTGAAAACTGTGGCGTTTGTAAAACTTGATTTTTTTAATGTGAAAAATGTGATTGTGAAAACTTGGTTATTAAGGCTGAAAACTAAAGTGGTTGTAGAAACTGTATTATTTAGGCTGAAAACGGTTGTGTTGCAAAACTTGATTGTTTAGGTTGAAAACTGTTTTTTATTGTGAAAACTTGTTTGTTTAGGTTGAAAACTTTGGTGTTTGCGAAACTTGATTATTTATTGTGAAAATTGTGAAGATTGTGAAAATTTAATTATTTAGGCTGAAAACTAGAGTGATTGTAGAAACTTGATTTTTTAGGCTGAAAACTGTGGTTTTTGTGAAACTTGATTGTTTAGGTTAAAAACTGTGGTAATTGTGAAAAATTGAATTTTTAGGCTGAAAACTTTGGTGAAACTTGACTGTACTTAACATAACATTATTTAACCTAAACACCCTAGTTTTTATGTACCTAAAATCGGATGTTTATAATATGGAAACTTGTCTTTCTAACCTGAATTCTTTTGTGTTTACAAGTGTTTAAAATACAGAAATTATATTAGCTGATTTGAGTACATATTCTTTACGTGAACAGTACGCGTGAACAGTGCCGTGAACAGTACTTTTCCCAAATTTTACAAATAAGGACCTCCTTCCTTCCATATTCTAATGTAGTCCTTCGTCTATATTATAGATATAATATAGACGGTCACTCCAGAGACCAACTCTTTACCTCGTGTCTAATTTGTCGAATATATAAATGATTTGATAGTCATAATTCAAAAAAATATTTTATCATGTCAACCTAATGATAATTCAATTAATATAAATTACTCCATGTTATTTAAAAAAAAAAAAAAATTCAAGATAAATAATTTAAACATCACATGAGGACCACATTAGAATTAGGTAAATATAACTGTGAAATAAACTTAGAACGGCCAACCAGTCTTGCATGGTCAAAAGTCATTATAATGTTCTTCAAAATTTGAGTTTTGCACCATGCATGTGAGTGAATAGAACATTTTGAATTCTTTTTATCAGTTCCGGCGTAGTTATATATTTTTGCCTGAAAGGAACATAACACGAAGAATATTAAATAGAATAAGATTTAATAAAAGAATTAATTTTTACAAATGAAACAGATGAAACAAAGTATGAAAAGAAAAATAAAATTACCCGAAAGCGCACATCCTTCCCCTAGTAGCAGGAGACATGAATCCTAGGACAACAAACAAAATGGTGACAATCGCCATTCCGAGAATTTGGACTCCTAGTAAAGCCACAATCGCCACAAGCATTCAATCCCGGTAAAGCCATCTTACTCCATCAATTCCCTGGTAATCGATTTATATATTTAAATTTAACCTTAACTCCACTCAAATTACAGACAAAATATATATTTATTTATAACTTTATTTATATACCAAACAGTTTAACAGATGGATTTCAAATATAGAGTTTGATTTGCAGTATAGCATTTGCTTGTGATAAATGGTAGAAGTTATTATACAGTTTGTATTTCAATATAAGTTGCTTGACGTGAAAAAATGGTAGAAATGGATTATTGAGTTTGATCTTCTGTAGTAGCTTTTTGCTACTAACAAACAGAATATAGAGTGTTATTTTCAGTAGTTTGCTTGGTGTGAAAGATATTAGAAATGTACAACATTTTGGGTGAGACCGTCCGGACGTACGATTTCTAATATGTATATTAGATTAATTTGCATGTTTGTAACTTTTGTTTGTCATTCTAACTCGATTAATGTATTTACAATATTTGAATAGAATAAAAAAATTTAGTAAACGAAAAAATGCTACAAATATAAACTAATGAAAGAAACACTTGAACAAAATGTATATTCGTATTTACTACATTTGAATGAATTTTTTTTTGATAAAAATAATCAAAAGTGTTGTACTAAGAGTGTAATAATACAAACACATAAATTTATCTCATAAAAATAAGAAATAAAGGACTGTCCTTTCATAAACTTATGATATGACCGTCCTACCCAAGATATTGCAATCCCCGTTATAAATCAACCTTCAATGTGACGTGTCAAAGATATTTTTTTAATTTCTTTTAACCTTTTTATGATCTCTACATTAATTCATGAGTGGGATTTTATTGGGGCTCACTTGACTTATTACCCAATTCAAAAAAAAATCGAAAAAGTATCAAAATCTCATTTATACTTTGAATATTTATAACCAGCTAAATAATTATCTTAAATATATCTGAATGTCTATTAAACATAAATTTGCACAGTTACTCAAAATACATATTTATAAATTTGAAAAAAAAATTTAGGTATCTGAAATTTTAAAAATGACGTTTAATACGTGTAATATTATTATATTCTAGTATTCAAATAGCAATAAAATTAATGTTTGAACTCAAATATTAAAGTTTTAATTATAAGTTGAAAGTATATGTTTAAATTACATTTAAATTTTAAATGTGGTAACTTTTTGCAAGTTGACACCCTCAATGCATTAATATAGAACATGTCTATTTTTCTTGCTTGTGCCAGTGTGGGGTTTCTTGGTTGCAAGGTTCATTGTGCGCACTGAGACAAAAGACGCTTAATGAGTCCTGGGTCTGAGTTACCGTGACTTACCTCTCCACCAAGAGCTGTGGTGTTGTGCGGGTGGGGCGCTCAGGGCGAGCGAATCACCTTTTTTGTGATAGAATATGTCTAATTGACCGTTGATCCACTTACACATCAGCATCAAGATGTTGGAAATCACAAACCAATTATAATAAGTGAAAAAAACAACCAATCTAAGAATTCTATCAAAAGATAGTCTAAGTAAATACTAATTAGACTAATTATTTATTATAAATAATAGATCCAAAAAATTGTAATACTATCATCACAAATATTATCTAACTACCGAGATAAGAATTGTTTAACAAGAGATTTGCATCCAAACCCACTCAACCTTGTTGATCAGAGATTTTCAACATTAGCAACACCACAGACACATTTAAAGATAAAAACATAAACAATGAGCTTTGTGGCTAAACAAGATATACATAACATAATAAGTGATACTAATTACTGTTGAAAAACTCCAATAAGTCCGACCCGAATACGTTGAATAGATATATTGAAACCTGGGATCATATCTCAAACCATCCTTAAAGTTCTCTATAAGATTCTGAGATTGATTCCAACGGAAACCTAGTCAATATTGCTGATAGTTGATTCCAACAAAAACTTAGGATTGAGTATATATTGGTCGTCATGGTGGCAACACATTATTTTAAGAAAAGTGAAGCAGAAAAGAGTTGTGCGGCAAAGTAAGATGGGATGGAGATGGACTAGAAGGTTGGGATGTGGGGTTTAAGGAATGGTTTGTCTAGATGAATTAAGCTCTTCTTTCGACAGACTCGAAATTGCCAAAGCTTCCTGCATTTTTTGCTGTGAAATCAAACCCATTCAACAAATCTGAAATCTTAATTAATGAGGGTGATATGTTTTAGAAATTGTTTTCCACAAGTTAGAGTATTCATGGAAATGTAATATATACCATTTTATCCTTGTAAAAATGGATTATAAATATGATCTAACGATTAAATGAACATGATGTGCGGAAAATGAAGCATGCTAGACTAATTAAAATATAAAAATGTAGGGTAGACGCTAGATTGGATCTTTTTCTGAAAGGGTTGGACTTTAGATTATGGTAAAAAGATTTTTATCTCTTAATTTTGAGGGAGACTCGGAGATTTCATCAATTGATTAAAGACTTGGATTTTGACTAAACATGATCTTGGATCTATCTGTACACCCTGACAAATTTGGGAGAATATAAATTTGCAAGTGTGGGAGCAACGAGCCATGTTAGTTGACATCATTTGGAACAAGTTCTAAACTAGTATGAGCAAATAAAGAAATCATACCGCAAATCACAGGTGAGTAGTGAAACATGCATTTCGACTGAGTGCAGTGGGTTAGAATCCCTCCTCAATAGGAGGAACGGTATGGAAAATCATTATTGATAATGCTTTCAATCCTGATACATGTGAAGGTTCAGAAGAAGAGAGAGGGTTGTACTACACATCATATGTTTTCACCGTTTCAGGCAGATGCCCTAACAATTCTCAAGGGCATGGAGGCATCGCAAGAGTTACAAGTACTCAGAATTCAAGTTTTTACCGATCGTCCAAATGCAATTAGCACAGTAGAGGGTAACTTTGCAACTCCAATAGAAGCATTGTCGTTGATAGATGACATTTGTAGCTTTCGTAGTGTTTTTCTTCAGTTTAATCTTGTGAAAGTTCCAAGAAAACGAGTGATCAATATGCATATAGAAGCGCATCAGAATCATACTTAATTAACATTTATACAAAATTAAAGAATCAAATTGGTTCATTCTACAAAATTTTTGCTATAGAATTGATTTTGCAATTAAAAGTTGACTAAATTGATTTTTATGGCCCGGCCCCAGCATATGTCAAAAGATCAACTTTTAGCTCCAACATATATATTGCACAATTTATAGCCCCAACATTTAAATTTGATCAATTTATAGCCTCATAGTCATATTTAACTATTTGTAAGTGTATTTTTTTAATTTTCAATTTATTTTAATTTTCTTTTATCAAAATTATATCTAAAAAAAACTTTAAAAACATAAAAATGTTAGAAAAATACAAAAAAAATTTGGAATTAATTTACGAAATTGCAATTTTTTAAATTCATTTTTTGTTGAAAAAAGATAATTTGAAAAGTTAAATATCTAGTATTCAATCAATTTTCAAATTCTCTTAAAAAAATTATATATATCTAATTTCGAAATTAAAAATTCTCATAAGAGACCGTCCAAATTATTGACGGGACTGAAGAAAAAGAAAAAAAATGTGCGGGGGCTTGGTTGAAAAGACACTTTATACACGGGGGTCTTTTTGCAATTTCATGAAACATGAATGATATAAATAAGAAATTTTATTTCTCTCTCCCCACTTTCCTTCTTCTCTGGAATCACTCCCAAATCCACTTTCCCCCAAATCCAAAACCTAATTTCTTCCATCTACTGCGGTTTTCCGATTCAAATATCAATTCGGCGTGCGGAATATAAAGTAAGTTTCTTGATCTCTTTGCTTTCGTATTCATTATCGATTTGTTCGCGGATTTGTTTTTTTGTTATTGTTGTTCTGCATTGTAGATCGGAGCATAACGGTGATGACCAGAAGTTTTGTGAGGTTTGGTGTGTGAAAATTGGCTAGGGTAGTGTGTTTAGATGTTCGTGTTCATGTTTGAGACTATAATGTGGATCTTATGTGTTAAAATCCCAATGTTCTGGGCTGTTTAAGGCATGAATGGCCAAATGTGAGGTTTTGTGTGTGAAAATTTGTTAGGGTAGTATGTTTAGATGTTCGTGTTCATGTTTGAGACTATAATGTGGACTTTATGTGCTTAAAACCCAATATTCTGGTCTGTTTGAGGCATTAATGGCCAGATGTGAGATTTGGTGGTGAAAATTAGCTAGGGTAGCATGTGTAGATGTTCGTGTTCATGTTTGTGCCTATAATATGGACCTCATGTGCTAAAATCCCCATGTTCTGGTCTGTTTGAGGCATGAATGGCTAGATGTGAGGTTTGGTGTGTGAAAATTGGCTACTGTGGCATTTTTAGATGTTCGTGTTCATATTTCTGCCTATAATGTGGATCTTATGTGTTCAAATCCCAATATTCTGGGCTGTTTGAGGCATGAATGGCCAAATGTGAGGTTTGGTGTGTGAAAATTGGCTAGGGCATTATGTTTAGATGTGTTCGTGTTTATGTTTGGGACTATAATGTGGACCTTATGTGCTTAAAACCTCATGTTCTGGTTTGTTTGAGGCATGCATGGCCAGATGTGAGGTTTGGTGTGTGAAAATTAGCTAGGGTATCATGTTTAGATGTTCGTGTTCATGTTTCTGCCTATAATGTGGACCTTATGTGCTTAAAACCCCATGTTCTAGGCTGTTTGAGTTATGAATGGTTAGATGTGAGGTTTGGTGTGTGAAATTTGGTTAGTGTACCATTTTTAGATGTTCGTGTTCATGTTATTGTCTATAATGTGGATCTTATGTGTTCAAATCCCAATGTTATGGTCTGTTTGAGGCATGAATGGCCAAATGTGAGTTAAAATCCAATGTTCTGGTTTGTAAATAGTTCCGACCCGTGAATAGTGCGTGCGTGAACAGTACCGGGCATGAATAGTACGCGTGTGAATAGTAGTGGGTAATGAATAGTACGCGTGAATAGTAGTTTTTAAAATTGAAATTAAGGGCCTCATTGTATTTATTTAACCATACTTATACTATTTAGTTCTCGGTCTATAATATAGACGGTCTCTCACAATACTATCTCTTTTGAAATAAGCATTTTTCACAAAATAAATTTTCAAATATTCATTATATTTTTTCAGAATTATTTTTTTTATTTAATTTTTAGATATTAAGTTTTGAATAAAGAGAATGAAAATGAATATGAAATGACTAAAACACCCTTATATGAAGTTGATTTTTTAAACATATATAGTTTTAGGACTATAAATTGATCAAATTTATATGTTAGGGCTATAAATTAATCAAATTTATATATTAGGACTATAAATTGTGCATTTTAAATGTTGGAGCTAAAAGTTGATATTTTGACATATGTTGGGGCTAGTGCTGTCAGTTCTGATCCGAACCGAATCAACCGACCGAACTGAATGATACCGAACCGATCCGAACCGAATTCAACCTGAGAAAAATGATCCGAAACCGAAACCGACCCGAACCGAATTAACCCGAAAATCGATCTGAACCGAGAATCTTGATCTGAAACCGACCGATAACCGAATTTGCTCGCACCGAACCTGATTTGCACCGACCCAAAATCAATCGAAACCAAACCAAAATCCTTAATAGTAAGTCAAATAAGGTTGATCTTTGATTAGATAAAACTCAGTTTAGTTGATGTCTATAAAAAGTCATATAAGTGCTAGTACTTGTAGAAAGTTAAGTGAGATTGATCATTTGATTAGTTAAACTCAACTTAGTTATTCTATATGAATATTTAAACTACTAAAAATTCAAAATTAATACCATCCAACTCATTTTGAACCCGAACCCGAATATAACCGATCAACATATGATCGAAACCGAAATGATCCGAACCCGAATTGATCCGATTAATCTTGAGCCGATAGTATCCGACCCGAACCGATATTAACCGACAAAAAAAAAATTATACCAACTCAACCGAACCGTTTTGATCCGAAACCGATTCAGCCGAACCGAACCGACCGAATTGATACCACTAGTTGGGGTCATAAAAATCAATTAGTCCAAAAAGTTTGGCCCCTAAATTGTTTTTGTTGGAGCAAAACATTCGCGGGTCTTAATCGGGTCATAACAATTAATTCGGGTCTACTCATATTCTCTTCTCCGTGATATCTTTGAATCGCCCCTGAGCTTATTCTTCGCCGACGACCGGATCCGCCCTTTAAGCCCCACCATATCTTCCATCAACGCCCTTGAATCAGTGACAATACGGGTCAGTGATATTCAAATCTTTACTGGGATTTTCTGGGTTTGATGTTTCATAACTGTATGGTTTAATATTATTTGAACTACCACTGTCATAGTTCAGATCAAACTTTCCACCTAAGTTTTGAGAATTTTATCTTTATTGTTTGTTTTTCAAATTGAGTGAAAAAGGTTGTACCTTCATTTGAATGACAACTCACAAAATCACAAGTTGGTGCTGAGGGAAGTGTAAAAGAACAAGATTTCATCCCTAAGAAGACCACTCAGGTAAATTTTGAAGTTAAATTGAATGGATATAGGATGGAATAGGATAAGAAAGGACAAAGAATCAATTGAAGGCAGCAGAGAGATATTTATATGTTTATTTATTAAATTTTATAACCTTACTGAACTTGTATTTTATGCCCCAAGACAGAAATCAGATGGCAGCAATTTGTTCATAATTGTGTGGTGATAGCTTAATTAGAGATGATGTCATGGCCTATTCAAATTTACTGCATACAGAGATTATTTTGCATGTTAGATGACGAAGATGTGGATAACATCCATTAGGCAGTAAATAGGTTGCTGAAGCTGTATCTAGAAGAATGAACCAACCTTAATTATCTTGATTAGCTTCCATCTATTTCCTAGAATTGCCACTTTTCCTGTAGGTTTAGCAATGCCTTCCATGTTCACATTTACTTGTGTTTTCTGATTTACTAAATGGTTTTTTATGATGAATTGCATTTGTGGAGTGATTTTCATTTGAACAGATGATAAACTTGTTCCTTTACATTGATCTACTCACAAGAGAGGAATCACATCAAGTTTTGTGTTTAAGAATGAAAAAATCTCAGGCGGAATTGAATTTTATCATAGTTAACTAATTAATTTGCATGAGCAATTTCTTCTTTCAAGAATCGAATATTTTACATATTACTAATTAATTCACGTTAAATTTATACTAGGGATGTATATATAAGGGGTTATATAGTGGCGTTGAAGGTGTTATAAGGAGTTTATACAGAGGCGTTTGAACACAAAAGGGGAGTTACAAGAGGTTTATGAAGTGGGGATATAAAGGGGTTGATACAAATATGATGATAATGTTTTCTAGAAAATATTCTCATGATCTTGTTGAGCTTTTCATAATTGTGGAGATTGAATTGCCATTTCTCTGTTTCTCCCTGTTTTGAATGACCGCTGAAACTGAAAGCTGCTGAACTTGTGTTTTGTATGACTGAAGGCTTACTGAATTATGTTAGGGTCATGCCTTTTTGTAGTACTGCATATCCATGCTTGAGTAGTCGCATATTTGTGCTTCTTGATTCTTTTTTTATGCATGAGTAGTCATAATAAATTGTCATTATAGAAAGTTTGATATGCTGTCTTGTGAGAGGTTGCGGGCTTATAATACGTTGCCTGACTGTACGTTGATGTGCTATATGTTCTGTACTATGGCCTATGGTGTTAACTAAAAACTGTCAAGCCTTCTTATAATTTGAAATGCTGCTAGACTTAGAAAATATTCTGCATTTTTGCTGAAGAATAAACTATATGATTTGCCTGAAGTATAAAGTGTTTTGTTTGCTGTCATTCTTTATGTGATTATATGGTAACGTTTTGTTAATGATTTATAACTGGGATCAAGAGAAAAGTTAGATCTGCCTCTATGATGGAACTCTTTTCTGATCAATGTGTGTTTAAATGCTCTCTCTCTGGATACTTACATGAGGTGCTCCAAATTGATACTTTAGTTGATGATAACGTTTTGTTGATAATGACTATTGATCAAGGATCACTAGGTATTGTTTGTATACTTATGCCCTCTGGATGTTGCCTATATTTTTACGTGCTTGACTATTATCTGCGGGGATATGTGCCACTTTTTGATTGGTGTTCTTGTTCTTTTTTGCTTTCCACACAGATATTCATGTCCTGCTTTGCTTCCCAGCATATATAAATGTTACTGGCTCATTCTTGCAAATCTCTGATCAACAGAAACCATATTTTGCTGCATTGTGGGTCATGGCAAGTTCCCAGTGTCTTGTTCACATCGGGATCAAATTCTGCATCCCACATAGCTCAAGATATCCAGAGAGTCAACAAAGAGATTGCCCGCTTGACGAAAAGCAGCCGTATCATAGAAGCCAGGGCATTTTTCGATCGCTTATCTCATCGAAACACAATTACATGGAATTCCATGATCACCGGGTATGTCCGCCATCGAGAGATTGAGGAAGCTCGCAAGCTGTTTGATCAAATGCCTGAAAGGGATGTTGCATCATGGAATATGATGATCACAGGTTACATGTCGTGTCGGGGTGTGAGGCAAATACAGGAAGGGAGATATCTGTTTGATAAAATGCCAAAGAGGGATTTTATCTCTTGGAACTCCATGATTAGTGGGTATGCCAAGAATGGCCGAATGGATGAAGCATTGAGACTTTTCAATAGTATGCCAGAGAGAAATGTGGTTTCTTGGAATGCAATTGTTTCTGGATTTTTGCATAATGCTGATGTGAAAAGAGCTATTGAATTTTTCGAGAAAATGCCTCAGAGAGATGCTGCTTCTCTTAGTGCGCTCTTGTCTGGCTTGATACAGAACGGTGATCTGGATACTGCTGCTGAGGTCCTGGTTAACTATAGTAATAAGGAAGACAGATCTGAGGAATTAGTTCAAGCTTATAATACTTTGATTGCTGGGTATGGGCAGAAGGGAAGGGTGGCTGAGGCCCGAAAACTTTTTGATCAAATCCCATATTATCCTAAAGAAGGTGGCAATAAAATCGAGAGGTTTAAGAGAAATTTGGTATCGTGGAATTCAATGATTATGTGTTATGTGAAAGCAGGAGACATGTGTTCCGCCAGAGCATTGTTTGACCAGATGAACAATCGCGATTCATTTACCTGGAATAGCATGATCAGTGGGTATACTCAGGCATCAAACATGGAAGAAGCTTCAAAGCTTTTCGCTGTGATGCCTCATCCTGATATATTATCATGGAACTCAATGATAACCGGCTACGCTGAGTCAGGAAAGTTGGAGCTTGCTCGTGACCTTTTCAATAGGATCTCTCAGAAAAACAAGGTTACTTGGAATTCAATAATAGCTGGATGTGAAAAAAACAGTGATCACAAAGGAGCCATTGAGCTTTTCAAAGAGATGCAAGCAGAAGGAGAAAAACCTGATCGGCACACTCTATCTTCAATGATGAGTGTTTGTGCTCAGTCAGTGGATCTTCGCCTTGGAATCCAGATTCATCAGCTGGTAATAAAGATCGCTGTGCCTGATATACCCTTGAATAATTCCCTTATAACGATGTATGCTAGATGCGGGGCAATAGCCGAAGCAAGAACCGTCTTTGAGGAAATGAAACTGTTTAAAGACGTTATTTCTTGGAATGCCATGATTGCTGGATGTGCACATCATGGCCACGAGCTGGAGGCTCTTGAGCTTTTTGTACTGATGAAGCAGTTCAAAGTGAGGCCGACTTATATCACATTCATTTCCGTGTTGAGTGCATGCACTCATGCTGGTCTGGTTGATGAGGGCAAGTTGCATTTCAAGGCCATGATCGATGAATTTAGGATTGAACCTAGGCTTGAACATTTTGCTTCCCTGGTGGATTTGGTTGCTCGTTATGGTGATCTTGAGGAAGCTGTGAGGATCATTACAAGTATGCCAATGAAGCCCGACAGAGCCGTGTGGGGCGCGTTGTTGGGTGCTTGTAAGGCTCACAACAATGTGGAGCTAGCAGAAGTAGCAGCTGAAGCTCTCTGGGATCTGGATGCAGAAGACTCTAGCCCATACGTTACGCTCTCGAATATGTATGTTGATCTTGGAAGATGGGATGATGCAAGGACACTCAGGCTGGCCATGGATCAAAGTAAGATTAAGAAACAAGGAGGTTATAGTAGGCTTGATGCAGGTTGTTGAACTTTACTAGCTTTGAATAGAATAATGGCGGAGAATTGGAAAATTTTACTGTAATTGCTAGAAAACCCGCGGCAGTCTCACAAATGCTTTATGGAAATTTATATAAAATATAATTTTAAAATGAGGTAGGCATATGTAAATAGATTGTGAAACCACGATCCAATCCCATGTTTGATTTCTCCATTTGTTACACTCATATTATGCTCATACTCAAGATTGAACAATCAGAGCATATTACACAATTCCGATCCATAAACTTATGTAATGTTAACTACATGCTTACAGCTTACTTCTAAGATTGTTTCGAACTGCCTAAAACTCATCATATCGGTAGAGATGATATTGGAATCGGTAGTATTAATTTTGTACTCATTTCTTATCCAAAATTTATTATTGACCGTACCGGTCTAACAATTATGATCCATTCTCGTCTCATCAGATCTTATATATATCGTATCTCATCTTTAATGACACTATAGTTTTGTTATATGTTAAAAATATTAATTACAAAGTGTGCTGTTTAATTTGTGATAATATATTTATTTACTATTTTAAGTGCCTAATAAAAATGTATAATAAATTAGAATATTTTTATAAATGACATAAAAAATTAAAGTTCATACTTAGGCATTAAATTAGAAAAATTAGATGGCATCCTTAGAACTCCGAGCTTATCTATATCTGGTCTCTTGAAAGAGAAATGTACTGTTAAGGACGGGTCTTAATTATATAAATTGAGATTTGTGTTCAGAAAGTAAAATAAATTGACGAGAATATTAGGAAGAATAGACAAAAATTAAAATGAACAAAATAACGTATAAATGTATCTAGTAGTGATTTAGGTGCTTTCTAATTAAGAATAAACTTTAGGAAAATATGTTGATATCTATCTCTGTCCTCGCTTTCAAGGTTACGATACCTAGTACAATTTCTTCAGCGAGCTTGATATAATTATAGGGTGTTGATATTGTCAGAGCAAAATTTATAGTAATTTTTCAAATATACCCCTCTTTGCCATTTTGTTTCAATGAGACTAATAATTTAGATACTTTAGGTAGTTCTTGAGAGGAACAATGAAACTGGTACTATATATTTCTGGTGATGAAAAATCGGCATGGAAGAGATCAAGAAACCAAGAAGAGGATGGTAATGGAGTTGATAGGATCAGTAATTTACCCGAGTCTGTGATTTTGTGAAAGAAAGGTGTAAGACTGCTTCTGCAACATCTCAAAGCTGTGGAGTTTGAGGGATAATACGGTAGCAGAACGGAAGTGGAGCTTGTGGAGTATTTTGTAGAAAATGCGGTTTCTCTAGACAGAGTTGTGGTCGACCCTCGTATTCATGACACGATTATGTACGGGGAGTTTGAGGAAGATCCGAAAAAAGATCCTGAGCTAAAATTGGACCGGATTGCTAGGGAACTCGCCACACAACAGCTGCGAAATTTACTGCCTTCGAGCATTGAATTGGTCATTCTGTAGTTCTTACATCTGATATGTTTTTGGTTCTTTATGTTTTTTCGTTTGGTTCAGATTAGTGCAAGCAATTTCATAGCAATAGCAAACTAAAACTATTAGAATGAACAATTGTGAACAAGAAATTGGAGAGAACGTCTGGAAATTCCTTTCAATTATAAATTAGAATCAAGGATCACTGGGAATAACTTAACTTTACATAGATTATCATCGTCTATCTAAATAGCTCAAAACGCCTTAACTTACTGAACAAATAACTTAGAAAAAACAACCCTGCTGCCAATGCATCTTCAAGGAGATCCTTCTCTCCTAAGCTTCTTCACCACTTTGCCTGCACTTGACCTCGCCTCTGCTCTCCGAACAACGTTTGCATCATTGTTGTTGATATCACGCTTCCGTTTCAGGGACTCGATGGCTGTTATGAAAACATCAGCCCCTGCGATCTGCCTTAGTTTCTGCACCATTACTTCCTTTGTGATCTTCCTATCCTGACAATCACGATTGATCTTCTGGAGCCTTGTTATGGTGCTTGCAGGCAACACCAACCTCCAGAATCAATTCGTCGGAGAGCATACCAAGAAGAGGATGATGATGATGGTCATGGTGATTTTGTGATTGATATAAATGCTCCTACTCTGAAGGATCTTATTATCAAGGATGATGGATCATATTTTCTGTTGCTAGCGAATGTTGGTAATCTAAGTAAAGCGAGAATTAATCTGAGATTCTGAATAGCTTAAATACTTTCCAGTCCCAGAGAAGGCAAAGAGGGGTATATTGGGAAAATTACTATAAATTTGCTCTTGATGCTAATATTTGCTCTGGCAATATCACCAACCATAATTATAAAGACGACGAAGGAAACAAAGACTAATGAAACTGAGTATGGTGGTACGGCAACGACACCAAATAAAAAGCGACAAAAAGTTGAGTAGCGATGAAGTAGAGTTAAGAGGCTTGGAGAAGGGGGATATGGATCGGGTTTTCTAGATAATTTTAACTCTTCTTTCTATGGCATCGAAATTGCTTCTTCCTTTGAGAATCTTCCTCGATTGCTGGAGTGTTGTTATCAATGAGAGAAAAAATAACACATTTTAGTTCATCTAATTATATAAATTGGAGAAGAGTACTATTTGTTCACTAGTGATAAAAGATGGAATCTGAGAGAGAAAATGAGAAGAAAAAAAGATCATTAACTGTCAAGAGATTTGTATAGTACTAAATTGCTACTTTGAACTAAATTGCTTATGTTTCAATTTGAGCCACATCATCTAACAAGATCCCAACAGATTTGAGCTTAGCTTAACTTTGTACATTCAAAATGTTTTTGTTCTTTGATAGCTTTCTTAAACTAAGTTTTTCTAAGTTTGAGAGTAATTAGTTATGCGTCACAACTATTGTGATGAAAAATAATTTCTTGAAGTCTCAAAACTTCTTCAGCAATTTCCACATTTATGTGAACATTGCCAAATATGTTAATGTTCCAAATTTCAACTCTTGTTACAATCTTCGTAGCTTAAGAAATAATTTTAGCAAGCCATCACTGATAAATGAGCATTCAAGTTATTTTTAATGAAAATGGGAAACTCAAATCTTTTATACCAGGTATAAATGAAACTGAAGGATCTAGGGCAAGATTGTACCCGAGTTCCTATTTTAAATAAGAAAGTACTATGGTTAGAGTTATCCTTATTAAGGACTAAGATTAAGGAATTGGGAAACATGTTCCATGAATATGTACACAATCCTCTATCTAATCTTTCAATTGTAAGACTTCTCAGTGTTTTGTTAGTTCAGTTAAACTAATGACCCACAGTATTAATGTGAACTAATGACATTTTATCTATTAATTTCTGAAAGTCCCTCATATGATCAAGTTTAGGAGTTGATGGACCCTTATAATCAGAAATAGATAACATAGAATTAAAATCGGAAATATAGAATATAGTTGTACGAGGAATAACTAATTGCCATTCCCCTAAACCAACCAAACGGCCCCTTATAATTTTTGAAATATTTTTTTATAAAGGGTGTAATAAGTCTTGAAATTCTTATCATACTGTTGGAATTGCAAGTCTTATTACGAGTTTAGTAGGAATTTTCCCATTATTTTTTCATTCTACAAAAAAATAAGCAAATTGTTTTAGAACTAATCCATGTGCCAATAAAAGAGAATGGAGGGAGTATTTGCATAAATTTTTCAACTTACATTACTTTTTATTTATAGCAAAAAAATTATTATGATCAAGGATCGATGTCTCAAGCTCTGAGATATGATTTGATTGATTTCAATGTCAGAATCACAATCTCAGAATTTGGGGTCGGACTGCGATTAGATTTCAATGTTGGAATCACAATATTAAAATTTGGGGTGGGCTGAGATATGATCATATTTCGATGCTAAAATCTTGCAAATTGGCAGAGAATTTTCTCAAGGTCTGTATATCAATCTAGAATCAATTTCATAATATTAGGGAGTATTCTAATAAAAATTTAGGAGCCTTTTCTACCATATAATAATAAATAAAAAAAAGAACCAGACAGAATTCTAGTATAAATAGTAAAACTCTCTATGACGTAGTATTATCGAATATCTTAAACTACACAAACACTTTCATCACGAATTTGCATTATGGATGAAAATTGTTGTGTTCCATTACTGAATTGATCTGAACCGCTGCGTGGTCATGACCCGTCTTCAATCTGTTGGCCCATTCTCAGATCTGTTCGTTTGGCGATGAGAGATGACCGGGTTCATGCATTTGTGCTCTCTACTCGACGGCTTGTGGTAGCGACCCAATACACGCTGATCATATTTTGGAGATTTTGTTCAAATCGGAGTTGTAGATTGACGAAAAAGGGGGTGGTTTGGGGGAGAGTGGGTGCTATGAAAAAAGAAATAAAATGTATGGGGTGAGGCATCCTGGTAGCACCAGTGACCTCTGTTGAGAAAGGTTTTTGGATGAGGTAGCTAAAGTGAGGCAGGTGGAGAGCAAAAAGTGAGAGAAGCAAGTCAATTATGAAAATGTCATGGACAAATCACTCTAATGTGTGATGAATTAATTCTTAAACGTAACATATATATCTAATTTCTAAAGTCTCACCATTGACAAGTTAAATATATTATATTTATTAGAGTATTTAAAATTATTAGTTCGCCAAACAAATAATTATAAAGAGTAATTTAATATACGTAATTTTCAATTATAATTATCCTCTTGCTTTTTTTGACAATAATATTTGATCTATAATATGACATTTATGTTTGGAGTAGTTTTATTTGTTGTGTTAGCAAATTATTATTGTCCTTTAAAAAAAAAGCAAATCATATTATTGTTGGAGCATATGTACTTATGACGTCATGTAGCAAAGAAATTGGTCAGTTCCCTTTAGTAATAAAGAAATCAAAGTCCAAGGGATCGGAAATTGGCCAAGTCGCCCTCATAGTTGTACTTATCCGAGATATATGAACCGGAGGATTATAACTGCCGAAGTAACATTCATATTTTTTCATTAAATTTATCCAATTCTAAGATTTCCGCTCTCCATGTCTTTCTGTCTTTCAAGTTTCCACGGCCACTTTCCCCCAATTCCACCAAACCCTAGTTCCGACGCAAACCCCAAATTTCTTCCTAGGTTTCAAAACCTATGATCAATATTTTAGATCTTCCGACGGCGGAAACCTAAGATCTATATCTCAGACAATCAAGAAATCCTTGCAAGATTCTGACATGGAGTTGGCGATGGTTGAAAAAGAGATTCATGATTCGGATATAAAATTGGTTGGCAGCGGAGGAAGAGGTACATCAATGCAAGAAATATGAAGTGAAAAATGGTAAGATAGGATGGCAACAGATTAAAAGGCTGGGAAAAGGGGGTTATGGAATGGTTTGTTTGGGTGAATTAAGTACTTCTTCCATCAACATTCAAATCACCTCTTTGGAAAATATTTCTCGAGCCTTTGCCGTGAAATCAACCCCCTTTGACAAATCTAAAACAATGGTTTATGAGCGAGACCTGTTTCATGACTTACGAGTTTGTCCTTGGATTATCACCTGCTATGGAGCCGATGCTAGCCAAGAAGAAAGCCGAATGGTAATATACAATATCTTCCTCAAGTTTGCTTTCGGTGGCAGCTTAGTGGAACTGTATCATTCAACAAAGCCAATGGATGAGGTTGAGGTGAGGAAATAGACTCTTTTAGTTGGGTTGAGCTATATGCACAACAAACGTATCACCCACTGTGATATTAAGCCTGGAAATATAATCCTTGTATAGGACATTGAAGATGATGATTGTTGCATTGCGAAAATTGGTGATCAAGGGCTTGCTATACTTGGAAACCGGACTAATATTCAAAATGTGATAGGGGCGTTACTTTACCTCACCCATGAGTCCGTCCTACACGGATACTATGGACCTTCGGCTGACATATGGACACTTGGATGCACTGTGATCGAAATGCTGGCTCAAAACCGTTTCACAAAGGTTGATGAAATATATTACTTGTACATGGAAACTCTTGATCAGATGGCAAACCAACAACAACAACTATTGGAAAATCCATCGACAGAGACCCGTGATTTCCTGATCAAGTGTTTAGATCCCAATCCTCTCAAGTCTCAACAGATGGGATGCTCACAAGCTCCTAGCTGACACCTCCTTCCTTTCTCATTCAAACTACTCATTCGGCACTGGTGTTGCTGGTAGTGATGATCATTTGACTAGGCTCAAGAGGGGTAGGAATCTCTCACTCTCACTCTCACAAGATATACAACCTGCCTTTTGCAAGAATCCCAGACTGGATCATAAGTCGTCAAAACTACTTAACCTTTTTGTCTTCACTAGATAGTATGATGCCTTTTTGTATCTATACATGCGTTACAAGTATATTTTTTAAAATTCTTTATGAGTTTGAGGGCTAATGAACCCCCATTCTTTTTTACACAAAAGTAGCCTTTTTGTTAGATAGTGTATGTAACATCTTGTTTCAAATGAGAGAATCAATGTTGTTAATATATCTTCTAGTTTCACATACTCAAGCTACAATGCACTCCTAGCATTGGCTACTTCTAGCATTCAACTAAAGGAAAAAAAAACATCTAAAGAAACCCAAATTCAATAAATCAAAATAGTGCATGTCTTGGATCATGTAACTTAAGAAATGTTGGACAAAATTGACTATACATGTATCTAACCTAACTTCATCCTTATGTTAATATGAAATAGTTATTCTCTTTTTTTTAAAATTAAAATTCCGTTCACTTTTTCGTCCCGATGTTTGGGTTTCTTCTTTGTTTTTCTGCCAGATTTTCGTCCACGAGTTATCCCTTTTTTCCCTCTTCCTCTATTTTGCTCAAAATTTTATCAATTTTACGGTATTCCTTTTTTTTCAAGTTTTAAAAGTACTTTCATGATTCCTTTTCTAGGCAAAGTTTTACCCGTTGTTTTGGACAAATTTTTGCCGTACGCGAATTTATCTTTATATTTCCAAATTATTCGAAAATACATTTCTATCTTGCGTTTCCCTTTTTTGGATAAAGATTTACCCTTTTTTGTAAATATATTCACCGTTTACGCTGGTTCATTGTATATGATTCAACTTTTCCCTTTCAATTTTAATCCTAGTCGATTTCTAATTTGCACTTGATACTAATTTTAAACACGGTGAATCTCATAACCATCTATGAGTCACGCATTACAGATCCTTGAATGAGTTTTGGATGTGAATTTACCTCCTCCTTGATCCAATTATTTGCTTCAATGTTTCGTCCAGTATGTTACCCTTTTATCCTTTTTAATATCCCCTCGTCCCTTTTAGGGTTTAATTTGGTTTCGATTATCCCTTTTGTATTTCGATTGTGATAGGATTGTATTTCGATTGTGATATGATTTTTTTACTTCTCCCCTTTTATATTTCGATCATGATTATCAAACTACTTTTGCCTAATGCATTGAGAAAAACTTGCAAACGGACTTGTATAACTTCTTGTTCTTATATTCTTGCCAATGATATTGTTTTGTTATAAACATCATTTAATTTTAAAAATTAAAAGATCATTTTCTGCTGTAAAGGTTCAATCTTTCTAACGTTATTTGATCTTAATTGAATTAAACTGAACAAGAAAAAGGAAATAAAATTAGTGATGATACTAGTAATAAATTTTGTTGATACACTAATAATATAATAAAATTAAACTAAATTTCTTTAAATCATATTTCATAAAAGAAAGACTACAACACACAGTTACTAAAGTATTAGTTAATTTTTGTAATCGCATTAATGTCGTGTTTGGCAGTATCTCAAGATTTTTATTTTCTTTTGTTAAAAATATCTCAGAAAAAAAAAAGTAACATGGGGAGTGAAGCAAGTTGATGACCATTTGTGAGAGAAAAAACAAAGTCCAACGGTATGATTGACCAAGTCCAGGCTTGATCACATTTCCAAATTTGCCCCTACCGACTCGGACAGTTTTGTTTCTTATAAATAGGAGTCTGTAGCACTAGAACTCACATTCATTTCTCGCTGCTTCGTTTACACCAGAAACTCTTCTCTCTGCTCCATTGAAGTGTTTCTTTCAAGAATCCGACAATCCCCCAGTTTCCCGTATTCCGATCGGAACCTCGTCCAAACCCTAGCCCCCAATTTCCCGCATTCCGATCAGAACCCGTCCAAACCCTAGCCCCCAAATTCAATTCCGGCGAGAATCCTCGGATTGACCATGAATTCGCACTCGGGAATCACCGAGGTTGCAGCGGAGGCCGAGAGAATTGAAGAATCTTTGAAGATGGGGTGGATTAGGGTTCACAAATTGGGGGAAGGCGGGTATGGATTTGTTTCTCTCGGTAACTTATCGTCTTCTTCTGACAGCATTGATCTGGCTCTGCAAAATGTTCCTAGTGTTTTTGCTGTTAAATCAGCCCTCTATAGGGATTCGAGGTCATTTGAATCTCTAGTGTTTGAGCGAGAGCTGCTTCACATTTTGCATGAATGCCCGTCAATCATCCAGTGTTATGGTGCCGATGCCAGCGAAGAAGATGATGTGATCCTGTACAATCTATTTCTTGAGCTTGCTGCTGGGGGAAGCTTGGTTGATGCAATCTATCCGGGTAAAGTCCGGAAACCAATGGCTGAAAACCAAGTGAAGAGATACACTAGATCGATCCTAGTAGGCCTGAGTTATATGCACAGTAAAGGGATTGCTCACTGTGACATAAAACCAGCCAACATCCTTCTTGTTGAGGACCAGGACAATGGCGGTTACATTGCAAAGATCGGTGATTTGGGGTCAGCCATCCTGGAAAATCGAAGCTCTGATTGGAACTGCACCCTATTTGGCCCCAGAATCTGTTCTACATGGAGATTACGGACCGGCTGTTGACATTTGGGCTCTGGGGTGCACTGTAGTGGAAATGTTGGTTGGAAGGCGATTGAGAAAATTTGATGCAAAGTTTGAGCTAAACATGGAGAACCTTGAGCAAATTGCAGAACAGCCAGTTGAAATTCCCCTCGGGATATCCATGGAGGCGCGCCTTTTCCTTATTCGGTGTTTGGATCCTAATCCTCTTCTGAGGTGGGACGCCGATACACTCTTGAATGAGACCTCCTTCCTTGCTGATTCGGATAATCTTGTTGGTGATGATTATATTCCTCTTGGCGATGAATCAGATTCGGATGTTGATGATGAGTTAACAAATCCAAATTTGTTGCATAAGAGGGATAGGGATGATGAAGATCTCTCTGATTCTGAAAACTCGGATATGTATCCTAACTTTTGCAAGAAGCCGAGATTGGATGTCAAGTCATCTGAGCTGTTCGAGCCATGCCACTAGAAAGTCTCATGCTTTCTGTACTGTCCACATTAGTTATAGAATATTTGAAACATTCTTTTGAGTTTGAGGACTCTTGTATAAATTTTGATATCTTGTTCCTAATGAATCAATTAGTCCTG
Organism: Sherardia arvensis; assembly: GCA_948330725.1. Classification (NCBI taxonomy): domain Eukaryota; kingdom Viridiplantae; phylum Streptophyta; class Magnoliopsida; order Gentianales; family Rubiaceae; genus Sherardia; species Sherardia arvensis. The sequence continues at coordinate 31,248,011 of OX415239.1, forward strand.
GTATATTGCCTTTTCAATATTTACTCTGTGAATGCTTTATTCCTGTAATCAGTTTTTGTTTCACATAATAGTCAGACTCATGACTCAAGCCCAGAGAAATTAAAGAAAGAAACCAGTAATCAATATCTGAAAGAAACCAGTATACTAATCAGAACAAAAAAAGAAGAAGCCTAAAAGAAGAGATGGTAAATATATCTAGTCAAGCTAATATATATAGCAGTTTTGTTAACTAGGGGCATCCTTGGCTGCTTGGCAGAACAATTTATTCACCACTGCCTCAGAAGACATTGTGAAGCCATTCCATCCCTCCATAACTGCCAGTAATGACCGAATTCCACGATATGCTGTTTACTTGGTGGCTTGAGCAATCATGTTACTAAGAGAGCTTGCCTCCACCAAAGCATCCTGTAAGTCCACTTAAGTTAGAAGTCCACTTGTAATTACTCGTTGCCCGTAATTAGTACCTGTGCAGCTATAACCCGTGTCGCACAATAGTCTCAAATGACACTTTGTCATGCAATTCAATACTCGATACTTTTTCTGTTTTACAACAAGAAGAATGATACTAACCCAAACCTGCAACTAGGTTTGTGTTTGAACTCACTCCTTTAACGGTGTAAGCTAGGCCGCCACAGAATTCCTTGATAAGAAACTTGATTCATCATAATGATTGTGGCTTTGTCTCGTCTGTACAGGCTCTTCTTCAGCTTTGGCAACGAAGAAACATAGTCATTAGCTTTGAATCTTGCTGTTGAACAATGAAATTACATGTATGATAACTGAAAGTCCATGCCTCTTTGGGGCCATGGACATTGGCATCAAGGGCTACAACAACAACATGAGCACAGCTGATTTTTGATCGCTACTGATGGTGCTGCTACGCTTTTTGGAGGACTGGATGATGGTGTGGAAAGAAGGAGGTACCTCAACTCTCAATGGCCACAAGCTGTGCGTCCTCTCTCTTTGCTGCAAAGCTGGTCGGTTATACTCAGCTTCTGTGGACATCAACACCTCTGAGTGCCTACATGCACTAAAAGATTTGGTCTATTCTTCTCTCAAATCTGTTGAGCTGATTTTGCTTCTTTTCCAAAATCTCCCTTTTTGCTTGATTCTAATTTCTGGCTTAGTAGTCTTGGATACAACGGAAAGGCGATCTTGCAGTCTTGCAGACCATGCCAATCTCAGATATTTTACGTTCACGTTGAGGAGCTTTACATATTTTGCTCATGTCTGTATCAGTATTAGTGATCGCGAGTCGAAAAATGTCAGTCTGCTTTTCCTCTTTTTCATTTGAAATCTAATCTACATATCCCAGAAAGATGCAATTTTGTTTAACTATGATCAAATTTTATTTTGTTTAACTGCTCAACTTTGTTGCAAGCAGTAAAGGAGAAAGCACAGCCAATTAATTACACAGGTTTGCCATTAGTTATAAACTAGTAAACATCTTGAAATCATCAGAGAATGTAGCCAAAATTATATTTCTATTCAGGAATAACCATTTTGAATGTTGGATTGTATACAGAAAATAAACTCTATTTTTCATCTATAGAACCTAAAAAAAACTCTATTTTTCATCCAAAGAACCTAACTATACAAAAAAAAAAGGCTGGCTTTGCACCATTTCAAGAAGATTCTCAGCGAAGCAGGGCAAAGTTTGCGAATGGCTCAGAAGGACGAGTAGTTTTTGGAGCAGGCTTCTTCTTTCCAGCCATTTCAGGATCTCCAAACACATTCCAGAACCTCAGAGTTTCATCAGCTGATGCGGTCGCAACAGAACAGCCATTTGGGCTCTGAGCCATATGAAGTACCCGAGATGTGTGGCCATTCAGCTCAGCAATCCTCGTCATAGAGGGATACTTCCACAGAAATCCATGAGCGCTCAGAAGCTCCCTTTCTTTCGTGTTCCACAGAAGAGAACAGACCTGAGATACAGTTGACAGAATTCAAGCAAGCTCCAGTGTGGCTGTTCCAGAACTTGATGGATCCATCTTCGCCACCACCACCTGAGGCAATCAAGTTGGCCTGAAAAGGACACCAAGCAAGGGCCTTTACAGCAGCTGTGTTGCTTGGAATCTGTGGAGCCATGTTTCAGAATTAGCCATTGATCTGTCCCATATGTAGAGGAGATTGTCATTTCCACCACTGGCTAAATGCTGGCCTGAGGAAGACCACTTGAGAGCACAGACTTCTTGGCCATGTCCTCTGTAGGTTTCGACTACATGGGACCTCATCCTCACATCATTCTTGGTTATCTTCCCATCCATCCCTCCTGTGCTCAGCAAATGCTCGTTCCATTCCAGGGATCCAACTCGGGACTGATGTTGATGCACGCCTGTCAATGTTTGCAGAAGTCTTGCAGAAGAAGGATCCCAAAGCTGGATATCTGAGTTGCTTAAACCAACAGCAAGGTGCTTCTGATCAGGGCTCCACTTAACACTAGTCGCTGGTCCATCTTCATCATCAGCAACGACAAGCTCTGTGGTAGCACCAGTGGATCCATCCCACAAGTTAAAGTTCTAAAATTTTGAAATTATATTTTAATGTGAGTATTTGTTAAACTAGCTATTCAGAAGCATTATAATGAATGATAAAGCAGTAGAAAATCGACTAACCTCAAGCAGCCCTTCGTTTTTTTTTCAAAATACAGATGATGATGAGGAGTGTTAAGTTCACCTCCATATGATGTCACTGCTCAACATTCCACGATAAATAGATGAGAAACTACTCTTCTTCCCAACCGATTCATTCCAGAGCTCCACTTCTTCCAGATTAAAAATGAAGCTTCGAGGATTTCATGTGAGAAACAGTTGGAAAGAATACACGTCCCAAGTTCCTTAGCTTGTTCCATTGCGTCTTTTCCTCGCCTATTTCTGCTCTACTGGATCATCCAGTTCAGCAACCATCTTCACTGCCCTGTCAAGCAGGTTCATCTGTCATGAAAAACTCATGACATAAATATATGTAATGTGTGCAAATGAAGGACACTATATTACTGACAAATTGATGCTATTCACGAGGATCACTTGGCACTTTCTTATGGATAACATCACAGCAAGGAAAAGAGCCAGAAAATCAAAAGTGAAGATGCTCAACGTCTAATAACAACACATAGGAAAAATAGAGGAAAGAAACAGAATTATTAGTTATAGCTGAACATTATCAAAAACAATTATAGCTAAAACTTAGAGAACTCTATCGCTCAATATTGCTTCACCTGCTTGATTCACCAAAGTTGCCATTGCAACATCTACAGTTCACCACTACTAGGACACTAGTGATTTACAATACAAAAGTACAAGATACTGTAATAGGGGAGCCAAAGGCAACGGATCGACACGTGAGACAGTATTCTGTGTTTGGCAAAGAGGATAAGACATGTATGTTTGAGGGATCGATTTATCACGACAGTTGACACTGTCTGAAATGCTAAAATAAATAAATAAAACAGTGTAAAGAAGGTGGTATATAGTTGACAGACCTGGGGGATAGGTTACTGGAGCACAAAAGGACCGCATTGGTGCAGAATGAAGAAATTCCTGTACAGAATCGAGGCATGGAAAGCAGTTTAAAATCTAAAAATATATGCAGAATAATAATGGACAATATTGGAAGCACACATATGAAGGAACTAAGTTAAAAAATAAGCTGTTAATATTCGTCTGTGGTTACTTTTCTTCACCACTGTCATCATTTTAAATTGTATTTAATTTAAATATTTAAACTAAAATAAGGATGGATTACAAAATTCTCTCAACTGATTTTATAATTAGGACTAAGTTGAAATTTGTTGGAAATTGATGTGTTGTAATTAAAACAATGAATTATACTAGACTACCAGTTAGGAGTATGTTGGGTGGGTTAGAAATAAATCGAAATGTGCAGAGCTTATGACATAAAATGAAAAACATTCTGACAATATTATCACTCAGGCTTCAATCTTCATACAAATTTATTTTGTCAAAAAAATACATATATGAAATCGACTTGTTTTCAAAAATTTAAAAAGAAAATTAAAAAATCCCGAAAACCATTCAAACTTTCTTACTAATGACGAGTGACACCTTTTCTTGTCATTAATTTTGTTCATGAAGTACATTGATGGCTGCACTTCGCAACATTATTTTTTGGAAAATAAAACACTCTCATCACCAAACTCGTTATCGTCCAAGACACAATTACAAGTTGATACAAATCACGAGCATAAGGGTAGACATTCTATCCAGAACCAATCTTCATGAACTGGTTTCTTACAAGCAATCTTTATTATTTTGTTAAAACAGGATGGGTTGGTACAGAAAATGTCCAACACTGTCAAAACTGAATTTAAGAATTCAGAGGATGTATGAAACTATTTAAAAACTTACAGGCAGCACAAATTATTACTATATAAATTCAACATGAAAGTTGTTATTGATCAATGTTGATACATGTATAGCATGAAAGCAAGATAATGGAGTATCCCAGAATAGCAAGCAAAATAAGGCGAGACAATGGAGTGAATATGATAAATGGTTGATACACAGACAACAACAGCTTCATGCTACCTTGAATTAGGCAAAGTGAACTGAAATTTTGAAGACGGGGTAAATAGGCTGTGTCTAAAAGGCACATGTGAAAGAAAAGAAAGAATAAAAGTAGTTACAATCCTAGGACCTTTTCCTGCATGTTATATTCAGCAATGGACAAATTCGGTCCTTAAAGAATTCAGCAAAATAGAGCCCAGGAAGAAATATGAGCCTTGGTTTAAAGATGAATATCTCATAAACTTAAATCTGATTCTTTTTAATCAATGTAACAATGAAATAATAAGCAAACAATGAAGAGGCAATCTGTCGAACAGCTTGTGGGCAATAGAATAACAAGTGTATGAGAAAGAAGAAGAAGAAGAAGAAGAAGAAGAAGAAGAAGAAGAAGAAGGAGAAGGAGGAGAAGCTTACCAAATTAAGAAGCACAACCAAGAAGGTGTGAAACCAAAGGTGAAATGTTGGCGAACACAGATGATTTTGAAGCAGAGGGAGGAGCGGGCAGAAAACAGGCCGGTTAAAACTTTGCATACTAGTTGAAGGTATAGATGGATTAGGATAAAGATTAGTTTTGTTCAAGTTTGATTTGAGGTTAAGTATATTTAAACAAAGGGCATGATTTATGGCTTATTTAATTATTTTTCACTTTAATTCAGTTTAATTGAGTATTTTTCATTTTAATTCAATTTAGTTGAGTATTTTTCATTTTAATTGAGTATTTTTCATATTAATTCAGTTCAGTTTTGATGAAATAATTCAGCTTGATTTAGTTATATTATTAGTATTTCAATACCTTATTTTAGGCCATGTCCAGTTGAGCATGTGATGATCAGAGGTGTGTGGTGCTATGATGTGCTGATTGGTGTTGTGTTGCGCTGAACATTGTTGATCTTGTACTGCAAGGTGTTGAATAGTATGAAATACTTATATAATTTATGAGATTAGTTGAAATATGATGAAATAAACTCATTTACACTTATCTAAATTCAACTCTACTATATTTGATAAAAGATCACTCAATTTTAGATTATCTTCCATTTAATTATTTTAGAGATTCATCGTTCCAATCTTGATCCTATCTAGCTAATTGCTCGTTGATGTATGTTTATTATACATATAACGTCCTACCTACTTCCTCTCTAAACTCCATTGCTCTCGATTCTCTCTACATTTTATTCCCCAAACAGTAACAACCACCACCATATATAACGTCTATTTTTATTACCGTTATGACCACTCTGCCGCCGATAACGTATATTTAACGGCTTTGAAATTACGAGTATATCTAAATTTGATCAATTAGCCTTCTTGATCAAATCTCAAGTTTCAGCGTTCCGATACTATAATATCAGAGTTGGTTTGGATATTATAATGTCAAATGTTGAATTTGCAGAAAAAAAAGAGCACTAAAATTGATAACGCAACTCGATGTAATCCACATACTCCGCGGGGATACTATGCCCAACTTGAAAGATTTATTAAATTTCCCGGTAACAGTACAAAAACACTTTTTCTACTAAACCCTAAATTAAGTGTGCGAGTTACGGCTGCAACTTTCTAAGTTGTTCCAAAAATGAGCGGTCTTCAACGTTAGTTGTCGTTAAGTTCTTGCTTTGCGAACCTCAAACTTGGCTCAACTTCTTCTCCTTTGATACTTCAATGCAAAGCTCATGCACGGTCTTGCTTCTTCATTGAATACTCCTGAATCGATGTCGAATAACTCCATGTGTTACAGTCGCGATGTGCGTCTTGATGATCCGTCGCGATGGCACGATGAGATGAACCTGCTGAGAATCAAAGAACTCTCAATCAGGGCGGGGCGGCTGATTGCCGTTCCCGCTCCGATGCTAAAGTCAGTAGACTGTTCGGATAGTTGGGATGTGATTGATTGTGTTTAGTTAACTTACCTCTCTCTTGTGAGAAAGAGATATATATATGGTGCTGACAGCTGACCTGGTCTGATCAGACAGCGCCGTTAGGCGGTCTGGGAAGATTCCTCTGCCAGGTTAGGTAAAGCTGCCATCTGCTGTCGGGTCTGGCCCGATCGTCATGCAGGATGAGGGGTCGGGATGAACCATGCGGGATGGTGAGATGCCTGACCCTAACAAGTCCCCCCAAGTCCGAGCGCGAAGCAACGGTTCGCGTGATGGACTGTATCTGGGTTTCTGGAATCCGTGCGATAGTGGGCCTTCTGATATAACTGCATGTCTGCCACGTGTCGTAACTTTTTCGGGGGGATGCGTGTAAACTTACTCTTTGTAACTGTGCAACTTTTGGCAACCGCCATTATTGTTTTAACTGCTCGCATAACTCCCCCCTTTCTTCATTCAAATACGAAACTGCTCCTCATTTCTGCCTTCTTCATCCTATCTCGAATTTATTGCTTACAACTTTAGATATTCTGCACACGCCTGTGTACCTGTTTCATTTTCATTTTTCGTTTCCTCCTGCCTCTGTCGTGTCTTGCCTGTTCTGATCATGGCAGATATCCCCGTTTCCGGCGCGTTTTGCCAAATCACGGACGACGAAGCGGCTGAGTTTGTTCAGATCTGTCGCGACACCGAGGGCCTCCAGATCGAAGATCTGGCAAAGTCAATCGTCCGACCCAAACCCAGCGACACCATCAATGCTGCCCCGGCGGGCAAAGTTCCTGTTTACTACGAGCATCTGGCTCGCTGCAGCGTCAGGTTCCCTCTTACTCCTTTCTGCCAGTCCATTTTGTCTTATTTTGACATGACTCTAGGCTTGATGACGCCGAACGCTGTGCGCAACATTATTGGCTTCGAGACCCTGTGCGGTGCTCGCGGGGTTGTTCCCTCTGTTACCCTGTTCCGGGTGTTCTTCTACACCGGCGGTGGCGGTGATGAGGACGGTTGGGGCCACATCAAGGTTCGCCTCAAAGCAAACCTGCACATCTTGACTGGCATTCCCAAAACGACCAACTGGAAGGTGAAGTTTATGTTCGTCGATGAAGACATGGTGTATGGACCTGCTGCTTCTCGCCCAAGGCAGGCTGTTGGTGATCCTGACACGCGCGGCCGCGCTCCAGATGGCGTATCCCAGAACCGCTTGGCTGCCTCCATCAGGGCTTTGAAGGAGAGACCGGAGAGGTGGGATGTTTTGAAGTTGGATGAAAGGCTGCGGGATTCCGGCCTGCCTCACCGTCGCGTGCTTCCTGCCATCCAGGATGAGTCTGTTGTCATCCCAGGTGACGGTAATGCCATCCAGGATGAGGGCAACGACCCCCCAAGTGTTGATCTCTTCAGCCCTCCTCCTGCTCTAGCAATCGCTCCGATTGGTCGAACTGATAAAGGTATGTCGACAGACTTGACCCTCTTTTTCATCCTTCTTGAGCATTATCATGACCTTTTGTTCTTGCATCAACCGTATTTGCTTCATGGCGTATGTTTACAACAGATATGACTCGCCGCCGTCCAACCATTGACGTGACGAAGTTCAACCGCCCCTCGCAACGTAGGAGGTTGGAGAACAATACCGGCCCAAACCAGTCCACACAGTCGCATGGTCAATCTTTTCAAACCGAGCAGGATGGCAATGCTGATGGTTCCTCGCTTCCATATCAGGATACGGGGTCGTCAAGGGGTTTAATGAAGCCCGACCAGCTATTCCAGATGGGGGTCGGCGGTCGCGAAAATGCCTTGTCCCGACCCCAAGTGCCTGAGAAGCCGAGGAGTAGCACTGAGCCGACTGGTCCGCAGCATGGTGGGAGGGCCCCTCCGCACGCTGGTGGTTTTCAAACTGACAAGGGTAAAACCAACTCCTCCACCGTCTTCCTCAACTCGCCTGCCGGTCGTTTGGAATATCTCAAGGAGGTGATGCCCCTTGACCATTTCAGGGCTTGGGTGAAGAATCCGGCGCTAAACCTTCATGGGGTCAGGACTGCCACGGACAATCTGATTTCATCTGTTTTCGATGTAAGTTTCATCTGGTTACCGCTCTTTTCATGCTTAACTTCCTCTTCCAACTCTGTCCTCCTAATTGTTATAATGTTAGGGTGCTTGCTCGTCCCTCGCCGTCATCTCTGACTTCAGCACCTTGTGCTTGGCACATGAGGCTGATCAGAAGGTGCATCACGCCACCCTCATCGAGCTCGGGGATGTGAAGAGGCAACTGGCCATCGCCGATGCCGAGATAGTCAAACTTCAAGATGAAGCCAAGGCCAAAGCAGATGCTGATGCTGAGTGGTCACCTGATGACTGGATGGAATCCGAGCGGGCGCTGAAGAAACAACTGGACGCTGTCAACGCCCAATTGGCGTCTGCCATCTCGGACGGTGAGGAACTGAAAATAGCCAAGGAGACCAGCGACGCTGCCCTACTAGATGCCCAGACATCTACCACCGAGCTGCAAAAACGTCTAGACGAAGCTGTTGGGAAAGCTGATCAGGTGGAGAAGATATCTGGTGAACTGGCCGCTCTTCAAGCTCGCTATGCCGAGTCCGAAGGTCAACTGAAGAAGGCGTTGGAGGATAAAACCAGCCTCGCCCTTGACTATCAGTCTGTGCTGACCGCCGGCATGTGTGAAGTGTTTGCCAGGGTAGCTCGATCAGAACGCGCCGTTGCGCGCACTTCTGCCTTCCTTCGACGGGCTTATGCGTTGGATAACGTGTATGAAGACTCTGCTGCCTATGCCACTGCTCTTTCTGAGCTCACAGATGCCTTCGTTGGCTATGGCTTCCCTGAGTACTTTTCTACATTGACCGGTGAGATGACTCCGGCCGAACTTGCCGCATGGGAGCCAGATGTTGCAGTTCCGCCTGTTATGGTTGACGGTGAAGTTGTGGCGGAGGAAGGGCTGGTGAAGGATTTGGAGGATGCTGGAAACAATGTCCAAGTTTCTGCCCAGAACCATTAGTTCTGCTTCCCTTTCCTTTCTTTCTGTTGGATTTCTCCTTAAACTCTTTTGAATAATTTCCTTTTGGTTTGTAATAACCCATAAGGGTCACATTTGCTTTACATTGTTATTGAATTCCTGTGAAATATTTTGCTTTGGTAGCATATATTATTGCCTTAGCGGTTTGGCTGTTTGCTATTTGAAGAAAACTCTTGTCTGTGCATTTGCATTACTGGCTATTGCCTTAATGTTTGGTTGATACCTTGTCATTCTGCTCACCCCTGTTCATGGTGGCGACTCATCATCCTTCTGTATGAGGAGGGATGAGTCGGCAGGATGAACTATTTAGGTGACCTGACGAGACAACTGTGCGTGACTTGAATTTCTTGCCAACTTGGAGGTCGCTAAACCCTGACCAAGCCACCAAGGTATGTGGGCCTTGCCCTCTCCTTGGTTTTTTCCCTCAAAGCCAAAGCTGCTAAGTTATGGTCCTTGTTAATCGGTCCGTGTCCGACATGGATTTTCATTAAAGAAAAAATCCCACCTTTTCTCCAAACCGGTAGCTATCCGAGTTTGGAGAGGATATGGTTTGCTCTATTTGCCCGTCCGCATTTGAACAAAAAACCACGCCTATGTTCAGTACTCGAAAAAGGGCGGCTAAGCCTCAGTCTCGGTCTGGCGGTCACGATCATGATCGTGTCATCCGACTTGCCCATTGGTGTAGGTACGCTTTTGACCGCATCTTTGCCATTCTAGATATATGCTTGAGATACTCGGCAAAGATGTGTCCCTGATGCTTCACAACCTAAGTGAGGGATGTATCGAGTGTTCTAATGCTTTATCCGGGTAACCGGAGCGATGGCCTGAACTGCCTCTCTTAATGTCCATTATCACAGATTCCGATCATGTCATTCGACTTTCGAAAAAAGGCATAAATGAACCAGAAAAAGAGATGATATGTTCTTGAACTTGACACTTGGAATTCATTAAAACAAAAGGGGGGAGTACAAAAGATACAATTTTGCGTGGGAGAACTGGATTTCCTCAAGATCGCATCCCTCATGAGGGCAAAAGTCGCGATCCGATCAGGAATCCGTTCTCCAAAAGCATTTCCCCATTATATACAAACTAATTGGTACCTTTCTCATGGGTCTGATGCTGCTCAACCGTAATAACGGCGGAGGTTCTCCATGTTCCACGTCCTTGGTACCGTTTCGCCTGACATGGTCTGCAGCCTGTATGCGCCGTTCCTCAGCACTTCTGCGACCACGTATGGTCCTTCCCACGTGACATCTAACTTCTTCAAGCCTTCAACTCGGCTGGCTTCATTCTTTCGGAGGGCCAATTCGCCTTGCTTCAGATTTCTTACGCGGACTCTGGCATTATAGCGTTGTTCCACATATGACTTGTAGGCCGCCTCCTTGATTGTGGCCTGCTCTCTGGCTCTTTCCAAGTCCTCCAGGCTCTCTCTCAAACACTGGTCATTGTCCTCTTCGGCATCCGGGATGGCGGATCGCGTTGACGGGATGATGAGCTCAGGCGGGATGATGGCCTCACTGCCGAAACATAGAAAGTAAGGTGATTCACCTGTGGCCGTTCGCGGCGTTGTCCTGTATGCCCACAACACCGATGGGAGCTCGTCTACCCAGTTCCCTTTCGCACCGTCCAACCTTCTCTTTAACCCTTGCACAATCGTTCCATTGGTTCGCTCGGTGAGACCGTTGGCCTGTGGATGGGCTACTGATGTGAAGCTCTGCTGGATGCCCATCTGGTTACACCAGTCTCTGAAGACTCCTCCTTCAAACTGGCGTCCGTTGTCGCTGATGATTGTCTTGGGCAGGCCGAATCTGCAGACAATCTTCCTCCACACGAAACTGGTCATCCTCTTGCCTGTGATGGTTGCCAATGGCTCCACCTCAACCCACTTGGTGAAGTAGTCAACGACCACCACCAAGAATCTTCTCTTGCCGGTCGCTTGGGGGAAAGGACCGACAATGTCGATGCCCCATTTTGCAAACGGCCACGGGCCTGTGATGCTCTTCATGGGCTGGCCGGGTTGAGATGACACCTGATCATGTATCTGGCACTGAAAGCAAGTTTTAACCACATGGTCGGCGTCGACCCTCATATTGGGCCAGTAATAACCTGCTCGGGTTGCCCTCAGTGCCAGTGTTCGGGCCCTCTGATGGCTGCCGCCGCTTCCTTCGTGGAGCTCCTTCAGGATTCTTTCTGCTTGTTTGGGCGTTAAACACCGCAACCACGGCTGCAAATATCCTCTCTTGTATACCACCCCATTCCTGAGCGCAAAATTCAGCGCCTTCCTCTCTAAAGCCTTCGCCTCCTTTTGATCGGGTGGTAACGCTCCACTGAGCAAGTAGTCCCGCATTGATGTCAACCAACATGGCGGTTCGGCCTCAATGGCAGCGACCGTCATGCCGTCAGTTGATCTTGTCGGCAGTGTTTCCACTAGAACTCCCTTGGACAGATGGCTACTTGCCGTGGAGGCCAGCTTGCTGAGGGCATCTGCCCTCGTATTCTCGGATCTGGGGACTCGGGTCACCTCAAATCCTTCGAACTGTGTGGCCAGACTCTTTACCTTGGCCAGGTATTTCTGCATTGATGGCTCATTGGCTGCGTATGACCCATTAAACTGGTTTGCTACCAAAGCCGAGTCGCCGTATGCATCCAACTTGGTCGCGCCCAACGCTTTTGCTAACTCCATGCCTGCAATTAATGCTTCATATTCGGCTTCGTTGTTCGTGGCTGGGAACTGGAATCTCAACGCGTACGTCGTCTCCATGCCATCGGGGTCGGTCACGATCAGACCTGCTCCTGATCCTTCCACGCCGGATGCGCCATCCACATGGAGCTTCCACCATCCTGTCCTGTCGACGCGTCGTTGCTTTTTGTCGGCTGGCTCGCTTGGCGCGTCGATGGTGACTTCATCCTTCTCCTTGATCCCGGATGGCAACTCTGCCAGGAAATCAGCCATCACTTGCCCTTTGATGGCTTTCCTTGGGGCGAACTCAATGGCATGTTCGCCTAGCTCTATTGCCCACTTGACCAACCTTCCTGACATCTCCGGCCTGGTCAAAATTGCTTTGAGCGGCTCGTTCGTGAGAACCACGATGGGGTGTGCTTGGAAATATGACCTGAGGCGTCTCGCCGCATGGACCAATGCCATGGCCAGCTTCTCCTGAGCGTTATATCTCAACTCGGCCCCCTGCAGCGTTCGACTGACATAATAGACCGGATGCTGGATCTTGCTCACTTCCCTAACCAATGCGCCACTCACGACTTCCATCCCAGCGGCAATGTACAAGTACAGCGTCTCACCTTGCTCGGGAGGAGACATGGCTGGTAGGTCTTTTAAATGATCTTTCAGCTGGAGGAATGCTTCATCCTCGGCCTGGCCCCATTGGATTGCTCCTTTTGGCCCGACGCTGCCCTTGAGAATCCTCAAGAACGGGAGTGACTTCTCTGCGGCTCGTGACAAGAACCTGTTCATAGCCGCCAGCTTTCCATTCAAGCTCTGTACTTCTTTAACGTTCCGGGGAGGCTTCATTTCCAAGACGGCTTGGACTTTCTTTGGGTTGACCTCCAAACCGTTGTTGGACACCATGAGGCCCAAGAACTTCCCAGCCCCCACACTCCGAACTGGCACTTGGCCGGGTTGAGCATCATACCTGCCGCATGTAAGGTTCCCAGAGTCTCATCTAGATCTTTCACCAACCCTTCGTACGATACGCTTTTGATAACCATGTCGTCGACATAAATCTCCATGTTGCGGCCGATCTGTGCTTTGAAAATTTTGTCCACCACCCTTTGGTAAGTGGCACCGGCGTTGCGTAAGCCAAACGGCATCATCCGATACGCGAAAGCTCCCCTCTCCGTGATGAAGGCCGTTTTGTCGACATCGTCCTCCTTCATCGGGATCTGGTGGTACCCCTTGTATGCATCCAGAAAGCATTTGATCGGGAAAGGGGCCAACGCGTCCACCTTCTGGTCGATGATGGGTGTCGGGTAGCAATCCTTGGGACATGCCCTGTTCAACGCTTTGTAATCGATGCACATTCGCCAGCTCCCATCAGACTTTTTGACTAGGACCGGGTTGGCTAACCACGTAGGGTATGGCACTTCCCGTAGGATACCTGCATTCACCAACTCGGTTACCTGTTTGTTTACCGCGTTATTCCTTTCTGGGCATAGCGGCCGTCTTTTCTGCATGACCGGTGGGTGTGAAGGATCCACTCTGAGGGCGTGTTGACCGAGTTCGGGTGATACTCCCGTCATGTCTGTCGCCTTCCATGCAAAGACCTTCTGATGCTTGATCAGGACCTCCAGAACCTCCTGACGACTTGCACCGGGCAAGTCGGATCCCACTTGGACTCCTCGGCATCCGCCTTGGTCAAGGAACATGGGCATGCACGATGCTGATAAGGTTTGGGGATCTGGGTTCCCTGACCGGACCATGTGGATCGGACGTCATGGTGGCGATTCGTCATCTGGACGTTTTCGCTTCTTCAACGTGATTCTGTGGCACTCTCTCGCCTTTTGCTGGTCGCCTCCAACGGTCGCTATCCCTCCTTTGGTTGGGAACTTCAAAAGGAGGTGGAGGGTTGAGACAATACCTTTGAGCTGGGCTAGCGCTGGTCTCCCCAGTATTAGGTTGTATGGGCTATGAGCCTTGATGACGATGAACTCCATGTCCACCTCTTTCCTGGTCGGCCTCTCCCCCACCCCAACTGGAAGTGTGATTGTTCCTTCTGGCCACACCGTTCTGTCCGCGAAATCCACCAACGGTGTGCTTGTTGGGATCAACTTGGCCTTGGTGTTGTCGTCCAGCTTTTCGAAACAATGCCAATACATTATTTCTGCTGAGCTGCCACCATCCACGTATGCTCGATGAACCATCTTATCCATTATTTGAACCGTGATGATGACCGCATCGCATCCGGCCGGACGATCCGGGATGGGATCGTCGGCACCGAATGTGATCAATTCGTCTCTACCCAGCCTCCTGCTCGTCGGAGTGTGTTCTGGGGCTATCCTGCATCTAGCCTTTCTTTGTGAATCCGAGCTTCCTCCGGCATTTCCGCCTATGATAGTGAGTATATCATTGCTCGCGCGCCTCGCTGGTTCTCGTTCTGGTGATGACTCCTCCTCATACTTTGCTCTCTTTTCATCTGGTCGCTCGGCACGAGCCACCTCCTTTCCTTTACCACGCGCCCTGTTGGCCCCTTGATCCTGGCCGCCATTCTTGTTGGCATATGTCGCCTTGTTGTGAGCTTTGGCGGTGGCAGCAAACTGTTTCAACTGCCCTTTACGCAGGCATGACTCGATGGCCTTCTTCAAGTGGATGCAATCCTCTGTGTCATGGCCGTGGTCGTCATGGTACTCGCAAAACTTGTTCAAGTTCCGCTTGTTGGGAGGCATCTTCATGGCGCGCGGGGGTGGGATGACGTCGCGATTTGCCAAGAAGACTTCTCTGGGCGTCTTTGTCAGCGGGGTGAAGACTCTTTCTTGAGCAACTCGAGGTCCTAGCCTGTCCTTCACCGATGATGTTTTCTCTACTTTAGCCGGTTGCCCATCCTGGATGAGCTTCTGTTTTGGCCAATAAGGTCGAGCCTCTTTCTGCATTGCCAACTTCTTCTTCTTGGCATTCTCGTCGGCTCGGTGAAACATTTCCACCACCATGTGCAACTCGTCCAGCGTGTGTACCGCACGAAGGGTGAGTTCTGAATCCAGAGCCTCGTGATCCAGACCCTGCATGAAAATTTCGATCAACCACCGCGGCTCGCCACGGTGCACCACCCTGTTGCTTTCCTCGATGAAGCGCTCATAATACTCCATCAGGCTCTCGCCGGATGACGCCCTGTGGCGTATCTTCATCAGGTCCTGCGTCGTGTTGGTGAACTTCCTTTTCTGCATGAACTTGATGAGGAAAAGTTCCTCGAGCTGCGCGAAACTGGATATGCTTCCATTGTCCAGGTTGGCGAACCACACCCTTGCTGCCTCCTTGAGCGTGGTGGCAAAGACTTTGCACCACACGGGCTCGGGCGTTGCGTACGTTGACATGTTAGTTGTAAACGTATGCAAATGATCTGCTGGATCCGACAAGCCATCATACGTACCCAGATTTGGTGGGATCCGGAGACGAGGGTTGGCGACAAACTCCGTTACTGCCTCTGAAAAAGGGCTCCCTCTTTTCTGGCAATCCTGGGCCTCGTAAAACACCGACAACCTCTGCTTCGCCGGCACCCTCGGCTTGACACTGGGCTTGTGAACATACGTCATGGCCCATTCTCCAGGATGGGACCTAGGGTTGGCCTCTTTCTCGCCCGGATCTCCCCACTCCTCGTCTGAATCTTCCAGAATCTCATTCCCGTCATCATCCAGCTCTGTGAGGATGGGGGCTTTTCGCTTAGCTCGCGCAGGCTCGGCAAAAAGCTTGGTCGGTGTGACCGTTTTTGCCAAACCCTCAAGACGCCGCGCTTTCGGCGGCGTGCCTCGCAGCTCCTGCAGCTGTTTGTTGATGGTAGCCTGTGACTCCAGTATCTGGCGGAGCACGTCACCATCCTCCGTCGTGAAAGATGGGGACGCGCCTGGGTGCCGAGCCTGCTCAGGCGTCGCCGAGATCGGAGTGGCTGCTGGGTTTGAAGGGGTGAACGGGACTCCAGCCCCCTCGTCGCCCAGATCTGTGACCACTACCTCGTCGATGAGGGTAACGTGGTCTTGTCCTTCTCTGCTCATTTGCAGTGCGTGGGCTGTGAAGATACTCGGTTATATCCCCACAGACGGCGCCAATGTTACAGTCGCGATGTGCGTCTTGATGATCCGTCGCGATGGCACGATGAGATGAACCTGCTAAGAATCAAAGAACTCTCAATCAGGGCGGGGCGGCTGATTGCCGTTCCCGCTCCGATGCTAAAGTCAGTAGACTGTTCGGAGAGTTGGGATGTGATTGATTGTGTTTAGTTAACTTACCTCTCTCTTATGAGAAAGAGATATATATATGGTGCTGACAGCTGACCTGGTCTGATCAGACCGCGTCGTTAGGCTGTCTGGGAAGATTCCTCTGCCAGGTTAGATAAAGCTGCCATCTGCTGTCGGGTCTGGCCCGATCGTCATGCAGGATGAGGGGTCGGGATGAACCATGCGGGATGGTGAGATGCCCAACCCTAACACCATGAGATCCTTGCTTTTATAGACCAGTGATTAGATCCAACTCTCATTTTTCTTATTCTAATATGAATTTCTATAATTAACCCAACATAGAAAAGAAAAAACTTGTTCTAATCTAATTCGAATTCTAATTTATAGCAACTATGTGGTCTTGGAATCTGTGGAGCCATGTTTCAGAATTAGCCATTGATCTGTCCCATATGTAGAGAAGATTGTCATTTCCACCACTGGATAAACGCTGGCTGAGGAAGATCACTTGAGAGCACATACTTCTTGGCCATGTCCTATGTAGGTTTCGACTACATGAGACCTCACATCATTGTTGCTTATCTTTCCATCCATACCTCCTGTGGTCAACAAATGCTCGGTCCATACCAGTGAGCCAACTCGGGTCTAATGTTGATGCACGCCTGTAAATGTTCACAAAAGTCTTGCAGAATTAGGATCCCAAAGCTGGATATTTGAGTTTCTTAAGCCAACATCGAGGTGCTTCTGATCGGGGCTCCAATTAACAATAGTCACTAGTCCATCTTCATCATCAGCGATGAAAAGCTCTGTGGTGCACCAGTGGATCCATCCCACAAGTGAACGAAATTCTGGAGGGTAATGGAAATGAAGTTTTTGGATCCCCAGTCCAACAAATTAGAGTAGAAGTCATCTTGCATAGCAAAAGCACCCAAAGTCCTATCTGCACTCTAAGGGATACGGCGGGGATGAGGCTTCTTATTCGGCTTTTGTGATTCGATTTGGTGGGTTGTACTTGCAGAAGAGGAGAAAATTCTAGGAAGTAATCTAACAAATTCAGGGGGCTTACTCTTGAAAGCGAGAATCCTAGTTCTGTCCATCCTCAGTGCTTATGAAATAAGCTTGTTGTAGCCATCCCCCATATGGTGCTTCTTTCTTCAGAATCTGCTAGACTTTCCGACCTTGTGTCAACATGTAATGCGCAAAATCAAAGTCCATTGTCGATTGGTTGGGGATAAATCAGTCCAAATTCTCCTGAGGACCCATCTGAATTAGAATGTAACGCAACTCTTGGAGAGCGTTCATGTTTGATGGATGTCTTCTACCCGCGCTTGATCACGAACCCAGCTCATGAACTGACCTGCAAAACAAAGCCTCGGGTGTCCCGAGGATAGACACTCTGACGCTCAAGTTAGTATGATGCGTAAGGCGTATTATACGTAGTATCATAGATAGAGAGATTTACCAAACCTGTAGGTATTTATATGACTACAATCCGTAGATCACCAAGATATGTAATTATTGTAGGAATACAACTATTATAGAGATAACAGTTGTATTACCATGTATATAAGAAGTGTATTTTGGTCATGGTTGTATTACCATATTTGTGATGATGTATATTCCTTGTAGAACATTCATAATATACGCATTCCTTATAAGGATTAGGATTGATGGACCAGGGGATCCATCCTCCGCGTAACTCGAGCCCATGACCCTTCCCGGGCCCTGGTCCGAGACTGAATGAGACCTGGAATACGAACCATGGACTTATCAGTAGCCCCAAGGTAGATCTTCAGAATTGGGAAGGCTCCATCTCAAAGGTTAAATGAGAGGCTTGCTTCTCGAGGGAAAGCCAATAATTCGAGGGAGAATATCTCGGGGTATTAAACTCGGGGATGCCTTCATGAGACTAACCTCTCGGGCTAAACCTCCTGAATATCTAGCTTAAAGTTCTTTCGTATTCCATCAAGACACGTGGACGGTTGGATCTGGATCTGCCTTTTCTGAATTCTGAGGGAACTGACACGTGGCATTCGTTCATTGTATCCTCTAGCGGCGGGGAAGACCAACCTTCCAATTGCCTGTATCGTTTCGCGAGTCGAGGTAATTACTCCACTTTGAATGCGTGTTAATTACTGGCCATATAACCAAGTAATTTTTCCTTGTGTTACCATCAACCTTCATCCAAACAAATTCGTGTTTTCAATCTCAGAAAAATTCTTCTCTTCAAAAGCTCTTTTCATTAATCCTTTTCCCCCAATTCTCTATATTGCCATGTCGTCAACAAACTTCAGCGTTCCCCCTGGCAATGTAAAGAATGATGCTGAAGGAAGAGCCCCAACTACTCGTGACTTAAATACTCTGTTCTTGGAGGTTGAGTCTGGTGAGTTGATGGAGGTGACCATTGCTACGTCGCTGCAAGCTGTGACTGTGGTGGTAGATGATGGTGCGTTTGGGTCAGGTGTGGACTCGAATATGGAGCCCCAAGTTGCTAAAAGGGTTCCGGCTACCGGTGATGCAAATGATGCACCAAGGTGGTCGACAAAAAGACCCTGCAATTTCTGAAGTCATGCAGGTTGTCATACCCCATCGAGGGTGATTTGAGGCTCGAGGATAAGACCACTCCGGTCAAGGATCTGGTGAGCCCCACTCGAGGGGTAATATATGGAAGATTTCTGCAACAGGGATTAAGTTTCCCCTTTCCCCCTTTTGTTCTTGGAGTTTCTGCAGCATCATCAGCTGCATCCCTGCCAAATCCACTCCAATGTGGTGGTATCCATGATGGCGTTGATATCCTGGTGTGCTAGGAAGGAGTATGAACCAAGCCTGGATTTATTCAGGAGCTTGTTCAAGCTGTTTTTGTTTGAGAGGCGCGAGCACAGCACTCTCACGCCTTGAGAAGAAAAGGTATTTACTTTCCTGATAACAGCGGAAAGTGGAAGGATATTCGGCTGACCTTTGATCGGACTAAGTATGAGGTTCCTGATTGGAACCCAAAGCCAAAGGATGTCGTGCCCCTTGACAGGGTTTTCAATACTCCTGCCCATCTAAAGGGTATCTTCGAGGAGCTCTTGAAGGAGAAGATCGTCTTCTAGGAGGGGGGATTTGTACGGGGTCTCATGGTTCAGTGTTGCGATGGCCATCCATCACTTACTCGTACCTCCTAAATTTTCCTCAGTCGAAGTCCACGTCCAGCTTCATGAAGTCGGGCTGGGATTGGGCCCTCCCTGATAAAATCCAGGGAAACAAGAAGGAGGTCGGGAAGCGGGTTTCGAGGAAGTCTCCTAGGAACCATGGTGAATCTTCCTCAAGTCGGTCTTCGTCAGGTAATTTACTTGTCTCAACATACCGTAGCTATGGGTTGTATTCATAATATATTAATGTTCCTTTTTTTTTCTGCATATAAGATCTCCCCCGAAGATGAAATCCAAGAAGGGGAAGACACATGGAAGAGGAAACGGAGGAGTCCGAGGAGTGCAGTCCGAGGAGATGGAACTAAAGGTTGGGGAGTCCTCGGATGACGATGAATCTGACCTTGAGCTGGTGATCCCTGAAGATGCTCCCTTAAAGAAGCTAAGGTGTTATCTGAGTCATCCTGAGGAAGAGGATGGTCAGGCTTCTCGCAAGGCCTTCGAGAAGTATCCCTTTGCACCAGAGGTAGTAATCTTCACTTGTTATGTCTTGAATTCTTCAATGTTAAGTATCAGGTCTGTACATGGCTTCTTGATTTACAGCTGATGACAGATCTGTCCCTTCTGGGAGGCCGGGCTAATGGCGAGATCCAGCACTTATACAACTCCGTGAAGGAGTTACATGCCAAGTGCCGGGTTTTCAGGGCCAAAAAGGAGGAGAAGGAGGCTATTATCTCAGCCTTAACGACCGAATCGGTGGTGCCTCCCCCATCTGTCCCAGCTCCATGTGATGATGACTCTTTTTTCTCATCTGGATGCTGCTGCTAAGCTCTCTGCTTTGACTGCTAACCGTTGGGTTCCTGGGGCCGAGTTTTTGGATCTATTGGGTCCCTCCGAAAAGATAATGACATCAGGAGATTTATTAAAACTCATTGTGGC
This sequence comes from Sherardia arvensis, assembly GCA_948330725.1. Taxonomy (NCBI): domain Eukaryota; kingdom Viridiplantae; phylum Streptophyta; class Magnoliopsida; order Gentianales; family Rubiaceae; genus Sherardia; species Sherardia arvensis. The sequence continues at coordinate 31,268,394 of OX415239.1, forward strand.
AAAATATCCTGAGTTGTCCTTCCTCGGTGAGATGCTTTCCAGCCATTCTACTAGCAAGACCAATTAACTTTGACAGGTTTGCTACCTTACTTGCTGGCATCTTCTCATCGGCTTTTAGGGTTTAACTTTACTTCCTTGATCATGGACTTAGGAGTTGCATCTCAGTCTCATGGTTTACTGGAAAAGAGCCCTGCCTCTATACAACTGTTCTGTTGACAGGGTTATGGTGGCTAATACCCTTGACAAAGCTGAGATACTCGGGGATCAGGTCCTCACAGTTGTCCATGATGAACACTATGTGAGCTTGATGTTGTTGGGATTTTTCCCCGGGCTTCTTCTGTCAAGGCCTTTAATGTCGCAGCGCGCAGAGAAGTTGACAATAACCCATCTCTCAAGTGCCACTCCTGGTGAAATCCTAGATGACCCTATTGGGTGTATTTATAAGTATCATATTCTGATGTAATAACATCTTTTTCATGACTTTTGTATCAAATTTTGAGGTTTTTCCTTTGTATCCCATTGGGGGTTTTCTAAAAGTATTATATTCTGATGTAATGACACCTTTGATATGACCTTTTCGGGTTCGAGGTTTTTCCTCTTTGTTATCCACTTAGGATTTATAGAAGTATCATATTCTGATGTAATAACACCTTTTGACATGAGTTTTAACTTCAGTTTTTGAGGTTTTTCCTCTTTATTTTTTTTGAGATGATTGATATTTGAGCACGTCTGCCCTTTTGGTTTATAGACCTCAATCAAGCACTTCTGTGAAGTACCTTATCTCGAACCTATCTCCTTTATTCAAAACGATTGGTAGTTTGAATTTTGAATTCAAATAACTTATTTTATATAAGATGACCAGTCATATACTTTATAAAGCATATTTGTTTGAATCGCAATCAATGTCATATTTAGGATAACAATCCTATTTTTAGAAAAGAAATTTAAGATTTCTCAATATAAAGATAGGTGTACTTGTAAATAACATGACTTCAATCCGAATTTATAATTTTAAGAATAGAAGTAAAATAAATAGTGGGTTTGAGATTTTGTACCCGTTTGTGTTAGAGCATAATTGTCTCGGACCTTCAGGAGGCTCTCAGACGTTCTCGATGTTCTTGAACCTTTGTGAGGCTCTTCCTCGAGTTTTATCTTCCGTGATACTTTCGTAAGTTAATCACGTTCCATCTTCGTGGTATGGGCTTGCCCTTCATGGTTTCCAAGAGGTAGCTTCCCCCTGGATGGGATTCTAGGACTCGATATGGACCTTCACAGTTCGGGGCTAGCTTCCCTTCCACTTCCTTCTTGCTTTTTTTCATTTAACCTCATGACAAGGTCTCCTTTGACGAAGGTGGCCAAGCGGACTCTTCTGTCATGATATCGCTTGACTCTTTCCTTCACCTTGGCCTCGTGGATCGTAGCATTAGCTCTTTTCTCTTCTAGGAGTTCAAGGTCGAGACGAAAATTTTCTTCATTGGTAGTGCCATCTTCATATTCTGGATGAGAAGTTCAGGCAGAAGGGACTCCAATTTCCATGGGGATGACGGTCTCAGACCCATAGACTAAGTTGTAAGGAGTCTCTCCGGTTGCTGTGGCTGATGTGGTTCTATGGGCCCATTTCACACTCGGAAATTCTTTGATCCAGTTTCCCTTAACTCCTTCTAGGCGCTTTTTAATGCCGTTCACCAAAGTCTTGTTCGTAACTTCCACTTGGTCGTTAGCTTCTGGATGGTATACCGAGGTGAGTTTTTGATGTATGCTGTAATCCTCACACCATTTCTTGAAGGGGTTGTTGGCGAATTGGGCTCCATTATCGGTCACTATGTATCTCGGAATGCCATAGCGACACACAATGTTTTTCCAGTAAAAGTTCATAACTATTTTGACCGTTATGTTTGTCAGGGCTTCAGCTTCCACCCACTTCGAGAAATAATCGATAGCCACAATAAGGTACTTGAAGTTACCAGGGGTTGTGGGAAAAGGTCCGACAAGGTCGATACCCCACCTGACAAATGGCCAAGATTCTTGGATGGTAATCATATTTTCTTGAGGCACATGGATCATCTTGGCAAATCTTTGACACTGGTGACAAGAATCAATACATCTTTTGGAGTCTTCTAGTATCGTAGGCCAGAAATAACCCATTTGTAGAAGCTTACGGGTAATAGTGCGTGGACCTTGGTGACTACCACAAACTCTTTCATGTGCTTCATGTACCAAGTGCTCGGCGTCGGAGGGCCCGACACATTTAAATAAAGGCTGGAGGTATCCCTTTGTGTATAAGGTGTCTTCGTGAATGACATATTTGGGAGTCTTAACTCGGACTTTTCGTGCCAAATGCTTATCCTCCGGGAGGGTTCCCGTTTGGAGGTACTCAATGTAGGGGTTCATCCATGTGTCCGAGGTATCAACAGTCATAATGCTGCTCTCTTCATAACTTCTCTTTGCCAAGGTTTCCATCAATAATTCTTGAGAAGATCTTATGTTGAGGTCCGAAGAGGCGAGCTTGCTCAGTGCGTCTGCTTTATGGTTGCCTTTTCGGGGAATATGATTCAATTCATAATGTCGAAATTGATTTAGAAGATGCTTGACAAATCACACAAAACCACTAAAACTAGAAATGAAACCGACGCAAAATAATTAAAATTAGAAATGAAACTCACACTGCAACACGATCTGGCATGAAAGTGCCATCATTGGTGTATTTCTTAATGGAGTGACCATTGCACTTCCCTTCGATCGTTTTGGCACTCGGAGTATCAATATGGTATGACAGGAACAACTCCTTCAATCCATGAAACGGCCGGCGACCTCCTTGGACATCTTCCGGCCAATAAAACCAACATCCACATTGTGGCTCTTGCGAATGGCCTCGATTTTCTTAACTTTTCCAATATACGGTTTGCTTTTCCCTAAACCCATTACACAATCTTCAACTGAAAATAAAAATTCATCATTTGATCAAAACCACAACAGCAAACCAAAATTCCGGTTCAATGAATTCAATCAATTCAATCAACACAACCCAGATATAAACATGTATTATTTGATCAAAGCCACAACATCAACTAAAGATCCGGTACATGTACATGATAAACCAAGTTAATCAATTACCATACTAATCACGTGCAACTTTTGTGCAGAAATAATAAGTTAATAGCATATTTATAAATTGATGCACGACATTCGTTCACACATTTATATTAGTCACCCATGTTCAAGGGATTTTTAAAAAAATAGACAAGGACTGTTAACAAATAATTAAGAAAAAGTAAGCATAAAATAATTGAACTATCTTATATTTTTTGTAGTGAATATGAATTGAATTTTTTAAACCAAACCAAATGGAACCAAACTATATTGAATTAAATTTGTCTATAGATACGAATTGAATATAAAATAATTATGCACACAAACTGCATAAAAACGGCACAAATAACATTTACAAGGCACGCATAAAACTGCACACATAATTTACAAGGCACACATAAACACTGCATAAAAAACAGCACAAATTATTTACAAGTCACGCACGTGTATTACTATTTGAAACTGCCCGATGTTATAAACAAGTCCACGGAAATTGCATAAAAACTGCACAAATAACATTTAAAAAATATAAAATAGTATTTACTAATTCAACTCAACACGCTCGAATGAAGACCGATCATTAAATATTAAGGTTTCCCAGATATTCTATCTATTGATTGATTCACGTAATCGGTGATAACGGCTGCCAATTACTAGGAAAATCGGCCAAAACTAAACTCCAATTGCCACGGCATCAAAGGAATTTACAACAAGTAAAAAACGTTAACAAACGAGATTTTTAAAAAATAAATAACATAAAAACAAGCAATCACATCTAGGATTTGGTGCTGCAAAAATGATTAGGTGAGCTTCATATCAGCAGTTACTAATCTTACATTCATCTCCTTTTTCTTTGCTGAAGGAAAGACGTAAATTTAATCAATTGATGAAATTATTTCTAAAGTCCAACAAGTTCAATTATGAAACTCTCTCCCAAAAGTTTTTTTAATTTTATATAATAAAGTATAATACTTTGCCTACATGCCACTAATATTCCCTCCGTCCCATTCGAAAGTGCACACTTTCCTTTTTCTGGGTGTCCCAATCAAAGGTGCACACTTTCCATTTATAGTAATACTAATTCATTTTCCTCCACTCATTCCACCCACTTTCTTCTTAAATTCAATCTCCACCATACACTTCACCACTCAAATTTCAAATTCTTTTTTCTCTCTCTGCAGCTTGGATTGGGACAGAGGGAGTAAGCATTTTTGTGTCATGTCATCACCATATATCCTTGCAAATTATTTTTCTTGGTCTTTTGACATTACGGTTGGACTTTCAATCACTCAGACGGAAAACAACACTGAAACCGATTCAGAATATGATGTTTTACTAAGTCAACTGTAGAAGAAGAAGCCTGATATCAAATTGAAGGCACACATTCTCCTTTACTAATATCTTTAGAGCACCTGCAGTGGAGCAGCCCATAAATGGGCTACTCATCCCACTTTCTTCCTCCAAAATCCTTTTTTTTTCAGTTTTTCCCCACAGTGATTCAGTCTGCCACATCATCCAGCTCTTTACACATCATTATATATTATCCACACTAATATGTACTATATCTATTATATATAATAATTGTATAATTATAAAATAATATACTCATAATTAATGTATATTATAATTACATAATAATATAATAATGTACTCACAATTAGTATAATGTAATTGTATAATAATAAAATAATATACTCATAATTAATTTATAATATAATTGTATAATAATAAAATAATATACTAATTACAAAGATTATAATTTATAAATGTATACACATATAATTATTGAAATATATGCCAATCAAATCTTGCTAGGTTGCCACGTGGTTTGTTAGGTAGAATATATGCCACGTGTCGTGTTTCGATTGGGGTGTTCAAATCATGAAGGGGCTGGACATGCTCAGCCCATGTCCACGAAAATCCCCTAGGATTTTCGAAAAGCATGGTCCAAAAGCTTTACTGTGAGTAATAACCCACCCAAAAACATGTTGAAAAGCTTCCACTGCAGGTGCCCTTACATGTTTTGAGTTTAAACTTTAAATTTTATTATGTTTTTTCAGCATTTGTATTATACCAACATTTTACAACTTTGTTAAATACTTCTTCACATCCTCTTTATGTTAATGTAACAATTGCTTTTCATTACCAAACATTTTTGTTACAATTCAAAATCATTTGGAACTTCAAAAATTAAAATACTTCAATTTACAGTTCAACGCGCGGTTGATATGGCCTAATTTTAAAGAACATTACAGAGTTGGTTTAAAATGCTTTGTAGATGTACCTTTTAATATAAACCGTATATTTTATGATTAAAATTTTATAAATGATATACATTTTTTTTTACATTTTTACATTGAAGAAAACAATGGAAAACTGCACTAAGAAATGAGCTTGAGCAATATATATACATACCAACTTCAATAAATCTGAAGCGGACACACACATACACATTAACTGGAAAAAAAAAACCCCACATCTTTTTCACCATTTTTGTTTTTGATGTTTAATGTTCAAACAATAAACACACACGAGACACACACACACCGTGAGAATGTGTACAATATTATCAAGGTGGCTGTAGCTGATGAAGAACATTATTCACCATGCATTATCTAGATTGCCAAAAGATACAACATTTCCCGGCCTTGAGAGCACAACCTGCAACCGATCACACCTGTTTCAATTCCTGGAATGAATGCTAGAAAAATACTTTAATCTGCATTCTGGATATGCATACCTGATAAACCTCTAAGGTACAGGTTTTGAATCCAGCAGCGCAGTAATCGAAGTAGTATTTCCATGTTCTGATAAACTTGTCATCAAACCCCAATGCAAAGATGCCCCTGAGGCCAACAAACAAACGTGTTTTAGTATTTCATGATGACTGAAACTTTCCCCATTCATGCATGAATGAATTGTTGGAATATTAGTCTTCTAAGATTGAGTATATGTACGGTAATTAAAGATGTTAGCTAAACTTTATTCGGTGCATGTATTGGTGTAACGTTGGTTTATCCACGTGGTATGGTAATTGGTGGAGTAGGATAAACAGACACATGTCTGTTTTACCAATGCGATCATATATTGTGTGTTTATTATACGTACGTACAGATGTACGTACGAATGGACGTACGTACAGATGTACGTACGAATGGATACATAGGAATGGATATGTCCATACTGAAACGGTGTAAATCCCACCTAACCATCATTATAAATACATGGTGAAATGCCTGTCTGGAATATATAATTTCATCTTTGATTCCCTACAAGATAAGACTCTCACAGTTCTATCTTTCGTTCGTAGGAGAATCTGTGGTCGTTGCTATCACATTTTCTATAGTGTTTTAGGGAAATTCTGGAAGTAAATTAGCCAGATAACTCACAGCAATCTAGTGGTGAGGGCTACTATTACTTTAAGGACAGTGTTTCTCACGGCCCTAAATTCATACAATAGATCCATCATTTATTCAACAATCTTAAAGTAATAGTATCGGTGATGGAGAACGCACTGAAGTCCTTTGGCACACCGGGAAAGCTCGACCGATTTGATGGAACGAATTTTATTCGTTGGAAAGAAACAATGAAATTCGTGCTGATCACAGTGAAGACTTGTTACATCCTCGACGACAACCTGGCGCCCATCCCAGAAGCAAGTGACGAGGATTTTGACGAGCTCATTGCTCAGCGCAAGAAACGTGAAGAAGATGAGGTGCTTTGCAGGGGATACATTCTGAACCATCTCTCAGATCGCCTCTATGATCTGTATGTCCCTGTGAAGAAGGCAAAAGACATTTGGCTATCGCTGGAGAAGAAGTACAATTCAGAAAAGCAAGGGACAGATAAGTTTATTACTATGAAGTTCTTCGAATTCAAAATGAATGACAACTTGCCTGTTCTTGATCAAGTTCATGAGTTTCTAATCTTGGCCTCCAAGTTTAAAGATCTTTCTATAGAAATTCCTGAGAAACTTCTCGTGGGGGCAATTATTGCTAAGTTGCCTTCAGGTTGGAATGACTATAGAAAGAAATTGTTGCATACGTCTGAGGATTTTAGCCTGGAAAAAATTCAAAAGCATCTATGGATTGAAGCAGGCACCTAAACAGTGGCATGAGAAATTTAATTCGGCAATTTTGTCAAATGGTTTTTCACATAATTCTGCTGATAGGTGTATATATTCTAAGTTTACAAAGGACTATGTTGTTATCATATGTCTTTATGTCGATGACATGTTGATCTTTGGAACTAATATGCAAGGGATTGATGAGACTAAAAAGTATCTCACTTCATGTTTTAAAATGAAAGATCTGAATGAAGTGGATACTATTTTAGGTATCAAAGTTATTAAAAATAGTGGGGGTAATGGATTGAATCAATCTCATTACATTGAAAAGATGCTTGTTAAGTTTCAGCATCTGGATTTCAAAGAGTTTAAGTCCCCCTATGACTCATCTTGTAAACTTAAGAAACAACTTGAGTATGCAAGTGCAATTGGAAGTTTGATGTATGCATCACAAAGTACTAGACCGGATATTGCATTTGCGGTTTGCAAACTATCTAGATTTACGAATAATCCGGGTGTGGAGCACTGGAAAGGAATTGGTAAGGTTTTTGGTTATTTAAAAAGAACAAAAAACCTTGGTTTACATTATAATTAATTTCCAGGAGTTCTCGAAGGTTATTTTGATGCTAGTTGGATGAATAGTACTCATGAAAATAAATCTACAACTGGTTGGATTTTTATGCTTGGTGGAGGAGCAGTTTCTTGGTCATCAAAGAAACAAACGTGTTTAGCTCACTCCAGCATGGAGGCTGAATTTATAGCCTTAGCAGCAGCAGGAAAAGAAGTGGAATGGTTGAGGGATATGCTATTAGATATTGAGTTGTGGCCACAACCGATGTCAGCCATTTCCTTGAATTGTGATAGTGAATCTACTTTATTTAGCGCTAATAGTAGGTTATACAAAGGACAGTCTAGACATATTGGTTTGAGACATTCATATGTACGGCAGTTATTATCTGATGGAATTATAACTGTTGTGTATGTTAGGTCTTGTAATAACTTGGCGGATCCATTCACTAAAGGTCTACCAAGGGATGTTGTGTACACAACGTCCAAGGAGATGGCGGATCCATTTCATCATTACTTTAAAATGTTACACTAGGTGGAGGTCCAAATCGAAAGATACCTACATGTACGTATATGTTCCTGTTGAGAGGTGTTTTACTCAATATTTAAAGACTAAGTGGGGGATTGTTGGAATATTAGTCTTCTAAGATTGAGTATATGTACGGTAATTAAAGATGTTAGCTAAACTTTATTCGGTGCATGTATTGGTGTAACGTTGGTTTATCCACGTGGTATGGTAATTGGTGGAGTAGGATAAACAGACACATGTTTTACTAATGCGAGTTATTGTGTGTTTATTATACGTACGTACAGATGTACGTACGAATGGATACATAGGAATGGATATGTCCATACTGAAAACGGTGTAAATCCCACCTAACCATCATTATAAATACATGGTGAAATGCCTATCTGGAATATATAATTTCATCTTTGATTCCCTACCAGATAAGACTCTCACAGTTCTATCTTTCGTTCGTAGGAGAATCTGTGGTCGTTGCTATCACATTTTCTATAGTGTTTTAGGGAAATCCTGGAAGTAAACTAGCCATATAACTCACAACAATCTAGTGGTGAGGGCTACTATTACTTTAAGGACAGTGCTTCTCACGGCCCTAAATTCATACAGTAGATCCATCATTTATTCAACATGAATGAATATTGAATAATTAATTAACCTCGTGTTTTGTATGAACTTCTTCTTCCAGTATCCGAGGGTATGGTAGTAGTGAGGGCAAATGTTTTCTGCGTGTTCGATGCTGCATTCATATGAAGAGGCACTCATGAGTTCCCCGCTCATTATTAATATTATATCATTACTGAATTACCTGAGGTTGGATGCAGCAGCCATGGCTTGTGTTACTCGGCTAAACGACGGCCCGGAAATATGTATTCTTTTATGAATTCCGAGCTTTGTTTATACTCTCCATACCTCTGATCCGGTATAGATGAGAACTAACAAGATAACACCATGTTTATATATTTATAAAGACAATTATAAGTTTTGATATATTCGTATTATAAGTGTATATATCTGTATTATACCTGTAAGACAAGTATCCCGCTTTTTGCCAAGAGTGATTCACAACTCACTGCAAAAATTGGAACATTTAACTGATGACCTGTGTCTGTGTGTGTGTGTAGATTGAAGAAAACCAAAGATGAAAGAAGCAAGAGAATTACCAGGATATGATTCTCTCACACTTACTACAGGTGTCTCGCAGTTGATGATAATCGCAGAGAATAAGTGTTATATGATCCTGTATATATCCAGATATGCATGTTAAATAAGAATTCAAATTATACCATGTAATATTTTGGTTGTAAAAGAATACCTGGAGGCCAGCTTCCTTAACTTTCTGCTGTGCATAAATGAGTTGTTTCTCAGACAGGGTGATTCCAGTGTAGTGACAACCAGTTCTTTTCACAGCTTCAATGGCTAAGCTACCCCAACCACATCCAATTTCAAGCACATGTTGTTCCTTGCTGATTTTGGCCTAAAGTAACATCACTTTTGACATTAATTTGAACCGCGCGCGTGCGAAAAATGATGTATCTTAAATAGAACTAGCCTCACCTTTTGAATTAGTGTACAAATCTTTCTTAACTGAGCATCTTTTAGTTCCTCATCTTTGGACTTGTGACAAAAAAGTAAAATATTTTAGTGTCAAAAAATTAAGAGTTTGCATGGGCCATGAAATGATATACAAAATGATTAACTTACCATAAATATTGCACTTGAGTATGACATTGTGTCATCCAAAAACAGAGAAAACATTTCATTACTCTGCGAATATGTAAGACAGTGAATGAGCTCAATAAAAACTCAGCTTGAAGAATGAATATATATATATATCTGTATATGTATATGTATGTATATGTATGTACCAGATCATAATGGCGTGATATGTTTCGACGCGACTGTGTTAGGGTGTTTTGGCGAGAAAGATGCTTCAAAAAGTAGGTTGCAGATGCTAAACCAGCTGACATGAACAATGGTTTCCACCATACCCCGCTGTATATAACAGCAATCCCAAAAGGAGCATAACATTGATAGAAATGGCGAGAACTTAAACATATTTAAGAAGTGGAAATGAATATGTACCAGTTGGATGAAGCTGCATTTAAATCTCTGTTGGCAATGAATATCTGAAACGGGACTCATCAGAAACAAAACATTCAAATATTATTAACATAATCAGGTTGTCATCTCACCAAGAAAAAGTTGAGCAAACCCTCATTCTGATCAGCAAAAGAAATATCGCCACAAATGTACGCATCTGCCAGCCCTAGGTCGGCTTGAGTTGCAATCTGGTCGATTAAATTTCATCTGTGACTTATATGTATAAAAATATATTCAAGGGAAGTTAATTGCAGATGCTAATACCTTCCAATAGAAATGAGGATTATGAACGTTAAGTATGCATTTCCCCGTAGATGATGTTCCAAAACTGACAACTGTGCCATCTTCCTCTATGAAACTGTGTTTCGATTGATAAGCAAATTAAGCAGCTGAAATGTAAAATGTCTCAGTTCATGATTGATTACTCACATCAAGCAGCCGGATTTAATGAAATCATTCAGATAACAAATGATGAGACGGCGAGCCCATTTTTGTGTTTCCCATCACTGCCTGAAAAGCATCCATGCAGCTCATTTAACCGAATTCATGCAAGTATATATATGCATCAATGCAGGACGGAATCAGACAAATATATTCATAATTGCTATATAGAGTTGGGGGTTGCAAATCCAAAACCGTACTATATTTTTATTCCAAACTACAATAATATAAATTATAATATATATATTTTGGGGTTGTCGGCGCCACTCCATGCAACCCCTAGTTTCGCCGATGCATCAATGTAAACCATGTTTTTTAGATTCTAGTTATATGATCATTAGTTTAAATGCATACCTGAAGATTGAACTGCCTGTTTTTCTCTCCTCAATGAACCTGTCCTGGAATGGATTAGAATACGTCTTTCAAGGGCTCCTTTTTTGAATTTTAGTTTGGGGATAATATTCTTGATTATTTGTAATTTTGCATCAGAAATTATTTCATCCTAGAGCATTAAATTTATTACAGGATGATTTGACCACCTATGAAAATATTTTAAAATCGACTTCTAGACATAATGACTGGAGTGTTCCTTGTTTAATATTAGTTTCACTGTCCTCCACTGTTAGAGGGATAAACCTCAATATTGAGGTGTGTTTTATATTCACAATTATATAGACAGTACATGGGTAGAAACCCTAGTTAAACCCTAGGCTAATACACATTGGGCTCTAGGCCCATAATACTATCTAACACCCCCCCCTCAAGCTAAGCGTCGGGTTAACCGAGACGCAAAGCTTGGATCTAAAGAACTCAAACAAATACTTTGGAAGACCCTTAGTGAAGATGTCCGCTAACTGCAACGAAGTGGGAACATGACTTACACGGACCTTAGTTGAAGCAACTAACTCCCGAACAAAGTGATAGTCGATGTCGATGTGCTTGGCTCGCTTATGAGCCACTGGATTCTCAGCTAAGAAAATGGCGCTGTTATTGTCACATAACAACAATGGCGGCCCTTCAAGAGGAAACTGTAAATCTCGAAGAAAATGACAGAGCCAGACAACCTCTGCCGCTGTATTGGCAAGTGCACGGTACTCGGACTCTGAACTCGAACGAGATACTGTAGGCTGTTTCTTGGCACTCCAAGATACCAGATTACCGCCTAAAAACACCGCATAGTCGTAGGTCAATCGTCGAATTTCCAAACAACGAGCCCAATCAGCGTCTGAGTAAGCACAAATATCAGCACAAAGAGTAGACGAACCTCCGGAGCGAAATGTGAGACCATGATGAGGCGTGCCAGCCACGTAACGTAGAATCCTGGTAACTGCAGCAAAGTGATCCTCGCGAGGGTCCTGGAGATATTGACTAACAGAATTCACCGCAAATGACAGATCAGGACGAGTAATGGTCAAATACTGAAGTGCACCAACCAAAGACCGGTAGAGAGTCGGATTGCTGAACGGTGCACTAGTGCTACTGTGAAGCTGCGAAAGTGGTACGAATGGAGTGGTTACCGGAGAAGCATTTGTCATACCCGCCCGACTAAGAATATCTCTGGCATACTTGGCCTGTCCAAGAAAGAGGCCAGATGGTGTAGAAGAGACCTCAAGGCCAAGAAAGTAATTCAAGTACCCCAAATCCTTGATCGAAAACTCTCGATCAGTCCGTGCGATGAACTGGCGAATGGCTCCAGCATCGTTACCAGTAAGAATGATATCATCCACGTACACCAACAAGTATAGTAAAGTAGAACCTCGTGAGAAGACAAACAACGACGTGTCAGGAGAACTACACCGAAATCCAAGTTGTCGGAGATAAGAGCTGAACCGATCAAACCAGGCACGAGGAGCTTGTTTGAGTCCATAAATGGCCTTCTGGAGTCGACAAACATAGTCAGGCCGAGATGGATCCTTATATAGCCAACAGGCTGAGCCATATAAACCGGAGTGTCAAGAGCACCATTGAGAAAAGCATTCTTGACATCAAGCTGGTGTAGAGGCCATTGTCTCAAAGTAGCAATGGCAATCACTGTACGCACCGTTGCAGCTTTGACCACTGGACTGAAAGTGTGGTCAAAGTCAAAACCAGGAATCTGAGAATATCCCTGAGCAACCAGTCGAGCCTTGTAGCGTTCAATGCTACCATCAGCTCGATACTTCAGCCGAAATACCCATTTGGAGCCAACTATGTTTGCATGCGTTGGTCGAGGCACCAACTCCCAAGTTTTCTGATGTCGAAGAGCATCCATTTCTTCATCCATAGCACGAACCCATTTCGGGTCTTTAAGGGCTGCACGATAATCCCGAGGCTCAGAATGGTCCATAACCTGAGCAAGAAAACCGGTAGTAACAAAGTCTTGGCGAGATATCACACGACGAGTACCATCCTAGTTCCTGGTAACCATATGATGTCTGTGATGAGATGGAGAATCTGAATCAGTGGTAGAGTCGGAATCAGATCCAGAAGAAGTCCGAGAGCCCGATGGAGATGGCGGAGATGGTGGAGATAGAGGAGATGGTGATGGTGATAAAGTAGCGGACATCCTCGGTGAAGGAGTAGTCAGAACAGCTGGAGATGAGGAATGATCATCTGAAAGACAGATAGAGCAAGACTTGGAAGACGATGGTGCGGGCGACGGCATCTCAACCGGTGTAGCCAACACAGGATCAACTGGTACAGTTGGCGAACGTTCGACTGGTGCACCTGCTGGTTCAAAAAATGATGAGACTTCCAAATCCGAAACAGGTCTTTCCCTAGAAGTTGAGACATAGGGAAAACATGTTTCGTCAAACTGGACATGGCGAGAGAAATAGACACGTCCACTAGTAGGGTCGAGGCACTGAAAACCCTTGTAACTGGGGTTATAACCAATAAACACACATGGTATAGAACGAGGTGCAAACTTATTCTCAGCAACCGCACGCAAACACGGGTACACACGACAACCAAAAGGATGAAAGACTGTGTAGTCCGGAGTAGTCCCATAGACAGTCTCAAATGGTGATCTGCCACCAAGAACTGAGCTGGGGAGACGATTGATTATGTAAACAGCCGAAGAGAATGCTTCCACCCAGTAAGAATGCGGCACAGATGAGTGATATAACATAGCAAGGCCGGTCTCTGTAATTTGACGGTGTTTACGCTCAGCTCGGCCATTCTGAGCAGGTGTATAGGGACATGACATCTGATGATGAATGCCACAAGAAACAAAGTGAGCCTGCAAACGATGATTAGTGAACTCCGTACCACCATCACTCTGAAAAACCTTGACCTTCGCAGAAAATTGGGTCTCAACAAATTTCTGAAAGCGAAGAAAGGTGTCGTAAAAATCCGACTTATGCCGTAATGGATAAAACCATGTGAATCTTGAAAATCATCAATGAATACAGCATAATATGAAAAACCATGTGCGGATGCAGCATATGCTGGAGCTGGTCCCCATAAGTCACAATGCACCTTCTCTAACAAACCCGTTGCCCTCTTATCACTAACAGAAAACGGTAACCGACTGCTCTTGGCCATCTGACAAGGGGAGCAACTAACAGGTGCAGGTAAAGGTGAAGTGGCAGAAATGTGGCCATTCTTATTCAGCAACTGAACGGTGTCATAGGACACGTGCCCAAGACGAGAATGCCATAGCTCAAACGGGGCCCGGAGCTTTCCAGAGCGCAACTTGCTCAAAAAACAAGAATCACCAGTATCCAAATAATAAAGACCCGCAATATGACGGCCTTTACCAACTATCTGTCCTGTCTGTTTATGCTGGATAGAAAAGACATCGTCAACAAATGTGATACTCACTGGCAAGTCAAGAGTGAGTTTGCTAACAGACAACAAGCTCTTAGTAATCTGAGGAACCAAAAGTACATCGCGAATGGATAAACCAGAGATATTACACTCCCCAATATGAGATGCCGGTATAGGCTGACCATTACCAACATAAACAGGTGGACCAAAGTAAGGAATTACATTCCCAAGACGACGAGAACTATCAGTCATATGAGCTGTAGCACCAGAATCAACAATCCATTGGTTCGAAAAACGACTACAATCAGAATTATTCAACTGATTCACCTTATCTGCAATCCAGCTGTTGGAGCGATCTGCCCGTGATAATAAAGCCAAATTCACCATCATAAAATCCGAAATAACCTCAACACAACGTGCATACACCACAAATCAATATATCCCAAAAACAAAAATACCAAATGCAAATACTACTCAAATCCGGTGATGCTCATATAAACTCTCCCAACTCCAATCCCTTGGGTTTAAATAAAATATTCCAACTCAAATCTCATAAATTCTTCAAAAAAAAAAAATTTTTTACTCAAATCCCACTAAGAATGCCGAATGCACTGCTGAGGATGCTTTCAAGCATGCTGGTGAAAATATTGTTTTTGCAAGTGGCAGCCCATTTGAAAATGTTGATCTTGGTGACGGTAAAGTTGGCCATGTGAATCAAGCAAATAACATGTACCTCTTTCCTGGGATTGGTTTAGGAGCACTTGTGCCTGGTGCTCGAATTAACATGTCTCTTGATCAGCAGATGAAGACGTCAATGATCAGCAGGAGCAGATGAGGAACGGCGGCAGGGGCCTTCTCAGCGACGGCGGAGGCGGTTTCCTCCTTGTCCGCCGACTTCTTCTCAGGGCTTCTTTCCGGCGGCAGGCCAATTATCGATGATGATCGGCGATATGTTTGGAACAGACGATCAAGGTCAAACAATACAACCTCAACAATCAGGTCGGAGAATCGTAAAGGCGACTGATACCATGTTAGAGGGATAAACCTCAATACTGAGGTGTGTTTCATATTCACAATTATATAGACAGTACATGGGTGAAAACCCTAGTTAAACCCTAGGCTAATACACATTGGGCTCTAGACCCATAATACTATCTGTTAGAGGGATAAACCTCAATACTGAGGTGTGTTTCATATTCACAATTATATAGACAGTACATGGGTAGAAACCTTAGTTAAACCCTAGGATAATACACATTGGGCTCTAGGCCCATAATACTATCTAACATCCACTCCCACAAAAGCAACGAAAGTTATGTAAATAAATATTCAATTTATATTATATTTAAAAACATGTTTTTAATCATATATTTAGGGGCATGCTATACGCAGTCCGTATTTTGCTTATTTTGCAGTCCAAAATAAAAATACGCTTTCGATATATATGATATGGTCAATAATTATGTATATTAGACACATGCATCATATATACTACTTCCATTGCATACACTTGCAGTTCAGTTATATATCAGAATTATTGTATATATGATTATTTAAAAAAAATACGGACTGCAAATAAGCAAAATACGGACTGCGTATAAAAGGCCTGTATATTTAACGGACGTAGAGGTATCTTAAAGAGCAGTCTAATCATCTGGAAGATGCTAGTAATCATCTAAAACAGACAAGAAACTAGCTGGACGCTGGCACGTACGTACACAAATTTTCATACTATATATTTAATTACACAGAAAATTTCTAAAATCAGAATAAAATTAAAGAACACTTATTAGTTATTTCCTAACAAAAACATTTTAACTATAAAAACATTTGAAGGGCTTATATACGCATTTACTAATAATAATAATATATGAGTTAACAGTTTAATTTCATTAATTTATGCAGTTCAATCGTGTTTAATAACATAATATAAGTTGAGGAGTTTATCTTATTTTACTTGTACTAAGGGCATGTTTGCCAGAGTATTTCTGTAAAATAATTCAGTTCAGGTTCAGTATTTTTTTATTTTTTCAGTTCAGTTCAGTATTTTTAAATATTTTTCAGTTTAGTTCAGTATATTTATATTTTTTTAGTTCAGTTCAATTATTAGATTTTATCAGTTTAGTTCAATTCAAAAAAAAAATTTATTTTTTCAAGTCAGTTCTATTCAGATAAATATATTGTATAATTTTTAGTTCAGTAAATTTCTTTTATATATTTTATTATAGATCTCTACGATTTTTTCAGTTCAGTTCAGTTTATATTCAATTTAATTTGATTCAGTTCATTTAATTTGGTTATGAATAAATGTGGTTTGATGAATTTCAGTTTCATTCAGCCGTATAATTACTATGTTCAGTACCTTCAGTTAATGTTTACTAGATGAATACAAGTGCATTGTTTGTGAATACGACAAAATGGAGCAATCTTTGTATGCTATTGGTTCTATCATATTCTGAATATTTTTTGAACCAGTTCAGTTCATTTTAAATAAAGTCTATTTCAATCATGTACAAGTGTATATTGATCAATTTCAGTTTAGTTTAGTCATGCTGTTATTGCCTTGAATCATTAAACTTTACTTCAAATTAATTCAATTTAGTTATAAGTAAATGTGATTTGATAAAATTAGTTGCATTAAGTCATTATTTCAATACATTACACTTTATTCTATTCCATTTCTATTCAATTATGTACCATTCAGCTCATTTTATTTGTCAATAATTAATTTTTTCCTATATTTAATTTTTTTCAATTCAGTTCAAATATATATTTTTTTCAGTTCAGTTAAGTTCAATAATATATATTTTTTGAGTTCAGTTCGGTATTTTATATTTTTTTGAGTTCAGTTCAATATATTTATATTTTTTTCAGTTCAGTTCAGTATTTTTAAATATTTTTCAGTTCAATTCAGTATTTTTTTTATTTTTTTCAATTCAGTTCAATATTTTTAAATATTTTTCAGTTCGGTTCAGTTCAGTTCAGCAAGAAATAAACTCTAACAAACAGGGGCTAAATATACATTTGATACTCTAGTCCAATGGAATGTAATTAACCTAAACATTCTTTTACTTTATATAAGAATAAGAATTTATTTTTTGTGAGGAAGCCATATCTAAGAAATTATATAAGATTTGGGTATCAACGGAAAAAACAAGTAAACTTTAATTTGGCAATAATTCCAGAAATAGAGAGATGCAATGAGCATTGATTGTGGAGCTCAGAGATTCAGTCACCAACTCACATGCTGCTCTAAGCTTGAAGCTCAAAGAAAATGCAGCAGCAAATGCATGGTTCCAAGCTGCAGTATTCACCCTTAAACTGATACACTTAGAAATACTTTCCTGGTTGTCCTAAGCTGCTAAAAGATAACTGCAATAAAAAGCAATCTTGCATTTCATCCTTACTAACATTTAGCTAACCAATTACCATACATATCAATATTTAGTGTATTTAATAACAAATTTGATGTATATTTATTAAATTTACCGTGTATCTAATAAAGTAAAAATAAATATGAGACACTGACTTATGATAAGGCATGTGGAAATTTTGTTGACCATTAATAAGTCAACAAAATTGCTGTTGACTTAATCAACACATCAGGTTTTTGTATGGAGGTTTGCTAAATTGCTGTTTTTCTGAATCAAGTATCACATATTGCTACTTGCTTTCTAAGATTTAGCGGATGGATGTTATTGTATTAGTAATGGTAAATGAACTCTGTAACTCAACTAAGTTTACTGAAGCTTATGCAATCCTTTCTTCAAAGTCTGCAACATATATGAAAGCCATTCCTCTAAACTATTATAACACCATGCGTGACACACATTTGCAAGAAACCACGCGATAACCCATTCAAATACGCAGCTCCACATGTGATTCTTACACAAAGAAATCTGCATATTTTGAATTCTCATGTGTATTCCTTAAGAAAATGACTGATCAGCTGTTAAAGAAAATGACTCCTGTGATTCTTCAAAAAACCATCCCACGATCACCTGCCCAGCCGTGTAGCTGCTAACTTTCAACCATTCCACGCTGAAATACTCCAAAATTCCAGGATCAAAATACTAAAATGCTTCAACTAAAAACTGGTGCAAAACTGAGTCTATGGTTCCCGAATTATCGCCATATTTTTCAGCTTGATTCACAGCATACGATCCCTTACCAACAGAAGCACTGAATCCTTCTAGCATACAACTCCAGTCTTAGAATTATGCACCGGATTCAGATCAGCTTCTGAGTCTCGAATATCACCAATAACTATATTAGCCACTCCATCACTAACACTAAAAGACATACCATCTACAATCAACATTGTCACGATGGCTCCAATGGCTTCAATCAACACTGAAACTTCCTTACTACAGCAGCAAATAAATTCACTTTTCTCTGAAATTACCATCAGACCGTAATAGGTAATACAGTTGGGTTGTCGATAAGGGCGATTCAGCTGACAGAAGATCCTCAGAACTGAACTTTTCTTCGCTGTCGAAGAACTTGAACTTTCATAAAATGTCTCATATATGCCCGGATCAAAACACCTTGTCGATTCCATGGTAAGGCTCCAGCACACCTCAAAACCATCCAGAATCAGCACTTCATCGTCTGCATACACACATGGCTCTGGCAATTCTATTTAAAAACACAGCCTGCCTCGACAATCAAATCACGTAATAAATTATTATACATCACAAGTGCATTACGATGAAGGTTTCCAGAAACCACATTTCTGTTCACAAGGAGTATGCAATCTATTTTAAGGCTCCCTTGGAAAAAAACACAAGGAATTAACTTAAATCACAGCCAGTGGAATTTTCAAATTAAAAAGAAATAAAAACATGGACGTGAATGACATGAAGTTACAACAACCAGCATAACTCATAGTATTTCACAGGTTATTACAAACATATCATGTGCATACTCACACAGAATTAAAAAAAAAGCTTGCTGGCCTTACTCAAAGAATGCTATGAACGAGATCAACCTTCGAAGGAACCTTATACCAGCTAAACTGAGCTAAACAAAACTAACTCAATAAAATTCAAGCAAGTGTGACAGAGCCTAATTAACAAACAATTTCACGTATCTCCTTTTAGAGGGACAAATCTAAACTCACAAATGCATCCATGGTAATCATAAGACCGAAAAAATCCAAACTCAGACATATAAAAGAGCCTAATTTAAGCAAATCACTGAACCTAACAAGCAAGAAACACACAATTTTGAAGTCCAAAACTACCTTGTGAAATGTAATGTTTCCAGGCTGATCTGATGTAGCGGTAGTAGCTTCAAAAACCTGAACCAAGTGGGCGTCTTGATTAAAAACAACCCCAGACATATCTGAACCAAGTGGGCAGCTCCAATTCTGCTTAATTTTCTCTAAAATCAGAAACTGCATAGTTTATCTGATGAAAATGAGAAGAGTATTCAAGTGATTGCATCAATCATTACCTGATTCATATCCTCAATGCTGTCCATAAGAATTGGCGCGGCTTCAGCAAAACTGCTACATTTTTGTCTTATTTACTGGTTCTGCCCCAACCTGAAAGCATAAATCCACATGAAAGCAAATCCAACCGAAAAAGATTAAGACCATGGAACAACATTTGATCATCAAATGTGTATTTCTGCAAAAATAAGTTCAAAACTACCATTTTTATGTGCTTGAACAGGGATCATTCTTGCTCCTAAATTGAGCTTCATGCATTATTTAATAAAGCGTGTAAAGCAATTTTAAGGTAATGGAAGGATTGTTACCTGCTGACAGCAAGATATAATTAGGCCATGTAAAGTTTGAGGACATCTGGTGATCTTAACAAGCATCCAACCAAGAGATGATCCAACGATTAAGATCAGAAGAGTGGCTCTGCACATCCAATATATCTGCAAGCTGTCAAAAACTGGTTCAAGCGCCTGAGGTGCGATATGAACCTGTCAAAACAGAAGCTCAGTGTGGCCATATTCTAGCACAGACGGCTAAATCTGCAAATCCACCACAAGAAATGGTTTCACAGTTCCTATAAACTCAAAGCATCTGCAGCTGTAAAGCAACAAAACAAAAAACTACAACTATAATAAAGACTGTAATCTGCAGCTGTGAAGCATCTCAAAAGCAAGCAACATAAAAGAACATAAATTGCAGGAAGATTTCATATAAAAAAAGCCAGTGACTTTCCATTTCATATAAACAGAACATTACCCAGAATCCTTTGTAAACTAGTTAGAAATGTGCACATTAACATAATTCCCAAAATCGGCCTTCAATGGCTCTAATTAACATCACTCTAACACACTATGCTACAAGACCAGAAACTAACTAAAAAGCCGTAGAGGCAACGGTCTTCCAGTGATCAATTCAAAATCCCTCATTGCCCTATCATTATCTTCAGGCCAGTGGACCTCAATCCTTTTGATCAACTCCAACTCTGCCCTCTCCTTAATTCTCAAATCTGCCGTTGCCTTAATTCTGTGGGTATCTTGTATAACGTAGAGCAGATCTTGCTGTTCCTTCCTCTCCTTCAATTCTTTGTCCTGTTTCCGTGCCCTTGCAGCTCTTGCCACAGTTAGGGCATCTTTAACGATATCAGGCGATGAAGACCTGGAGGAGGAGGAGGAAGGAGGAAGACTGGAAGGAGCAGTTGCAGGAACACCCATTGACCCATTATCTTCCTCACCACTGTCATCGAACAACACCGTCCTTTTCCTCTTTCGTCTGACCGCCGGCGCATCGCCGCCGCCGCCGACCACTTTCCGGGGACCCATTGGGGCTGGCTTTGACTTTGGAAGGGAGGCTCTCCATTTCGCCCTGGCCTTGGAGATCGGACCCATTCCGAAGACTAAGGTTTCGTCGGGAGAGAGACGAAAGGTTGGGAAATTATTGGGAGAAGAAACTAGGGTTTCGATAAAATTGGGGATCGGAGAGAAGAGACTGAGACGCGGATGAATGAGAATGACGGTGGGGGCGGCGGCGGCTATTTACACCCGCGATTTGGGGGAAATTTACAAGGGCATTTCTGTCATTTCGAATTACACCAGGCTGTATTAGCTGGAGCCTACGCCGGAGCGGTTGTATAACGGTCAGGTCAAGTTTTTGTGCTTATCCATAAGTGAAAGACCAAACTATCCCTTACCCTTGCACTTATTTACCAGGCTACTTAATCCAATTTCCAATTAGTCCTTTACTTCTTATTTTTTAACGGGAAGGCCCATCAGGTGTGGATAAAAGAACATAAATTTTATTACTCCATCAGGCCCATCAGGAGTAGTTAATTAATGGGTAAATTTACGCTGTTAGCCCTATTCATTAGAAAGATCTGAGACTTATAAGCCTAATTACGTCTTTTCGTTCACATATTAGGGAAATTACTCCAATTAATAAATTAACACCTAGAAATTAATAAATTCATACATACCGTTCCTGGCAGCTTCATAATCCCCCATTCATTCCAAGTGATGATGAACACAGACTTGATCCTGCAACCAACTCAAGCATCAAAACCCCACATACATAGAATACACTAGATGTAGAACAACACAAACACATAGATATATAGGCCTTAAAATTCCCCATCTTGGAATACCTATAATAAAAAGTTCATCTTTCACTTCCATGCATTCATAGATTCATGCTCCCAAACACAGTTGGTCTTTGCACAATGGAGAAAGTCAGCGGAAAGACCATCAGGAGGGCCAAGGCAGCCAACCATACAGAGCTGTCCATTAGATGAATACCATTCCCGACTCTTACAAGTCAGAAAGCTAATACCAAAGCATCCATCTGAGTACTTAGCAACAATCTGGTTTCATGTTTTTGCCGAATACCGAGTCGCTTTTGGAGGCACTATTTCCATCAACTAATGGTCCAAACTGCCGCCGCATAACTAACTTCCTAGTTAACTGAAATGTCTTCAAAGGAGGCATCTTGGAACCAGAAGGAGGAAGCTCCCAGACAGGTTTAACTAATTTTTCCCAGCTGGGAAGTGGGATCCTGTGTTATATTCGAAACACTCAGGTGAGAAGAATTCGGTAGCTGATTTGATACTGACGAACCTGCCAAGTAATATACATGAGGTTGCTTAAAATAAAAGTAACAAAAACACAGTTAGGTAGCAAGGAATCACAGGTTTATTTTGGCAAAAAAGTAACATGCATATAGCTACAACACGTGCCTAAGAGTATGTTATTGACACAAAAGCACCAAAACATAGAGGGCAAGCCCCCCTTCATATTACAAACTAAAATTTGAGTTTTACTAAACAAAATACCAAATGATCTCATAAAAAGAACGTACCAATCATAGGAAATCAAAGTAAAACTAATCAACAAACCAATTTCCTCAACAGGCCATATCAATATTTCCTACTACCAAAAAGTACTATACTTTAACCATAAACTGCACTAGTAACATTTATTTAGCAAACCCTGACTAACTTAAACCATAAAATTCCAGTCTGTCTAACATGATCATGCAGAATAATATCATTAGATTTCGCCATGTTTTCAAAATATCAACGTTTAAGCCAAAAAACAAATCAACAATTCTTTAGTTAACTGTCCAGAATCAAAATGTCAACAGCTCAAACAAAACCAGAATCAAGAAGCCATAATGCACAATTACACTACCTGAGCTACCCCAGAGAGAAGAAGAGGAAGGCAAGGACGGGGCTGAGATGTAAACCACAGAGAAAACGTAGAACGCGGAGACGAGTATCCCAATCACCACACTGGCATCGATCATCACGAAAACTGGCTTGTAATTCACCATGTCTTTGAAAGGGCTGTTCCAAGCCATTTTCTCCCATCTATGTTGCACTCCCAATAAATACAAGAAAAATTAGGCTAAAAAAGGACTTAATCATAATTAACAACCGCTTCAAAGGAACGACGGTGACAAGTCAGTACACAGCATATATAGACTCAGGGCTCAGGCAATGACTGGTAGAAATAGTGAAGATAAAGGATCCAAGAAAATCTATAAATTGAAGGCAAATATACGCTGAAAAGGACAAGTCTGGAAGCGAGAAATAACCTGATACATCATAGTATTTTCCGGATCAAAGAAAATCTTCCCTTCTATCAGCCTGTGACGCTTCCCATCAGTACCATCATAGTGGAAAGTCGTATGTACAGCATAAGGTTTTTAGTCTGAGTTGCTCATCATTGCCTATCAAATAGCACAGAGCAGATGAAATGGTATGAAAGCATGCAAATCTTAAATATGAAATGGGCAAAGAACTGAAACCATGTGTTTACCTGGAGAGAGTATGTATGGCCACTGCAAAAAATACTGGGAGGGAGAAGGTCGCCATCATAAGCATAAGCAAGTCCACTAAATCCATCAACTGCTGGTCCAATCTTCCGCCGCATAAGATCATTGAAACCATTCTGATCCCATGTCGAGTCACCAGCAAGAAGCAGTTCTTTCCATTCTTTTGCCAGCTTTATTGTTGAGTTGGTTGGTCGCCGGCGAAATATACCAATATTATATGCAGCGCCCACTGTCCAAAGCAAATGTATAATTGTAATTGACGCTCTTATCAATGATAAATCACGTAGTCTCATTTACAGGAAGTGGTAACAGTAATGAATAAGAATTGTACACTGATAACTAAGAATATGTGCTTCCACAATCTAAATTGGCAAGCATAAGGGAGATAATACATGGTAAACTATACCTAGATGGCTAGAGTCACATGCTTCACCTTATGCCTATAGAATAAGCAAGTCATGGTTCTGGACCATGGCGATTTCCTTCTGAACTACACGCATTTCACAACGCGATTGCCATCTTTGTGAATCCCACCAGGAAACAATTAGGCATAATTCAATCTATGGATGGAAGCAGTTTCTTGAGCTAGGAATGTAGCAACATGAAAACAGGTACAAAAACTATAATAATCAGCAATCCTTATATCACAACTTCCCAAACTGATTCAGAGTCAGACCCATTCTCCCCCAAATCAATGGAATAGCCCCATTACCCCTTTCCTATAACCCAAAATCCAGAAAAAGAAGCTCCGGTGGAGAGAATTCGTGGTTCCGATGGCGTTAAGTATTCAGTGGTCGGTCTGGTCACTGGTCTATTTGTTTTCTTTTTTTTGTTGAATTCTTTTTTTAAATGGTAAAATTAGTTGTATCCGTATTAAAATTTATTGTACCAGTGATTTTAGAATATCATCCTTATCCATTTTCCAATTCAGAATTGTTGACCAAAGTCTATCTGTAACAAAAAGTACGAGGTATAATATCAAAGTAAGATAAGACACATGTCATAAAGTGTCCGCTAAACATGGATGATGGATCATCTTCTTCAACGAAAACTGAGTGGATGCTTCTGCATTTCATAAAGCAGGAAGAAGAAAAGAATGGGTTGTTTCTTTTGACAAAACATTATTATTATTGGCGGCAGAAATGATGGAAGAATCAAACCCTTTTGCATTTGGTAGAAGAGATTGACAAGGTTTGATAAGATTTTTGGTGTATACGATGAATCCCAGCAACAAATTGATAGCCATAGCCATTGACAAGGACAGATCCAGCCAGAATGCCTTGAAATGGACTGTTGATAATCTTCTGGTCAGAGGGCAGACCATACTCCTGGTTCATGTCAAAACGAGACCCAACGGATCCACATCGCCCTTCTCTTCCTCCTCCTCTCTCGCCCTTGCAAGTAATTCATCTTCTTCTTGAGATTAATTTCATGTTATTTTGGCATAGAACTGATGGTTATTTGGTTGTTTCTGTGAAGGGTCCAGCCAGGTTGTAGATATGGATGATAATGGCAATGCAGACGATACAGTAACAAGAGACATTTTTCTTCCATTTCGAGTTTTTTGTACGCGTAAAGATGTGAGTGTCAGGAGCTCCTTTTCCCTCATCAATGCCAAATTTTGATTCTCTTGAACTGTGTGTGTCTCAGATACAATGCCAAGATATCGTGTTAGAGGAAGTTGATGTAGTTAAAGCGTTACTTGAATATGTAAGCAGAACAGGAATCGAAGTTTTAGTGCTTGGTGCACCACAAAAAGGCGGGTTTTTCCGGTATGCCTCAGCCTTTTTATATTAAAGTTATGATCTTTGTTTGTTTTTAAAAATAGTTAGTGGTGATTCCTTATCATGGTATCTTTATGGTTTGAAGAATTAAAGCCAGAGATATCCCAGCATCCGTTTTAAAAGGAGTTCCAGACTTCTGCACTGTATACGTCATCTCAAAAGGGAAAATATCATCCACGAGGGCTGCTGCACGTCCTGCACCGCTAAATCACCCGATTCGCCAGCAGATTCTGCAGATGCATCAGGCTGCTATTCGGTCTAGTACGCCAGCTGATCCATCACCTACCCCTACCAATGCAAGAAGTTAGTAACACATCACAACCATTTATAGTCTATTCTCTTTGTTTTTCAGTCATTTCTAATTTATCCTCCCTTGCTTCTGAATAGATCCTTCTTACTCGGGTAGCACAAGGCCTGACCTCCATATGCCAAGCATGTCAAATGACTCTTCTTCTCATTTTAAGTAAGTTGCATAAGAAACAAGTTTTTGTATTTATATTTAATACAGTGCATCACAGATCGTATATCATATTGGAAAATGGCTAACCTCTTTTACTTACTTTGGTAAAAACAGGTCCCCTTTTAGCCATAGGAGAGGACCTAATGGTAGACCATATGAGCTGCCTCCAACTGATACAGACATATCCTTTGTTAGTTCTGGTAGGCCGAGTATCGACAACATGTTTCTGTCCTTTGCTGATAGCAGCAGTCAGTCCACCACGCCACCTCAGGTTTCATTCGTCTCAGAATTTGACCGTCCTAGTGTCGAGTCAATGCATTTCGGTCGCAGATCAATGGACCTCCCTTCAGACTTCTCATCCATGTCACTGGACAGTGATTTCCAATCATGTCAAGTAAGAAAAAACTGAAACATCTTTCTTACTAGGAATTAGTACAACTTTTATCTTTGTGTTCTTGCTATTTGAAGATAGCAAGTCAGAAAAAACTAAGGTTCCATGTTACTGAATGTGTAAATTCCTTTCTTTTTAATACTTTTAACCATTAGATGTTGTCATTTGTAGGATGAAGTTGATGTGGAAATGAGAAGACTGAAAATGGAGCTCAAGCAGACTATGGAAATGTATAGTACAGTATGCAAGGAAGCACTTTCAGCAAAACAGAAGGTATCAGAAAATATATTTATTTCATTTTCAATACAAAAGACTTGCTGCTTGAACACTAGTGCTATAATTTAGGCACTTGAGCTGAATCGGTGGAAACAAGAAGAACAGCAAAGGTTAGCTGAGGCGCAACTGGCCGAAGAAGCTGCAATGGCACTTGCAGAAAGAGAGAAGGTGAAGTCGCGTAGAGCCTTTGAAAATGCTGAGGCAGCTCACAGGATTGCGGAGCTCGAGGCTCAGAAGAGAATCAAAGCGGAAATGAAAGCAAATAGAGAATTAGAGGAGAAATCCAGTTGGGGAGTGCAACCATCAGTTAGGTATAGGGTGTACACAATTGATGAAATTGAAGTTGCAACTAATTATTTTGACGTAAATCGAAAGATTGGAGAAGGAGGATATGGTCCAGTGTACAAGTGTTTCCTAGACCATACCCCTGTGGCAGTTAAGGTCCTCCGTCCAGATGCTGCTCATGGAAGATCACAGTTTCAACAAGAGGTATGCGATTTTTGACCTTATAGGGACTTCAATTTAGTTAAAATTTGATTTGATGAAATTTTGGCTAATTTAGTCCTACTGGCCACTGCTATTATTATTTTCATTCCAGTTCGGTTTAGCAAAGCTGGAAAGAATAGAGATTGTTTCCGCTCTATCTGCACTTCAGTTCTGTAAAAAATTGATTCAATGAAAATTATGTTAATCTAGATCTACTGCTAGAGTTTCAGTTGTCAGAGCTTGAAATAAAAATATGCTCGAAAATGAACATGGTTTGAACCTTGATAGGATACAAAGTCTTGTTAGGGTTTCAATTACGAGCCTGAATCATTTTCTTGAATTTATTTCTGACTTGCTCCTTTATGTGTTGTTTGTGTGATCCAGGTGGAAGTATTGAGCTGCATAAGACATCCAAACATGGTGCTTCTTTTGGGAGCTTGTCCCGAGTATGGCTGTATAGTATACGAGTACATGTTAAATGGGAGTTTAGAAGACCGGTTGTTTCAAAAAGGCAACACTCCACCACTCCCTTGGCCACACAGGTTCAGAATCGCCGCTGAAATCGCAACGGGCCTCCTTTTCCTCCACCAAACCAAGCCCGAGCCACTAGTCCATCGCGACCTAAAGCCCGCCAATATCCTGCTTGACAGAAACTTTGTGAGTAAGATTAGTGATGTCGGTTTAGCCAGACTCGTGCCAGCTTCAGTTGCAGATACTGTGACTCAGTATCGCATGACATCGACAGCTGGAACTTTTTGTTACATAGATCCTGAGTATCAACAAACAGGCATGCTCGGGGTGAAATCTGATGTGTATTCTCTAGGGATCATATTCTTGCAGTTGTTGACGGGAAAATCCCCAATGGGTTTGACTCATTATGTTGATAGGGCCATTGAGAAAGGCACATTTGTTGACATGCTTGATCCGGCTATTTCTGATTGGCCGGTTGATGAAGCGCTGACCTTTGCAAAACTAGCACTCAAGTGTTCTGAGCTACGGCGCAAGGACAGACCTGATCTCGCCAAGGTAGTACTGCCATTGTTAGAGAAACTAAGAATGCTCGGGGAAGAGAAATCGGCGTATTCACCTTTCTTCATAGCTCCCACTCAGAATCGAAGACAAAATGATAGCCAAGTGTCTCAAGTAAGTTCCTCCTGTTCGTGTAAACTGTTTATTAACATGAAAGATCCCTTTAAATTGTTGCCTGTTTATAATCCTTTTGAGTTTATGCTATCATAGATTCATTGGTTTATTTGTGCAGGATGACATGCATTATTCAGCTGAACAAGATAGCTTTGAAAGCTCTAAAGGCAACACATTCTACAGTTCCTGATGGCAGCGATCTTGGAAAAACAAGTAAATAAATCTTGTAATATTTTTTCCTCCTCAAGTTTTCTCTTTTTGAATTTGTAATTTGTTGGAGTATGAGTATATATCTGTACAATGTTTCAAAAAAAAAAAAAAAAAGGAATCTGTACAAAGCTGAAGAGTATATATGGATTCAGTTATATCTTCCACTGTAAATGCTTAGCACAAGTATATATAAGTTTAAAAAGTAATAAATAATCATTATTTTCGCCATGCGTTCATAGTGTGTTCTGAAACAGCCCTGTCAAAACTATGAATATCGAGTTCTGTTATCTGGTTATGTACCTAGGCGTGCATCTCGATTCCTAACGTAGTTTATACAACGATTTGGTTGGATTTTAGTCCTTTTCTTCGCAAGGTTCGTTTTGTTATTCTGTACTATTTTGTAATGCTCTCATGACTTATTTTTGCTTAATTAAACTAAATCGAACAAAACTGAGTTATATCAAATTGAATCGAACTCAACTAAGGCCTTGTCCAGTTCAACTTATTGCATCACATTTCAACACAGCACTATTGATTAACACAACACATCACTGATCAGCACAGCACTCTTCAGCAGTACTGATCAGCACATCACTATTCAGCTCAGCTGATTTAAGTTCTAATGAACACTATTTTTATGTTTGTCAAAATAATATAAATTAAGTAAAATTATTAACTCTTGAGTAATATACATCATTTTTTTCTTCCGCTCAAATGAACAATATTCAACATTTTCACTACTATTCATCACAAGATCAACGCAACACGATACCCACTCATCAACAAAGCATAAGTCAACACATGTTACACATCACATCACTGATCAGTTCAACACATCACCATATAAATTGAACCGTACAGGTTGTAAAGGGTTAAGAACATGAATATGATAGAGTTAAAGAAGTTTTTAAAAATAAGGGCTTGTTTGCCCGAGTTTATTTCTTGCTGAACTGAACTGAACTGAACTGAAAAATATTTAAAAATACTAAACTGAACTGAAAAAAATAAAAAAAACATTGAATTTAGAACTGAAAAATATTTAAAAATATTGAACTGAACTGAAAAAAATAAAGAAATACTGAACTGAACTGAAAAAAATTTAAAAATACTGAACTGAACTGAAAAAAATTTAAAAATACTGAACTGAACTGAAAAAAATAAAATAATACTGAACTGAACTGAAAAAATATAAAAATACTGAACTGAACTGAAAAAAATATAAATACTGAACTGAACTGAAAAAAATAAAAAAATACTGAATTGAACTGAAAAAACTAAAAAAAAATATTGAACTGCACTTAGTCGGGTAAGATTTACCTCTCAATCCTATGATGTATAGTGTTTCTTTTTTTAATCATCAATCAACTTGTTTTTTTTTATACAGAATGTATGACAATGGTAGGCGTGCTTGTATAATCATTGCATTGTTGGAGTTGAAAAAATTACTTGATCTATGATACATCCTTCACCTGAGAAATTGCCGCTGAGACTTGGAGGCGAAATGGGTGGTGAATACATACATAGGTTGATGAATGCTCATCCAAACTTGTGTAAAGAACAACTACGACTTCATAGATCTATGTTTGTAAGACTCGTTGATTTGATGATTGAAAGAGAATTGCTATCAGATAATAGATATATAGTCGTAGCAGAACAACTTGGAATATGTTTATATCTACTGGCCAAGGGAACTTCATATCGTGACGCTGCAGGAACCTTTAAACATTCGATAAGCACTATTAGTACGTATTTTACTGAAGGCTTGAGGGCTTTGGTTACATTGTCATTTGACATTGTTAGACCACGTACAGATTTTTCATTGGTACCTACAAAGATAAGAAATAATTCTTTATATCGGCCATTTTTTGAGGTAATGTATCTTTTGAGAAACAATCAGATAAGGCAGCCTTATGGTAAGGCAGAATCATAAAACCAACTTTTTGGGTTAAAAAATAATTATTATTTTCTCGGTGCCATTGTATAAAAAACACAGAATGTCAGGGACTATTTTGCAAATTTGCAAACTATTATCCCCAAATCCCAAAATCTGAAATCAATCAGCCATATCACTCCGGCAATCACTCTCTTCTTCATCTTCTTCCTCACCATCATCATCTTCTTCCTCTTCTTGTAAATCATCGCTGGCGGTGGCGATGATTTCGATTTGATGATTATGAATCCGATGGTTATGATGATTCCGATGGGTATGATGATTCCGATGGTGACGATTTTGAGTTGGTGGACTGGTGGTGGTGGGGCGGCGGTGGTGAGGCGATGGTGATACGGCGGTGGTGATGGGGCGGTGGTGGAGTGGTGGTGGAGCGGGGAGGCTGGTGGATTGGTGGTGGAGAGGGGAGGCTGGTGGACTGGTGGGGGAGCGAAGAGACTGGTGGTGGTGCGGCGGGGAGGCTGGTGGACTGGTTGGGGAGCAAAGAGGCTGGTGGTGGTGCGGCGGTGGTGGACTAGTGGTGAGCGGGGAGGCTGGTTGACTGGTGAGGGAGCGAAGAGGCTGGTGGTGGTTCGGCGGGGAGGCTGGTTGTGGTGCGGCGGTGGTGGACTGGTGGTGGTGCAGGGAGGCTGGTGGTTTTGTGGCGGTTGACTGGTGGTGGAGCGGTGGTGAAGAGGTGGAGGCTGGTGGTGGTGCGGCGGTGGACTAGTGGTGTTGATGATGATTATTTATTTATTGATAATGATGTATGATTATGGTAATTATTGATGATGATGATGATGATTTATGATAATGATTTTATTGCTAAAAGTGATGATCATTAATGGTGTTAATTTTGATGATAATAATGATAATTGATTTGATGATGATGATGACGACGATGATGATTGATGATCGGAAGTTGATACTTGATGATTAATTTCGGTTATGATCATTTGACTATTGATTATTTTTTATTGATGATTAAACAAATTTGACGATCGGATTGACGACGTCGGCGATCAATGTTGGTGACATATGTAAAATGAGATTAATTTGATAATTCGAACCACGAATTTACGAGAATCTATTTTGATTGTTTGATTATGTGTATATTTTAGATGATAATTTTATATTTATGATTGATGATGATTATGATAGAATGGATGATAATCAAGACGGTGGATTTGATAATTTTATGTTTATAATATGATTGATGATTTAATTTTCATAATTGATCATAACATCGATGATTTGACGATGAATGACGATGATTTGACGATTAACAACGATGATTTGATGATGAACGACAAAAATTTGATGATGAACGATGAAGATTTGATGATGAACGATAACTATTTGATGATGAACAGTGAGAATTTGATAAAAAACGATGATTTGATGATGAACGTCAATGATTTGGTATGAACGTCGATGATTTGATGATGAGCGACGATTATTTGATGATTTAATAATGATGATTGATGATGGTAAATGGTAATGAGGGATAAGGAGATTAAATGTGTTATATATTCTTATTGCAAAATGGTCCCTGAATTTTGTTTTTAAGTACTGGCACCGAAAAATAAATATTTATATTACAGCCCCTAAAGTATTTTGCCCCTGAGCCTAATACCCACTGCCTTACCATAAGGCTGCCTTACCAGAAACTTTCTCAATTTATCATGCTTATATTTTTTCTTTTGCATAAATGGTTTTGAAGAAATCTAAGAGTACATTTTGAAAATGGACGACCGAATTGCAAATCTGCTTATTTCTTCTTTGTTAATTATCCATTAACTTTTTCGGTAATTCAGGATTGCGTTGGAGCGATAGATGGTACCCACATAGATGTTGTGATATCAGATAAAAAGGGTTTCGCATTTCGAGGTCGATCCGGTAAAAAAACTTGGAATGTGATGGCTGCAATCTCATTTGATAGAATCTTTACATTCATTAATGTGGGGTAGGAAGGAAGCGCTCATGATACTGCTGTGTGGAGAGATTCTATAATGTTTTCAAAGTTTAATTTTCCACACCCACCGCAAGGCACGTATGTAATGCACTTGCTTCTTATTTAAATCACATACCATTATATTACGCTCTACTTTTATTTTATATTAAATTGTAGGAAAATATTATTTGGTGGATTCGGGATATCCAAATACAAAAGGATATTTGGCACCTTTTATGGATTCAAATGCAAGGTACCATTTACCGGATTTTCAAAGAAATAGAAATCTTAGAGTAACTTTGGAGCAATTTAACTATCGACATTCTTCTCTACGGAACACTGTGGAAAGGTCATTTGGCAACTTGAAAAATAGATGGCGCATGCTTAAGTCGATGCCTCAAATGAAGGAGGAGTGGCAAATGGCCATAATAGTAGCAACAATCACGCTTCATAACTATATGCGAATGGAAAAACTGGGTATACATGTTGTAAAACATTACGATAATGTTCAAGGAACGGCGGATAAGGAATTGCTCAGCCCTCAAAGGAAGGAAGAAATGAATCAAGTTCGACTGAATATAGCAACAAGAATTTTGCAATCGATGCTCTAATGATGAAGATACTGAAGAGAACTAAATGTCGTTATTTTGAATTGATTTGGCGTGATTTGAAACTGAGTTGATTTGAATTTATATAAATGTATTACTTATCAATTACTTTGTTCGAACAATGTTTATTAATTTAGACATACTTAAATACTAATAGTACACCTACATTAGGCTGAATAACATCAACAAATTAAAAAAAAAACTGATTTGAATTGCTATGAAATGAATAAAAAATAACATAAGGAAAATAGTATGACTAAATTAAATCATATTTTGAAAAAATTAATTTTCTGATCTGATCTGAATTCAACTGAATATAAACTGAACTGAATCGAAAAAACAGTAGAGAGCTATAATAATATATATATATATATATATATATATGAAATTTACTGAAATGAAAAGAAATATAAAAAATATTATCTGAACTGAAAAAATAAAAAAATATTTAACTGAACTGAAAAAAACAAAAAATACTGAACTGAACTGAAAAAATAAAAAAATATTTAACTGAACTGAAAATAAAAATAAAAATACTGAACTGAACTGAAAAATATTTAAATATACTGAACTGAACTGAAAAAAATAAAAAAATACTGAAATGAACTGAAAAATATTTAAAAATACTGAATTGAACTGAAAAATATTTAAAAATACTGAACTGAACTGAAAAAAATAAAAAAATATTGAACTGAACTGAAAAATATTTAAAAATACTTAACTGAACTGAAAAAAATAAAAAAATACTGAACTGAACTGAACTAGTTTACAGAAAAACTCTGGCAAACAGGCCCCAAAAAAGATATAGCGAAGAGATGACGATGAGGGTTTATTATAATTGTAAAGTTATTAAATATCTTGAATGAGAGTTGATATATCTTAACAATATTTTGTGGTACATGCCTATCCAAGGCTTGCGTCTTTAAACAGCAAACCCGCGAATATATTCACGTCTCTAATAATATAAAGACCTTAAACATACCGACGTCTAGACCGACATCACAGATCATTGCCACGCGGGAGGGTGGGATTGGATTCTACCATCATTTCCAAACGCGGCCAGCTCTCTCTCTCTATATATACGCGTAAAGATTCGAAATCTATTTATATTTGATATAGGCTAAGGAACTCCCACCACCACAACAAAGCGTCGTGCTGTGTTGAATATCGAGATGGGGAAACTTGTAGATCGAGTGAAGGCAAAAGCTCGTGAAGCGAGGACCATGGTCAAGAGATCGGTGAGGACTGTTGAAAGGTCATTTAAGAAAGGTTTGTACAAGGTCAAGCTTCTGAAGACGAAGAGGTAGATCCAACTTCCCCATGGTTTGATTTCGGTGTTTCTGCTCTGTAAATCTAATTCTTTGATCCTCCTGATGTTGTTTGCTGTTTGAATGTTTTTGTTTTTCCTCTGCCTTTTAGTCATGTGAGGTTTTCTGGTTTTTCTAATCTTGTTGGATCAGAATTGCATTGTATGAAGAACATTTTGTGATAAATATATATACATATATGTAGTAATTTGTTGCCTTTCAATTCCTTTTCTAGTTAGATCGAATATGTGTAATCTACTAAGAACGACAAGTAGTCGAGAGGGGCGGCATTTAGCCGGTTCTCGCTCCGATACTTAAATAAGTAAAGGATTCGACGGGTACAAGTATGAGTGAGGGATTGATGAATAAACGGGTGGGAATCTTAGGAGCTCATACGATTGACTTCTTGACTCTGGTCCGGTTGATTGCGTGTTGTTGGTTGGTCTCAGACGACTGTTCCTGACATGTGTAGTCCGGAATATAAGAGTTGAATTTTCTCCCCACATGTGTAGGTCCGGGACTGCGGTCACGGAGCATTATGTTGGTCGAGTTGGTGGTCATCCGGACTGGTCTTGGGCTTGGGTTTCGTTCGGCTGACTTCGATGGTTATCCAACTGGGCTTCTGTGCCTGATCCATATTATGTTGCCTAATGGGCTTTGGCTTGGGCAACAATTTGGGTCATTTCCTATCATGTCCCTTTCAAGTCCGGGTGAAAGATTCGAGAGGATGAGACCCGGATTCGGTTGACCCCGAGTCTTTGACCCGATCCGGCTGAGCCTATTCTGAGATTTTCCAACGGCTTGAGGTGCGACTGGGATGGAAAACTGTTGTTGTATCATGTATGCGAGCTGATTCGCATATCTTATTCTCGTTTACGACATTTATTATCGTCATGAGGGAAAAGTTAGATGCTTTCCGTCAGAACGAGTCTTTTTGATAGTGGGACAAGTCTTTCGATGTGTCACTAGGGCATGACTTTTTTGCTTGTCAAGATAATAAACTTCTCCACTTGTTCGCAATGACTATGCTTATTCATAAAACATGGCTAATGGCATGTCGCAAGGACGAGCTTGTTGCTTTTAGCGGGGATTAGACCTTAAGTCTTCTCTTTAGGGCATGTCTTCCTTTTGGGCTACGAATCTCGTCTCCCTTCCAGATCATGACTTTCATCTTCCTTCTAGGTCATGATTTTCGTCTTCATCCCAGTTTAGCACTTTTGTCTCCCTTCTAGGTCATGACCTCCGTCTTCTTTCTAGGGCATGACTTTCCTCCCCCCTAGGTCAGGACCTTCCCAGCCAGAAATTCTCGTCTTCCCTCCAGGTTGGGAATTTTAGTATTCTATCTAGGTCAGGACTTTCGTCCGGTTGATAGAACATGACTCTCTATTCTTCAGGAATAAGGCTTGACCATTGATGTGGTGGCAGGTCTTTTGGTCTGTCGCGAGGGATTAAGCTGAATGCATGTGTACATCTTTCATGGTGATATCCCTTATCCGCATCGAGCCAGAACCGTGCTGGTTAATTGAGCTCTTTCTAGCTTCTTGGGGTTTCTCCAGGTGGACCTGGAATCTGGTGCTTCACACTTTCGCTAGCTTGTCTCGACAAGCCACTTGTTAAGATTGGCGATAATTAAGTTGGATGTAATCTCAACTCTACGTTCAATATTGTAAAGTGACTCTCATGTAGCTGTTTGGCTAGTTGTCGAATAAATTTACCGAACCAGATGCAGCTCATCTTTCTAGACGCCTTATTCCTTGCCAAGTATTGATCGGAGAGTACGACATTCGCTTCTTACCATTAGATCGGTGACATTTGTGCATTTTTTTTTCAACTTAGCTTCTACATAGGAGTGGTATCTTTGTTCTAGACGTTGATGCACGAGCTTGGCCGCGACTTAGCCTTGTGAGGCTAGGCCAGACCTTGGTGGCCTTGGGTATGGATCATGTCATGTTTGATCCTGAGTAGCGTTGACTCGGTGGACAAATTTGTCGTGTAACTGCTAAAGGTCAGTCGCGGATTGGTTGGTAGACTAGACTAAGCATTTTCAAGAGCTTTCGCTTAGGGAGTAATTCACCAATTTCTTAGGATGGTAAGCCCTTCTACAAAAGGCTTGCTTCGATTGTCGGGAGGATAATGAGCGTGTGCTGATCCGATAACTAGAGTTCGTCCATTATGGTCTGCCGTGACTAGGGAGTTTGGTGTCAACTAGCCAGTAGAGGATCGGGGTAGCAAAGCCTTGCATCATTTGATCACTAGGGTCCAGTCGTTGGACGGTTGGAACTTGGATTACAAGCTTAACCACATATAGGAAAGCTTGAGCATATCATTTGGGCGCTAGAGTTCGATCAATTTGTGACTAGCGTCTTTGTGCCTAAGGGCTCGAACATTTCTACTGATTAGTTGGTACCTTCGGCACCTGGCCTAGTCATCTTGGTCGCCTCCAGGCTAGGCCGCTCCTGGCATGGTCATCTTGATTGGCACCGGCTTGATCCCTAGGGTTTTACAACTTGGTGCGGCTTCTGGCTTGGTCGCACTTGGTCGCTAGACGTTTGTCTCTAGGTTGTTGCAACGAGCACAATCGCCTTTTAGATGGATGTTGCATTTTATGAGTAGGCTACACTATAGCCACTTTTCAACCCTCATTTTTCATCCCAAGAGCTTTCTCTTGAGATTTTTTACCTTAAGTTAAGGTGAAAACGATGAAGGGACTAGCATGTTCTGCCTACTCCAATCCTGGTAGTGGCTAGTTCGCTCATGCACTACCGATTCTAGTAAAACCACATTGTAAAGGTCGCAATGGCTAGATCCAATTTGCTTGCTTTCTTTTTTCATAGTTGTGCTTGGAGCTTCTCGATGAAATGACAGTGAGTTGGTCATAGGGCCGTCCCTATAATATTCAGGACCTAGTGAAAAACAAAATCGTGTTCTTAATTTTTCTCCGGTTCAATCTTTCTCGACTTTTTAAAACTTTTATAAAACAATTTTAGATTATTTTTCAGTTCAACAAGATATAGACATAATATGAAGAATTTAGAACTCTAAATTCTTCTCCAATTTGATTTCTTTCTCAATTATTTTCAAATTTCTATAAATTCTTTCCAATTAAACATCAAATGCATAACGGAATATATAGAAATATAAAAAATTGGGGCCCCTGAAATTTGGGGGCCTGACGTGATCGGTATGGCACGGGCCAAGGGACGACACTGTCGGGTCACACTTCTTCTAGTATACTTTTACTCGTGAAAGTAGTTATCTTGTTGGCAGACAACTTTCACAACAAGGTGGGCTACGTTATTCTTAATACTTTTGCTTTACATGATGAATTTCTTCTTTCGTGGTGAGATCAATCATTGTCGGAGTTTAATAATTGGATGGAGTTTACACTCTTTAAGGGTGTTTCGTTTATGCACCGACATGAAAGCACGTGGCATCAAGTATCAATATAAGTGAGATTACACACTACCCCTTTTATAAAATAGTTATTTTTTAAAGGGGTTCTTGCTTGCAAGAGGTTTGCTAATAATTCGGAAAACAAAATATCCGTTTTCGTGTGAGGACTTAAGGTCCAGATCGCGTCTCTCCGGAAGCTTTGGCTTTAAATTTTGAATTTCTCCTTTACTGGTGTAGTTGGAAGAATCTGTCTCCTTCAGGCGGGTCTTCTTACCTTCGGGTGCCTTTCAAATTCTTCTGTACGTTATTGTAGATCTGGTAGTTGTCAAGATTCCGGACGGCGAGGGATTTTAATTCCCCTTTATTCGATCATCTTTGTTACCTTACATCTTAGATAATTATTAGAGTGCGTGGAAAAGTAAGCCTTTTTCCCCACAGACGGCACCAATGATAAGGCCTCGATTAGACGGTGCTTCATCTTTCGATCCGAGTTACGCCGGATTTGTGTAATCTGCTAAGAAAAGAAAGCAGTCAGGAGGGGCGGCATTTAGCCGGTTCCCGGCCCGATGCTTAAATAAGTGAAGAACTCGGCGGGTATAAGTATGAGTAAGGGATTGATGAATAACCTGAGTTTTGAGGTTGAGAATGTATGATATTTATAGGAGTTCCCTTCATGTGTTCATGTAACTCGAGTGGAGCCTTTTGGATGGGACCCTTAGAAGCTCATGTGATGATTTCTTGTCCCTGATCCAACTGGTTGCGTGTTGCCGGTTGGTGTCAGACGACTGTTCCTGACATGTCTGGTCCGGAAGATTAGAGCTGATTTTTCTTCCCACATGCGTGTAAAGTTTGTCTGTGACTTGGGTCACGAAGCATTATGTCGTTCGTGCTGGTGGGCATCCGGACTGGTCTTGGGTTTCATCCGGATGAATCTGATGGTTATCTGACTGGATTTTTGGGCATGATCCATATTACTTTGCCTAATGGGCTTTGGCTTGGGCCAGCATTTTGGGCCATTCCCTATCAGACAGTATGTTAGTGCAGCCTCTCTTAGTGAGATTGAGCTTATTGCTATTCGAAATGCGCTAACACTATCTCTAAAACATCAAGAATTTTGTGCGATAGAATCAGATTGTCTTATAGTAGTAGTTAGAGCCACCCAACATCATTTAATTGCTCCTTGGAAATGTTATGATCTTGCTTCTAGATGTACATCAAGGCTTAACACCAAAATTTAACATATTCAGAAAAGAAAACTTAGTAGCTGACTCACTAGCTAAACATAGCTATTGTACACAGTCCAGCAACTCATTAATTTCAATCAGTTACCTGATAGAGTTAAGGGTCTAATTAACCTTGACATAGCAGGAACACTGTACACCTTCTATCAAGATTACCAGGACAAATGCTACTAATTTTTTACATGTTTGATTCAGGCCTATCTCTATTGATGTTGCAACAAAAAAATCATGGACCTTGAGTCTTCTCTGAAGCTGAAACAATTTAAGATTCTTCTTCAACTCTCTTTCACAGTCACACTCATGCTTGAAAATTTTAGTGAAGTACATGCTGAGCCTTTTTGATATTCAAGTGATTGTACTTCTACTAAACTATTGGGTGCTGCCTTGTGTTTTACTTTGCAGATTCACTAAAGAGGCTTTTAGTATCGCTTAGTGGGAGATATTTTGTTTCTAATCCATGTAAGTTGAACAACTTGGGCCTATGAATAGAGTCTTCATTAGTTTATTTCTTTTGGAAGCATAAACCTTGCTTCAGAATCTTTTGAGCTCTTTTATTGTCATCTTTGGATGTAAAACTTGCCTTTATGGCTTTTTATAAGGTTTGGGGAGCCTAATATTATTTCCCCCGCCTATAGGTGGTGGTTCCATTGAATAAAAATTTAAAAATTCAGTAAATGTAATGGTCATTATGATTTATTAATACTATCTGGGTACCTACCTAAGTTGCACAAGCAGTATTCAGTTAGTCACACATAATTGCACACAAATAAAGATATGAATAATAAGAAATATTTCAGGTAAACCTAAAAAAGTCAAAGTAATTATGATGATGTTACCAGTAATAATTACACATAATTACACCTAATCTCCTGTACCCGGCTTTTGGGCTTGTTTCTTTAACTTTGGATGACAATCTGCATCCATGGGAGGAGGGGGACCATGAGGGTGGGTTGGAGATGTAAGTAACACGTTGGTGACCCTTAATGCTTTCCTTTTTCTCTCTTCCCGTGCATACGATCATCATCATTCATTTACGCTGCGAACTTGTATTAGCTAGCTATTTATATAAACCTTGTTGAAACTGAGAGAGGGTTCTTCTGTAGCTTTGCAAATGAGAGGTCAAGCTTTCCTTGAGTCATCTGCAGTGGGATCATAAACTTAGATATGTTTACTATCATTTTCATTAAACCTACATCTAATCAGAAGATGGCTAACAAGAACTTAGTCTCTAACTGAAATTGCGTCTGTGAAACAAACAAAATACATCAACAAAAGATACACAAAGACACCAAATGTAACCACTAATTGGAGTGCAATTAAGTGAGACATGTTATAGAAAAACATGATCAGACAAAGCCATGTTTGTTACTGAGCACAAAAACTATAGTACTCAGGAGTAGTGTAATACATGTACCGGATGAGTATCGGGTCCAACATAGTTAAACCTTTTGAGCATTTTCTTGCCAAATCTGCAAAAATGGATAGTGCAAAAATCCAACATAATATCACTAAAAGATATTATGCCTAACTCCCAACACTTCCATATTCGCTGCAAATTCAACCAAAACAAATAATTAATATAAAGAGGCAACTTAAAAGATGGGACTAATAAAAATGACTAGGTCATTTCATATGGTAGCTTGAACTTTAAAATCCCTGAGAGTAAACACATGAACACAACAATGATGAACACATGTAGGTTGAGAGAAACCTAGGCATACATGCAATATGGAAAAGAACACTTAAAGAACATTACATGATTCAACATGTTTGCTCATCCGGTAGCTCGTCTGAGTCTAACCGCGGCGGCAATGTCGATGAATTTGTGGAAGGAATAGGGTTCAATTTGTTTCCTAATTATATATCGGACTGTAGCTCTCTTCCATGCATTTGGTAATATCACGGTAATTATGAGACAAGAAAACAGTTTAAAATAATTTTTACTAATAGTGTGACTTTACCTTTAGTATATTTATGTCAGTTCAATTTCCAAAAATTTCTAATTTCAACTAGTTAAATATCATCGCGTGTTGCGCGATAATTTTAGTATTTAATGTGACATATTTGAAGGTTTATTTTGTGATAACTCTTCTATCTCCCTTTAGGATTAATGATATGTGGAAATTAAGAATCCTATCATTATTGATGATTGCTTCTTTTTTAGATTTCATAAAAATCATAAAAATTGAAAAAGAATGAAGTTTTTAATTGGGCTAGAAAGCGAAGCATACATGCATGGAAAAGCATATAGATAGTACAAAGAATAAAAATTTATGGAATAAATCTAAAAAATGGTCGGAAAATAATATGGTCCGTTCATCACAAATAATTTCTTCTAAACTGAAAAATATTAAATCGAAATGAACTGAACTGAATTGGAATTACTAATAATACATCTGAATAAACTAAATTTCATCAATTCATATTTCAGGGAAACTAAACCGAAAAATACTGAAAATAAATCAAATAAAATGTACTAAACATGACTAAGTTCTGTCTGAAAATCATTAATAAACCACAAACCCATATTTATCATATCGACAACTATTGTCTGGAAATCATTAATTACCATTTACATGAATATTTGCTATAAAAATTTGCTATAGACACTACTCCTAATTTCTCGTTGATGTACCATTTGAAACATTTTATGATACTACAAATTTATTTTGACATATTTATAATTTCATAAAACAGCAAAATTTAATTTTATTATATTATTTTAAAGAATGAATAAAAATATATTGTTGTCAATTAAAAATAAGTCTTCATTATTGAAATATTATAAATAATTTTTAATTTTAGATGGCATGCAAATATTTTATTCCAATTAAAAAAGTAAATTTACATTGTAATCAATTTTTGTTTATAAATATATAAACATAATATTCATATATCATTAGCAAATTTAATGCTAAAAAGTAGGAATAAAATTATGAAATACATTGGGGCAATATATGTGAACATTAACACTTCAATTAAACAAAAATAAGTTACGGAGAATTCTATAATTAATTTAAATTAACTTTTATCTAACTACAAAAAGAATGATTATAATTAGACATGTTTTTTCATAAGACTAAAATGAGACATTAATTAATGATTATAAATAATGATGAAGTGAAATATAAAATTACGTGGTATGATGCCTATTTTTAATTTAAAATGTCGATCCATACACAATTTAAGTTAAATAATAATAATAATAATAATAATAATCAACAACCAAAATATGGTAAAAAAGGAACCGATCGCAGGAAATATATGGAATTGATTCAATCAAGCATCCATCAGTTTCCAAGAAAAATAAATAAATAAGTTATTTCTATATTAAACAAATGGAATACAAAAATTGAGTACAAATGTTCATATATATTTAATCAATCATAGGAACTATCATTCTCATTCTTCAATATAGATAATCCACTTCTTCATAGATAATTAGAGGCTATGGGTAGAAATAAAATATATCAAATCCAAAAAATAATGTATTGATTTAACATTATTAGCGAAAAATTAAAGGAAAGAAAACATCAGACATATACCATGAGCACGTAAGAGGCAGCCCCTATGAAGGAAAATTTACTCACTAACTTAAAATAATAAAACCCTCATATGTGTCTACAAAGCGTTCAATTCTTAGTAGTCGGTTCGGTACCTTGAGCAATCTGAGATATTAATTGAAAGCTAAAGGTTCATAGTACATTATCAAGCTCAGCTAATACATTTCAAATAATAAATTGCAAAACCGAACTTAATCCTAAATGAACATCATGGCGTCACGAAATACATCCAAACTCTAAACTGTTCAGTTTTTCATGTTTCATCTTGAATTAAATCACTAACCTATCTTTCATGTTGAAACCACATCATCCCATCAAACTCATTTTCCTTCAAAAACAAAATTTGTCAAAGAATATGGGTAGGATATAGATGACTTACCACTATGCTAATATATATGTTCTTCCTCTATATCTCATCACGATCCATGGCAGTAGTTTATATTCATCATATTTCTAATTCAAGGGAATATATGTACATGAGAAAAATAATATAAAAATATTAAAATTACATGTTCTCATGAATTAGGATTCTAAA
The DNA here is from genome assembly GCA_948330725.1 of Sherardia arvensis. Taxonomy (NCBI): domain Eukaryota; kingdom Viridiplantae; phylum Streptophyta; class Magnoliopsida; order Gentianales; family Rubiaceae; genus Sherardia; species Sherardia arvensis. The sequence continues at coordinate 31,311,483 of OX415239.1, forward strand.
AAAAGGAGCTTCCACATACTTCTGAACCCTGAAACTTATGCATATCCTTAAACTACATAAAATTAAGTTATGACGTATACTGCCAATCTATACATGGAGTTCTTGAAATGACAGTGTCAACAAAATCTGTGTTTTTTAAGTAAAAATCACCACCTGGCCAACGATTGCTTTCAATCCCAAATCTAGACAGCTCGATGGAGCACATAGGCAGTGGTAGGAATTGGCGGCCAAGGTAGTCTTGATTTGAGAGGACAAATCACCGCATCAGTGATGGATTGGGGAGACATGATGGTTTGCCTGCTTCAAGTGAAATTGAACAAAAAACCACACATTTATAGGTTTATATGTTTTATACCTTCTAAAATGCCACAATCAATATCGATCAATTACAGGCGGCAAGATCCGTGTCCATCCCAGAACAACACCCCTAAAATCCATGCTCTTGCTATCACATAGTCACTATCACCAACCTTATTCAAACTGTATAAGCCTGCAAAATCAAAAAATAAAGAACCTGTGAAATTAACATAAGAAAACCTTTTCAGGCAGAAATATATTAACGTGAAAGTGATTAAGGCAATGGAGAATGAAAAACTGAAACATTATATAATCAATCAATCAATATAAATGATGTCGTTTTGGCATTTATTTAAGTAAAAAATAATTTAAAATATGCTAATACTATAAATATATATTAGAAGGAAGTCGAACCTTCTAATATTAAGGTTAAAATATATTGATACCTTTTATAAATTAATATAAAAAGAATGAAATTTATAGAAACTAAAAATGAATGCACGAAAATTGTATGCTCCGGAATATGGTGATCTTGCTGTGATTATGTGGTGATTTTAATCAAAACTACGTAATTTAATGCTTTTTAATACTTTTTATTAATTTAAATATTGACCGGAGCAATAACTCTAGCTAGATAACACCGTGCGATGCATAGTATACTTAATTACTTATTTAAATAAATATATTGAGCTTCCTCAAAAAAATATTGAACATTTGTATTAATAACTAATGTAAATATATATACATATATATATATATATATATTGAACAATTTTATGAAAATGCGGATGAATAAGTTTTAAATAATTTGATACAGTTTTTTGATTTATAATTACAAAAACTCAAACATCATTTTTTAATAGATATCCCTTTTTATGATTTTTTAATAGATATTTATTTTTTTAACAGTAAGATAATTATCACAAAAAGGTAGAAAATAATGAAATTGATTATAAACTTATCATGGAGTTATTATGCATGGCAAATATATTTTAAAATCTCCCGCAAATACAGCAAAAAGTTTTAAGTAAAAAAAAAATTTTGATTTCCAAACATTTAAACATATCCATAAATAAAGATAATCTTTTTTAATTAAATATTTCTGCTCATATAGCTAGAATATAATGAATAATATTTACCGAAAATTTACCGATTGAGATGAATCTTCTGATGGTAATGTCTGACAAGAAAGGGCCTCATATAGTGAACAGAAAGGGCCTCATGCTGCTCTTGATGATTTGCTACCAACATAATTTGCAGATTGAGATATCTTTGACCTCTGCCTTTCATGCTTCATCTGCAAACAAATTCATAAATTCAAACACCAGGCATTGGGAACACCAAGCATATTTTGGATGATGAAAACATTTCACTTTGCCAAGAATGAAAGATAATATTATTATTATTTACCTGTTTGGTGTTTTCCAGTTCATATTTTCTGAGAGCAGCTTCAAGATCTGAGATTTCTTTAGCAGTCAATCTCAGTTCCTTGTCAGGTGATGAGTCTGCCATCTGCTTCTTCATCTCTGCATACTTCTTTGCCCACAGCCCTTTCATCACCTCTGCAACCACATCAACAGACATAAAAATTAACAAAAAGTACAAGATTCTCTTACACAAAGTACAGAATCTTGTCATCTTTTTTCATACCTTGAGTTGTGCTGAGTCTGTAAACATGGCCAAGAGACAGCGTGTCAGCTGGTTTGAGAAGCTTGATCCGGGTCACTCGGAGAGGCTGCTTGGCGGAGGAAGTGTAGGAAGAGTAGGTGGTGAGAAGGAGAGCAACGTAGTGGCCGGGGTTCATCTTCGTGATCTGAGAGGCGGTTACAGAGACGTACATCTTGTTGGTTCTGCCGTTTGGGTGCTGGATTAGCAAGCTTGCATTATCAATGGCCTGGCAGTTTCCCATGTTGATGGAGATTGAAGATGAAGATGATGAATCGATGAAGATCTGGGATTATATTATCAGATGCTCTTCTGATGGTAATATGTCTGACCAGAAAGGGCCGATTGATGTCGCCATCATGGGCGGTGGAGGTCCTGTCGACTGAAACGGCGTACACGTCACATTGCTGATCAATGTTGAGACCGAGACTCAGTATCCAAGGCGTTGGGGATTATAAATCAAATCCATAGGATGAATCACATGATGCCCTCTTGCCGTCAAACTCAAGCACCTCATCTAAAAAGCGTAATGTTAATTCGGATTTTCTCCTAATCCTAATAATAATTTAGTTGGGAGGTGAAAGAAAGGGCGTGAGATGAGAGCTATATATCCTCAAAAGAAAACGAAGTCATTTTGGTAGAAAAATATATTAGCACCTTATATTTCTAAATATAAGGAGGTCGTGCAAGGAAATATAAATTACAAAGGTTATACAAACGCGTGGTGTTTCTTATAATTACATAATTACATGACTGAAATATGCTAGAGATAATATTATATCATAGTAATTCAAGATTATGATATCAATAAATGGAATTTAAAATATAATACCACCATATATATATAAAATAACATATACAGAAATTCACGAATGAAAAAATATGTAGTAAATATAATAACAGAAAGGAATGTATAGATATTGTGGGCGCCGGAAAATTATGCAAGAAAGGAAAATCACTAAATTATGGTAATGTTGTGGCGGTCATGTGGCGGTTTTCATCAAAACTACGTAGTTTAATATTTTTTAATGCTTCTTATTAATTTAAATATTGACCGGAGCAATAACTCTTCTAGTTCCGTTTAGGAAAAGTGAAAAATAGAGGTAGATATACATGCTCGTAAGGACTACACCTTATGAAACCGAAAATCGTTTATTTGTCCACAAGTAATTTGAAGACCGTATACCGCTGGAGGAGAATATTGCAGATCAAATGAGCAAAAGTCAGAATAGTTAGTAACATTGATTGGGGGATAAGGCCTGAGCAAACAATGATCGAGATGTTGGCCATTATGTTTTTCTTTTCGTTGCCTTGCAAAATTCACAATAAAAAACTTACCCAATTTGTCAGTAGATCCCAAAACACAGGGAGCACGGACATAACTTGGATTGCCCACCAGATGCCGAACTATAACATTAGCATACATGGTTTTATAATGAAAGAAGATTTCAAATTTGATCTGAAAACCGCCAAATTTTGCTTCCAATTTTGAGCTAACTAATTTATACTAACTTCCAATTTTAAGTTCGCGATGTATACATGTACCGCAAACTGACCCTCACACTAAGAAAAGTTAAATTTTATGAGCCTTGTTTTTTTAAATTGTTTTACTATATATGTAAGAAATTTAAAATTAAGGTAGATTTATCCCTTTATTTCAACATTTATGTTTTTTACTCATTCAAAAAAAGTTAGTTCTATTTCTTTGAATTTTGAATTTGAGCAAGTTAACAAACTACAAAACGTACAATTAATTGTATTATTTCCCAATAAAATTATATTATGACAACTAAACAATTATTCATAAAAATAAGAAGTCATCCATGATCCATACCTTGTAAACTTAGCATCATAAAACAATCAACAAAGTACAAAATCAAAGTTGGATAATTTCATGTTGATATGATGCACACATTGGACAAACAAGTTAATGTACTTTGTGCTATATATGTATACATAATGTTATTCATCACTCACGCCTCCGAATCATGAGATCCGGCGTCGTGATCATGGTGGAGATTCATCTTCCTCTTGGCATTCGCGACGAACACGATGTCGAGATTATAAAGCACCGGAACCAAGGTGATCGAGCAGAGGAAAACCAGGACCGGGCCGAAGATCCAAAGCAGGAGCGGCACGGCACCGTAGAAGAGGCGGTTTCCGATGGTGTTGAGAACAAAACCCTTCTCGAGGAGGCTCGAAACGTACTCCGGCGTGACGATTCCGGCTTCGTCCGGCGGGCAGTTGATGAGGAAGTTGACCTGGTTGATGAACCTGATGGAGAGGGAGTGACACAGGAAGGAGAAGAGGAAGATGAGGAGGATGGTCACGTACTTCAGGGACAGCATGAACTCGCCGTGAGCTCCGAAAACGGAATCGTTTATAGGCTTCTTGATGCTGTACGTGCTGCTGATCACGGCGGCCAGGCCGGAGCACAGAAGGATCGACGTGGTGGCCATCAGCGTCGATCCCATGATGTTGTTCCTCAATGTCTGAACTGCCAAGATATTTTTCTTATCATTGTCCTGCAAAGTTCAGGATTGAAAAACTTAATTACAGACTGCAAATCAGCAAAATACAGACTGCATCTATCCAACGGGTCAGTATTTTGTCTATCTAGTAAACATCAGTACTATTAAAAAGCCTAATTACAGACTGTAAACAAGCAAAATACGGACTGCATCGGTATTTTGTCTGTCCAGTAAACATCAGCAATATGCATGCTGAGTGAGTGTATATATTATGTTTTTACATTGGCGAGCAGATGGAAAGCAAAACATGCGACCTGCTGTAACTTTATTTCGATAAATGGGTGCACATTCAGACATCCACAATATCAAATAATGTATATATAGGACAACCAAATCCTTTTCTTTTTGTCAAAATTGCATGCCAAGTATTATTCATATAAATTAAAAAAAACTTCGATCTCAACCTTCATTTACAATTCTAACTATAGTCCACAAATTGATAACCACTAGGGTAGTCGGTATATCATGATTCCACAACGATTTCCTCTTCAAGAGAAAAGTATAATTATTTTTTTAATATTAAAACAACTTTATAGATGTGTTTGTATAGTTATTTCAATATCGCGTTATGATCTGTAATAAAACGCCAAAGATATTTGTGTTATATATATATATATATTCCTTTTTCAGTGAAATGAGATAAAAAAAAGTTATCAATAATATTATATAACTCTGAAAAGATAATTATTAATTTTATTCAAATATTAAGTGTACACATATAGTAAAGTAGAGTATAGGTTCCTAATTCAAAATTGTAATTGTAACTACCTTAATTATCATTTAGATATTTGTTGGTATTACTTTTTTAAGTAAATATTCCATTTTAAGATAGCATGCAATTGCGTAGTAGGAAATACATGAATGTGACATGTAGAAAATGACTAAAGAACTATTTCAAAAAATAATAATAAATAATTAATGAACCATTTGGGAAAGGTAACGAACTGAATTTATTTGGAGAATCATAATTTAGGTTCTGTTTTAAGGCAGAGAGATCTATTTGATAAGGAATATTACCTAACAAACGAAGATCCAAATTTACGAATCGTTCCATATTCCATAAAGTAATGTTTTATTTTTAATTTAAGGAAATGTACTTTTTTTATTCGAATAAATTAATGCTTGATTATATGTGTCCAATTATAATCGACAATATTCTCAACGTAGATCACGTTTCCCTTGTTTTTTCAATTAAAAATAAAACAATTTATGAGTTTATTCTATCATTTACAAAAAACAAATGCATTTAGTCTTTTTTTTGGCTTAAGATGCACTTTTAATAAGGCTAGTTTTTTTTAATTAAAAAATGAATAGAAATGTTAATTAATAAAAACTAAGTTATGCTAATGAAAAGAAATAAAAAATAAATCAAAATTGAACGGTTTGGATGATGATACTTCATTTGAGGTGGTTTATAAAAATTTAAATAAAATGTATATATATATAAGTTGAAAAAGAAATGGGTTAGTTCTATTAACAACAAATGATTGCATATTATACCCTTATTAAAATACACACATTATTTATTGAATTTCAAGGTGCAAAATTAAGTTGAAACCAACTTTACTTGACATCATTCCTTTTATTATCTTTATTTAGATGCATTAATATATACATGATCACAACTTTATATGTTGAGTTTGTTTATTATTATTGATGAATAATTAATATGACGTACTAAAAATAAAAGACGCTAAAGAAAAAAAATCATGCTTTTATTAAAAACGGAATTCCTCATCACACCTAACTTTCATATGGATGAGTGAGGAACCCTTAAATCAAGGGCATTTAAACTTTTGGTACCTAGGCTAGAAATCCATCATATATAACTCATTTTATAATTAATGAGGAGTTTTTAACGTGATTGTATTTGATTAAATTAATAAAAAATTCCGATTTCAAAAAAAAGAAAATCCCATTTCAAAAAAGATGTAATAAAAATCCCATTTCAAGGAGAATTTCTAAATAAGAAGTGTTATTTAATAATGATTTGTGTATTTCATACCGTTTAGAGCAGGTTAAATAGTGTCACACGTCACGTACATCACATTGTACATGAACGTTATACTTGCGTACACCATCAAATACGAACTAGATAACCATCAAATATGTATTTGTATATGTACGTATGTATAAAGAGGTTACGTACCTTCATCATGGCTGCAACCCAGAGGCGGCGGCCGGCGGCATTAGTTCCGATGATGGTGGTGAGCGGATCGTTCAGAACCTTCCTCCACAGCCAGAAATGGTACCCGAAGCAGACGATGAGGCCCGACGGGACGAGGATGACGTCGAGATAGCACTGCTTCCACTCCATTGATGACGGGTCACAGAGCTCTGAGAGAGTTGAGCAGTTTTGAAGATGGTAGAATATACGTATATATATACGTATATCCGTATGTGTATGTGATGGAATATGAGTTAGAGAGGCGTTTGGGAGTGATGAGGTTAATATTATTGAGGGAGGGAGTATTTATAGAGGGAGGGAGGGAGGGGCGTGGAGAAGCAAGGAAGTGAGCACGAGAAAACGGAGGATATTGGCAATTAGCAAAAAAGAAAGAGGGGCTGGTTAACGGAAAGGGACAAGGGTGTGATATATACACTCTCACACCCCATTTATGCTAGTTTATAATCATATCTTGTTATTTCTAATTATACTATTGTATTTTATTATTCTATCATTACTTTTATACGGAATATTTTATTTTTTGGGACTTATCATGTCAGGCGAGGCATGTTCTCTTCACATGTAATCCAATTCAGTTCAGTTTTGAAAAAATTCAGCTAATCAGTCAAACTATATATATTTTCAATGTAGTTATTTTTATTTCAGTTTAATTTGCTATTTTTGTTTAACTCGGTCTAATTTACCATATGCTAGTTTCTAATTTATGATTGTATAATTGGAATCCATAGAAAATGCATTTTTATGAAATTGAGCATATCAGAAACTATATATATGCATTAATGACACTGGGATACTTATAATCTAGAGTTGTGTTGAGTCAATCAGTATTAGTTTTGTGGTAAACGAAAATATGTATTGAAAAGTTTAAATGTGAGTTTAAGGTCATGTCCAGTTCAACTTACTACAGCACATTTCAGCACAACCCACCACTCATCAGCACAGCACCGTTCAGTTCAACACATTTAAACTCGAATATATACTATTTTTATATTTTGTAAAAATGATATTCATTAAGTAAAATGATCATTTTATTTTATGAGTGATAAAAATTATGTTTTCTTCAACTCAACTCAAATGAACACTAGTCAACACTTCCAGCACTATTTAGCACAAGATCAGCATAACACATCACTGATCAGCACAACGCAGCACTCATCAGCACATCATATCACTGATCAGCACAGCTCAACACTCATCAGTATAGCACAATACCAAATAAATTGAATTTGACAGGGCCTGAATGTACATGCTAATCTTAGTTGGAAAATGAATTAAAAAGTGTTAACTAATGTAACGGATTGGTTAAAACCAAGTATCACATGATTTGGCGAAGTAATTAACTGTTTTTGCTTATATGCGCATTATTTTGAGTGATTGCTTAGCTCTACTTAAAGCAACTTTTTTTCTGAAAGTTGAACCTATTTTAGTGTCAAAATCATTAATTGACACTCCTCAACATTTTAAAAAAGTGATTATAAGTCATCCTTAATATACTTTATATTTTATATTTCTAGCAATTGTAAGAAATAAAAATACCTCGTGTTATTTAGTTCTTTCATACCAGCCCATTTGTATGAATTCTAGTTCATATTCAAAAAGCATGTCCTAAGTAATATAATAACTCTGATAAAGATAATACAAACAAACTGCGCACTTGATTAACCTTTTATTTGATACATAAACTTATTTTAAATTGTGATTTCCTTGCTAATAAAGAGATTTCTACCTAACTCAAAAGCATAAAAATAATAGTACAACTGCCAGAAATGACCAATCGGATATCCAATAGGACCGTTAAAAATAAAGAAAACCTTAAAATTATATAAAAAGAAACCCACTGGATTTCGTAAATGGTATTTAACTAATGCATGTAACGCATCAAGTTCAAATCATGTGATACTTGTTTTTTTTGGTTCCAATCAAAACTTTGTCTCCACCATATATAGTATGAAACTGGTTCTAAACTTTAAGCTTATTATTTAAAGTGTGGATGCACAGACCTGGGAAACTGGAAGAATACATTATGGGTGAAATTGTTTTTTATATTTGGCTCGTCACTTTTCTGATTAATTTTATCCCTAATTATTAATTAATTAAGACGAAATTTGATTGATGATAAGCAAAGGTTAAATGGTACACTCGGACCACTACAAAAAGCAAGCACACATATAGATAGATAGATGGTGGAAGACCGGGGTGCATCCTTTGGAATGGTTTTTGTAATCTAAACTAAGAGAAATAATGTAAAAATGAGTCGACTATCAACCTCATTTACACTGACGAGTAGTCAAGATTATTGTCTTAACTGAAACCCATGATAATAAAGACTATGTCCAGCTGCCCAGAAAATTTAGGTTCAGAAAGTCGTGTATGAGACCGTCTCACAATTATATTCAATATATAATCCCAATTTTCTGAATTTATAATTTAAGGGATTATTAAACATATTTCTACACAATCCATGTTTACCAATTTTTGGTTTATTTGATTACTAAAATAAAGAAGATGAGACAATTCATCAAAACTCTGTGAAAAACTAAAATTAGAAGATTGCATTTTCTACAAAATAGTAGATATGCAAAAGAAAGTGAGTTAGGGTTTATTGTTTGGCCAACTAAATAATTAGTACTAATACCAGCTATACCTGTTCGATTCGAACCTGTATACATCTGATATGATTGTAATACAATTTTAATCTGTAGCATGCCCAACTTGGAAATAAGAAGATTAAATTGATGTTTACATAAAAATTTGGTAAGGATACCGTCAACTATGAATTGGTACGAGAGCTGTTGTGATGGTCTTGCCTTGAAAAGCATCTCAAACAAAGTAGTAGCAATCTATTTTAGTTAGTATGCTCGTGGAACATTTGGGTTTTCATCAAGGTACAATGATACATTAGATCCCGGCATCACAGCATCGCACTATCCAATAGCTCATTCAACCAACGCAACTCTCAAGTAGCCCCACCATAGGACGGAATCCTGCCCCAAATGACGAGTAAGACACCATAACTTGTTTCTTGGTCTTCCTAGAATTAGAGAAAATACCAAGAAATATAATCCATCAAGTAATTGAACGAAGAGTAAGAAGATAACCCGTCCAATTAAATTGACATCATCCAAACAATTGTAAGGAACAATCAAAATATTATTACTGAAGAACCCTCCAAATAACACACAACCTCTAGTGATGCATCAATATGATCCTAGTGCGGTGCATGCATACACTGAATCCACTATATCTGAATGAGTAAAGAAGATGAAGTAAATTCAATTACACACGAGTTGCCGGCCTACTAAGAAAGTACAAATAATAATCTAGAAAGCGCTCTAGGCAAATAAATTAGTACAATATAGACCAATAATTTGGTGTTTATCAAATATAACCAATCTAACCTATAAACACTCAACACTACCGAATTGTATTTCACCTTGCATATCGATCGGTTACCAAGGCAAGTATTCCCAAGCCATGTGAACTTTGTTTTAGCCTACACCAGATGTTGAGGAGTTTCTTTGGAGCGAGATTATCCTCTCAATTACCCAACGTTAGAAATTTTAATTCGATCCCCATACTTACGTTTGAAATATCAATTGGGCATCATATAAGATTATTACATATTGTTGACAATTATTGACTTATGATAATTACTTGCATGTGAAAAGTTTGCAATTAGCAACTTTTTTAGGAGGAAAAAATAACATGTACAACATGCTTGCAATGAAATGGACACAACCTTACATGAGGCAAAATGTCTATGAGCGGTATATGTTTGGAGTCCACACTGAACACGCTTGACATTATCATCCAACACCTCAGCACGATCCAATTACCAATCTGAACAGCCCAATGAAAAGTTTTTGATTTTCCCAATTGCAAACAATTAGACATATAAAAGACAACACTAAAATATTCATAAAGGTAAACCCAAATCAAAACACTGATATCAGTTCAATTAAGTACCAAATAACACACCTTGATTTCTTCTGTCACCGTCGGCACCCCCATTGTCGGGGTACCTTGCACAGTGGTGGCGGTGGGGCCGTGGAGGAGATTGGTGGCGCCATACCAGCCAAGAGTTTCACGCATCTCCTAAACATCTCGGGCGTTGGCGTCAGGAGACTCCTCTACGACTAGATCATTGAATTTGATTTTTAGCATTTTAAACATTTCTCTGATAAATAAACATTATATATTTCAACCGTATTGCATCGGGTATAGCAGTTCGTATAGCAGTTCAGTAAACATACACACAGAACATGAGTTACCCACTGCTATAGAATAAATAATCCAAAAGGCATGTTATTCTCACGGTCGACCTTGGATTAATAATTTACTACATTTGCCAAAATAGCCAGGGTACATTTTGGTTACGAGGGATTTTGTAAGTACAAATTGTTTCATTGAGGTTGGATAACTTATTGGACCATTACGAAAGGGAGAAACTCAAGTTGATCGATGGGAGAAAGACCAAAATTTTTGTTGTTGAATTATTAAGATAGCGGTATTTGCATACTTTAAGAGACAAAGAGTGGATCCTCGCAGCCAAGATCACTTTTTCCTCTCGGGCCTTTTTCTCTCCCCAGGAAAGAAAATCAGATCTGTAGCACCGCTCGGGGAGGAGGTCGCCGCCGGTGTTCTCGCTGGTGAGCCTTCCTCTTTCCCCCACTAATTATTTAGATCTTCCCACCCTTTTCTCAACCCAAATATCCAGAAATCTCTTTCTTTGCCGACCAATTACAGTTCCTGTTTTGGAAACCACCGCCAGTGCTCCGGCGAGAGGCGGGTCGCCACCGCATCTCCGCCGTTCCAGGCGATCCGGACGGCTCCACTGACGGCGGCGACGACGCTGACGACGGCTCACTCACGACTCCGATGATTAGTAGGTCTCCGGCGAGCTTCCCACCGACGCTACAAGGCTGATCTGTGCGGATCCGGCGTTGATTTGTACAGATCCGGTGTCAACGTGAAGATCGGACGGAATCAAGTCCGTTCTCGGTCAACTCCGCCATGGCGCCGCCCCGGCGCGTCACCACTCGACGAGAAGTTTTGGGGATCTCGGCCGGTTAGACCGACTGGGTCGGGTCGGCCTGCTTCACTCGTTTGGATCGGGTCGGGCGGCTCGGTCGGACCGGTTCGAATCAGACATCGGGTGGACCAGTTTGAGTCAGACAGCGAGCAGACCAGTCATATGGGTTTCCACGGGTCTGGCAACATTAGGCTGAGAATGTGGTTTTACTTCTTTTTCGTTTCTAAAAATTTATTTTTATGTATTTTTTAGGGTATATGTGCATTGATATTAGTACTAAAATGTTGGATTGAATTTGATCTGCTAATCTTTGTTTTCTGATGGGTCTTTTTGCTCAGCAAAACTTTGATTAGCTTCTGATCTTGTTAGTACAGTTAGGAGAAATCCGAGTCAAAGTAGTTTTAATACTTACTTTTGGCGATACTGATACTAGATTGGTAGACCGGTTAAGTTTTAGCTTATATCGTGTTAGATTGAATTTGTTCTGTCTAATGTTTGGCCACTAACCAATCAGACCAGTATTGGTTGGGATTGCTCTAGTACTGATATTAATTCACATATATCTGTTTTGTAGTATGATATGATTTGGAGTGGGCCTTTTTGCAAAAGTATCCTGACTGATTTATGGAGTATTCTTGCCTAATTGTTTGTCATGTCTCTCCTAACCCGTGTATTTGGCGGGAGGGAAGACCCTTTGGGATTCGGTCTATGCAAGAGGTAGGAGAAATCCAAGTCGTTTGTAGGTTTGACACCTGACTAACAGTGTCTCGGTGCATAGACTCTGTAGACTTTGAGTATTTATACTGCGAGTTAAGAATACTATACAAGTCAGGTAGTTTAGATACCTTCGGGTATTAGATTGGTAGACAGGTTAAGCTTTAGCTTATCTCGTGTTAGATTGAATTTGTTCTGTCTAATGTTTGGCCACTAACCAATCAGACCAGGATTGGTTGGGATTGCTCTAGTACTTATATTAATTCACATGTATCTGTTTTTTAGTGGGATATGATTTGGAGTGGGCCTTTTTTGCAAAAGTATCCTGACTGATTTATGGAGTATTCTTGCCTAATTGTTTGTCATGTCCCTCCTAACCCGTGTATTTGGCGGGAGGGAAGACCCTTTGGGATTCGGTCTATGCAAGAGGTAGGAGAAATCCAAGTTGTTTGTAGGTTTGACACCTGACTAACGGTGTTTCAGTGCATTGACTCTGTAGACTTTGAGTATTTATACTGCGAGTTAAGAATACTATACAAGTTAGGTAGTTTAGATACCTTCGGGTATTAGACCTAGGTTTTCTTACGATGTATCCCTTTTTATTAGTAGTACATGCAGCAACCCCGAGGCGGAGTAATCACTCTGCACCTCACACAAATTGCCACAGAAACCTCAAAAGGGTTTTATGTGTATTATTGGGTTGTATCCAAACCCAATCATGTACCTTTTATCGCTTTTATGAAGGGTTTAGTCCTTCCATCCATTTGGATAGTTTTGACTTTAAAAAAAAAAAAGATAAAGAGTGGATTGAGAGAGAAATGAATGAGGAAAAGAAAATAAACAAGAGAAGTGAAGGGGAAGCTGATGATCATATGAAGTAGAAAATGTGATTAGTTTTATCTGTTGTCATGTTTTTATGAAAATCTACTTGATTAGTTCATTACATTTGCCCAATGCCTTATATCATTTATTTGTCATTATATACCTAATTCCATACAATGTAACTTGTTGGATCATGGGTCTGGACTTAAATTATATATGATTCTATTACTTCTTGACCATTTATACACTTCATTGATTTTAAAGTGTTTTTTCACTTCTGAGACTGAAATTTCACGGTTGGAACATTTATGGGTTACTCAAAGTTTAAAGATGTCGAAATCTGGTCAATTTCAATCTTCTAGAGATTGAAACTATATTTTCTTCTATTTTTCTTCTATTTTGCATCATGAGCTCTTTTATATGGGCAACTTATCAATCATCCAAGTGTCATCATTTTAAAGAGATATAATTTATAGTTGCATTGTCTCTCACCAACCATGATGAATTAAAATTTCTCATAAGAGGTTTGTTCCGACCCAGTTGCAATAGTTGCAAGATATGCTCTATGGCCAATAAAATCGATCACAACTAACATAATTATCAAGGGGATACAATTTGTGGTCTGGTGATGGGCAAGTAAACTCTGGGCAACTTTCGTACATATCTCGACCATATCTCATGATTATCACACCAAGAAATAGTCCAATTGATCAAGATACATGCATGATGAAAGATGTGACTTATACGATTTTAAATATTAATTATGTTTGGTGCATTATATTCCAATCTATTTTTTAAAGCATTTTACAATATAGTGCATCACATCACAAATTAAATATTAACGCATTTGCTAAATTGATCACTAACATGCTCCTCTCTGTGCTCTGGATAAGAGTATTTTAAGCAACTATAAAATTATGCACAATTAGAATAGGCAGTCATCACTAGGGATAACCATTCTTTATTCTTTTGTGAATCTCCTGGCTTCTAGAGCCTGGGTCTATTTGTAAAACACTTGCAACAGTTGCATTAAGTTATTTTTTGGCTATTAAATGGTTTGGGGTGCCAATAAATCTCCCCATATATGATGGTTTAAATCAAAAAATAAAATATTGACGCATTTGAATTGTTTCTGATGCGGGGTGTTAATACGTAGTTAAAATATGACTCAATTTCAAAAAATGACCCTAACATTGGTGGAAATGTCAATTTTCAGGACCCAACTTTCAAAATGGTCAATATTTGGTACAGAACATTCTGAAAATGTTAATTTTAGGATCTAACACTCAAAATGGTCAATATCTGGTACCCAACATTTTGAAAAGACTAAATTGATTTTTATGGCCCCAACATATGTCAAAAGAGCAATTTTTAGCCCCAACATATATATTGCAATTTATAGCCCCAACATTTAATTTGGTCAATTTATAGCCCCGTAGCCATATTCAACTATTTGTAAGGGTACTTTTGTAATTTCAAATTTCTTTTTATTTTATTTTTTCAAAATTATATCTAAAAAAACGTTTAAAACATAAATAATGTTAGAAAATAATGTTATAATGTTATCATCAGAGGTGTCAAAGGGTGGGAGTTCACAGCCTTATGTTTGCTGATGATTTGCTCATATTTTGCAGAGCAAATCAGAAATCCATGCATGGTGTAAAACAGGTTCTGAATGATTTCAGAAAGACCACAGGCCTTGCCATAAATGAAGCCAAGTCAGAGGTTTTCTTCTCCAGGATGTCTGCAATGGAAATGAATCTACTCACAACTACTCTAAATGTGGTATTAGGTGAATTTCCAGTCAAATATCTGGGGATTCCTATTACTACTGGGAGATGGTCAAGGAGCAGCTGTGATATGCTTGTAGATAAGATCACAAGGAAAATCAACTCATGGGGGAGCAGGAAGTTGGCAAACCCTGGAAGAATCCAGCTCATTAATTCTGTTCTACTTAGTATGGCAGGCCATTGGGCTAATGCCTTCCAGATCCCTGAGAGTATCCATCACAAAATTGTTACTTGTTGCAGGAATTATCTGTGGGGAAAAGAGGAAGGAAAAAGGAAGTTGATACCTGTAGCATGGGACACTTTGTGTGTAGCTAAGAATAGAGGAGGGGCTGGTTTGAGAGATCCTTCAATATGGAATGCAGCATCACTTTGTAAACTGGTTTGGGATTTGGCCAGTAAAAAAGATGTTCTGTGGGTGAAGTGGATTTAGGCATACTATCTAAAGCAACAGGACTTTTTGGATTACTGTGATGTTTCAGCTCATCTAAGCTGGGGATGGAAGGGTTTGGTGAGGTTAAAGGAAAGAATCAAGCCAATGATTAGCAGCTGTGTAAGGTTAAATGGTACCTTTAACACAAGAGCAGCTTATGATATTTTCAAAGGTGTACAGATTGATGAGGGAATAGCTAAAATGATATGGAAGACAGGGCTGCAACCAAAGCATTCATTTTTCCTCTGGATGATGGTGAAGAGTAGATTGTCTACTGTGGATAGACTTCAAGCTAAAGGGATGTTACAAAATCAAAGCAGTACTTGCTGTCTGTGTGGAATGGATAATGAAACTGTTTCTCATATATTCATCCAATGCTCTTACTCAAAGGAGGTTCAAAAAATTCTGAAATTGAAGTGGGGAGACAATATCAGAAGTTTCAAAAAACTGCTCAGATGTTGTGCTGGAAGGTCAAAGAGGAAAGTTTTGTATTCCATGGTGAGTGCTCTCTATCACTTGTGGCTTGAAAGGAATAGAAGAATATTTCAACACAGATCTCTACCTGCTGTTGATCTATATAGAAGTATATTGGCTGGACATGAAGACCAGATAGGATCTAAATTTTCTTTTTATTTCCTATAGTTAGATTGGACTTGAGAATGGGTGGGAGAGAAGGCCTATATTGTACTTGTCTTTTTTTGATCTTAATGAAGTTTATTTCCATCAAAAAAAAATGTTAGAAAAATACCAAAAAAATTATGGAATTAATTTACGAAATTGCATTTTTTAAATTCATTTTTTTGTTGAAAAACGATAATTTGAAAATTTAAATATCTAATATTCAGTCGATTTTCAAATTCTCTTAAAAATTTTACACATATCTAATTTTGAAATATGCATTTTTCACAAAACAAATTTTCAGATATTCATTGTATTTTTTCAGGATTATTTTTTATTTATTTAAAATTTTAGATATTAAGTTTTGAATAAAGAGAATAAAATTGAATATGAAATGACTAAAACACCCTTACATTAAGTTGATTTTTTAAACATATATAGATTTAGGGCTATAAATTGATCAAATTTATATGTTAGAGCTATAAATTGTGCGTTTTAAATGTTGGGGCTAAAAGTTGGTATTGTGACATATGATGGGGCATAAAAATCAATTTAGTCTTCTGAAAATGTACAATTTTTGGACCTTCCTTAGATTCACCTATTAAAATATATCAATTTCAAGGGCCAATTTCAGAATGTTGGATACCAAATATTGATCATTTTAAATGTTGGGTCCTAAAATTGACATTTCAACCAATGTTAGGCCATTTTTTAAAATTTAGTCTTAAAATATTTCAAACCCAATATAATTTGACCGATTAATGTCGCAATTTATTTCTTAGTTGTAATAAACGGATTTGGGATAAGTACATCCGCATGTATATATAAATTGCGAACTAAAACACCCAATTAATTAAGTACCCACTGCGTTGTCCAAATTAGGTCACGACTATATAAAATAAGTACATGTATCTTGACCACATTCCTCCACCATTTTAACGTATTTTCTTTACTAGCCTTTTGTTCTTGGCCACTCGTGCATGTTAGTTTTTACGAAAGATGATCCATAAACAATGTTTGATAGGAAAAGACGAACAAAAAGTCTGGTATCATAAGCAAATGATCGACCTCACCCTATAATGTCTGACCTTTGGAACTACTTATAGCAACTATTTTATCCACAAGGACCATAAATAATTAAAGATCAGAACCATAGTAATGCTTTCTACTTTTATACAACCTATAAAAATAATAAAAATAAAGTTTTATGCATCCTCAAATATTTTGACAACACATTAGTGACGAAAGACAAGAGTATAGTGGCAAACACGTATATTAAACTTTGTTTTCTGTGTGGCCAAAATCAAATAATGGAAATACTTCATCAATTAAAAAGGAATGGTGTGGAACTGTCAAATTTTGGAAATGGGACTGAACTTAATTGAATTTCTGGTTCAGAAGAATTATGGAAACCTTTGTAAAAATGACAGAATATCAACATAGTATTACAGAGCAAATGATCCTGCAGGCTACAAGGTCCACAGCAGGATGAACAAAACTAGGGCAACATTAAGATGCAACAACACAGACCCCCTACTACTTGCACCTACATCAGGCCTGGTCCTGATCATGACCTTAAACCTACAATTCCCCTGAGAAGGATCAACATTTGTCACCACTGAGAGGCCCGGGAACCGACAAGTGCTCGCCAGCTGATCATTCCACTGATAATAACTGTTAAAAGCATACGAAACATTGGCTCTCATATCAAGATCAGAGCAGGATGTTCCAAAACCGAGCAGCGAGCAGTCAGAATGGGAGCAAGCGTAGCTCACACTAGGAACCAGCTCAGGATTATCTAAGCTAGCATTGGGAGCCATCACACACCACTGTGGCTTCAGATACTGAACAGTACTAGCCCTAATCAAGCCTGCTGAGTTTGAGTTCAAAATCAGGTTGTACTTTGGGGTGCCATCATAGGCAAACATTCCCCAGTGGCGTTCAAAGTTACCTGGCTGGACAGATTTTGCATCCTCGTCGATGAGGCTGAAGAGGTAGGCATCAACAGGGCCCGGTCTCATCGGTGTTCCTTTGTTACCTGAAATGTGCTTCAGGAAGCCCTGGTTGAACTTCTGAGCACTTGCTGGATTTGCATTAACATTGCCATCTGTGGGCCAGCCTATCTCCCCAATGATGATGGACATGTTTGTGATCCCATTGGTCTGTAAAGCCCAGACAAGGGTGTCGTGGTTTGCATCGAACACGTTGTCGTAGATTTTCCCATTGTCGTCGATTGGGGATTGAAATCCGTCGAAGAAGGCGTAATCAATGGGGAAATGTGGATCGTTGGAGACACTGATAAAGGGGTATATGTTGACGGTGAAGGGGGCGCCGTTTTGGTTCAGGAACTGGCATATGTCGACCATGAGTTGTTGGATATCAGAGCGGAAGTTTCCGGTTGATGGTGCAGCAGTTAAGCTCTGGTACACATCGGCGTTTGAGGGAACTGTGACCTTCACTCGGTTAGCGAGCCCTGCCTTGATCAGGGCTGCCTGGATATTCTTGAGAGCAGGAAAGGTTGTTGATATATGAGTCCCATTATATGTTGATAAAAATGGTTCATTTCCCACTGCAACATACCTGTACATAGAAATATTTAAGAAAATCATCCACTTCCAAACTTTAGGGATATACAAAACTCTTAGATCATATAGCACATTCCAAATGAAAATCAGGCTCGAGCTATAGGATATGTTTTTGACATTGAAGCTAAAATTCATTGTGGAGAAGAAACTTATGAAGGAAAGAAAAAGAATGTAGTAGCACGAAACCAATTATGTGACTAGAGTCATAAAGAGCTACAAGAAACTAACTAAGTTAACAAATACGTGACCAATGCTTTAACATGTCTTCCCTGAGAAGGACAATTTAAACCGTTTCAAGCTAACCAACTTTGTCTATATAAGAAAGCTGAGATATCTAATACGGCTCACACATTCAATAAACACAGAATTTAAGGACATTCTTCCAACCATAACACGTTGAAATTTTAAATGAAATGAACACAGAAACTACTGTTTTTTAGAGCTGTTAGCTCACTAAATCTAGTACGCTCCAAAATTTAGATAAATTTAGTACCTGAAATTTCCTGAATAGAACAAACTATTACCTGAAATCTTCTTTTTAAAAAAATCCTAAATCTAGAAACTAAAGATATGTCAATTATTTTAGAGGGGCTACCAAATGTCTAAATAAAAACGGCCTATTGCCTTAAATTCTGAATAGCCTTCTCAGTTTTGGCTTTGACGACCACAAGTTATCCTTTTGGACTAGCCAGGGATTTTAAGCACTCCTGGAGATCCATCTGGGCCTTATGATACAACTCTTTTGTTATGAATACCATTGACGATGCCAGCATTTTAAAGCACACATCAGTGGCATCAGGGTCAAGCTTATCTAGCTCATCTCTGTTGTTATTTATTAATTGGTAAGCATCATTGGCTTCCTTGGTGGCTTGTTTTGCACTATGAGATTTTCTCTGAGCTCTCGGATTCTTGGTTGCAGAAGAAGGTGCTGGTGCAGATTCATCACTACTTTCTCCAATAATTGTCTTAATGGCTGTGGTGGCCTTAGCAGCCTCCTCCACTTTTACCTTAACATCCTGCAGAATTCCAGTACTCTTAATCTTATTTGCACAATCTTCTTGGCCCATTAATGCAGCATCGTATGCGCTAATCATCAGCTGATGAAGGCTATCCTCTAACTGCTTAACGCAAAAGTCATATTCTCCAAAATCGGATTTTGTAGCTTTAACCCTGTTTCCGCGCAGGAAATGATAGGCATGAGTTGTTTTCGCAATAGCATTGGTTTCGGACTTCGGTAGATCACTGCTTAAGTCAGCAGAGACGTACGATGATGCCATCATCACCAGAACAAGAATGAAAATATGGATCTCATCGACATCCTTTTCTTCTTTATTTCTTGTTCTTTTACCTTATGAGTATTGTTTCCTATTTTGTTGAAAAAAAAACTTCATGTATTAAGGTTGCATTTGTATTTGTGATGCTTTTTAAGAAAATCAAAGTAAGACATCAGATATGTCATCGATATTTCAGGAATTATAGTGGAGGAGGGATTAGAGGTAAGCCACTTCTTTCTCTTTATGCAGGTTCGACATGGTCCTTGCCTCTTGGACCTTACTTGACAAATTTTGACACTAACATGGAACACACATAGTTACCACTTTTGGACGAATGTCCTGTTATTTGTGGTAGTGGTAAATATAAATCAATCTACATCCTTTAAATACTGTATAAATAACAAAATCTTACCAATTCTATTATATTCTAATTGCTATTATTTAACACTCTACTATAACATTGCAATATGATCCGTGGTCCACCAAAAAGGTGGCTGGGATACAGCGGCGGAGCTAAACTCTCATGATAGTGGGTTCATTTATATACGTGCGTATATATATTAGTGTTATTTATTATTAAAGATATATTTTATTCATCTTTATATGATATTTTAGTAGTTTATAATTGAATTCATCAACCCATCATAAAAAGAAAAATATTTGCACGCAAACTGTACGTTTTATTAACATATATAATTCGATATGATAATTTAATAGTTCAAAGTAAGTTTAAACTGTGATACGTTAGTTTCGTTCATATCACATAATTTTTTGACCCATTTCCATTTAAATTTACTGGGGTGAAAGTTGTAAAGTTGTAAATGCAATATGATTTTCCAGTTCATTTTTGCAGGACTTGTTGATCAGTTTGCTGCTGGCTCTTGTGATGGAAGATTTTAGTTCAGAAAGGGGGGCAGTAACCAAAGGTAAAGTGTCAATTCAGTCAGAATCTCTTATTAGTCTCTCGTGTTTGTGAATCAAAGTTTTTTTTAAAGAATATATATCAGGAGCTAAATTCTCATGATAGTGGGTTCATTTATATGTGTGTGTGTATATTAGTGTTATTATTATTAAAGATATAGTTTATTCATCTGTATATGATATTTTAGTAGTTAGAATTGAATTCATCAACCCACCATACAAAGAAAAAATTTTGCACGCACTAAATTTGCACGCATCAAAGAAAAAAATTCGCACGCACTAAATTTGCACGCATCAAAGAAAAAAATTTGATTAAAATTGACTAAATTATTAAATTTATTTTATAATAGTCTAATATACAACAAATTAAGTGGAGTCAACTGCATCCAAATTTTAATATGTAGTTCCGCCTCTGCTGGGATACCACTTGAATAATTTTTATCAGTTCAAATTTCAAGTCATAAACTATGAGCTTTAAACTGTCCATGATGTTGATATATAACATATATAAGCTGAAGTCGAGATTAAAGTGTAAATCTCTAGTGGATGTATAAGGGAGGATCTGTGCACTAGTAGGCATATTATATAACGATTTCTGATAGATATGTAAGCTCTAAACGATTAGGGGAGAGCTTTTAAAGAAACCTATGATTTTTGTCAATGGTAACCAGGCAAACATGAAAGCATTTGTGTGAAGGTAATTATTCTTGTATTACTACAAGCAGATGGATTTCAGAAGCAACGATTATGCTACATTTACTTATTCAATGTTGTCACCAAGTGGAACTGAAAGGTGGAGGAGATATGGAAAAACCGAAAAAGCAATACAAAGCCCCATATGGCTATATGGTAAAGAAAGAAGAAGAAGAAAAACCCGTTGGATTGTGTCAGCTCATCTTTTTCAGTACCATTGTCAGCTTCTCCTAGTCTGGCATTACTACTTTGATTAGAATTTTGGATTAAGAAGAGAAAGTGCCATGATTAAATAACCATGAGTTTCACAGTTTCAGCTTCGATAAAACTTGGTCAGGAGGATGAGTTTTGCTTGGTTTTCATAAGCAGTTATAAACCAGGCATTTCTGATTGATCCTTAGGTTCCACATATGATGGCAGGACAAGTAATCCGTGTATTCAGCATAATGCGACTGTACTGATCACAAAACGAAGGCTTCCATCTATTTTGATTAAGGCCATACTCCACTTATCCAAAACAGCTAAACAAGTTGCCTTAATGGCATAATCCTATTTCATAGCACAAAACAAGAAGCCTCATACTAATACAGTTTTATCAACACTTATACTTCAGTTCATCGCCAAAAAGGAAAATTATAAAGCAAAAACTCAGATTATGAAGGCAAAACACAACCAAAAATGACATAAAAGAGGAAATATAGAGAGTATACAGTACCTGATGTCAACATTGTTTGAAGAGACATGTCTTGAAACATTGAGAGTGACCCACTGCTCAGCAGCATCAACACTGGTGGCCAATAGAGACAGCATTTCATTAGGGATTCCGACCATAACCTCAATCCCTGAGCCTCCCAGAGCTCCCAAGATGCTGGCATCGGCGTCGAAAAGCTTCACCTTCTGGATTCCATTGTCCTTGAGCAGCTTCACAATAGTAGGAGGTGGCAAAGGGTGAGATAACTGGGTACCCCAATTCACTCCTATGCACTGTGCCCCACAAACTACAAACAACAGCACAAGGATCCTCACAAAACCCCTTAAACCCAGCACATCAAGTTCCATCCTTTTCAGCTCCAAACAAAGATCTTTCAAGGCTTCTTTTATATGTATATCTAAGAAAGGATCTTTCTTGAAGCTTCAAGCTCAGTAAAACCAGAAACACCTCCAAAACTCCAAACAAAGATCTTCTAGGCTTCTTTTATATGTATAACAAAGAAAGGATCTTTCTTGGAGCTTCAAGCTCAGTAAAACCACAAAGAACTAGAAAAAGAACCAAGCTGAGAGGGATTCTGAAGGATTTTGGAGCTGGGGAAAAGTAAATGAACAAGAAAAGTGAAAAGTGAGAATCTGGGCGCGGTCGGTTTTAGTACCAGAAGTAGGAATTGGTGACTGGATAAAGAATATTTGTTTGGGTGATGTCGGAAAAATGAATTATTGAGATGGTGTAATGGAAATGGTACAGTACAGAGAGATGCTTGTGGACCAATAGTTTACAAAAATGACTTCGTTTTCTTTCCTTCGATCACCGACCTCGTTTGAACTGGTTGGCTTAATCACAGATTCAAATTGTGTTCTCATCCGACCGGCCAATCCCATGCGTGTTTAATATAATTTGGTTATTGAATAAATAAATGGTAAATTTTAAAAATAAATTGACCGTTTCAAAATGAAATATACTGAAAAATTGGCCAAAATCATCCTAACAAAGAAATAACAAAAATAGAATTTAAAATTTTGATCCTTCAGGTAATGAAAGCATACTTAAATATTACTTGCTAAGTTATTGCATGCAAAATTTCGTGATTCTCTTTCAATTTAGACCTTTCGCATCAACTCTTTGAAGATGAAAAAAATCGATGAAAATGAAAGTATTTCGAGAGAATTTGAATACCTCTAATCTTTTATGCAATTCATTAGGGTGTGTTTGGTTGGACAAAACTTGGACTATCCAAGTCCAGTTTTATAAAATCTTGTTTGGTTCACCAAGTTTTTCAAAATCCAGACTTGCAAAATCTTAAAAATCAATCAAAGATTTTGTTTCATACTCACAAACTCAACCCAACCAAACAAGGATTTTGCGAAACCAGACTCTCAAAATCCCAAACAAAAACCCAAACTCTCAAAAATCCAAAACAAAATCAAGAATCTCAAAAATCTTGCGAATCAAACACACCCATAGTATCTTTATGAAAATGGTTACCATCCATCACATGTTGTATGTTATGAGATTATATCTATGCTTGAAGTATTTAATTGATTACTTTTATAGTAGACTGAAAAGTGACCATGCTGATATTTTATGAGACTATCAGAGCATCTGCAATGGTGTTATTTTTTTGAGAAATTATTCCATACAACCGCTGCACCACCTCATCCGTGCAGCCACCCAATCAGAATGTTACACGTCAATTAGTTCTTGCTGACTCATTATTTATATTCAGCAAATAATTACCTTTTAAAACTGAGAAATTTTGGAAACAAATCAGGAGGTTGATATGAGCATAACGGCGGAGCACAAACAGACGATAGCTGGACTCCGTGATCCTTGTAAACATGAATCACGGTAGCAAAACCTTCAACATAAATTTCACTTTCGTCTTTATTTAGTACAAAAACGTCATTTCTCACCTCCGTTGATTTCTAGATATTGGTCGAAGGCTCGTTCAAGACTCTGATGGCATATTTCGGAGGAGATGAAGAAAATGTTCCTGTTCCAGTCGATGATGATTCAGGTCAAGGTAAATCGATGTTCATTCCCATTTTATTCGTGCTAATGTCGTTTTTTCACCCGTGACTATGCATGTGGTATTGAGTATTCTGGTGGTATTCTAATTGTGAGCATGGTGGAGAATTTAGACCTGCATATGTGTCTTTAACTTAACACAATCATAAAGTTAATTGCATATATTAGCTTGCAATCTCTTGAAAATATGTAGCTCAGGAATGTGTACATTCAAGAGTATGTGATTATTTTAAGCACAACGTAAGAAACACGTGATTCTGATTTTCATATATGTCCAAAAAGTTTGAATTTGTGTGTTTAAATGGATGCGATGAATATAAAACATTTGGATAGCAGACAAACACGTATATAATGCTTTTCACTTATTCAATTGTTGTTGCCTAGTTTTTTTTTACGGAAACGAAAACTATTTTAGCAACAAAACATTGTTGCTGATGCTTAATTTTTATTCACTTTTGTACAGTCATAAAAGTGGTTGAATGTGACAATGTTTGCGAAGAGATTCAAGGATTTGTACATCGCACAGAAGGTAAGGGTAAGTGTCAGTTACAGTGTGGGACAATTGTGCATGGTGAGGAGGAAGCCTATGATCTTTACAATGATTATGCGTTTGATAAGGGTTTTAGCATTCGTTGTGGTCAGAAGCGGTATAAATATGGAACAAAGGAGCTTCGTGAACGAAAATATGTTTGCTCGAAAGAAGGTTTTAGTGATTCAAATCCCCTTGAGGTGAAAAAGGTTGACCGTTTGGAAACTAGGACGGGATGTATGGCTTCTGTGACTTTCAAGGTTGAGCATGGTTTGTGGGAAATTGAAAAATTCAATGATGAGCACAATCATGATATGGCGTTGCCTGAGCAAAAGCAATTTTTAAGGTCAGCTAGGAAATTGTCTTGTGTCACTAAAGATGTCATTTGTTCCTTACGTCGGGTAGGGGTCGGTCCAACACAGGCTCATAAATTTATTGCTAAAGAATCGGGTGGATTTCAGAATGTTTCAGGTACTAACAGAGACGTTCAAAATTTTGTAAGTCGGGAAAAGATGAACCTGATTGCTGCTGGAGATGCTCAGAGTCTCATTAATCATTTGAAACGTAAGCAAGCTGAAAACCCTTTGTTCTACTACTCTATACAGTTAGATGATAAAGGTCGATTGACTAATATATTTTGGAGGGATGGAATATCAAAATTAGATTATGACAGCTTTGGAGATGTTGTGATCTTTGATACAACCTTTCGAACAAATAAGTATAATATGATTTGTGCTCCATTTGTGGGAATAAACCATCATTGGCAGAATATATTGTTTGGTTGTGCCTTTCTCCTTGATGAAAGTATACCTTCATTTGTGTGGTTGTTTAAGTGTTTTCTGGAATCTATGGGAAACAAGCATCCCAAGGTAATTTTCACTGATCAAGATCCCGCCATGGCAAACGCTATAAAGCAAGTGTTTCCTGATGCACGCCATAGATTATGTGAATGGCATATACACAAGAATGCAGCTCAAAATATTCCTCATCTTTATGGTAAGCCTGAGTTCAGAAAGTTGTTTTACAAATGTTTTCATGGGTGTGAGACTGAATATGAATTTGAGTGTACTTGGAAAGAATTGATCACTGTATGGAATGTGCCGAAAAAAATTGGCTTCACAGGTTGTATGAAGTTCGTGAGAAATGGTGCCCTGTGTTTAGTAGTGAATTCTTTTCAGCCAACATGAAATCAACTCAAAGAAGCGAGAGTACAAATAATGTGTTTCAGAGGATGACTAGTAAGATGTTGACGCTGACGGAATTTGTTGAACATTATGAGAACAATGCAGAAAAAATGCGCCAGGTCGAGAGAAATGAAGATTTTCGGTGTGCAAATGGGAGACCTCGTGTATGCATTCCAAGCGACATTCATGCTGCGGGCTTATACACTGCTAAAATGTTTACCAAGTTTCAAGAAGAATTTAACAGAGGTGTGGCTCAAAAAGTCATCGAGCATGCTAGAGATGGTGTAATTGATTATTATAAAGTGAGAATGAACAGTACTTCTATGGTACATACGGTGAGGTTTGATGCTTATACATGCACTATTAATTGCAGCTGTAAGAAGTTTGAGAAGTTGGGATTACTGTGTTCTCATATCTTGAGAATTTTAAATGCGAGTAATGATGTTAGCAGCACCCCTGAAAAGAACATTTCTAAAAGATGGACAAAGGGTGCAAAGGATCTTGGTGTTGATGGTCAATGCATTCCTTACCATAAGAAAGATGTAAGGGAGTCGAAAACGGTTCTGTTTAGTAGATTGATGCACAAAAGCTGCAAGGTTATAGATTTGGCTTGTTTCGATGAAAGGGCAGCTGAAATATTTGAAGAAATGATGAATGAAGCTTATGAAAAAATAAAGAATTACAAAGATAGTATTGGTAATGGTAGTGCAACTGATGGTGATACTTTGAATGCTTCAGAAGGCCAGATTCATACCTCAGTCAGTGGGGAAAAAATACTTGATCCACCACAAGCGAAAACAAAAGGAGCGATGAAGGGTAAAAGGTTTCAAAGCTATCTGGAGAAGGGAGGTAAAAAGAAGAAAAAATGCCCAAAGAAACAAAAATCTAATCCTACTGGTTCAGGTATGTACTTTGGTGTTCTCAGCTTAATTAGATTCAATTATTTATTTTTTCTATGTATTTTATTACAATGTTATGTGTTTATACTTATTTATGTTTTCTATGAAGGTTTAGATCTTGGACAAATCGATTTGAATGTGGGGTTGGATTCATTTGGTTTTCCTTTAAGCACAAGTGCTGAAAATCAGGTGTGTTTCACTTAGTTTATCATTTTGAGTAAGAAAAGTGATAGGTGCCTTATGATGATTATTTTCCTTGCTCCTTATGATTTCAGGGCTGCTGGGAGGTCTGTGTTGCCACATAAATCGATGGTGTGCTTGTGCAAGATACATCTAATAAATCGATGACGACGTAAAGGATATGTAGTTGGCGGAGGATTAGGGGGTTAAAGGGCCTGTAATAGAATCTCTGCTTACTTGCATTCTTGAATCATTATATCTAGTTTGTTGCTTTAAGCATTGCAGTGAGAACTAGTTACAAAACAAGTACTGTATTATGTGTTATTCAAAAGTATTGAAAGTTTGCTTCTGATTTTATCTTACAATGTATTCTGATCCAATAGCATAGCAGTACTATGAAATATCAAGAATTCAACATAATTAGATAATGCACTTAGCAGTGGTAATGGTTGCCAGGATGGCGATGGTTACTGGTCGTGATGAAGAAGCTGCTTTCGACTGGTTTTTCAAGGCGTTTCCTTGCCTTGCAATTCCCTTCTGGGACGTTGAGTCTCGTGAATTTCTCTGCACCTCTCTCGGCCTGATCCATCCCTTTATACAGCATGCAGCTGTTGATGTTGATCCCGATCAGGTGGTTTTGCAGACATGAGATGATGTCAGACCTGTCTACAAACACTTGGTTAGGTATTATGATATACTAAAATCGATCCTGATGTGGAAGTTGTGTTTATTCAATGATAATAAGGTTCCCTTGGATGATGATTTTCGCCATCCGTAGATCAGGAATCCAACATAAATAGCTAATGCACTTAACAGTGGTATTGTTGGTGGAATTCAATACAGGTTATGAAAATTTCAGCATATCGTTTTCATTCACTAGCCAATGAGGGATTTGAACCCACATCTTTGTGCAAATGCACAATGCTCTACCATTGAGCTAATTGACTTTCCATAAACTCAATGAAAATAAAGCTACCAATATCTACTCAACATAAGCTCATCACAAAGTACTTGTATCAAACCAGAATGCTCGATAATAATCTACATAAACCATTGTAATGAAAATGAACTCAGTAATGCACGGATTCTGTTTACAGTAGGTCCATAAGTAAGGGGGGAAAACATGAATTCAAATCCAGTCTTTGTGTAAATAAAGAAAAGAAGAGCTAAAGGAGAATGAACCTGCGAAAGGCAGTAAAGCATTATTATTGTGTTGGAGTTTTGCCCCCATCATCTTAGTTTATAGCACATAAAGTATCAGTTCCGATCCACTATATTCGACCACGATAACTAAAAAACATTCCCTCTCACATAAAATATTTTCAGAGCAAGACAAATCAATGAGAAACTAATCATTACAATAACCACCAGAGAAAAGAGTAAGAATCAAAGTTTCTTCTTTTATTTTCTGAAAGTTAAAAACTTGACTAGCATTCTTAAAAGAGTTTCATCATTGTTAGTGCCTTTGTATCAGCCCTGTAACCACATGAACATGGTTATATGTTTTTAAATAGTAATGATAACATTTTTCACATGTAACCCTTAACAACCAGATAACAAAGGCGAAAATCCAAAGATATATGTACATTGGCAGGACAGTTGATTTATCAAGTTGTAGATGCCAAATTTTTAAACTTTCACAATTCACTAGCCAGAAAATACCACCATCATATCAAAAGTGTACATATACAATAAGGCAACTTACTTGGGTAAATTGATACAACATCTTTATCACAGGATGCAACTAACAATTCAATCTTTAAATGGGCACACAAATTGATGCTCAGTTGTGCAAAACATGAAAGAGTACCTTCTGCAGAAAGTGAGAGAATCGACTAATTCCAATCTCGCTCATCGTCGCCGCAACCGCCTGGGTATTCTTCTATCTCCTCCGCGACAAGCCGATACGATTGTAATCTTCAGCTGTTTGATTGTTGACCGAACGATTCCGATCAACCTGCTCTTCACAAACATCGTGCTGAACATCGTCGCCTTGTTTCTGATTGGATCGCCTTCGTTACTCTGGAAGAATAAACTCCTCTTCCCCGGCGCCGCCATGAGCTTCCCGAAAGCGTACCCAATCGTGGGATACTACTTCTACATCATCGCCAATAAGAATCGCCGCATTCAGTGGACATCCGACCTGGGTCCTGGCGGCACGTGGCCTAACCATCACCCTGGTCCGGTCTCTGGGCGGCGCATCAGAAGTATGAGAAGGGCGATTCTTGGGTGGCGCCGGGGAAGAGGAGTCTTAATTTTGTTTGTTTAAAATAAAATCAATCTTCCTGATTTGTTTCCAAAAATTTTCAGTTTTAAAAGGTAATTATTTGCTGAATATAAATAATGAGTCAGCAAGAATTAATTGACGTGTAACATTCTGATTGGGTGGCTGCACAGATGAGGTGGTGAAGCGGTTGTATGGAATAATTTCTCTTTTTTGGACTTGCTTGCAATATATCAATGTTTGTAGCATCCCTGCTTACCATTACAGGAGATCCACGTATACAGCTACGCCTAGCAGTACTGCTGAACACGCCTAGCAGTACTGCTGAACAAAGCATGCCTGCTTGAGTTTGAGGTAGGTGAAATACATTAAATTTGTGTGCGTAATTAATATTCCATTCGAATCGTATATTATTTCAACTGCGTTGTGTATCAATTTTATTCTAAATATATATATGCATGGATACAAATTTACTTTGTCAAACATGAATATTTATTTTTCAAAAAATATAATATATACTTCTTTATATAAGCAATGATTAAATAAATTATAAATAAATCAGCATTATTAATAAATTATAGTTTTACTTAAATTCATGTATATTATATATAACTCGTATAATATATTTATTATTGTTTAATATGTAAGAATTCTTTTATATGTAAAATAACATAATAAACAAATAATATTCATACAAAAATTATATTTTGTTCAGACTGAACCATATATATAACATTTGAAAATAAATAAATAAATTTTATAAAAAATATAGTTCTATTCAAATTTGACGCATGTATAATTAGAATGGAATAATTATCATAATATTTTTAGAATTATAAGTAATTTACTATTTATTAGGTTTTAACAAATATATGTAATAATAATAGTTATACTCTTTTAGCCAAATATAATCATATAGTTATAATCATAATAACAAATATATGTAATAAAAACATTAACCAAAACTTAAACATGTGGGACTTGATGATATTAATGAGTGTAGCTTACCATTACATGAATGTGTAGCTTGCCACATCACTAGTTTAAATTATGATGTGGCAAATTTAGCAACACAGTCATCTCGCTTACCATTGAATGCTCTTATAGTCTTTATACGAGTAGTTTATATCCGGGGGCATTCTTATAAAAATGGTTCATCGTGAATCTCATGTTCTGAATATGAGATTATATCTATGAATGAAATATCCAATGAATTACATTATCTCAAGCCATTTTTACCAACTAAAGAAAACTACCATGACAGTTTATGTGATCATTAGCAAGTCTATCAATTTGGGTAAAATGAATAATTTATTTTTTATCCATGTAGATACGGGTAAAATATGGGTACGGACAAAATGAGTAGTTTAAAAATATGGGTCAAAACGAGTTGGGTCAATAGACTTATACGAATATAAGTCCACGGGTCTACCCGCGAGTTACCCGCGAGTTTACCCGTTTTAATATAACGTTTACCGTTTACCCGCGGGTCATACCCGACCGGTATTTTACCCGACTTATTTTTACCCGTTTTCAAATAAGTAAAAATGGGTCATACTCATATTTTCATATTATCTATTTTACCCGACCCATATTTTACCACTAATCTCTTTTTTTTAAAGCAAGCCAGCCCTAATCATTAGTGTATAGTACAGTTTATATTCAAATATTTCTTAGTCTCTTTGTGAAAATGGGTCACCATCCATCCCATGTTTTAAGTTTATCACACCATCCCATCTTGAACTTTGATTCGCCAATTTTGTATTATTATTTTTAATAGTATCACATCTAGGACAGTTTTAGAAAAAATCATGGGACTAGTGACTCATCTCTTGTAAACTTAAGGTATGAACATCACAGAAGACTTTATGTAAAATTTAAATCAACTTAAACTGGACCGAAATATATTTAAATCAACTGATAGCACAAAATAAGTAAACTGGTAGACACAATTGGCAGCAGAAACGTGTAAAGTTCAATACTACTCATACTTTTTATGAAGTTGACTACTAATTCACAGGGCACTTTTTCTTGCTATAGCTAGTAAAATGAAATTTGTACAAAGCTGATTCTGTCCCATTTTTCTGTACATTTTGGATTCAGACTGAGCGGAAAACAACGCTCACGGCGCTGCTGCCGCCGCCTTCTTGCAGACAGGACACCAGTTCTTTAACTGCAGCCATTGTTGTAAACATTGCACATGATAGCCATGCTCACATCCCAGCCTCCCGATTTCATCACCAATTGCATATTCCTCCTGCAACAAATACTCTTCGTCGTCAATGAACAGACAAAGGAAGTAAATTGTGACAATTAAGACCATGCTCAAAACATCGAAGAAAAGTAGTGTGTGACTTTGACTTTTCATTTGATATATATAGACTTGGTTTCTTCATCTCCTGTACATCTATTCTTATCAACACATGTTTACCAGTTTTCCCAAATTAGCATGTGATGAGACAAACATCTAAGCTTAGACTACTCCAATAAAACTAAACAACAACGAGAGAAAGAACAAACTACTTAAACCAAGGCTAAAGACAAGCATCTCAAGTTTAACTACTTTAATATAACAGAACAAAGATGCCGGCTAGGTGCAAAAGAAAGGAAACAAATTTCAGTGGCAAGAACAATGAGAATTAGAGTGCATAAAGAAGGGAAAAAATATGAGATGCTTTAGTGTAATGCAAATAAAAAACCTGACAAATACTGCATTTGATTTCTGCTTCTTCCTCATCACCATCCATATTCACTTCCAGCGAGGTGGTTTGGTATATTGTTCTCTTTACACATTTTGTAAATGCATCCTCTGAGAGAGCTGTACTGACAGAGCCCATCCGATCCTCCAAAGAAAGCAATTCCTGTACAGAATCAATGCCAAACTCTCAAACAAAGCAACGAACTTTAAGAAATCACCGTAATATTTATACTACAAGTTGAAATGATGGTCAAAAATCAACTTCAGGCACACGAACTATATAACAAGGGATCTTCAAGAAAATAAAGTGTACTAATGAGTCCAAACAATGTTCAAGTTCGAGTAGCAGACCTCATATGACATGTTATCAATGTCTAGTCTCATGTCTCTGTGTTGGTCGTACAAGTAAGGGTTGCCAAAGAACAAGTTATTCTCCAAAGCAAGTAATTGCTAAGCCAATAAAAAGAAGAAAAAGATAATCAGAATTAAAGTATAATGCTACTAATGGGAAACAAAGTCAAACATATGCTAAGAACATCTTCACTACCTCGTAACTCAGCTCTTCATCTTGTTCAAGTCTCTCTAGTGCTAAAAGTACCTGCTCAAACAGGTTAGCGTGAGATACTTTGAAACTCAAGATAACCACCAAAAACGTTCAATTCATGATAAACCACAGTACCTCAGCAGCTCCATTGAGATTGTGCCGCCTTAACGCCTGAGTAACACTATTTTCTGAGGATCTTAAGGTCTCCATATTAGGCCTATCACCACCAGCCTGTTCTGTTGCATAAGAGCTAGAAGCACGATAAGAAGCTCCCAAAGATGACCGATATGGCACAGAACGATTGACAATATTACGCACTTGAGGTCTAGGTGACCGTGGAATAACACTTCTCAGGCCAGTGACTGATAAACTGTCACGATTCAAGCGTGGGACCCCAGAATCAACATTCATAGTCCTCCCTGACCGCCTTGTCACAACTGAAGAAGTGGAGCCATCCTGATCAGAAACCTTTCTAGTACGCCTAAAACCAGAAACATTATCATCTCTTGATGACGGAGCCACACTAGTCCTTTTACCTCTAGATTGCAAACTACTTTCTCCTTCTTCTGGGATTCTCTTTCTCAACGATTCCCTCCTATTCTTAGTGGAATCTGAAGATGATGATGATGAACCACTGGCTCTCGGGACGACATCAGAGATTGAACTGCAATTCAAGCTTCTCAAACCATATCGACTCCCACTTCCCGAGCTCCTTGACATCGATCCACTGCTGCTATTGCTACTACTACTATCTCCCGAGCTAACAGATGAACCAGACTGATTCTTATCTTTTCTCTGAGCACCTGAGCTTCCAGTTCCTTCCCTTTTATTAACCGCCCTACTAGAACTGGGGATGTTCTTTGCTGTGCGAGTTGACCTTGTTGAGGGAGGTTCCAGCTGAGGTGAAGGCCTGTGACTAATATTACTATGTTTCAGCCTTCCATTGCAACCAATTCGATTGCAGAACTGAGCAGCTTCCTCCTCCTTATTGTTATATGTTCTTCTATTGCGTTTACACGAACTTCCATCCATCATCAACCTTTTGTATTATATACAAGCCTCCTATATATTATCCATCATCAGCTGATCAAATTTTCAAACTTAATACAAATTTTCATTTTTCATGCAGCAAATTAAAAGCTTATCTGCAACAACTATCTATTTTGATTCATCGTGTGAAAAAAAAGCAGGAATTTTTTTATAAAAAAATACCACAGGCAATCAGAACATCATCAAAACACAGTAATCTTCAAAAACTATGATGAATTGATGATGATTCAGTGTATATTCCAGAGATACATGATCAAGAAAAAGTTGGGTTGGCTTACCTTTTGACGTTAAACTGGATGATCACACGGAGGAGGACCGGCAACAGAAAAAGATGAAGCTTTTTTTTTAGAGGGAGAAAGAGAAACGAGGTAGTATTGTAGAGAGAGAGAAACGTGTGAAAAGGAGAATGGCATATGATCCGAGGCAGGCGGATGACTTTGCGATGATATGTTAGAGATTACTGTTTAATCCGTTTTTTCTATTCATCTTTTTCGCACTAAAATTTAGAATGGATACTCAAATGAACGGAGAAAATCAATTGAAAATCAGTATACTTTCAAATCTTCGATGATAATAGAAGATATTTATCTAAAAATGTCAAACTCTGAAGAAAAAATACCAAATCTCTCATTATAGAAGATATGAATTTAAGCAAATTAGAAAACTGATTCGGTCAAATTCAATTTATTTTCAACTGTACATCAAAATTTATTTTTGAAATTAGGTGAAACAAACTACACTTAACTTGCACATGTTTGTATAATGAACGGAGAAAATGATTTTGCCATGAATATACTTTCAAATCTTCGACGACAATAGAAGATATTTATTCTAAATATCTCAAGTTTTTTAAAAAATCAAATCTCCCATTATGGAAGATATTAATTTAAGGAAATAACTAATAAGAACATTGTGCTGAACCCGTCTTCTCTAGGTTCAACTTTCTTTAAAAAATTTGGGAAGTTTTTATACTCTATTTGGTTGGAGAGAATTTTAAAAGTCTGTATTTTGTTTTGGATTTTGAGAGTCTGTATTTTGTTTTGGAATTTAGTAAGTCTGGATTTGCTAAAACCATATTTGGTTGGATTGAGATTTTGTAAGTCTGAAATTTAAAAAAACTTGTTTGGTTACTGCTTAGACTGAATTTTGGAAGTTTATAACAAAAATCTTGTTTGGATTTTAACTTTTACAAAAAATGAACTTGGTAAGGTAAAATATGAATTTTGTAAGACATAATCTGAACTTTCCAAAATAGTGAACCACACAAAATTTTACAAAACTGGACTTGGAAAGTCCAAATTTTGCAAAATCTTGCCCAACCAAATGCACCCGTTGGAAAGTCCAAGTTTTCCAAAATCTTGCCCAACCAAACAGGACTTGGAAAATCTGAGGGTGTGTTTGGTTCGCAAGTTTTTTGAAAGTCTGAATTTTGTTTTGGAATTTTGAGAGTTTGGGTTTTTGTTTGAGATTTTGAGAGTCTGGTTTTGCAAAATCGTTGTTTGGTTGGGTTGGATTTTGTGAATATGAAACAAAATTTTTGATTGATTTTTAGAATTTTGCAAGTATGGATTTTGGGAAACTTGGTGAACCGAACAAGATTTTACAAAACTGGACTTGGATAGTCCAAGTTTTGCAAAAACTTGCCCAACCAAACACACCCTGAACTTTTCTAGAAAACTTTTCATAGGTTTTAAATTAAATATTTTAGCTTCTAATTTAAACTTTATATTTTGTAATTTTAAGATTATAAATTTTAATGTATCTTATATTTATTCATTAATTCATGTTTTACTATATGTAACTTTGAAATGATTAATATTTCATAGCAAATCTTTAAACAGTTTGACTTTCAAAAGATTTTGCATTTATTCATTCCTCAATCCATAGACCTTATTTAGAAAACAATGTTTTGTAGCGTCTTTAATTAGGAGTTTTTTTTAAGGAAAAAATTGCTTTCATTCATTTAGAGTTCTGGAAAACGTCAAGAAACGAAAGACAATAAATTCGGAGGAGAGTTCCAAGAGTTACAAAGTAGAGGACATGTCTTAGCATAGTTTGCTAGAGAATGAGCTATATGATTATTACTTCTAGGTACCCAATAGAGACCCGTGTTACGGTCATGCTCCAGCAAACTCCTGATTCTAGCTATAACAGATTCACAATTCACAGCACATTCGATCTCACTCTGTACCATGTAGATGAAATGCAACACGTCTCCCACTATGTTTATTGAGCCGAGTTGTAACTACGCGGACATCATAAGGGTCTCTTCAGGGCTAGACACTCTGCCAGCGCTGGTTCCTGGACATTCGGAAACCTGCAAGCATAAACCTTCATGAACTTTCCGCCTGATTCGAACACTACCACACCAGTTCCTGCGTTGGATTGGAGAATCCCTGCATCAAAGTAAACAGAGTAGTCCGTATCTGGTGGTCGTAGTAGGGCAGCCGGTAGCAAAGCATCGGATTGCGCATCCCTCCATCCTTGTGCCGCTGTGTAGTCTTAAGCAGGCTGTAACCGTGGCTGCCATTTCTTTGGCCCCCATGTGGATCTGGTTGAAGATATGCATGTTTCCTTGGAACCAAATACCATCGCAAACTACTAGAATTAAGTTACAAAACCCAGCATCATCATCCTTCAAGAGAATACTGAACCAAACATCACCGCGAGCGCCAGCTAGCGCTAGTACTTTATCCAGCAAGCCAAGAGACGACCAAGCTTCCCTCGCGTAGTTACATTCAAATAACAAGTGAAGAGCAGAGTCTCCAGGCTCTAAACATAGAGGGCAAGTAGGCTCAATATCCACTCCTCGAGTTCGCAGATAGGCCACAGCAGGGAGGGAATCCGTACACATTCTCCAAGCGAAATGAAGGGTGTGCTTAGGTACCTGAAACTTCCAGAACTTCCTCCAGAAAGCTTGCTCTGAACATCAGAAGCAGGTGCTGAGGTATGCTGATTTATTGTTCGAGCATGTTCCAATACAACATGGTATGCTGATTTTACCGTGTACCTGCCAGACGCGGTGAAATGCTATATCCAACGGTCCGGTGAGTCCAGGTTCTGAAGAGGGATCTTCTTGATATGAGCCACGTCCTTCGGTGTAAAGAACTCCTCCAACACCTCGACTTGCCACCACCTCGTATCCCTGTCAATAAGATCTGCCACTTTAGATAAATGCTCAGGGATAGCTGCCGGATTTCTCACCCTATACTCGCCCTATCTAGGTATCCACAGATCATGACATATGTTTGTATTCCTCCCAACTCCAATGGCTTTCCTACTCCCCAAAGGGACCAAATCCAAAGCACCATACATACTCCTCCAAACCATGATGGTCTGTTGTTCAAGGCGGCGAAGAAGATACCACAATTCTTGAAGTATTTTGCTTTAATGAGTTATTAGCCTCCAAGCCTGCTTACCCAGAAGAGCGGTGTTAAAAGCTCCGAGGTCCATGAATCTGATGCCGCCCGCGTCCTTGGCTTTCATCATCTTTTTCCAAGATACCCAAGGGATCTTTCTCTTTGTGTCCGAACTCCCCCACCAGAACCGGCTCAGCAATCCATGTATCTCATCAATGGTAGTCTCTGGGATCTTGAAGCAACTCATTGTGTAGTTGGGGATCGCCTGCAAAGCGGACTTGATGAGGATCTCCTTCCCAACTTTCGAAAGGTTCTGCTCGCTCCAACCATCAATCTTTTCCTGAATCCGAGCATTGTGAGACTGAAAAATCTCTCCTTTCCTTCGGCCGATAACAGAAGGTAAACCAAGGTATTTTCCATGCGACTGTACTTCTGGGATTTTTAGGATATCGCATATTAGCGGCCTAAGCTCAGCCGCCGTGTTAGCGCTGAACAATACCCCTGATTTATCAACATTGATCTTCTGCACGGAGATGTCTTCATATAGTGATAGGGCCTAGTGAAATCTCCTCGCCTCCTCGACCGAAGCTTTCCTAAATAAAAGGGTATCATCTGCAAAGAGTAAATGGGATACTCTCGGACCTCGAAAGGAGGCACGAACACCATGTAGCCGTCCTGCAGATTCCAAATCCGACAGCAGCATAGACAACATATCCGAACAAATTATGAATAAGTAGGGAGAGAGGGAGTTAGTTGCCCGAATTCCTCACCGTTCAGGATGAATGAGAATTGTACCGTTGACAAGCATCTTCGTATCAAGGCCACAAAAGTAGGAGGGAAGCCCAAATGCGCCAAGGTCCTCGTGACAAATATCCATTCTATGCGGTCGAAAGCCTTACTCATGTCCAACTTGATGCTCATCTCTCCTTTGCAGACTGTTGCTCTTGCCTTCATGGAATGATGAATCTCGTGTTCGACCAAAACGTTATCCGTAATCAGGCGGCCTGGGATGAAGGCTGATTGCGAGGGCGAGATGATATTATCCATAATCGGTCTGAGTCTATTCGCAACTACCTTCGAAGCCAATCGGTATGAGACATTACGCAAGCTAATCGGTCTGAACTGTGTAATGAGTTCAGGTCGAGTAACCTTCGGTAGCAAGACTATGTCCCTGTCCAGTTCAACTTATTTGGTGCTTTGCTGTGCTGATGAGTGCTGTGTTGTGCTGATGAGTGCTGAGCTGTGCTGATCAGTGCTGTGCTGTGCTGATCTTGTGCTGAATAGTGTTGAAAGTGTTGAATAGTGTTCATTTGAGTTGAAAAAAAAACACAATGTTTATTACTTAAGAACTAAAAAGTTCACTTAATTAATATTATTTTTACAAAACATAAAAATAGTGTCTATTTAAACCTTAAAAGTGTTGAGCTGAATAAGTGTTGAGCTGAATAAGTGTTGTGCTGACCAGTGCTGTGTTATGCTGATCAGTGTTGTGCTGTGCTGAAATGTGCTGCAATAATTTGAACTGGACATGGTCTATATGTGTAAAATTGGCACGGGGAAGAAGTTCTCCCCTATTCAGAAAATTGAGCACAAAAGCAACTACATCTTTACTAATAACATGCCAAAATCTCTGAAAAAGATAGGACTCATACCATCAGGACAAGGAGCCTTCAGGGGATGCATTTGCTTCACCACCTTAGCCACTTCCTGCTCCGTGTAGGGGCGTGCAATCCTATCAGCGATCTCCATTGTAACCTTTCTGGGCATTATGTCAAGGATTTGCTCAATCTTTCCCACCTCCAGATTAGCAGATGAAAAGAGGCCCCCGAAGTAGTCCACTATGATCCTCTCCATTCCTTCCACATCCATCAGGAGAGACTGGTCCGTGTCGCGAAGGCCAGCGATTGGGTACCTTACCCATCGGTTGGTCGCAAAACGATGGAAGAATCTGGTATTCTTATCACCCTCTCTGTACCGATACTTTTTCGCTCTCTGCCTCCACTTAATCCCTTGAACTTCTAGGAGGAAATTGTACCCTTGTTTCATTCGTAAGAGTTCCTCTAGGACAGCGTCGGAAGCTTCCCCGTTCTCCAGATCATGAATATTCTTCTTTAACTGTTCAATTCTCTTCTCACAGGCTGGAAACTCATGTCTGCTCCAATCCACCAGGCCAATTGCACATTTATCAAACTTATCAGGCAGCACTAAGTCATCTGAACTCCATGAATCCCTGACTGCGCGCTCACAGTCCTCAGATTTCATCCAGTATGCCTCAAAGCGGCATCTCTTCTTCTTCCTTGTTCATTCGCCGTGGGATCCCTAACTCTCAACTGCACCAGCAATGCCATGTGATCAGAAGAGGGCATTGGTATTGTCGAGGAGGAAGACCATGGAAAATTCTCAAGTAGTTGCTGGTTTCCAGTGGCTCTATCCAGACGCCCCTTGATTGTCGATCCTCCCCTCTGAGTCCTGCACCACGTAAATGAAGAACCTCCATAGCCTTGGAAAGGGAGATCAGCCAAGCCACGGTGTCGTAGTTCTTCACGGAAGCTCTCAATCTGCCATTCGGCCTTAGGCGCCGACCCTACAAATTCCTCTTGAACTAGGACCTCATTGAAGTCACCCAAGCAAAGCCAAGGAACACCATCTCCACATGCAAGGTCCTTAAACCGCAACCAGGCACTCCGCCAAAGAGACACATTCGGCTCATAGTAAACTCCGGTAACACGGATAGTTTTTCCAAGAATACATGCAGACACATCTATGTAATAACTAGAAAAAGATTTCAAATTTGCTACTACTTGTTTATTCCATAACAAAGCCATACCCCCTGAAGAACCATGGGCATCTACTCCTACACCAAAGAAATTCAACTGACTCTTCATTTTATCAATAACAGAAATAGAACACTTGGTCTCACAAAGAAATAAAATTTGAGGTGCTTTCTGGCGCACAAGAGTGTGTAGTTCCTGAACTGTCTGAGAGTCACCGAGACCGCCCCGGAGGATTCCACGACAGTTCCAGCTGATGATACTCATGGATCTTTGCGGGACTAGAGCTCATCGCCAGTCACCACCGGAATGTCGGAAGAACTGTCCTCAAGAGAATCTGTCAATGACTGATCACTAGCTCTTGATTTATTTTTTCCCAATCCCTTGTTGTGATCAAGCTTCCTCTTAGCACCCACAGTGATGCAGATGAGATTGGGCTTGATAATATGGAGCATTGGAATTGCAAGAAGTAAGGCCCATTATCAATTTATTAGCAAATTGGAAAATTTTAACTCGTTTCCATATGGATTCTGTTTAATTTCCATATTTATAATTAGTATTCTAAATAGGATTAAGAAAATATTTACATGTTTTTTGTAATAGAATAGAATTTGTGAGCTCTTATAAATAGGGCATCAAACCATTGTAATAGATAGTTTTTTCTGATTTGATATAAAAGTGTTTTGAGAGTTTTCTCTTTCGAGAGATGAGTTTTAAACCTAAATTCTAGATATTCTTTGAGTATATAGATTTGGAAGGCGTTTTCGACCTAGGTATTCGCAGAATTAAATAGGTTGATTTCATTGGGTTACTTGGTTACGTTTGTTATAAGCTTCCGCTACATCACACAGGCACCATCTCTTGCTCCACTTCCTTGCCGCGAACCGCACCTTTTCCACGTCCTTGACCACTAGCTTGTCCCGCCTTATTCTTTGCCTTCTCAATTTTCCGTTTTTGCGCCTCCAGTCGTCTGGCAGGCGTGTCCAAATTAATGGGGCAAGGCACCAAGTGTGGACTGAGAGAGTCCACCCTAACTCGAGGATTCCTTGGCAGTGAAGTAACCATAGTTGTGGCTTGAAACGTCATAATGGTGGTCAGTTGGCCTCAATTTGTACTTGTGGTCTCCTTCTGTCCCATCACGTTTGATTCCATATTGACCAATGAGTTATTAGATACTCTCCCCACGTCATGCATGGCTCCAAGATTGTTGGCCATATTGAAAAATGTGTTCGACGTCAACCTTTCACACCTAGCCATGTTCTCGAGCTGTTGGCTCATTGCTGTTACTCCCTCCACGTCCAAGCTTCCTTCATTGACCAAATTCCTAGCCCTCCCGCGGTCCCCAGCATGCCCAAGGGGCCCACTAATTCCACCAACCAACCGACCCAAGCTTAGGGCGGCTGTGCTCCTGGGCCGTCGGCTTGCTGCTACGGTAATCATGTCCAGTTCCTTCCTTCCTCTTGGTTTGAGCTTCTTGTCATCATAGTATCCCCCAGACTCCCGCCGACTGACCGCCTAACTGGTGGCACCTCATCGACCTCCGTGATCACCATACCTGGTGCCGACAAACCAGTCCCTTGCAAAGCCGAGAACTCCGGCGTGTTTGAATCAAGAAGGGGGCGGTTTCTTGGATCCGTTCTATTCAATTTGACCCCAGCAAAAACGGACTTTTCATGAAACCATCTCCGCGTCGCTTCTGGGTCGGAGCGGTAGCATACTAACGGACACGGTGGAGGTGGCGGTAGCAATTCCATCTCCTCACTGACTTGTGGTTCGACAGAAGTAATCTCCATTGTCTGCTTCTCTCCCTCTGTCCAAGATTTCCAGTTCTCACTATCCATGTGTTCATACAGTTTCATAATCACATCAGCCGCATCATCCTTGATATCTTGGTCGGATACTTTCTTATCGTAGGATTTCTTAAACTCCTTGAGTAAGTAATTTTCCATATTCGAAAGGCCCACGGATTCCACAAATTGAAACAGCGCTAGAACATTTTTTTTTCAGCGAAGAGGTCATCACAAATCAGCAGAAGGTGCTGATCTTCCGCGCTAAGTACATGTTCTTCGATTTGGACCTCCCGAGGCTGCTCCGGCGGGTCTCCAACAACTCCATGTATCTCCATGGCTTCAGTTGCACGTGGAGCATTCTTTTGATCAGCACGACCATGAAACGGCTCCCTCGGACCTCTAGGGTTTCTGTTCTGGCCATTTTTTTCCCCATAGGGCCCAGCCCTTCTCCCCCTAGGCGCCTCCCGTGGAAAAGGAGACGTATTTGGCTTTACATCGAAGTCCTTCAGATAGTTAACCACTGACTTCTCTTTTGGTCGTGCAGTACGAAGCTTCTTGCAACTCCGGTGGCCGTGACCCATCATATCACAATGTCCGCAGTAAACAGGGAGGTTCTCATACTTTAAGGTTAGCATTTTTATGATGCCCAAATCTTTGATTGGTAGCTCCGTCCTCAATGGCTTCTCTACATCAATCTCTACCTTAACACGAAGGAATTCACCTTTCACCTTCCTATCCAAATCTTTCTGCACCTCAATAAATCTTCCTATATTGTTCCCCAACATAGTTGCCATCGGAATGCACATTAAGTCATGCGGCATATTCAGAAAGTGAATCCAAAAAGGGGCTTTATTAAAAACCATATCGTTCGCAACCATCCCAGGGATAGGTTTGTGAAGCATTAAGAGTCAATCATCAAAAATCCACGGCTGGTTCAACAGGATTCCAACCTTTTCAATATCATCCGGAAACGAAATTGAAAACACATTAAACCCTAGGGTTTTAAACTCCAGAGTAGGGATATTCCAAACCTTTGAAAACACTTACCGCAGTTGCTGATGCGGAACCTTCCGTGGTGCCATGAGCTTTCCAATCAACAAATTGTCTGCATGTTCCTCCTTCATCCGGATCTCATCAGTCAAGATCAAGTTTGCCTCCTCATCCGCCGTGAGGGTTAGGTTTCCGGTTAACGAGGCGATTTCCTCCATAGTAGTTGTGTCGTGTTGCTTGAAACAGACCGTCAATGCTCCGAATGTCAATGAATCGCGTGAAGAAACCAACTTGCAGCGATAAATCGGTGCAAGACCAAACATTTCTCTCCTAAACCCTAGCCGCCCGAGTCGCCAGAGAGAAAAGACATAAATCACTCATTTTCCATTCGATGTCTTTAATTAGGAGTTAATTATTGATTAATTGTAATTTTAGTTCTAATTGTATACACTTGGAATATTTTCCCTCAATCATACCATAATATTTTCTTTTTCTAATTTTTAGTAATGATATTTTTACGATTTTGTTTGAATCTACATCATTCTTATTATTTTAGACTTGTTTTCATAGTTTGTTTTTTTCCTTGATTTTCTCTGATTTTCAATTGATTTTGTTTATTTTTTAATTTTGGTCCATTAAATTTAATTGAACTTTAGTATGTCTTCCTTAAATATGGTATTCTCAATTCTCTACTATGTCGTCATTATGAAATTTCCTAAACTTTTTAATAAATATATATATATATATACACACACACATATATATATATATACATACATATATATATACACACACACAAATACAAACTCATAAACCTTTATAAACAAAACAAACTGTTAGATAAGATGGTCTTGTGGTAAGACATAGGGACTAAAGTGCAAATTCCAAAAATTTTATTCCCAAGTCAAAACTTTTCGGCTTGTCATTCCAATCGCTGCTGCCAGTTGATTCGCCCGTCAAAGGAGGTTTTCAGAAGCGGCGAAGCAAGCAATGATCA
This sequence comes from Sherardia arvensis, assembly GCA_948330725.1. NCBI lineage: Eukaryota > Viridiplantae > Streptophyta > Magnoliopsida > Gentianales > Rubiaceae > Sherardia > Sherardia arvensis. Next base: position 31,354,998 of record OX415239.1, read on the forward strand.
CGAAAACGTTCACAGGTGTTCCATTTGTCGGTGTTGTTGTTTGGGTTGCCGGTATTGATGTGAGGGGTCGAGGCATCTGTGAGATACCACTTTAGAGAAGATAAAAAGTTCAAACATTGTATTAGTTTTGGGTCTTTTCTATGCAAAATAGGTGGAAAATGTGAATAAGACCTTCTTTAAATGGACCAAGCCATTAGTTAAACACCAGTTGGGAAGAATGCATCATTTTCACGTCAAGACCTATATGAGTCTCGGCATTTTCTCAAGTAGACTATTGATATTAGTGTAGCTGTGTAGGTCTCCATAAGGTAACGGAGGATGCAAAGGTTTCCTTGGGCTGGACAAAGATTGACCATTGAATTCAAAGACGGAATGGAGTTTGATTGCAAGACCCACCAATCGAGTATGTATGAAGGTTGGTATTATTAATTCGATGGTTTCAAAATGAATGTGTTAGGTTATCACTTATCACACAACAATCAAAATTAACTTAATGGATAACAATATATTTTTCATCAATGCTCACATCAACTAGAATTTTGGTAATATTTGCTATTCACAACTTGGACATATGGACGTAGGCATCAATGCATTTAGAGGACCTTTGGCTAATAAGGAAGAATCCAAAAGGACACACGTCTACATAGAAGTCATCTACCTATGGTAGACATTAGGTTGTCAAGTGCAGAGCGGATAACTAATGTAAATAATTAAATATTAAACACAAAGAGATATTTGCTCTATTATTTCAACTTACCATAAGTTAGATCCAAGAGAATCATAGAATTTAGGGACGTGACGATAGAAATTTATGACTAAATAATACTTTTATAATCGATAAACGCATCTTTAACTTTAATTGTTGTTTTATAAAAGGTGTTCAATATTCAGTTCGATTTTAATTGTTAACTTGTAATTTCAATATACAAGGATTGGCTAATTAGTGGCATGATGATCATGTTCATATTCAATCTAAATTTTGTCAAAGATCATGTTTAGTAAAGCAGATGGTTGGAAAGAAATCATGTTTTGGTTGATCAAGGATCGGAAATCAATCAGTTTTGTGGAATATTGTATAATGCACACCTATGTTCCGTTTATGGTTACTTCTAGGTATGAGAGATACATACCTCATCACGCTTCTCAGATTTAGCAAGCCCAAATCCATGAACCCTTGTTGCTTTACATCTCGGAAATTCACATGCCTCAAGTTTTTTCTAGATGTCTTCTTGTCACTGGCAAATACCTCCCGATCCACCAATAAAGAGTTTCTTAATGAAATTACTAGTTTGAATTCCTGATTATCGGGGATGGGTTTCAAATTATTCCTGAACATGTAGAATACATTTACATACATTCTTAAAACAACATTTGCCCACAACCTTTGTTTACAACCTTTGCTTACAACCTTTGCCTACATTCTTGAAACAAGTTTTTCCTACAACCTTATCAATGGGAACAACATGGCCGATGGATGCACTGTGAACATGTCAGAATTTTTCCTGTAATGGCTGCTTAAAGTCCACCCACAACAATATCATACAATTAATTAATCAACTCAAAATATTCCACATGTTCCTAGTGCGTCCATCGGCCATGTTGTTCTCATTGATAATACATATCTACTTGGGCAAGCTTCCCATATAGCTTGCCTTTGTATAAATTTTCCTTTGTTTTAAAGTATGTTTTTTCTTTGCTCTGAAATATTAACCCAAATCAAATTCAGGTGATGCACAAAAAACCACTAAAAAATACAAATTAATAAAGAATTTATCTACATTCCACTTTCTATATTTAAATCATATAGTTTAGTCATATATCTTAACAAGAGTAGGCTACAACGATTGGCTAATTAGTGGCATGGTGATCATGTTCATATTCAATCTAAATTTTTTCAAGGATCATGTTTAGTAGAGTAGAGTGTTGGAAAGAAAGCATGCTTTGGTTGATCAAGGATCGGAAATCAATTAGTGTTTTGTGGAAAATTTTATAATGCACACCTATGTTCCGTTTATGGTCACTTCTAGGTATGAGAGATGCATACCTCATCACGCTTCTTAGATTTAGCAAGCCATAAACCATGAACTCTCGTTGCTTTAGATTTTGAAGATTCAGGTTCGTCCCATGGCTACAACTTTTTTCCTGATCTCTTCCTGTCATTAGCGAATACCTAATAATCCAAACAATGACTCCTTTTGTGGGTGGTCAAGGCATATGTGGGTAACCACTTTAGAGTAGATAAAAAATCAAACATTACATTACTTTTGGGCCTTTTCTATGCAACTAAGGTGGAAAATGCGAATAAGATCTTCTTTAAAGGGATCAAACCATTTATTAAACACCAATTTAGAAAGAATGCCTCCTTTCGCGTCAAGACCTATGAGCCTAGGTATTTTCTCAAGTAAACTATTGATATTGGTGTAGATGTGTAGGTCTCCATAAGGTGACGGAGGATGCAAAGGTTTCCTTGGGCCGGACAAAGATTGACCCTTGAATTCAAAGACAGAATGAAGTTTGATTGCAGGACCCACCCATCGAGTATGTACGATGGTTGGTATTAATAATTTGATGGTTTCAAAATGAAGGTGGTAGGTTATCATAAACAATCAAAATTAATTTAATGGATAACAATGATTTTCATCAATGCTCACATCAACTAGAAATTTGGTATATTGATATTGGCTCTTCACAACTTGAACATATGAATTTAGACATCAATGCATTTAGAGGATCTTTGGCTAATAAGGGAGATTCCAAAAAGACACGCTACGTACATAGCAGTCATTTGCCTATGATAGACATTAGGTTACTAAGTGTAAGGCGGATAGCTACTGGAATTAATTTAAAAAGTAAGCACAAACAGATATGTGCTCTATTATTTCGACTTCCCTTAGGTTACATCATAGAAAATCATAGAATTCGGGAATTCGGCGACGGAATTTGATGACTAAGTAATATTTTTATCATCATCAAATGTCTCTTTAACTTTGATTCTTGTTTTATAAGAGGTGTTTGATATGCAGTTCGATAACGATTTTTAACTTTTCATTTCAATTAGAAAGTGTTTGGCAAATGAAATTTTATTAGCATACTAGATCTTTTTAAAATAAAATTATTAATAGACAAACAAAAATAATCAGAAAAACGGCTTCAGAAATTACATATTCAAAATTGACTTTCAATTTTTCATTATAAAATGTTTTATTTTCTTCTAAAATTTTCATTTGCAACAATTTATTAAATTTGAAGTTAAATTAAATTGCTATTGCCATTTGACTAGTATAACATTATCCAAATTTTATCAAACACCCAACAATTTTAAGTCATTAACTAGTCAATTTACAAGTTGATTGAAAGTTGATGTTCATGGCCATGGATTATCGTACACTAATCTTTATCCATTTATAAAATTATGCAATGTGAGCCTACCATAGAATTAACATGGGTCCATTTTGCCCCCACTACTAAGCTCAAAGTGAGACACTTGGCTGCCTTTCAGCTCTCTCAACCCTTACCAACTCAACTAAATTATGGACCTCTAATTTCCTTTCTTCTTTTTAACTTTTTGCTTCGACTTAATTTAATACCATTTTTTTGAGTTACATCCGTCTCACTCGAATCTACGCTCTAAAATTTTGACACTGTTTATTATTAAAGTTTGATCGCATATTTAAATAGATATATAATTATTTAAATTAATCTCAACATATAGTATTTAAATATTAAATTTTAATTTTTTGATAATATAAATAAATAAAAATGATAAAAGATATGTATAGGATAGTGTAAAATGTCAACTGTGCATATTAATTTGAGACAGTAGTACTACTTGCGATCGATATCAACTGTGATATTAAGAATAAGATTAGATTAGTTCAATTTAATTTTGTTAGAATCAAGATAAGGAGAATATGGTCTTCTTATTCCCACAATTATGGTTTGCTTGTAGTATTTTTAAATTTTCGTCCTTGTCATTTGTCAAGTTATTGCTTGTCTCTTTCTCCGGATTGTTAGTATTATTGTGATATTATAATTCAACGCCCATTTCATTTCTTCTCTCTTGGATTCAATGTGGATAATGAGTTTCTCCACCCTAGCATTTCTTTTCCCGTCTACATTATAATTTGTTAGAACTTGAAAAATTATTTATTTGAAAATAATGATAAATAGTTGAGTTTTTCTAAGACTTTTTTCCATTTGAAGTATTATGTTTTTAATTATATAAATTGAGAATTTAGTAAAAGTAAACGTGAACTCAATGAACCATAACGTGGATAGATATACAAACACACATAGAAATTAAACTGAAAATTAAATTTAATAAATAAAATCATGTTTGCCCGATCTTATAAGTAAAATAGTTCAGTTCAGTCAGGGCCGGTCCTAATTATTTGAGGGTCTGAATCGAATAATTTTTTTAAGGGCCCTAATAAAGGATCTAAATAAAAATAATTAAAATTAACTAAAATAATGAATTTTTTAAAAAAATTGGGTCCTTATTTTGACCGATTTCTACAAAATATAGGGATTTAAAGAACAAAAAATTTAAAAGTACACTACATTAGATTTTTTTTTTAAATGGGGGCCCTATTTTAACTCATTTTTTGGGGTCTGAAGCGCGGGTTTCACTTGCTTCATGGTTAGGGCCGGGTCCGAGTTCAGTTCAGTTTAATTTAATTTCATTTTATTTCATTTAGTTCAGTTCAATATCAGTTTACTTCAGTTTAGTAAAAAATAATTTAATCAATTCAAATAAATTTATATATATACTTTCAATATAAAGATCGATACAAAATTGAGTCCGTAAATTATTGGATTCTCTAGTCCTCTCTGGCCAAGACTAAAATATACACCGCCGCCTGCCACTGCCTCCACCACCACCTTCACAACAATAACATTTTTTTGCCATTCTCAAAAAAGAGTATTTTTGAAGATAAATTTAAAATGGTTTATTCCTTCGCGCAACAAAGTACGTGGTGATCATTCATGACCCAAGTAGAACCTTCAGAATTGTGCCGGCCGATAAAAAATCGAAACTCATGAAAATGGAGATAATATAGATGAATATTTGATAGATAATTTTATAAAAAATAGTAATTTTTCGATGATTTTATAGACTGGGAATACACGTCAGAGTTTCTTTTGTTCGTTGCTCGTTTCTCCATGATATACATTTTTTTCATTCGAAAAAAGATTACCAAATTCGGTATTGTAAGTAAATATATTTACCTTAAGTACTGTTTATCTTTTTTTTAGGGATTAAGTACTGTTTATCTGAAGAAAGAACCTTAATAAGTTCATATAATTACTGTATGGTAAGTAAATATTCCAAATCACCATATATTAAAGAAAAAATATTTTAATTGATCTCGAATTACGCTCCAAAAATGGATTAGGTTTCGATTTTGAATTTTACAGCTAACAGCTATTTTGAATTCGAATTACATCAGGAGCAAATCTCCATAAATCTCTCCAGGTTCCAGTTCCAGTAGATTGATAAATTATATTCAAACTTATTCTAAGAGTCAAAATCTCAATCCAAATCGTTACAACTTATTTAGCTGAATCAACGTTAACCTAACGGTAGTATTTTACAAGTGTGATAATTATTTTTTGAATTTTCTAAATAAAATCAGGATATTTTGAAATAAATAATTTTAACCATGCATATAAACCAAGTTCTTACTTCTTTTACCGTTCTAAAAACAAATTAGTCTAAAATTAAAAGTGTAAAACTCATAAATAACACTAAGCGCACACCACTCACGAATATATTATAGACTTAGAGCGTGTTTTGTTTAGGTCACTTTTGCTGAATTGAAATGAGCTTAATTAAATTAAGTTGAAATAATTAAATTAAATTTTAATTTATTGAAGTTAAAATAATATATTAAAAATAATAATAGTATTTAAGCTAAATTTCATCAATTATATTCCATTTAAATTAAAAAAAAATTTAAAGTCCTAATAAATTTCACTCCACTTTTTTAAGTAGTTTTATTTTAAAAAAAAAAATTTAAAGTCAAAACCATCCTAGTGGACGGAAGGATTATTCACGGCTCCTCAGACCCTTCATAAAACCAATAAAATACATGATCGGAGTTTAAATTCAATAAAATTAAACTAAATGAACTGAATTAAAATGAAAAATATTCTTAAAAACTGGTACTACACAATTGCAATTTTAGGTTTCAAAGATTCGGTGACATGCATGGCCTTGGTGGTAAGATGGAATTTACGATTTCAATATTTTAAGTAAAAATTTTGCATTAAAATGAGTATTATTGTAATTTGGTATGTACCTTAATTAATTGAGTATGAGACATTTATTTACAATTTATGAAATCTTTTAAATCAAATCATGATACCCAAATTCAAATTTTCGAATCAGTAGCATAATTTATGGAGCTAGTTTCCAAAATTGGCGTGTTTAATAAAATCGGCATATGATACAAATTACAAACAAGAACCATTTATGTTGAATTTAAATTTTTTTTTAAAGCAAATTTTAAATTACAAAAATTCATCACGTAAGGCCTCATTTTTAATAAACATTTTCCAGTTGATAGAATTATCACGTAACAATATTTTTTCAAACTTATTATCCTACCAGTCAGAGAATCTTACCACCAAAAATTGTTACTACTTATTTGGCTGAAGCATCGTTAATGGAACGGTAGCATTATAAAAGTCCCGATAATTACTTCTGATTTGAAAACTTCTGAACAAACTCAGGATATTCTGAAACAGAATTTAACCACTTCCCTGTGCATAAATATGAAATCACCGAAGATACGAATTATAAATTATAATTTTGTGGCTAAAATTAGAAGATACTATATAAATTTTTCCTTTTTAATCAAATACAGTATGCATGTGTGGCAGGGACTATATATGTTGTTTAAACGTATCTTCTTTTGAAACTTTTCATTGAAAAAGGAGTTTCAAATGGCATGCTCAACGCTTAAACGTCAAAAATCTTGTTCCGATCATCCAACTCTAATTGATCATATCAGCCAATTGCCAGAACCAATCATCACCACTATTCTTTCCGATCTTCCAACAAAAGAGGCCATCCAAACGTGTGTGCTGTCCAAAGAGTGGAGGTATAACTGGAGATTCGTCAACAACTTCCATTTCAACGATGATAGCAGCAAGGATTTCATCAATAAGTCCCTGCGCAACCACAATGTTGAACCTATCAGCAAGTTTCTTTTCCGGTGGCATTACTCCAAATGCGAATCACTGTATCTGAAGAAGTGGGCGAGTATTGCAATCATTCGAAGTGTTCGACATCTGGAACTGAGATCAGTGAATGAGTATGATTATTATGCGACAAAGTTGGCGTTACCACCATCACTTTATACCAGTGGAACCATAGAGACTCTGAAGCTTGAAGGATATTTTCTGATTAAACCTTCGAAGGTGGTTTCTCTTCCCAGACTTTCCGAAATGGAGCTCACCCAAGTTATGTATGAATCCAACAAAGCGATTTGTAATCTGATATCTGGATGCCCTGTACTCTATTCCCTCAAGATTGTAAGGACGCATAAGGATGATCAAATGGAGGTTTGCACCATATCTTCTCCTGTACTGAAATACCTCAACATTGATTTTAATCGTTCACATTACTGTGATGATAGTGAAATTAAACTGGAAATCAATGCCCCTACACTTGAATCTTTGTATTTGATGGATTACATGTCAGACAGTATAGTCATCCACCCGCAGCTCGTTTCTGTGAATAAGGTGTTGGTGGATGTTATAGCTATAGAGCCGGATATGATGGTTGAAATTGTGCGAGCCTTGGGTACTGTCAAGTACCTCCATTTACAAGCTACACGCTTGATTCGCCCTCCTAGATGGTCTTATTTTATAGATATGCTTGATGGTTGTACCGAGTTGAAGGAGTTTGTGTTAGACTATCATGAATCCGAACCATTTGAAGATGCTTTGAGTAATTTGGATCGCGGTGTTCCAATATGCTTATCATCGAGTCTCAAACTAGTCAAGTTTCGAGCATTTTATGGACGGGTGGAGGAGATGTCGATTTTGAAGTTTTTCTTGGCTCATGGCACTGTGTTGGAAACCGTTGCTATACGTTTCCCGTATGAGTTGGAAGAAGGTGAAAAGGTTGAAATATCCGGCAAGGTGCTTGAGTTGTCCACGGCATCTCCAAGTTGCAGAATCCATTTTCATTGAGAAGAGCAGCAGCTTTCATATTTATTTTATGCATTTGGACACTTGATGGTTTGAATAATATTTGTCCACCTTTTGATTCTGTTTTATCTTTGTATCAGCACCAATAATATTTATCCACGTTTTGTTTGTGATTTTCAATCTCTTCTGCATTTCTTTCGGGTATTTCAAATTCGGCAAATATATTTCTTTCTGTGGCCGGGCACATAATAAAGGTCGATTCTTGACCCGAGGAATCTGTCACTCAAAGCAAAGCATCCATGGCCTCCTTGACTGCAAGTCTGAGTTTGTCCTCAGCTTTATTGCAAGAATTAAACCCCCTCACTCCCTCGAAGGCTTATCCGCTCTGCTTCAACCCCACAAAGTCTCCTTCTTTCTTACCTCTGGTGCTTCACAGAAGGCCCTCCACGGCGGTGGCTGCCGTTGCTGAGCTTGCCCAGGAGGAAGCCGCCGACGTAGCTCTTGCCGCCCCTGCTACCAGACCCAAGAAAGGAAAAGCTGCGCTCCTTCTCAAACGCGATAGGGTATTTTGGTTTCATTCTTGATGATTCACCTTTTGTCTTTATGTTTTCATGTCTTCATTCTGTGTCCTATTTGTTTGTATTCAAATTCCAGACCAGGTCCAAGAGATTCTTGGAAATACAGCAATTGAGAGAAACTAAGAAAGAGTATGATCTAGCAACAGCTATATCGCTAATGAAGGAAGCATCCAAGACAAAGTTTGTAGAAACTGCAGAAGCACATTTTCGATTAAATATCGACCCAAAATATAATGATCAACAGCTGAGAGCTACTGTATGTTTGTTGCTCTTCCTTTGCTGCGCACTATAACCGATTCAACTCACTCTCTCATCTCTTTCTTTTAGGTGAATTTGCCTAAAGGAACTGGGCAGACTGTTAAAGTTGCAGTTCTTACTCAAGGTATTCCCCATGCTGGTTCATTTGTACTTGCAACAAATTTAAATTCCATACCCCAATCATATATCATAACAAATTACTTGTCTAATGGCATGATTTGAGAGGAAATTAAACCAGGTGCAGATTTTAATTGTTTAAAATTTGCTTCTTTTTCCTTCATACTTGTTTCATGTATCATGAAGCGAAAACACTCATATACCTGAGTTAGGTCACTGTACTATGTACACTTATTTAATACAGCTCAATTTCTTTAGGTGAAAAGTTCGATGAAGCAAAAAATGCAGGTGCTGACATTGTTGGTGGGGAGGACTTAATAGAACAGATAAAAGGAGGATTCATGGATTTTGACAAGTTAATTGCTACACCAGATATGATGCCTAAGGTGATTGCTTTACTTATAAAATACATGCATAAAAGAGGGCGCAATCAAGTCTGAGGACTCTCTCTCTCTCTCTCCTGGAAATATTTTCTTCTTTCAATCTTTGCATTTTGGACTTGCTTTGCAATATTTGTTAAATCTATGGCATGTTGCTTACCATTGTTTTTTGCCACATCATTAGCCTTCTCAAGCACGTGTTGACCTTAATAGCTAATGCTTGAGTTAGTTTACCACTAATTTACACACTAGCTTTAAAATATGACGTGTCACACTAAGGTTGAAGAGAGTGTGGCTTGCCATTGAAGATGCTCTAATACAGCTTTTTACAAGTTTTCAAACTGAGCTCTTTTATTGTAAATTTGTAATGGGTAATTGTTATCCCTTTGCTACAGGTTGCCAGTCTTGGAAGAATTCTTGGACCTCGTGGATTGATGCCAAATCCAAAAGCTGGAACCGTGACTACAAATATACCTCAGGTAAGTGTTTAATTTGATCATAACTGGTTGATAAAGATTCTCCTACTAAACTTGGGTTGTAAGATTGGCCAATGAATAGATAGCATAAATAAATGAATAATCAAACAGCAGTTGCCTTTGACTATAACCGATTAATTACTTGGTTGGTCTATGGATGGGATTACCATTCTCTTGTTTGTTTATCACATAAAATGAAGTGACACTATTTTCGATTGTTTGTATTTCAGGCGATTGGGGAATTCAAGAAGGGAAAAGTTGAATACCGAGCAGATAAAACTGGGATAGTTCACTTGCCTTTTGGAAAAATGGATTTTTCGGAGGAGGATCTCATTGAAAACATTCTTGCTGCCGTGGTATACATATGTGCTATTCATTATTTTACACCTTGTCATGATCTGTACCTTATTGGTCCCCTTTAACATGGCTCAAAATGTTACAGAAATCAGTGGAAGCAAACAAACCATCTGGTGCTAAAGGAGTGTACTGGAAAAGTGCCTTCATTTGTTCATCAATGGGGCCTTCTATTCGGTTAAATGTTAGAGAAATGCTAGATTACAAGCCTCCATCCAAGGCATGATGACCTCATCTAACCTCTAAACTGTATCTTCTAAAATCGGTTAGCTGTTCATGGATGGGGACGATAGGATATATAAGGTAGAGTGGACATGAAGTTTCTAAGGGCCTGGATATATAACAGTTTGTGTACTGATCATTAAGCTCCGCGGATATCTGGGCAACAATTGTTTACCATTCTCCAAAAGAGTATGGTTGACACCTTTGATAGTAAATTTAAAATGTTTTCTTCCTTCACGCAACAAAATTGCCGGAACTTGCCAAAGAAGCAAACAAAACGATACACTTTCATTTTTATTTTTATTTAAAAATTTAATATGAATCATAATAAGACTGACTTTAAACACTACAGAACTGGATGAAGATTGAAGACGAACAAACTGCATTATTTTTTAATAATAATCAGCAGTTTTCACAACTTATATTCACATTCCAGTACATTAAATTACAACAAAACCCATAATTTATCCATGGGAAAACAAGCTTTCATGTTCAACAGTACTTTTCTCCTGGTAACCCTCTCCACCTCTCTTAGAATACAATCAACACAAGGTTCTATGGCAATTGGCAGCAGTTCAACTCTGACATTTATTGTGAACCTCCCCAGATACGGCCACGACCTATTCACCTCCCATCATCTGTAAATCGAGGAATGCTATCATTTGATACTATTATCATTATTTTTTATCATCTTTTAAGTACATAATTAGTGTATAAATCTGGATGTAAACACCTAAACAAAGCCATGTATTTAGGAGAAAGATACCCATCCCATACCCAAAACTTTAGCAGGATATGTGACCAAATTCTCCAACACAAGCAATTACTAGTTACTACTAATATCAAAGAGGCATGCTTGTGCTAGTAATTGATATCCTACTCATTTTGACAGATTACACTTACCTTAAATAAATCTCCAAAAATTCCTTGCATTGGATTTTTGCGTTGCACACCATAGAACTTCTCTGCAATTTCATCCAACAGCTGAAAACCCAAGGCAGGACAGCAGTAATTAGAAGCGATAAGGATGAAAACATTATCAAGTATGAAAAGGGGGTTTAGTACCTCATTAAATAAAGGCTCTCTGTCTAGATTAGACTGGTAGCCCTGCCTTAACATAGTAAATACCGGCAAAGCATCTCTCAGCAAACTGCACCAAGATCCAAAAAGGATGTTACAGGTACCATTCTCATGTAGAGGAGAAACAATATATTATGGACTAAATATCTCAACAGTCAACAGGAAAGGGAGAAATTGAGGAGAGTTATAAAGGCAACCTTGCATGCTACCTTTGCTGGTGCAAAAGTGAAAGTAAGAAACTCAATTATAATTCCAAGTATATATCCCTTAATTCATGACCACCCTCACCACCGATACCTCTTTAACTAAGGACATTTTTTGTCTTACAGCTATACTAACACAAATGACTTGTTGACTGAGATTGTGATTCAGTATTTTTGAACAGCTTCTATCAGAGAATTTATAGCCTAGAAAAATGGTGAGAAACTGAACTGAACACTGCAGATACAGCAAAACACTGTATTATGATTGCATGTTTTGCTAAAACCACTGTAACCAAAGCCTCTATATATAAATCAATATCATCAGCTTAGTCATCATCCCACTTTGTGGGATCGGTTGTATGGACCATATTGTCACTGTGTCCATTTTAAGACACAGTATCATTTATATTTCTCTTGCCCATTAATTTGTTTATGTTCTCTGTTTTCTAGACATCTTAACTCTATACATATAATTTTTGAGCTTGAGAGCTCAAAAGCATAATCAGATGTTATGAAAAGTTTGGAAGAAATAACTGACGTTTGGAGAAGATATCTGATAAACTGCATCAATTCTGATTTTGGAAAGTCATCTTTAGACTTCACCTGCTTCTTCAACTCATCCATGAGAATGTTGGCATCTCTCAAGTTACCTAGAGATAAGTACCTAGTCCATAATGAAATAAATGTAATCAATGGATATCAACAGATGCACAACGATAAGCATAGAAGAAGAGAAAATAAAAAAGAGCTTTTATCCTCAGGAAGTAAAACACATTAAACTTACATCAATATTGCACGTGCGATGGCTATATCGTCTTCACCTGGATAGCACTGCACAGTTACGATAAATTTTATTAATTCCATTGCCATCTATTAATTCCATGATGATGACCAAAGTACATAGATATACTAATAAAAGCACTTATTTTAGCCATATTCTAGAAAATCTCCTTATTCATCAACCGTCTCCAATAAAGAGAACATGAATTTCATTAAAATAGCAATCATATTTAGATTGAATAGTCTAATATTACCCCATTTGACAGTGATAATAATAGATACAAAATTAAGAATGAAGGCCTTTAGAGGCTGTCTAGGTAGATGAGAATTGCCCATAGGTATGGATGTAGATGGCAAATAAATTTCTGTAATATGGTCAACCTTGCTCAAGAAGTTCACCAGCGTTGAAGCAAACTTTTTTGGGTTTTTCCCTCGAACAAAATGAAAGGACACTTTAACCATGTCCTGCAAAGAAACATTGCAAGTAACGACTATTAGAAGAAAGCCTGAAACTCATTATCTTAAAAGCAATCTGACATTTTTTGTTTTCATACATATTTTCACAATGTTCTTGAGTTCTGAAGGTCAAGGGAACTTTCAAAAGCTAACATATAGTCAAGAAAATCTCACTGGAACATAGAAAAGAATGAATACTAGATCCAGTGTTCTCATATAGTTGCACAGTTAAATTTAGATATAAGCACAACAAACTTGATTGCTTCCTAGCAACTCATATATCACTGCAAAACCAATAAATAACTTCATATAACCAAGGCATCATTATGAAGTACCAGTGCATTGTTCGACCAAATTGACCACATATGTCAGAGAGCCAGCAAAACACTCTTGATTGAGTTAATTTAATTCATAGATAATGAAAATGCCCCAAAATAAGTGAGTAGCTTTCCCAGGACATACCACCTCAGGAGATTCAGAGTATATATAATCAGCCAGCATATCATGCAGTTCCGGGGATCCGATTTTGCGCGTTCCAAATTCAACTGACCACCTACAAAGAAATGACGCCGTAAATAACCTCAAAAACACAAATTAACATCTCCCTTGTGTACATTGTTATAATATCATAATAACAATTACTGAATTTTCCAGGCCCTTACATATTAAGCCTTTTATTGAAGGGCAAAACATGAAAAATACCTACCGCCACAAATTGACAACACATTCAAAACATACTAAATTGCCACAAAAAAACAGTTGTCAATAATTACTGAGAGATACAAGAGTTAGAGATGGCATCATACTTAATGGCAGCCCGTAAAAATGAAGAACATGACTCGACGCGTAATTTTGCAGCAGATAGAGCTTCAGATAGCTGCTGAATATCATCATCTGTCATGTCAAGATGTTGAGGCACAGATACCCGGGGGAACTTCTTGTAAATTTTCTTGATACGAGCTAACGTGAAACATAGTCAATGAAACAAATTAGCTAATCATATCAGCCAATTTAAAATTGCCCCTGGCAGAGTAAAGACGAAATAGTACATTGATTTGGGTGAAAATGAATTCAGATACTTCATCTATGTAAAAAAGTCCCGATTTGAGGGTGAAAGAGAAGAGGGCCAGGATAGCACGGTAAATCTCAAACATAGAAGCCTTCAACAAGAGGAAGAAATCTTCACGTGGTAATTGAGATATTTGTCTTGCCAACTACTAATAGTAATGAATTACAGAAACCAAAAGGCAAGCTCCAAAGTTCTCAATAGTGTAAGTCAACAAATGCTTAACAGGTGATTCAGATCTCTATAGTGTTCTCCTTAACGAGTACCTAAACACAGGTAGTTCTTAGTAAAACTTGCTCTAACAGTCCAAAGACATGTCCTTTCATATTATCTCGGTTAGAATATAATTACTTACACTCCATGAAAACCTCTCCAACTATTCAGATTTTAAACAACCAACACCCCTCGAGTGTCCACTTAAAGATATAAGAGACAGATGTTGCAGAGACAGAGAAGGGGGGGAAAACTAACCAAGATGATCCTCATCGTAAGGACATTTTCCTTTTACAAGCATTTCGACGAATAACACAGCAAGCTCAGCCCCGCAAGTAACCTGTGCATGAATAAATCAGACAAGGGTTAGTGCAATCGGTAAACAATGGGGGAGAGGCTACAACAATATTGTAGAAAAAGTTAAAATTTATCCTAAATTCCTAATAAGAAATTATAAGAAACTGTGCATGAATTAATCAAGCAAGGGTTAGCGCAATCGGTAAACAACTGAGGAAAGAACTGTCACAATATTCTAGGGAAAAAATAGAGTCAAATTTCTCTCATAATAAGAAATTATGAGAAACTACACATAGACAAGAAATACAGACAAACTCCTAAGGAGAAACTACAGGTAGACAGGCAGCGATTCTGGTCTGAACCAATTAAAGCCATGACTATGGTTTGGTTCCTGTTCAGTCGTTCTGTACATGCACTGAATCAACAATTTTATCAATGTAGTTGACGGAATATTTCATATTGTCTTGTTTGCTATGGTGTACATCCTCCATAAAAGAATCATACTTTGTACATAAATTTAGCATTACACTCAAATCAAAAACTAACTACATTAAAAAACTAATAAAACAAAAAGTGTGGTGAATCAGAACCTGTTGGTTTTCCAATTGTAGGCAGGCACCTGACTGAAGAACATCCAGCGCTTCAGAGTATCGTTCCGCAGCAGCATACCTGCAAAACAAAACACTTAAGACTCCGTATCCAAACACAGACAGAGGAAGCTATGGAGCGGGTGGGTTGTACCTGGCGCAGAAAGACTTGTACATCTGCTGAGCTCCATAGTAATTGCCTTGTTTCACAGAGATCTCTAGCTTCTCAATGGTCTGAAAGCCACAAACAGGTAATCAATCAGCGCAAAATCAAACGCAAAATTGAGAGGTCCCAGATTGCATTATGATAAATAACGAGACCTCTGTGGCCGGAGGTAAGGCGGCGTTGGTTCTTCTCTCCCGCGACATCTCTTCTTTTCGCCTCTATCTTTCCTCTTCCTCTTCTGTTTCTAAAAATCCTGGATTTTAAAGTGTGGGACCAACTGGCGATGTAAATACTGGACTCAGACTTTGGTCCTAAATAGGATAAATAAAAGTGAAAAAGTGGGATAGTTTGCCATTCAAAAGGTGGTTTCCTAGTTTAGGATTAAACTAATAACATGCTGGATGCGTTGGGCCTTTGTAGTTTATTTCTAAAATAGGATGTTAATATATTATTTAGATAGTACGCTTAAACCGAGATAAAATAATAATCTCGCTAAATGAATAATTTTTTCTGGTCCGACTTTAGCTAAAGGGTTAAATGAATAATCTCGCTAAATACATTAATGAATAATTATTTTTAAATCCGACTTTAGCTAAAGGGTTAAATGAATAATCTCGCTAAATGCATTAATGAATAATTATTTTTAAATCCTTAAAGATTCTTTGTAATATAAATGTATACTCACCACATTTCATAAGTTATATATATACATATATTTATCTAAAAGATTTTTTTTTCAATCAATAATATTCATACAATAAATCATCATCTTACAAAAAAAATTAAATTTATAGTTTTTTGTTCTTTTTTCCCACCAAATTTATCTCATCCTCTAGTTGATTTTTTATAGCGCAAACAAAATCTCGGGAGAATTCTGCTCGTGTTGTAGTCAGTAGTTTTGTAAGGTGATCACTGTTTTATACGTACTTAGTCCACTATACATACATTAGTTTGTAATGTAGGTTAGATTAATTTTCTAAAACTCTAGATATACGCAAATTATACCATGCACTAGGGGTACATACCCCAAGTGCATTTTAAAATTTAAAAATGTACATTTTAATTTATATGATTGTGCATTGTAATTTGTATTTATATAAATAGTAAATACATAATTATTACTATACATCAATGTGGGATACATACACCCGGGATACCATATAACATTTGCTAGATATATGCACACCGTGTATCTTTTTAGTAGTTTTAAATATAATGCACATATGTACATTTTTGTACGTAGTACACATATGCATACAATTCATGTAATACTGGTATAATTTCTTCAATACTGTCTAAATGAATAATATATTCATTTATCGATAAATGAATAATCTCGGTAAATGAATATTTTATGATGACCCTAAAAGTATTCATTTATCGAGATTTAAATGTATGTACTCCCCACCATAGGATTTTTCTAAAATAATAGGATTTCTAAATTATGATTTCTAGTATTCCTCATATATGTGTGTGTTAAAATGTCACTAAATAACACAATAATAAATGATAGATAGCGAAATAGTGTGCGGTGAAATTTAGTTGGAGGCGGATATGAGCAGTGAAATTCTAAAACCGGTGGATTTAATATATTCTTTAAATTGGATATAATGAAAGCTTTTGACAGAGTGTCTTGGGTTTTTCTATCTAAATTAGTAAATAAAATGGGATTTTTCAAATCTTTTTGTCAGTACTACCATGGGTAACATAAAAGCAACAAAATTTTCAGTCTTGGTTAATGAGAAACCTTTTGGTTTTTTTGAGGCTTCAAGAGGTATAAAGCAAGGAGATCCTTTATCTCCTTTCCTTTTTATCCTATTAACTGAGTCTTTCACTAGAACCTTAAGATCCCTTTATGAACAAACCAAGATTGATTATTACAGATTGCCAAATATTACACAAAAGATTACAAGTTTAAGCTTTGCAGATGATACATGTGTATTCCTGAGTGCTAATAGACACAGCATTATCAACTTAATGGGATTTTTAGAGAAGTATGAGTCTGACACATGTCAAAAAATAAATTTTGAGAAATCAGCCTACTACTGTCTGGCTCAGCCCCGAATAGTTATCACACAATGGTTTCTGATTTCACTGGAATGACTAGAGGAAGTTTCCCTTTTAAGTATCTTGGTTGTCCTGTATTCACTGGGAAAAAGAAACACTCTTATTTTCAACCATTATATGATAATATAACTGCTAAGCTGGTCTCCTGGCAAAATAAAATGTTCAATCAGGCTGGGAGACTAGTTTTGGCAAAACATGTCTTATCTGTCATCCCACTACATATTCTTGCTATTGTAAAACCTACTAATGGGATTTTGGATAGATTGCATGTAATTTTTGCTAAATTCTTATGGGGAAAGTCTGAATATGGACAAAATAAAGTTTGGAGAGCTTGGTCTAATCTGTGTTATCCCTTTCTGGAAAATGGTTTAGCAGTAAAGAATCTAAATACTTTAATGGACTGTTTTTCACTAAAAATCTGGTGGAAACTTCAAATAGGAAATAGCCTTTGGGCATCCTTTATGTGGTCCTTGCCAGGTTATAAGATGAAATCCAGGACTTGGAGAAGGTATGGGCAGGTTGATGAAATTGCTCAGAATAACTCAATGGTACGGGTAGGATTTGGTGATATATCATTCTGGGAAAGTAATTGGCTTGGCACTGGGTGCTTGATTGATCTATGTAATTCTGATTTCAATATTCCTTTATCTGAATTAACTGTTAAAGATTTCTTCTATGACCAGCAGCATATACTTGAAAGCCTCATGATGGGTTTCCCACAAAATGTTATTGATACATTGCAAAAAGATTTTTCTATATATGAGGGGTATAATGATAAACTCATATGGAAACCTGAACCTATGAGCTGTTGAGAAAGAAAAAAGTAATAATTCCCTCATATAAGTTCCTATGGATGAAATATGTCCCAAAGAAACTATATGTGTTTAATTGGAGGCTATTAAATAGGCTAATACCTATGGGAGATGTTTTACAGCAAAGTATGATCTATATAACATCTATATGCTGTAACTGTGGAAATTTTTCTGATGATTTGCAGCATGTATTCAATGATTATGCGTTCATTAGGGAACTATGGAACCATTTTCACATCCTTTTTTATATCACACCAGTATCATTTGAAAATCTATGGGACAGATTCTTTCACTATTGGAATCTTTCTGTGAAGTCTGAATTACACAGATTGCTTATAAGAATCTTGCCTCTTTTTGTGTCATGGACAATATGGTGCTACAGAAATGCTTTTCTTTATGATCAGATTAAACCAAATTTGAGTACCGTGAAGAAAACCACTCTGTTGAATATACAGAATGCCCTAAAAGCTCATCACTTGAGCTGGAAACAATCAGACATTGGAAATATTCATACTGATCTATTGGATATAACCACTATTTACTCTGTTGTTTCTACAACAATTTTAGTAAAGCAGGTGTCTTGGAAGCATCCCAGGAGCTACAAACTCAATACAGATGGATCATCTTTAGGTAATCCATGAGTTGCTGGAGCAGGATTGGTCATAAGAAATGCACTAGGGGAAGTCATCATAGCAAAGTCTGTTTATCTAAGCAGAAGAACAAGTCGCAGAGACACTAGCACTTGCAGAAGGATTACAGACAGCTTATTACGAAGGAATAGAAGATCTGGAAGTGGAGGTGGATTCCTTGGTTCTATTGAAGATCATTACTAGACAATATAAGATTCCCTGGAAGCTTGAGACTATGATCAGAAATATATGGCAGATTGTAAGTGATATCTCTCCCTCTAATATTATTTAAACATATATACAGAGAATCAAACTCTGTTGCAGATGCTTTAGCCAGATTAGCTAGTGGGGAGATAAACAACTTCACTTTCACACACAGCTCTTTACCTAGAAAATTGAAAGGACTGGTAATGCTAGATAGTAGAAATGTGCCATACATAAGAGTGCAGATACTGCTAATCTTCTCTTATCTGTTCAGGCGCAAGGCCAGGAAGCAGCACACATTGAAGGAAAGCAAAATAGAAAGGGTCATACCAAGCTGTTAACTACTGATCTGGGGGAAACAATGATAAATGGAGAAGCACTCTCAAATTACAGCCACTTTAAGTCCTTTTAGAAACCTCGTGCTCGTCGGCAGAGATGGGTTTCGCATAGCGATCCCTAACATGCTTGTGAGTAATGAGTCAATTTGTCGGCAGAATTGGTTTTCGCGAGTCGATACCTAACATGCTTGCAAAAATGACATAGGTGTAAATTAGGACTTCCTTCTCTTATTACCATATAGTTGTAGAAAGCATTGTTGTTTTTTACTCATTTTTCAATGCATGCGCTATTATGACTTTGGTTTTTAGATTTGTTGAGCCAAATAAATTTCACCCCACTATGTGGTTTTAATTCAAAAAAAAAAGGCGGATATGAGCAGTAACCATTTTCCATGATCTCCTTGCTCAATCTTTAATATATATTTTTCTTGCACTCTTTAAGACCCCTTCGCATGTTGTGAAATATATGTTTACAATTATATTTAATAAAATGGATCAAATTTATTTAATCTTTGGTGAATAGGGTCTTTCCAAGCTACGAAAACTATCAGTACGTATACTATACACGGGGTATGATGCGAACGGTATCTCATGGATTAGGTAATAATATGGTTACTTTAAATTTTACTGATATTTTTTTTAATCCTTTCTATAAAACATAGCACGTCTTTCACTATGTAATCACCCATCACGATATCCACCTTTAATTTAGAACCGCCAATAAACCCACACACTATATTATAAAAATATGTAAGCCAAACCAACACCAAGTGCAATTCTTTTCAAATTAGTAACGAACGACTAGATGTGAACGATGGTTTCCATTTTGAGATCCAGGTAATAATTTTTATTGTTGATATATCTTATTCTTGGAATGTGCGTTGAAATCGTAAATTTGTGCTATATCAGGCGGGAGTCGTTCAATTTTGTTTAGCTTGTGACAATGAATTCCAAAATGTTTGATGGGGATGAAGATATTGTTGATACAAATCAAACATGTGTAGAGTAAATATTTAGTTATGATTACTGAATTGTAGTGATATATGTGTCATCATCTATTGTGCATTTATATCGATACTATTGTGCAACGCGTAACAATTGGATGCGCATTTGTGTTAGGTGGGGTATGTTGTATATCTTGATGTGCAATGCGAAATTGGTGTACATGCATGCAGATTAATATAAATGTGTTATGTGCTAGTTGGTATATGTACATGTGCAACATGGGATTGGTATATGTGCATTTGTATTGACATATATGTGCAACTTAACATCATGGATTATATAAATTGGATAAGTATGTCATGATTATATATACAGATTATATAAATTGGATCAGTATAGCCGGATTCGTTGTGGAAGATATGGTTTGATTTTGAAGGGATGAAGAGAGAGAAAGAAGTATGGATTTTAACAGTAAAAGATTACAATGAAAGATGGTTACTTTATGAACGTGATAGTTTGGTTTCGTGCAGGGATAAGTTTACAATATAATTTATGAGGTAGTCTTGTGAGAGACCGTCAATATTATAGACCGGGGACTAAGTAGTAAAAGCATGGTTGAATAAAAACAAGGAGGTCCAATTGCAATTTAGAAAATTACTATTCACGCGCGTACTATTCACGGCCCGAACTATTCACGCGCGTACTATTCACGGCCCGAACTATTCACGGCCCGATACTATTCACACTTACTATTCACGGTCTGGTACTATTCGTGCACAATACTATTCATTCCACAGTACTATTTTAATACGTTTTATATTCAAATACTGAGGTTTTTAATTAAAACTATGATGTTTGACTTTTTTTAAATGATGTACATTAAAACACAGATGTTGTTAATTAAAAGTATAATGTTTGATTTTTAATACTTGTACATTAAAATACTGATGTTTTTGATTAAAAATGCAATGTTTGATCTTTTTTAATATGATGTAAATTAAAACACGGAGGTTGTTAACTAAAAGTAGAATGTTTGATTTTAATAGATTGTATATTAAAATACGGAGATTGTTAATTAAAAGTATAATCTTTGATAAGATTTGTTTATTAAAATTAAAATGTTTGATTTTTATTAAATTGTAGTTGAAACATGGATGTTTTTTTATTTAAAATACTATGTTTGTTTAATGACAGGTTGTAAATTAAAATATGGAGGTTTTTAATTAAAAGTATAATATTTTATTTTTAATTTACTGTAGATTAAAATACGTAAATTTTTAATTTAAAGTAGAATGTTTGAATTTTAAATATAGAAGTTTCATTTTAAAAGTAGAAAGATTTAAATTTTAACAGTTTGAAGATAATAAGTCAACGGATTGAAGGTGGAACTATAGGTTTTATGAATGTATTAAATATATAATGTTTATATTCGTAGGTTTATACATGAATTGTGAACTGGTGCAGTGGTAAGGGCATTTTGACTATAATCATGGGTCATGAGTTTGATTCCTGGGAGCAATATTTTTTTTGGGTATAATGCGCGCGTGGGGGTCCCACTTTCATACGCGCGCGTGATTTTAAGCAGGGAGGGTAAGTTTTCAAAAATTGCAACTAAATCCCTCCGTGTTTTGCACATAAGTACCTTCATATTTTTCTAGTTAAAACATTACATAGTCTAAATTATTGACGGTCTCTTTCGAGACTTTCTAATAATTTATACTTATAATACAATTTAAAATTTAGTCAATTTGCAGTTGAAAGTCTGGGGGTACCGTCCTCATCGTACCCCCAGTGTACCATATAATTTGCGAAAGTTATAGTTTAAAATTGTTAGAATACCTAACTTGACATGACATATTAGTTATTAGATGATTATTGTTAGATTTGTTGTTAGCTACTCAAACAGCTCGAACATTTTTTTTAGTAGTTATCAATTCAAATGGTGATTGGAGTTGTACTTTCAATTGTTCTCATTTATTTATGAAATTAAGGAGTGTGTTTTGGTTAGCTAACAACAACTAGTAAACGGGGTCGAATTCTATAAAGAACATAGTAATCAAATTCAATTTTCTAAGATAGTAGCTTTGCAAAGCTACGGCTAAACATGAGAAATGAAGAACACTTTTAAGCACTAGCTTAACTTTTTTTAAAAATGTGCATAGCAAGTCCAATACCAACCATTGAAAATGCTACCATTAAAGATGTTCTTACCGGATGGACTACAAAACTAAATAACTCGGTCTGAAAGAAACAAACGCTCATCATTCTCTCTTAAATAACAGTCAGATTTATTGATAACAGTCACCATATTTATGACTTGGCCACCGTCCCAAACCGGTGGCGCCACCGCCGGAACAGCGTTTCTGAATATTCTCGTTCCAAAAATCCATCCCCTTTTCTCCTTGCTTCCTTCTAAGCCTGAAATTAAACCAATTGCAACCATGGCCAATGGAAAGATTGATTGCATCTACTCCAAAGAATGGGTCCAGGTTCTCTCATCACACTATCAAAACGCACTAACTGGCAAGTTTGTTAGCGCCAAACCAGTGATGGAGATCATCCACAAGGCTTTCCAGAACATGGATTTCGCCGGGAAATTTCAGATTGGCATTAACCGTGAAAGTTACTAATTCATTGAAATGTTATTATACTCATGAGGTATCCATCATCCCAGACTAGTTAATATGAATAAATAAGTTACATATTAAATATAATAACAAAATGTAAAAATGATGAGTTTGATATTGTTCATTTTAATTTAACTTAGTTAAATTATGATGAAATATGTTTTGAATCATTTAACCTTAATATAATTGGAATCCAAGGTGACGATGATTGGATCCTAAATCTATTTCCCCAAACTTCTTTGGAGACGTATTTAAGGAACATGTTTGAGATTCGCAATTCACACGAACCTCTAAGTTGCAATTATTTATTGACTTTGAAATTGATCATGCAAATGATTTTTGAGTGTGTTATTTTGGGCTGATTGTGTTTAAGGGGATGGGAATAATACCAGGTAATAAGTTTTACTAACAAAATATCCACACATAATGATGCTAATACAATCTCAAAATTTACAGCATTTTATAATGTTGTTGAGACAGCTGAAACAAGTGCACTTAAAAAAACAACTAACCAAAGCAAGATCAATTCAAAATTCAAAACTGAAACCAACAACAAAATTAAAAAACCAACACCTTATCTTTAATACCTCCTTGATATCCAAATGCATTTTTTGCCTTCATTAAATTGGCCTTTCTTTCTCAGCTCGAATATCAGTAAATTAAAAGTAAAACATCACCAGAGTCGGCTTCCTCGAATACATAAGGAAAACTGTTATACCAATCTCTTACTTTTGTATACCGAGAATATTTTACATGTATATTACAGGGTGCATGTTTGCAAACCAGGGTTTATTCGGAATCCGCTGCCAGTAATATTGCTTCGCATCGTCATCTACTTAACTCCCACCAAGCTAAGAGATCCAAACACGTGAACGTAAGTTCAATTTTGTTTCTTTCATTTATTTAATATTCTTTTATAAATTGTCTACCACAATATTTTTAACTTGTAGGTAGTGAAAGCCTTGAAATCCATCCCCGATAATCAGGAATTCAAACTAGTAGTTTCATTAAGAAACTCTTTATTGGTGGATCGTAAGGTATTCGTCAATGACAGGAAGACATTAGGAAAAAAGGTGGAGTCATGGGACGAACTTGAATTTCCGAGATCTAAATCAACGAGGGTTCATGGATTTTGGTTTGCTAAATCTGAGAAGCGTGATGAGGTATGCATCTCTCATACCTAGAAGTGACCATAAACAGAATATAGGTGTGCATTATACAATTTTTCATAAAAACTGATTAAATTATGGTCTTTGATCAACCAAATCATTCTTTCTTTCCAATACTCTGCTTTACTAAACATGATCCTTGACAAAATTTTGATTGAACATGAACATGATCACCGTGCCACTAATTAGCCAATCCTTATAGCCTACTCTTGTCCATAGATATGATTGAACTATATGACTGAAATATAGAAAGTGGGTTGTAGATAAATTCTTTATTTGTTTGTATTTATTTTTGGTGATCTTTTGTGCATCACCTGAATTTGATTTATGTTAATATTTCAAAGCAAAGAAAAAACATAATGTAAGATAAAGGAAAATTTATACGAAGGCAAGCTATATGTGTTATCAATGGGAACAACATGGTCGATGGATGCACAAGGAACAAATGGAATATTTTGAGTTGATTAATGAATTGTATAGTAGTGTTGTGGAGGACTTTTTTTTTTACCAAGTAAGTTGCAGGATCACATAAATAAGTAAATGTTACAACTTATCGAATGACTAGGTACGAGGTTTAATGTTTCCTAAAAAATAAAAATGCAGAAACATAAGTGACATAATACGCCTGTCATAAGCAACTGTCATAAGCAACCATGTCGGCGGTGGTAGAATCACTCGTAGTCGCGGAACATCCAAGGACAACCTTCCTCAACATGCTAGTTGCAAGCAGCAACCGTCTCGAACCTGTTAAAATAGGTGAGACACTCGATAGGCTTCTTCCAATGCTGGAAGATATCGTCATCATGTTTCTCCCAATGCACCTCTGCTTGATAGCTCTCATTCCATAGATGCCCGCACCAGAGGCAACTCAGCTGGTATTTTGGAGGCGGTGGAGTGGGTGGAGTGGGTGGCGATGGTGTTCTTTTCTTAAAGGGGTCAAGCCACCCTGTAAAAGGGAAGCTGCCAGAAGCGCCGCCAGAAGCATCGACTGCGCCGTCAGAAGCAGTGGAGGACTTCGCCTTTTCCTTTCCCTTTGTCGCGGATATCGGCTCCCCTGTGGCCGTAGCCGCTGCCATAGCTGTCACCTGGGATGGGTTGGTCTAATCCGACATTGGATGGTCGGCGGCGGAGCGTAGAACGATTAGGATTGGGAGGTCGGCGGCGGAGTGTAGAGCGATTAGGTTTCTTCTATCAGTGTTGTGGGGGACTTGAAGCAGCCATTACAGGTAAAATTATTACATGTTCCCAGTGCATTCATCGGCCATGGTGTTCCCATTGATAATTTTGTAGGCAAAAATTGTTTAAAAAATGTAGGCAAAGATGGTAGGGAAAGGTTGTAGGCAAGGTAGTAGGCAGAGGTTGTTTCAAGAATGTAGGTCTCTTATGGGAAATGATACAAAATAGTTTCACATGAATGGTTTAATATATAATTATCTTTTCAAACTGATCTTTAAGACTTCAGAAAATACTTAGACACTTTCCAGCTACTTTCTTTAATCATTTAAATATAAACTCATACATTAAAATTAGATGGAAGGAGAGAGGCTAACCTGACTAATCGTTCTGAATTTCCACAAAATTGATGTAGTGATTTCACAGTCAGTATTGTGCAAAAGATACTTAACCTTATTAATTCAGGTAATGGAAACCAGCACTTACAGTTAACCTTATCAATTTATGATGTTTGGACAAGGAAAACGAAGTATCACTAAACACCCGCGATTACCTTAGAGCATGTCAAAGCCATCGGCAGATTAGGTGCAATAAGCAAAGGAGTCCTTGTGGATTTTAACAAACCAGTCTCTTCAAACTCGACGGGCTCAACATTCATGTCCTTGTGAATTTTTTTCATAGAGGTGAATATCTTTGCATATCTATGCCAATAAATGAACTTCAGTATTCAAAGTAAAATTAATCATAATTCTTGCAGGAAAGAATTTAATCTGAATTATAGTGCCTGTGAGGAAGCATAGCTGCAGTAACCAGATTCTCTCCTGCCTTGTGCGTCACATGAATTCGAAGATTCACAAACAAAACATAATTAATATCTTCTTAAAAATTAACCAACATTTGTATTTCTCGGTTTAATATTTGAAACTGGATTAATTTGGCCAATAACCGAAAAAGTATAATCACAGGAGTGCGTTTATCAGAGATTTGGGTAAGTTTTGGAGCTCAACAGAAGCCGACGCCAAGTCTGCAATACGTTGTTGCAAGAAAAACAACACTTATATTCATTGTTTGTTATACGAGATGATCGGCTAAAACTATGAAGCATTTTAAAGATACCTCATGAGTTACTTCTTGATAGGTAATATGCCAAGATTAAGATATGCAATCTTAAGCGTGTTTGTTTGGCGTTCCATCAGGAGACTATGTGGGTTCAGATCTTTGCATCAAGAAGTTCGAATGTATGAAATCCAAAAAGAGGGCCACACGATTTAATCATCAAAGTAAAGTCACCATAAAACCACAAGTTATCTACTTGTGCAGAATGTCGTGCCACGACTAAATGTAACTCCCTTACAATGTTAATACATTAAGCTCTGCATCAAAACATCCACATTTAAAAGTTTTGTGAGCATAAAAATATTAACTGGAGGGGCTTGTGTGGGTATTCTATATTTCTATAATTGTTCATTCTTTACAAAAGTATGACTTGAAAGCACTTATTGTTAAAATGCTCACTTGAATTGAAGTGGCAGCTATCCACTCCTCATGGGATGAAAACAAGTTTCGTGTCAAGAAACCAAGAATGGACAATTGCAGGTCAGCAATTGAGGCCATATTTGCAGCATTAAAAAAACGTCAAAGACAACAACAGTAAAGAAGATAGACCATATTTATGCAAGTAGGGCTGGATAAAGGAAATACATTAACACTTAGTTCAAAAATGTGTTCAAAATACTTGATTCAGAAACACATTTTAGAAGTAGCACCAAATGCACAGAGGTACCACTGAGAAAAATTGATCATTCAGACACTAATGTTCTAGTTAAAATTAAAGTTACCTAGGCGGAAAATTCTATTCCTTTTATAACTAGGTCGGTGGGCTTAATTACCTATTATGGTTTTAACTCTTTAACCGTAACCATCAGTCCATGGGCCGTTCAAGGACATCAGAAGTCGACTCATACCGTGTGGACTTGGACCGGAATAATCGCGCAGGCCTGTGGAGGCCGAGCACCATCAACAGATGATGAGGTGATAATAATTTGATTATCTTTGTTAGTTTTTTATGATAATCGTTTGGCAACCTAACTATCGATGTGTTAAAAATTAGGTTACCCGACCTTGCAAAATTGTTAACATATACTGTAATAATAATTTAAAAAGGTTTGAGAAAAATGTAGGATTTGATAAATTCTAAACATAACCAAATGACAATTGTCATTAGGTACATTATCGCCACACACCACACCACATTGACAATTATCATGTTAGTCTCTCACCATCCCTTATAAACAAGATTCCCTTTAAATTGTCAATGTTTTCGCCAATAAGAACAATTTACATGTGATGTGACAATCCATATATAAGAATATTTGCATAATATTGAATATTGGCATCAAAGTATTCTTTAGAGACACCCTTAGAGACATAAAAATATTCTACGACTAAAGTGCCTAAATATGAGTTTTTCCACCTTGCACCACCTTCAATTTTTGCAACTTTAAACCTATCGTTGCTGCCATTTCTCTTGCATCACGGTGTGTCTGTTAATGAATTCAACAATTTTATTGAACCATATACTATCAGAAAGCATGATTAAATCTCTTCAAAAGCATGATCATTATTCTTCAATAGATTACAAACCCACAATTCTCATTTGGTAAAAATCAACAAAATTCCACACTTTCTAGGCATAAGCACACTTAGAAAGCAAAACAAGTCAAGATATCCACATCCCATTACATAAACGACACAATTTTTAGTTTCTAGGTTGCAGGAAGAGAATTCATGCAAAGCCTCTAAAGAAGGGGTAGTAGCACCTATTTTGGTGTGTAAAAACTCCACAATTTCATCCATCATTATTTTTTAGCGTGATAAAATGATAGGCAGAACGTACTAAATATTCTCAAAATATTGTAATGTCAAATTATTTTTTGAGTTCATGTTTCACTCATGAAGGCGCACGTTTGATGATCTTTACATCCTCATCAGTACTCCAATATCACCAACTCATGTCATCATCAAATAGATTAGTCAAAGAAAAATATTAACATGAATGTCTTCAAGATTTCGTACAAAGAAATTTCAATTCTTAAGGAGCTAGGAATCTTGTCATTTACTATTTGATTTTATATATTTTCTACAACCCGCTTTTTAACAATTTCACTCTTCCAAAATACTAGCATGACTTTACCC
Source organism: Sherardia arvensis (assembly GCA_948330725.1). Lineage (NCBI taxonomy): Eukaryota > Viridiplantae > Streptophyta > Magnoliopsida > Gentianales > Rubiaceae > Sherardia > Sherardia arvensis. The sequence continues at coordinate 31,383,550 of OX415239.1, forward strand.
TACGTTGTACGGTATATTTGAACCATGTTGAAATGTTTTAATTCTAACTAAATTTAAGATTTTAATTGTTTTATATTTAAATCGATGGAATTCAATTGAGTAAACAGAGGAATAGAGATAAAAATAAATTCTTTTATATCCTATGACGAAGTGAAAAAGTATTAAGTGACCAAACAAATAACTCTATTTAGGTTATTTTATATAAGGTTATGTTCTTTGAACTTATTAGTAGATCACTTTACTTTAACTCGATCTACTTTAGTTCAATTCTGCAAACAAACCAAGTGGGCTAGCCCACTTGGCCAAAGGCCATGTCATAAGCCCTTGGTTAGGCAGGAGGTCCAGGGTTCAAACCCCCACTCCCCTGACCCCCGCAGAGACGTGCTCATCTCAAAGCAATGAGTAACGAGGAGCCATCAGCTGGCGCATGAAGTGCGAAGAAGCGAAGTGCATCAGATGGTGTAAAGTGGGACCTTTACCCCACTCAAAGCATCAGTGAAGGACCGAGTAGAGGATCAGTAGATTAGGCTAGACTAGGATAGTTGTAGGAGATCCTTCTACTTGTACTCAAAAAAAAAAAAATCCGCAAACACAATTTTATAAATTTTAGTTCAATTAACAAATAACTCTAGTTTTCAACACATCAAGTTTTTTGTACTTTAGTTAAATATAATTTAGTACAGTTCAACAAAAAATAGCTAATGAGAATAGCGTCGGAAGAATAACTAAATTACACTCAAAAGAAATAAAAATAATAATGATATAAATTCCTTTTTTTATGTGCTAGTTCAGACTTTAAATTGCGCTAATAATAACAAACTATTACAAAATTATTGGTCTAATAACACAAATTCAACAAAAATAATTTAGATATTTTAAATGAGAAATTTGGATAGTTTGAGTATTTAAAATGAGTCAAAAAAATTTCGTGATCTTAGATGAGACTTTTGTATATTTCGATTCTTTTTTAGCAATTCACACATTTAAAAAATAGAAGCGATATAACTAAAGTAACTCAAATTTCATCAAAATCTATACTATACTTTAAAAGAGGATGGATTAGAATTTTCTTAGAATTTTGAATTATTTTTAGGATTAATGAGGAATTGACACATCAACATCTTATTTTTCCTCTTACAAATATTATTATTTACTTTTAGTTAGACTAGTAATCATACCTTTAACTTCCACTTAATGATCATGCATGAGACATTAAATTTATATTCTATGTTTAAAAATAAGTTTCACTAAATTTAACGATAAAATCTTATTGTAAAAAAGATAAAATAATAATACATACAATTGTTTACTTAAAACCGTGCTGAGTTGCAAAATAAAAATACAAATAATTAATTAAATATTAAGAGATGAATTATTTTCAATAATTTCAAATTTTATAAAGAAACTATTGCTGAACTTATAACCAAGAAAAACTATAAAGAAACTATTTCAAATGTTGAATACACCAATTGAAAATGCGCCATTTCTTCTTTATAACCTGCACTTTTGTCACTAAAAACAATTTAAAACGTAATTTTTAAACCATCACGACGTTCCCTTAAATGAAAACTGCATTTAATGATCGTTACAATTTTTTTGTTATTTTTGTAACGGTAAAAATTAATTTTATAACCTGCATCGTAACGTTCATTGAAATAAAAACTACACTTAATCATCCGTACATATTCTTTATTATTTTTGTAACGGTAATTCGTGCACCATTTCTTCTTCATAGCATGCAATTATTTCATTAAAAGTTATTAAAACTTAACCTGCATAATAACGTTTCTTGAATTAAAAAATGCACTTAATGATCCTCGCAAATTCTTTGTTATTCTTTAATCCCTAAAGTTTAATTTTAAAACCGCATCGTAACATTTCCTTTAAATAAAAACTGCACTTAATCATTCTCAAAAATTCTTTGTTATTTTCATAAAAATAATTCATGCACCCTTTCTGCAGCAATTATTTCAAAAACAAATTAAAATTTTATTTTGAAACATGCTCATAACGTTCCCTGAAGTAAAATTGCGCTTAATCATCCTCAAAAATTCTTTAATATTTTTGTAACGGTAATTCATGCAACGTTTCTCCTTTATAGGCTGCAATTATTTCATTAAAAATTATTAAACTTTAACATGCATCATAACATTCGATGAAATAAAAATTGCACGTAATGATTGTCACAATTTTTTTGTTCTTTTTGTAACGCTAAAATTTAATTTTAAAACCTACATCGTAACGTTCCTTGAAATAATACTCTTTATTATTGTTGTAACGGTAATTCATGCATCCTTTCTTCTTTAGAGTCTGCAATTATTTCATTAAAATTTATTAAAACGTAACTTGCATTATAACGTCCCATGACATAAAAACTGCACATATTGATAGTCGCAAATTCTTTATTATTTTTGTAACGATAAACTTAATTTTAAAACTTGCATCATAACGTTTCTTGCAATAAAAATTGCACTGAAAATATGCGCACAAATTCTTTATTAATTTTTTTATCGGTAATGTATTCACTCTTTATTCTTTATAGCATGAATTATTTCATTAAAAATTATCAAAACTTAACATGCATAATAACATTTCCTAAATTAAAAAATGTACTTAATCATCCTCATAAATTCTTTGTTATTTTTCGTAAAGATAATTCATGCAACATTTCTTCTTATAGCCTGCGATTAATTTATTTAAAATTATTAAAGCTTAATTTTAAAATCTGCATCATTACATTTTCTGAAATAAAAACTGCACTTAATTATAGTCGCAGAATCTTTCTTAATTTTGTGACCGTAATTCATGCACCCTTTATATTCTTTACAGGATGCAATGATTTCATTACAAATTATTAAAACTTAACCTACATCATACGTTTTCTAAAATATAAACTGCACTTCATCATCATCGCAAATTCTTTATTATTTTTGTAACGGTAATGCATGCACCCTTTCTTCTTTATAGCGTGCAATTATTTCATTAAAAATGACCAAAACTTAATTTTGAAATCATCATAACGTTCCCTGAAATAAAAATTACACTTAATGATCGTCACAAATTTCATTGTTATTTTAGAAATGGTAAAAATTAATTTTAAAACCTGCATCTTAACGTTCCATGAAATAAAAAAAATGCACTTAATCATCCTCACAAATTCTTTATTATTTTTGTAACGGTAATTCATGCACCTTTTCTTCTTTATAGCCTGCAATTATTCATTAAAAATTATTAAAACTTAATCTGCATCATAACGTTCCCTGAAATAAAAACTCTACTTAATCATCATCACAAATTCTTTTTATTTTTGTAACGCTAGAACTTAATTTTAAAACTTTCATCATATCGGTCCCTGAAATAAAAATTGCACTTAATCATTCTCACGGATTCTTTATTATTTTTGTAACGGTAACTCATGTACTCTTTCTTCTTTATAGCCTGCAATTTTTCATTAAAAATTATTAAAACTTAACCTGCATCATAACGTTCCTGAAATGAAAACGACACATAATCATCCTCATAAATTCTTTGTTTTTTTTTAACGGTAAAACTTAATTTTAAAACTTGCATCATAACGTTCCCTGAAATAAAAATCACACTTAATCATTTTCACAGATTCTTTATTAGTTTTGTAGCGGTAAGTTATGCACCGTTTATTCTTTATAACCTGCAATGAATGTATGAAATTATGAAGCGTCTAGGAAACTATTATATATTTATATATACTTTCACCCAAAAGCAAACGAGCACCGTCACAATCATCCACTTTAAACATCTACCAACTTTGAATCCCTATTTCTTCTTAAACAACCTATCAAGGCATGTCTTTTCACCACTTATATGTCTGATTTATATGATTGATTTTTGATTTATACCTAATTTTTATGAATCATGCAACATGTCTCAAAGATACTCCTACGTCGGACAACTATCAATAAAAACATTACATCTCAAAACCCGTTTTCACTCATGGACAACTATAAGTTGCTGTCTCTAGGGTAAAAAATAAAAATGATTAAAGATTTTGATTTTTGACAAGAATGATAAACCGATCCATAATACCATTAATGTAGTTTATAATGAAGTGTTTTAAGAGTTGTGAAAATAAAATTATGTAATTTCTTAATTTCTTAAATTCTTGAAAACGTAACAATGTTTTAGCGACCAATTTTTTTGCCAAAATACTATTACATTGTATTACTTAATTGTCACAAAATAATACGTGGTCAAGATTAATTAACTGTAATTATTTTATTAAAATAATTATAATATTTTAATATTAAATTTCCGTGCATCGGCACGGGTTATTATACTAGTTAAACTAATAAACAAAAGTTCAAGATAACATTGACCTAATATCAATATTTTGTTTTGTTTATTGTAATTTGGATTTTTTACCAGAAAATGAAATATCCGAAGGGGGTTAAATCGGCAACAATCCACAAATCAAAGAAAACCCAAACGACGACACACTCTGTGAGAGACTGACTGAGAAAGAGCCATGGATTCTTCTTCATCTTCCGCCGTCGCTCGCCAGACCTGGGAACTCGAGAACAACATCGTCGACATTGACCAGCCGCTGACGTCGTCTTCCTCCACCGCCGATGCATCGTCGTCGGACTTCATCTTCTTCCACGACGAGGCGGCGCAGACCCTGGTCCAGCAGGAGAAGCCGTGGGCCCAGGACCCCCATTTCTTCAAGCGCGTCAGGATCTCCGCCCTCGCCCTCCTCAAGATGGTCGTCCACGCGCGCTCCGGCGGCACCATCGAGGTCATGGGCCTGATGCAGGGCAAGACCGACGGCGACTCCATCATCGTCATGGACGCTTTCGCCCTCCCCGTCGAGGGGACCGAGACTCGCGTCAATGCCCAGGCCGATGCATATGAGTACATGGTCGATTATTCCCAGACTAACAAGCAGGTACGTGCTGCAATGCAACTGCTTAAACCTAGTTTTTCTGTAATTCATTTTACAGTGTTGTCGATGGATGCAATTGAGCGGTAGTAAAGTGTGCATGAATCACTTTGTTTTTTTTTTGGCAATTTTGCATTTTACTGAGTTGTGTGGATGAACTGAGTTGTGTTTCTTCTTTTGAATAGATGGAGCTGAAAGTTATCATCTGAGTGGTGTATGGTCTTAGCTTTTTTTTGTTTTGCGTAAACCTTAGGTTTTGACTGCATTAGCTTTTTATAGTGCTGGATGCTGTGTTCCAGTGGCAATTTTGGTGATTTAAAGTTATCATTGGTGTTGCAATTAGCTTTGAATTGCCTGTAGTGGTATGTATTTTAAAATGGATGAACTGAGAGGTAATTTCATTTTCGAACCATTGAAGCTGAAAGTTATTACCTGTGAGTTTGTATAGGTGTTAGTTTTGTTTTGCTTAAAACCCTAGTTTTTGATTAATTTTACGGTGCTGTGTTGATTACCCCTAGCTTTGAATTGCCCGTTTTGTTATGTTTGACTTCGAAATGGATGAACTGAGTGGTATTTCTTCTTTTGAATTTGTAGGGTTGTTAGACATGATACTACCTACTGATCAGTAATCTTTGTCTAGAAGTATTAGTTTTTTGAAGGAAATGCATAATTTATTTCATTTCCTAATTATCGGTTTAAATGGGGAGTGGAGTTTTTGAAAGCATGAGATTGTGTATAACCTAGCTTTTGTGCTTTCTGGCTGACAAAACGAGAGCTTTTGTAATTCCTACATGTGAACTGAGCTTATTTTTATGAAAGTGAAACTATTACTACTCTTCTCTCTTTCCCCTCAACTCAGCTGCATACAGTATTGGGATTAGAGCATCTTATGTTTATGTTTTAATTTTTAAACTTGTTCATTTCCTTAATATTGTGCTCCAGGCTGGTCGATTAGAGAATGTTGTTGGGTGGTATCATTCTCACCCGGGTTATGGCTGCTGGCTTTCTGGTATAGATGTATCAACTCAAATGCTCAACCAGCAATTTCAGGAGCCTTTTCTGGCAGTTGTCATTGATCCAACACGAACTGTATCTGCTGGAAAGGTTGAGATTGGTGCTTTTAGAACCTATCCAGAGGGATATAAACCTTCAGACGAGCCTGTTAGTGAATACCAAACAATCCCCTTGAACAAAATTGAAGACTTTGGAGTTCATTGTAAACAGGTTGGATATTGTGTTCTGTCTTTTTAAATCATATTCTTGCTTGTTACTCACTCTTTTTTGGTTGTGCAGTACTATTCACTAGACATTACCTATTTCAAGTCTTCCCTTGACTCCCATCTGCTGGATCTTCTTTGGAACAAATATTGGGTGAACACACTCTCCTCTTCACCTTTGCTTGGAAATGGTGATTATGTTGCTGGGCAGATCTCAGATCTAGGTAACATCATTATCATGAAGTTTATATTAATTATGTGTGGATTTAGTTTTTCCCGAGGATGTCAACCAGTCTGTGTAATGACATGCAGCTGAAAAGCTTGAGCAAGCTGAAAGCCAGTTGGCCCATACCCGATTTGGACCTCTGATTGGACCCTCTCAGAGAAAGAAAGAGGTAAGTGTTGTTACATAGCTCTCTGCAACTGTATATGGTTAAAAAAAGACAGTGTGAAGACTGCTTAACTGACCTTAAATATTGCAATTACCTAAAAAAATTTCATTGTGCAAAGCCAGGAGAATAGTAACTACATGAAGTCGTAGCTTGTAGCTCGCTACTTGGCAGATGATGTAAATCATGTAGAGGTGTTTACAGTTAGACGTTAAATTTATAGAATGGAACAACTGGATATTTAAATATGGCGGATAGTATATTGAGTATAGTGCACCTTTCCTATAGTCTTTGAAGGGCAGGATGATTCACCTCTTACACTTTTTAATCATTCTGAAAACTGTGGCCTTAACTAAGTTTAACAATATAAATTCAACACAGGATGTATGTATTGGACATAATCATCAATATAGGAAATATATTAAAGTTGAGGAATACCATCTATACTGAATGGGTTGTATTGGTTCTCTCATCATCAGGAAGAATCTCAGCTTGCTAAAATTACCCGTGATAGTGGAAAGATCACTGTGGAACAAGTTCACGGTCTGATGTCTCAGGTGATCCATTTAAACATTTATTCTCTGGTTGATGATAAATGCAACATCCAAGATGTTTTCACCTTGATCCTATGTAAACCTTTTTTTCTTCTTCTTCTTTTTGTTTGTCCAGGTCATTAAGGACATCCTTTTCAACACCGTTCGCCAAACTAACAGGAATCAAATTGAGTCATCGTCAGATCCCGAGCCTATGGTTGAAGCCTGAGTGGCACTTGAGATATACTTCGTTCGGTATCTTTGTCAGGATAGAATTTTGGTGGAGGAATATGTTAATATCTGTAGCCAAGTACTGTTTAAACTCTTCTACTGTAGGGGGCGACTTTGAATTTGTGAACTGGAAGTTAGTTTTCTCGTTTGCACTTTTAAGTTATGGTTCAGACTTCTAATTCAGGTTTTGTGGCCTTCCTAGGAAGTACTTTGTATATTTTTCCTTTTATAGCTGTTTGAATCGGTTACAGAACTTGCATTCTCCATTCTGGACTGCTCGGTTACTATCATAGAACATCGAAATATAACGATCCCTTATCTTCAACAACAGAGGTCTCATAACTTACATATTCCATTTTAACGCCGACAGTTGTATCTTGCATGATAGTAACAGGCAGACTTTACTGGGATATATATTATTTGCTCAACATTATTAGATGACATCATATCAACAAGAGTATTTATGGTCTTTGAGTGGCATCGCATCAACACGATTTATGGTCTTTACATTTTTGCAAAAATGCGAACAGCTCAGCTCAGTGAATTTGTGCACTCTTCAGGAATCAGGATGGGTATGCAAGCTCAGAGAGTAATTTATTCAATACAGTCCGGTGAATTTTGTAAGTTATCACATTCAGGAGATGCTAAATTACAAACAAAGTTAAAATAAAAAGATCACATTAAGACAAACAGAGAATACATGAAGTCCAGAGGATGAGCTGTATGAAAAATATTGCCGAGCACATGCCAGCTCTTCCAATACAGAGTGAAACGAAATATGAATTCGGGGTCAAAAGGGGGAGCATAGTCAGATCTCATTTCCAGGGGTCAAAAGAATTCGGGCATTCTCAATCAAGAGTCCGCAGCAACAGCTTCTGGCAATAGCTTAAAGCTGTTAGCAGGTGAACCGATGAATTTGGGGCGGAGATGGGAGGAGCCGAGCAGCCTCTTATCCTTGGTCAAGTACAAGCCAAGTTTCAGGACGACTTTCCTCACTTCATTTGCTAGTTCTATTATATAATCCTCTTCATGACCTGCACACGAAATCAAGGCACTCGCATTAAACAAAATGGCACAGATCAGAAAGATCCAGAAAGTGATTATGATCATTAAGCTTGCTTACCAAGTTCGAATAAGGCCTTCTCCAGCAGGAATAAGTAGTCTCTGTTATTGCCACTAGGACCAGTGGCGGTTGCAATTTGCCTAAAAAATTGCCAACATCAGAACTAATACACATTTCAAGTTTACAAGTTAAACCAAAAAAGGATGTCAAGAGATGATTTTGGATCCTATACCTTGCCATCTCCTCCAAAGGAGCAGGTCCCAAATAATACTTGTTATTCACTTTGTCAGCAGTGGATGTAAACCTGTAAAATCGTTCAATACATTCTTCAGGGACTTGATGAAAATCATCTTATAATCTTATATATGTTTGCCTAGCATATAATGGAAATAGTAATCAAACATACACTATGACTCCAGTTAAGGCTGGGTGCTCATTCTCTCCTTCCTGAAATAGAGGTCAATTTAGCAACAGTCAGAATTAACACTACTTCATTATTCACTGGTATAAAGAAACATGCTTCATATTTCAAAAGCCTAGACCACATGTAACCACTAGATTAAAAATCCTCTAGTTTCAGATTGAAGAGACATGTACCTTGTAAAAGTCGACCAACGCCTCTCCATCATATTCGCATTCTCTCCTATGTAAATACTAGTAGCAAGAAAACAGGAGATCCTCAGGCTTTTAGATTGACAGTTAAAATTACAGTAGCACACAAGCAAAAATGAATACACACCTCCATTGCCGATTTCTCTTTTTCCGCCCCTCCTCTCACGCAATACACAGCTCCCCACTGAACACAAAAACACACCTTTAGCACACCATTCCCTAACTCACATTCTATTCTATGCATCCAGAGATATATCATATGAATTTAAATCAGTGGAAAGGATAAAAACTCACGCAGATAGCTCCGGGCGCCTCTTCCAGAGTGCAAGTTCTCGCCGGCTGCTCCGGAGTACCTCTGTGATCGATGCAAGCTGCGCAAGAACACAAAGCAATGAGGAAAAACACGATGAAACAAAAATCCCCAAAATGCAAATACAAATTGGTACCGAGATCAAAAACACGGCGGTAGTCCTTGATGTATCCAATCATCTTGTCATCGTAATCGAAGCCGGGGTTCCACACGAGCGACCCGTACCCGAATATCCAGAACACCATCTTCCGAGGTTCGAATCGAGAGTGTGCGAAACCCTGGAGAGAGATCGGCGAGTTTGTTTCGATGAATCTCTCTCCACACTGCGGAAATTTTCTAGGAGGTCGGTTAGGAGGGCGGAAACGCAATATATATAAAGAAAATAAATAATTAATCCACTTACGTATGTTTTTTGAATTAAGAACGATTAAATCACAGCTTTGAAAAGGAAGGATGTATCTGGATTTAGTATGGCTGTGAATTCATGTTGTTTTATGTATCGGATTAGGAAACATACTACTTTTTAATGAAAAGCTAGATTTGGAGTTTACGTTGGATTTTTTAATTATTTTTTTTACTTTCTCTTTTGGAGCTGCTCTCTTAAATTATCTACATTTTTATGATTTAATTTAATTTTAGAAGTACGTCAGGATTTTCTAATTGACCGGCAGTGGATAAGGCGGTATCGTAATAAGGTATAATCGAGGTCATTCTGGTGATTAAAAAAGTTAATTTATTGAGATTCTATAGTACCGTTGAAAGTGAGGAAAATGAGAGCAAGTCCAACACCTTTGCTATAATAGTAAATTTACTCAAATATGGAGAATTTGAGCCTTTTTTGAAGTTTAGATTCTCCATCACATTCTCCATTATTGGGAAATTGAAGAGAGAGAATATTTGATTTCCCAAATTTGGAGAATGAGAAGAACATTTTTGGAGAAGCAAAATTTAATGCTACTTGCATTGTTTTTTGTTATTTCATTCATTAATTGTTTATGTTCAATAATTTAAAATGATAATATCTCAAAATAATTACAATAAAATTTTATCAAAAATACACTTTCTAAAAATATGCATAAAGACGGTTGTAATAAGATCTCATATGACTATGTTTACATTTATATATATATATATATATTGATATTTAATAATCAAATATAATCTACTTTCCAATATAAATCTACTAAATTTTAAGGCCATATATAAATTTATTTTGACGTTTTTTATAAGCCATAACGTTGAAACTAAAGTTTTTTTATTAAACATTTTATTTCTAATAGTTGAAAAAAATAACTTGTAATAAATAATTGAAAAGAGATAAGTCTAATTATTCATAACACCTTACAAAAATAATAATATTGTAATTCGTGATGTGTTATTTTTATAAAAATATATTTTAATAATTTTATATTATGGTGTAAGTAATGTCAAATATGAAATGTTATTGTAACTTTTAGTATAAGTTCATTATTTGCTTATTCATTATTATTTGGATTTATTGAATATATGGTTTTAAAAGTAGAAGAAAATTGAATAAATATGTAATATTAAATGTTAATAAATTTTAGGGAATTAAAAATGGAGAAACTGTTAGATTTAAGGTGAAAAAATATGGGGATATGAGATTTACTTCTTTATTATAAAAAATATAAATGGAGAAACTGTTGGACTTGGACATAAACGATAAACGATAGGTGCGACCGGTTCATTGAATTTGGACGGTTTTCGGGAACTTTGAAAGCTGTTCAACGCGGTGTTCAGTTCAACCAAAGTTGAGTTTGAAGACGCATAAGTTCATTGAATGTAGACAGGAGCACACCATTGTTGTACAAATGCAAACATGTAATATAGTTTGACAAAAATGAATAAAGAACAGATCACAACGGGAGCCGCTACGTATAACCAGCGGTTAGACCAACCACATCTTTTAATAATTTAATATTTACCATGTGATAATATTATACTCACTTAAAAACTCCATCAGTTCAGTATTTTCAGTCCCAATATTTTTTTAGCTCATTTTATTTGTTAATAATAAATATTTTTACTATATCTATTTTTTTTTTCAATTCAGTTCAGATAGAATATATTTAACTTTTTTTTCAGTTCAGTATATTTATATTTTTCAGTTCAATCCAACATGTTTATATTTTTTCAGTTCAGTTCAGTATATTTATATTTTTTCAGTTCAGTTAATATTTTTGTATTTTTTCAGTTCGGTTCAGTATTTTTAAAAACATTTCAGTTCAGTTCAGTATTTTTTTTTCTAGTTCAGTTTAGCGAGAAATAAACTCTACCAAACATGGCCGAATGGTGACGCTGGAAACGGGTAAAAGATATATTAAAATTGTTTAACCTGCGGGTTAGACCCGTGCACTTTTACCCATATGAGTCCATTGACCCAACCCGTTTTAACCCGTCTTTTTAAATTACTCATTTATACACATATCTGTTTTACCCGTATCCATATTTTACCCGTATTCATCATATGAATAAAATATAAATCCCGTTTTACCTGCAGATAACGGGTAAAAATTGACAGGTCCAATTAATTGTTGGATTAGAAACTTTTAAAATGCCCAAATTTTTCAGTCCAAAAATAAAAATTTTAATTGTGCAAATTACTATTGATAATTATCATGTGAACATTTTACTTGATATTTACATAAATAATTTAATAGTCAATTTAGATTAAATCGTAGAGAAATTTACACGTACATACCGGTGGTTTGTCCGGTGGTTGGACAAACCACCGGTTATACGTACACTTTCCGGATCACAACACCCTCTCAGCTCTTACCTCATTTTGTAAAGCAAGTTCATGTATCCAAACAAAAAAGAGCAAGTTCAAGAAAGTTGGGTTAAAAATTTGTACAAAATGGACACTAAAATCTCACATTCTTAATATCGTTTGACTCAATTTCGAAAGAAATTCTATTTTTCACAACTCTAAACTGAAATTTTGAACTAATCAGAAAATGGTAAGGAAATTAGATGAAAAAAAACTTTTGAACTAATCAATGAAAATAAATGGAAACGATAGGAGAAAGACAACGTTTCAACTGATCCGAGAGTAAAAGACGTCAAGAAACGTCAAATTCAGTTCAACTTCTCTCTAGCTCAAATGCTCTCACTTCTCTCTTGAAATTTTATTATTTTCTTCCTGTTATCTTCTATTTTCTGACAGCCATCCAACCAACGGTTTACAAAACGGTTAGAATTATGTCGGATCCGCCGCAGCTCCGCGACGGAGTACTATTTGGCCCGGTGACCTCCCCCATACCCCTAAAGCATCTCTAAACCACCCCTCCCTTTCTCCACATTGGGGTCTTTTTCTCCTCCGACAAACTACGGTGTCGACACAAATCACAAAGAAGTCAACAACCGCCATATCCAAAAACATCCTCGCGGTGGATACGGATCGGTTTCGATCTGTGGCGCCAGTCCACTGGCGACCTGATTTGAAGAGGGAAGAGGTCGAGCTCCTCATCCACCGGCCCAACAATTCGGATCTGATCGAGAAACCTCCCAAAGACTGCGTCCTCGTCGGATCCACTAGGAGGAGGCGACCCGCTCAGCCTGGCCAATCAGAGGCTACGCACCCACGCGTGTGGTCTCGCGCCGCCGCGACGGAAGCCTAGTTTTGCTCGCGCGTGTCGACACGTGCCGGCGAGTGAAACCGCGGCTCATGCGCGTTGCCGGAAACTGCGTTTCCTTCTTTTTCCTTTTTATTTTTAGTGATTTTTCTTTTTAGTTTTCATTTGAAATAATGGGGATGTGATTTAAAGTGGGTATTTTGATATAGTACTAGTTTGGTATGTTGTCCATTAGTGTACATTTTCCAACTAGTCATTTAATTGGAAAAATTACGCTGATTTCGATCTGATTATACAGATAGACAGAAGAAATACAAGTCAGGCGAAGTATGACTAACCCTTTGGCGACTATGTCTGAATCAGATTTGTAGTTTGTACAGGTAGAAGTGTCTATTGACATCTCTGCTTGATGCAGATGAGCAACTCACCGGCGTCCTGATAATGTGTGAACAAACTAGAAAGTCTCCTACTGTCATATATAGCCACACCGCAAGAAATGAGATGATGTCATACTCTTGTAGTTATTACCGGCAATGGGATACAACGATGCATGAGACAGTCTCGTACCTGCATAGATTGGATGATAGCATATAGCGAGGAATGAAACTTTATAGGGAGTGATCATATTATTGGGGATGTCAAGTTATTAAAGTAGCCAGTATGCAGTCGGATAGTCGGACTAGGATTTTCTGAAAGTGCTGATGGTTACTACCATGATCATGTTTACATCCCTCTAGTCTAGTATTAGTTTAGATAGGCTATTACCGGCCAATTTTTAGTTATGGTGTTACCGCCATATTGATGCAGAGAATGTCTAGCATATTTACATGTCCAGGAAATTCTCCATAATCACACTAGTTACCTCCTGATGGGAGTTCTCTGTATTTTATTTTCTGTCATTTACGGTCTAGAGATTCCTAATAAGAATTCCCTCCACTAATTTTTAGTGGTTTAAGTTAAGAAAAAAAGTATTTGCTAAACTTAAAAATCCACTCTTATGAGTTATTACCCATCAACGAGCAAGTGTTTGATGAACTCGTTAAATCACAAAATTGAGACGAAAATGACCTAATTTAGATATTACATGAGAGATTCTGGTCCTTAGGGATATGATGGATCCGAATACTGACCCGGAACCCACGTTAGGATCTGATGTTTCTGTTTAATGCATGAAAGTATCATGACCCATCAGATAAAGATTCAGCGATCCAGATCAAATCACCTTCTCTCGGTCCAGATTAAACACCGCCACCATAGGCCAGTGCCCGAATTCCTAAGTCTGCAATTGTGGAGACACCGGGCGGGACCACCCGACATGTCTTCTTTTGTGATTAAATATTGACCAATCAAAATTTATATTCTAATTTTCAGTTTTGTGCTTAAACTGACTGCAATTCATGCTCATATCAGATGTCCATTAGGAGTAATTGTAAAGTTAATACATCTTTGAACATGAATGAAATAGCTATCTTTGTGAATTTTTTTAAAAAATACCAGTATCAAAACGTGAATTCATGTAATTTAAGCATTTGACTTTCTTTTCTGGTCATATCAAAGAGAGCTTAATATAACTAAACTGCATTTAATTAAACTAAATGAATATTAAATCAACCGAACTGACATCAATTTAACTAGAGACTATTTCTAATAATCTGAAATTGATAGGACTATTAAGTTTTTTACAACTTAGCCATTTTTTCCAATGAATAATTATTCATTGTTTGATTGATATACATGCAATTTACCATCCAACTGCAATTTATTATCAATTTAAGTTTAAAGTATGTCAAACAACAACGAAGATCCACTTTTCCATACAATGGTTCAATCCAAGTAACGTATAATCTTCAACATAATCATGGAGCAGTAAAATACATGGTTCACCTACCTGATTACCATCGACCTGCCACACACTCTCTTACACCATGCATCGGAACAGTAAAAGTCAAAATTTGGGGATGTCTAAATCTCTAATTTAGATATTCAAATGTCCAAAATAAAAATGAAGAGATTCTGGTCCTTGGGGATATGATGGATCCGAATACTGACCCGGAACCCACGTTAGGATCTGATGTTTCTGTTTAATGCATGAACGTATCATGAGCCATCAGATAAAGATTCAGCGGTCCAGATCAAATCACCTTCTCTCGGTCCACATTAAACACCGCCACCATAGGCCAATGCCTGAATTCCTAAGTCTGCAATTGTGGAGACACCGGGCGGGACCATCCGACATGTCTTCTTTTGTGATTAAATATTGACAAATCAAAATTTATATTCTAATTTTCAGTTTTGTGCTTAAACTGACTGCATTTCATGCTCGTATCAGATGTCCATTAGGAGTAATTGTAAAGTTAATACATCTTTGAACATGAATGAAAAATATCTATCTTTGATTTTTTTTAAATACCAGTATCAAAACGTGAATTCATGTAATTTAAGCATTTGACTTTCTTGTCTGGTCATATCAAAGAGAGCTTAATATAACTGAACTGTATTTAATTAAAATAAATGAATATTAAATCAACCGAATTGGTACCAATTTAACTAGAGACTATTTCTAATAATCTGAACTTGATAGGACTATTAAGTTTTTACAACTTAGCCATTTTTTCCAATGAATAATTATTCATTGTTTGATTGATATACATGCAATTTACCATCCATCTGCCATTTATTATCAATTTAAGTTTAAAATATGTCAAACAATAACGAAGATCCACTTTTCCATACAATGGTTCAATCCAAGTAACGTATAATCTTCAACATAACCATGGAACAGTAAAATACACGGTTCACCTACCTGATTACCATCGACCTGCCACACACTCTTTTACACCATGCATCGGAAAAAGTCAAAATTTGAAACAAATAACACCCTTACGGGTGAGGATCATTGATTGTAATTTCTAAAGGTAAAACAACAATTTCAAAAGTCAGTACAATATCATTCAAAGATCTTAGCTGAATTAAGCTTGCCATTTTATAGTAAAAGATTGTACCACATTTAGCATAGATTTTGTCAAAAGAATTTATAGCTTTTAACAATTTCCACTCATTGATGAAATGCCCAAAATTATAATCCAACTTAGGAATGATCAGGGGCGAGTGTGAGTCTAATTTATTTAGATTCGGAACTGACCCGTAAAACAAATGTATGATTCAAATCCGATCCATATTCGCAAGGTCTAAAATTTTAAAATCAGTATCCATATCCACATGATATAAAGGTCTTGACAGGATCTAATTTTTATCTATAAATTCGTTATTTGATTTTAGAGATTTTAAAATGAATACGAATAAACTCAAATGTATCTATTTTTTTACAATAAACATAAATATTAATGTGCATAGTGACTTGTTAATACATAATACAAATTAAAATACTCAACAATTTAGTGAAATTGAAGATAATCGAGTGCAACATCGTACGCCATTGATATTATACATAGAAATAAATTTATTCTATTATATTAATATGGATATGGATCTAGATATGAGTTTGATATATTATATCCATTTAAAAGCTAGATTCAGATCCGACCCATATCCGATAAATTTAAAATAATTGAATTCATATCCGATCCGACGAATCTAAACCTGCAGAATTTGGACCAGATTTTAGATCCATGATCATTCCTAGTCCAACTCTAACATATTTAGTGATCAATATCGTCATCAATGATTTGCTTAGGATGTGAAAAGGAGGCCATTTTGCTCTTTACACATGATCTCTTTAATATTGACTCTTGGAAAACTCAGTTCAAATCTAGTTCTTTTTCGGATCCTCCAAGCAATTCGTACGCAACACCATTTACGATGTAATTTTGGCTATTTTTAAAATAAGATAATATACACCACGTTTGATAATATTGTTACGGTGAAAGTAAAAATAATAACGTGTTAGCCATGTTATTTACCTATTTTTTATACACTAAATTACATTATTAGTTTAAAATTATTTTTTGAAAAGAATAAATCATTTATTAATAATATCTTAAACACATATATTTAGATTTATATAATTTAAAATATATTATTAATAGTTTTTTAAATAAATAAAATTAAAATGTATATATCAGTTAAAAATAATTTTATTTTCATAAAAATTGTAATGCAATAGATATATTAAATTCGGTTATAAAATTAATCTATATACATGTTGTAAATGATAAGCATTTTTTCTCATATGAAATAATTAAATCCAGCTCGAGATTTATTCTACAAATTTGTTTATAAAGCATCTTGTTTGAACTAAAATTCAATAACAATCGTATGTTGCACATACTTTATTTCTGTTTTTTTTTTAAAAATAATCATAACAAAATCAATTTAATGATGTAATTTATGTGGAAAATATAAAAAATACTAGGTAACATAGGAATAAAATTGTTAAAAAAGTTACATTTAACCAGTAAAACATTGAGTCGTAGTATATGAATAATTTAATATATGGTCAAAACTACGTCGTAAATGATTTTTGCAATTGCGTAGGGAGTTTTGCGTAGAGAATTCGAACTCGATTGAAATGCTCATACTTGTTTTTCTTTTTAATTACAACATTTTAGAATTAACAAAGATAAAAAAAATTCAGCTGAAAATTAAAGGTAAAAAATCGTTTCAAAGTGTGGGTAATATTAACATTACAAAAATAAACTTAAAAAAAGACAAAAATTGATTAAAAAAAGTAAACAACTACTCTTCTTATGATAATGATGATGTAGGAAAAATGAATTTAAAGTAGATTTAAGGACTCATTTTTTATCTGAAGTGGCTGCTACAGTAGCCCAGTCCTCGAATCTCTCAAGCAGCAGACGTGATGTGATCGAGTCTGCAACTCTTCAAGTTTCTGCTTGAATTGTGGGCGGGACCTCTCGGAGTACAATTATTGATCAAAATTCACAATTTCATATTCTAATTTAAGTTTTGTACTTAAACTGAGTGTATTTCATGTCCTAAAAGATGTTCATTAATCGTAAAATCAATATCTCTTTGAACATAAATGGAAAATAGCAATGTTTTAATTTTTAAAAAATATCAAAACGCGAATTCATTTAATTTAAACATTTGCCTTTCTTGTTTGGTCATATCCAAAAGAGCTAAAATAACGCTCATTGGTTCGAAAATTGGTGGTGAGCGAAATTTGTTGGAGTTAAGCCATGTCCAATTGATCTGCTAAAACTGCTTGTTGGTCGCTAAAATTGCTTGAATTGTTTGGAACTGTATAAACTGCTTGGATTATTTTATTATTTATGGATGAATATTTGTATGTGGTTTAAATGTAATTAGACAAGTTAAATAAACAATATTTCATTGACAGCAATTAAAATAACCTTTTTAGTATCTAAATTTCGAAACAATTTATTTATTTTCCAAAAAATCAATTCGAGTGAAGTAAGGTGCTAAAACTGCTAAAATTGCTAAAACTGTTTGAGCTGCTTTGCACTGCCTGAACTGCTTTGAGCTGTTTAATCTGCTTGAAATGATTGGAGTTATTAACTGCTAAAACTATTTGGAAAAAGTTGAATTGGACAGGCCTTAGCACCATTTTATATTATAGAGAAAAGAAAAGAAGAAGAAGATTATGGAATAATTGTTTGCTAGATTTCTTTTATTTTGGATTATTAATTAATGATCATTCAATAATCACGATGAGTACACTTACTAGTACTAGACCGAATTTTATAGGTTTAAGTTTATGTTGTTGGAGTATGTGAATGGTTGTTAGCTTGAATCTCTTACTGACGGATTATTTTCGAGGGAGAGAGTAATATATTATATTATTAAAAAATAACAATATTTAATCTGGGTTAAATCTAAAATATATCTGGATCCGCCTAATCCAAAGTTCTCATAATCGATCAGGTCTGGGTTAAATCGTTTGAACAACCATTCGTGAAAGTTTTTGTAAATAGTGAATAATCCCTACATTTAATTAGTGTAAAGTCATATAGTGCAGAATGATGTTCATATTAGTGTATGTGTTTATATTAGTTAGAGGGTATTATCGTCATTTTATATTTTCCTATTTATATATGCCATTTCTTGTAAGAATATTATCATTCTCCTCATTCATAAGCTTGTATCTAAAGATGGATTTCTCCCAAATCTTCTTCATTTCATATATTAACTAACATGGTATCAGAGCTATGATTCTTGGGTTTGTGTATTGAAGGTTTGTGGGTTGAACAAGATCAGTGGCGGAGGGAGACCGGGTCTGGCGGGGACTCAAACCCCCGCCAAAGTCTCCAGAATTACTCATTACGTAAAGGTATAATTTTTTTATTTAAAATTTAGTTCAGTTAGATTTTTGCTCAGCCCCGCCAGAGATCGCGGAGGAATATATTATATATATTCGAGCTCATATTTTATGTATATTACTTCCCAAAACGCCAAATTTCCTAAATGTATACGCCGTACGCATGGTATCAGTGACAGTTAACACAACAATACCTAAGAGTTCTTGTGTTGTCTTCTACGTTCCCAGCAACCCAAATTTCCCTACCTCGTACGCCGTACGCAGAGTATCAATTAATGTGCCATAGTACGCAGAGTATCAATTAATATAACAATACCTAAATTCGTGTGTTGTCCTTCTGCGTTACAAAACCCCTCAATCTCACGCATCGGCGGTTTTAAGTTGGTAAGGATTTTCTTTTTAATCTAATTCTCTTGTATAGTTGTATATGATGTTATTTGTTTTGTGTTCATGTCCAACAATTTAAGCTTTCATTTTTCATAAGTTATGTTTTGTCGGCTAATTGTTTACTCGCATTCAACTGCAAGTGACTGTATATCAGTGAAATATTGTACAAAATTTTATCAGGTTAGCATTTTAATTCATTCTATAAATTCAACTGACTATAGGTAATATGTGTTCATATAACTTGTACTAACTTGTAAGTACATAAATTAATATTTTAATAATAGCTCTCGATTATTAGTTTAGTTGTAATGTGATATTAAGTTAATGCCATAATCACTTGAATCACATGATCTATATATTAGAATTTGTAGATAATATTTCATTTATTCATATCATTCTTTTGTGTTTTGTGGATTATAATATTGTAGGATATGGAGAGGAATTATAAACGTAAAAGGAGGTATTATATTGTAGGATACATGTTCATGGAAGTTCTTCTGACAATCGAGGTTTGGCAACGAGTTTGATTGATAAAATGTTGAGCTACAAATTTGTTTTTGTTCTGCATTTGATGAAATATTTGTTGGGGATTACAAAGAGTTGTCACTTGCTTTGCAACAACGGGATCAGAATATTATCAATGCTCTAAATTTGGTTCAATCCGTGAAAGATCAACTTCAAGAGTTAAGAGAGACGGGATGGGAGCTAATTCTGAACCAAGTTAACAAGTTTTGTGATTTGCATAACATTGCAAAACTTAATATGGATGATAACATGTCAATCAGAGGCTATGGTCGGCGAAAAGGTCAAGTCTTCACTAATTTTCATCATTATCGTAGAGAAATATTTCTTGAGGTAATATCTTATTTATTTATTTATTTCACTTTTCCTTTAATATTGTCTTTTTCCGTATTGATTTTTATGCTAATTTAATTTCCAGGTTGTTGCTTCAATTGTGCAAGAGATGAATACCCGTTTTTCTGAAGGTGGCTCAAAAATACTCAGTTGCATTTCATGTCTTGATCCAAAGGATTCCTTTTCTCAGTTTGATGTTCAGAAGTTAGGTGTTCTTGCTACTCTTTACCCAGAAGATTTCTCAAGTAATGATCTCTTGTTTCTTGAGCAACAACTTCACAACTATATTTCTAGTGTTCGGATTGATTCTCGATTTTGCGAAGTTGGAGGTTTGGGAAGTGTTGCTCAGAAAATGGTTGAAACGGGTAAACATGTTATCTTCCCATTGGTTTATCGTTTGATAGAGTTGGCCTTAATTTTGCCAGTTGCTACTGCATCAGTTGAGAGAGTATTTTCAGCTATGAAAATTGTTAAAACTGATTTGCGTAGTAGTATGGGAGATGAATGGATGAATAACAGTCTAGTTGTCTATATCGAGAAGGGAATCTTTGCAAAAATAGACAATGAGCCAATTTTGCAGCGATTTCAAAGCATGGAAAGTCGCAGGATTGATTTGCCTCCCCTTTCTAATAGGGCTAGTTAGTGCAATCATGTTTACGCTATTAGCTTATTGATTTTTGCTTCGAAACATTTTTGTATTGTGTTAACTTGTTAACTTTGCTTTTATGAAAATTTTGTTTAGCTATTAGCCCCCGCCAACACGAAATCCTGGCTCC
Organism: Sherardia arvensis; assembly: GCA_948330725.1. Taxonomy (NCBI): domain Eukaryota; kingdom Viridiplantae; phylum Streptophyta; class Magnoliopsida; order Gentianales; family Rubiaceae; genus Sherardia; species Sherardia arvensis. Next base: position 31,404,693 of record OX415239.1, read on the forward strand.
GCCCCTGAACAAGATCAAGGTAAAGTGATTTTTTGAATTTTCGTCAAAAGAATTTCTGCTCTTCGGATTTGTCTGCGCAGCCGTAGTATATTTGAGTTATCTTTTGATCCGACCGTTGGAAAATTCTGAAATTTCGGCAGGTTGTTCGGGAGACGTGGATCTATGATTTGACCGTTCGGATCGAGTATTTGAGCTCTGGAAATACTGCAGTTTTAGTCGGACTGAACTGTAAGTTTTTGTTGTTTCTTAAAAAAATTTCAGATTCGGCTTTTGTGAGCTTGTTTCGATTTGTTTCGATTATTAGCATGATTCTTGGATGAGATTATTGTGTGGGCACTTGTTTTTGACTCTCAATTTGGTGTTTCTTGGATTTGGTATTAATTTGGGATTTTTTGGAATCGTGGTTGTGATTTTGTGGGTTAAGCCTACTTAGCGATTTGGTATGAACTTTGAGGTCCTTTGAATTGGAGATTTGGTATTGCAAGGATTTGGAATTTTGAAGTATATGTTGGATTTTTGAGTTGTTGATTGATTGGTGATATTGGTGTTGGGATTTGGTTTCGATTTTGATTTGGAGTTGTGTTGATTTGTGGGAGTTTATTGTGGCGTGGATTCGGTTTGGCTTTCTGTGTTGAGAATTTTCGGCTGTGTGGCATTTTTGGTGTGTTTGGATTCTTGAACTATCACAATGGAAAGTGGTAGTAATCTTGGTTCTCAGTCATTCAGTGTTGAATTGACTCCGTATATGTTTGATCAGTTTCAAAAGTTTCTTGCATTTCAACGGCCTTCTGTCATGTCCTCCTCCTCCTCTACGGGTTTGTCTTCATCGTCCATCTCACCTGTCTCTTCTCCCTTGTGGATTTTGGACTCTGGCGCTTCTAACCACATGTCTCCTCATTTGCCTTCTTTTACTACCCTATCATCTGCACCTACTGGTTCAGTATTGACTGCTGATGGAACTCCCATGCCATTACAGGGTACTGGTTCTATTGTTACCCCTAATGTCTCCTTAAGTGATGTGTATCATATTCCTAGTCTCTCACTTAGCCTTTGTTCGGTTGGTCAATTGTGTGATTCTGGCTTGGGTGTTTGGTTATCTTCTTCATCTTGTGTGGTTATGGATTTACCATCTAAGAAGGTGGTTGGGACTGGTCGTAGGCAAGGGAAACTTTATGTCTTGGATGAATTGAAAGTATCAGATGTTGCTGCTTCTACTGTGGATTTATCTTCCTTTCGCTTGACTCGATCTTCCTCTGATTTTTACTTGTGGCATTCGCGTCTGGGTCATGTTTCTGCATCTCGTTTGAGGTATTTGGCCTCTACTGGAGCTTTGGGTCAGTTGCATTCTCATGACATTTCCGATTGCAGTGGTTGTAAGCTAGCAAAGTTTTCTGCCTTACCCTTTCAGAGAAGCATTTCTTCATCTCTTGCTCCATTTGATCTTGTGCATTCTGATGTGTGGTGTCCCTCTCCTGTGCCTAGTAAAGGGGGTTCTCGATATTATGTTTTATTTATTGATGATTTTACTCGTTATACATGGGTTTATCTTATGAAGCATAGATCTGATTTTCTTGAGGTTTATCGTGAGTTCAGAGCTCTTATCAGCACACATCACTCTGCAATCATTAAGTGCTTTCGTTGTGATTTGGGGGTGAGTATACCTCTAATGCCTTTTGCCAGTTGCTTGCTTCTGATGGAACCATCCGACAGATCTCTTGTACTGATACTCCTCATCAGAATGGTGTTGCCAAAAGGAAACACCGTCACATTGTGGAGACTGCTCGTTCCTTCTTACTTTTAGCTGAGGTCCCTAAAGTATTTTGGGGGGAAGCCATTCTTACAGCTGTGCATGCCATCAATAGGATCCCGACCTCACATAATTCTGGCTTGTCACCTTTTGAGGCTTTGTATGGACATGCACCTGATTACTCTTCTCTGCGGGTATTTGGATGCGCTTTTTTTGTTCTCCTACCTCATGTTGAACGTTCTAAGTTGTCTCCAAAGTCAGTTTTGTGTGCCTTTTTGGGTTATGGTAGTGGTCAGAAAGGGTATCGGTGTTTTGATCCTGTTAAGCAGAAGTTATATGTTGCTCGACATGTTGTGTTCTTGGAGCATATTCCATTTTTCTCAGTTCCCTCTAGTTCACACCAGTTGACTGAGTCGGATCTTATTCACATGGATCCTTTTGATGTTGTTAGCGATGATGTTCCACCAGCAGATTTGGTTCCAGACACAGATGCACCCCTTACTGCGCCTCATGCTGTTGATTTGCCTCTTGTCCCTGAGACTGATTTACCCCCAGAGCCTCCACTACCATCTTCCGAGATTGTGATCGATCTTCCCCCTCTCCGTCGGTCAACTCGTTCTTCTAAGTCTACTCAAAAGCCAGACTTTGCTTACTCCTCCGATTCTCCTGCATTTGCCTCTTTCCTTGTGTCTATTCGCTCTTTGTCTGAGCCTACATCATATAGAGAGGCTATTAGTGACCCTCTCTGGCAGCGTGCTATGGCTGAGGAACTCGCTGCTTTACATCAGACTCACACTTGGGATTTAGTGCCTTTGCCTTCGGGAAAGCACACTATTGGTTGTCGTTGAATTTATAAGATTAAGACCAAGTCTGATGGTTCTGTTGAACGATACAAAACTCGCCTTGTTGTGAAGGGTTATTCACAGGAGTACGGGATGGATTATGATGAGACATTTGCACCAGTTGCAAAGATGACCACCATTCGCACTTTGATAGCAGTTGCTTCAGCTTATCAGTGGAAGATTTCGCAGATGGATGTTAAGAATGCGTTTCTTTATGGTGATCTTTCTGAGGAGGTTTATATGACACCTCCACCCGGTGTTGCGCATGAGCCCGGGCATGTTTGTAGGCTACGACGATCTCTTTATGGCCTCAAACAGGCTCCCAGAGCTTGGTTTGAGAAGTTCTCCACTGTGGTCATCTCTCTTGGCTTTCGCCCTAGTTCCTATGATTCTGCTTTGTTCATCAAACATACGAGTAAGGGTCGTATTCTCCTCTCTTTGTATGTTGATGATATGATTATTACCGGTGATGACTGTGAGGGGATTGAATCATTGAAGCATGATTTGGCTCATTGTTTTGCTATGAAAGACTTGGGCGTGCTCCGTTAATTTCTGGGTATTGAGGTAGCCTCATCTCCTAAGGGTTACTTGTTGTCTCTGTCCAAGTACATTGCTGATCTTTTTGATCGTGCCCGTCTTACTGACAATAAGACGGTTGACACTCCACTTGAGACTCATGCTCACTACTCTTCTACAGATGGGATTCCTTTGCCTGATCCCACTCTATATCGTACGGTAGTCGGCAGTTTGGTTTATCTTACAGTTACTCGGCCAGATATTGCACATGCTGTACACGTGGTTAGTCAGTTTGTCACTGCTCCGACTTCAGTTCATTGGGCTGCTGTTCTTCGTATTCTCAGGTATCTTCGAGGCACCCAGTTCCGTTGTCTTCTATTTCCCTCATCGTCGTCATTGGACTTGCGTGCTTATTCTGATGCTGATTGGGCTGGTGATCCCGAGGATCGCAAGTCCACCACTGGCTTCTGTATCTTTCTTGGTGACTCGCTCATTTCTTGGAAGAGTAAGAAGCAGGATGTTATCTCTCGCTCTTCTACAGAGGCTGAGTATCGTGCCATGGCCTCGACTACTGCAGAGATTGTTTGGTTGCGCTGGTTGCTTTCTGATTTTGGCGTCAAACTTTCTCATCCCACACCGCTACATTGTGATAATCAGAGTGCCATTCATATTGCACGTAATTCGGTGTTTCACGAGCGAACCAAGCACATTGAGATTGACTGCCACTTCACACGCCATCATTTGCAGCTTGGTACTATCTCACTGCCCTTTGTTCCCTCTTCCCTTCAGATTGCTGATTTATTCACGAAGGCTCATTCACCTCTGCGCTTCCGTTTCTTATCTGACAAACTCTCAATGCTTCTTGCTGTAGCATCGTGAGTTTGAGGGGGGATATTAGTATATGTGTTTATATTAGTTAGAGGGTATTATCGTCATTTTATATTTTCCTATTTATGTATGCCTTTTCTTGTAAGAACATTATCATTCTCCTCATATCATAAGCTTGTATCTAAAGATGGATTTCTCCCAAATCTTCTTCATTTCATATATTAACTAACACAACACAATCATTCTCAATATATCATATCGATAATAACATATCAAAAACTAGATCAGACATAACTAGATTGGGTTAAATGATAATGGTCACTGTCCCATAACTTATTTTCGCCGAGTTAAACTGAACAAAAACGGTAATTAATTTATTGAATATATTAATAATTTAACTAAACTAAGTAAAATTTCACCAAATCATATTTATCAAAATCAAACTAAAAACTATTGAATCAAAATAAATTGAAACATAGTATAATTGGTTAGGGAGAATATACCAACAATATTACTATTTATTAAATAAGTAGTGTTGTTTTGATCTTTTAAAGTATGTAATCGTAGATTCGTCCTTCGAGTTTTTTTACCTCAAGAGTTTTTTTACCTCAATAGAAATTGTGATTATATTCTCATGATGACAAGTAATATTTATGTGGTTATCAAAATAATTTGTGTTTATATAATTTAGGGGCAGTTTAATTCGCACAAACAAAATTGAAAGAAACCAACAAGTGTAATGGAAAGAAAAAGAGGAAAATTCAGGACGATGTTTTGTGGAATCAAATTCATGTTTGGTTCAGTTCAAAAGGAACGAAATAATAATAATAGTCGAAGTGTTAGTAGAGATGGTCTGATAATTAGTTCGGTGGTCCGTGTTTGTTAGAGTACTCGGTGTGTAGCAGTGGCAGCATCTAGAGTGGTGGTCGTTGTTGGCTAAAAGTCGGAGTGAGGTTAGAGGTACTCGGAGTATTGGTGGTGGTGGGTGCTAGGCAGAGTTGTGGTCGTTGTTGGCCAAAAGTCGGAGTGGGATTAGTCAGAGTATCGGTGGTGGTTGGTATTGGGCAGAGTGGTGGTCAATGTTAGCAGGAAGTTGGAGAGCCAGTGGTGTTTGTAGTTGTCGATGCTAGAGTGAGATTTGATAAGTCCATGGTTCGTATTCGGACCTCATTCATACTCGGACCAAGACCCGAGAAAGGGTCGTGGGCTCGAGATACGCGGAAGGTGGATCCACAGGTCCATCAATCCTAATCCTTATAAGGAATGCGTATATTATGAATGTTCTATAGGGAATATACATCCTCTCAAAGATGGTAATACAGCCATCCTAAACATGGTAATACAACCATGTCCGAAATATACTTCTATTATACATGGTAATACAACTACTATTCCATAAGAGTTGTATACATACCATAAATACATATCTTGGTGATCTACGGATTGTAGCCATATAAATACCCTAAAGGTTTGGTAGACCTCTCCATCTAATCTCATACTACATACTTTACGCCTTAAGAAAATATACTGACTTGAGCGTTGGAGTGTCTACCCCCGGGACACCCGGGGCCTTTGTTTTGCAGATCAGTTCGTGAGCGTGGTTCGTCGTCGAAGTGTTGGTGTCCGGCAAACATCAATTTGGCACGCCCGGTGGGATTCCACACCTATTGACGACGTCGTCGGACCTCGTCTCTGATCTGGTCTAAAGCGCACCTGAAGAAGCAACTCCCCCAACAACATGTCTGGCGCTGAGCAACCCAGACGAAGCGCCCGAGTACTAGGGCAAAATCCGGAGGAGAATCCAAAAGCAGAGCAACCCCCCAAGGACGAGGACGAGGACGAGGACGCGGTCGACCCGGAGGATCTCGTACGCGCTCCACTTCTGAACCACCGTCAGACTCTACCGTGGGGGCAGGAAACTCCAACGTTCCAAACTCCTTCGGTTCAAATCCCGTCGTATCCGGAACACCCCCCTCTGGCCCAAATCTTGCTTCATCAGGAATGCCACCTTCTGGAACGAATCCTGTTGGATCTGAAGCATCGAACTCAGGACAGAGAGTCTCGATCCAGACTGACATGAACTACAGCGAACACGTCAACAACCTAGACGGCCTTGACCGAGAGAATGGACTTGGGTACAACGGATCTGATTCAATCTTTACCGAAGAAGAACAAGCACAAAAAAAGGGATTGACAAATCCTCGCAGAAAGACGGCATGAGGAGGAAAGACAAAGACGTCTTAGGGAAACCTTAAACTAGACTGTTCGACATAACCCGCCAGGCTCTGGGCCATCCTATATTAATCTTGACTCGGACACCCCTCCGAGAATGATCCCTGAAGATGTCCGAGCACTGATGAGTGACTGATGAGGAATGAGAAGTGACTATTTTTAGATTATTCATATAATCTAAAAATGGTAACCATGGTTCTAGAAGGTTTATTTTAAGTATGTTTTATTTATTTTCTTTTAGATTTAGGACATTGTTATTATAGGAAAATAGAAGAAATCTTAATCCTCTTTAGATTTACTTTTCTTAGGTAATATATAATGTAATCTCCTATGGAGAATTATTCAGACAATTGATTTATAAAAATTCTCTGCGACAAAAAAAATCGTAAACCTTCAAGAGCGAGTGACTCAAACTTACCCGACAGATGCGACGTTTGACGGACCCTGAATCGTGACGTGGAAGGACAATATCGTTACTAACCAGTTTCTAGATGATTATACATCTTTTTACATTCATCAACTACCATCTAGCCATTTATTCACCACGTTCGAACCCTAAGATCCGTTGCATAAAACCCGCGCTATCCGTCCTGCATCATTTTGGTATCAAGAGCTCGGTCGAACATGGTGAGACAGAAAGAGAATGACAAGGATGACGATGATCCATCTATCATATTTTCTTTGCCAGGGAGATATGACTGTTACGGAGTACATGAAGAAGTTTGAGGAGTCAAAGGTGCGTTGGAGAGCTTATGATAGCGAAGAGATGGCTTTGGCTAGATTCAAGGTAGGCCTTAATCGAGAGATCCAAAAGTGTATGATGCCTCACCCAGTTGCTACCGTCACTACAACTTTCCAACTAGCTCTTCAATTTGAGAAGAGTCTGCAACTTCATTCTTTCACGAAGGTGAACACTACACAGGAAGGAATTGCAAAGAGGTTCACACTGCCAAAGAGTTTTAATAAAACTGCAGTTACTGAGTCCCAAGTTGAATCGCCAAGTGTCGATGAACGAGAGAAAGAAGATGAGTCTTTGTTGAATCTTAGCAGAAAGATCTTTAATGGCACGTCAACAATTTTCCAGACTACGGTGAATTGTGGGAGGGAGTACCGAAAACTCACCATTGATGAAAGTAGCAGTATTAATATGGTTTCAGAAACTACAATTGAGAGACTTGAACTATCAACTGAACCACATCCTGAACCATACAAGATTGCTTGGGTGGATAATACTTATATTCTGGTAAAAAGGAGATGTTTAGTACACCTGAAGAAGGGTAGATATTCAGATTCTGTTTGGTGTGATGTTGTGCCTACGAGGGTTACTCATATTCTCTTAGGTTGTCCTTGGATAAATGATCGGAATATTTTGCATAATGGTCATGCCAACACTTACTCTTTCAACTTCAACAATAAGCACATTGTCTTAAAGTCTTTGAGTCCAGACGGTTTGCAGAAATTTGTAAAGCCAACAAGCGCTAAGGTAATGATTGAGAAGATTGAAGCAAGCGAGCAACATACAAAGTGCAGTCAACCTTTAGAGAATGTACATGTTACAGAAGATGCTGAAGAGAAAACAAAGTGCGACCACATCTTTGAGCATTTTAAGGTGGTTGAAGATGTTGAAGAGGATAAGCAATGCAAACCAATGTTTGAGAAGAAACCCGATGAAGAGACTTTCAAGAGGGAAGAAACAGTTGCAGAAGAGAGAAATGTTGAAATATCAGCTACCAATTCAGAAGAGAGAAAGTGGGAGAGAGAAATTAAGTTTACTAATTCTGCACTTTTGTCTTTTGGAGGAGTTAAGAAGATTACTAAAACTCAAGTGAAGTATTTTCCCAAGTTGCCTAAGTTAGTTTCTACAGTATCACATGGTGGAAGTAAGGATGTGCTACGTCTCAGAAAAATTCCGAAATTAGTATATGGTCAGAAATATCTTGTTCGTTGGAAGTATCTCGTTCGATGGAAGGGACATCCACGTGAAGAATGTTCAAGGTATACGGATTTGGAGCCTTCTAAGATGACCTGTGATTTTAACTCGCCGGAGTCGAGTTTTTTCAAGCTGGCGAGAATGATGAGGAATGAGAAGTGACTATTTTTAGATTATTCATATAATCTAAAAATGGTAACCATGGTTCTAGAAGGTTTATTTTAAGTATGTTTTATTTATTTCCTTTTAGATTTAGGACATTGTTATTATAGAAAAATAGAGGAAATCTTAATCCTCTTTAGATTTACTTTTCCTAGGTAATATATAATGTAATCTCCTATGGAGAATTATTCAGACAATTGATTTATAAAAATTCTTTGCGACAAAAAAATCGTAAACCTTCAAGTGCGAGTGACTCAAACTTACCCGACAGATGCGACGTTTGACGGACCCTGAAGCGTGACGTGGAAGGACAATATCGTCACTAACTAGTTTCCAGACGATTATACATCTTTTTACATTCATCAACTACCATCTAGCCATTTATTCACCACGTTCGAACCCTAAGACCCGTTACATAAAAAACCCGCGCTATCCGTCTTGCATCAGGGACTTACATTCCCAATATCCTGATTTCGTTGCATCTCTGATAAACTCAAGTCAACAACTCCATGCACAGATGCTTGAGGCCCCCAATCGAGTATCTATCTCAGGAGCTCAAACAACACCACCTGCTGATTCTACTAAACAGCGGAGACTCCTAAATGATTTATCTAGGGATCTATCGCCTTATAATACTCAGAGCAATCTGCCACCACCTCCTAATCCACCTAATTACCAGGATGAAGGCGCATGATTAAGTAGGGAGGAAGTGCGGAGGATGCGCATCAACAACATCGTGGAAGAGCTCAGGCGCGAGAAGAGGGAGCGAACCCGGAGCGAATGGCAAAATAGTGCGATCGTCCTTTCACCCAAAATGGAGCCTACCCTACCCGAGGAAAATACGAGGTTGATCAAGAGATCACGCGTATTCTCGGACCCAGAGGACAGTCTGCTCGTTCCCCCTTTTCGCGGCATATTGTGAATCTCCCATTCGATGGCAACAAGAAGGTCCCAGAGCACCTGCCCACATATGATGGTACCAGTTATCCTAGAGAGTTTCTTTCGGTCTTCTTCAAGACTCTGGAAACCGGGAATTTCCATGAACTGGAAATATGCAAAATCGTCCCCAGCTACCTCCGAGGGAAGGCACAAACATGGTTTACTCAGAGGGGTGCTAATTGAGATCGTCAACTCGCGAGTAATTCGAGATCGACTCGGTCAAAACTCGGTCAAACCTCGACTCGATCTAGCACGAATCGAGATCGACTCGATTCGAAAGGTTAACGAGTCGAGTTTGAGCAAAGTCCAACTCGACTCGAAAAACTCGTGAGTAACTCGATAAGTATAATCGTTTACAGTTTTATACTATTATGAGGTTGTACTATAAATTCAACTAGTTAAATTATCTAATCTAGTTAGTTTTCATTTACTACTCAATATTGAATTAACTAATGAATTGCATTAGTATTAATTTCATTATTTATATGCAAAGCCACATATATTTAATTAGAAATGTTCACACTAAAGACATGTTTAAATACGTTATGTGATCATGTAACTTTTTGTATATTTTATGATAGTATTAGCATTTATTTATACAATTTTAAAATATTAATGTCAAATATAAAGAATAAATTCATTTTTATAAAGTGAAGGTGTAGTAAAATATTTTGTATTAATGGCTTGGATGAAGGTCACTTTTATACTAATTTAGAATAAACTGTTAACTTGTGCAATAATTAGTTAAGCTTTTATTTAAAAAGGGAAAAAATAATTCGAGTTCGAACTCGCGAGTCGAGTCGATAATCGATAAATAATCACGAGTTCGAGTTGAATATGGTATTATTAAACTCACGAGTTCTCGAGTCGAGTCAAACACGACTAATATGGTTCTCGAGTCGAGTCGAGTTACCCAGTACTCACGATCGACTCGCTCGATTAGCACCCCTAAGTCTCAGACAAAACCAGAACGTTATTCGATTACTGGGATTTTGCTGAATTCCTTCTCCACGCTTTCTTCCAGAAGAAGAGGTTTACCAAGTCTCTCGGAGATCTGGGATATTTGGCCCGCCTTGAAGGAGAAACTGTGATAGAGCACTATCACAGATACATGGATCTAGCTACCGAATGCCTATGATCGAGATGAACGCCTCCTGATCAATATGTACCGAATGAGCGTAGATGATGACACTCTGAGGATGAAGCTGGAAACAAAGAATCCAACAACCATTCAGCACCTCCAGGCCATCATGGAAAAATACGCTAGCAAAGCAAATGTTGTGACGGGCAAAAGACCCCCAGACTTCCTTCTGGATAGAAAGGAACCCAGGACGAAGATACCGAAGGTTGAGAAGACTGAGAACGCTCCCAAGCCTACTTCGAGTCATACACTCCTCTGGCTAGATCTTGGGTTGAAATTCTATCCATTCATCGGCACCTTTTGAAGGACCCACCCGCCAAGAAGGATTCAGCCGAACGCCAAAGGTCCCCAAAGTTCTGTCAATATCGCCGAGATCGGGGGCATGACACCGAGGAGTGTTATCAACTCAAGAACGAAATTGAGAAGCTGATTCGCCAGGGAATTGTGTAACAAATTGCACCGTCAATAACCAGTGACAATCAGGGTAACCAGAGGAGATATGGGGGAAAGCCCTGGCAGAAGAAGAAGAATGGTTCCTGTAACAACAATAACAACAATAACAACCATGGTGGCGGAGGCAACAATCCTCAAGATCCTCCTCCTCCATCGCCTAATAGAGCCAACCGAGTCATCAACGGCATCAATGGTTATACAGGAGAAGCAATTTCCTTGACCAAGCTGAAGGATAGTGTGCGGGCCATACCCCACACCGAGCCAATCAACAAGAGGCTCCGCCCCGAGGAAATTATTACCTTCTCGGACGCAGACGTCGTGCCATACTAGATGCCCCACTCGGACCCTCTCATCATCTCGGCAACCATACAAGATTCCCTGGTAAAAATAGTCTTCGTAGATGATGGGAGCGGAGTAGAAGTAATGTTCAAAGACTGCTTCCAGAAGCTGGGATTTACCAAAGATGACCTCAAACCTACGGGTCCGATCTCGGGGTTCACAGGAAATCCAGTAATACCTCTCGGGGAAATCACTCTCCCAGGCACACTAGCAGACGGAGCAAAAAGCTTAACCCTATACTGCACATTTGTGGTAGTCGACACCGTCACACCTTTCAACATTATCCTTGGCAGACCTTGGATGTGCCAAGCTAAAGCCGTATGGTCTCCCTACCATCTGATGCTGAAGTTTCCGACACCACAAGGAGTAGCTTCAATCAAAGGAGATCAAGGAGTGGCGCGTACTTGCATGATCACGGCCATCCGTGACGCCAGAAAATTGAGCAACATCTCGGTCGTCAACACTATCCTAGGAGATCTGGTCCCCGATCCTGATCTCGAACAACCTATGGTATTCCATTTCGAAGAAGAGGCCTACAACGAGATGACTGCACTATGGCATAAACGCCGCCACCAAGCCTTCCAAGTAGGGAAACTGGTAATGCCAGTTGGTCCGTGGTGCACTAACAAGCTAAGAGGAGCGCTGGAGCCAAGGACCAAAGGACCATACAAAATCTCCACAGCACAATCCGGTGGATTCTACCACTTGCAAACACGCGAAGGAGAGCACTTGGACCCTGTCATTATGGCGCCCTTCCTACGCAGATACTCGGAGCTAAAATCAAGTAGACCTTCTCCATATAAGGAGAAACTACTTCAATAAGGCCTACGGGCCAAGCTTCCTTTCTTTTCATCTTTTTATCTTTTCATAACCGAGCTCCCAAACTCGGGGTTGTCTTTCATGATTTTGCCGAGCTCTCAAGTTCGAAGAATACAATTTATTTTCAACATATATCTTCTATTTTATTTTGAAGCAGTTTGTACTCTCTAAATACAAAGAGACACTATGCCTTATAAAGCATAAGTAAAGACTGCTGCCTAAGATCCATACGCTTTAAAGTGTATGATTGATGCTTACCTAATATGAGCTGTTTAGACTACGTGTCCGAACTACAATCATCTTAGGCCAAAATAAAATAATATACTTGATGATTTTACTATGTGACGACACACGCTCACTGTGTGCGATTTTCCTGGCTCGTTCTTAGCTCCTTCTTCAGTACTTTCTGGTGTCTTTGGCCGTTCGCCGGTCGATTTCTGCCGCCGATGGGTAGCAAGTCAGCAAGTAAGGGCAACAAACAAGGTAGGAAACATGGTCTGGATCGAGATTTTTCAGTAGCAAAAGGGGTGACACAGCAAACAGGTGTGGTGACTGGATTGCAGGAAACGCCGGGAAAAGCAAGTCGTTTTGTGGTTCAGAAAGGAGATCTGGTGGTCGGGAGTGGCTCCAAGAAGATGATCGGAGAGGGATCTACAGCAGACGAGGCCAATTCAGACTCAGATTCAAATGTGATCAAAGAGGTATGCCCAGCCCCTTTGACTATAGATAAAGATGATGTTACTGTTAGTACTCCAGATTGGGGGAAATTGTTTGCCAATCCCCAAACTGGTGTACAATACTATGATCTTATTGAAATAGAGGGCATGGTTATGGGGAAAATTCCAAAGGCTGAGGTTGAGGAGAGCATTAAAGATTGGGAGAGTACAGTAGTTTGTAAGATTATTGGTTCTTTCCCACCTCTAGCAGTCATGGAGGGATTTTTTAGAAGAATTTGGGGTAACAAACAGGTGCAAAGGGTTTGGATGGTGAAACCAGGGGTCTTTCTGGTGAGATTTGTGCATAAGAACAATAGAGATGAAGCTGTGGCTGCTGGTATAGTTCTGTTTGACAGTAAACCAGTTATTGTGCAAGCTTGGTCCAAAAATGGATGTTACCATCCCTACTAAAGTCCTTGTCTGGTTGAGGCTCCCAGGCTTGGATGTGATCTATTGGAAACCTAATTTGCTGAGTAGAATAGTAAGTCCAATTGGTAAACCACTAAGGCTTGATGATGCTACCTTGCAAGTGGAAAAAAATTAATTTTGCCAGAATTTTGGTTGAAGTAGAAATGGGGAAAAGGATTCCTGAAAAGATTCCATGGATGGATGAAAATGACACTATATAACACCAGGAAGTGCAATGTGAGTGGATGCCAGTAAGGTGTAATTTTTGCAATTTGTTGGGGCATGAGGAGCAAAAATGCAGGAAGAAGTTACAGCCAGTTCAAGTTAAACAAGTAACTAAGGTATACAGGCCTAAAGTGGTACAGACAGTGACAGAGAAGCCTAATATGCATGTGACAGTAAGGAAGAAATCCATAAATCCAGTACAAGATGAAGATGGTTTTACTATGGTTTCAGGGAAAGTTAATGTTGTGCAAGTTTCAGACAAAGGGAAGGAAGTGATTGAAAGTCTTTTTCCTGTAGCATCAGAGCAAGAGAAAGCTGTTCCTAGTGGTTCAGGTAATCAGTTTAAACTTTTAACTGATCCACCTGATGACTAGCAACCTTTTATCTTGGAATGTGAGAGGTATTAATAAAGTGGAGAAGCAGAAACTTGTCAGAGAGTTTTGCTTAGTTCACAATGTTGGTTTTGCTGTTTTTCTGGAAACTAGAGTCAAACAAAAAAATGAACAAAAAATATGGGATTCAATGGGGTTGAACTGGCTGGTGGAAACAAATGGTTCTGTGGTAGACAAGGGAAGGATTTGGATTTCTTGGAGATCAGATTACTTCTCTGTACAAGTGATAAGTAAAGGAGCACAGTGGATGGATGTATTGGTACAGTTGAAGGAGCTCAACACTAGTATCATGGTAACTGCTGTGTATGGGATGAATCAGTTGGAAGCAAGAGAGCCATTGTGGGAACATTTGAATGCTTGCAGATATGGAGACAAGCCTTGGGTGATCATGGGTGATTTTAATGCCCTTTGCATTTTGAAGATAGAATTGGGGGTGACATGGTTGATCCAGCAGAAGTAAAAGATTTTCAGTTTCTGATGCACACTCAGGAGCTGCAAATTTTAAAAACTTTTGGCCCTTTCTTTACATGGTCAAACAGAAGGGGAGTGGGAGAAAGAATTTATAGTAAAATTGATAGGGCTGTGGTGAATGAAGCTTGGCTGGAAAATTTTACTGACTCCACTTGTAGTATCAAAGTGGATAGAACCTCAGATCACTGTCCTTTGTTAGTCCAAATTCAGAAAAGTGCACCTCCACAACAGAAAGCTTTTAAATTCTTCAATATGTGGTCTCTTTCAAAGGAGTTTTTGCCACTCATTCAATCTGGTTGGAAGCACATAGAGAATTGTAATCTTCATGACCTTTTCATGCAGCTAAAACAATTAGAGAAGCCCCTCTCTAAGCTTAACAGAAAATAATTCTCTGACATTGAAGCTAGGTCAAAGGCAGCCTCACTGGCATGGGAAAGGTCTCAATCTCAGCTCAATCTAGATCCTCTCAATCCCTCCCTGCAGAGTGCTGAAACTGATGCAAGAAAAATTGCTGAACAATTACAGTTGGCTGAGTACAGATTTCTGAAACAAAGAGCTAAAGTGCAATGGCTGAAGGATGGTGATAGGCCAACTGCTCTTTTTTATGCCACCTTAAAACTCAGAAGATACTCAAATCACATTGTTAGCTTGAAACAGCAAGATGGTGAGATGATACAAGGCAGATCAGAGATTGCAGCACACCTTACTCAGTTTTTTCAACAACACTTGGGTAAGGCCTGTGATCCTACTATGGGGATAAATGAAGAGATAGTACAGAGAGGAAATGTGTTGACAATTCCTCAGCAAGCAAAATTGATATTGCCAATTTCTAATGATGAAATTTTCTCAGCTCTGAAAGGCATTAAATATAGCAAGAGTCCAGGACAGGATGGTTAAACAAGCCATTTCTTCAAGCACACATGGGCAATTATTGGAGAGGATTTTACTCATGCTATCCAATCTTTCTTTACTGGTTCTGGAGAATTACCTGAAGAATTTAGTAGAGCTGTGATCACCCTTCTCCCAAAAATTCCTCAACCTCAAACAACTTCTGATTACAGGCCAATTGCATGTTGTTCAGTAGTTTATAAAGTCATTACTAAAATTCTATGTAACAGGCTTGGTGAAGTACTTCCAGTTCTGATTAGTAACAACCAGAGTGCTTTTGTGAAAGGAAGGCACATTGGACATAATATTCTGCTCACCAAGGAATTACTGCACAAGTACAAGCTGCCAGGTATGATTCCTAGCTGTCTCATAAAAGTAGATATCTCAAAGGCCTTTGACAGTTTGAATTGGGATTTCTTGTTTAAATGGTTGGGGTGTCTAAGATTACCTGGTCTATTTGTTCACTGGATCAAGAAGTGTGTCACTCAGTCCACTTTTTGTATTTCTTTGAATGGAGTCCTCACTGATTCTTTTAAAGGAAAAAGAGGGGTCAGGCAAGGTGATCCCCTCTCACCTCTACGTTTTGTGCTCAGTATGGAGTATCTTAGTAGAATGTTGGAGCTGCAGTATACAAATGGATCTATTGAATATCATCAAAGGTGTGGTAAAGTGGGAGTGCACAGCCTTTTATTTGCAGATGATTTACTGATCTTTTGCAGGGCTTCAAAAAAAATCTATGGAAGGTGTAAGGCATAGTCTAGATGTTTTTCAGGCTACCACAGGCCTAGCTATGAATGATAAGAAATCTCAGATCTATTTTTCCAAGATGGAAGAGGCAGATCAGACCTTGCTTGCTCAGACACTAAACATAGCTAAAGGATCTTTTCCCATTCATTATTTAGGGCTTCCACTCACCTCTTATAAATGGGAAAAGACAGCTGGGGATCAACTGATAGAGAAGATGGCTGGCAGACTCAGAACATGGCAGTCTAGGCATTTGACTTATGCAGGGAGAGTACAGTTGGTGAACACTGTCTTATTGAGCATCTCTAGCTATTGGACCAGTGTTTTTAAGTTACCTGAGAATCTGATGAAGAAAATTGTCAGCCTATGCATGAACTATATATGGGACAGACAAAAAGGAGATAGAGGTTTTACACCAGTGGCTTGGGACTCAATGTGTTTTTCTCAAAAATCTGGTGGCTGGGGAGTTAGAGATCCATCTTTGTGGAATTCTGCCTCAATCTGTAAGCTTTTATGGGATCTTCACACCAAGAAAGATGTGTTGTGGGTGAAATGGATGCATGCTTACTATGTAAAAGGCAAGCCTTTGAAGCAGTGCAAAGCAACAGTAGGCCACAGCTGGGGATGGAAATGTTTGATGCAAGAAAGAGATCTTATATTAACCAGAGGAACTGAGTGTTTGACTAAGGCTGGGAAATTAAGTATCAGGGCAGTTTACAATATGAAGAAGGGTAGGGATGAAAGAGACTATTTGGCTAAGCTGATTTGGCATCCTAAAGAGCTTCCTAAACACAGGTACTTTATCTGGATGTTACTGCACTCCAGACTTGCTACTGTTGATAGGTTACAAAGCTTCAAGATTTTAGGGCCTCAGCCCCCCTGCTGTTTGTGTAATCAGATGGATGAATCTGCAGCCCACCTATTCTGCTCCTATACATTTCTAAACACTATTTTGCAGGTTCTGGATTTACCATCAGTACTGAATCTGAGAATGTTGAAAAAATATTTCATGCAACTGAGGAAGAGGAAGAACTGGAAGAAGTTGATGTTGCATCTCACTGCATTATATGAAGTATGGCTTGAAAGGAATAGAAGAATTTTCCAGAATTCTGTGTTGACAACAACTATTTTAGCAAGCCAGATCCAAGCAGAGTGCAAAGGTAGAGAGTTATTTTAGTGATAGCTGATAGATAGAAATCTATGTTATTTTGGTTTTGTTAGTCATTTGTTTTGTTTGGCTGGGAGAGAAGGTCAGTATGTTGTAAGTTGGAACTGATGTTTTAATGCAAAATTGGTTCATCAAAAAACAAAATATATACTTATAAAAAGTATATGGTTAAAGACCAACATGATATGGGTCATACAAACTCACAAAGATTGGAACTCGACTCTCTACGTGATACTCCTATTAAGGTACACATTACTATTTATTCAGGCTATTCATAAGCTTGAGAATCAATCTTCTCAAGGATTTCAATATAAAGACCTTTTTAAAGGAAAAATAAAAAAGTGTTATTACACTACGAAACTTCTTACACCTCGTGAAGGTCTTTAAATACAGGGGTACGATCCTGACCGCGAGAAGAAGTAGAGGCACGACCTCGACCACTGTGGAGGCCACGACCACAATTAATTTCTTCCGCCACCCTCATCAACTGAGAGGGGGTAGGGGATCCCCTTCTATTTCCTATAATTACAGGTCGAGAAGGAGAGTCAATTGAGCCACGAGCTCTAGGAGTAGGTGGCGCCTCTCTGCCCCTTCCACATGTGATCCCTCGAGATATACCATGAGACCTTATCAACGGTCCTGAATGGGGGACATAAGAAGGCCCACCTATCTCCCTCCTTGAAGATTCTGAAGGTGTGACAAACACACCTTGAGCTTCTAGTTCCTTTATTTGGAACCTGCAAGCGTTCAACTCGGCCTGACACATCCTCAACTCATCTATCCTAGAGGCAATCTTATGATTCATGGTGATATTTTCATCTCGGAGGATAGAGATACGAAGGTCCTTCTCATGACTTTCACCCTTGATCTTCATTAAGTCACTCTTGACTTTTCTCCATTCTTGGTCGTACTCCTTATTGGCGGCCAAGACTTTGATGTGTTCATCTTCTAGATCCTTATACCTCTTCTGAAGATCACTCAACTGCCGATTCAACTCAGCTCTCCGCTTGATAGTCTCCTTGAGCCCGCCGCGAAGACTCTCACATTCTTCCCGCATGATGCTAAAACAACCCTTGGAGTCACACAAATCATCCTCCAGTTCTTCGTTCTTTTGAAGGACAGTTTCATACTGAACCTGCAATTCAGCACAAGCAGCTACGCAACACTGGACATAAAGGAAGACATGGAGCTATCAAATTTATGAAAGAAGCATATTATTCGGAGTACACGGATATCAAAAGACTTAGTAAAAAGAGTAATTCCTAAATAAGGAGAGAAGGTTCTAAGGAATTACAATCTTAGGTCCCCCCTTTGGAGTCTCAGGATTCTCAGTAGATGCTTCCATAACCGACTTCTTCACCAAGTATGCCAACTCAGGATACAGACTGACCAGTTTATCCTGGAATTCCTCAAGAGTTAATGCCTTCTTCAAGGATTCCAAACTAGTCAATAAACTAGTCTCAAACCCCCAACTTGACTGAACTCTGCTCGGAAATTCTTCAGTTTCTCCGGTACTTCCGGCCAAGTATAAGCAGAGGCCAAACACTCCTGAATCTCCTCGCTGAGAAATCCCTTAAGATAAATCCACATCTCAAAAAGCTCGGACTTATGGTAGAAATCGGCATATTGTTGGCGATGGGCCTCCATCTCTGGGCAGTTAAGGCAGAAATCCATTATCAGCCGGACTAGTCGCCTCTGACAAGTGGGATCAGTATATCCATCTCTCTCTGCTTCCACCAAAGCCATGTTCCTCTTCAGCTCCGAGAAGGAACCATCCACCAACCTCTTCTCCTTCTCAATGGCCCGGTTCTCCTCCTCCAAGGCCTCCCTCTTGGCCTTCTCTTGTGCCACCTCATCCTGGAGGCGCTTTACCACATCAGAAGACTCCTTCGACCTCCTGGACATCTCTTCCTTCACCAGTTCTAGTTCAGATTCCCGCCCTTGACAGCGGTCATATAAGGTCCGGAGGGAATCGTACATATGCTTCATATGGTTGAAGGACTGAGAAAGAAAATAAAAAACGGTCAAATAACTATACCTACAAGTCTGTTAAAGGCCAAGTTGATCATACCTGGTTAATTCCAGGACATCCTGGAATCAGTTCGGCCAGTGTCTCGGAGGGAGGAGGTGACACATATTTCTCGAACTCTTCTAGTGGTCCGAGTTCGAGCCTTGGTTTCTTTGGAGATTTGTTGGAAGAATCCCCCGAAGTCTCAAAATCCCTCTTTTATCATTACTGCCTGGCAGCCCTCTCGACTGTGCTAATTTAGCCAGCATCTTTGATGCTCTTTTGTCCTTGATAACACCCACTGCATGCAGAAGGAATGAAGTCAGCATTGGAGAAAATGAAATAATACATATGTGAATATTAAACATATCAGACACTACTACGAAAGTTAGAGACTATTTATTCTTGGTTCTACCACGCAAGATTTTTGAAGAATCAGAAGACTGAGATATCTTCTTTCTCGGACGTCGAATTAGAGCAGAACCCTCATCCTCTTTCTCATCTGATGGATCTAGAGCCACCGGAACAAATGGAAATTTGCCTTTTCAATCACCTTAGGTCCCTGAACCAATCTCTTGAACCGACGCCCACGTCGAGCATATTTCATCAGACCCAAGATTTCCATATCTACTTCTTTCTCGGATATCTCATCTCGAGCAGTTCTCTCTTCTAGTGCTCTAGTGGCCAGCAACGCCCTAGCTGCACCAACCGGATCCTGTTCCATAGACAGGAGGACTTCATACCAGTCAATATCAACACCTTTTGGCTGATCAAAATGTTTCAACCTCAAGTAGCTGCTATTTTGAAGAGTCCGGCCGGACAGTTGGTTCAACCAGCTATACGTCTCAATAGGCCACTGCCAACCCATCTGATGATCTCCTGATACAAACTTACCCTCTCTAAGATTGATCCTATCTCTCACTAATTCCTCAGCTATATTTAGCAGTTTACGGGAGGACTCAACTTCATGCCAAATCTCATTTTTGACCTCTTCGTTCCAATGAGGAACTTCATACTTTGTTCGATCAAAGGTTAGTTTTACCTTATCCTATTTTCTGCAGTTCACAGGAAGCACAAAAAGCTTACCTAAAGAGGTATCCCGAGAGGTTAAGGTCACAATTTTTTTAACAAGGGAAACCTTATACATAGTTCGCAACAAGGGGAGACTGGGATTGTAACCTTTACGAGCACACCAAGTTATTAAGGCCATAATGATTACTATCACATTGGCATGTAGCTGCCCTGGATGCACCTTATAATACTGAAGAAAATCATTCAACAGTGGGGGAAAAGGGAAGGCTAACCCATGCTGCAGAAATCTCCCATTTATGACCCCTCGGGTCGGAATTACTAATTCAAATGCAGACTTGTCTTCTCCAAAGTACATGAGATCAGCATCAGAAGGAATCGAAAAGGGACAACCTTCTATGAAGATAGCAGCATCAGCGCGTGCATTATCCTCCTTTATCAACTTTTTACTACTACCTTCGCCATCCATGGATATTCTACCTCCGGATGCATGCACTACCATGGGGCTATTCCCCTCTATCTGAGCCCTCCTGGCCATTGCCCTCAACCTCTTCTCTTCCTCAGAGGCTTTCTTCTTCAGAATTATAGGTTTTTTCCCACTCGCTACCTCAGCTCTGCGGCGGTCACGGGAGCTATTCTCCTCGGCCTGAGCTTGTACATACTCTCCCTCATCATGACGGTGGAAAGAAATTGTTTTACTACTATTACTCATGATTATATAGAGTATGGGGGGAAATACACACAGGAAGAAAAGGAAAAAACAGACACAAACAAATGTGCAGAGAAAGAAGATAACACTTACTGATGATGGAAGCAGAAAGCAGAAATTTGGGGCTTCAGAAATTGATGAAGTGCTGATACGTCTTCTGAACTTGGAAAGAAGAAATTTTCGAATAAGAGAAGACAATGGGAATGATTTGGGAGATTTAATCCAAACCCAGACAGCATTGAAGACGAGCAATTACCTCGATTCTGTTTCCGATGCAAGTAATTGGAGAGACGGGGGACAGACCGTCTCTACTTTCCAATGACTACGCGACACGTGTATCTACCATCTGGATTTCAAAGGAAGCTAATCTCAGCCGTCCACATATTTGTTGGAATACGAAAGAACTTTAAGCTAGATATTCAGAAGGGTAAGCCCGAAAGGACACCCCGAGTTTAATACCCCGAGTTAGTCTCCCTCGAGTTATTCATCTTCCCTCGAGAAGCAAGCCTCTCCTTCAACCTTCGAGATGGAGTACTCTATATTCTGAAGATCTACCTTGGGGCTACTGATAAGTCCATGGTTCGTATTCAGACCTCATTCATACTCGGACCAAAGGCCCGAGAAAGGGTCGTGGGCTCGAGATACGCGGAAGGTGGATCCACAGGTCCATCAATTCTAATCCTTATAAGGAATGCGTATTTTATGAATGTTTTACAGGGAATATACATCCTCTCAAAGATGGTAATACAGCCATCCTAAACATGGTAACACAACCATGTCCGAAATATACTTCTATTATACATGGTAATACAACTACTATTCCATAAGAGTTGTATTCATACCATAAATACATATCTTGGTGATCTACGGATTGTAGCCATATAAATACCATAAAGGTTTGGTAGACCTCTCCATCTAATCTCATACTACATACTTTACGCCTTAAGCAAATATACTGACTTGAGCGTCAGAGTGTCTACCCCCGGGACACCCGGGGCCTTTGTTTTGCAGATCAGTTCGTGAGCGTGGTTCGTCGTCAGAGTGTTGGTGTCCGGCAAACATCGAGATTGATGGTCGGTATCAAGCGGATTGGTGGTGGTGGTACATACCAGCTATAGTAGTAGCCGATCATAATCGAAATGGTGGGTTATAATAAAAAGAGTGATTTAAGGGAATCCCGTTCTCCAAAGGGCGTGGGAATTCAGAAAAGAGATTTGGAAAAAATGGGATTAATAAAAAGAAGTGAAAAGTGAATTCAAAAATTCCCCATCCAAAATGCCAATAAAGATAATTAAGGATGTTGGTATCTTTCTGTCTCCTGAAATTGTCCAACTAAACGGCATGTCAGATAGATGATAAAGTTATTAATCAGTCAAACTATTAGAAACCAAACTTTGTGATCCTAATTGAGTAGAAATCAAAGTTTCAAATTTTCTTCATCCAACATCGATAATAGTCCCCTAGCAACTGAAATGTATGAAACAGTGTTGAAATCAACCAAAAAGATGTCAAATTGGCACTTAAAACCAGCCGTGTGAAAATCACAGCGAAGTCGATCTAGATGTGGGCCTAGATCTGGTGAAACTTCCGACAAGGGTGAATTTGAGCGGGATTCCAGTTTCTCACATTCCGCATCTAAGAAATGGAGTCCTGGTTCCCAAATATTTAATTCCTAATTTTGGATTGAAGGTATCTCGATTCTCAGATCTGGCGTTAATAACCAAACCCGAGGAGGCTGATTTGTGATTAAGGATATGTGCATAAAGTGTTGGTGGTGAAGAGGTATATTGGGTTTTGGCAGCTGATCGCTGACGGGAGGCACCGTTGTAGCGGCGGTACCGATCATCTGTGAAAGGAGCATATGAGTGAGAAAGGAGCATATGAGTGAGAAAGAGAGGAAAAATCACCTTTTTCTCCATAATTTTTTTATTTCGAATTCTCTCCTGGATTTTTTTTGGAATGAAAAGAAAAAGTTTATTTATCAAAGCTTAGATCAATTACGTATTACAGCATGAAAGATCAATTATGGTTCTTGCATGAAAGATCTCCCGGTGTATTATAGCTAAGTTTTCTCAACTTAACCTTTTTTTACAATGAATAATTATTCATTGTTTGATTGACCTGCATGCAGTTTACCATCCATCTGCAATTTATCATCAATTTAAGTTTAAAGTCTATCAAACAACAACAAAGATCTACTTTTTTTTTCTACAATAGTTCAATCCAAGTAGTGTATAATCTTCAACATAATCATGAAGCAGTAAAATACACGATTCACCTACCTCATTACCATTGACCTGCTACACTCTCTCTCACACTACGCATCGGAACAATAAAAGTCAAAATTTGAAAGAAATTACATCATTACGGGTGAGGATCATTGATTGTAATTTCTAAAGGTAAAATAACAAATTCAAATGTCCGTACAGTATTATTCAACAGATCTTAGCTGAATTAAGCCTGCCATTTTATATGAGGGGGAAAAAATCATACCACATTTAGCATATATTTTGTTAAAAGAATGCATAGCTTTTAATAATTTCCTCTCACTGAAATGGCCAAAATTGTAATCCAACTTAGGGATGATTTGGGGCGGGTATGTGGTTAATTAGTGATTGCATGTGTTCATTGCCACTTCCTATCACTCCACTAAATTTATGATATATATTGTCTTCAACTTGGTCATTTTTCAAATTAATTCAATACTATGATAAAGTATATGATTTAGTAAAGTTCAGATTGAATGATTGTGGTATCGTTATGACTATTTAATAGTTGATAATTTTTTTCAATTCTAATATGATATAAATTGTATATAATTTGGTAAAATTTAGAATAAACTGTTACAATATTATCATGACCAAATTAGTAGTAGTTGGAAGCCAACACAACGAGATCATAATTGCTCATGCATCAAGGACGAATATAGTATATATGTATGTATAGTGAGAGAACACACATTTTTGTCGTTGAAGGACTGATTACGAGCTGTGTAGCAGCATCAACCTTTATGAATTAGCCAATTGTGTTTCCAATTTGCTCTAGGATCGACTCATTATAATAGTAAACTGGAGGTTTAAATATTGTTACCCAAACCGGGAAAATGGAGGATTCTGTTTCTTTGGAGAAGTCTGACGTCCATCTTAGAACTCGCATCCGAAATCCATCAAGCGAACAGTTGTTCATCCTGCAACGTTGGAAATCTTCTTTATTGGTGAATCTGATCAGAATGCATAGCTCCAAGTGATGTATAGCCCCAAGTTGGTAGCTTCCCGTGAAACCAGCCGCTTTAAACGCAACCTCAATCACCAGCATTGCAGGGCGACCTTTACAGAATTTTCCGATTAGAGCATTCCGGTAGGGGCGAGATAAGATTTCGATCTTCTCCGGTGTAAATATGTAAGCTAACTCATCCTTTGTATTCCGAAATCGCCTTGATTTCAGGATTGGTCGGAAGGACGACGGAGAAGGGAGTGGCTTTGACTTGAAATGTAGAGAGGAAGAAATTTTGGCCACTGATCGGCCGTGGCCCCGCCATGGTGGCGGGGTGGGGAGGTTAATTTTTATGGCCGTTTGCTATAGTATTCAGTGACCATCGTAACGGTTATATTTGATCAGGAAATAAATAGTGATTTGAAAATAATTTTAGAGAGGGGCGAGGAAATTCTAGAGAGAAGTTAAAAAAAAAATATCATCATAGATAATTAAGGATGCTGATTCTCTTTTTGTCTCCCGAAACTGTCCAATTAAACGGCATGTTAGATAGACTATAAAGTTATTAATCAGTCAAACTATTTCAACCTTAAATTTAGTTAAAACTATTTTAGAGTGTCTTTATTGAGCATTTGTAACTAATTAAATATTACCATTGTTGAAAATTTATCAACTTAAGTGATCAAACTATAGTATTTTTCAATACATCAAATTTATCATTCTCTTTCATCATTTCTATTAAAATGGTAAACTTATTGTTCTTATATTACATTCATGTGTATCATTATTAATTAAGATGAAACTTATTTACTATATTAATATCACTTTACTTCTTTTATATCTTGTTCCTCTAATTTGTGTCATCTAATCAAAATGAGAAAATATCACTATGTCTATAAAATATTGTTGAGATTAAACCCACATTGGAAACGGAGTGGCTGAAAGTTCAGTATATGAGGTTGGTAGGCGGCTGAAAGTTCAGTATATGAGGTTGGTGGGCCAATCCACATATTGCCAATTGGTTTTATGTTGGAATCTCACTGGGCTTATATGTACTGAAACTATCTGGACCTTGTGCCTTGTTTCTGGTTTATATGTGACGGGCTGTTAACCCCGTCAGGGTTTCTAACATGGTATCAGAGCCTGATTTCGACTTGGACCTCTCTTTGTTTCAAGTGCAAGTCTTGACCCTTATAATGGGTCTTGCACTTGAGGGAGGGTGTTGAGATTAAACCCACATCGGAAACGGAGTGGCTGAAAGTTCAGTATATGAGGTTGGTGGGCGGCTGAAAGTTCAGTATATGAGGTTGGTGGGCCAATCCACATATTGCCAATTGGTTTTATGTTGGAATCTCACTGGGCTTATATGTACTGAAACTAACTGGACATTGTTCCTTGTTTCTGATTTATATGTGACGGACTGTTAACCCCGTCAGGGTTTCTAACAAATATATTTAAAAATTGAATAGGCTTCGTGGCCATGATATCGCTGATAACTTTGACCCAAGAAGCAACCCTTTCTTCTTATGCATGATGTCATCAGTTAAATCTTTATTTAAGAAAAACCAACTTCTTCAATTTTCTCGTGATTTCATATATATTTTACCATTCTGATTCGAAAAAGTCCTGGTGGTGAAATTACATATTTTACCTTCTTGATTAATGTAAGAAAAGTGGATGTATACCTCTAAATTGAAGAGAAAAATATATTAAATTAAATTAAATTGAATTAGATTGAAAAAGGAAATCTGTTTATCTAAACTGAAAATTTCTAAACATAGTTTTTTACAACAGAAATAAATTAAAAATATTTAAACATAAAACATAGGCATGCCACATTCAACCGTAAAATTCAAAATCAACCCTGTTTACTCTCTACTCAAGTGTACTAGATATTTAAGTGTCCACTTTTTGTAGAGTGTTAATTTGAGTATTAATTTCATAGATTCAAATCACCACCAACCGTGATTGCTCTATAATTTGGACCGATGGTTTAGACATTATTCTTCTTTATTGGACCGATGGTTTTGAGCATTAATCACAATAAAAAAATTATCACAATAAAAAGTAGAATTAGTATATATAAAAAAAATTTAAAGGTTAGACTACCATTCCAGTCTACCCTTAAACATGAATTCATGATGGAAGTCATGTAATTATGACATGATTATATACATATTAGATAGTAACGAAATAGATTAGTTTTGTTTGTTTATAATTTTACTAATACTTGTATCGTCATTTATCTTCACTTGTTATTTGCCTTTTGACATTTTGACTTGTGCCTTTTTTTCTCCACATTCGACCATTGATAACTCTAATTACACATATAAATCAACTCTAAAAATTTCATATTTGAAAAATAAATATAATTCAAAATTATATTATATACTAATGTGCGGATTGGCACTAAGATTGGCATGCCACATCATGAGATTCTTAACACTAAGTTTAACAGTAATTATTTTCTCACCTAATACTCATGATCTCACTGTTTTAAAATGAGCGAGAACTTTACTTGATGTTAAGAATAAAATGATATACTTTTACTAAATAAAAGTAACGGCCGGTCTTAATTTACTTTGTACAGTATTATTGTTGTGTTTGTGACCCATACCAGGGACAGAAGAAAAAAGAAGAGCGTTGACCCTTAAAAATCGTTCACCTTTAGCTCCCAAAATGGGATGCAAAACAAATTTCACAAAAAACGTACCAAAAACGTGTAGAAAAGGTAATAACGTAGCAGACACCTACAGAGGCGTACAATAGCACAATAAAAAATTACTACAAGTGGAAGGAGATTAGTGGGGAATGAGCAATGGAGCCAAAATTGACCATAGTAACAAGGAGAGGAAGACGGATGTAAAAGTGAATAAATTCATACTAGTAGTTTCCTTTCACTTTAAATCTGACACTTTGATTTTGATAATGTTATTAACTTTACATAAATAAATTTTACTTTACAATTTTGATATTTAAAAAACAGATATTACGTCAAATCTAAAATTATATTTACGATGATATTATTATTTATATATTATTAGTACAAATCGATGATAAAAATAGATAAAAAGTGATACAAAGTCAAGACTAGTAGATAGTCTTAGTTTTGAATCAATTGGAGGGATACTTTTGTTGAACTAAACTACATTATATTAAAATAAAATTATTGTATTAGAAAATTAATATAACTAAATTAAGATAATGTTCACTTCATCCGAAATTAAACAGTGCTAAACTGAACTAAACATTTTAAAAAGTGATAAATAGTAAGAGAATAAATTACTGAACTAAATTGAAACATGTTAAAAAAGTGTTGATAATAAACTGGATGTAAATTAAGTTAAATATTATCAAATCATATTTGATTTAGATCTAAATCAAGATAAACAAAACTGAACTGAATTTTTTAAAATATTTACAAAAAAAAAAAAAAAAACAGGTCCTTAGGTGCATGAACAAAAACCAGGATGCAAGCTATTGTTACCATCAGCTAAAATGTTGGGTAAATCACGCGCATGACTGAATAAAACCCGCCCGTTTTTCTGTCTTGAGATTTGAGCAACCCTAGTTTGGATGACAAATTGACAATTCTGAAAATCGCCGTTGATAGGACCGGATGGTTTGAAAAATGATGTTTCAACAGTTTCTTACAGTACACATTGACGAGAGTAAGTCCAAGACTCTCTAATAGAAATTTTAACCAATTATAGAAATTTTTTATCTAATACATTTCCTAAACACATTATAGAGATTGGATGAGAAAAAATGATTCATTCCCTATATCTGTAGAGATTGTTATTTTATAGAAATTAAAAGGGAGAAAGAGTGGTCATTATTCTTGTTTATCTACTATTTTTATATAACATAATTTTAAAATTATAATATATATATAAGAATGTACGTAATATTTTATATATATAATATAAAAGTATATGCATTACAACAATCATAAAGAAATCATACATCATAATATTTAAATGCAAGATACTTTAAAATAGAGAAACTTTTGAACTTGATAGAGTTGATACAAAAGATTATAGAAAACGTGAGTTTCATTCTCCATTGTGTAGAAAAATTCAGGGATACCCCGAGACTCGCTCTGACAGGTTACACATCTAAAGTCGCATTCATAAGCTAACCACTCCTTCCGTTTCCGACAAAATGATGTTTGATCGTGGATATTTTTAATTACATAAATTAGGCATTTCTAAAATTTAAATATTTAAAAAATATATATTACAAAAATTTCAAAACTATATTATACAAATATATTATTATTCATATACTAGTATAAATTGATGATCAAATATGGATAAAAAATTAGAAAAGATTTCCACTGTAACTTAGGCAGAAAAGGGGTAACTTTCTTTAATTAACCATTGGGGAACAATTGATCATAACTAGTGAGACCATTGACACTATATTTGTATAGTGTTTGAGCTTGTTCACTTCAAACCTATTATTTAGTTGAATTAAACTGAAATATATCTCCCCCGTACAAGAAATTCATCTGTATCTGAAGGGACATGATCAGGGTATCTAGAGATAGACAAACAATGGCATTTATTCATCCAAATCTGACTATCACATAGCAATGCAAGAACTGTCAGGAAATGACACGGGTCATAGATTAAATCCAACTGCTAGAAAATTCTGGGCTAAAATCCGGAATTGGAAAATACCCCATATACAGTTGATCTTCATATGGAGATTGATCTCAGGTTGCCTTGCAACACAGGTTAACAGACAACACAGAATATTGGTCAATTTTGTGGTCTGTCCTAGATGTGATAGGGATACAGAACATGAGTTACATTTATTTCTCAGATGCATACATGCCAGACAAATTTGGACGGCAACAGGGATGCAACTTCAAGATGGAAATCACCAGGATTTTAATTTGTGGTCATTCCAAATTTTATTCACTTCCACTCAAACAAAGGATCTGCTGAAGGTTACACTCTTGCTCTAGGAGATATGGAAACAAAGAAATGGTTATGTCTTTAATCACAGTACATACATAAGTGGGAAGTGTTCGGCAAGCACATGCTACCTTGGAACTGTGGTTAAAGGATCAGGTTGCCAGGATTCCGACACCTCAGGATCAGGAACATCAACACACTCTAAACATACGTAATCACCATGTATCATTGGAATAGATCAGGCAGGGATAGGTACCAGTAGCCATACAAGAAGCAATGGTTATTAACTTTGACGGATCCTTCCGAAAAGTAGAAGTGTTGGGGGGGGGGGGGGGGGGGCAGCAGGTTGGAGATTTTGGAAACCTGGTTGGCAGTCGGAAAATGATATCACGGGATTTGATTTCTTCACTGCAGTATCTCCATTACTGGCAGAAGCAGAAGCATGCTGGAGAGCCGTAAAGGCCGGAATAAGAAGAGGAATCACAAGGCTCAACTTAGTTAATGACTCGGTAATTCAGCAAAGAGCCATCACAAATCCTTCTATTGCACTGTTATAAGTGAAGAGTATTATCTCGAGTATCAGGCGATCTCTAAGTTTGTTAGCGGACTTTGTGGTTATTAAGGTCAATCCTTCCTTCTTAAAAAAGGAATATAAATTGACCACTAATCTTAGTAGACGTATTTGTAATAACTTGCTTTTATAATATTAATATAATACATTACATTACAAAAAAAAGGTGTGCCCGAAATCTTGAAGAGTCTCTTTTTACTAACCTTGCAATGTTTGACATAGAGTAATGCCATATAGAATGACACGGCGTCATTGTCTTCATGGATTATCTGGATATCAACATTCAATGATTCACCATCATACGTGATGAACTATATTAAAGTAAATTGAAATAAAAATAACTTATTAAAAAATACAATTAAATTCAGCTAGTTTTTATCAAAATTAAAATAGCTCAAACCTGAAACCATAATGCTAGTGTATTTTAGGGTCTTGTTATTATATGAGTTTGTTCATTATAATTTGTCTGAATATTTTTCAGTTCGATTTTAAAAAAAAGATATAATTTGATGAAATTCAACATATTTTAATTATTCTATTAATACTTTCATTGTACGCTAAATTTTATGTCGGTTCAACTTAGCGAAAATGAACATTGCCCTAAGAATATTTCTAATTCATGTAATCACATCAGCTAAAATGCGTAAACGAACAAAACCCATTGTGTTCTTGGCGTTTCTCCTTTTCTTGATTTTTGTTCTTCTTTGAGATTTGAAAATCTGTTGAAAGGACCAGATGGGATGGGACTTAATATTATGTTTCATCAGTGTTTCTTTTTCACAAATGGGGAAAAGTAAGCTGGTTAAGTAAGCATTTCAAATTGAGAATTCCACTTTCAGCATTCCGCTCAAACGGTAGCTCGTGGACGTAATTCTTATGATTTTAGCCGGGTTGAAATATTATTAGGTGGTGCTATATCCAGTCTAATATTTTATTTTTATATTTTAAAATATGATATAAATTAATAGAAATATACTCATTTATTATTAATTTTGATTAATTAGTAATATTTAAATGAAATTATTGTAATTTCAATTATATTTTGAACTACGATGAGTAAAAGGTTCAGACTGAACATAACACTTTATTATTCATACTAGTACATTTTTTTGATAGTAGGTCATTCGCTTATTTTTAGAACCAACGTTCCTACTATTACTCCCACCTTTATTAATATTTCATTTCATACACTACTAAAATCAAATGTGACAATTTTTTTAAAATTTAAACCACCATTGGTGGGGTATTTATTTGGCATCCCAGAGAAATAGTCAAAGGCTAATGTTGTGTTACATCAAAAAGAGTATATCTCTTAGAAGCATCTAAATTTCTCAAAAATAAATGAATAGATAGTAGGATCAACTGGATTGTATATACTATCCTCATATAGCCAAAACAAAAAATGGGGAGCAGTTTAGTGATCGAGTAAACAAATATCGAAACACAATTTAGCCACTCATAAGTTTGATCTATAGAGAAAGAAATCCAGTCTATTTACATATAGCCATAGATGGCTCAAAATTTGTCAAAATTAGTGCTGAGTACTTGTATTGGTTTGGAACTTCCTATTTCTCCAGCCTTTGCTTATTTGCACATTAGCGAACAGTCAAAGTACCTGTTCATTTCAAGAGGTTCTGATGGAGGGAGTTCCATACCTATCTAATATTAGCAATCCAGATAGCAGGCCTGGTATATTTTGGCCCGAGAAAGATTCAGTCACAATACTGCTGAGGCCCTTCCTTGCTAGGAAATTAGCAGCTTTGTTTGCTTCCCTGTAAATATGCTTTATAGGGTTTATATAGTGAAGGTTGTGCCGCTCAGTGCAGACTGAGTACACATTCCATGTTGCCTTTGTAGGGGTTGTGATGCATCTGACTGCTTGGATGCAGTCTCATTCAATTTTGAAGTGTTGTAACTCAAGTTCTTGTGCTGCCACATAACCTTGCTGAATAGCCAACAACTTAGCATGCAGCGGTGAATCACAGTTCATATATAAGAATCTGAGCAGTACTGATCGACCTGCTGCATTTCTAATGACAATTCCTATCTCACAGCCCCCATTTTTGTAGGGTGCATCCACATTAGCTTTGCAGCCTGGTCAAGTGGATGCCATTTGATAATCTTAACCAATTTTGGTGTTTTATGTTTAAAGAAAAGAGCCAAGCCAGCTAAAGTTATAAAGTTATGTCTCTCTAGATTCCCTGTCAATGGGTGGGCTGTACAAATGAGTGTCACCTCTTTCTTTACCTTATCAATCAAATCTCTAGAAGACATACTTTTATTGTCATAAACCCGTTTATTTCTCCTAGTCCATAGATTCCAGAGAGTAACCATGCAAGTTATTCTTAAAATTCTAGTATGAACTTTAGAGATTCCAGCAAATGTCAAGTAGAAGTGAATTCTAGCTCTAACTGATAAATACGAAGGTGCTTGAATGAGACATTGCATGCATATGACTCCACACTTCCAGGTTGTATGAACAGTTATTGAAATAATGCTCAATAGAGTCAATATTATCACAGTGCGGACAATTTGAAGGTAAGTGAAAACCAAACTTTACCAGAATGTCATCAAATGGTAGGAGATTGTTTATGAGTTTCCAGATAAATATAGGAATCTTAGCTGGTGATGATATAGACCAAACCTGTTTTAGCAGTGGATCCCTCGTGCCCTTGTTTCTCAGACTGTGGTATGCAACTTTTATGGAGAAATTCCCATCTGATCCTGACTTTCATATCAAACTGTCAGGGTGTTTGTAAACCTATTGTGTCTCCTGCAACAATAAGATTTTTGTAGTAGTCAAATGAGACTCCAATCTGTTAATGTAATGCTTTTTTTTTTTTGCAAACAATTGAGCTATACAGATATTTGGGAAAGGTAGATTAACAGTTGCAGGCCAATGATATAACAAAGCTCCAATCCCTAGCCAATTAGCGTACCAAAATGAGCTCCATCCTTGCCCCACCAGTATCTGTGTCTGTGAGTTGGCAAATTCTGTAATTCTACATATTCTCTTCCATGTGAGTGAGCTTCTATAAACTGCTGGTAAGCTCCACATAAATCTTGACCATATTTTCTTGTTCAGCTGCAACTTCCACCAGATCTTGCTTGAAAATGCTCCCACTACAACAGTAAGATCTCTGAATCCCAACCCATTTTCTTCTGTAGGCACTGACATCTTAGTCCACTTTCTCCAGATCTTTTTCTGTCCCTGGTCTGTTTCTCCCCAGAAAATTTTTGAAGCTATCTTTGACATGTGACATGTGAAAAATGTGACATATTTGAATTGGGTGGTGATATTATCAGAGCACCTTTTAGCATTCAGAGCAAAATTAATTATTTTTATCGAGATTGCCCTTCCTCAACCAAAACCTTCTCATTACCTTTTTCTTATTTCTTTTACGGATTGCCATATTACATTTTTCTTATTTATTTTTTAACTGACACAAAATTATATTTTTAAGGTACCGAATTGTGATTAAAAACAAAAAATTGGACGCAAAATCTGAATCCCGGACAGCCTACAAAACCTGAATTTCAACAGAAGAAAGAATAACAGATCAAGGTAAAACCAAGTATCACAATTGAATGTTAAAAAAGAATAATTAACAACTAGACAAGTAGTTTCGTTCAAATCATAAGAAAATCGACAAAAAAGTGCAACAACGGAATAGTTGTGCGAACCAAACGAGCAACACCATAAGCAAATCAACATTTTAAAAAAAGTGCATTTCGAAACATGGCAAGTGGTCACCAAAAAATCTAAGAGATTTGTAACTAAAACTAAGTGATGACCAACAAAGATGCATTAAAGAAACACACAATGTGTAATATAATTTTTCAACTCATAGCTAATACTTGAACAGATAAAAAACATGAAGTAACTTTTCATCGGGGCATTTCATCGATCACTTTGAGACCATATAAAACTTAACAACTAGAAAACTTTAGGTTGTATTTTAATGTATGTCTTGGATGATATAACATTGTACTGCAAAAAAATAAGAAGCCACGTCTCTTATCTTTCTCTTTCAACAATATTAACATAAATGGATGTATGCAAACATAATAGAATCTAAAATAGAAAGTCCTTGATAACATCTTCGAACTAAAAAATATAATAAGCATCATGAAATTCCAAAGGATAAGCCCCAAAGAAATGTAATAAGCATCATGAAATTCCAAAGGATAAGTTTGAAATTCCTGAAATCCATGGAGATAGGGCGTTTGAAATTCCAGAGGATAAGTCTTCACTGATCGAGCGTCGATTCGACGCTCAAATTCACGCTCTCGACGCGCGAATCGACTCTCTTGAAAGCAATATACGGGCGTTCTCCGCGAATTTTACCGGAGGCGGTGGGGATTTGGAGACCGGTCGCTTCGTTCGGGAGTTCTACAGAGACATTCAACACCGGCGTTTCCAGGGAGAAGGGGGAGTCTGGAAAATCGAGAATAAAACATCAACTTGAAAATGAGAAGATCTAATCAATCTAATCCGTACGGACAATTCACACTTATCAATACCAATATATGCAAAAAATATAGCCTTTTCATTGATTAGATGTTATTTACACATTTTAATAATTGGTTGTCATTTTTTGAGTTCCTTGACGGTTTAAGATCCATTCTCCCCAACTTACTTTGGTGAACTAAACTAAACTAAATTAAAAATACCAAACTGAATGTAAATGAAATAAAAATTAAAATATAAACAGTACGAATTGTATAGCTAAATCAAGTTGAATATTATCAAATCATGTTTTATTAAAAATTAAATTGAACTAAACTAAATAAAACTAAATTAAACTAATTAAGAAACAATCATATAACCTTCATGTATTCGAAGACTTAAAGAGCAATATATACGTACACACATAGTAATTCAAAGAAAATTAATTAACATAACAGTAATTCCCATTTTATTGTTGAAATTATCTAAAAAAAGAAAGAATATCCTTTTTGGATAAGAAAACAAAGAAAATCTACACGGTCTTGATGACCGTGGAATATGTGCTTGGCTTGTGGTATTTTCAGGATTGATCGATGCACTACTGAGTTTCTATGATTTCTCCATGAAAGCAACCCCTCCTAGTTATACAACACTTTTACACGGAATAAAAAATTCGCATAATTCTCTTTATTTCTTAAAACTAATAAACATAATACATTTTCTTATATTGATGATGATAATTTTGTATTGAAAATTATACCGGCTAATTTTTATTTGAATATGTTTTTCAACATAATTTTTAATCAGTTCAATTTAATCCGATAAATAAATAATCTCAAGAGCGACATCATGGCTTTGGTGAGGCCATATTATTGACACCGTTGGATGTTCTGAAATATGACATCAGATGTGACAGAATTAACAATACAAAATTGTGAACAAAGTGGAAAACCAGGGACCAATTAGAGTGTACTCCAGGGATCAATGGTGAAAACAAAAATTCAACGAATCTCTATTCAATGACAAATAAAACAACCATTCATCATTTAGTATTCTACCTCTCATGTCATACTAAATTGGACTGAACTATGTTTAAATATATATACACGAAACTGAACTTGAAAAATAAAAATTTATTTAACTGAAATGAATTAAACTGAAATTGAGATAAATTCAATTTTTTAAAAAATATTATTTTGTTTGGTAAAAATATAGCAACTTTTGGTGAAAAATATAATCGATCTACTGAATTGAAAAAAATGAATTTATTTAACTAAACGTAATTAAACTGAATTTTTAAAATATATTTAACCAAAATAAATTTAAATTTAAAATTAACATTCCACGTGGTAGAAATATAACAAATTTTAGTGAATAATATAATTTAATGTACTGAAATATATTAATCTAAACTGAATTTTTTAAATAAATTATTCCGTCCCATCCTAAATTGCAATGGAGAGGAAGTTTGAGGAAATTAAAAATGGTTAATGAGTGAGAGTTTGAGAAAAATGGGTGGAATGAGTGAAGGCTAATACATGACCTTATGAGATTTACTAAATAAAAAAAGTGTCGATTTTAAGGCGCGGCATTCAAATAAGAGAAATATGCAGTTTAATCTTGAATGGAAAAATATTAAAATGAAAAAGTTAAGAATATTTTTTATCATAAAACAAACCATTTATATATTATAGTTCATTAAAGTACACTTAGTCCGCTAGCATGACCTCCACTCTTACAACCTTACGTACATGAAAACGAAAGTTTGAAAGTAAACTCCTAATATCTTCAATTATACTAACCCTTAAAATTAGGTCTTGATTTCCATCTTACTGCTTCCACTAGACCAACATTGTCCGAATAGATTCGAATCATATCAACTTCCAATTTCAGAACTTCTTCTAAACCTTTCAATACTGCTAAAATTATGCGTGCAAGGATGAAAACATATGCATTGCAACTGATCCTTTGTGTGATCAAACCTTTATTCTGATCCGCAATCACCCAAACAGAACCTCCCTTTTAAAGTTCATTTCTTCAAGCTCCATTGATCACTAAGTTAAGAAAATATTAAATTAAACTGATTTACAAAGTACGTTTTCCAAAAAAAATTGATTCTCAGAGGATTGTGTCAAAAAACAGACTCTACATGTATTATTGAAGATTGGGGAATTGTGGGAGAAGTAATTGAAGAAAATAAATTTTGAGTCTAAGACAAATTTTTTTTTTTGAGTCGAACACAATACTTTTTTTTTTGAAATGTGAGTCCAAGACAATACTAGTATACTACTAATGTGATATATGTAGATGACGTGGCCCAATCAGACCATCCCACGTCAACTTTAGACCCAGACTACCATAATTGAAAATTGTGATAACGCCATCTTCAACCTTGATCCTCCTTCCACTTTGTTGATATCAGTTTCTTGATGCATGTTTCAACAGGCCCTTTTCAGTAAATCATTCAAAAGCTTTGTATTCCTGAGATGGCTTCAACGTTTTTAAACTCCCCTTGTAACATCGGAGTGATCAAGTGTGACTACGTTGGTCGTGCTTCTGTTCGTCCCGTGACATTTTCAGTCAAACGTACAACAAGTAGGAATTTTAGGATCAGAGCTGGCGAAACCCGAATCCAGAAAACGGGATTGTCGGATGCTGAATGCGAAGCTGCTGTGGTTGCCGGAAACATCCCGGAGGCGCCCCCGGCTCGGCCGACACCAGCTGCGCCTTCTGGCACCCCGCTTGTGCAGTCACTAGTACGTAGTTCCCTTTTCTTGCTGTGTTAATTGGATGGCTTCTTAATGTGTGATTTGAATGCTCTTTTCTCCTTGTTTTGGATTTCATTACAGTTCAGTCAGTTGTAATTAGTAGTAAGTTTGTCACATATCTGGCCTAGACAGTTTATGGAAGAGGCATTAGTTGGTTTGAAATTGATCAGTACATTAGAAGTCAAGAACACACTTTTAGCCATAAGCCGAAGTTCTACTTATACTGGAGTCGGAAATGGGAGTACATTCAACCAATCTAGTTAAATGGCTCCCCTTAAATGATGAAGATTGGTCTCTGTAAGGCCTTTTTGAACATCTGGATTGAATAGAACTTGTGTTGTTATTGTTCAAACATTTCAGTATAACAGAAAAATGTGTGTTATCAATCCTGTGAGCTGGATTTGATTTTGTTATTTGCATGTTTCCTCATTTGTGTTTGATGATAAACTGCTTCAATTATAGTGTGAGTTGATTTACCCCTATGTAGGCATTAGATATTGCAGCGATTGCATAAGTGATGTTAAATATACTCCTTCAGGACGTGTATTTTCCTACAATAACACTATATACTCCATGAGTTACTCTCATATATGCTGATGCCAAAACTATACCAGCCAATATGAACCCATTTGCAATAGTATAAATTGACTTATCGGTTAGATGAGATCAACTACTCACTCTTGCTCCTTAATTATGGGTTGGAATTGGACAAGCTAATTCTGACCAGACGAGAGGATATGCATTTTACAAAAAGTTTATCTTTTTGCTCTGTATGTTGGTAAATTCCAAATGGTTACTATCTCTGAACACTTTTTTTTTTTCAGCCATTAAGTCGACGTCCTCGTCGAAATCGTAGATCACCAGTTCTACGTGCTGCCTTTCAGGAGACAACTTTGTCTCCTGCAAACTTGGTATATCCTCTTTTTATCCATGAAGGTTAGTAATGCTAACCTTCTTCGTCTCCTTGTTGATCAAAACACCTGTCTTTTTAGTTTCTCTCTTGCATCTTTTCCACATTATGCTTTGGTTAAAATATTTGCTGCGAACTTAAAGGTGAAGAAGATACACCAATTGGAGCAATGCCTGGCTGCTACAGACTGGGATGGAGACATGGCCTAGTCGAAGAGGTAAATGAACTCATTCATTTAAATTCTGTACCTCGCTGATGTAATATAACAGTTTTACCTAGTTACCACAAAATGAATCACCAATCTCAAGCACAATTACCTGATTAGGTTGTTCCATAGTGTACATTGTAAAGCTTACTTTCTTTGACAAAAGGAAACAGTGCCAACATGTATGTTTTACTGAAAAGTAATATAATGTAGAGCTTCTGCGATCAAAGGAAAATGTTGGCATTAGTGTTAAGCTTTTGTATATCGCTCACTTGAAAAGAATGAAAGTGTAAAATGTTTATGATTGCATGTTAGTCAATTTTGATATTCCCTATCCTCTGGGAAAATAGATCTCTCACCACTAAGCTGACTTCTATGATCACTGTTGCAGGTCGCCAGAGCTCGAGATGTTGGTGTCAATAGCATTGTGCTCTTCCCAAAAATTCCAGATGCTTTAAAGGTTCTTATTTACCATTCTGATATCAATTTTTTATATTTGACTTGTAAGATTTAATCATCCTTCTTTTTTCAGTCCCCAACAGGAGTAGAAGCTTACAACGATAATGGACTTGTTCCTAGAACTATACGGTTACTCAAAGACAAGTATCCAGATCTCGTATGTCGTAGCCTTATTTATTTCCACTTGAAGTATACACCATAATAAGGGACCTGTTGGATTTCATAACAATGAGTACATCACCTTCTCTGAACAGGTTATTTACACGGATGTTGCTTTAGACCCTTACTCTTCAGATGGACATGATGGCATTGTGAGAGAAGATGGTATTTCATTGTTCTATCTAACTTAGTGTCTGATTGTGGAAGTGATTTGTTCTGGTAGCTTGTCTGAATTAATAAGCTCATACAAATTCTTATTCTTTATAGTTTTCTCTATGTTCTCTGCGGTTTTAAAAATTGGCCCATGCTTGAATGAGTAGCACCTTTGGCTCCCTGTTCTATGCTGATCCATTTTTTACTGTTATATTTCTATGTTAATTCAAGTATGGCTGCAGAGAATAGTTTCACGCCAATCTGCCCATCAATGCACAGCAAACATAATTAACTTCATTTGCTTTACTTGTATTGAAATAATTGCATTAATAGCTTAGTAATAGTGTGAGATGGGAACTGGGAAGCGTGAAGCATTTATTGAAGTGCAGATTTTCTGCTTGTTCTCTGGATCTAATGGCATTCATATCTTTTGAGTTGTAGAATTTATTAACTCTTTTGGTCCAACAGCTTGTTGTCGTAACATGCTTCCCCTTTACAAAAATGGAAAAAAATGGCTGATCTTCAATTCCCATACTCACACAAATTAATCCGTGCTTCAGGAGTCATAATGAATGATGAAACTGTCCATCAATTGTGTAAGCAGGCTGTTGCACAGGTACCATCCACAACTCATCATTAGAAATTCCAGACTTTTTACTATTGATGAGATCTCAATATACGAGTTTACCATTCAATGAGTGCTGTCTAGCAATTTGAGTTTTAAGCAACTTATAATAAACTACATCCTTGTAGGCCAGGGCAGGAGCTGATGTTGTCAGTCCTAGTGATATGATGGATGGTCGTATTGGAGCAATTCGGCAGGCTCTTGATGCCGAAGGATTCCAGCACGTGTCAATCATGTCCTATACAGCAAAGTAATTAATTTCTGATGTTTGAACTTGATTTATGATTATCTTGATCTGTTTCTTATAAAAAAATATTGACTTTGACAACATAATTTGACCAAGTACGACATTTTTTTGAACTGAAAACTTCCATTTAATTTTTCTGTTATAAAAGAGAGGTTCAACAATATAGTTTACAAAACCATTATCTCTGAGTAGCCTATGGAGTGTCTAGTTCTAGTTCTTCAGATTTCCCATACTATTTTTAGTTTAAGTTTGGTGGCAAGTATTAGTTGTTTACTCTAATTGCTACTATTTACAAAGCCAAAGAAATGTGAGGAAAAATAGCAACTAAGCTTTATCCCACTGTGGGGCTGACTGCGGATCAAATCTTGTCAGTGGCCACCTTGAGAACTAGCTAGACACACAGTATTGTTAATCTGTTAATATTTTACTATGAGACGTGTGTGTGTGCACATGCTTTCAATAGCTGTTTCTCACGATACCTTTGATTTCCTTATTGGTTTTTATACACATGAATCTCAATGGTAGTGCAGGTATGCGAGCTCATTTTATGGCCCATTTCGAGAAGCATTAGACTCAAACCCTCGGTTTGGTGACAAGAAAACGTCAGTGAAAATTTTGCTTTACATTCTCTATTGCTATCTAGTTATGAAGAACTAAGTTTCCAACCTTTATATTGTATTCCACAGTTATCAGATGAACCCTGCAAACTATAGAGAAGCTCTTATTGAGACCAGCGAGGATGAAGCTGAAGGAGCTGATATCCTTCTGGTTAGTTTCAAATAAAGTTGACGGTGAGCTAAACTAAATTGAACCGATTTGCTAATTAGTTATTATGTTCATTTCACAGGTGAAACCAGGTTTACCTTATCTTGACATAATAAGGCTTCTAAGGGACAACTCCTCCTTGCCGATTGCTGCTTATCAGGTACTTGTATTATTAAAATCAAGAGGACTGATCTAGGCTTTTGATTATTCTGAAAACTTATCTGCAAATTTATTCACTTCATGTTAGTTAAGTGTTAACGAAGTATATCAATTCACTCTTAGTAAGAACTTATTACTACTATGTAAAATGAAATCCCAGTAGAACAGATAAAAAGAATGATTTATTATCTTTGTGTTTGAAGCTGAACATGAGTCTATAGAATGAGGGTAAGTAATTTGGGTATAGCTTCAATACACCTTCAGAATATAGAAATGTAAATAACTAACTCTTAAACCATGTAAACACAGCCCTGAGAACTTTTACTTAATGAAAACTCTAAAAATCTCCTTTAGTTTGTTTGATAATTCAATTCAGCACTTCAAATTAATGTCTTAATTGAAAAAATTCTTATTGAGCTGTGGGATTGATCATTTTCCATGCTTATCAAAATAAAATAAAATAATTCATGTTAAATGGGATGAGTTGCCATGTCTTATTTTTACCCTAAATAGGGCCAAACCCCTTGTGTCTTTTAACCAAAATACATGTTAGGTTTGAGTCGGGTTTGGTCCTGTGGCACAAGCTGATGGTCTTATAAGCTCACATAGAGAAGAATCCCAACATGTAAACAAAATCTTATCTTTGATTGTGTTAGATTTTAGAAGTTTGATGTTGTTTGATATCTTGGGTTTGATGCTGTGGCACAAGTTGACACTTCCAATTTAATCTACAACATTCATGAGTAGGGACCTTAAGGTTCAAAGTGTCTTGTATTCTGAAAAGTACAGTTTTCGATAGTGTCATTGAACAGAACAGGAAAAGAAGCCTAAGTGCTAGAGTATATTTCATTGCCGAGTGGATACTTGAAACAGAAATATCCACCCTTCATAATGACACCTCACACAAAGATATACATGTCAAAGTAATCGATGGTGTTAGGTGTATATAAGCTCACATAGAGGAAGAATCCAAACATATATACTAAATGATATCTTTGATTGCGTGTCTATTTGGAATTTGGGAGCTGTCTGATGATATCTTGTATCTAGGTATCGGGCGAATATTCGATGATCAAGGCTGGTGGTGTTCTTAAGATGATTGATGAGGAGAGGGTGATGTTAGAGTCTTTGATGTGTCTTAGACGAGCCGGAGCAGACATCATCCTTACATACTTTGCCTTGCAGGCTGCTAGATGCTTATGCGGAGAAAAGAGATAATTATATGCAGGGTGGTTCTGTAATAAAAGTTTTACAAAATTAAGCTTTATGTTGTGCTTAACAGTTTCATTGTTCTGTAGAGGTGTTTTGTGATATCGGAGAGCCAGTGTAATATGACTGTAGTATTGTGCCACACATGATGCACATTTTGAACTAGAGTGATTAATTTGGTATTTTTGAACTTCTGCAACTTTCTGAACCATGAACAAGTTCCATCTTAGTTGCTTTTATTCCAACATTTTCATTTTATCAAGAAAATTATAGTCGGTTTCTAATACCGTTGAATTTTACTTTTACTGGCACAATCGTTTCAGAAAAGTAATTAAACATTGTTCTTGCTCTAGAAAGGAGATACACGTACAGAAAGAGCATAATAATTTGGCCAATATATTCTTCCAAAGAGCATTGTATTATATTCCATGCGAAGTCTAAAAAAGAGAGAAAAAAAGAGACGGGCAGCTGTTCCTAAAACGGTTAAGCCTATGCAAAACGGCAGGTGTAGAATGCTACTGCATTTTAGAAGCAGCACGAAGCTTGAGCTTTGACCTCATATCTGCCTGCACAGGAGACAGGAAAATCATCAATATGAGTTGATACCTTATTGCTCACAGAAGCAGTAATCTTCACCTGCCGTATTGGTTCTGGGATGCGGAATTTGCAAGTCATCTTCACAATATCGATGGCACTTGCAAGAGATACACGGTGACCAACTGATATAAAAATGGGTTTCAATGAACCTTTACAGGATCTAATCGCCTGAAGAACAACAATTTAATATATAAATGAAAAAACACAAGGAATTGGATAAGTATGAAACTATGAACAATGTCCATAGTGAAATTACATTCAGCTATGTCTAATCTTAAATGTAATGTTGAAAATGTAAGTGGTTTAACTTTTCAGAACTAGGATTCAACGTAACTGTGTAAGATATGTTAGGTGCCTTTGTAGTAGTTTAGTACTTACTCACACAAATACGATCTCTTACCGCTCCTAAAGTGCTTCCAGAGTCTCCAATTAGAGGGAATACATCCTTTGACAATGTTCCTTCAACTTTGAGGAGATTTTTTACTCTGTCCATTGTTATACCATCAACATTATGTAGCTGACATAACGAAGTTGCAACCATATTAGCAACATCATCTTGGCATGCAAAGTTCCCATCGCTCAATCAGTTCACACAACTCACGCTTTTAGGACTTCAGAAGAGGTATACAGAAATTCTAATTTAATCGAAATGTAATCAGCACAGAGCCTCTGAGGAGAAGTGAAAGACTTCTGACTAACGTGCTGTAGCAATGGTAAAGATTAGAGAAAGTACAAAATAGGGAGAATCTACTAGGACCATGTGGTGGTTTGAGAAAGATGACATTTCCTTTTAAAATGATAATCTTTTTGTAGTAATACATTTCGAAGGGATGCACAGTTGACAGTTCACTGTCTTGCTGTAGTTTTCCTACATGTCATGAGTAAGTGTAAAGGGGATGAAGTGGGTTGACTAATATTCTCAAAAACTAGGCTCGGGATTACAAGATTACAACTGTGAAAATTATCCATAAGCAAGAAGAAATGCACAAATAAAGCTTACATTTTTTCCTATTCCAATGGTGGGGAGATCAGCTAAAACTCCTATCTGACATGCCGAACCAAAACCTAAAAGACTAGCACTGGTTAGAGCTCTCTCTAGGATCAAGAAGTTTATTAATCAACTACATCGAACCAATCAATACTCAATAGCATGCATGTTTTGTTATTAGAATCCAAGTGATTTCAAACATTGGGTAGACCTCCAGGTAAAGATGAGAACTTGTAAGGAATCCATAACATTGACTAAATCATCACTATCAAATTGTTGTGAATTTACTACTAAATAAAACAAAGAAACGTAACTTCACAAACCATCAGAATCAGCATATACTGTGCAGTATATTTTGAGTTCTAGTACTAACTTAGGTTAACAGAAAATTAGAAAAATGTATCAGACTTGAAATTTCTTAGTCAAGAAAGACGTAAATGACACTGGTTCAAACTAAAGACCTAATCATAGAAGAGACCCTTACTCTTTACCTTCTTCATCATATGATTGAATCAATCATAAGTAAGTATGTCACCAAAAGAGCCACAATATGTCAGTAAGTATAAAACAACCACGTGGTATTAGAAAAATTACCCTAACTAATCCATAAAATATATAGACTTGCCTCGAGGATGAAGTAAGCCATTGCCATCAACCATTAAAAGCTGTTGAAACGTCAAGGACATTACTATTGCATTTTACAAATTGCAAATTTAACAGAAAAGATACAAAAAATTCTGCCACCAGCATATATGCTGTATGGATCAGAATATAATGAACAGAAGCATAACAATAAAAAAAGAGCAAAGTTTACTTGAGGGTAAAACGGATGTGCAGACTGCTTCATTTTCTCCAAAAGCTGCAGAAGTACTGGAGCCTAAAACAAAGACCAACAAAACGTTTTTTTTTCTTTTGCCAGAAACCAGTATTCAAACAATTAAACATGTACATACAAAATAGTATATGAACCAAGTCAATTACTTCCTTGCCGGCCACTCCAAATCTAAAATTCACACTTACACCCTATCCATTTCAACTTTGAACACAATCCTCGGCAACAAGACTACCAATAACCGCGGAGCTAAACTACTCAATCAAACTCAACCAAAATATTAAGCTGAAGTTATTGTAAAAGAAAAGGCTGGTCAGAATCAGTTAACTTTAACATTGATGGCTAATTTCTACATGAGATTCCCATATGTGTAGATTGCAAGAGATTAAGGTAATTAAAAGCTGTACCTCTCGAAAGGCGAGAAAACCAGGAATGTAAGGTAGTTGGAGGTTGAAGATGGAGGAATCTTCATAGACAACGTCGAGGTTGCTGAGGTTTAACACAACAAGCGCAGCACAGGCGATGGAGGGATCCTCCTTTGAGAAACTCAAGTCAACCCCACCAACATACTTGAGTGCTTCGCGATTCAAGTCATCGTGTAAGATCAGTTTTTTCTTGAGCTCGTCCTGGACCTCCACCCATTGCCTTCGAAGCTCTGTGTAATCCGTTACACAGCTTTCGTCCATCAAAGCTCTGTTCTGTGTAATCACAGACTATTTTGGATTTCTAAAATTCCCTTTTCGTTTGTCTATTTATGTCACGCCATCCTTTTAAGAGTGCCACACACTTAAAACTTTTCTTTTTTGTTGCCACACTTTGAATTCATTTCATCTACTAGGAGTTTCGGATTCATAAAAAATCTCCTCTTTTTTTTTCAAAA
Organism: Sherardia arvensis; assembly: GCA_948330725.1. NCBI lineage: Eukaryota > Viridiplantae > Streptophyta > Magnoliopsida > Gentianales > Rubiaceae > Sherardia > Sherardia arvensis. The sequence continues at coordinate 31,449,514 of OX415239.1, forward strand.
GGTTTTGAAGCTAGTTTGATCCTAATTTTCATATAATTTATCTATAATAATATAGATATCATTTCACCGTAACATTTCATTTCTAAATATTCAAATTTTATTGTCGGTTATTAATATGTAAAGAAAGTTATTGATGGTCAAACATATCATGAAAAACATAGCCGCCAAAGGGATACTAAATCCGTCCCCAATTGAAATTCGAGTTTAATTTGATATAAATCAATTATTTTACTTTATTAATATGATATAATTTATTGAACGATTTAATATAATTAAATACAATTCAATATATTCTTATTCAATTTGATTGAATTTTAACAAATTCATTTTAGTTAGATCATATCTTATGAGCTCGCGGAGCATGGGCATTATTACGAGGTTGATGTTACAACTAGTGGTTAGAGGAGGAGACATAATTTACAAACTTGAACCAATGTATTAAAATCCTTGAATTCTTACCGGTACTTATACTTAAATTCTTGGTCATTACAAGCTGATACTTTCAGTTCATATATCTCAGACTCTTAAATGAAAATAGTTAGGCACGATGCTAACCTTTCTGCCAGATTCTTTTCAATTTAATTATGTTTTATATTATATAATTTGATTCAGTTTGAATTTTATGATTTTTTATTTGTCTAGCCCTATTACTACTAATTTAACGTGTATATTTTGGTTTGATTGAATTGTGTTCATTTCATTTCATCCAAATTCCATTTTATCAATAGAAAGAAAGAACGTCCTACAAAAGTCAACTTCCTTTCGAGTTGGTACAAGCATGTGAAATCAAGGAGTCCACTGGAAAGCAACCATAGGCATAAAAGTCAAGGACCGTGAGCAATCCAACGTAGCCCGCAGACATGAAATATGGGTGAGCACAGGGACAACAACACGAGGAAGCGAGAGCTCCACCAAATTCGATCAATGAAATGCAGGACAAGCATGTTGTAACGAACTTGTCACACCTTGAAAGGAACGTGCAGGTCAGAAAGTTGATGAAAACCCCTATTATAGTATGAACAACTTCATGTGGAGGTATTTCATTTCCAGCTCGAGCACCAAGCGCAGCACCACCGGGCGCAATCGCAATCCCAACAGCAACCCGAGACCAAACAGTCGCAATAAGTGCATCCGCTCCATTAACTTCCAAATTGTTCAGTCTAGTTTCCAGAGCTTGAACACGAATATCAAGGTCACCGCCAGCCTCTGCCTATTCGATTTCCATGTTTGTTTTCCGGCGAGAGAGTATTAGTGTCTAGGAGTTGTCCAAAAAGAAAACAATTGATAATTGTATGACGGGTTTTATCACAAATTAATAATAAAACGTGAAGTATTTTGATTTTAACTTAATTACATGGAGATGAAACAGATCTTATAATAGTATGACTTGTACCATAATAAGTTGCACGTTACTAATGGAGATCAAAATTTTTATTTTTTTAACTTAAACCATATAAACATAATTAATATAATTAATCAGATTTTAGCACATGCATTCTCAAATCAAATCCAGTTAGGCTAAAAAATAAACAATTATACGGCGTTTAATGAAACATTTAATTATATGAGTTGAATAAAAAAATTGTTCAAACAAATTAATGTTATTTACTCTAATTAATAATAAGGGCGGCCTTATGCACTCAAATTATACTACTATTATTTTATTATGGTAAACATATTATGGTTCCATATGAGTGATAATTTTGGACGTTGATTAGTGTTTTTGCAACGAATTTACATTTGATTTTAAATGTTTCATTTCTTACATATGTTTTTATTTGATCAGTTTAATGCTTTGATAGGCGATTAGATGACACTCCACATGGAGTCTGCAATCATGCATGCCTCCAACCATGATATTTATGATCAGAATTTCTATCAAAATATTCAGCCCGTGAAAATTAATATAATACACAGTGATGCACTACGCACAATTATATAAATCCACCGCATCAAAAAATATATTTAAATTCTTAATATATGTTTGGGAATTGATTTTTTAAAAGTTTTAGGAAATTGTAATGATAGAGAATTGAATACCATATTTAATAAGCATATATCAAAATTCAATTAAATGGACCTAAATTACATAATTAACCAAATCAATTGAAAATCAGTAAATAATTACGCAAATGGTTCTAAAATAATAAGATCAAACAAAATCGTAATATGACATAAATAAAAATAGTAAAAGAATAAAATTATGGTATGATTGGGAGAAAAATTCCACATGAATTCAATTAAAACTAAAATTAAAAAATTAACCACTAATTAAATGCACTACGAAACATTGTATTCTTATAAGGGCGTGAGTAAGGGATTAGACAGAACTAGTGTACAAATAAAATCAGTTCAGTTAAAAAAGAAGGGTGGTCAACAACAAATAATACTCCATGGTAACCATGTTTAAGAACTTGATTTTCCTAACATCTACATAGCAAGGGCTAAATTCTTTTACTTTTGATAGAAAAATATGTTGCTACTATTCGTTCATTCATTGACATTAACAACAAAACTATCAAGTTGCAGTGAAGAGTAATTCACGGCATAAATTCAGAATCACAAACTTATGACAAAAGGTTCATTTTCGCCACCACATGTCTAGCACCTAGTTTTGAGATATAGGGCACATAACATGAAGGGACAAATAACTGCGACACAAACTAATAAAAGACATAACTACCAACATATTAGAACTACTCAAAAGATAGTCATAAGAGGATGTATTGTAACATCAGACACCAAGTTCTTGTTTTATTCTCCTAATCCCGACATTTTATGTTGCAGAAGTTGTTGAAATAACAATCATGTTTTTGTTGACAACACCAACTCTATTCACTTGCACTGGATTCACTTCGGGCTTCTCTTCATTCACTTCATTTTCATCGTCTTTGTACTCTTCATTTACATCCTCTTCATTCACTTTAGGATTCTCTTCATTCACGAAAAAAGTACTAACGTTACCCAAATCACCATTTATGCTTGAGTGTTTCTTAATCAAGGCTGATAATGTCATTGTTGGATTCATATTAGATGTTTACAGAGAATTTTATTACATTACCACTGAAGAGAGTAAGGAGATATGAAATGGCGTGGAGGACCTTTGAGAGAAGAGAGTGGAGAATCCAAGTTAAATGGGGACAATCAAATTTCAATGTTGTATGCGTAGGCGATTTATACTGCCTCCTCATTAAAGATGGAAATCTAAAGTACTTCTCAAATGAAGAAAGTTGTTTAAAACGCATTGTCTGAAGGAGCCTTGCGCTAGTGATTCCATTAAGAAGATATACTTGGTGGAATGTGATGGAGATCTTCTATCAATCAATTTAGGTATTCAATGGAAATGGGTTAGGGTTTTCAGCTTTAACCCAATCAGAATTATTTTGGGAAGAAGTGAGGGATTTGAAAAACAACAATATATATGTGTCAACTATAACAAGTATTATCACAAAAGCCAAATCTTCTGATTTTGAGAACAAGATTTACTTTCCGTTATTCTATAAATATTCTGTCATATACACTCACTTAACATAAATAAATTTCACATATATGATGGTCGGGATTATGTGATGGATAATCACTTTAGACCAGAAGAGCAATTGTACAACTGTTGGTTCCGACCAATTTTCAAGTAATTTATTTATACTTTGTAGAAAGTAGTAGGCAAAAGTCATACTGTAGTAAAGGTTGGTTTTTTTTAGTTTAGTCCAACTTATATTTGATAAACTTTAGTTCAATTTAGGTGTATTATTATTATTTTCATTTTTCAATACTTTCAAAATTTTTGTCACGTTCACCAACGTTTTCCCTTGTCCAGATTTTAAAGGTTTTAACTAATTAACAATAACAAATTAAAATTTTAGTCTCACTAATCAAAACCCCATACACTCCCTCACCGTTCATACATCGTACAAATTTGCAAATAATATACCTTGATTATGGGGAAGCATGTGGACTCACGAGCAAAACTACCTCATCCTTTATTTGGCCATTTTTGTCTTTTACAGAAGGAGTATATATGATGAAGTGAGAAATATGGTGTGAGCAAACATTGTTTCTAACTTTATCATGTGTAATTTTATCATTTTTTTCGGGGACCAATTACTTAATACGTGCCCGTCTTGAAGCAAACAATATCGAACATAGTAAGGTGATAGTGATATTGGTCCCATGAATGTGACCATCACGACACATGTATAGAACTGTTGACTTGACAGAGACGGTATTTCGAGCAGACGATCGTGTCCAATGATCATAACGATGCCTTTGATGGATATGTACATCTACCATTTCTGGAGTGAGTTACAAAATATGTCATTTTTTAAATAATTCATTACATACAAAGTAACATTGATCATGTGTTGTTTATTGGCGAATGTTAACAAATCATTATAGTGCTAGGATTTCAAAATTATGATTAAAGATAAATAAACTAATTTAATTGGAACATTTAACACCCATATGTATTGGAACATAATAATCAAAAATTTGAGAAATTGAATTTGCTCTATGAAGTTATACTTTTCAAGTGAAACATTGGCATTGCCAACTTGCCATTGTCAACCTAAAAATAAATACACGTTTGACCATGGTGTTGGTGTTAGAAAAAGGAGGACATTGGAAATGAAATCATTGACCCATAATTCCAATTCCAACTAGACGAACATTCCAATGTTGGAAACTGCGGGATAGGATTGGGCCACGTGTCCAAACCTCCAAAAGTGTCACAGCCGAGCGCTTCTTCCTCGAACACCAATATAAAACGTCACATGCAAGGACCGAATCCCAATTCCTTGGAGCCCCGGAGACGAGGTGCCACTCGTTAGCTGAAAGCGACCCTGCAACAACTTGAGAACCACTGCAAAAAGCATCTTTTCCCTTCACCATTATCTATAATTTACTGCCTGCCCCCTCCGTACAACCGCAATCTCCCTCGATTACCTTTTCAGGTAACTATTTATGAGGTTGTTCTGTTCTGAATCTCACTCTGCAGCTTTTCTTGTTTGGATTCTGTCATTAATTTACTTGTTTGATGCTAAAGAAGTCATCTTTTTGTTTCATCATTAGAGAGTGAATTCAGTACTAGCCCAATAGCATTCATCTGTTGATTGTATTGTAAAGCAAGTGCAGCTGTGTTCATAGTCCTGATTGATCAGCTTCATTGTAGTCAAAACCTGGTTATTGCTTTTCTCAAATTTTCTGCTGGCTTCAAGTGCTTTTTGTAATTCAATCTCTCAAGGCATCAGTTGTTCCAAATGGTGTTTTTCTCGACACTAACTGGTGGACACTAATTATCATTTGCAGCTATTTCACGAGAAAAGCTGTAATTAAATGGGGTGGGGAAATATATACAAGAGACGGATGAAGGTTTTTGCACTGGCAATAGTAATATATGTTGATTACAAGGTATGGCTGTGTTCTGCGCTATTGGATGTCAGAATTGATTATTTCCATGTGAGCATAATTTATTCTTATATGTGTGCATTTGGTTTTGTATTCATAGGCTTTACAGCAAAGGGACAAGTGGACAAGTAAATCGAAGAAAGACGCACTATGGAAGAAAGCTCATGAGCGCAATGCTAAACGCGTTCTTAAAGTAATCATTGAATTGGAGGGTCTATGGGTTAAATTTGGACAATATATGTCCACTCGTGCGGATGTGCTTCCGCCTGCCTATATATCCCATCTAAAGCAATTACAGGATTCTCTTCCTCCACGTCCTCTGGAAGAGGTATTTAAATGGTTTTCCAGTACTGCTTGAAATGTTGGATTTTTTGTTTTGTTTGGTGCAAGTTATATACTCACCTATTTTTCGTCCAAGTGCTGTCGTCCGTTTTATGAGTTTCCCGTGCCATTTCTTCTGAGCTTTATTTAAATCTTGAACTTAGCATAGCTTGCCTGTTTTTTGTGGCGGGAATTCAGAGTTTAAAGCCAAGTAATTCTAAAATTACTATTACCATGCTATGAGCTCCTTGTATTAGCAGATGCAGTCAAGTGTGTATTTAGTTATATTAGGAAAATTTAAAACAAGTTAGCTTCTGCTGGGTAGTTGATTGAGGGTTTATCCCTCCTAGTCACCACAATAACGGAAATTCATGGGCCAAAATTGTCAAGTATTTAAGTATAATTTTCCTGCCAGATTGTGACAATCACAGTGTTAATTTATCTTAATTTATGCGATTCTCGTATGGTGCAAATTGTACCATATGGTAGAATCATTACTCAAGCTCAGGAAGTAGTTTAAACATTGACGTTTAGATAGCTTGTAGCCTGTAGGTTTGCGTTTGCCTTTTGAGGATTCAAAGTGGTTGGGTAGAAAATAGAGAAATAGAAACAATATGAGGAGGCACGCTATTTATAATGCCTCCCAAACTGTAGACACCTTTATACAAAAAAAAAGGGAATGTAAACTCTGGGATGGAGAGAGTAGCACTCATTCCTTTCATTTGGATGTTCTATGTTTATCAGACTAGTACTTGGTATATGCCATGTAAGAAATCTTTTTGCAGTGGGCTGCAATGTCCAAATATATTGATTATGTGATCTGTATGCATCTGTATCACTTCGGCAAGTGATAATCCTCAAAACCAATATGCCAGGCTTAGTCAATCAGTTATCTTGGCCGAACAATGGCGAAGAGCTATACATATTGGAATAAAGGCTTGGTTGCTGTATGTGTAATATGTGTGATTTACATTTACTTGTAATTCAGAAACAGAGTTTGCATGCTTAATCTCCCATATTGCTGCAAGTATTAGATATTTTTATTTTTTATCTGTTGGCATTTTGATTTGTTGAAAGGTCTAAAGCACTGCTAACTCTTGGACAGGTTTGCCAAACAATAGAGAAGGAGTTGGGGAAATCCATTGAAGAACTATTCCAACATTTTGATGAAGCTCCCCTTGCTACTGCATCGGTAAGATCTTTGAAGCTTTTTTAGCCAAAAACGTTCTAACATTCTTAGTTTTCTCTGCCTTTATAATTGTGCTTTGTACTGTAATGAAAGCAAGCAGTAACAGTAACTAAATACTTATGCCATCGTTTTTGGCTGAAATGTTTTACTTTATTTGCATTAACTTGTAATGGTATCTCTGAATTTTCTTTTCTGGCACCTCTCTTTTAATTTGAGCGAGTCACTCTCATACTACCAGTATCTTTAATTTTATCACCTACCTGTTTTACTTTTGTTTTTTCCTAGTGCGCTCAGTACATAGTCCTGCACAGTGCACACCATCTTTAAAAATTCTCAATTATGTCTTATTCAGTTTAAATTCAGATGCCAAACACACTTGTTTGTTTAAGTTTAAATTGAGATCTGAAATTTCCTCTTAGAGAGCTGCATTATTTATAGGCTGCGTTAATATCAAGCTGTTTAGACTCATACTCGAAGACTTGACTTGATATATGATCTGCAACTTTGTTGTTTTAGAATGATTTAAAATTCAAATATATTCTTCTGGATAGTTGCTTTATGTGTTAAGATTCATAGTCACATAATAGGTGTTTGTTGATGAAATTCCTTCATGCATGCAAATGAATTTTATGTTTACCTCCATATCAGATAGCCCAAGTTCATCGTGCAACTCTCAAGGATGGCCAGAATGTAGTTGTCAAAGTTCAGCATGATGACATTAAGAACATAATATTAGAGGTTTGCTCATTGCCTAGCCTTCTTACAGTGGCACAACTTGTTTATTTAAACTGTACTTGATCGTTATGTATGTTCTGTAGGATCTGAAAAATGCAAAGTCAATAGTTGACTGGGTAGCTTGGGCAGAACCCCATTTTAACTTTAACCCAATGATAGATGAATGGTGTAAAGAAGCACCAAAGGAACTGGATTTTAATCACGAGGCTGGTGAGCTTAATTTTCTTGTTGAAATCACCTGCATATATCACCCATTGTCTGTACAAAATGTTATCCAATCTTTTGATTTCAATTTCGTAGAAAATATGAGAAAAGTATCCAGAAATCTAGGGTGCAACAATAATAATGAGGATGACCTACCTGCTTTTCATGTGGATGTATTGATTCCAGAAGTTATACAGGTTGCTCACTTTCTTTTTTCCTTCTCATTTATGGGATTCTTTCTTGTACTTTCTCATATTGTTCAAGAGAGCCAGTTGTTGGTATTTTGGTTCCATTTTCTAAGTCAACATTGTAGATCTTACCCTAGGCATAACTACAAAGCTTCTTCTGGATTACCGAATATTAATTCCCCTGTTTGAAAAGGAGTTTATCGCTTTCCATTAATTTTAGTACATATGCATTTGCAAAACTATTCCAAAAATCATGATGTGGTTCTATTATCACAATAATTTTGTATTGCAATTTGTTCGCAACTCCTACTAAGATGTCATTGTGTTGTTTCAAATCCTGTTGATGGTGGGCAGATAAAAAAGTTGACCATGACTGCAAGTAATGTTTTGTGGTTTAAAACATTTTAAAGTGAGCAATTCACATGATTTATAATGTCTTCGCTTGTAATTTCAGTCAACAGAAAAGGTCCTTATTCTTGAATACATGGATGGAATTCGGTTAAATGACCTCGAGTCACTACAGTCTTTTGGAATTGACAAACAGAAGCTTCTTGAGGAAATAACGCGGGCATATGCTCACCAGATTTATGTTGATGGATTTTTCAATGGCGACCCTCATCCTGGTACAATATTGCCACCACCTCACATCTGTCTATATTTTTCAGTTTCCTTAGCAGTAGTTCTGACTCTGGCTTTGCTGCATATTATAGGGAACTTTCTTGTGAGCAAGGAATTTCCTCATCGTCCAATCCTTCTTGACTTTGGGCTGACGAAATCACTGTCAAACTCTGTAAAACAAGCTCTGGCTAAAATGTTCTTGGCTTCTGTTGAGGTTAGACTTAATGCCTATATCTCATGTCTGTGCCACATCTATTATCTCATAATTGTGTATTTGCCATAGCCTATAATCATCTATTTTACCATTGACATGCATAATTATTACTTTGCCACATCTATCATCTCATAATCATGTCTTTCCTAAAGCCTATAATCATCTATTTAACCCTTGGCATCTTATAATCCAATCTTTGCTCATGATCCTTGGCTGACTAGACTGAAAAAAATGATTAGATAGTCCAATCCGCTCATATGGTCAAAAGAGGAATGCTTTGCAAAATTCACGTGTCTGCCTAATAGTCCTATAAATCTGTTACAATTATGTAGCTCCCTAGACAAATACCATCTTTACCACAAACCTCAAACACCACCAAATTCCTTGCTGACTTAGTTATTGATCTTGAGCAGAGTTTATGCACATCTCAGTTTAATTAACTAATATTTCTGCTTGTAGGGTGACCAAGTGGCACTTCTTTCTGCTTTTTCTGAAATGGGACTCAAGCTGCGTTTGGACATGCCGGAGCAAGCAATGGAGCTTACAAGTGTCTTTTTCCGCTCATCCAGACCTGCAAATGAAGCTCTGGTTAGCACATGTTTTTGTCAAAAAGATTCTTCCCACTATTTACATTAGAGTAATCTGCTTCTTTGGATCAGGATACTTTTAAATCTCTTTCTGAGCAAAGAGATAAAAACATGAAAGTCTTGCAAGAAAAGATGAAGCTAAATGAAAAGGAAGTCAAAAATTTTAATCCAGTAAGTTCATTTTCTATATTTCTTTTGTGTTTTTCACGTTCTGAAATTCTTCAGTTTTCCAACCTTAAATATTTTCGCCATAATTTCCAGGTCGATGCTTTCCCTGGTGATATCGTGATATTTACAAGGGTCATCAATCTGCTAAGAGGTAGCATACGCATCTTAATAATAATTAATGTTTCGTTTGTTGCTTCGCGCACCATATCTTATTTTCTTATTGCTAATTTTCAGGCCTATCCTCAACAATGAATGCTAGAATAGTCTATGTCGATATTATGAGACCATATGCTGAATATGCTCTGCAGGGGTAAGTCATTGATTAGTGCACCAGTTATATTATGGAGGTTTGTGGTCTCATGTCTGTTTATCATCTATTTTCAGTAAACTAAGCAGAAGCCCGTCATTGAACACTCAATGGGTGCTAAATAGTCCTGTCCACTCTGATGCCGAGGTCAAGCTGAGGAATCTTCTAACTGAACTTGGGAATGCTAATAAAATACTTGGAATCCAGGTGAATTGTTGAAAGTGTTTTTCATGTCCACGTTATTCTCTGGTGATCATAAATAGGGAGACAACTCACTTTTTGGTCTTGTACTTCTGTTTCACACTCCTGAATTTTAATTTCATCGAACAAATGGCATCTTCTTGTGGAATCTATAAATTTTTAGCCTGATGTTGAGAAATCTCATTGTCAGTACTCGAACAAGCCTAACATGCATGATTGGATATTTTCCATAGGTCAAACTGTGTTCATGGTTAATATTTAAAGAAAGTATTAACGTCCGATTCTTAAAATTGCATGTCCTTGGATTTGGGTAAAATAATGCTGAACATTGAAAATAGACCAGAAGTAGGGTCTGGGATGAAAAATATAAGAACTTATTGAAACAAGACAAATGATGGAAGAAGGGGGGAAAGCAGTAAGTACTGAGTCTACTGACATTGAAGAATCAGCAATAGTATTTTTCGTTTTTGTTTTCATGAAAGGGTATTATAGGAAGAGAATGCATCCAGTAGCTTTCACATAAATGTCAATACATCTCTAATGGTCTATCATGGAGTAAATTTAAAGTAATAGAGTAGTATTGTGCAGAAAATTGCATGACCACTCAATTTGGAAGTGGTGGCCAAAAATCAGCATACATAGTGTCAGTGCCTATGACAGGGGAGCAGAGCAAATGAATTATTGTTTTGGTTTTCAAATTGACATGACTTTCCTTTTTAGAAGACATTGCTAAATGGTATCCATCCTAAAGGTTACTTAACACTGTTTTTATTAGTGCGTTTTTGTTTCTTCCCATTTCAAATGTATCCAGTTTTTGCAAGTTTCAACTCATTCTCACCCATTTCAAATATATATATGTATATTTTTTAAGGCATATGAACTAAGGTCTTATACCTTAGCATCCATGTTAAACTGAGCCTAAGGGCTGCAGATACTTGTGTTTCTCATTTGAAAGGGTATGGGGAGGCCTAATTAAAAAAAAAAGTAGATGGATCCCAATAGTTTTGTTTTTTTTATAAAAAAATCCACCAATTATGTATTTTTTCTCTACCTCTTTCTCTTCTTTAATTCAATTCAATCGCTTCCACATGATTACTCCACTTTAGCATGCTTAATTCCACACATCTGAAGTAGACTGATCAGTTTTCTCTTTAGAGTGCCCCAGTGATTTCTGGCATGTAATGGCATGTCTTATATTGGCTATGAAATTAATATGATCACTCATCAAAACTATAGGTATGTGCGTACAAAGATGGAGAAGTGATCATTGATACTGCTGCTGGGTACCTTGGAAAATATGATCCTCGACCTGTTCAACCTGATAGCTTGTTTCCAGTCTTTTCTGTAACGAAGGGCATTACAGCTGGAATGTTACACTGGCTAGTTGACACTGGGTATGCACATTAATAAGCTTTACTGTTTTATGCAATTCTCTTAATAATTTATTTTAGCTCACTGGATTTGTTGGATTATGTCAATTTAGATCTCTAGAAAAAGAATAATCTGGACTCATTAATAATCTCATCTTGCATTTGTCCATCATCGGGTCCTCGTGATCCAAAATACCAATGCCAAAATGTTTTATGGTTTTGTATATCTGAGAACATTGTGCAGACAGTAGACATCAAGTATTGATTTCTTTTAAAGCTATGGAACCCATAGGTACTTGAGTTCCTAACTGTACTGCTATATATATATATATTATTGGTTTATAGTATCTGTCTAATACTCTATTTTTGAAATTATCTACTGTTAAATAATCCAAAAGTCAACATTCTCTTCAAGGACGCCTACTCCATCCATCCCTATTTTTCAATTAGAAATACAAGTTATTCCATTGTTGTTTTTTGCTATATATTTGGTTCAGGGTGTGCTTGGTGTTTTGTACATGATATTGATATTTGAGGGAATGCGCGGAATGCCGATTATCTGTCAAATTTTCATTAACTTTTTTGCTGTCTAATTAGCACAGAATGTTTCATAAGTAGTGCAGTCCCATCATAATATTCTTATCTCTGTGTCAGAAGAACCTCCTTTTGATGACTTAGCCATACAAAGTATTTCAGACATTCTTGTACAATTTTAGTATGACGGATGCATAATAGTTCCCTAAGACTTCTTGTTTATCTCCCTTCCGAATATTTCTTCCCCTTGAGTTAATCCCTTACTACTTAAGTAAAAAAATGACTAACCACTTGGGATTATGGCATCTTGCAGGAAGTTAAAGCTAGAAGAGAACATTTCAAATATTTGGCCAGAGTTTGGAACTAATGGAAAAGATCGAATAAAGGTGAGGATTATGTGCCCTAAATTTTCAGCATGTGTTATCTAAAAATCTGATAAAAGCAAGGACCGAGATGTTACAAAAATTGTTTTAATAAAACTAGCATGGGTATAGCGCATTTTTTTCTGGCAATATTTTTGTGTAATTCGATGAATCCCACCTGCTAAAAGCGTGAGAGGATTAAAAATCACTCAAATTTTTGGCCTCGGCCGTTTTTTCACAGCAGAAATTCGGAATTTGGCTGTATTCCGCCATATTCTGACTGCTAGACGTCGAGGTCAAATAGCGAACTATTAAATTTGCCCCAAAACATCAAAGAAATTAAATAATTTTACAAATCTACAAAATCCCCCATTTTCTCAACAATTATTAATTTATACTCCTAGAGTTCAGTTTGATTATTACCTTCAGAAGAAACCAAATCATAAACGAAATACAATAGGGGAGAAGTAAGAAACCAGATCATAATCGGAATACGAGGAGAAGGATAATCATGATCGAAACCAAATTAAACCCAAAAAGGGGCGAAGGGGAACAAATAGAAAAGGGTAAAAAGTTAAAACATGTAGACGAAACATTGAACCAAAGTTTGGACCAAAAAAAGAAGAGAATAACTATTTAATATTATTATATTAACATAGGGATGAGTTGCTTTTTAAGACAATGTTCTTCCAATTTAGTAATTAGGGTTCCTTGCAACTAAGTGCTTTTCTACTGACATAGAAATTTACTTTCCCCTTGTTCAAAATTTCTATGTTTCCTTACAACTGATGTGTGTCTGCTTGCAGGTTCATCACGTGCTTAACCATACATCTGGTTTACATAATGCTATGGTTGCAGCTATGCGAGAAAATCCTTTTCTAGTCACTGACTGGGATGAATGTTTGAAGTTCTTGAGTTTGGCAACTCCGGAAAATGAACCTGGCAGCATGCAACTCTATCACTATTTATCATTTGGCTGGATTTGTGGTGGGATTATTGAGGTAACATTAGTTTTCAACCTTCTTATTCCAATCATGGTAATCTAATCATACGTTTCCAAGTAGCATGTGGTTTACTCAAGGTGATAGTTTGACCATGAGCTCTGTTTACTCGAATAGTTTTGAACTTAAGTTAAATAAGTCTGGGGATATTGAGCCCCAGTTTTGATGGTAAATGTCCTTGTTGCATCTTTTTTTTGTACACAGTCAAAAACTGTATCAAACAGGAAAGTAAAGGCATTCTTTTAGCTTCGAATAAAGTAGCAGTGTCAACGGCACATGCAAGCCTGTATCACACTATATTTTGGGGCGGCTAAATTGATATTTCATCATCATGTTTGGTCAATACAGTGTAGTGTAGTTACTGTTGTAGTGTTTGTATTTGAATATATAGCATACCTTAATGAAGGTGTATTTGAGACTACCTTTTTATTTTCTTCTTCCTCTTTTAGAAAGATTCCGTTCTTTCTCCCCACTCATTCACATAGCTTTCCTGTTTCTATTCTCTTTCCTTCTTTCATTTAATTCTCCTGCACACATTTATTCCGCTCTCCACCTTGTGCCAAGCACAAGTGTATCCATAAAAAATTAGCTTAGTGTCCATTGGAGGGCTCATTGCAATCTGAGCATTATATATTATTATTATTATTTTTATTCATAACCTTGTTTTCAGTAACTAATGATATGGTTTCTGAACAGCATGCATCAGGGAAGAGGTTTCAAGAAATTCTTGAACAAGCATTCATTCGCCCTCTCCAGATTGAAGGCGAACTGTATGTTGGAATACCTCCAGGCACGACTCTTTCTCTCTCTCTTTCTCTCTACTCCTACTGAATAAGGTGGTTATTTTGGGTAGTTGTAATTTGGTAACAATGTTAGAGGGAAATTGACACCAAATATCTGTCTTGTTTTTCTCTCAAACGGAAGAGTTCTTTAGTAACCTGAAACTTAGATAAAGATCTGGGCCAAATACTTGAGCAAAATGCTTACATCGCTTTGAATAAAAGTGCCTTAAAAGATAATTCTCTCTAACTGTAGATTATTTTGCTCCAAGAATAAGGATTTTTACCATTCTGAGCATTCAAAATTTTCCAATCCATCTCCTAGTTGACGGGCCTTGCACTGTTCATGTATGAATAGAGTTGGATATAAAAAATTATCATATCCAAATTCCAAGGTCATCAGAGAATTACTCATGTACAGAACAACAATGTAGTTTTAAGTTATATGAGTCATGTCTCACAACCATGTGTTACCGATGATATCTTTTGTTTAGTATAATTAATCTATGCCCTTACGTTGTGTTTCTTTTTTCTTTAATTATTTTCATCATTAGTCCGCTCTTTCCCTACTGATCATAGTCTAGAATTCTCTAATTTTTAGGCACTACCAATGCATCAGAAGTTCCATATGTGTCTACATAATTGAAATTTGAGGTTTTCTTTCTGGTATTTTAATTCTCTAGCTGAAGCCTATTCCATTAACGATCATCGATTTTATAACTGGTAGATGAGGCTTATATCTAACTGTATGACAAAGATCTGTTAATCTTTACTTGTGGATGTTTGGTATTGATAGAAGATAAATTTGACTGCTAATAGCTAATCAAATTTTTCCTGATAATGCAAAATTTATTTGATCTTAGCAAATGCTTCCAAGGTTTTTAAAGTCGGCCGGGAAGGCATCCTCTGACCTGTATCCTTTTTAAATACCAGGTGTAGAATCCCGTCTTGCATCCCTAACATTAGACACTGATGATCTCAGCAAGCTCTCGACAATGGGAAATCGTTCAGACTTACCTTCAAGCTTCCAACCTCAAGATATGTTGCAGCAGTTGACATCTCTACCTGCCATATTCAACGCACTTCAAACCCGACGTGCAATCATCCCTGCTGCAAATGGCCACTGCTCTGCACGCGCACTTGCACGATACTATGCCGCCCTAGTTGATGGCGGGGCTGTTCCCCCACCTCACGCTTCTTCCGAGCCTTTACTTGGAAGCCATCTCCACACTCCCAAATTCCCTTCTAAATCGGTCTCCAAGAAATCAAGAGCTGCAAGTATTAAAGACTTTTTAACTGGAGCAAAGAGAATGTGCAGTTCAGGGGATGTGCAAGAGCATGAAGATGACAAGGAAGATTCCCATGGAAGTGGAGAGTACACCAAGATTTCAACTGATAGTGATAGCCCTGCTTATTCCCAGCAAGTAAAGAAACTCTTCAACCATCAAAAGATTCACGATGCATTCATGGGCGTGGGCGAATATGAAAACCTGGCTCTCCCAGATGGGCAGTTTGGCCTCGGCTTCAAGCGATCATATGCAATGGATGGCCGCCTTGTCGGGTTCGGGCATTCTGGGATGGGTGGCTCTACAGCTTACTGTAACATAGAACACAGATTTGCAATATCAGTGACTCTGAACAAGATGTCTATGGGAGCAGTTACTGCAAAGGTCATTGATTTGGTTTGCTCGGAGCTGAACATCCCATTGCCCAGAGAATTGCATAGGTTCGCCGAAGGATCTTCTGGACCACCTATTATAAATTGATGAACCAGTTTACATTGGCCCTAATGCATATTTATGAAGTTTACTGTAAGTGTATCATATATTCTACTACTACTAATACTATGGCCTTTAGTCCAACGGCCTCTATGTATATCCAAGTATCCTATTGTATGTATTATAATTATTACAACGATGGACAGAAATTTTGAATGAATGAAGCTGATCATAAGAATATATGCCTGCTTTTCATCGATTCACTGATTTCAATTTGCAAACAAAATCCTGTCCAACAAAATCTTCTCAAACAAAATGCAATATTTCACATTGAAGCACTTTACAGAAGTTAATAGAGCTTTTCTTTCGTAAATCCGTTTTTGACTAGATTGCTTTTGGGTCTATTATGTGATGATATCCAGGACTAAACGCCACTCAATAATTTGTAGAAAATTGGCATGTATAATGTATTCAATGTCATTTTAATTATGATACAATGAAATTTAATTAGTTTGTTAGTTATTCAAATTTAATTAATCGAATAGAATGCTAAACTTTCAAATACATAATCAGATTATTTTTTTGTTATGATTTATATACAATACAATTCCTTTACCAATATCGAATAATTTATCAATACATATAACTTATTGTACAATTCTGTCACGGCTGAATTTGAAAAAAAATAATTATTTTAGTCTAACACTCTAATTTTGACTGAATAATCAATGAATAGTCTATTAAAAAAATATTATTTTATACTATATTGTTGAATTCGTAAAAAAATATATTTTCATACAACCTGCTAGCTAGTAGTTTTTATTCATATGTTTTCGTTTTCGCACAAAAACAAAAAATCAGATTCTTAAAATTCATGCTGTATAAAAACAACCGGATTTTGAATATATATGGAAATTCAGGTTAGTTGTCCTTAAAGCGTGTTCCTCCAAGGAAAAGAGGGAACGAGTTGTTAGAAGATCTCCCAAAATTTCGATATCTCTTTCCCATCGGGTTCACTCTAAGGTTTCTCTTCAGGAATTCCGTTTTTGGAAATCTCCCATCCTCTCTCGTCTGGATCTCACCAACATGGTTAGCTTTCTATCCTCTCTCATCCTCAATCTCAATTCAACTTGTGTGATTTCTTACATTCATATACAGATCGCCTTCCTAGGAATACTGTCAATTTTTCTATGATGATCACAGTTATACTTTCAACTTGTTTGCATTAGTGTATTTTGTATGTTGTTAGCATGCGTTTGCCTCGTTTCTAGGATGGCCATTGTATTGCTTCTTTCGTATTTCAATTGATAATGTGGAGTCTGTTTGGAATGAAGCGTTAAAGTTACTAACTTGAACATGTTCTCTTCAAGATTCACTTTGTCCTTCTAATCAGCCGGCAAGGAAAAGTGAGATTGACCAAGTGGTATTCTCCTTATTCTCAGAAAGAAAGAACCAAGGTATTCTCAATCTAAACCTCCACTGTCCAATGTGCGCCTCAAATTTATGTAAATTTCTATGATATTTCTTTATTGATGAACATAAATATAAATCATCTCTGTCTCCCTCTTGATGATAGCTAGGTTGTTTTGCATTTGGTTCGCAGTATATCGCTTGCGCTACTAAATTATCATTCATCTCATCCTCTTCTGTTTTACGCAATATGTAGGTAATTCGGGAACTTAGTGGCTCGATTCTTTCTCGAGGCCCCAAGCTTTGCAACTTTGTAGAATGGAGAGGGTATAAGGTTGTTTATAAGAGGTACAAATGATGGATTTGTTTAATTTATTGAATCGTACTCAATGTTGATCACAGTCAATTGGACTATTCACTTTTCACTCTTGACTAAACTTTGTTGAGTCTGCAGATATGCCAGCCTGTATTTCTGTATGTGTATTAATGAGGACGACAATGAGTTGGAGACTCTTGAAATTATTCATCATTATGTGGAGATCTTAGATCGCTATTTTGGAAGTGTGAGTCTTCTCAACTTTAAATTTTCTGTACATGCTCACATGTCACCTTTTATCCATTTGAGGTGTTGCCAAATTATATTATAAGCCTTAGATTTTGATAAATATCATTTGGAACACATTCATTTAACTATCTATCACTATATTTCAACGTGACAATGATTGTCTCTTGAATTAACATACTGTATAAGCATTTCTCTCTTATACCTATTTTAATGGTGTTTCTGTGCTTGTATTTGTGTGAGGAAGCGAATGAGATCAACCCTATTATAAGGTGATATTCCTGAATTGGCCAGACCTTAAGTCTTACATAGGAAATGAAGTACATATACTATTTCTTAGTTAAAGGGATTCATTTTCTGCTGTCTTTTTTTGTTTTCACTTTTCAGGTCTGTGAGTTGGATTTGATCTTCAATTTTCACAAGGTATGCTAAGAATTCTGCTTTTTGCTTTTAAATTTCCTAGTTAACTGAGGTACATTTTCTTACATGTAATTTGATCTGCAACCGTTGAAATATATGTAGCCTATCATAGAAAGTGTAATAAGAAGGTTGTTGGGTGATGTGGGGAGTTGGGCTCATTAACGTTGCTTTTCCTGACAGCATTTTCAAATAGTTCTCTTTCTGGAATTCCAATTGTACTATTCTGTGTACAGGATGGTTTATTAACTTATGTAAAAGAATTTTGGCCGGAGTGACATGCATGTTTTTGGAATAGATAGATGGTGTTTGTGGTCTATTAGTATTAATGAGTATATAAGATGGCAGGATTAAAAATGTTGGATGGGCTGCTCATTATTATGTCATTATGTTCTTGGTCATGGAATATAAGATTAACAATCTTAAGACAGAAATCATAGGAACTGGTTCCATTCCATCTATAAAGGATGACTTTTGATCCATTTTTCATATTAAGGCCGGGTGTTTATACTGAAAGATTCTGAATGAGTTGCTGGGATTCAGATTTTTTATGCTGAATGTGTTTTGTTTTCACCATATAGTCGATTCCAGATACACTGATGATCCTATTATATGTAAATTCTGACTCGCAGGCTTATTACATATTGGACGAATTACTGATAGCTGGTGACCTCCAAGAATCTAGCAAGAAAAGCATTACACGGCTTATAGCTGCACAGGTACTAATCCGACTCAGTCATGTAACGAGTAATTACAAGTGGATTTCTAACTTAAGTGGACTTGCAGGATGCTTTGGTGGAGGCCGCTAAAGAGGAGGCAGGCTCTCTTAGTAATATGATTGCTCAAGCCACCAAGTAAACAGTATATCGTGGAATTCGGTCATGTCCTCATGTCAGGTTTATTGGCTGTTACGGAGGGATGAAAATGGCTTCACAATGTCTTCTGACGCAGTGGTGAATGAATTCTTCTGCCAAGCAGCCAAAGATGTCCCTAGTTAACAAAACATGCAATATTAGCTTGACTAGATATATTTGCCATCTCTTCTTTTAGGCTTCTTTTTAGTATACTGGTTTCTTTCAGAGATGATTACAGGTTTCTTTCTTTAATTTCTCTGGGCTTGAGTCATGAGTCTGACTATTATGTGAAACAAAAACTGATTACAGGAAGATAAAGCATTAACAGAGTAAATATTGAAAAGGCAATATACCAGGACTTTATTAACAGCATTGATTCATCAGGAACAAGATATCAAAATTTACACAAGAGAATTGGGCATTGGCCCTCAAACTCAAAAGAATGTTTCAAATATTCTACAACTCATGTGGACAATACAGAAAGCTTGACTTGAGATCCAATCTTGGCTTCTTGCAAAAGTTAGGATATATAGCCCAGTTTTCAGAATCAGAGAGATCTTCATCATCCCTATCCCTCTTAAGCAACAACTCTGGATAATCTTCATCACCAACATCCAAATCTGATTCATCACCAACAAGATTATCCGAATCAGCAAGGAAGGAGGTCTCATTCAAGAGTCTATCGGCATCCCACCTCAGAAGAGGATTAGGATCCAAACAGTGAATAAGGAAAAGGCACGCCTCCATGGATATCCCGAGGGGAATTTCAACTCGCTGTTCTGCCATTTGCTTGAGGTTCTCCTTGCTTAGCTCAAACTTTGCATCAAATTTTCTCAATTGCTTTCCAACCAGCATTTCCACTACAGTGCACCCTAAAGCCCAAATGTCAACAGCCGGTCCGTACTCTCCGTGTAGAACAGATTCTGGGGCTAAATAGGGTAGAGTTCCAATCAGAGCTTCAACATCGCTTCGATTTTCCAGGATGGCTGACCCCAAATCACCGATCTTTGCAATGTAACCGCCATTGTCCTGGTCCTCAACAAGAAGGATGTTGGCTGGTTTTATGTCACAGTGTGTAATCCCTTTACTGTGCATATAACTCAAGCCTAATAGGATCGATCTAGTGTATCTCTTGACTTGTTTTTCAGCCATTGGTTTCCGGACTTTACCTGGATAGATTGCATCAACCAAGCTTCCCCCAGCAGCAAGCTCAAGAAATAGATTGTACAGGATCACATCATCTTCTTCGCTGGCATCGGCACCATAACACTGGATGATTGACGGGCATTCATGCAAAATGTGAAGCAGCTCTCGCTCAAACACTAGAGATTCAAATGACCTCGAATCCCTATAGAGGGCTGATTTAACAGCGAAAACACCAGGAAGATTTTCCAGAACCAGATCAATGCTGTCAGAAGAAGACGATAAGTTACCGAGAGAAACAAATCCAAACCCGCCTTCCCCCAATTTTCGAACCCTAATCCACCCCATCTTCAAAGATTCTTCAATTCTCTCAGCCTCTGCTGTAACCTCGGTGATTCCCAAGTGAGAATTCATGGTCAATCCGTGGATTCTCGCCGGAATTGAATTTGGGGGCTAGGGTTTGGACGAGGTTCTGATCGGAATACGGGAAATTGGAGGCTAGGGTTTGGACGAGGTTCTGATCGGAACACGGGAAACTGGGGGATTGTCGGATTCTTGAAAGGAACACTTGAATGGAGTGAACTTGGAGAGAAGAGTTTCTGGTGAAAATGTAGCAGCGAGAAATGAATGAGACTTCTACAGTGCAGACCCATATTTATAAGAAACAAAACTGTCCGAGTCGATAGGGGCAAATTTGGAAATGTGATCAAACCTGGACTTGGTCAATCATACCGTTGGACTTTGTTTTTTCTCTGACTGGTCAACTTGCTTCCCTCCCCAAGTCATTTTAAAATATTTTTAACAAAAGAATATAAAAATCTTGAGATACTGCCTAACGAAATTATTAATTAATGCGATTAAAAATATTAATTGATGCTTTAGTAACTGTATGGTGTAGTATTTCTTTTATGAAATATGATTTAAATAAATTTAGTAATCATATTATTAATGTATCAACAAAATTTATTATCACTAATTTTATTTTATTTTTCTTGTTCAGTTTTATTCGCCACGGTCAAGCCTGCGTATTTTAACTTTTATCAGTTGACTCAAAGAATGTTTAATCATTAATGTCCAAATTATGTTTAGATATAAGTTACAAAAATATGATATTTTAGAGCCCGTCGGAGTGATAGGAGGGGAGTAAGCCGCGACGCCACGCGCCTTCAGGTAAAGACCAAGCATGTATGTAGCTTATTTTTCATTTTCAAGATGGTATTCTAAGTGTATTAATAATTTATCTTAATTTTTTACTATGTATATATTGAATAGCACGCAATGACAACATAAAATTACATTTAATAATATTTATAAATAAAAACATATAAATAATAATAATTAAATATATATATATTTAATATTGAATGATCTTTTTCTGTACGTGTCTTTTTCTTAAAATTATAAAATTTATTTTCTTCAACACGCCATTTTCTTTTGTATTAAAATTTATCTAATTTAAAAAATTGATTAAAATTACAATTAACAGGAAAAAAAGACTTTCTAGATGTATTGTAGAAAAAAAACTTATATAGTAATTAAATTTGATATTTCTAATTAAAAAATAAATAGTTGTTGAAAATAATAGTAGTAATGCTAGTGAAAATTCGAAAATCAAAAATAATACATGGCCATTCTGTGGGCAAGATGCGTGGCGTATCTATAAATAGGTTGTCCGAGATCCCCAAACATCATTTTCTCGCTCTCTCGCTCTCTCATTCTCTCTCTGAGTCTGGCTTTGTTCATCCCCAAACCAGAATTCTCTGATCATAATAAATCCGTTCATGGCCAATTCACCATTTCCAACAAATAGCTACGTTTTCATCAGTTTGATCGTGTATGTCTAAAATCTTTTGTTTTTATGTTAAACAACATAATTTTTAAAGCTTTGTCGGCAATTTATGTGTGCATGTCAGATTTTCATGCTAAACGTTATGTTTTCATAGTAGATGGAGATTTTCATCAGTTTTTGTGCATGTCAGATTTCCATGCTAAACTGTCATGTTTTCACAGTAAATAGATAAGTTTTCATCAATTTTTGTGCATGTCAGGTTTTCATGCTAAATTGTCTAGTTTTCAAAGTAAATAACTAGGTTTTCATCGATTTAATAGTTTTTAAAGCGCATCGATATATTCTATGTGCATGTTAGGTTTTCGTGCTAAATTGTCATGTTCTCATAGTAAATAGTTATGTTTTCATTAGTTTGAATGTGGCTGTCTAAAACCTTTTGTTTTTAGATTAAACAACATAGTTTTGAAACTTTTGTCGGCAAAATCTGTGTGCATGTCCGGTTTTCATGGAAAATTGTCATGTTTTCATAGTAAATAGCTAAGTTTTCATCAGTTTGATCGTGCGTGTCTAAACCTTTTGTTTTTATGTTAAATAACATAGTTTTAAGGTTTTGTTGACAGTTACTGTGTGCATATCATATTTTCATGGTAAACTGTCATGTTTCCATAATAAATAGCTAAATTTTCATTAGTTTGATCGTGTGTGTCAAAAACCTTTTGTTGTTAAACAACATATTTTAAAAGGCTTTATCGATAGTTTCTATGTGCATGTCAGGTTTTAACGGTAAATTGTCCTGATTTCGTAGCAAATAGCTAGATTTTCATCAGTTTGACTGGCTATCTAAAACCTTGTGTTTTTAGGTTAAGTAGCATAGTTTTTAAATATGTGTGGACTGTTTATGTGTGCATGTTAGGTTTTCATGGTAAACTGTACTGTTTTCATAGTAAATAGATAGGTTTTCATCAGTTTGACCATCTGACCCCGCTTGGCACGTATGCAGGTTACCTGCTTGCGTGAGGCTCCATTTTTTCTTTAAAAGTTGGGCCTCTTTTTTTAGAATGTTATAGTGTAAAAATATGGATATTTTATAGTTATACTATTATTATTGATATTATTTCTAAATTTTGGAAATATGATATATTAACATGTTTTTTAGCTTATAAACATATAATGTACATAAATAAGAGAATAACATTCATCCGGATGATCCTGATATAGGCCTTATCAGGCACCAATAAAATAATGACACGTGTACAATTGTAATGTTTTAATTGGTTAAGATATTTTTAGTAAAGTTCTAAAACCCTAATTTAGAATGCCTAAACCCGTCTGGGTAATGATTGAACACGTGGCCCAATCATAAATTAGTTAAAGATGATGTGTCGTTATTTAATTGGTGCTTTATATTGCCAATATTAGGATGATCCTGATATATATTAAACTGCATAAATAAATGTGATAATATTTTAAAATAATATATAACATCCATATTTAAAATTTAAGGGTCTCAATTTTTTAAAATTTTCTTTAAGCCTCAAAATTCTTAGGACCGGCACTGTTGACCATACTTGTCTAAAATCTTTTATTTTTAAATTAAGCAGCATAGTTTTTAGTTCATAAAATAATAACTCGTGTGAATAGTTTCGCACGTGAACAATTCGCGTAAATATTACTTACTTTCCAAAATTGCAAATAAAGTTTTTTCTCTCCATACTCTAAGTTAGACCCTGATTTATATTATGGTTATAATACAGTACACGTCACTCCAGATACCTACTCCTTTTATTTTGGTACTATGAGTTAAGTTTTGGTTTCACTTTCCATATATTGGATGTTCTGTGAATTTTGTTGTTATTTTGAAAATTGGATTAAACAAAATTTAGCGGGGGAGTACACTACAAAATCTGCGCCGGCGAATACAGTGCTGTCATGCTCCGCACAATCAAGTACGATTCTGATCAAAGCCTCTCTGGTACGCCCCTGTCAAAAATTGCATTAATCAAGCTCTCTAATTGCCCTAAATCTCACTTTTCAACTGACTAATCTCCATTTTATGATGCAGAAGAGGAGGATTTGAATGGCGCTGGGATGGAAGTTCTCTCGGAGCTGGGAAAGCTTCAGAGATGTAATTAATTTTTCCCCCTTTCTGAAATGTCTTATTTATGAATCTGTGCAAGTAAATTAGCTTAGTACGAGCCTTTTTGCGCCTACTTTTCTGTGCAGCCAATTCTAAGATCGACCACGGAGCCAATTTTAATGCGGTAATGCTTTTGAGTTGTTTTCAGAGAAATTAATGTGTTGTGTTCGATTAAATTTCGCACCTTTTTGGAGTTCTGCTACGTGGGTTATAGAAATGATTTCAAGTTTTCAACTTAATTTTTAATTTCTATTTCTGATGTGAATTTTCTTAAGAAATATGTGAGTTCTCAACATATCTTACGAATTCATGCTCTAATTTGTTAAATGTTTAAAAGGATGAGTAGAGATGGTTAGTTTTGAAAGAGTTGTAACTTCATTCAAGTTTCTGAAGTGAATTTTTTGTCGAAGAAGTGTGAATTTTCATGTCAATTGGAGGGAATACACATAAGATTTATAGTTACTAAGCTTTTTTGTAGGAACTGGCATGTATAATTTGCTAGCTTCTTTTTGAGAGTGTTTGTTATTTTGAATCACTAGATTAGGAGAGCGAGCCGTGTGGAAGGCAACATTGAATTTCCCACCTACAGCAACATGGAAGCTACCCGATGGCGGCAGACCTCATCATCAATGCTATTTATGGACTTAGGCAGCAGGACTTTGGGTCTGGCATCAGTCCCAAATTCAGATGAGGAGATTGTGTCTGATGATGAGGTATGAAAGTAAATGTATGGTATCCTTGAGTTCTTCTTGCTTAAGATTGTTCTTACATTTAAGCTGCTGGATGATCATTTAGAGGTTTCGATTTGCAGAAAGCTACTTTTGATCGCACTGGAAGTGTGAGCTTATGTGAGGAAAAAGATTCATGGTTTGGGATAACAGAAAGAGTTGATGCCTTGGTCCAGTTAAACCAACGAAATCAGACAGGCCAAGGTGATTCTTTACTCTAGTTGCGGGGGTTTGTTTGATTGCTATTTTAATAAGCTCATCACCTAAACAACATGAAATGTTTAGGTCTCTTTTAGTTTGTACTTGTGACTAGTGCAGTAGTGCTTTTGGAGCCTTGCAAATTACACTTGTGACGACATTTGTATCAATGCATTCCTTTATGTACACAGTGCTTAGCATTTTACTGGTTGTCAGTTGATGCAGCTGGTCCGGCCAAACCAAAGCCCAACCTTTTGCATAGTCTCCTGTCTAAAAAAGAAGATTTACCTTTGCTGGTCTGTGATAGAAGTGAGACTGGAATGCTGCATACTGATCTTCTACTAACTGAAGAGTTAGAAGGTGGTTCAGATATAGATCATCAAAGATCTATAGCAAATTCATTGGAGATATATAATGGACGAGAGGTAGGTCTACATGAGAATGGAGTGGTTAGACGTGAAAGTGATAAGTCACACAATTGTGATGGGACCTCCGTGGCTGGTCTTTTGGCAAACTTGCAAGAAAATTCTGCACATGTAGAAGAAAGTTGCAAATGGGTAGGTCTTGTTCTTATTTTGGGTTTTCTCCTTCCACCACTGTTTTTTAGCCATCTGTGAATATGAATTTTTTTTTCATTTAGCCTAAAAGGTTAAAGAGAAGAAAACATAGTTGCTTCAGGAGAAGCAATTCTCCAGATGAAAATATTGATGATGAAGATATCTTAATGGTTGGGACTTCAGTAGCTGATGCTGAGGTATTTCATTGAATGATCATATCCTATTACTCTTGTCAGCTTCCAGTTTACTGCAACTCTCCAATTGTAGGGTGATATCCTCGACTCCAAGCCCATGAAGACTATGGCGGAATCCTTCCATGATGCTTTAGGAGCTATATCCCCCAGTGGTGAACTGTTGTCAGAAGTCACTATGCATACACTCGGGTGAGTAATAGCACTAGATGTTACCTCACGTTTTGAATTTAATATCTGTTAATCCTATGTTCTGGAAACAAATTTATACAGGGTTGGATTATATGACAAGTTGCAGCGTGTAATGCTGAGTGAGAAGAAAAAAGATGTGGACTTTTTGGAAAAACCGATTCTGGATGATCACTCTAGGGGTAGAATCCTCCCCTTCCCTTTCTAAGTTATGAGAAATTGTTCTTGACGTTATATAGATTGGTCTTGTTACTTGACTTTGTATTTCAACTGTTTCAGATGGAAAAGGATGCATTGATGTCAGGGTTTTATCAAGGTCTCTTGAGGCAAAGCATAAGGTTTGCTGCTGTGCTGTTATCCCACACAAAGAGGTATATTTTGAACATATACTTGCCAGAGGCTGTCTCTTATTTCTCCTTATAATCTATATGTAAATACAGAATTTATTGTTCCATTACACCAGGATAAATACAGAATTTATTGTTCCATAACACCAGCTGATATAATACAGAGTTATCATTTTTGAACATTTCCTACATGTTTTCCTTGTCCTTCTAACCTGTATAGCCTGGAGCTAAATGTGAACTGCATCAAACAAAAACTTTTTCGGTTTATGTTCTTCAAAATTACCAGGCACTTCTGGATTTCTCATAATTTATCCTTCCCAGCTTCTTAATCAGAAATTCAGAATGGCTGTCATGGGATGCTTAAAAATGATAAGCTGGTCTTGATTTTTTTGCTAGATCTCCCAGTTGGTGAATGAGTCAAATATCGCAAGGCAGTGTGGAGAAAGAAACTTGACTGTCATATTCAGTTCAAGAATTTGCGGTGATGTTGATCTTGAAGTTGGGAATGTAATTCGTATCCAGCCTCCTTGGTACGTATCATATATTAACACACTGCTTTAGAACACAGGCTGTAAGAATGGCATGTGTGCTGGCCTGTTTGTTTTTAACAAGTAATTTTTCCCTCAAAGTTTCTTTTTTGATTTTTACGACTTCTGCTGCAGGAAAGAGTTGAGGGAACAAGATGATATCTTATTAGCAACATACTTTTTCCCAATTGGTGACTGAGTAGTGATCACACCCTTCCTTCGGAAAAGCTTGCTTGGTTGATTGAACAGTGATGAATCAGGTGATAAGTAGAGCATCTAGTGCAATTTAACAGTGATGGCTTTTGTGAAGAGAGAAGGAAGAGAAAAATGTTAAAGAGAGAAGGAGATCAATGTTTTGGTTCCTCCTGACAATTTTCATAAGCTTAACAATAATTAATTTTCAGTCTGCAATGCTCTAATGAAATGCAATTTTAAATTTCTTTTCAATAATTGACATTTATACTAAATTAAGTCATTAATTCAAAACAAGAATATCATAACTGGTATGTATCAGGGGAGCTCTAACTAGTAAGAATTGTTCCGCCAAGCAGCCAAAGATGTCCCTAGTTTACAAAACTTGCTATATTAGCTTTTACCTAAAAAAGCTTGACAGGTTTCTTTCTTTAATTTCTTTAATTTCTCTGGGCACCTTGCTGTTGGTTTAAGCAACTCAGATATCCAGCTTTGGGATCCTTCTTCTGCAAGACTACTGCGAACATTGACAGGCGTGCATCAACATCAGTGCCGAGTTGGCTCCCTTGAATGGAACGAGCATTTGCTGACCACAGGAGGGATGGATGGGAAGATAACCAACAATGATGCGAGGATGAGGTCCCATGTAATCGAAACCTGGATGGCAAGCTCTCTTAGTAACATGATTGCTCAAGCCACCAAGTAAACAGCATATCGTGGAATTCGGTCATTAATGGCAGTTATGGAGGGATGGAATGGCTTCACAATGTCTTCTGAGGCAGTGGTGAATAAATTGTTCTGCCAAGCAGCCAAGGATGCCCCTAGTTAACAAAACTGCTATATATATTAGCTTGACTAGATATATTTACCATCTCTTCTTTTAGGCTTCTTCTTTTTTTGTTCTGATTAGTATACTGGTTTCTTTCAGAGATTGATTACTGGTTTCTTTCTTTAATTTCTCTGGGCTTGAGTCATGAGTCTGACTATTATGTGAAACAAAAACTGATTACAGGAATAAAGCATTCACAGAGTAAATATTGAAAAGGCAATATACCAGGACTATATTAACATCACTGATTCATTAGGAACCAGATATCAAAATTTACACAAGAGAATTGGGCATTGGCCCTCAAACTCAAAAGAATGTTTCAAATATTCTACAACTCAAGTGGACAATACAGAAAGCATGAGACTTTCTAGTGGCATGGCTCGAACAACTCAGATGACTTGAGATCTAATCTCGGCTTCTTGCAAAAGTTAGGATACATATCCGAGTTTTCAGAATCAGAGAGATCTTCATCATCCCTATCCCTCTTATGCAACAAATTTGGATTCGTTAACTCATCATCAACATCCGAATCTGATTCATCGCCTAGAGGAATATAATCATCACCAACAAGATTATCCGAATCAGCAAGGAAGGAGGTCTCATTCAAGAGTCTATCGGCGTCCCACCTCAGAAGAGGATTAGGATCCAAACACCGAATAAGGAAAAGGCGCGCCTCCATGGATATCCCGAGGGGAATTTCAACTGGCTGTTCTGCAATTTGCTCAAGGTTCTCCATGTTTAGCTCAAACTTTGCATCAAATTTTCTCAATCGCCTTCCAACCAACATTTCCACTACAGTGCACCCCAGAGCCCAAATGTCAACAGCCGGTCCGTAATCTCCATGTAGAACAGATTCTGGGGCCAAA
Organism: Sherardia arvensis; assembly: GCA_948330725.1. Lineage (NCBI taxonomy): Eukaryota > Viridiplantae > Streptophyta > Magnoliopsida > Gentianales > Rubiaceae > Sherardia > Sherardia arvensis. The sequence goes on from OX415239.1 coordinate 31,478,349, forward strand.
TAGGGTGCAGTTCCAATCAGAGCTTCGATTTTCCAGGATGGCTGACCCCAAATCACCGATCTTTGCAATGTAACCGCCATTGTCCTGGTCCTCAACAAGAAGGATGTTGGCTGGTTTTATGTCACAGTGAGCAATCCCTTTACTGTGCATATAACTCAGGCCTACTAGGATCGATCTAGTGTATTTCTTCACTTGGTTTTCAGCCATTGGTTTCCCGACTTTACCCCAATATATTGCATCCACCAAGCTTCCACCAGCAGCAAGCTCAAGAAATAGATTGTAGAGGATCACATCATCTTCCTCGCTGGCATCGGCACCATAACACTGGATGATTGACGGGCATCGATGCAAAATGTGAAGCAGCTCTCGCTCAAACACCAGAGATTCAAATGACCTGGAATCCCTATAGGGGGCTGATTTAACAGCAAAAACACTGGGAAGATTTTCCAGAGCCAGATCAATGCTGTCAGAAGAAGACGATAAGTTACCGAGAGAAACAAATCCATACCCGCCTTCCCCCAATTTGTGAACCCTAATCCACCCCATCTTCAAAGATTCTTCAATTCTCTCAGCCTCCGCTGCAACCTCGGTGATTCCCGAGAGCGAATTCATGGTCGGTCCGAGAATTCTCGCCGGAAGTGAATTTGGGGGTTAGGGTTTGGACGAGGTTCTGATCGGAATAAGGGAAATTGGGGCTAGGGTTTGGACGAGGTTTTGATCGGAATACGGGAAACTGGGGGCTCGTCGGATTCTTGAAAGAAACAATTCAATGGAGCGGAGAGAACTCAGAGGAGTTTCTGGTGTAAATGAAGCAGCAAGAAATGAATGAGACTTCCGCGACAGACCACCGGTGGTTTGTCCAACCACCGGAAAGTGTACATATAACCGGTGGTTTGTCCAACCACCGGTACGTACATGTAAATCTCTACAATTTAATCTAAGTTGGTTATTAAATTATTTATGTAAAGACCAAGTAAAATTTTCACATGATAATTATCAACAGTAATTTACATAATTAAAATTTTTTTTTTGACTGAAAAATTTGGGCATTTTAAAAATTACTAATCCAACAATTAATTAGACTTGTCAATTTTAATCCGTTATCTGCAGGTAAAACGGGATTTATTTTTTATTCATATGATGAATACGGGTAAAATATGGATACGGGTAAAACGGATATGTGCATAAATGAGTAATTTAAAAAGACTGGTTAAAACGGGTTGGGTCAATGGACTCATATGGGTAAAAGTGCACGGGTCTAACCCGCAGATTAAATAATTTTTATATATCTTTTACCCGTTTCCAGCGTCACCATCTTCGGTTATGTTTGCTAGAGTTTATTTCTCGCTAAACTGAATTAGAAAAATAAAAAATTACTGAACTGAACTAAAATGTTTTTAAAAATACTGAACCGAACTGAAAAAATACAAAAATATTAACTGAACTGAAATAATATAAATATACTGAACTGAACTGAAAAAATATAAATATGTTGGATTGAACTAAAAAATATAAATATACTATACTGAACTGAAAAAAAATTAAATATATTTTATCTGAAATGAATTGAAAAAATTAGATATAGTAAAAATATTTATTATTAACAAATAAAATGAGTTAAAAAAAATATTAGGACTGAAAATACTGAACTGATGGAGTTTTTAAGTGAATATAATATTATCACATGGTAAATATTAAATTATTAAAAGATGTGGTTGGTCTACCCGCTGGTTATACGTAGCGCCTCCCGAAACAAAATGGCCCGTGTCGGTTGGGGGTAAATTTGGAAATATTATCAAGTTGGACTTTTTTTTTTTTTTGAAAAGTCAAGTTGGACTTGGTCACCATACCGTTGGACTTTGTTTTTTCTCTGAGGACTGCTCAACTGCTTCACTCCCCAAGTCACTTTTTTTTTTGAGACATTTTTAACAAAAGAAAATAAAAATAACTAATTAACGCGGTTTCAAAGATTAATTAATACTTTAGTAACTGTATGGTGTAGTCTTTCTTTTATGAAATACCATTTAAAGAAATTTAGTTTAATTTAATTATATTATTAGTGTACCTATCACTAATTTTATTTCCTTTTTTTAAAGGAATTTTATTTCCTTTTTCTTGTTAATTCAATTAAGATCAAATAACGTTAGAAAGATTGAACTTTACAACAGAAATGATCATTTAATTTTTGTTTTAAAATAACGTTTATTAACAAAGCAATATCATTTCCAAGAATATAATAAGAGAATAACATTCATCCGGATGATCCTGATATACGCCTTATCAGGCACCAATAAGATAATGACACATGTACAATTGTAATGTTTTAATTGGTTAAAATATTTTTAGTAAAGTTCTAAAACCCTAATTTAGAATGCCTAAACCCGTCTGGGTAATGATTGAACACGTGGCCCAATCATAAATTAGTTAAAGATGATGTGTCGTTATTTAATTGGTGCCTGATATTGCCAATATCAGGATGATCCTTATATATATTAAACTGATATAATAACTATAAATTATACAAGTCAGTTTGCAAGTTTTTTTCAATGCATTTGGCAAAACTAGTCAAGTAGGTATTATGTACTCATGTCACTCCAACATCAACCTTAACTAAAAGATCAATTGTGGTCTTACATTTTTAATCTTCTCTTATTTCCGAATAGTAAGTTAAACAGACTTTTTACAGAATCCACAAAACAATATCATCTCTTTTATCCTTTTGTGCAATCTCAATTCCATTTATTTGCACCCCTGCTTCTTCTGTGAACAGAAGTTGCAGTCTGTCCGCTCGCGCTGCCTTTATTAATGCTTCCAAACTTGAGTTCAACTACAGGTTTGATATATGAGCGGCCAGGGAAGTTCCTCTTTTCTTTGGGAAGTGAATGCAGCTCTGGCAACCAGTATGCTACATACTCTCCTTCACGGTCGTAATTTTGTGCCTGCATTAGGCAAAAACAGCATCATCGACAACTCAAAACAACACGATTCAGGGGAGGAGATGGTATCCATACAATCATTGCAACAATACATCATACAGCCTGAGTTATATTATCACCGAGGTTTTCATGATAATCAATACCATAATAGTCCTTTTGGAGGGTTGTTTACAGGATCTCTGACTAATGTTTTCTGATCTAGGAGCAGACCCAGCTCTAGACTTTATTTTGGATCCGAAAAAACGAGAGGAAATCTACTTGCAACCTACTTTCTCCCACACACCAAATCAAACAAACCTTCACTCATATCCTGACCATAATGAGTTGCACAACAGGCCACAGACAAATATGGTAAAACTAAATTCCATCACTACATACAGAACTGTGAATAGATCTTTCACAACTCATCACAAATGACCATTTGAAGATATCAAAGCTATGTCAGAGTTTCAAAATTGAATCAAAGGACCATCAATGTATAAGGTTTAATATAGATGGATATTCCAGACCAGGAATAGATTCTCTGGCTTGTTTGTAGGTAATCATTTCCTAATTTTAGGACCTTGATTATGACTTTTAAATTGCATCAATGAATTCTTTTATTAGCAGCAAGAAGGCTCAAAAGTTTTTTAACATTCTGGTACATGGTTGCCCAACATCAGAATTAATAGTCATAATCATTCTCATGCATGAATTAGAAAAGAAGAAGAAAACTTGTTGCAGAGATAATACTTAACTCATACTTTCAGATGAAAAACTAACGACAAAAGAAACATGATACAAGCCTGTCAGATTTAAATAGACTCACCTGTTTGGGAATGCTGAAATAACGATCCTCTCTTGGGTCATTTCCAACTCCTAAATTAGAAGACATTACAAAAAGGAAATTAGATTTTAAAACAGTAACTTCCTAAGCCAAACAGAGCAATATGGACGTTAACATATTGGATGCAGTGTACTTGTCTACATAACAAAATCAACAAGCAAGAATTCATTCTACGGCAGTGGTTAGGTTACGGCTATGAGGCTCGTATCTTTCCTTTCTGTTTGGTTGCAATTACTTCATTTAAAAAGATAATAGAATGTCTTATCCAGAGTGTGTATCGAATTCTCTATTTCCATGCCTTAATGGAAGAATCTAAAGGTCTACAAGTTGTGTGCAAATAATATTAAGCGCCTTTACCATCTATAATGGCAACCCTTTGTTTTTAATGCATCCCCTTCTTTGTGTCCACACACCCATATCAGTATTATCATAATCTCTGCTATCAATTTTCATCATGTTGAAAACCTCAGCCCAAGAATTTGAGAACAATGAAACAGAGATTACCAGGGCACACCTGTAAGTAACTAATAAATTTGGTGACACTGAATATAGTTTTTATTTCCCTTCCAGTGTTGAATGATTTGAGCCTTAGCGAACAAAAGAAAATTCTAACCACAACATGGTTTTCTGTCGGCAACAAAAGCATAGAGACCTAAAAAGGATGAGCAACTCTTTTCCAGATAACCTAGTGTTACTTAATCAACATGAATAGTATAACAGACAGCCAAAAGATAATTTTAAAGTGATCTCCTCCAACTGCACTGATCACAAGTAATTTAAGCACAGACAAGAATGGTAAAACAAGTTGAACTCACCCTAGTCAGGTGATTAGATTGCTTAGTGAAGCCCAAGAGTTAGAGAATACACATAAATGACAAATGGGGCATGATGGTTGCTGTTAAAAATTAAAAATTTCTAAGTGTTCAAAGTTCTTAAAATCTTGTACTTGCCTATGGACAAGGGACACTTCACAATTTTCACTTCATTCTCCATTTTTCCAGTTTTATTATTTTCCGATTCCCTGTCCACCCGCTTTAATTTCTAGTGCATGTATTATTACATTCAAACATATATTGATTGCAACTCTTTAAAAAAAATCAACATTATGACTGAAACAGTTGTTCAATACTAGTGTCAAATTTACAAACTTGTGCTGCATGAAAAACTAATCACTGGGAAAAAGGGAAAGGGAAAAACAAAGGCACTTACCTGCACCATATGTCCAGTTACCATAATTAGAGCAGGGATCATAATCTAAAAGGTATGACTCGAACCACTCTGCTCCCATTCGCCAATCAATTCCCATGTCTCGGACAAGAAAGGAACATACAATCTGTGAAAGGATAAAACAAAGATTATAACAAGCACCTGGCTGGTAAATTCCTAAAATTTGATTGCATTCAGCCTTAGGAAAGACTGCAATCATCCTACTTAACTGAACATATTATTGGTAAACAAAAGCTCTATCTTTTTTTTCAGCTACTTTGTTTCCAAGAGTCTCACTTGTCAATTGTCATTACCTGCCTACCTCGATTTGACATGAATCCCGTTGTTGACAGTTCTTTCATATTTGCATCTATAAGAGGGTACCTGAAAGTAATATGTGATTGAAGACTAGATAGAGTTAATTCCAAATTATCTCTTCACCAGCATCAATCGCTAATTCCATATTTTCCTAACACAACTTTAATGGTTTAGCAACAATATCTGTGATTTGATGTAAGAAAGAAAGGATATTATAACGTGCCCAATAACTTACCCACTCTGGCCCTCTGCCCAAGCATCAAAAAGTCTACGATCTAAGCTCCAGTTCTTCTCAACTTTTCTTGATCCACCTAAATACAACGCAAAATGCAGGAATTCCAAACTCAGAACCATATGAAATGGAGCAATAATGCCAACAAAAAAAAGAGCTTTAGTTCTTCTCAACTTTTTGACATTGCTTTTTTACCTAGATAAAAGAGTGAGTTCCCTTGCTTAATTGAAAGAAATCTGAAATAATCTCTCCATGTCAATTCAAACACGAGCCTGAAATGTGAAACACATCATAAGCAAAGAATGTAGTTACCATAATAAGCTAATATGAACCTATATGACAGTACTATTAGAATTAATTTAATTGTAAAGCTTCATTAGTGAATATCAATCTCGGGTCCAAAATTATTAGGCACCTAGAGATCAAAGCATCAATCAATGCATGTGTTAAAAAAAATTGCTCATTGATTCAAAGTTCAAACTGCCATTTTAGAGCTACAGATAGTTCCAAATATTTAGTTTTGAAAGAGATTTATATTAATTATTATACAGGGAGAGAGAAGAAGAGACCAGTATGTTGAATTATTTGATTGACGCTCAGCTTCATATCTCTTTACCTAACCAAATTGAAAACAAGTATCAGAATGATGCATGCATTGCTGACATGACATGATTAATTCATAAATAAAAATTTACCTCCTCATATATAAGTCTAGCAGAGAGGCATCCCGTAGCAAGCCAAGGAGAAAATTTTGAGGAATAATCACTGCCCAACATCCCATTGCGAGTTTCTTTATAGATGGCAAGCAAATCCTTCGAAATTCAAATCAAAATAAGATGGAATTAAAACAAAATATTCTAGTCAGGAAGTGATATTTGTTTCAACAACTTTCAATAGCATAAAGTGCAGTGTGATATATGCTAATATTCAACGACCATAGCTGTGCCAGATTACCCAAAAGAGTAACATGGGTAAGGTAAAAAAGTAATATAAACATATTAGTAAACATTGCTGAAACTTGTTAAGGAAATATGCAACTAGTGTCTATCTTCTTCCTCTTTTGATTTGTTTGGGGATTAAGGGAATATTATAGATCACAATTACACGTGAGTTAATATCTTACCTTCTTCCAGAAGTACTCATGTATTCTGCCCAGCCCTGCACTTTCACCACCTACGAATCTCATTCCTTTGTTAACCTGAAGTAGGAGAATAATCGTAGTTTAAGATACTTGGTATGTATAACCTTTCCGTGCATTTGTTCCAAAAATCCAACAGATAAGATAACCTACCTTTGGTGATTCAAGCAGAAACTGAGATATTTCAGAAATGCATCCCCAGTCACCAACTTGGGGTGGTGGTCCAAGGGCTGATGGGAGCTTTAAACTATTTCGGACTTTAGACTTTGACTCAACAGACTGTAATTTGGGCATGAGAGAAGTTATTAAAGATTTTTATCTTACCGTCCTGGTGAAGTTTGTGAAGTATGACCTAGAGAGAAAAGAAGTATACCTTACGAAACTGTGTATAGACATCTGGTAAAAACTTGCAGTCAAATGGAAGGTCATCTATATGATACATACTACCACCCAAAATCAATTTCAATTTGGTACCACTCATGGAATTTGAGCTGGCTGATGACCCTTCAGATGCTGTCATGGGGACTCGTTTCAGATTTCGAGCGACAGCTTTCTCTATATTAACCTCCTCACTGCAAGTTTCTCTTTGAGCATATACCTAAAGGATAAAAACTTAACAATGAAATGACCAATTTTTTAAACCAAAAACTGCTAAACATTCTGGTGAAAGTCAACAATAGAAGTGGAAACAGCTTAACTGTGTGTGCTGCATATGCTTTTGCTAATGAAGGTAGGAGATCTTCTGGTTTGCCTTGTTTAATTAGTAGGTCAAGGCCACATTGAGTTAAATTTTTCTTTAAGTCTACCAAGGACTCCTTCAGAAACTGGGTCCTCAAAGCTGCCATATTAAAAAAATTAAAAATTAAAATGATTTCAAAAAAAGTTTTAAGACGATCAGATGGTATAAGGATTTTACAAATAGAGGCAGACATCAGTTACTAGCATGAAGCATCAATATGTTTATTTTTTAGAAGCAAATGTATAAGTAGTGACCATATTCCAGACTACTATATTGACAAGCTTACGGCAACTTAATACTCATATTTTGAAAAGTAGCTAGTGAATGAGAAAATTTTCCGACTTTTCCACTCAATTTCAGAACTGTCATGATTACTATATATGGTACTTACTAACAAGTTCAAGATCTTCAGGAACTTCATAACCGTAGAAAGAATGAAAATTTAACCTAAAAGCAAAATGTATGTATACAGAAGGATTGCGTTATCTTCAGGAGATTAGCGGACAGTCTAAAGAACTTGAAAATCATACATAGATACATGTGAAAGATAACCTCATATCAATTTGAGGCTTCAAACTTGAAATGGACGCCAAATAGCCATCAAGCTTTAGGGGCTTACAGTAAGCTCTTAAGACTTGAGATATAGGAAATGTGAGACCATGCTTGACAATGCAATGAACGAGATAACAGCTATATCTGAGCTTGGATACTAACCAATTTCTCATCAAATGAAAGTAGGCATTGTAATAAATAATAGACAATCAAGAACTTGGATGAAAATGTTGTTTTTATTATGTTGCTTTTATCCAAAACTGTTCAGTGACCATAATCTATGTGATTGATCCTGCCAACGCCGCACAGAAGGATTTATGCAAAAACGACAATCAGAGTTTAACCACAACTAATAGTGATCATTTCAAAAATACCTACATCCTTACAAGAAATTTACAATAATAATGATGCAAACCCATTCTCTATGTCCCGCTATTATCTTCACACTTATAAATAATATTGTGGGATGTCAAATAACATTTCTCATTTTGACAAAGTTTCACAAACTTTATCCACAAAATGCTATCATTATTTCTACCATACAATCTTTTTTCCCAGATGCAAGTATGCAGATATATAATGATGCAACATAGGAGCTACAATATAAGCAGGGTAAACCAGAAGTTATAGTGATCAATTTTCTGAAGTAGGGATCACAGTCAAGTAAATGAACCTATATGCTCCTCTCTATCCTTACATGTATAACTTGTTTTGGGCAAAGTTTCATACAAACTAAGTGAAGTTGCTACCATTTCTCATTCTGGGAGACAAAGACACAAGTGTAGATATAATAATGGGATCGGAGGGAGTAGAGTAGCTATACCTCCGGTTTTGGGGAACCCGAAATAATGTGTAGTGCCAGCGAAAGTTCTGGGATCAACGCAATAAACAGGCAGCACCGCCTGAGACGAAGCCCAAGCCTCTAGCAGAGCTTCATTATCAAGAATTCTCAAGTCATTTCGAAACCAAACGATGGCGACTCCTTTGCCTCGCGCCTTGGGCGGAGAAGTAGAAGCTTTGGTGTATCTTTGGAAGGCTCGGCCAGCGACGGTTCCCATTTCCTCAGCAGTTAGTCCGGGGACTTGCTGCGCCGCCGTTCTGGAGGAATTGGACTGCATTGCCATGGCCGCCGCCGTGGAGAATGTTCGGCGAGCAAAGAAGAGGAAGGAGGAGGAGGGTGTGGGTGAAGAAATTGCGGGAACGCAGTGAATCATTTGGAGGTGAAATTGTCTGTTTTTTCATGAATCAAATGCTCTTTCTGAGCGGTTTGAAAGTTTACACGTGTTTGAACGTGAGATGCGAATATTTTAGGTTGTTACATAATTTCTAAAAAAAACGGTAATTTATTAACATATATTCATGTAATTTAATTTTTTAATTAAGCACATTTATACCCTTATTTTTGTAGTCTAAAATATATTATAAATTTAATTTAATTTTGTGGACTGTAAATTTGATTAAAATTTAACTCAGCCTTGGCTAGTATTTTTAATATTTGTTGAATTCAATTTAGTTCACCTTGAAAGGATCCAATTCAGTTTAATTTTGCTAAATTCAATGAAGTTCATTTAATTAAATGTTGGTTGACTTTAATTAAATTTAGTGTTTCATCCCCATTTAATAATTCAGTTTAGTTTTATTTAGTTTGCAAAAATTTTGATCAAATTCACTTAAATATTTTTTAAATTATTTAAGTTGAATTTGAGAAAACTTAATGAAAATAAACTTAACTAAATAATTATAAAAAAGTTAGTTTATTTATTTCAACTTCATAAAATTCAACTGAATTGAATTTAATCTAAAATATTTAGATGGAGTTGAAAATAATCTTAATTGAATTAAAGTAAGTTAGTGAGGTCGAACCAAACTGAATTGAATAGAACTAAATAAATATAAACTGAATTATAACTATAAAATAAGGTATAAATCTCTTTAGTTCAAGAATTAAATTACATAAATAAAGACTAATAAATTACCGCGCTTTTTAGAAATTATGTAATAGTTACACCTCACTTTCGAATTATGAAATTTATACTGCTCTTAATCAAAATTTTCCCTTGAAAATAATCGTGCAAAAAAAGAGAGAGGAAATTCAGTATTTAAGGTCGAAGAAAATTTTCATAACAGTAAAAGAGTGGGACTCTTCTTCAGTATAATCACTAGAACTCTAGAAGTAAGTCCCTGTTTGTTGGAGTTATTCTCGCTCATCTGTACTGAATTAAACTAAAAAAAGTATCGAGCTGAAATGAAAAATATATAAATATATTAAACTGAACTTAAAAAAATATAAATATGTCGAATGTAATTGAAAAAAATATAAATATGGTGAACTGAACTAAAATATATATAAATATACTATACTGAAAAAATATACATATATTGAAATGAAATAAAAATATTAAACTGAACTGAAATAAAAATACTGAACTTGAGAATCCAATTGGTGGATACTGTCCTTATGAGTATCACCAATTATTGGGTTGCAGTTTAACAGCTACCACGGAGTATTCATACTGCAATTAAGAGAATTTGTAGGGATTTTTTATGAGGCAGGAGGAAGGCGGAAGAGGATTTATCCAGTAGCTTGATCCACTGTTACTAGGGCCAAAAATCAAGGTGGAAGGGGAATCAGAGACTCAGCTTGGTGGAATAGGGCAGATATGTGTAAGCATGTACGGGATTTGGTGAGAAAAAAAAAAGATACATTCTGGATAAGGTGGATAAATGCATATTCCTTGAAATAGGACCGGCCCATTATGGAGGCGAATGAGACATTTGCCTCAGGCCCAAATATTCAAGTGATTTTTTAGTCCCAAATTTTTTAAAAATTACAACTGATTATATAAATAAAAAAATTAGTATTTTGAGCTTGTTTTTAATTTAAAATCCAAACTTTATTCGGGCCCATTTTATAATAAAAAATAGCCTTTTAAAACCTTTTTAAAAAAATGAATTTAATATTTTAAAAAATTAAAAAAGGAAAGAAAAGGTTTTGTTTATCTCACGCAGAAGACAAAAGGCCAGTCTTCAGACGTACGCAGTTGATTTTGAGTTTCGACCGTCTTCATCTTCCTTCCGGAGTTATTTTTATCCTTTGATTTTCGAATCGTACTTAAATTATCTTTATTCTTCCATTGAGGTAAACACCCAAAATCTCAATTTCAAGTTCAATATATATATATATATATATATGATTGATTATGATTTATGAGGTGGGCAACCATTTTTTGTTTTTGTGTAATTGTGTTAATGTGTTTTTTGTTAATTTTGATTTGATTTAATACTTTTAATTGTGATAATGTATTATATTTTGAAATTTGCATTTTTTTAAATTAGTAAAATTAGTTATGTTTTTGAATATCGGGGGCCCTATTTTGTGAAGTCGCCTCAGACTCTAAAATAGTTAGGGCCGGCACTGACTTGAAAGGGCAAGTTTTTGAGAAGTATGAGGTTGGGGATGACCACAGATGGAGCTGGAAGGTGCTGAATAGAATTAAAGTGAGGCTATTACCTGAATTATCACACTGTTTGGATAAGGCAGGGCAGTACAAAACTGCTCGGCATATGACATTTTGAAGGGCAAAAATGAACCTGATCCTTGGTCCAAGAAGATTTGGAATTCTAATTTTCTGCCTAAGCACTCAGTTTTCAAGTGGATGCTCCTCAAAGGCACCCACTGTGGAGAGGCTGGAGATGTTGGGAATATTAGATAGTACCAATACAGTATATGCTTTATGTGGTGTGGATAAGGAAACTACTTTACATCTCTTTGCTTATTGTGCTTTTGCAGTTAGTCTGTTGCAAGCACTAAAGTTGGGAAGAATTAGAAACCTAAGGGAACTGAGGAAAAAACTACACAAGTGGTGCAGAAAGAAGAAGCAATTGAGGATGATGGTTCTTGTGATGGCCATGTATACCATCTGGAAGGAGAGAAATTTGCGTGTTTTTCAGAAAAGAATTCAATGAGTGAAGGAGTGGAAAACTAAGATATTGGATGAATGCAAAATCAGATTGATCAGGTCTTAGTTAATTGTAGTAACACTGGTTTCATGTTTTGTGATTAATGTAGTTATAGAGAAGATATAGTGGATGGAGTGATTGCCACAAACTTGTAATCTGTTTTGATTATTTGCCTATGAAATGAAATATGGTTCCTCAAAAAAAACTGAATTTAACTTAACTTAATTGCAAAATTTACTAAAATATTGTACTGAATTGAACTAAAATAAATTTTATGATTATTTACCGGATTAGTAAGTCTATCCATAGATGTTATCCTTCCCCTAATATTCCATTCCAAAATTTTAATTTTAAGTGTGTTAACTATTTTGAAACTGTTCTAGTGCTTTTTGATTTAGTGAGAACTTTGTTTGGTGATGGAATTTTTGCATTTTTCTTAGGTGCGAACTTCTTATTGAGTTGACTAAACTTTTTTGCAATTTTAGATTTATCTCATACATGGTGTAGAGAGGATTCAACATTGACATGTTCATCTGTCAAATCATTAAGAGTGGGGTTTGGGGGACTAATCTGTGGGGGAGGGTCATTAAGATCATCATTTTCAGAGGATTCATAGACTTCATTTTCTTCATAAATGTTATCACCTGCCACATTGTCAGCTAAGAGGGAGAACCTGCTTCCTAATTTACCTTGTGACAAAAAAGAGGTTTGCTATGTGATAAATGCATCTTAACAATAGTTGACTTACCGATGCCAATGTGGATATCATCAGTTGCAAAAGATTTGATCTGAGTGATTTCAACTTTTTGTAGTAACACATAATCAGAGATCTGAGTTTGGGAGGTCTTCTTGAGTGGGGCAAGCCCAGAGGGACCAGCATGAAAAGTGGAGACATGACCATCAAATAGAACAGAATTGATAGGATCAGCTGCCATCTCACCATGACTGGGACCAGTTGGAGAAGTAGGATTAGGGTTAGGGTGAGTAGAAAACTAAGTGGACTAGCAGCATCATATGAGGATTTCCAAGTCACCAGATTTCATGATCAGAAGTGAAAGTCACATTCTTAATATGACAGATAGTCTTAGAGGGTCTAAAATTCTGTTTAAGTTCCAGATGGAGAATGCCACAAAACTCATCCTTATGGCCAACCATGCAACAATGGTGGCAGTATTTAGGCATGTCTTCAATTAACAGGGTATCTAGAAATATTTTCATCTTTTATACCCAACTAAATTGAAGTCTTAACCTTCTTTTTCAGATCTACCTCAACACAAATTTTAACAGTAGTTGTTCTAGTAAAAGAAACAGTGGCTAGGTCCATTTTGATGTAAGTACCTATCTGATGACCCGTGGCCTGAATATAGTAGCATTGAAGTAGAATAAAGGTACTTTATGGATTGTCACCCAGACTGGGACTGTTGATGATTCAGCATCGGGAGAAAAGTCAAGAGTCTATTTTAGAACCTTCATCTGGGATCCACAGAAAGTCCAAAAACTCTTGATCCAACAACGTTGATAATCTTCTGAAATCGGATGAGGATGTGCCTATAATAAATTGATCAAATATTGTTTTTCAAGTCAGTTCTATTCAGATAAATATTTTATATAATTTTTAGTTCAGTAAATTTCTTTTATATTTTTATTATAGATCTCTACAGTTTTTTCAGTTCAGTTCAGTTTATATTCAGTTTAATTTGATCCAGTCCAATTCAGTTCATTTAATTTGTTTATGAACAAATGTGGTTTGATGAATTTCAGTTTCATTCAGTCATATATTTACTATATTCAATACCTAAAAAAAAGTTATGTTCAATACCTTCAATTATAATTCGGTTCAATTAATGTTTACTAGATGAATACAAGTTCATTGTTTGTGTATACGACAAAATGGAGCAATATTTGTACGCTATTAGTTCTATCATATTCTGAATATTTTTTGAACCAGTTCAGTTCAATTTAAATAAATTTAAATTAAGTCTATTTCAATCATTAACAAGTGTATATTGATCAATTTCAGTATAATTTAGTCATGCTATTATTGTCTTGAATACATCAAACTTCACTTCAGTACAATTCAATTTAGTTATAAGTAAATGTGATTTGATAAAATTAGTGCATTAAGTCATTATTTCAATACATTACACTTTATTTTGTTCTATTTCTATTCAATTATGAACAATTCAGCTCATTTTATTTGTCAATAATGAATTTTTTTCTATATATTTTTTTTCAATTCAGTTCAAATAAATAAATAAATAAATAAATATATGTATATATATTTTTCAGTTAAGTTAAGTTTAATATATTTATATTTTTTCAGTTCAATTCAACATATTTTAGTTCAGTATATTTATATTTTTTCAGTTCAGTTCAGTATTTTTAAATATTTTTCAATTCAGTTCAGTATTTTTAAATATTTTCAAGTTCACTTCAGCATTTTTAAATATTTTTCAGTTCAGTTCATTAACAAATAAGCTCTAGCAAACAGGGCTTTAGAGCGAAGGGATATCATTTTCAAGTTAGAGAGAAATCTGTGTTATATGATTCGAACGATGATGCTAGATATCATGTAATAAACTTTGTTATAAATGGTATATTTTTGGATTCTTTTATAATTTTAATCATTTATGCCACTATAATGAAAAATGGAGGAAGCATTCAATAAGCATCATATATTTTTCCACGATTTGTTTTACCAAAATTCGTTTTAATTATTCCTCATAAATGTTTTGTGTACGTCTACTTATTCCCATTTTCACAATTAAAACTCATTCCCCTTTTTTATTTATTTGTGTAGTTTGTAAAGGAGCAGTAGTATTCTTGGAGTGGTAAAATGGTTTTGAAAAGTGTACCCTCGGGCCGACAATAAGTGGGGGTGGGCAGTTGGTGACAAGATCAAACCGCACCCATTCAACTTGAATCTCCTTCCTCCGGCCACTCAATTCAATTATTAATAAAATAATAATACTCCCAGCACCGGCACGAGACCTGCGCTATAAAAATAATAATACCATCTTCGTTTTTGATTCTTCCTTCTCCCCTACTTCTGGTCTCCGAAGCCTGGTTTTGGCTTTGGTTTCCGCTGATTATCGATGGATCGCCTCCTCGCATTCGCAGTTCTCACTCTTCTGATTTGCTCTCCGATCACAGCCGACATCGTCTCTGGCGAAGCCGTTGTTTCCGATGGCGCCTCCGATTCCGCCGAGCTGGCTCAGCTCAAACTCAGGATCGTCGCTCTCGGTCAGTCCTCTTCTGCATGATGATTGATGAGCGTTTTACATATTTCGACGTGTTCATTTATAATTTTTACTATTACATTCGGAATCTAATCCAAGCATTGAATTCACATTTTAAGTAATTTTGTAGTTATGTATCAAGGTTTCGATACTTGAATGAAGATGCTTATTAGTTTATGTATTGGATTTTGGATTTACCTGGTGGTCATAGTCCTCTGTTTGTTGATTGGAATCTGATTGTTGTTTGTTGAAGACTCGGAAATCGAGGCGAAGAATCAGGAGTTGAAAGGGAAGGATGATATTGTTTCGAACATGGAAAAGATGATTGAAGAGAAATCTGATAGCATCACGTCGTTGCAGAGTGAGATAGCTTCTTTACAGGTGAGGCGTCAATATATCCATGTGATCATTCTTCTAGTTTCAGGTTTTGTCTTACTAATAAGTAATTTTTTTTGGTTCTTAGAAAAAGGGCAGTGTAGATGCTGAGGAGCTGGTGGGAAAGGCCCATGCACGAGCTGATGAATTAGAACAGCAGTTGGAGAAGCTGAAAGCAGAGATTGTGGCTAAGAATGAAAAGCTCAAGGCAATTGAAGTTCAGGCCAATGAGAAGGAGAAGAAGGTTTTGGACTTAAATTCAGAATACCAGAGTGTAAGTTGAACTATTAAGTCATATTGTCCAAAGAAAAAAAAAATTCACTTCTTAGAGTATATGTACTTGTCTTAATGCACTAAATGCGAATCCCCTAGAAAATGGATTAAGAGAATGTAAAAGTTGAACACTGGGGGTAATAGTTTGGGGAAAACTTTATTATTGCTAATAGGTAAAGGGGATACATTGTGGTATTGTTTTTTATTCATTTCACGTAGATGAATACCCTTTCTAATATTTTATCTCTGTTCTACAGCTCCAGAGTGTTATCAATGAACAGAAAGCAAAATTACAAAAAACTGAACGTGCTCTTCAAATTGCTGAGGTAAACATCTTGTGTAGTGGCTCATATATATGTATCGTTTGGTTCACGAGCTCATGATTAATTATTGGAGTTACTTTTTTCACGTTTTTCTCCTTTATAGGAGGAAATGAAGAAGGCAAAGTCTGAAGCCATGTTAAGGGCCAACAAGTTGATGGAGGTAATGATACATAATTTTGATTATTTTAGTTCCTTTGATAAAAGCAGTATCTTCATTTCAATTTGACAACATTAAATTAACAATTTTTCACTAGTTCACATTTAAAATGTCAGAAATGACTTTTGACTACATTGTATATCACACACTAAGTTTTGGGTGGTTTCACACCCATCATTTCGTCTGAGGCCATCACGCCCCTTGCCCTAATGAGTCGTGTTTTTCATTCTGATATATAGCTCTTTGCTTGTAACATGAATAAGACAAGATACTTGTTATATTTAAGCATAAGTGGCACAGTATGATGATAAAAAGAGGCACAGTATGATGATCCATGAAAAGGGGCACAGTAGCTTTTTCAATTCTATTTGAAATAGTCGCTAACTGTGCACGGTTTCGGAACTTAAATACTTGCAAAGTTTCACCTTAACCATTAGTAGGATTTGGGCCTTAATTATTTTTTAGAAGATTCTGATGGCAGCTGAAATTACCTTTTATCCTTTTCAGACAATGCGTATACACTTTGAGTTAGCTTATTCTAGTTTACAAGTAAAATATATAGGTTTAGTCTACTTAACAAACAGATGATGAACTGTTTTCTGTTCTACATGCCATGATTAATTGCCAGAACAAAAAGTACACCTTTGAGTGAATGTAAGTATATCCACCCTTAGGTGCTAAAGTTCAAGGTTCTCTTAGCATCTTCACAGCTTACCTGATGCAGACTTGTCAAATCAATGATCATTTAATCTAAAGTAAATTAACTTTCATGTTTTGTGAGTAGCTCCTCATAAACTGCCACACTCATATAGGCGTCAAGCAGTCAAACCTGTGAGAATAGATCTAACACCTCCTGAGTCTACCTCCAAAGTTTTTAGCAAGGTCAACGGAATATGAAGCAGCAAATCTTCATGCGAATTTGTGAGCCAGATCATACATATACCATCATCAACCAAAGCAGATATTAGATGCCACGAGTCATGAGAAATTTGTAGGAACTGAAGAAGCCTATGTCCTATCCAAGTTTATCTAGTGCCATCATGAGACTTTCCTTGTTTAATTATTCAAGGGGAGGATTATGGCTTATCCGTGGAGTCAAGATTTTATACCCGTGTACTAATTTATGCTACCTGCATTCCATACTTCTTCGATTTATAATACAATACTTGTTCAACTAATGGGACTCTAAATATGAAATGGAGGAGATAAGTATAGTAAATCTTGTAATCAACAGGTTCTAATGTGTTGTTTTGCACTGGCCAGTAAAACAGGCCAGTAAAGGCCTATATGGGCCACTCTTTGCCTGTCTACAACTGTTTTCCTTAACAATGTTTTTAGGTGGAGGTGTACAGGACTCGCTCTCTTTTATCTTAGGTAGTTTGAGTCTGGCCAGCATATATCGACGCTGAGGGTTGTAGGCGTGTTTAGGAAATCTCCTCCAAACTTTCAAATCTGTTATGTTTTCTTTCTTTTTACATAGGTTTGTGGTGTGCCTAATAAGTTCCCTTCACCCATGGTGGTGTTAATTAAGAAAATTAAAAAATTAGGGCAGTGCATATCTTCAAGTAGTTCCACCACCAATGGTGGTTATGTCTTTGTAGCTAATTACTAATATCCTTTCTCCATGGTATTTCAACACAAACCAGGTTCACACTGCATGGCTTCCGCCTTGGCTTGCAGGGTATGCCGATCTCTGCCAGGTTAGTTTTTTATGTATGGGCTATATGTAGATAAATAAGATAACATGGCTGGTGATTTTGACTCCAATGGTTTTTCAACAGAGTCATCTGGAGAAGCACTGGGAAAAACATGTGAAGCCTAGGAGTGATGCATTAATTCAGAAGGTAGAGTAATGCTCATCATGCTCCACGATACCCTCTCAGTGGTAATCATTCTCTTTACTGATTTTCTCTTATCTATCAATCTTATTTTTTTAGGCCCTTGAGAAAAAGTCCCAGGCTGAAGTATGGGCTGAACCTCACATTGAAACACTTAATACCGTAAGTGTTCAGTTTTGAGCTAAAGTGGCAATCTTTGAGTTTACTCCTTGCATGATATGTTCTCCCCCTCTCCGGTATTTTCGTTGTTTTGAACATCTCCATTTTTAAACAATTTTATTGGCTTGCTACCATGTGATAGATATGGTTTTCAACATTGCTGTTTTCGTATTTGATGTATATATCTTATTCTCTGTTTGTTTTGTTGCTCCCATCCATGACCAAGGATCATTGGCGATTAATTAGGTCAACTGATTGGTCTATTTTAGTGGTGGAGTATAGTTAGTTTTCATCATTGATTGTAGGTGAGAAACACGACACATAATAATTGCCTTGAGACATGATGGAGTTTTGGTCTGTTAGCAAATGAATTGTCTGTAATACCAAAAGTTACAATTTATTCATTGTTATAGGTCATCTATTAATGGTTTTGTATGTTATTACCGAAGACTAAGCTGAATAAAACAGTAGGATAGATTCCGGTCCCTTCCCTTACCATTCTAATGACTATTGCATTCTGGCAATATTTAAAAATATATTTGACTGGTAGTTTCTATGTAATGAATGTGTTTAAGGTGACTTAGAAATGGTTTCTTTGGAGGTACAACATTTAAGAAATCTTCTTACATGCTGCGGAGCCAAAGATTAATATGCACATGGGTAGGCATACAGTTTTTATCTTTTCCCTGTTTGATTTAATGAAAAGAAAAGGTGGCTCCATCGAGATATAGATTCATGCAACAAATGATTAAAATCCTGGCTTAATAAAATATGTATTATGTGTGTAAGAAAATGCACATGAATAGGCGTCACCCCCTTTTAATCTTCTCCCTATAATTTGCAGAAATGGATTCCCGCAGCAAAGGAGCAGTGGTTGATCCTAATTACTAGGGCTGAACCATATGCGCAATTGCTCATTGCAAGAATATCAGAGGCTTATGAATTGACCAAAACAGCAGCAACTCCACATGTTACAAAAGTTAAAATACTCGCTGATCCTTACTTTCAGGTAATAGAGATAACTCACAAGGTCTGTTTTGCCAATATTTAAAAACTGGAAACAAATGGCAATAATAGATCTCATGGACTGCCATTTTCTTAAGCCTTGCTCTACATTAAATAAAATTCATTGCATTGAAAGATTTAAAGAAAAAAGAAGTAGAAACCGAAAATAGCTATGCTAAATGGACCTGATAATGTTACAGGGAGTTAAGGAGTTCAGCAAACCATATATAGAACAGATTGCTACTGCAACAAAGCCTCATGTAAATAAAGTACAAATTGCCCTGAAGCCTTATACTCAGGAAGCATTTCACCATTATGGGAAGTTTTTGGAATCTGCAACGGTATACCATAATCAGGTAAACTGAGGTTTTTGTCTCTTTTGTTTGTACAATTTGCCATCAGCCTACCATGTTTGATAAAAACTATCCCTGTTACTTGCATTTTATGGATGATAATTCATATGTAAACATAAGAATCTCTTCTGGTTGACCAATAATATTTATCTTAATCTCTTTGGTTTATGGTTATAACTTGTCAATCGAAGTAATGAGATGTCTGTTTGTTAATGGTATTATTTGATATCATAGCTCTTAGCTCTGTGCCTCAAGACCAGTCTGGTTTAAACATGGGATAAGGAGCTGGTTGAATTGTAATATTTATCTTAAGCTCTTTGGTTTATGGCTATTACTTGTCAATTGATGTAATGCGATGTCTGATTTTTAATGGTATTATTTGATGTCATAATTCCAAGCTCTGTGCCTCAAGACCAGTCTGGTTTAAACATGGGATAAGGATGAATGTGTTTGACATTCACTAATTTTTTGTTAACTGGTAATATAATAGATATTGTAATGGCTAGGAAGTCCATGCCTTAACAAATGTGTCATATATTGGACTGATGGTCTTGGAAAGCGTGCTGTATATTTTACGACTATTTTAGGTGTATTGCAAAATGTGGAAAATGCTTAATACACCAGTGAGAAATATCAAGGAAATCAGAATGACTGCCATAATTTAGTAATTGGAAATGAAAGAGGTAAGGTTACAAACAATTTGTTGCAACAGATGCTTATAAAATATAGAGTAGGTACAGATACAGATGGAATGGTAGAGTGGTAGAATAATACAGTTATACAGATATACGTGTATTTGTTTTAGCATGCCGGGGTTTCAATTGAACATGATTAGTGTTGCAAGAAAGGGAAAAATGAAAAGGCATTTTTGCACTTCCCACTTGTCTTGGATGCAGCGCAATTTGTAAGCTGTTGTTGCTCTATGACTAATTATTTGGTGGTTGTACATGCTTTTAGGTTCAGGTCACAGTTCAAGAAAAGCTGCAGAAGCACGAGCTATTTAGAACATTTGCAACAAAAGAACTAGTGTGGTTTATTGTATGTATTTGCAATTTTATCGGTTTTAGTGATTTTGATTTGGCTTGCATAAAAAATTGACTAGCAGTCTAACTTTCTGAAGTTTGAAATTTCAGGCTTCCGCTCTGCTGGCTTTACCCATCATACTTGCTTACAGAATGATCTCAACCATTTTCCGGTTAGTTTGGTTCCAGCTCATATTCTGTCCTCTTTTACTGCCATGAATCACATGAGAATACTGTTCAATTGTGTTAATTTTTTTCATGTTTTGAACAAACTGTTTCAGTAAAAGGACAAACAGTTCTACTAGAACTGGTCACTCAAACCATCCACGTCGTAAGGCCAAACGAGGACATCCAGACAAGTGATGCTATTGGCTTATAAAATGTAAGTCGTGCATGGACACTTTATATGAGACATTTTTCAATGCAAGAAACCTAATTTTGTAGATATTTTAGCTCAGAAATTTACATTGCTGCTGATAGTCAAAATTTTCGTTAAGATTTAGTGGGAAGGCAAAATTGGCCATGAAAATATGAAAAAAACACCTGTTTTGTTTGGGGTCATTACATTCTGTGACATGCAGAATATTTAGCACAGCCTATATATTGGGACCATGAAAAGAACACCCGGTGTTGACTTTGTCGCTAATGAGCTTAAATTTGACTTCCTATGTTTAAGTGGGGCTCATTCAATTTTTAGCGTGATATACTACTTTTTAAGTGGCTGGTGCCTGTTCTAAATTTCCCCAGTGGTGGTGATGCATCATAATGACTAGAAAACTATTAGGCTGCAAGTCTGAGACATCGATTAAAGGAAGGACGGTAATAAGTGGGGGTAATCTGTTTTGGCATTGTTATGATTATAAAATTTGTTTTCTTAAATATTTTTGGAGGAACTCCTAAAACAGTATATCTCTTCTGCTTAAACTTTGTTTTTCTTTCTTAAAATTATTGCTGATGGAACTAGTGGCCATATGAGGCATCTAATCAATAATAGTAACAATCAATACGATTTAACTTTTTGTGCATCTAATGCCATTGTGGTTTCTTTCTGACAGGCATGCTGATCTTCAATAGCCTATGGAGTTATATTTCTGGTTTTACTTCATGAGTCGATTTATCGATTTAGAAGCTTATGTATCATTCAAACTCTTAGTATAAACTGCTGTGCAATACATAACTGGTAGGCATGAGTTAGCTGTAGCATATTTGTGTAATATTAGGGTATGTAACATCTTGAGATGTGCATTTTGGTGTTGATTTGTTTAAGATTTCCCAGACCATTTAAATTCATTCACGTGTCAATTGTTTCTTTGTGATCTAGCAACTATTTGTGAGTTGATTCTTTTATTGAGTTTTTATATCATGGGGTTTGATTGCAAACAAAGCAATTATGGTTCTGCTAGAATGTCAAAACCAGGTTGCAGTGTAACACAAAAAGCCATGTTTAGTGACAGTTAAATCGTCGAGGTGGTGAAAACTGGTAAGTGTAGCAGCAGCAGAAGCATCAAGTAATTGTAGTTGATTAACTTTTGTACCTATTAAGACATAACTCCTGAGTTTCCATTAAAGATTTTATATGTTTTAACTTATAAAGTGTAATTTTTAATTTGAACTATATATTTTTCTTGAATTTTACATTAAAATATGTTTTGTTATATGCTTACTGGATGTTTTAACATAAAAATGTATCATTTAAGTTTTAAATAATAATGATAGTTCCATAACTTTTAGGAAATTTGGTCTTTCAAGAGCCTTTGCATTAATTTGAATAATTAAATTAAACTGAAGAAATTAGTATATTAAAAATATTAATTGTATAATTAAATTAAACTTAATTTTATCAAATTATATATTTTTTTCAAAACTACATTGAAAAATAATAAACTAGATTAAACCGAAAAACAGAAAACACGATTAGGTACTTAATGTATTATTTATAACTAGTATAATACCCGGAATAACAATTAGATAAGGCAGCCTTTATAATTATGGGCGGTGCCCATAATAAGACTTTTAACAAATGCGAGCCCTTTTCTGCAATAAACAAAAAGTATCTCTGCCTGCATATACCTCTCAACACATTCTCTCTCCTCATTCTCGCGAATCTCCGTTTCAGAAAACCGTTCCGGCGACGTTCTCGCGATTTAGGGTTTTGAAAGCTGCCTTTCGGCGGCAGTTTCCTGCGATGTTTTCCGGCTATTAGAGGTGCGATTAACTCTATCTTCATGATTAATTGTTCGATCTCAATCTCCGTATTGATTTTTTTCATATGCGTTTTGATCTATTTGTTTTTTCGTCCTAGGGTTCTCACAAATCGATTGCGGCTGCGGATCCGGCAAATACAGGTATTATAACTCAATTTTATTGAGGATTTACTTGATCTCTATTCGTTGATGATTGTTTTCTTCTGCGTAATGATTGATTTCGGTTTTCTGTGTTTTTTCATCAGATTGGAATGGGAAAGGACAATATAAGCGAACAACTCGAGCTTAAGGTGTCATTTGATCTCACGGCACGGGAGAAAGTAAATACTCCGGCAGACGAAACTCAGGCCAAAACCGCCGGCGTAACTCTAGTCAACGCAAAAGCTCCAGCCAAAGCTTAAGGTTTATGATGTTCTTTGTTGTTGTTGATGATTTTATGTTGTTTATTTGTGAATTGATGAATTATTTGTTGTTGTTGATGATCTAGTCCTATGTATGGATGTCTAGTGTTGTTTTTAGTTGACTTTATTTGTGTTTTGATGAATTTCTTGTTATTTTTGATGATCTAGGTCTAGTTGTTGATGTCCAGTGCTATCTTAGTTGATTTTACTTTGTGTTTTGATGAATTATTTGTTGTTGTTGATGGTCTAGTCCTATCTGTTAATGTCTAGTGCTATCTTAGTCGATTTTATTTGTATTTTTGATGAATTAGTTGTTGTTTTTGATGATCTGGGTCTAATTCTTGATATCCACTGCTATATGAGCTTAATTTTGATGATATAGTCTTATCTGTTGATGTGCAGTTTTATTTTGAGTTGAATTGATGATCTTGTTCTTTTTTGGGTTGAGTTGTTGATGTTCTTTGTCTACTTGTTGATGTCCTGTGCTATATGTGTTGAGTTTTGATGATCTAGGTCTAGTTATTGATGTCCAGTGCTATCTAAGTCGGTTTTATTTGTGATTTTGATGAATTAGTTGTTGTTTTTGATGATCTAGCTAGGTCTAGTTCTTGATATCTAGTGCTATATGAGATTAGTTTTGATGATATAGTCTTATCTGTTGATGTGCAGTTTTATTTTGAATTGAGTTTTGATGATATTGTTCTGCTTTGGGTTGGGTTGTTGATGATCTTTCTCTACTTGTTGATGTCATGTGCTACATGTGTTGAGTTTTGATGGTCTAGGTGTAGTTGTTGATGTCCAGTGCTATCTTAGTCGATTTTATTTGTATTTTTGATTAATTAGTTGTTGTTTTTGATGATCTAGGTCTAGTTCTTAATATCCAGTGCTCTATGAGTTTAGTTTTGATGATCTAGTCATATCTGGTGATGTGCAGTTTTATTTTGAGTTAATTCTATTTGTGTTTTGATCAATTATTTGTTGTTTATCATGATTTAGGTCTAGTTGTTGATGTCCAGTGCTATATTAGTTGAGTTTTGATGGTCTAGTCTATCTGTTGATGTGCAGTTCTATTTTGAGTTGAGTTTTGATGTTATTGTTCTATTTTGGGATGAGCTGTTGATGGTTTAGGTCTACTTGTTGTTGTTGCTGATCTAGTCCTATCTGTTGATTTCCAGTGCTATTTGAGTTGATTTTATTTGTGTTTCGATGAATTCATTGTTTTTTTTGATGATATAGGTCTAGTTGTTGATCCTAGAGCTTGATGAAATAAATGGAAAGGCGACGAGGAAGTCAATTTCAAACTTTGGTCCATATGTTCAGCCAGTAACAGACGTTTTGAAGAAGAATGACAAGAAGAAGTGTTGCAACAAATAGATGCATGTTTGTTAGTATTTGACTGGATTTTTTTTGAAGTGCTTCAGACTCTGTAGATGTTTAGGTCTTTTTGTTCCCTGAATTGATGTTTCAGAGTTTTGAATGGATATTTGAAGCACTTGCAGATTCAGTAGATGTTTAGGTCTTTTGAATTGATGTTCTAGGCATTTGACTGGATGTTTTTGAAGTGTTTCAGACACTTTAGATGTTTAGGCCTTTTTGGCCCCTGAATTAATGTTTCATGGTTTTTAATGGATGTTTGAAATACTTGCAGATTCATTAGATGTTTAATGCTTTTGAATTAATTTTTCAGGGATTTTACTGGATATTTTAAGCACTTGCATAATATTAAGATGTTGAAGTGCATTGAATTCATATTTGAAGTCTTCTAACTTCATTTTAAGGGTAGGAAATAGTGTGTTAACTCCTCAAAATTTATAAAGTCCTTTCAACTTCTTGAATATCCTCGAATTCGACCGATCTTACAAATCTCTATCTAACTAAAAATTGTTCAAGGTCAGCTTTGAATTGAAAACATGAGTTGATCTTTTTGTTTAATTGTATTGATGTTTCAAGATTCAGTACATCATCACCCTATTTGACTGATCATCAACTTCAATAGATAACACAAGATCATCACACAAACATATATCATCATCACTCCCACTCAGCAACATCAAAAACATCAATAACATTGTGATAGATCATCAAGTCAGAACAAGTGTCAGAACTTTATTACAATAATTCATCAAAATGCAACTAACAAAAAACTCTTCTTCATTTTTCTCCCGTTCTCTGAGCATTTCTATCAACTTCTGAGCATCTCCAATGTCCACTTGCCTATTTCTACACCTGTTTACAAAATAAATTTAACATCAATAAATATCAACAGATCATCAAGCACTGCTCAGTATGGACAGAAAAATCAATAACAATCAATAGATCATCAAGCATTTCTTAGTATGGACAGAACATCAAGGAAAAACAATAGATCATCAATCATTACATGTTCACAAAGTTCAAGTGGTCACCCATAAGATGACCAACAACGTATTTTGTCTTTTCACATGCTGATCACAAGAAACAACAGAACATCAATTAAAAGTTACAACCAATCACACCAATTGAAAATAACAGACACTTATCATCAAGTACTTCACAATTTCAACTTATTTTAACATAAAATCATTCAAAACAGATGGATCGTCAAGTACTTCACATCCTGGTTATCATCTCATCTGAACCAACACATGATCAGATTTTCTGATTTTGAACACAAATCATTCCAAAATTACACAACATCAATCCATATACACTGATCATCAATTATTTCATCAGCAATTCATTCTAAACAGAGATTTCATCAACTAACATATTATCAACTCAAAACAGAAGCTAACATATTATCAACTCATTATATAAACAACATCAATCCAGATACGCTGATAATCAATTATCAATCTATTTGAACCGAAAGGGAATTAAAACAGAGAATTCATCATTCACTTCACATCATCTCCTTAGTCTAACAATAAAAGCTAAAAAAAATACAAGATTGATGATTCGTATGAATTGGGGATAATTGGGTGTAATTGGGTAAAGTTGTATGATATTTGCCCATTAGTCCCTAATATTTGTTGGGTATTTCACAATGGCGCCGAATCCATAATATTAATGATTCTGGCCCAAAACTAGTAGAAAGGGGGCTTATATGGTCCATTGCCTTATGGTAAGGCTGCCTTACCAGAGAGTTTCTCTAATACCCGTGTTACACACGGAATTTCAAACTATATACAATAAATAAATAATTATTATATTTTAATCTAATTATAGTAGTAGAAAAAATAATTGTATAATCATTTAAAAACTACAACATTCTTATAATCAAGAGATCCGAGTCCATTTCTATCTGTGATAAAGGGGTGGAATTTTTTTAAGGTCCACTTAGATTATTGCCGATTTAAATAAATACAAATTGTAATTAAATTATGCGATCAAATATCGCAGTTTATCATTTCTGCAGAATAAAGAATTATACAATGTTTACTGTGATTATTTTTAATTAATAATGTAATGCAATTGATTTGAACTCAATAAAAGTAAAATTGATTCCGGTTAACTCGAATATTTTAAATTAAGTAAAAATCTGAATGCTAATATCGTTAGTGTAAAAAGAAATTAGAATTTAATTTTGGATTCAGTAAAATGGTAAACTAATGAAAATATAATACTATAAGGCGAGAAAACAACAATATATATACATTTTGAGAAAAAATGAAATAAATTATTTACTATGAATATGTTAGTAATGGCTATATATTATCATCTTTTAATTATAGCACAACAATTTATTAACAAATTATCTTTAATCTTTACTCATTCACATGTAGAAATAAGTTTTTACCATGATGTGACATAAAGGCATTTTGTGATACTATTATACTTCTAACTCTAAAATTATCGACATAGTTGAATGTGACTGTTTCATATCATTCTAAATGTTATTCTAGTTATCATTATTTTATTGCAAACCTCATGATTAATATTTTAGTTACATTGGATAAAATTCTTGGAAATAAAAAATAGCGATAGCTTGTAATGGAAAACTTATGTGTTGAATAGAACATTTGAAATAGATAAACATTATCAATCAAAAGACAACTTGATTAGGATTTAATTAATCTAATTTTTCTGTTAATTTTAATATAAAATTAACTGAATGTTTTGGTATGATCATAATTACGATCTAATAATTTTAGTTGGATGCAAACCTGGTCATCGATAATGTTTATTTGACAATTTAAAAAGTATGAGATAAATAGTACAACAATTAGTAAAAAATTAGTAATAAGGCATGAATTAGTATAAAAAGGCAAACAAATAGTGAAAGGTCTTATTAGTTATGTCATAATTTGATCATAATTACAAACCTTAATCATTTAGTTATATACAAAAGCTGATCATTGATAATATTTTATCTCACAAAATATGAAAACATATGAGGTATCACTTAGTATACAACAATTAAAAGAAAATTTAATAAGGCGAAGTGTATTTTACTAAATTAGTAAAAGAAGTAGGCAAACAATATGGAAAATTATTTTTGGTTATATTACACCGTTTTTTTTGGAAAATGAAATAAGTTTTATAATTAGTAAAAAATTAGGCACAAAAATAAGATAAAGAAAAAGCAACCCTTGACTTAACGAATTTTTACTATAATTATTATAATTTAGATAGAAGACATTAGTGATGAAAAAGTTTACGTGTGGAATAGCACAATTTAAATAGATAAATATCGTCAATTAATTTTAAAGAGATTTTCATTAGGATATGATTAATCTTATTTGTTTTAAACTTTAATAAAAATATAGTTGCATGTTCTGATATGATCATATTTATTAAACATTTAATAATTTCAGCTATATATACGAAACTGTTCATTGGAAATTTATATCAAAATTTCAAATACATAATATAGTAAATCGGTGAAAACTTAGTAAAACAAAATAAATTTTATTATACTTAGTAAATATATTAGGCTAGCAATTAGTGAGAAATATTTTTAGTTATTTATATAATTTTTGGTGAAATTGTCAAAAGTCCTAAATTTAGTAAAAAAAAGTTTTGGTGGAAAATAAGTGAAGGAGAATGAGACAAGTGGAACCAGTGTTTACTACTTTAGTAATTACTATAGATATTGTTGAGATGATCATATAGTGCTATATAGCGAAAATTTTAGTAACAATTAATAGATTTTTCTAAACAATAGTGGTAAAAAAATGAATTTTCCTAATTCGTTAAAAAAATTCACGCATTGTTTATCATATTCAGATTTGATGGAAATATATAATCTAATTTATTTTTTTACCATCATTAAGAATTTCAACTCTTATTATGTTTTTTGTGGGAATTTCTCCAAAATAATTAGGGCCTTAATACGTGAGGCAACTCGTAAAATCTAATATCATAATTTAACACAAAAAGTTTAATCTATGTAAAAATATTTTAAATAAATCCTCAAAATTTTGATCAATTTTTAAATTTTGTGAAATTCATAAATATTGATAAATTAAAGGACCGTTTTTATTAAATTATGATAATTTTTAAATAATATCCGTGTATTGTCACGAGAATTATAATAGTATTATACTTAAACTTTAAACTCTACTCGTTCAGATATAAACGTACTTTGTTTATTCGTAAGTGTAATTTATTTTTTACCGCCTTAATCATAAAATTCACCCCCATTTAAGTCTATTATTGCCATGAAATCTGAACCGTATTACTGTCGATTCGGTCAAAGATGTTAACGATTTGCAGAAGGATAGCCGATCCAAAACACATGGAATAAGATCACGCGAGAGATGAATCAAGTTTCCCAAATATGCTCCAAATTAAACTAATTAACTAACTATATATAAAAATATAAATTAGATATAAAACAATACTTACTATATATCGTTTGATTATAACGAAACAATGAAATTAACTTTTGATCAATTTTAAATCATTCCAATTTTTATGCATCGAAAGAATATCGAGATTATTACATACAAAATCATTCCTATTAAAAAACTTTCACTAACGAATTAAAAATGTACTAAAATGCACTTTCCTTCGATCAAATGCTCAAAAAAATTTCTTCAGACAAAAAACAATGCTCAAAATTTTGCTTTGAATCTTGATAAGTGTTAGAATGCCTATTAGCATTTAGCACCACTAATTCATTAAAACAATGACACCATCTATGTGAGTTGTTGAGTTCAATTATCTGCCTAAAGCAATCCTAAACAACTTTAATTAGTAGTACTTTTATATAAATCTTTAATCTTTATTTCCAATTGGTTTTTAGAAAAAAGAAAAAAACAGGTTACGTGTGATTTATAGTGACTCTCATCGTTTATTTTCTCCGAAAGATTTCACTATCATTTAATTCATCTAGTTTAGTTCAGTATAAAAATAAAATTTTAATGTGTGCATAAAGGAATGATGACATGCATGCTTGTCTTTTCAATTCGATCGTATGACTTAATTTTTCTTTCCATTCTCTTTTCATTTCACTTTTAAAGAAATTTTGCATCTTTTTAAAAGAAATAGTAATCATTTATTAAAATGAAATAGTACAAAATAAAGATTTGCGATCAAAAGAAATCCTGAATATGACTATAACAACCTAGCCATTTTAATCTGAAATCTCAGATTCTTCGGTCTTGTTATCATCACTTGAGGTCGATGAGGAATCCACTAGCTTCCTCCGTGACGCCACGCCGCCAGTAGACATCCGAGCCGTCCGTGTGACACGACGAACAGGCGGCTTAGACGATGCTTCTTCAGAAGGTATTACCGGAGCAACCTTCTTCACCGGCACTCTATTGTACCTGGGCGCTCTTCCTCCGGTCGATATGCGGGCCGTTTGTTTGACCCGCTTGACGACAGGAGGATGTTGTTGATCTTCTTCTTGATCCGCCATTCTCTTCGGATCTTCTTGATCCGTCATTCTCTTCGTTTCATTACTCATCATAACTGAAAGAAAATAGTAAGAATAAAGATAATAGCATGCGAGAGAGAATGAAGTACTCTATTCATTTAGAATTCACATATTTATATACAAAATAACCTAGAGTCCTGGCCTAATTTAGAGGGAGTTTAAATTTGAAAAGATTCTGAAAGATTGTGAATTAACGTAGAGTTCTAACTTAATTTAGGTTAAAATTTGAAAAGATTCTTAATGGTTGCGAATTAAATGGGAAAAGATTTCATCATTACCAAAATTTTTAGAGCTTTACGAATGCAAATATATCAAACATCAATACGTATTTTCCAAAATTTGAGTGCCTTTTACATTTATTTATTTTGTGCATATACGAATTACAAACTTCTTACCTTATGGTAACAAATCTCTCAAGTTTGTTATGATATTTGATTTTAAATGACATTTTTTCCATCTGACTAGATTTTCAAAATAACTTAATTAGTAATAAATAAATTAAAATAATGGTAGATATGTATTCGAAGTTTGCATGGTGTAGTGGTTGCGTGTTGGATTCATGGCACCGACCTGTTTCAAATCAAATGATTAGGAGGTCGTTTGGTTGGAGGTGAAAGATGTGGAAATTTGAAAATCCCATGAATTAAAATTCTACATATTGTTTGGTTGACAAAAAACGTGAGAGTTTTAATTTCCTAGGAATTCCAAATTCCCACACAATGGTGGAATTTTCTTACCTAGTTCCCCCTAGTTAGTTAGAAATTCCCATGATTTTTCTTCTCCCACATCCCAACCAAACAATATTTTTAAATTCATGAAAATTTAAAATGATCTAGGAATTTCATTTTTTTACAGAATTAATCTCCCACGTGCAACCAAACGAATTCTAGATTTCATAATCGTAAAAGCGGCATTGTGGTTTTCGAACCTAGTTTGGTTTCTTTCTCTTAGCAGTGGATGCTTTTTGCAGTAGGATTGTTTCGCATTGTTACATTGACGTGAATTATTCCTTTCTTTCTAGTGCACTGATCATCTAGCTAAAAGTATCATGTAGGTTTATTTAATTTTTTAGTCCCATGGATGATGATAGTACCTTTCCAACTAAAAAGGGCTTTTCAAGCTCTTTAAAAAGGCATATTATGCAGAGCAAAACAACCACCTCACAGGACACTTGCAAAACAAATAGCATCAAGTGTTGTGTGAGCGTACCAGGAATCATGTCCAAAAGCCCTGGTGTAAATGTTCTTAGACAATAACTATCCCAAAATGCAAAAAAAATAAGGTTACCAGACATTTTCAAGACCTCATTCAAAGATCCCCTCCTGGCCCTGGCTGTAGCACGCCTCTCTCTGAGTCGTGCAGCGATGCTATTAAGGGGTGGCTCTGAGATGTGGACCTGATTCCTGTTCTGTTTAGCTGATGTCATGGTTTCAGCTACAGCGAAAGGTCAGGAAATGAGAAAAATGGAATTCTACTAGTACAACAGATCAGAAGCTATGTTTATCTAAAAGCTCTCATTCTTTAATTTAACTCTGTAGTCAAGTGCAAGTTAAAGAAAGAAACAGAGGTTTTTTAGTGCATTGCTACAAGGAATTGGTATGCCAATCATTACTTAAAAATAAATGATCAGCCTTAACTCAGCCAGGCCAAAAATTCAGTTGTCTGCCTCACCATCTACCATCCCTGCTTCAGCTTCGCCATCTGCTTCAGTTTCACCATCTACATCAGCATCAGCATCAGCATCAGCATCAGCATCAGCATCTGCTTCTGCATCTACTTCAACCTGTGTTTCTTGACCTTGAGAAGCGCCAACCCCAGTTCCTCTGTCACCTGTATCCACAGCCATTGCCAACGTTTCGGGACTGGATTTAGATCCCGGTGCCTCAGCTCCGCTTGCTGATGCAACAACCTAATCCGTCGCAATTGAAGAGAAAAAACAGCATTATTAACACTCATAAACATATTCATCACAAGCATTATTTGACTTGTTATGGAGAAGTAAAATAGTTTTGCAGTACCCATGTATAAACATATTTTAAAAAGAAACAGTTACAGCAGTCCACAAGGTCAAAATAGCTCATAAATCACTCAGGAAATCAAGGCACACTGAAATAAAAGTGTGGTTAAAACTAGTACCTCCCAGGTTATCTTTTTTTTGTCCAGAAAATGTTCAATAGCTGTTAACCATTTGATGAAATCTTGATAAATATATGTGTGGTATAGAAATGTAAGCAATATATCTGCACACGTGATTCTACAAACAAGGTCAAGAAAATCTTCTGTTCCCAACCCTATGAAAAATAAGTCGAGCATTCGCACCTGATTGTCTTCTGGTGGACCAGTGCCTTTAGTTTCTTCTTTCTTTGCTCGCTTGGACCTGTCCACGGGCTTAGCTTGATATCTTGATCTCACATCAGGTGGCATAAGATCTAAGGGCACCACACCTTCAACCCCATGTTCAGTAAACTGCACATGACGTTTAAACAAGAATTAGTTATTTGTTAGGCCTTCGCTCTTAATATTTAAGCTATGAATACGTACCCTAGAAAAACCTTCCAAGTCCTGTCGGGCGGAGAAGCGTAGACCTTTCCAGCAATAAACCTGAACCCCCGTTACAAGAGATTAATTAATGAGAAGTGTCAAGATTTATTATCAGGGTGAACATGATAAGGAAATCAGAGCCGTATAACCCAAAACCAGATGCCATAAAACCCCCCCACTAACTTGCAGCCTCACCATCAGTTGCAAACTGCTATTACCGGTGAAAACAAAACTGCAACAACTATGAAGTAAAACCACAATGAAAATGAGGAGATGAAATCCACCTTGTTATTCTTGTGATGATATTCTGCCTCTATCCCAGCAGATTCATCCATCTACAAATTCAATAATGATTCACTTAAGATGATAAAATTTCACAGGCAATATAAGCATAAAAATGAAGGATATTGAAATAACATAAACTTTCTACTTGTATTATAATGACAACAAGTTACTAATTAATACGCACATCCTCAGCTAGGGGTTTCCAGTACTCGGTGATAGCTGGACTTTGAACTCGCTGCGCATCAGTTAAAGCATTCTGCAAAACCACAAAGAATTATCCTGGTGCTATCTAACGAAGCGCTATGCTTTTTATGTTCCAGAAAATAAATGACAGATCACACAACTAATAAATTTCAGTATTGTAACTTAATCTGAGCACAATAGGAAAAAATATTTTATTGAATCGACAAGATTTAGAACTGGGACTGGAATTACAGAGGAGCTAGCCTGAATATGCAGTAAGATTCCAATTTGGAATAAAAAAATACTGTTACTCACAGACCAGGGTTTTTTTTTTCTTTCCATCCAAAACTTTCCCTCAGTTGTTAACAGTGGACAAACTTTATAAGGGAATTAAATGCTAAAAAAATATATGAGGTGAGATAATGTTAGTCATTTCAGCCGTAATGGACTGGCAGGCATGAATTGAGTTCAAATAGTTAGAAGTCATCAATGTGGGGAATAAAGAATTGACATACTCCCTCCGTTTCTCTTAAACTGGCACCATGAATAGTGCCAATTTTTTCACTCATCTTTGACCATAAATATGAAGTATCACGTGAGTAATAATATAATCATGTAACATAGTTATGGAGTCTCCATAGCATGTATTTTCTAAATATAAAAATTTTATTATTAGTTCATGTATGAAGATAAAGTTATTGATGGTCTATTAAAGAAAAAAGTTATTGATGGTCAAACATGGCTAGAAAAAATTGGCTGGTCAACTGTGCCAGTTTAAGAGAAACGGAGACGCAAAGTTTAAACATCGCGTTTTTGTGAACACATAAAATCCTGTTTCAAGTTTAAGCAAATATTGCAGTTTTCTCTTCCCAGCACCAGCCGATTGAATGAGATCCAATTCATCAACAACTGAATCAAGGAGTTTCCTACTAAACTAAACATATTTATGTGTAACTACATAAAATAGTTACGAAGCAATAAGAGTAAAGTACAAACCGGATTCTGATCTGCCCATTTCCACAGTTGAGAAAGTTCTTTGTTCCCCAATCTCCATCGCGGACGACTGCCATCAGCCATGAATTATTACACAAAATAATGTGAAATCAAAAAACTAAAAACTAGATTTAAACAGCTAGCATTCGTGTCTTAAATGCTATGTAATACATAAACAATTTGTAACCTAATCTCGACTTTAGTGCTACCAGATGAACCTTTCTTGGTCTACATCAAAACTACATCATACACAATCATGTGCAAGTGTGCAATCGTGCAAGTGCAATGCTTTCATTGTTAGATAAATGCACATACCGTTTCTTTCCACCGTCTTGAATAATTTTCTTTTCAAGAGGTTGCTTCTCAAATGCAGGACAGCCATCACGTTTCCACCACACCTAGACAAATTTAAGCAAATAGAATAAGATCAAGCAATCACTTGATATATAGTTACAGAGATGGAGGCAATAAATCAAACAAGCATTGATCTATAAGAAAGATCAGAAATGCTTACCCAGTTCCTTTCCCGCTCCAATATATGCTCAACACTTCTGAGAAAATCTTTCCCGTTAGGAGGTGTCATTTTGAGAAGCCTTTTCACCCTTTCTTCACAACTTGCTATTTCTCCTTTCTATAAAAAAAAAAATTCAACAATCTTTAATCTCTTCTAAAGAGAAACTATGTAAATTGAATATGCAATGCAGCCAGTGACAATAAAAGCAGGAATGATGCGGAAGACAAAGTGAACCCTTTAGCAGCTAAATAATGAATTTTATCTTTTAATGGACGGCCATTTGCTCTGTTCTAACCCCAAAGGCGAGGCAGGATGGAAGTAATTTTGAAAAAGGTGGGAACTACACATATTTTGAAAAGGAAAATTTACGTTTCTTCTTGTAATTTGACAAAGAAAGACAAGTTCTAAAAACAATAACAAAATCTCGCCAGGACATGTGTAACGAGTTACTGTGTGATTAGTTTGATTTGAAGTGAGAAATATCCCTTAGAAACTGTGGAACAGATATATAGAATATATATACACACATTTTCAAGGCAACACACCTCAACCGAAGGCTTCTAGTTCAGATTTTGAATCATTCTTGAGGATAAACTTGAACAAACCAAGGGGGCAGAAGAATGTAACGTTACTTCAAAATAGATCATTCTTCCCAAGACTCATCTATATATGCTAGAGTAAAAGAAAATATATATATTACATACCATTGTTTCAGAAGGCGTGTCCTTATCATTTTTCCCAGGAGCCTGCAAGTATAAAAGAAAACAACATCTCTGAAATACATACTGGCAAAAACCGGAAAAGTAGTAGGTGTGCCAGATAGTTTTCAGGAAGTATCTTGTCAAACTAATTCTATTTTAGATACACAGAAAACAAATAATGAAGTACAAGACAATTGCAAAATTTTCCCTCCATTCCTAATCAAGTACTCAAAATTTGGATTTTTTGGTTGCCTTTTTTACCCTTTAATCCTACGCATGCTCACCAAAAATCTCAATAATATCAATTTGGTGAGTCTGAACTCTGAACAAAATAATGAGGAAAAGAAAAAATCTTTACCTTCAAATAATCAAACAAAATGAGGCTTTGAACCAAAATATGACGTCGAAAGTTTGGGTCCTTCAGCTGGATACAGGAAAATTTATAATAAGCCACTGAACTCTGACCAAAATATTTAAACATGTGAAAAACTTAGATGTCCTTACTTCTAGACCCATAAGTTTGGTGCTTGTGAGATACTTTATGCTGAAGGTTGCAGCCTCGTCCTCAAGGTTTACAGCATTACCTTCATCATCACTCAAAGGTTGTGCCTCAAAAGTGCTCAAAACAATCTGAAAGTCAATCATATATCATGAAAAATTGACAAGACATTCATTGCTGCGTTTACAATCCTCATAAAAAACTAAAAGGGTGAATTGGAATAAAAAATAAATAGAAGAAGGACGAAAGGCCTACGGTTAAGCTGGCCAAAAACTTCTGCCATTTGGAGGGGACGAGAGACACTGACGCTGGATTAGAGAAGTATTCCTGTGAGCCGATGTAATATTACCAAAGTCAGAGTCAGCCAAACAGTAAATCCATAAATGAATGAAAAGCCCTCAATAAATGGAGTGGAACTACATCTCCAAAAGGTTGGTGCAATAAATTATTTAAATCAAACTGATAGTTTAGTAATTCAAGTACCTTGTTATTTAGTTTTAGCAACATATGATCAAATTTTGGTGTTATAGTCAACTATCAAGTAGTGAAAGAAGACTGGACGAGGGGAGTTAAACAAGTGAAGGCCACATTACCTAATTAATGGCTACGTCACAATTTTAAAATGTTGGGTCTTTAAAATATCGTTTTGCTTACTTTTGAAGGAAATATCATGGTACTATTCGTAGGAGAGTAAATATCTTTTTTCTATAGATATCACGGACATCAAATGCAGGAGCATATGACTCACTAACCTGTAAACTCCAGAGAGTTTTGTAGAAGCTCATATCAATGGAAATGCCTGAATATATAACAGAAATTTTGTGTAAGAAAGGAAACATCATAAAGAACTGACACTCATATGAGCTTCAGTACTAATTTCATATGAACTAAATTAAGTATTACCTTCAGGAGATTCTTTCTCAAAGTTAGTTTCATTTGATGTATTAAAAACTCCTTTAATGTTGACAGCTGCAACACATTAGGATAAATCCATCAAGACAGGTGCCAACTTAATCTTTATTGAAGACCAGGGAAATAAAACGACCCCCAAAGGAATTACCAGAACGTTCTGATAATGGGAAAAAGTGAGCTAGAAACATAATAATCCGTCCACAGAAAACTACATCATTTGCCTGGGAAATTAAAGATCAAACAAGAAACGAATGTAAATTAGAATTACAGTTCAAAAAGTATCTGCACATATGAAGACACACACTCACATACACAGCCCCACTAAAATTGTCTTATAATGTCTATTCTCATGATAAAAATCACAGCACCCCAGGAAAATTTTGGGTCCTTATTACTCAACAACCCCAGAAAAGCACCCTGGGTAAAAATCTTTTTTGAACACTAATCAATTCGTAACTACTTGAGAAACTTACCCCCCTCCCAACAGCCAAATATGAACAAAGAATTCCTTAATGTATAAAAATCATAGTCAACGTAGGCATAGTTTGTACCTTTGAAAGACGTCGAAGAAGTTGATTACATGTTCTCAGCATTACAAGCTTTCCTCGCGTGAACAGTTCTGGCTGAAAGATTCGATATTTAAGAAACATATTATTATCAGTAACAAGTTTGTGTATTACTAGAATTGCATCTTTACATATAAACATGACCATTATGCTCCATTAATATTCAAGAACATGAATTAGGCCCCAGGACTATCAGACTAGTTGTATACAAACCAGAAAACCAACGCACACATGTGATCATCAAGCCCCCATTAATAATTGGGAGCTTGGGGTTTTTTAGGCCACGGGACTTTCACACTAGTTGGTGTGAACATATACACTAGAAAGAAAATGATTTTATTTAGAAGAGGCAGCAGTGGACCTAAAATTTCATGACAGCTCAGTGACTCACCATAATGCTAATAAGTTATATGTATGACACGTCATTTAATTGATCATTCAAACTTTAACAGACCTACTTGAAGGAGGAAGTAAATCTACACTGCCATAAACTATCAAAAGAACAGCTCATTGCAAGTAGCTCAAAGAAGAGAATCGGAAATTATCAAAAGTATGCACTTCACCATTGAGAGTCAACAAAAGAAACGAAACAATGAAAGAACACACCTTCCCTAGTGTTTCTTGTTTACTCTCGATATAACCAAAGACATCTTCACAATTTCTCATGGTGGACATTTCAGTTAAATCTTCCAACAGCTGAAAAATCATTCCACCTTCAATGTGCTCTTTCTCACAAAGATAGAGGACAATATCTGTAAAATATTAGACCAAACAATCATCCACTTTCCATTTTCCAGTTCAATAAAATAAGTGCAGTCCAAGACACTGAAAACATATTAAGAGAAAACGCTAGCAAAAGAAGTGACACGAACCAAGAAGACGAGGAATATGTCCATAACGATTTTCACCATCTTCACGATCATCAATCAACTGACCATATTCCATAACCTTTTCTCCTGCCGCAACTGCAGCTGACTGTCAAAAATTTTCACATCAGATCATATAAGAAGTTGCAATTTCGTCTTCCTAATAAAACTTTGCTAGTCTCTAAAGTCCACAACACAGCACCTAACACTCGCAGCTATTATAAAAAAAGCCATACTACAGAATAATCACCAAAAACATCAATATTTGCTCATTAATTCTAGAACATAAACAACCAAGACTAAAAATTTGAATGGAGGTGATAAAAGGTTACCACTAGTTCCTGCAGCAGTGAGCGCAGGATGTTTTCAAGCAACTGATTTTCATCCTGAACTAGCTTTGTAAGCCTCTGAAGTGCATAACAAGAAACAAAAAAATAAGCAAATCAAGACAAAATTGACAGATGAGGCAGGCTCAGGTATGTGAGATTTGACCTGGGGATTGATGGCTTGCTGAACGGTGTGGAGGGCGAAGTCGGAAGGCGGACCTGGGTGCTCTAACGCTCTCCTGAATAGGTCCTGGCGAACACCAAAACCCAAATTGAGTTTACAGACAGTTATAGAGAGACTAGAGAGAGGGAGAGGTGAAGATGAATTTCCCGTACCATGCCGGAGAACAGCACGCTGATGATGAGAATGGGGGTTTTGAGCTTCAAGCTTTACTGGAGAAGGCGCGCCGTCTATGGTGATTTCTGTGACACTGGAGCCGGAGAGAAACTACCAAAGGTTAAGAGGGAAATTTGTGTTTCTGGAGCAATTTTTAATCTTTTTTAAATAGATTTTAGGTGGAGTCTTTCTCTTTCGATTTTGTCTGACTTAAAATTCCCTAATTTACAAATGTATATTAGGCCATGGTTGTAATAATGAAAGATAATTTTATCTTTTTTGGTCATGCAAAATAAAATTACGAAAAAGAATCTTTTTTTAATAAGAACAATTTATAATCATCATTACCTATATGTTAAAAAAATGGTTTGTTTCTTGATTAATACAGACACAGCTGATTAAAAGGTTTTGCTTTTTACATTAACTATATTTTAATTCTAAAATTTAAGGTCCTATTCTTGAACTTATTTGCGTGTCAGTTCAGTTAAAATTTAATCTAATTAAGTTTAGTAATCGGCCATACAAATTTTCATATTTTTAAATTTTGATCCACTTTAGTACTGATGTGCTATACGCAATCCGGTATTTTACTTAGCGTAGTCCAAAATACCAATGAAATTACGATACATCACCTGAATATTGCTAAAATTCCCATTCAATCTAATGAGTGAGGACATTTTTGTAAATTCATACCATATATTAGTCTACAAGAACAAAATACTGGACTACATATAGCAGCGCCACTTTATTTTAGTACCATTCAATCAGAAGAAAAAATTCTCGTTCCGTATATAGAGGTTGATTTCAACTAATAAATTTTCTTTTTCTTTTTCTCTGTTTCCCTTTTAAAACTGGTTAAACAAAGCAATTTATTTAGTAGACAATCTTGAAGGTTTCCAGCCACCTTGTGGAGTCTGCATCTGTTGAGTTCAAAACAACACTAGAAAGCATGTTGATCGAGTATTTATTGTTTAAATTGTGTAGTTGGTAATATAAATCAACCATATACTTTTTACATGATATTTCCATTTTACAAATATAAGTGCTTACTGATTATAGAAGGCTTTCTATCTATACTAGTGCAAAACTCTACTTCACTTGTACAAAAGGCCGTTGGCAAAACCCCTGCTGCCACCAGACTCCATTTCCTTTCATCAGCCTAAAGTCAAAAGGCTCTGCACTTTGAGTAATGGAGTTCCTGCCAAACTGCATCGCTAATCAGCTCGCCTGTTCAATCTTATATGTTCAGCTCGCCTGGTAATTCTGTTTTCTCTTGCATCTGCATACACCTGTATCCACATGAAGAAAGGAAAAGCACACATAGAAGACCCTCTTTAACAGCACATAATTTTAACTCTAAACAAATCGGAGATGTTTAAAGTTAATTAGAATCCAACTCCTAATTAGTGCACCATGGTTGTCGAGCAGTTTTGGAAAATGAGTTGGTCTTACGGACCATAAACAAAACTTTAAATCTTTTACAATTCGTATCGCTAGAGTACAGTCATGAGAGAAAAAATGTAGTTCATCATTATATAATATAAGAGTAACTTGGTTGTCAAAAAAAATTCTCAAGCAAGATATAAAGACATTTTGGATATTGTCAAAAAAAACATTGTGGATGTTTAAATCACATAGCATATCAATAAATGGAAGTCAAGTGTTCATAACTTTCTAATCAAAAAGATTTTAGGACACTGTGGATGTTGAAATCACATACAATTAATAAACAAAAATATAAACCCTAATTGCAAAACAATCTCCAGTACATCTATTTTGTTTCAGAGCACAACTATTTAATCAAACAAGCAACATAAGGATGCCAGTAAGCATAACTCAACCTTATATCTGAGTACCTATGCCATATATATGTATACCATTAGCAAGCAAACATCATGCAACTATTACTGCTTATTAGTTTTCACATCCTTTTTGTCCCCGAAGGGGCAGATTTCAAATCCTAATGATAGGTTCCACATGATGTTTAGTAAACAGCAAGTACCACCACAAGTACATTATTGAGATAGCTATAAAAGTTGGTAGAGTACTGGCCAACAGTTACTTTAGAACAAGCTTAGCAAAATACTACAATATTAAGTCTCAAGTGATGCTACAGCATTCTTCAAATCACAACACCCATAGACAAAAACAGAAAGAGAGAAAAAATCTAGTACAACTTAATAGGAAACTTCTTACTAATTCATAAACTTGACAAGTATACGAGCCTACAAAGACAATGATCTAGTAACAGAGTAATCTATTCAGGTTCTCTAGAGCTCTTGTGATGCTGTTCTAGTCTCTTTGCTAGGTGCTTGAAAATCTAACCAATTCTGAGCCTGAAGATATGCACCATCCAAGGTGGGGGGGGGGGACCTGAATGCATCACCTACAATTTAAGAAATCTATCTTGAATAAGGATGATAACGAGCTCCTGTACCGCTATAGCCTGCTCTACCTCCATACATCCCTCCTGAACCACTATAACCAGCACCGGGGCCAGATTCATAGCCAGCACCAGTGCCAGCCCCTGAGTAACTGCTGTAACCACCACCTCCACGGCCATAGGGGCCAAATCCACTCCCGCCATACCCCCCACCATATCCTCCAGCATAAGAACCAAACCGACTAGAATAGCCCATGGGTGGTTCCCCACGATACCCAGCATACTCACTACCTCCATAGTCGCCATAACGGCCACCAAATTCACCTGGACCACCATATCCACCATAATCACCAAACCTACCACCAACACTACCCCCAAACGACCTACCGTAAGGAGAAGGGCCAAAACCACCACCACTGCCAAAACCGCTATAGGAGTTGGGATATCCACCTAAACTATCATACCCGCGTCCCCTAGGCTCACTACCATAAGCAGGAGGGGGTCCTGAGTTTGAGGGTTTCTTTGGTTCAGCTTTCTTGATCTCAACCTACAACAAAGAATGAGGTTAACCTAACATTCCAACACAGTTTTAAATCTAAGTACTAAGAATAGCTAAACCAATGAGATCCTAAAGCCTGTTGCCTTAAAAAAGTATCGTGCTTAGAGTCCATATGAAGCCCTCATACAAAGATAAGAACAATGCTTCTTTTGCACCAAGTCCATACACCACAAAGCCACCATGTACAAGCATACATGAAAAAAACCAAATGAACAAACTAACCTGGGTACCAGCCATGTCAATCATATTTCCATCTACCAGTATATTATCAACAACTTGATCATTGTCAAAAACGATGAAACCAAAGCCTCGGGAACGCTTGGTGACATGGTCTCTGATGATCTCGTGCTCAACTACGTTACCAAACTTTGAGAAGAAGCTCTTCAGCTCATCTAAACCAAGACAAATTTCAAATTTCAAAAGAGAATTAATCATACATGTTAAAAGAACAGTTCATGGTTTAGAATTTATATTGGCAGGAGACCACGTTTCACTAGTAATACCTTCAGTCACAGCAGTTGGAATCCCACCAACAAATATCTTCTTAGTTTTAAAATCTTTGGATTCAGCAGAGCCTTTTGGGATGGTTCTTTTAATTTCAACCTGCCCAAAACAAACCAAATTCGTTTTAACACAGCAAAATCTAGCATAAAAACACATGCTTTAATCTTTAATCAATGATCAATTCAATCACCTGCTTTCCATTGATGATATGGGTTTCAGCAATAACAGTGTCCACAACAATGGGATCAGCATAAGTAATGAACCCAAAGCCACGCGGTCTTCCTGTGTGCCTATCCTTCATTATCACCGAGTCTGTTATCTCTCCATAGTTCCCAAAGTACTTGACAAATTGATCTATACAGACAGCCAAATTCAAAGTTCAGCACTTTAAAACACTAATACACATCAAAATTCTGCCATGACACCCAAATCATCTTACAATAAAAACAGCTCACGGATACACTAATTTACCTAGGGTAGTATCTTTGGCTAGACCTCCGATGAAGATTTTCCTGCAAGAATCAGAGAAAAACGTATAAACAATTCGACAAATACTAACCAAGAATCCATGGAGATATATGTGTGTCTACGTACCCTGGGCTAGCACCATCGCCGAAGTCATTCTTCCGGGAACCCATAATCGATGTTCTGGATGTCGGTGAGGGTTAGATCTGATAGAGAAAACGTCGTCGAAGGGAAAGCTTATAGCTAGGGTTCGTCTTTTATCCCTTTGCGCCTTTGGTAACCTTTCAACACAAGGAATGTGAATTTATGGTCAAAATAATGATAAAACCGTAGAAAATAATTTGACAAATTTAATACTACTAATAACGTTTTGACTTTGAATGCAACTTCATGTATTGTTGTGAATGTCAGTTTGTCAATTGTCACCAACACAAAAATAAAAAATTATACAAAAAGTAATAATTAAGTTGATTTTATCAAATCTATCTATACCATGCTATACTTTAAAAAAGAATAATTTAGAATTCTCATAATTTTGAATTAATTTTAAAATAACCATAAATTGACACATCAGCATGATTTATTTATTTAATTATTTTAAGTTTTTTGATTTTATCCTTTCTGAATCGTGCGTTTTGCAATGTTTTTCTTCCGTCTCGCCCTTTTCCTATCCCCTTTCCATTTATGAAGCATTACTTTTCCTTCTCTGCATCGCCCTCCTTCAGTTCGGATCAATTTAATATCCGTTTCATCATTAAATCTGTCATTTTGTTGTTCTTCTTTTATCAGTTCATCCCCATAAATTCCTTCATCCAATTGGAAAACGAATCAGCCCCGTGTGGTAAACCCCATCCACCGCTGGCTTCTCCGTGTCTGTCACCTACAATCCGATCCCGTTTCGGAGTTAATTCGTCCTGCTGCCGATCAGGACGCCGGTTTCCGATGAACTCACTCGCCGTCGTCGCCGGCTCCGGAGCTCCCACCGGCTACGTTTCTGCCGATGAGGCTCTTCCTTTTCGGATTGTTTTTGGTTTGCTTTTCTTGGATGCCACGGTGTTGTTTGTGAAGAATGTGGTGGGGAGAGGGATGGGATTGGTGGTGCTGAGAAGAAGGCTAATAAGGGAGGCCCTACTGGCTACCTTGCTTGGAAGATGATGGTAAGGAATTTGTAATTTTTTATGCTAATATGTCTGGTCGACGTGGCGGTGGCGAGGAGGGGTTCCCGAAGGTTGTTTCACATGGAGGAGTTGGCGGCGTCGGAGCTCGAGATTCGGGTGAGGATGGATCCGAAAGTCAGGCGGAGCAATTGGAACGGTGAGTATCTCAGTGATGCACAGGTGGAGTACGCTTGCATTGATGCTTCTGTTTCCTTTCAGCTGGGGATGAGTTTGGATGTTGTGTCCTGGAATGAAGATCGGTATGGTGATTATGATTCTAGAGAGGATTATTACTGATGGATTGGATCCGAATATGTGCTAAAAATCCTTTATGCCGGTGGTTAAGAATCCATTAC
The DNA here is from genome assembly GCA_948330725.1 of Sherardia arvensis. Classification (NCBI taxonomy): domain Eukaryota; kingdom Viridiplantae; phylum Streptophyta; class Magnoliopsida; order Gentianales; family Rubiaceae; genus Sherardia; species Sherardia arvensis. Next base: position 31,522,617 of record OX415239.1, read on the forward strand.
TTTAAACCTTTTATTTTCCAGTTTTGTTTAGTCAATTAGTGTAGTTTGATTGAGCATGATGTCTCTAGACTGTACTCTGGCTGTCAAGAACTGACTTCTGCTCGAAGTTTGGTTTAATTCAGTTCTTCTAATGCAATTAACTTTTGAATTCACGGAGGCTTCATCGGCTATTGCAACCCACTGACTTGCAATTTGTTTGTTGTGCAATGGCTTCACTTTCTAGAAAAAGGGAAAATGAACAATGAATTATGAATGAAGGAGCTGAAAAACTTTATGGGTTGATGGTGCATCGGAGTTAGCTTGACCCTTGCCGGTGAGTAAGAACTATTCATTGATTGATTTGTTATGTGAGGATTTGTTTTTTTCATATAATCTGTGTAATCTTCTCTGATGATTGGATTTCTATTTTGTTAAAATATTAGTAGAGAACAAAATGGGTTGACATTGATTGGTAGTTTAGTTCTATACAACAAATCTATACTACTTTGTGTAATTTGGTTTGTTTCACTTCATTTTGTAGTTAAAATATCTTAACTTACAAGTTTAGATTTTCACAATTTAAAAGCATAGTTATAATGCTGCTGATTATATAAATTACTGTATATTTCTCTTAAACACAGATGACCAAAGTTTTGCGCTCCACCATCAGATACATCCAACGAATGTAAATTAACTCCTATTAACAGTAATTTTCATAATACACTCCCAATTCATCTTTTCATACAGTAATTTTTTTATATTTACTTTTTACATCACCGCATCTTTTCCGTGTTTTATCTTAACGGTTTCATAATTAATGTAGTTAACTTTATTTTACCTTTTTACATTATCATAGCTTACTTTTTTCCATAGTTTATCTTAATGGTTTCATAATTATTGCAGTTTACTTGATTTTACCGTAATTCTTATTATACCATGAAACAAATATCATCAATTAGATAAATTTAATAGCCGTAACTATCTTGTCAGAAAATAACTGTAACTAAACTCCTACAATCAATAATTTATTCTTTTGTATTATGTTTTACATTATCCTATTTTACCTTATTTTACAGTAATATATCTTATCTTATCTTACATTACTGATTATTCCATTTTGTAGATAAATCGACCGTAACTAATCCCCTAAATTTCAGTTTATTTGCCTCATTTATTCTCCCCGCAGTTTGCGTTTCTCTTTTACCAACATTTTTGTTCGGTAGTTTTCTCAAATCAACTCCCTCAACTCCACGTTTTCAATCACTTGTGTTCTCTTCAGTTTCAATTCACCCAATATTATCTCCACGTACGCACCGACACCATTCCTTTCTAGATATCCACATCCAAATTCAAATTCCACCCGCATAATTCATCACAGCTTATTGATCTACTTATTCAGGCAGTCACGCTCTCATCCATTCTAAAGCTGACTTAGTTTCTCATCACAATGATGGTTCTCTCTATGTGTTCCCTTTATTTTATAGATGATCGATCAAAAATGGAAGCAAGCAGATGATGGTTGAGTTTTTTTCCGTTTGTAGGTACTTCACAATTTTGTAAAAGTTCTCTAAAGCATTCTCTGAAGGCTTTTCAATTCTTGGAGTGAAAAAACAATGAAAACCTTTGGTGAGAAGTCTTTTGAAATTGGAGTGAAGTTATTTATGATGTAGGAAAATATCAGATGATGGAGTGTATAACATTTCTTCTTTAAAATTTATTTGAGGACCTTTAACCACGGAGTTATCCACGTTATGTCTAACTTCTTATATAGATTTGTAATTTATATATATGAAACTATGAAAAAAGAATTTAAACGGAAATATTTGTATATCTAATTCTATATCAATTTGTTAATGTAATGAAATTTAAAAAGGTGATTCATGGTCTTTTAGCTATAATTTTTCAGTGGTTTATTGGCATTATTATAATAATAAATTCGTTCATAACTACTAATTTAATAAACCTTTAAATAAAAGCAGTGTCGTACAATGTACGACGGGCATTAAAACTAGTTGGTATTTAATTTGTGCATTTAGTCGCCCTTTCTTTTTTTTATAGCCTGTAATTATTTTATTAAAAATTGTTAAAACTTACCCAACACCATAACATTCCTTGAAATAGATACTGGCCTTAATTATCCTCACAAATTCTTCATTATTTTTGTAACGTTAAAGATAAATTGTAAACTCTGTTTCGTAACGTTCCTTGAAATAAAACAGTACTAAATCATCCTCTCCTATTCTTTATTATTTTTATGCCAGTAATTCATGCACTATTTCTTCTGTATAGCCTGCAATTATTTCAGAAAATATAATCAAAACTTAATTTAAAAACCTCTATCGTAACGCTTCCTAAAATAAAAACTGCACTTAATGATCGTCACAAATAATTTTTATTTTGTAACGGTGAAACTTAATTTTAAAACCTGAATTGTAACGTTCCCTTAAATAAAAATTGTACTTATTCATTATCACAAATTCTTTATTATGGGTTGACCAAGTATTATTTTGTGAAAATTAAGTAATATAATGTAATAACCTTTTGGTGAAAAACAAATTGGTCGCTAAAACATTGTTAAGTTTTCAAGAATCTAAGAAATTAAAAAATTACATAACCTTATTATTCCATCTTCTGAAACACTTCCTTATAAACTATACTAACAGTACTATGGATTGGTTGATCATTCTTGTTACAATCAAAATATTCAATCCCTTTCTACTTTTAAACTCTAAAGACAACAATGTATAGTTGTTCATGAATGAAAACGGGTTTTGAGATGCAGTGTATTTCATTGATAGTTGTCCGACGTATGAGTAGCCTTATAACATGCTACTCTTGTATGCATATATTATAAATAAAATATTATTTAAGTAAAACTTACATTTGAGTAATATAATAAAATTAAAATTTTAATGAATAGATATCCGTGCATCGGCGTGGGTGTCTTACAACCCGAATATGGCAAAAAATAGCTGATATTGATGAGTGGATAATTTATAAGTAATCTTAAATGAACCAAAAATTTTATTTAATCAAATATGTACACTGTTAAAAAGTAATAAAGAAAAGAAATGTATAATTAAAAAATAAAACAAAAAGAAGGCATAATGCTGAACAAATTAATATGACCAAAGAAATAAACGACTCATAAATTCTCATTTTTTATCTCTTTGGTTGCATGAATTAAATGTGGATTAATACACCAAATTAAATATCAATTGAAACCGACCTGATGTAATACCAACCCAGTAAAATGTTTTATTTTAATTCACTCATCAATTAATTTACATTGATACAGCAATGATGTATTGGAGGCCAATTAAAACGTTTTATGTTAATTCACTCATCAATTATTTTTCATATGAATTCTAAACGTTTGTTTGACCACAAACTAACTACACTGACTGGACCATGAAAGACATCACAACAAAATGACATTAGTTTTGAGTGGATTTAATGGGTTTCTTAGAATATTTGTATCACCCAAGAATCAATAGTTTCAATTGGTTAAATACTAATAAACTATTGTTGTGACGATCGCCGGAGCCGTGAGGCGCCGGAAGAGATTCGGCGGACATGAGGAGGCACATACGCGTGCTGGCAAAGGAAAACATTTTTTGAAGAAATGCTCCTAAGAAATGCTAAGGGGTGAATAAATATGTGAATTGAGGGCCACTTTCTCTCTGCAAGTACCCAACTCTGGTTTCCTAAGAAATGCTAAGGAGTGAATATGTATTGAGGCAAGGCAACTTTCAGAAATGCTCCAAAGAAATGGTAAGGAGTGATAATAATTTTAGGACCACTGGTTGAATATAATTTTGTGTCAAACGAGTTCACTGTTAAGCGTGGAAAGTGACCACTCCTTCTTTTGCAAACCTGTTTCAAAATAAAAAATGAGTAATCAATTGTCTACACTTCCTTTACCATTTTTTATGGTGCGCTTATTTTCGAGATTATGTAAGACAGAAAGAATATGGTACTTGTGTAGGGGTAAAACAGGAGAGAAAAGGGTAGAAAAAAAGGCAACACATTACTGGGAAACTGGATTTTAACAGTCCCTTCACGCTCCCCACTATCCAACACATCCCATCTCAGCTCACGGAGATTTGGCAGCATTTCCATGATTCTTTTCAGGATTTTACCGAGATAAAGTTTTGGAGTCGAGAAAGTGGCCAAATTATCCAAGTTGAAAGAGCTTTTGAGGTTGTCTTCCCCTATATTGACATCAACCAAACAACCACATACCTTTATATGCCTCAACCGATGCATGTCCCACGGAGTAGCTGGCAATGACAAGCCACTCAAACCTTTATGGTTTATTGGTAACACAAGAGATTACAAATATGAGAGTTTTGTGATGGAGGATGGGATGCTCTTCATGCCACCTTGAACTGCCAAGTACCTCACAAATTGTCCTAACGTCATTTTTTACTTAAGTATGGGTTAAATGTCAATTTTATTTCTCGAAATGTGTGTTTATTTTGAATATTTTTCACGATGATTAATAAGATGTGTAGTACTACCAAAATGTTGTAAATTGAGTCAAAGAAGTCTGCCATCATATTTTTACACATTCAACTAATTTCGCTTCTTTTAAATTTCATCTTTTTATATTTCCAAATTAGGAATCAGAGTAAATTTGATTCAAACTCGTACCACGTAATATATGCTACAAGCTCTCACCTAATCTCATTATATATATATATATATATATATATATATTTCAAATATGGACTGCAATTGGATAACTATATTCCTTATAAAGCGACTGAATTGGATTACTAGATGCAACCCTTCCATATTGCATTTTTACCACACTCTTCGATTCCGTCAGATGTCTGCAGCATTTCTGAAGTAGAACAAATGCAATCATGAAGATGCCGCAATCATTAAATAACTTTGAAGTCTGATACTCAAAGAATCTCCATGATTACTATTTAAAAAACATAGTAGATTCATCTCACCTGATCACTCGTATCCAAACTAAAAACTAATTTAACTCCTACATTTCCAAATACCACCTCCATGTGATGTATACCACTCTACCTTTAAGCCTGACATTCCCTCCCTATTATCTTTGAGCTTGTCCCCAAGGTCAAGAATCTGGAAGTTTTCCGAAGATAACTCAATTAGTAAGCTTGACTCCAACCTTATATTATTAGAAATCGAGTACCAGCCAGCTCTAGAATAATTTGGGTATGTTGTCACTCAACCCTCATTAACATGTTAACAGAACTTGATTCTCCCAAATGAGCAACTCCAGTTGCACATCTACGGAGTGGCGTTGGAATACCCGGATCAAAACACTTCACACATTCCACAAAATTATTCTAATAACCCTTCAACACTTCAATCCAAATTTCACAGAATTTGATAATTACTATCATGATTCTGTCAAGATTATTCACAGAGTCCAGCATGTGCAGAGATGATAAGCTCGATTTTTATCACAGATGTGAACACAATTTCATCTAGAGTATAAAGTTTAGCTAAGCCTCTATTCGACTCTTCACCATTAATCGGCTTAAAACATGCAATACACATAGTCATCTCCATCAAGCCAAGATCAAAAATTCCCTTGCAACTTCCAAGCATAATTATAGTTATACCAGGATTAAAACAAGTCACTGTCTCTTCAGATTCTCTACAGCTTTTGTTCATTTCCTCATTCATCTCATGATGCAAACAATCAACGGAGAAACTAAACGTATTTTCTCCCCCATTTGATTTCATATCCAACAAAGCATCATAGTTCTTAACTCCAAAATTAGACTTAATTTCCGCCACATTAACAACATTCAAGTCAAGGATTCTCGGATCAAAACACTTTAAACACACATGAGGTTCATTAGTTTCATCTCCATCATTACTCAAAGTAGTCACAGTTATCACACAAGACTCAAAGATAACAAGATTCTCATGTTTAGAACTCACAAATTCTTTATCATAATCAACGTCACCTTTGAGAATTTCGGAAGAGGTTAGGATAATACCCGATAAAGAAGTTGATGAATCAGTTTCTATAGAAATTTGATTCTGCACCTCCACTAACTTCTGGTTTCGGGATTCCTTGTCTGACGAACGAACAGCCCGCTTCATATTCAACAGACAGAGACACAACTTCTCTTTTGCTTGTCACACCTCCATTTATGCCCGTACCACCACTTGATGTTCCTCGCCCTTACAGCGTTCCTCCAAATTCCAAATCCAGAAGTCCATTGCCGACAATGCATCCATCATTTCTTCGTTCAGCTCCTCCAATGATCGAGTCTTGTCCATCGATTGGACGACAGACAACGGTGCCATAGTCGGCGTGATCGCTGGAGTTTTCTTCCGCTCCAAATCCACACCAACACCTTGGACGTATCGTTTCCACTTCTATGGGAACTCTCTCCGTTCACCGACATCCTCCTCTAAGGTGAACGCATAGCCTCCCAATACATTCGCTGTTGAATATGAGTGACGGTGGTCTACTCCATCGATCGTTGACTCTGCTCCAACGTCCGCTCCATTGATTCCGAGCGATTGGCCTGCTTTGTTACCATTTGTAAGGATTTCAGATCGAATCCATAAAAGTGTCAATTTACAAGAAATAGCCATAAAGGACAGTACAAGAAAGAGAATACGAATTACAAAAAAGATGAAAGATGATCAACAAATCCCTAGCCTCCAATACTTATCCCAATTGCCTCCTTCACCAACCAAGGTCAATGTTGACCCTTTGACTATGTAGGAAATGACCATTATACCCCTGGATATTGAGCTGTTTCCTGATAGATGGCCCAAGAGCATAATCATTAATGAGCCTTTTTAGGCCCGCATTTATAGTGATGAGCTTATGATCGATGAATATATTGGCGTGCCTTAGGAGGTAATGGTTTTCATCTGATTTTTTTTTTTGATTAAACCACCATTGGTGGAGGGATATTATATTTGGCATCCCCAAACCATTAAATTGACATAGGCCCTGTCAAGTTCAGATTATTGAAAAATAATTTAAGTTAAATTAATCTCAGTTCAGTTAATTTAATCTCAATTCAGTTAAATTAATCTCAGTTAAACTAAACAAATCTCAGTTCAATTAAATTAATCTCAGTTCAGTTAAATTAATCTCAGTTCAACTGGAATAAACTGAGATTAATTTGATTCAATAAAATAATTACTTTAACTTTATTTCAATTGGATACAAAACATAACGATTTAGGCATGTTTGCCGGAGTTAATAAGAGCAGTTTAGTCCAATTCAGTTCAATTCAACTCATCCCAGTTTAATTCAATTAATTTCAGTTCAATTCAATCAAAATATAATTTGATAAAATTCAGGTAAATTTAGACATGCTGATTTATTTTTCAATACATTAAATTTTTACTTCAGTTCAATTAAGTCCAACTCAATTCAGTTCAGTTTAATTCAGTTCAGTTCAATCAATATATAATTTGATAAAATTCAAGTAAATTTAGACATACTGATTATATTTTTAATACATTAATTTCCACTTAAGTTCAATTCAGTCCAGTTCAATTAAATTCAGTTTAGTTCAATTTAGTGAAAATATATTTTGAACAAATTCAAGTAAAATTAGACATGCTGATTCTATTATTAATACATTAATTTTCACTTTAGTAAAATTCAGTTCAACATGAAATAAGTTCGGGAAAACATGCCCTTATTTTATACATAATATTCTCTTTTCAGTTAAATTAATCTCAGTTCAACCAGAAAAATCTCAGTTCAGTTAAATTAATCTCAGTTAATTTAAATTAATCTCAATTAAACTAAACAAATCTCAATTAAATTAAATTAATCTCAATTAAATTAATTTCAACCCAACTTGACAGGGCCATAAAATAAAATACAATGATCTCCTTTGTGAGAGGCAATTTGTAAGATTACAGAGAGGTTTCTAAAGATATGACAATTCTAAACCTTCTCTATATCTGAAGTAGGAACTAAAGCCTTAGTAGCTAGATACATCCATACTAATTCACTACTTCGATAGTGCTACCTAAAAAAGAGATAAATAGAATGATTCCTAAAAGACCGACACAAAAGCGTCAAACTGCTTTGACAGGTGTAATATCCCTAATTTGAAATATAAAGTCTGCAATAAATGCTCAAATCTACAAGTGTATGCACAGAGACGCCGATAGTAACTTAAAGAAGGTACCACGACTTGGATTTCTCCTCTACTGTAACTGCACACACCGAAACCCAAGGGGTCTTCCCAAAGTAAGAGGGAGGCGACAAACAAATGGGCAGGGATACTCAATAAATTTGTCAAAGCAATTTTGCAAAAAGTTAAAATTTCAATCACCCATGTCTTAAAATCTAAAAACTCTAAGAAAGCAGCAAAAAGAATCAACCCAGAATCTTGTCCAATAAAAGTATCGATAAGAAACATCGCCAGAATAAACCTGTGTAGCACATGAAACCCCTGCGTAGCGCGCTAGCATCCGTGTGGGGCAACCGGTGAAGGACACACTGGTATGCCTGGCAGCGGCGCGTGGAGTACCGGCGGCAGCGCTTGAAAGACCGGCTGAAATCTACGACACCTGAACGGACCAAAACCTGTCATCTCAATCTAATTGAGCCATCTCCAGTTGAAAACCATCCAAACCTGTTCTACCCGAGCCGAGCCAACCCGACTCAACCCGACCCGAGCCAGTCCGACCGAGTTGAAAAACCCAGCCAACCCAGGCCGCCGACGCGACAACAAAACCCCCTTGGCCTGGAATGTTCGGTGTTGACTCGGCTCAAGTCCCGTCAGCCTTGGTTCGCGCGGCGCGTCCCTGGCGTCGGGCAGCGCTGATCCGCTGTCTCCGAAGTCCCTTGTCCGGTTCGATGCCGGATCCGTGTGGATCCCTCGTCGGCTCCTGACCGGCGTTGTATGGGCTCACCTGAAAAACGGACTGCGGCGCAACCCTGGCCTTCGGGCTGCGCTGATCCGCTGTCTCCGGAGTCAGCCTCGTCGTTCAATGCCGGATCCGTGGTCCCTTCGGCGTCGTCGGCTCTTGGTCGGAGATTTTAAAAAAGGGGATGTAATTGTTCGATTGAGATGGGGTTTTGAGGGGTGGCCTAGTCGGCGGCGAAGCGCCGGCGGCCACCCCGCCAGATATGGATCTGCGATGCTACTGTTTGGGGGGAGGGGAGGAGAGAGCGTGTCTCTCGTGCAAATGAGGAATCATCTTAACAACTAGCATGATCTGAATACAGAAGGAGATGCTCATACTTGTAAACTATTTTTGTTCTATTGTTTCTGCATCAAAATACAACAAACAATGATGACATGTTGCTGACATGTTTCATGTTTTATGATTAGTTTAAAATAATAAAAGTGGAGAATTTACTAATTTACACAACTGAACAGATATGTAAGTTGTAACGGAGGAGAATATTAGGGGTCATGGACTATTAATTTTACACTTTTAAAAGATATGGAATTGGTATTTTTAATGACACTTTTTGATTTCTTAGGATCATATGATACATATTATTATTCAAATAATTAATACTCAATTATCTTAACTCATATTTGAACTAAAATTTCATACTAGTATAAAATAAATTATTATCGTATGAGATATATAGTTGTAATTCATGTATCATATATATAGTTATAATTCATGTATCATATAACATTTAATTGTGTATTTTCTAAAATATTATTATCACATATATTGTCAAACGTAAAGCTGACTATTTTATAGTGGCAATTATTCATCATCGTCAAAACTTGAGGGGATATCTATTGGTAATAATGATTTATTATTAAATACTTTCAATATAATACAGAAGTTACAAATTTCAATTAACTTTAGTTAGACTAAAATAGTTTAAACTGCACAGTAAAACAGCATATATACGTACTAACCTTCTCCTTAACTAAAATAAATACGTCATGGGTAAATTGTTGGTTATGTTATAAAAGAATATTGTTGGTTATGATCGAAAGAATATCTATCTATACTATATTTTAAAAAAGGATGAATTAGAATTTTCTCATAATTTTAAATTATTTTTAGGATAACCACAAATTGACAACTCAGCTATACTCATCAACTTATTTTTAATTTTTATTCTTCTTTTCTCTGAATTTGTTCTACGCTTCCTTCCACCTCTTCTTCTCCCCTTACCAATTGCCATTTATGGCAATTATTCCCAAAACTCATCCTCTCCTTCAGATTGATTGCATCCGTTTCAAGTTAACCGGCGGCTTGGGCTTTGTTCGAATCGGTCGTCGTTGTCATGTTCCAAGCTTCTTAAAAGGGGCAATATTGTCTTTTACATCGAAGAAGCACGGTTGACTGAGCTTAGCGTAATATATATAGATTTGTATTGGATAGTGAAGGATTATTGATTATGCATATTGTTATTTGATCGGATCTGCGGATCTTGGCTCCCCTTTGTGGGATTTCTTTCTCGTCTGATTCTCAGCTCTATATGAGCATATCCCAATTTTATCCCCAGTTATGAGTTCCGATCATAACAATTGGTATCAGAGCCGGTGGTTCTCTGACCTACCGGTGAAAGTGGACCCGACCGGCGGCGAAAATCAAGCCGATCTCGACTATCCGATCAGGTTCGAGCGAGCTCCGGTCACCGGAGATGACCGTGGGGGGACAGAGTTCGACAGTGGCAGTCATTTCGGAAGGGAAGTTGAGATGTCGACAACTACATCGGCGATACGAATGACTTTGGATCGCAAGACGGCGACTGGAAACTAGACCACGACTACAATAACTACAGTGAGGCGGTGTATTCCGAGCACCGATCGGAGACTATCGACGAATACGGAGGCTTTGCAATCGGCTCGAGTTTTACCGACGGAACTGAGCTCGATTATTATAGATGCAGCAGTACTGCGATTGATTTTGGGAGGCAGATCGACGTCAACCGTGATGACGATTCGATTCCGGTTGGACGAAAGGGGTACCACGGCAACGACCACGGTGGCGCCGCTACCCATTTCGGACATCACCTCGACAACGGCGGCAACGTTCGGCGTTCCTATGGCGGCAGTAAGATGGCCGATCAGATTACATCACCGGCGAGCCCAACGAGCATGGCGAAGCTCCAATCGATGTTGGAATTTCAAAGTGCGGTGTGCGACATCCTGGAGCAGTTGAAGCTGATTACGAAGACGTGCGACAATATCCTAGTATACCTAGCTCCGGAGGAAGTGGGGAACAGCTCTACGCAAGGTGGCTCCAGCGCAATTCAATTTGACGAGCATCCAATTGAGGCACCTGAGCTTCAATCTCGGTCAGAGGAAAGCAATGAACAAGTCGACGATGAACCTCAAATGCAGACTCAAATGCAGATGGAGACTGAGGCATTAGAAGTAATCGAAATATCAACTGTCTTAGAGGACTACTTGGCACCAGTTACCATCGATGATTTTCCATCTCAGGGTAAGGACGATCTCATTGTTTTTGATAAGTCTGAAGTTCTTGTTGAGCCTGAAATTAAAATGGAACCAAACATTACCTGTGATAGTCTTGTATGCAAGGAGAAATTGGACTTTGTTGATGTTGTGAAATGTCATGATAATTCTAGCATTCAGAAGTGCTATGACCCTGGTATCGGTGAAGAGATGAGTAGAGCTTCAGCTAGAAATAATGTTGTGGAATTCTTGGTTGCTAAAGATGTTAAACTGCTTAGGGAGTCCTGCATTTCAGCCTGTGAAGCGGGTAATAATATTGATGATTATTTGGGTGGTAGTTGGCCTTGGAATGTTTTGGTTTTGTGTAGAAATTTTGATAGTTATTGGCCTTGGTTTGGTATCAAGCTCTGGAAATTTATAAGTGAATGCGTATCGTTGATTGTGAGTAGTGGGATTGTGGACTGTTCGAGCTACAATATTAGTGATTCTATGATTGGTGAAAGAGTTAGCCTCTCTAAAATTGTGTCCATAGCTTTAAATCCCAAATGGAGAATGAATAGTTTTAAGGATTGGGTTGGATCTTATTTTGTTGATGGAATCAACATGGAAACTATGAAGTTATGGGTGCAGATTGTGAAAGTGTTTAAAGGAGGTGGTGAACATTGGCTTCCTTTTGCGGATGCTGCTTTTTGGATACAAACAGTTTTGCTATTTTTGTTCGGTGAAGTGTTGATGAGCTGTGCGCTGGGATATGAGGAAATGTATGATGGTTTCAGTTTGGATGATCGTAGTAGCATAGCTGCTGGTTTAAGGGAAGTTTTGTATTTGAACGGGGTTTTAAAGTTTGCAATTGATGGAGGTTATTACTGTCTGGAATTTGAATGTGTGCCTGATAGTCTTTTGGATGATGATAAGGATACTGGAGAAATTCTAAGGGATAAGAAGAGTTCAGTTTATGAGTTTGTGAATAGTGTTCAAAGCCTTATTTCATATAAGTTTGTGAGTTGGGAGGAAGTTGTGACTGCGTTTGAAGGTGGTGGAAACACTGATCGTCAGGTATTAAAGCTTGAGGTCAAACTTTGTTTTAAGAGAGTGGGAGAGCTCCTGAGTGATAAGTTTCGCTCAGAAAAGGGAGATCATACTCTGGTGGTACTGTGTGGCACAATGTTCGGATGAGATGTGATATTGAGGGGGTTCTTAATCAACGTAATCATGGAATTGAGGTGTATGAGGATGGTCACTTGAATGGCAGACTATTTAAAAACTCTAAGAAGGCACTGGTTTGGTTGTTGCATGAATGGTGGGGCTTTCCACTTGAGATAATTCCATTAATTCTAGTCCCAAGTTTGAGAACAAAGTCAAAGTTTCAGGAAATGTATTTTTATGAGCTGAAGACAGGGATGGGAATTGATAAGTCATGGGAATTGATCATTGGTTCGGAAGGATTTCTGGCTAATGTATTTAAGCTAGGAGCCATGAACTTATTCATCATTGGAGCTGTGTGTTTATGGTTCAGGCGAAGTGAAGGATGTTGGCACATTCTAGTAGACACTACCAATTGTCTGTCTCTTCTTTTAGTGTAGATAAATTCATTAAGCAAACCAGGTCAATTGCTGACCAAATATCAAGAAATGAAGCAGATTTAAGATGGCACTCTGTTTGGCTAAAATATGGGTATGAGCTGGAGATCTTGTGCATGAAGATGCACCTAACCCCTGTACTGGTGGCTCAGAATGATTTTTTGGGTGAATTTCATAAGTTTATGCAGAAGGAGCAGCAGGTTTTGGTTTGTTTCGTAAACCACAGCTTGAGGACAATCTGTTATTTAAGGAGGAAGAAATTCACAGCATGGAACACTGTGGATGAGCTGAATACGTCTTGTGGTGTAAAACTTTCAATGGTGGTGGAAATTCTTGGAACAACCGTTGGTGCATAATATCTTGGTGTTTTACTTTCAAAGGGAAATGAAGGTTGCTGGTCTCAAGAAATTGCAGCTCTTGTTACAATTTTCGGCTGGTTTCATCGTAGAAAAAGCAACCATGATTTTGGGGAAACTGAGATTGGCAACCCTATAAATTTTTCATGCAAAGTGTTTTTGGCCATTGAGGATGACTGCAACATTTCAAGAACATGGCTGATCAAGTTGGAGTTGTTTTCTTCACCGGCTCAACTTCAGGGTGCTAGGCTTGGAGAATACACTATATGTAAGCCGAATATGATTACTGGTGTAGTCAAGAAATTCTGCAAATTATGGGATAAAGTTGTTATTGCGTTCAGAGGAGGGACAAAGAAAAAGTTCGAGGCTTTACTTGAAAAACTGGAAAGCATCACTCCTTACACACCTTTTCTGTTGTCAACGGAAAGTTGCAAAGCTCAACTAGAAGAATTGGTGAACTGTGGGGACCATGATGAATTTCCATGGCTTATTGCATGGAGAAGTTCACGATGTGAGGAAGCTTTAATGGAAAATGTGGGGAGAACCAATTTTCGTCCTTATTCAAGCATTGAGAAGAAGGTCATGTGCTGCAGCATACTGGTAACCATTTTAAAAGTATTTTTAAGTCTTCCCAAGCTTGAGGACAAGCTTGAACTTAACAGGGAGGATTTGTAATGCTCCAAACTTCTTAAAAGGGGCAATATTGTCTTTTACATCGAAGAAGCACGGTTGACTGAGCTTAGCGTTATATATAGATTTGTATTGGATAGAGAAGAATGATTGATTATGCATATTGTTATTTGATCGGATCTGCGGATCTTGGCTCCCCTTTGTGGGATTTCTTTCTCGTCTGATTCTCAGCTCTATATGAGCATATCCCAATTTTATCCCCAGTTATGAGTACCGATCATAACAGTCGCCAAGAATCTGGGCCTTATTCGAATTGGTCGGTGTCAAAGGAGAGCAAAACGGTGGTGCCCGCCACACCACCGGAAAGAGCTGGGCGGATCCAAATCTACCGTCGACATCATGGTGGCGCCGCCGCAACCGATGCATGAGATGCTTAATGAAAGTCTGCCATTGGTGAGTCACAGTACTTCCCTTTCTTTTTTTTGAGGCCCGATTTGAAACTAACGCCGCCGCCTGGTTTAGCTTCGATGGCCGATTCGACACCAAAACTGCCACCTGGTCTATGTGCAATGAATTAGGGATGGTGGGATGGTGGGATCGTCAATGAGTGTTCTAGTATTCCGGCTTAGAAGTGTTCTGCTACTACTTGAGAAGGTACTTTTGAATGATTTCCGAAACTAAAAATGATATCAGATAATTTTTCCGGACTGAATATTAGTCTACTTGCTAAAACGGATAGCAGTAGTTGCAGTGTGAGATTGATAAATTGATAAGCAGGAACAGTGGAGGGAGTGGGGAGCCCAGGTGGGTAGATAGCAGGAGGTGGACTCTGAGTCGCCGCCATGGTCTTTGCAAGGGGAGGGGGAGAATAAGGGAGGATATGGATCGAGTATTCGGAGGAGGCTTGCGAAGAGGCCGAAGATAGTGGATTCTTTCAATGTTGAAGCTATGGAGGTTTCTGGGGCTCATGGACATCATAACAAGGTTAAATTGTGAGTTCTTTTTTTGTTTTTGCTTTCATGATTGTGTTCTTTTGTATATGTTTTTGTTGTGAAGTGCTGGAATGTATATTTAGGGATGGAAAAAATTGTGTTTTTTGAGGTGTTGAAACTTGAAAGACTTGATTTTGAAGGTAAATGTATGGTTGTTTGGTGATCAAGAGTTTAAAAGTTATATAAGGATGAAATGGGATCATAATTTTACTAAATAGTTTCATGAAGTTTAGGATAATATTCTAGCTGTGAACTGATGAAAGACTGCGTTTTGAATGTTAGAATTTAGTTATTGGTGATCAGATTATGAAAAAGAGGGTCCAGTTGTTTAATCTCTGTATAATGAGGTGACAACGTTCCCTGAATTTAGTTCTAATTGTCATCTCACCTTGAAACTTCTATTGTTTGCTTCTGGTAATGAATATGTTAATCATGTAGTAGTCGTTATCTGGACAATCACATTGAAGACTGGACTGAAGGCTGAAGCGCGTGTTTTGATCTACAAAGCCCGTATGGAGTGCCATAGCCACATGCTTACAATTGAGGATCCTGGCTATAAGGAAACGTCTGGCCAAAAAACTGTTGTTCCTGTTGCTACTAGACCTGTGAATGCTGCTTGGGTTGCCATCCCTCAACTATAATATTCTCAGTTTAGGACCGTCTTCATTTCACTTTAGCTTCATGTGAAATTCAGATTTCAATACACCGTTTGCATTGCCACGCTTTTCTTTTCAAGTTGACAATTAAAAACAAAATAAGTAAGAAATGGGAGATACTATACAAAACGAGCTCGTATGTTTCTGTTACTTTGAGCGATTTATTGCATTTCTTATTGTTTGCTTGATTCATTAATCTCTTCTTCGGATGTTTTACAATTCATGAGATATTGACACATAAGCAACTCATTTTCCCTTTTAAAATTTTTTATCATTTACTTTTACTTAAACTAATAATCCCACCTTTAACTTCCACTTGATCATGTATTAATTTTTAAAAAATTTTTTTATAAAGAAGAGATGGTTGAATGAATTAAAAGTGACTTAATTCACCATATTAAACATATATTCAAAGGGTCATGATTATAGTACTCTTTAAAACAAAAGAAAACTTGATGAGGTGTCTTATTACAACTCTTTAAATTATTTTTTACAATTACTAAGAAATTGACACATCTGCTTTTATTCTCATCTATATCTATATAATAACTCTCTTTAAAATAAAATGTTAGATGCCGAAGTGCCATTTTTATGAATTTTAAATGAATTTTAAAGATTAATGAGGAATTGACACGTCAAATATAATTTTCCTTTTCTCAAAGTTTTTCTTCTAGTTTGATTAATAAATTAATTCAGATTAAAACAGATACTAATAGTTAAACCCTTCTCCTCCTCCCTTATTTTAATATTCCATTAATCATTCCTATCTATTTTCTAAACGCAATAAACTGGTGTCTCGCAATAAATTACAATTAATTTTCCATTACATTCCTATCAGCTTTCTAGACCAATGCAACTCCTCCTCCTCTTCTCACTCCTCTCACTCCTCTCACTCCTCTTACAATTATTAATGAATTAATCTCCCCCTCCTCCTCCTCATCTTCAGTTTCATCCCACTACACCATCATTATTTTATAATTTTCAATAATATCTACCATTCTTTTGGTATTGCGGTGTAGGGTTTACCATTTCAACAATGTTAGTTTTGTTGAATAAGCACAACAATTCTTTATAATTTGTGCGCATAAAATGTATAATAAAATTCATGTATCAATTAAAACACTTTATCTATACTCTCTTCTTCTTTCCGTCTACATTAGAATTTAACAGCCAGTTATGATTGTTTGTGTTCTAAATCTTACGTTAATTTTAAAGTTTTTGGGTTATTATTGTTAATTTTACGTTTAACAAGTTAAGAGAGTATGACAGTTTATTAAGTATGTGCATAGACCGATTCATCCACTTCTTTCTTTTCTTTTTCATATTTATTTTGAAAGTAAGTTGCATTTATTTGAAATAAGTAAGTTGCATTTATCTAATGCAAGTTTGACTTTCACCGGTTTTGATTTATAATTAATTAACATGCAAGTTTTACATGTATATCATATTTATACTGAAAGTGGACATTTGTTTTGTCAGTTATGTTGCTAGAGTATCAATCATGTTGTATTTTCTACGCTGAATATAACAGTGGTGGTTTTAATCACTTTTAAATTTATTTTAATATTTTTTTATAATGATATTAAACCGTGTCAAAACATGGGTTTTATGATTAGATCCTCAATATAATTATATCAATTTTCAATCCTATGAAATTTGTATTATACATAATATATATGTACATGTGTGTTAATGAATAAATTATTAATTTTTTAATATGTATTTGATAATCGTAATTTTTCAAATAGATACCCGTGTATCGGCACGGGAATTATACTAGTATATGTTAATAAAAAATGAAAGATAGACCATTAAATGTTTTCAAAAAAGATAAACCATTAAATAGAGGAAGTGCTGTACATATTGTGGTTTTTTAAACAGTGTAAAAAATTCTAAATTTATTTCATACCAAACTAATATATGAAAATTAATTTACTACTTAACTGTTTTATTAAAAAAGTTGAACTAACCTAGGTAGATTAAAGTGACGGGTAAACTTTTCACGTTCACAAGAAAGTTTATGCACAAGACAAGCATTCCGACTTCGGTTACTCGCGGATTTTCATGTTAGAAGCGTTATTACATTTTCAGTCGCCGTGGTCAGTAACTTCATGCGGTTTCCGGTTTATTTTACAGGATGATGTAAACTGGAATTTCTGCAGAAGAAGCCATGGCTAGTATCTCTTGGAGCTCAGCCAAGTTCTTGTCCAGTAATTTCCCAAAACCTTGCTCCCTCGTCACTTCCACTACGCTCTCAAGCCTCACCTTCTTCAAGCCCATCTGCTCCCTTGCCAACTACTCCGGCGTCAACCTCCGAGAAACCGTCGACAAGAACACCAAGAAGCTGCGGCTGGACTACTGGGTTTCATCCCGCATTAATGGCGTCAGCAGGGCCAGGGTCCAGGACAGCATACGCTCCGGCCTTGTCTCCGTCAATGGCTCTGTTGTGACCAAGGTTGGTCATTATGCATGCTACATGTTTGATGAAATGCCCCAGTGAAGAGAATGGGTAATTGTTGCTATTGAAATGATTGGTTGTTTGTTTGTTTCTTCCTGTAGGTTTCTCATTTTGTTAGAGGTGGCGATGATGTGTGCTGTACTATAGCCCAGCTGCAGCCGTTGCGAGCTGAGCCGGAGGATATACCGTTGGATATAGTTTTCGAGGATGACCATCTTTTGGTGGTCAACAAGCCTGCTGACATGGTGATGTTTCTATAACTGCATATATGATATGATTATCTTTTGTTTAGTTGATGTAGCGAGTTTTGTTTTATACGTTGCGACTGAGGGCAGAAGTGTATTCTTATATTGTATTGATCATTATCAAATTAACCCTCCAATTAAATATTCATTGCTAGAGGAGAAAAATATTTGAAATTTCTTTGCATTTTGTGGAAGTATTTTGAATAGCAGCTTCATTGAGGCTTCTAATAGTTTTAATTTTTTTACGCTTTTGTTGTGCTCTATAAAATTCAGGTGGTTCACCCTGCACCTGGAAATCCTTCTGGAACCCTGGTAAATGGGATCCTCCACCATTGCAGGCTTCCCATGGGCTCACTTCCCGTATTACATGAGGAAGTACTTTCTGAGGCTGAGGATGAAGACTTTGATGACGAGCTCAGTACTATTCCTGGCGGCCCAATTGATAATGCAGGAACTTGTTCATCTGAGGCATCTGTTCGTCCAGGAATTGTGCATAGGCTAGACAAAGGTACTAGTGGGTTGCTGGTTGTAGCAAAGGTAATTTTGAATTTGAGTCAGTAAATCAAGGATTTGAATTTGAGGTACCATACATGTATTGTATTCATGACATTGGTCTTGAATTCTACCTTTTCAGGACGAGCATTCTCATTCTCATCTGTCCAAACAATTCAAGGATCGCACAATAAAGAGAGTCTATGTCAGTCTTACTAGTGGAGTTCCATCACCTGTTTCGGGACGCATTGACATCCCAGTTGGCCGGGATTCGAATAATCGAATTCGCATGGCTGCTTTCCCTGGAAGTAGTAATAAAAGTGGAAAGGCCCGTAATGCTGCTAGTAGGTGATGTTTTTGTTTTAAATATTTCCATAAAGTGTTCATGACAATTTTTTCAGTGTATATATATATATATATATATATATATATATATATATATATATATATATTCAGTATTACATGCTTTCTATGTCACCTCAAGGTGGGTGAATAGGTAAATATACTGTACATTAAGCATGGAAGTAGTATCCTACAACACTCATGCCTTTGGGTTGCATCAATGCTTTTCTTTCTAAATCTAGTATCCTTGTTTATGGTTTTGATTGGTGTAATAATCCCTTTTTGTGGAAGTTCTTAGTGTTTCTTGGCATATAAGTGAGCCCATAAACTCTTCTAGCATTGATTGTATAAATATATTTTCCTCTAATCAGGTACAAAGTAATTGAAGAACTTGCTGGTGGGGGTTCTGCATTGGTTGAATGGAGACTCGAAACTGGTCGCACCCACCAGGTAAACTAGACTATTTAAAATCATGTATTGTGGGAATACAGATATTCTGTGGTCAAAATGCTCGCACTTTGTATATCTTTGGATTATGTGGTCAAAATCATATTTACCTTGAATCTGCGTTCTTCTGGACTTTATATATGGCTCTTTGTCAACTTCCAAGGTTCTAAATTTGTGGCATCATTGCTATCAATTATGGCAAAATATTTTAAAAAATGAAAGTCACCTTGGAGAGGACTTCATTGATGAAATCAATTGGCACCTTTTCATTTTAAGATACATAATAAGTCATTTCTGGATATGATTATTAGTCATTACTTACATGCATGTCTAGTTGAAGGGTAAATCAAACTTAAGCAAACATATTGCTAGAACAATGGATAGTTAACTTTGGTGAAGTTGCAAGAAGTTTTTAACAGATACTTAACTGGACACCGATTAGGTAACCTCCCTTATGCTCAGCATGATTATTTCAGCTCTGTGCTTAATAAATTGCTCCACTTGTTCTTCATCTAGCTTACCTCTCTCATCTTTGTATTCTTTCCTGTTCCCTAAAAAAGGAAAAAAGAAAAACAGCTCTTTATTTGGTAAGTTAATTGCAGATAAGGGTACATGCAAAATATCTTGGAGTTCCCCTGTTGGGAGATGAACTTTACGGGGGAACTAAGGGTTTGGCCCTCTCACTACTTTTGCCAAAGACCCCGCCTTGTTTTCAGGACAAACTCCAGCAACTGATTTCTGGACTGGACAGACCTTGCCTTCACGCTTTATCTCTGGGGTAATGAATTTCCTCACTCGGCCACACCTCTCTCTTTTCCTTAAACAGCTCACATGACTATTTTTTCTTCTTTTTTTGCTTATCCTTTTTTTTATTGTGTTTTTGTTAGATTTATCCACCCACACACTGAAGAGAACATGGACTTTTCAAAGCTGCCGCCTACAGATTTTGCTGAAATTTTAACTCGGCTGCGTGAGATTGGGCACTGAGAAGGTTAGATCATAGTACGACGCATTCTTTAGATTCATCTAGATGTTGGAAGAGTAAGATCTGATGAGGTAGTACCTCATGCCAGGGATTGTGCTTTTGTCAAGGATCAAATCTTATATAGGAACACTTGGACATTGTTCATTCTTTCTACTATTTTATTTTTTTATCACAAGGGGATCTATAGGAACACTTAGGACATTGTTCATGATCTTTTTAGAGTAAAGTCTATAATTGATCATCAAACTTTGCTAAAATTCCACTTTTGATCACTCAACTATTTTTTGCCCAATTTTGATCATCAAACTTTACAAATGTTCCAAATTTGATCACTACCGTTAAGTTGGGTGTTAAGTGTCTAACGGTGTTGTTCACAGGGGTAAATTGGTCTTTTCATAATAGGATGTATATTACATATGCAAAATTAATTTTAAAATTATGTATGATATGAAAAATATATCAACTCCTAGCATTTGTTTTTAAATGAAAACTATTCAACCTAATACCCATAAAAATTTTCAAGTTGAATTTTTTAGAAAACCTTAGTTTTTAGTTAAAAAGACTAATGTACCCTTATGAATAGTTACACCGTTGGACTTTTAACACCCAACTTAATGGCAGTGATCAAAATTACAATATTTGTAAAGTTTGATGATCAAAAGTAGGTAAAAAATAGTGAGTGATCAAAAGTGGAATTTTAACAAAGTTCGATGATCAATTATGAACTTTACTCTTTATTTGATCTCATCTGAATATATCACTCATAATGGACTTGGACCATATAAAGAGTGGATCAATTGAGCACATATGCCCAATGGTCATATATACATACTTAGGCCCAATGGCCCATAAACCCGAGTAATAACCACAGACTTATCAATCTCTTTTACACATGCTTACAGGGAAGCAGATGTTTTAGCAAAAATAGCAAGTGATTCACACATTTTCACTCATTTTTCATTGCCAGGACATATCGTGGACTAGTTGAGCTAGACATAAGGGGAGTACCCTACTTAAGACTTCGTTGAAGAAAGGGTAACCGTTTTTTCTTCCTTTCATGTCATGTTTAAGGAAGCTACAAGCTTACCAAGGAGCACTGGAAGCTCAAATATGGAGATTGAAGCAGGATGATCAACAGTAGAGAGGATGGTCAACATCATGGGAGTAGAAGCTAACAAAATGCAAAAGGAGCTTGCCTGAACTTGGTCAATATGGAAGCTTTCTCACTTGTTTTCTAGTGGAACCCCGTGCTCATCGGTAGAGCTGGGCTTCGCCTTTGTGATCCCTAAATTACTTGCGAGTAGTGAGTTCTCTCATCGGCTAGAATTCACTTAACGATCCCTAAATTTCTTGTGAGAGTGTTGGCATGGGTGTGCACTATAATCAACTTTCTACTAAATAGACTACTTGTACTCTATTTTGTAATTTTGATTTATACTCTGCAATATTGTACAAATGTTTGCCTCTTTTATAGAAGGTTGTTATATGGTGCTGTGAGTAAAATAAAATTTCACCCACTTTTTAGTTGTTTAAATAAATAAAAAATTCAGTAAATTTGAAATGCCTTATAAAATCATATAGTATTTTTTTTTCTATCCCAAATGCACCTCTTTGTATAGTGTAAACTATGATGTCTACCATTCAACTCTATGTCAAAAATTCTTCATATCCCTTAGATTTGTGAGTCACAAAAGATGACAAACAAACATTCCATTTCATATATATTACACAGTTATAATTATGATCAAGGGTGGTTAAAATTTCATAATTAGAAGTAGGTTGTTAGTTTTATATAATTTCTTATAAGGTGGTACATTACTAACTTAGATTAATATGGGAGGGGTTCCATTCACTCTCTTATTTTTACTCAAAATCATACTCTTAATCTTGACCATTAGATCTAATCTAATCTAATCCCTATAATTATTCTATTTAATTATAAACGGCTTGAGCCAAGCCGATGCAGTCATTCTTTAAATTTCCACTTTTGCCAAAAATAGAATTTTCCAGTTTTTTGTTTCTTCGGGAATGTGAATCCGTCATCGTTCTAGCGGTCGGGATTGTGGAAAAACGTCGAGTCTGGTTCAATTCCAGGTCTGGTTCACAGGGATGGAGTGCAACCCTCCACTGGTATGCCTAATGCTTCTGCCCTGTGGAAAAAACGTCAGCCCATATTTCAAGCAAGTCAGACTACATCAGAGATTGGTATGCCAATGCTTTTCCTCAACTGAGTGGCTTGTTTTTTTGCATGGTTAAATTTTTAGAAAACATCTATTCTATTTCTCCTTAAAGACTATATACTGCTTTTACCAACTTGCACTATATACATGCACTATTTCCACATACAGCCTCTGAATCCAAGAGATTCAAAGTGACCCGGTATGCTCTAAATTTAAAAGTGAAACTTCTGCAAATACATCACATACATCAACACTAAAGTTGGCTTGGCTATCTTACTCATTTTTAGAGACGTCCAAGCAGCTATGCCTGCATTCTTTTCAGCTTGTTTCTTGTCTTTAGCTGGCTCACCAGTGAATATAACTCCCGCCAGCTCTACAGTGCATGTGTACACGAGTAAGTGACCCAAGCCCGACCTGACAGTTTCATACACTGGCAATGATGCTCCTGCTCTTTGAGAAACCTCCTGTAAGAGGTTCTTGTACACACATGTCTCATCCTGCAAATTGCAAAATGAATAGACCATAAATACTTGCAAAAATCACGTAAGATTGATATCAAAACCTCCACATTCTTAGCTTGCAGGATAATCACATCAATCTTTAGCACGAATATGGTTAAGAAACTTTTAAATACAACTGTAAAATGTTAGGATTAATAAGTAGTATATATTTGCACTTTCTAGTTTTCCAAACAAAGCTGAAAGCTCAGTAGCTTATAATGAAGAAAATGTATGTTTGATAAGGGTTTACATCATTACACACACAAAAACTTTATTAGAAAGGTCCTATCAATAACGCTATTAAAATGTAGAAACCTATGAGGGATTCGAACCCACATATTTGCAAAGTGCACAACGCTCTTCCATTTGAGCTAATAGGTTTAACCATTTGAGCAATTTTTATCAATAGAAACTAGACATATCCAAGAGCAGAAGACTTAAAAAAATGTCTAGCATTGCTTGGAGAACATCCTTAAACTTCACACACTCTTTCTCAGTCTTGAAATCAAAAACCAAAAATTTACATATTCAGGAAAAACGATAAAAACGTGGGGAGATTCAAGAAGTACCTGTAATCGTCGAGATTATCCTCAAGGTCATCGAGCTCCTCCTCATTCTTGTCATCAATCCCGGCCTGGTGTTCAAGCTCAGAAATAGCCAGCTCTCCTGCCTCGGGTTTCTTGGCAGCTGCCTCCAGATCCACCACATGCTTCAGAATCTCCACAGAAATTATAAAAGTTGCCAGAGCATCATTGTCAACAACAATTTGAGCATGTCGCCAGTTTTGATTCTGCTGAGCCTGATCCTGTGTATGTTCCTGACATGTCTGCTAGAACTCAGAATAGATGAACAAACCACCTCAGCCAAAAGATGCAATTTGCAGTCTTCATTTCCATTCTCCAGCTGATGCTCAAGAACCGTCTGAGAGATTCTGCATCACATTGAGTGCACCAGCTTATTTCAACCATCTGTAACGTGGCGACATCCTTAAAACTGGTCAAAATAAATTTCTCAAACTCGGGAAATTGTTCTGAAAAACCAGAGACATTCCATTTTGCAAAGCTTCTGCAGCTCTCTGTGCCACCTGGGAGGCTTGTACCTCCATCTTAAGCTTCTCCTGATCATGAGCATTCATGATAGCATCATGGTCCATTGCGCCCTGGAAACACAAAATATGTTTGAAGATTCTGACAATATTCATGTTTATAACATCTTATTGTCGGATGAATCATTCGTAATAAGGATCATCCAAAGAGCATGAATTATATGAATACTGAAAGTTCTCATGTCCCACGCAATGCCATGCCGGTACAAAATTCATGCCAGCCAGCTAACATGTACAGACTACAAACTCATCAGTCCTCATTACAAACTATGCATAAAAATACAAGTTTTTTTTTTATTTCTTCAAAGCAAAGTTGGAAAAAACAATTCAAGCTATAAAATTGTTTCTGTTATCTTAGAACAATGCCGACCCTGTTTAAAATTCATCTCTTCTCTGACTCAGTAAATATTTAGCTACCAATCTATGTTCCAATTTGGTGAACAAAAACAATCCAAGTTAGGATGGTTTCCAGTTCAAATTTAACACACGGTAGCTATGCAATATATACACTTTAGGAGAATTAATAGTTGGTCTAGGTAAACATTCAGACTCATTAAGTCACTTATCTCTCGAAAATGAATAGCTGAGACTAGATGAGAAAACAAAATTCAATTTGCAAACAGATGTAGTTGCAGAAATGGATTTGGGCGAAACTTGAGAGAAAGAAGGTACCCCCAGTTCCCCAGAGAGAGCGTTTGACCAGCTCGCAACAGCTAACCTCCGACCATTCGGGCGAGAGGAAAAACGTCAACCCAGAGTATGATAAAATTGCTTCGATTTCCCGGCAATATCTCTCCAGAACGTCACGCTTCTTGGAGATTCTTAACTCCGAAACGGCGTCGTCGGGCTGACTAAGGAGCTCAACGTCCCATCGTTGCGTTCTTCGACCCGGAATTGAACGAGACCGCTGGAGTTGCCCAGAGTTTGATCGTCCGGCGAGAGGAAAAGATCACAGTCTCGACGCAAGAACGATGTATTTTTGGCAAAAGTGAAAATTTAAAGAATGACTGCATCGGCTTGGCTCAAGCCGTTTATAATTAAATAGGATAATTATAGGAATTAGATTAGATTAGATCTAATGGTCAAGATTAAGAGTATGATTTTGAGTAAAAATAAGAGAGTGAATGGAACCCCTCCCATATATATAAAATTAAAGACACTTATATTCCAATTTGAATTGAGTGAACTGAATTGAGTTATACTTAAACTTTTATATTGACCTAAATTTATTTAAACTGCCTTCAATATAACTAAATGAAAAATGAACCATTGAATGTACTGCATCTTATCAGCGTTACACGTAGCAACATTCTTCCCTTAGTCTACCCTTTTTCCGCTTCATTAACGTCCAAAATAATCTACCATAATTCCAAAACTTTTCTTCTTATCTTTTTTTTTGAAAGTAACTTTTCTTCTGTTCTTATCTTTACAAAATCCATCAATTAATATATAACGTGGTATGCCATGCCTATTTATTGTAAAGTTTGGTGGTGGGATGCTCACATTTTCATATGTACCTACACACTAGTTAAATAAAACCAATAATAACCCCTTCATCCACTTGACTAATCTAGTGTATGAAATTATATACAAGCCCGATGAAAAACAATGGCAACTCAGCTTTGGATACTCCACCAACTGGAGGTAATCGATGTGCTGTTCATGAGAAGGATAGACTTGTGCCGCTTGCCAATGTTGCGCGTATCATGCGCAAAAGCGTTCCCTCGAATGCAAAAATCTCTGTTGATGCCAAAGAAATCACCCAAACTTGTGTTTCTGAATTTATCCGGTTCGTCACCAGGGAAGCGAATGAGCGTTGCCGGCGCGAGGATCGAAAGATCGTCACCACAGAAGATGTGCTTTGGGCTATGAATGAGTTAGGCTTCAAGAACTACATTCAGCCATTAACTTCCTATCTTCGTCGTCACAGGGAATCTAATGTTGGTGTTGATCAGAGATCAACTCTTGCTGAGAATTTTCCTGTCCCCCCTTTTCCCCAATGTTTGACACCTTACTTTGCTCGTCCACCACAAAGCTTTGGCCCCCGCCAAGCTCCGGCGGGAAATTCTAGCTTCATCGCCTCTACCAGTAGCAACAACAATGATCTTGTACAAAACCATGGTGACAAAGCATGAAGCTGTGATGGACATTTTCAAATGCACTAGAAATTTTCAAGATGTTCTGAACTCTTTTTATCATGAATTCAAGTGACCCTGTTTTGATGCATTTATGGAGAGCAATAATGTTGTGCATTTCATTGTTTGAAAATTTCTCATAAACACAAACACTCAATTGATCCTTACATATAAAGCATTAAAAGCGATCCTCATGTTTGATTTTGCAGACAAGGCTTTTATGATTGTGCCTTTTTTCGATGTGATCTATGACGCTAAATGTGACAACTTAACAAACATGCTTTCTTGAAGGGATGTCTTTGTTATCTGCACAACAAGGAGAACTTGTTATCTTCTTGAGCCAATTCATGTCCCCGTCAATCATTATACCCATAAAAGCCTTCATTGTAGCAAAACCAAATACCAACTGCTAAAAGGGCAGTACAATCATAAAAAAAAGATCATTTCAATTTAACCTTTTCATAAAAGATCCATCTTAAGGAAAGAAGAAAGTAAGACTCAAAACAATTTAATTGAGTACCCCTAGGCAACTATGATTATCCCCATAATGATTTGGTCAAATTATACGGTAATAGGAAAAGGATTGTAAGAAAATTTGAACAAGAATGCTACAACATAATTCCAAAATTTATGATCCAAAATAACAGTACATGGAAAATGGTTCTTACAAAGAGACATTCTCTAGTCTTTACATGTCTTTTTTTTTTTTTTTTTTTTTTTTTGTATTAAAACCACATAAAGTGGGGTGAAATTTATTGGGCTCACCAAACTAAAATAAACCATATCAGTATTAGTAAGAAACAAAAGCTTGACCTCAAGCCTTTGAAAGGGTTCGAGGAGTATGTCCCTCCGCCTTCCCATGCTATCTCGGAGAGTAAACTCGAGATATCTCAGGAGTTCCCGGAGATTTGTCAAGTACGTGGTTTGACCATTGTTTAGTATCTTAGAGAGAAGGATCAGGAGACATTGGATCCTTTCTACAACTGGCATGATCCTGCTCAGGGGTTGAAAGAGCTAGAAGAGGGGTTGCGTCGAGCGGGAGGCTTCCAGATGGGCTTGATGAAGAGCTTGGAGACGATTGACAGGGTAGTGACCCTAGATGATCACAAAGAGAGGATTCATGCCTTGTATCCTGACTTGTCTTTTCTGGTGGAGAGGGCCGTGGAGAATGAGCCAACAACAAACCAGGCTCAGGATCAACAGCTGAACAATGTAACCTCCTAGAGCCTTAACTCTGTTTAGGAGATTTCAATTATTTTATTGCCTCAGTTTGGCATTCTTGTAATTTGAACAACGTATTTCTCCATATATTGACTTTCTTCATTTTCCCTTTATTTCCAGTGTTGTATTGCATCTTGTATTTGTTGGCAGTGTAAATATAAGGCTCTTTCTCAAAGATACGAGGATTCGCAAGTTGAGAAAGATGACTTGAAAGGATTCTCCAGCCAAGTCCGAGAAGAAAGAGACTTGCTTCGTCGGCAACAGAAAGATCACTTGGATAGGAGAACTGAGCTGAGGGGATAGTTAGAAGAACTTCAAAAGAAGTATACCCATCTCCAAACCGCTAAGGACGAGATGCAGAAAGCCAATGGAGATCTTACTCGGGAGTTAAAAGAAAGCTGTTAGTAGCTTGAAGGAAGCTAGAGCTGAGGGGCCACAACTAGGATCGTCGTATAAGCATTCGTCAGAATGAGACTTATGACATTAATCATAAGCTATCTGTTACTGAGGAGGAGCTATAACAATGTAAAATGGATCTGGCTGCTTGTAAGGTCCGATTTGAGGAATTGGACGCTCATGGTGCTTTTTCCACAACTCCAGTAGATGTTTTAGCACCATTTCCAAGAGGGGAGATAGGTGAATCTTCCTCAGCTCCTAGCTCAATTCAAATGGTGAGGTATAGTGCCTGAGGTAACGGGTTTCACGAAGTAATTGGCCCTTCCGCAGGGATATTGCATGGAAGGGGAAGAGGAGAGTCTTCCTCTGCTCCGAGTTCGAAGGAGATGATAGGACGAGGAACCCGAGGGGATCGAGGTGTACCAAGCCCTGATCATCGGTCACATACTTTCAAATAAAAAGCTCAGGAAGATTGATTTTCAAATATTTAGAGTCTGAATGACCTATATTAGATAGGCATCAATCATATGCTTATTGGAAGCATATTATCTTGAGTTTGTTTTATATTTTACCTAAGGTGATTGTGGCTCAACACGTGATTCAAGTAGCCTATATTAGATAAGTTTAAATCACACGCTTATTAGAAACATATTAACTTAGGCAGCAATCGTGCTTATGATTTATAAGGCTAATGTCTCTTTATTTAGAGGAATGGCGACTGTTTGAAAATAAAATAAGATTGTTTTAAATAATAATTTTATTTTTCGAGCTTAGGGCTCGGTAAAATTGAAAACATAAGATATCCCAGAATTTGGGGTTCAAAGTAAAAAAGAAAGAAAGAAAGAAGCTTGGCCCTTAGGCTTTATTGAAGTAGTTTCTCCTTTTCTGGAGAAGGTCTACTTTGTTTCAAACTCCGTGGTACCTGCGGAGGTAGGATGCCATCATCACCGTGTGTAGAGGCTCTCCTTTGCGAGTCTGCGGGAGGTAGAATCCCCCTTGTTGGACTTTGAAGATCTTTTATGGACCCTTAGGTCTTGACTCCAATGCTCCTTCCAACTTGCTCGTGCATCACGGACCTACTGGCATCACCAGATCTACCTCCTTGAAAGTTTGGTGGCGGTGTTTATGCCAGAGCGTTGTCATCTCATCATACGCTTCAGATTCAAAGTGAAAGACTAGAGGCTGCTTGATCTGTGAATCTTCCCAGAGAATTACCGAGTTCACGTTGATGGTTGAGACATTGCTTCCTCTCCAGGAGTCTCGGATGGCCGTAATCATGCATGAACGTGCCACCCCCTGATCTCCCCTTATGGACGCTACCCCTTGACTCGTGGGGAATTTTAGCATGAGGTGGTAGGGAAACCATACGGCCTTAGCCTGGCACATCCATGGTCTCCCGAGGATAACATTGAATGGCGTGATTGTGTTCACCACCACGAATATGCAGTAGAGGGTGAGGCTTCGTGGTCCATCTGCCACTTGGACTAGGAGTGTGATCTCTCCGAGTGGTATCACTGGATTTCCAGTGTAGCCCGAGATCGGACCGGTGGGTTTAAGATCGTCTTCGGTGAAGCCCAGTTTCTCGAAACAATCGTAGAACATGACTTCGGCCCCGCTGCCGTCATCCACGAAGACTCTCCTGACCAAGGGGTTATGAATGGTTGTCGAGATGATGAGGGGGTCGGAGTGAGGTACCTGGTTTGGCACGACATCCTCATCCGAGAAGGTGATGGTTTCCTCGAGGTGAAGTCTCTTGTTAACTGGCTCGGTGTGAGGTATGCCCCGAACACTAGCCTTCAGCTTAGTCAGAGAGGCTTCTTCGCCCGTATAGCCGTTGATGACCCAGTTAGCTCCGTTCGGCGGCGGTGGTGGAGGATCTTGGGGGTTATTTCCCCCATCACTCTGGTTGTTGTTGTTGTTGTTGTTTGGAGGTGCTGGACAGTTGTGGGGTTTTTGGTGGCCAACTTCATCCTTAACCCGTCGTTGTCGACATTCATACGGTACATGTTTACCATGAGAATGTCTGTCTGATCATAGCGCTCGGTGGCTAGATCCATATACCTGTGGTAATGCTCCTCCACAGTCTCTCCTTCCTTGCGGGGGGACATGGCCAAGATCATGGATTTGGTGAACTTTTTCTTCTAAAAGAGGCTATGAGGAAGAATTGAGCTAAACCTCGGTAATCAACCAGGCTCTCGGGTGTGGTTTGATTAAGAGTAAAGTCTATAATTGATCATCAAACTTTGCTAAAATTCCACTTTTGATCACTCAACTATTTTTTGCCCAATTTTGATCATCAAACTTTACAAATGTCCCAAATTTGATCACTGCCGTTAAGTTGGGTGTTAAGTGTCTAACGGTGTTGTTCACAGGGGTAAATTGGTCTTTTCATAATAGGATGTATATTACATATGCAAAATTAATTTTAAAATTATGTATGATATGAAAAATATATCAACTCCTAGCATTTGTTTTTAAATGAAAACTCTACAACCTATTACCCATAAAAATTTTCAAGTTGAATTTTTTAGAAAACCTTAGTTTTTAGTTAAAAAGACTAGTCTTGTGAACCATTGGACACTTAACACCCAACTTAATAGCAGTGATCAAATTTGCAACATTTGTAAAGTTTGATGATCAAAAGTAGGTAAAAAAAAATAGTTGAGTGATCAAAAGTGAAATTTTAGCAAAGTTCGATGATCAATTATGAACTTTACTTATCTTTATATTGTGATTTGATCTTCTGGATTTTAAGTCACGGGGATAAAATTACCAAAGTTTGCTCCTCTAGACTCTAGTTACAAGCATAAATTAAACATAAAAGAAGCAAAATTTTGCATTTGTTTGGATGAACTATGGATATTTTGTGGATACACAAATTTATTTCTTTCTCATCACATGGCTGAAGAAAGGCAAAGAGATCATATAAAATCATTACCAAGTTCATTCATCAAATATGAAGCCAACACATTCAACTGTAGTCCATTGGCATAGAAGTGCAAATTAGCAAATGTGGTGGTGATTAACTACCTAATATTTTCTCGCAAGTTTATCTTTCGTAATTTTGCTACTACAAAAAATATACTGCAAAAACAAGGAACGTGATAAATGGGGGAAAAAGCTAATACAGTGGTGTAATATTTGAACTCCATAGCTAGATAAACCTAATGACTGCACTCAAAAAAGTTTTCATCCCAAAAGTAACATGCACATTTGTTTGCCAGGATAACTTTCAATTTCAATCTAGAAGAAATAATATGTTTGTGTGTAGGGATTATAATTAGACAATGTCATAGTCTCTTGGTCATCACTTGTCCTGCAAAGATATGACTTGTTCAAATGCACCAGCCAATGCTCTCACCCTGTTCTTCCTCTGCTCTCGAAGCTTGTTCGCTGTTTCCTCTATGACATTGTTGGACACCGCAGCTGCATCCCTTTGTCCAACCACCACTTCTGGCTTTGTTGATGTTGCTGCTACTTCTGCTTCTCTCTTCTCAGCATCATCTTGCTTCAGTACATGCTCATGCTTTTCTGTTATATTATCTGCTTCTTTTTCCTCCTCAGCTGTTTGATGATGATCATTTGAAAATTCACTGGCTTGGCCATCTTCCACCTTTTCGAGATCATCATGATCAGCTGCAGGAGCTCCAGTTTCTGCTTCACCGTGTTCTTCTGTCTGAGAGTCATTGCTAGCAATTGTTTCTTGCTCTTGAGAGTCATCAGAAACAGTTTCATCCTGATCAACAGGTTTTGGATCAATGGAGGGCTCATCTACTATCTTAGGTTCATGAACCACTTCATCTGGTTCCTTTTCCTCCACTTTCGGTGAAACATCTACACCAATATCAAGTTCATCAAATTCATTGCTGCTGCCTGCATTCAACATTGTCTCATCAGCCTCAGTCATAGATGCGCAGAGATCCTCATCGGTTTCAGGCAGGGGGATACCAAGTGAAAGAGGACTACCACATACTTCAGAAGTTGGAGGGGCTGGATTTCTCCTCAGTGCTCCCTTTGAAATTATGGCAGCCCTATCTTGCTGCTTTCTCCCATTAAAGGTACTGCTCTTTCTCACACTCGTACTTATCATGCGAGGTTGACTATCTTTAGACCCGGCAGCAGGTAGCTTTGACAGTCTATCAGAAGAAGAAGGGGGCCTTGTAGTAGTTCTGGGAGTAAAAGTGGAAGAAGACCTAAAGGTTCTTTCCTTCGGGGCTGGGGAAACTCGGGTTTTTGGGGAAGATGCAGGGAGAGGCCTATCCAGCGAGTTTCTTCTAGGAGGTGGCTTGTCCAGTGAGTTTCTTCTAGCAAGAGTAGTTGGCTGCTTGTCCAATGAGTTTCTCCGAGCAAGAGTGTTTGGTTGCCTTGTGCTGAGGCTGTCAGTGGATGAAACCCTCTTGACAGAGGTTTGCTTATTCGTCGAAGAAGAAGAAGAGGAACCTGTGGATGGCCTTGCTGCATTCTTCACAGAAGAGGTGGAAGAAGAAGTTGAAGGTTTGGTTAAAGAGGGCTGTCTGGAAGTTAACGGTGTTTTCCGTTGATTCTGAGTAGAAGGGGAGGTCACTCCTTTCCTCTCCTTCCCAGGCTGGGGTTCCTTTGCTCTTGTTGCCATTTCAGCCTATTGTTTAAGAAAACAGCAACATTCAGTGATTCAGGACATGTATGTTTGAATAGAAAATTCTACCGTTCTATCTGACTAAAGGAATGATGAAACAACCATTGGTCGACAAAACAGTAGAATTTTCCTCGTTCACCATAAACAAAACGACAAATGTAACACGTGTATAAAACATTTTGATTATTAAGGCTTAAAGGAATGATTGAACCACCATTGGTCGACAAAACAGTAGAATTTTCTCGATCCAACATTAAAAAAAAAGCGACGCGTGTATAAAAGATTATCAATGACCTATGCCGAAGAAAAAATATTCAATTGAGGTTCATATCATCCATCTCAATAGGATTCCATATAAATTTGCAGAAACAAAAGAAAGAGGAATGATCACCTTGCCTTGCAGAATCAGTGTTTGATGATGAAGGAGCCTCCCGGGGCGAACCAAATTTGGCTGAGTAAGAAGAGATGGTGAATTTGTTAATACTTACCATCCATTAAACAAAAACAAATAATTTTGATGAATGAATGGATGAATTGGTTCAACAGCGGGAATCATGCGTTACCTGAGGTCAATTCTCACGCTGACCATTTCAACCACATATTGACTTGCTGCAAATTTACCAGTTTTTTGAGCTATGAATCGGTTGGTGCATAAAATTCATGGATCCATCTCATCTTCATCGCCCAACAAAAACAAACATTATTATTTAAGAACTTATTATTGGAAAGCTTTAGTGTTTGTGCTAAGAATTAAATATAATTGCTGGATAGAATTTCGTAATTTTGGAAAACAGAATTATAAAATCACTAAAATCAGACCTTGTGCTGTGGATTACTCATAAAGTTTCTTAAAATACTGTAGGAGCAATATCCGCCAGAATATTTTTTAATCTAAACATGTAAAGTTTAAAATGGGTAACTTGTTGCCATGCTGAGAATGAAAGCATTGACAAAGATTCGTTGACCAGTGATAGCTTAAAACATTTTTTGATTAAATCTTAATTTCTTAATAAATATTTCCACACAATCTAGGACACGTTTTTTACAATTTTGTTTTCACTGAATTAAAAAATATATCAAAATTGAATTGAAGTAAAAAAAATGAATGTATTAAGATAACATATAGCTAAATCAAGCCGAATATCATTAAATTACATTTCATTTTTTTTTTAATTTAAACCACACTAGGCTTCCAAACATTGATCAATAGGTTTGTTACATGAGAGAGCATAGCTCTGATAGGCTAGTAACCTACAAAAGAATAATGAATACCTGAGAAGACTATACTGTTAGTCTATTCTAAGTTAACAAAGAAAATGGAAGCTTCTATGGAAATTTAGATAAGACTTTTGGTGCAAAAATTTTGAGGAGCAATTTAGTGATCGACCCGCGAAACACAACTCTGCCACCCAAAAATTGCAACCTAAAAGCCTATTCCATATCAATCCAAAAATGGCAAAAAATTGCACCATAAGAGTCCCTGAATCAGGTTTTAAACATTGTTGTGTTTGTGGTGCTGTCCCTTCAGTCTTCTTGAGATGCATCCCTGCTAGTCCATACTTGTTGGTGTACCTGTTCATCCTAGCTTGCAGAGAGAGAGGAGAGCCAGCAGTACATATTCTGGGAGTAAAATTGTGTTAACCTATTCTGATAGCAGGTAGTCCAATGCTATCTAAATGAATTAAACCTCTCAGCTCCCTAGGAGCTGATTGTAGCTGTAATTCCCTTGTTAATTGCATTTGGAGACCTCTTCTGGCAAGAAAATCAGCTGGGAAGTTGGCTTCCCTAAAAACATGACTTATAGGTGATTGAATACATAATGCATGGAGTTTAAAACACAGTGAGAAGAAATTCCAGTCCACAGATTGTGGTTCTAGAATTCCTTTGACAGCAAGTTTGCAATCTGATTCAAGTGTGAAATGTTGTATGTTCATGTCATTCGACATCTGATATCCTATCATAATGGCCATTAGTTCAGCATGCAAAGCTGATGTGGTCTGAATACATGTCATATATAATCTGAAAAACTATGCCATATTTATCCCTAATTATGACCTATTCCTGTGTTGAGTTGTTATCCTATATCATAAGATGCATCAACATTAATTTTCATGCTCAAGTCAGGTGGAATCCATTTTACAATCTTAACTAGCCTTGGTCTTTTCCTTTTTATATAAGGCAATAAACCATTTTCCATCAAAAATAAATTCTTTTCAGTCTGGCCAGTCAAGGGGAATGCAGTGAAGATAAGACAAATTTTCTTAACTATCTGATGGCATAGTTCCTGATTTCCAATCAATTTATTGTCATACACAAATTTATTTATTTTATTCCACAAATCCCAGAATACCATCAAAATGGTTACTCTTATTACTATTGTGTGAATTTTAGAAAAACCTCTGGCAGACATGTAAAAATTCATTTTTTGATTGACATGTGAAATATTTGAAGATTGTAAAGCTAAAATTCTGTCAAAATATTTCCAGATTTCAGCACTCCTAGCACAGTTATTGAAAAAATGGCTTAAACTATCAACATGTGCACAAAATGGACATTTTGAAGGAAGGTGAATACAAAATTTTGTTAAGACATCATCAAAGGGGAGTAGTTTATTTCTAACTCTCCACAAGTACACATAAACTTTTGGAGGGGTGGGTTTAGTCCATACCTGTTGTAAAATTACATCTTTCTGGCCCAGTGGTTTGTAGCTCTGGTATGCTGTCTTTACTAAAAAAAATCCATTTTTTGCAGGCTTCCATACCAATCTATCATCATGGCTTTGTGTGAATAGTGCTTCCTGCAAAATATGTAAAATATTGGTATCCAAGTATGATTGTTGTATAAAGCTGGATTTATTATTGATGAAATTAGACAGTGATATGTTAGGGAAAGGTAAATCCCTTGTTGATGGCCATTTATAGTACAAATCACCTAAGTCTTACTAATTTGCATCCCAGAATGAGCATGTTCCAGCTCCATACAGAACCTGTGAGTTTGCATTTGCATGCTCAGTCACTGAACACACCCTTTTCCATGTGTGAGAGTTCTTGTAAGACTTTGGGAGCAGCCATAGAAATCTTGTCCAAATTGTATCATTTCTTTGCATTTTTCACCACATTTTGCAAGAGAAATATTGTATGGTGGCTTTTATGTCCCTGTATCCCAGCCCATTCTCAGCCTTAGGAATCACAAGCTTTGTCCACTTCCTCCAAGTCTTCCTATTTCCATAAGCTGTCTCACCCCAGAAAAAAATACTTGGTGCTCTTTCAATCCTCCTAATCACCTGTTTAGGTGGCTGTAAAACTGTGAAAATATGGGCGGATATTGCCAGCATAACATGGTTGATTAAAACCATTCTACCTGCACAACTCAACCATCTATTTTCCAGTTATCTACAGTCCTCTGGATCCTTTCTATGAGGGGTTGATATAAAATCACCTTATTTCTTCCACTGAACATTGGCACTCCCAGGTATGTAAAAGGCATATGTTCAAGTTTCATTCCCAAGGTTCTCTGAACCATTCTAATTTGTGTGCCAGAAACTTTCTGGTGCACAAAAAATTCTGGTTTTGAGT
Organism: Sherardia arvensis; assembly: GCA_948330725.1. NCBI lineage: Eukaryota > Viridiplantae > Streptophyta > Magnoliopsida > Gentianales > Rubiaceae > Sherardia > Sherardia arvensis. The sequence goes on from OX415239.1 coordinate 31,558,890, forward strand.
AATTTACCTTCTGGCCTGATGATATCTCATAAGCATCGAGGAAGGCTTTCGGTCTTTTTAAATTCCTTTTGTTTGAGCTTTAGAAAATAGCAGTATCATCTGCACACATTTAGTAAGTAACAGCCTCAACCCCCCTAGGCATTTTAAAACCCTGTAAGAAGGATATCTATCAAAATTTTTAAAGCCCTTGAAAAGGATTCTGTCACTAGATTGTAAAGAAATAGAGATAGAGGATCTCCTTACTTTATACCTCTACTTGATGAGAACAAACCAGAGGCAACTCCATTGATCAGAACAGAAAACCAAGCTGATGCTATGTTCTGCATGATGATTCTGACCAGTGTGCCATCAAAACCAAAGTTAAGTAAGATTGAGTTCAGAAAACCCCATGAGACCCTGTCAAAGACTTTCTGCATATCTAACTTAACTATAAGGTTCCTATTCCTCTCATTCTTACCTAGAAGCCTTGCCATTTCTTGCATTTGAATCACATTGTCTGATATGTCTCTACCTTGTAAAAAGGCAGACTGTTCAGGGGATGTGATTCTAGGCATTATCAATTTGAGTCTTTCTGCCAATAGTTTAGAAAAAACTTTATTGAGAAAGTTTGATAGGCTTATTGGTCTAAAGTCACTGAATGAGGATGGGTTTAGTTTTTTGGGGATGAGGGTTAGCCATGTGCCTCCAATAGCTATAGGAATTCTATGACCTTCTAGAAAGTCAGCTACTGCTTGGAGCAGATCCCCCTTAATTATGTTCCAGGCAGATGTAAAGAAAGTTCCTGAATATCCATCAGATCCAGGTGCACTTTCCTTGTCTAAGACAAACACAATTTGTCTGAGCTCCTCCAAATCTACTGCTCTGAGCAAACTGGAATTATCCCCCTGAGTGACCAGTTTTGGTATAACTTGGTTAAATTGCTTCAAGTACCTCCCAGAAATGTCCTGTTCAGAATCATTTAGGAGGTCCTCATAGAAGCTGAATTCCTCTTCCTTTATTCTGTTTGGATCTGTCTTCTAGTGGCCAACACTATCCTTGATTTTGGTAATCCTGGTTTTACAGTGCTTTTCCTTAACAAAGTTATGGAATTACTTTGAGCTTGCATCTCCCTCCTTAAGCCATTTTAGGTTGGCCTTCTGCTTCCAAAAAATTGTCTCCTCCTTCTGGGATCTAATTAAAATGGCCCTGCTCATATTAAGCTCAATCAGGTCCTGATCAGTACCTGATATCTCATAATCCACCTCCAACTTTGCCACCCTCATCTCTTCTTCTAGCAAATTTTTGTCGACATCCCCAAAAGTGTCTTTGTTCCATGTTTTCAGAGCCTGTTTAAGTCTCTTTATTTTATACACCATATTGGACATGCCACTATAACTAGATGGTGCATTCCAACTTTCTGCCACCAACTCTAGAAATTCGGGCCTGTTTGTCCACATACATTGGAACCTAAAAGGTTTAGGGGTAAGCTCAGTTGAGTCTTGGAATTATATTTAACAAAGGATTGTGGTCAAAAGTTACTCTACCTAAAATCTGAATGGAACCGTGGGGAAAGAGGGCATTCTAGTCTAGGTTACATAGGCCTCTATCTAGTCTCTGCAATAATCTATCATCTCTTGATCTATTATTGGACCAGGTGTACCTATTACCTACTGTGTTAACTTCCTGTAATCCTAAGGAAGTGATGAGGGCAGTTTACTCTCTCATACTCCTTACAGGGGGGGTGCCTACCTCTATGTTCAGTAACACAAGCTACAATATTAAAATCCCCAATGTATAAAGTAGGACCTTGAGGTAGAAGCTTTAGGTCAGACCATAGAGCCTCTCTCAGATTCCTCAAAACTTTAGCATAAATGAACACACAGTTCCAAGTAATAAGAGATGCAGAATAAGTTATAGTTGTATATAGAAATTGATCTGACTGTGATAACACATTAATGGTAAATGTAAAAGATATAAAGGTAATGATGAAGTTGTTGATTTCTTTCATTGATAAACATCATATATCTAGTACACGTCTGAATCCCTAGATGAAAAGGATTATAAGAATCATCTAGTTGCTACAGATTGATTGCTACATAATTATAGGAATCATCTAATTGATACAGAGTGATCACAAAATATTCACACGGATATGTACAGCTAATACTAGAGGAATGTACAATTGTTAACATCCCTCCGCAAGCTCATGACTGAGAATGGACATGAAGCTTGCATCGAAGAGTAGAGAAATGTTGATTCCCAACAGCTTTGGTGAAAATATCTGCAATCTGATCAAGAGACCGTACATGGCGGACAACAAGATCACCAGAAGCAACCTGTTCTTGCACAAAGTGATAGTCAATCTTAATGTGCTTGGACCTTTGATGAAAAACTGGATTAGGAGAGAGAAAGGTAGCACTTTAGTTATCACAAAGTAGAATGGGAGGTAGCTGAACAGGAACACACATTTCCTGAAGAAGTTGTAGAAGCCAGATGAGCTCGGTAGATGCAAAGGCAATGGCTCTATATTCAGCTTCAGTGCTAGAACGAGCAACCACTTTCTGTTTTCGAGAAGACCAGCTGATGAGATTTCCGCCGAAGAAGATAGCAAAGCCATGCTGCGACCGACAATCATCAGGATCAGATGCCCAACCTGCATCAGAAAATGTAACAAGTTGAGAGTCCCGTGCCTTCTGAAGTACTAAGCCCGAAGTGATAGTGCCCTTAAGGTACCGTAAAATACGTTTAACGGCACAACAGTGATCCTCAATCGGAGAATGCATGAACTGACACACTCGGTTGACAGCATAGGAGATTTCCGGCCGGGTGATGGTAGCATACTAGAGAGCACCAACAACACTGCGGTAGAGAGATGGATCCGAAAGAAGCTTGCTAGCCGCAACCAGGCGAGAACCAGGCTCTGCTGGCGAGCAGATGGGACGAGCACCTGACATGTCGCTACGGTCGAGGATGTCACGGATGAACTTCTGCTGAGAAAGATGGAGGGTAGAGTCGTGGCGTGAGACTTCAATACCGAGAAAGTAGTGAAGAGGGCCTAGATCCTTGAGAGCAAAAGTGACTTTTTTCTGATTAACAAAGGCTCGTGGACCTCTTTTTTTTTTTTTTTTTTTGTTGGCTGTTTTTTTATTTCTTTTTTTTGTTTTCTTTTTTTTTTCTTTTTCTTTTGTTTTTGATTTTTTTTCTTAATTTTTTTTGATAAATATTCCATTCCCTCATGCTTCCAAATTTCCTGCATAATATAAACTACCAAAGTGTAAAATCTTATAAACAAACGAAAAATCAAATAAATTAAAAATAAACATCTGTTTTTTTTATAAGCACATAAAAGAGGAGAAAAAGAAAAAGAAAATCGTGGAGCTACGATCAAAATCGGTTTATTTAACGTCGTCGACACGACAAGGGAGGTTCATCCCAATGGTGCAATTGGGCGCCTCAAGAGAAATTACGTATTTTTAAGGTCGTCGTCACGACCCTAATGTTATTCAAATAACAAAAGATTAAAATCCCTCACTCTCACATGGAAGGTAAAGGAAAGTTGAGGAGGTTTAAGAGGAGGATTATATTGTTGAGGTCTTGGAGGAGTAGTGATAATTGGAAGTATGAATGTATATGGCTTTCTACTCTCCTCCAAAATTGATGGAAATGGTGGAATTGGTATTATAGGTGGAGGTGATTAAAATAATGATAATGGATATTCAAGAGCAATCACCTCTCTTTCTACTTCACTAGGATCAACAACCAACTCCTCATCCCATTGAACTTCTCCCTCATACAAAGAGGTGACGTCACTCACCAAAATACTTGGAATAGGTTCTATGTGGAATGGTACTTCTTCAAACAACCTACTTGACTCCTCTAATGGTTTGGGAAGTTGGGGAATTTGTGTAGTATGTAGAGGCAAGGATGATAATGGTGATGGTAAAAATTCAAGAATAGCGATCACCTCCCTCTCTAATTCACTAGAGTCAACACACAACTCCTCATCCCATTGAACTTCTTTCTCATACATAATGGTGGGATCACTCACCAAAAAATTTGTATTAAGTTCCATTTGGGATGAATCTTCCTCAAAAGATTGAGCTACCAAGAGCTTTACCTCTAAGGCTATTTCATGCATTCGCCTCTCAATATCTTCAAAACGATGATTTTTTTCATCATCTATCGGATCTTTCTCTTGAGGCATATCCCAACAAGGTGGGGGCATGTCTTGGTACTCATAGGGTTGGTTTTCATCTAGATATCCATAATTCAAATGATCACTCCCTTGTGGAAGAATTGTAGTATGGATCATATCTTTCTTGACTTTGAAAACCAACTCTCTCCTCATTATAGCACTTATCATGATAGTCACTTTGGTATGAAGAACCAAAAGTCATTTCATTATTGTAGTGCTCATCACATGAGTCAAAATTGCAAGGCTCGGAAAAATTATTTGACTTGTAAGTATCACTCGAGCTTGCCATATTATTCCTAATCCTTTCCTCATTAAAGGCAAGGAATTCTATATAATCTTTCCTACTTAGAGTAAACATAATATACAAGTTTGAAATTTGTAGTGCAAGAGTTCTAAATCAGTACACATTACAAATGGTGTCATCCACAAAAGTACTCAAGCAATACACACTTCAAAAAAATAGAAAGTTTTGTTTTTTGAAAAACTAAAAATAGAAATATAATCTACGATGAAACACAAAAACAAAATACGCCTTCTCCCCGACAGGGGCGCCGATTTTGACAAGCGATTTCCCACGTCGTTAAATGGGACTCCGCGAGATCAAAATACTATTTATAAATCACCTACAACTTATAACTACTAGAAATTAGATAGTGGGAAGTAGGGGTCGAACCACAAGGAGAAGGGATTTGTAAGAGTGTTTTAAAGTAGAAAATAAGCATACTTATATATTATATAGAAAGCAATGTAAACAAGGGGGTTCTGAGGTTGGTTTTGATTACACTATGAAAGTAAACTAAACTATCATTAGCTAAGCTAAGGGGATGATACTAGGATTATGAGGCCTTGGGAGGCAAATGACTTCAATTTCCAACTATCGACTTATCACCGAGCAAATGCAATTACAAGGAAGTTTAGACCATTTGTCAAGGATGAAAGCATCATATTCTCTCGAATGTAGCTAGAGAGGATGATAACACCACTCAAAAGCTCTCATTGTTAATTCACCTAGATGATAACATCATGGATAACTCAACAATGGTATTAGGATTAGAGAGAGACAAACTTACTCACACACCCGCAATACCGAGAGTATACAAATAAGACATTTGATAACTAACAAGAACCAAGACGATGATAACATATATGTCTCGACTCCTACTTTGCTACTTAATGATATTGGAGTGAACGATAACGTTCTACCCACAAATCTAGCTATTTGTTGATAACAATCATACGTTAAAATGTAATCTTCAACTCAAGTATACAATCACATATTAGGGGGACCAATGATAACATTCAATCCTTACCTGAACACATAATTGATTAATCATGCAAGTTCATAAGATTTCCACTTCTAACCACTCATATTTATCATGGCATTCCTTAACTACAATCACACAACAAGGGGAAGAACTTGTCATCACTCTAACCCTTCCATAGTCACTAATCTACAAACTAGAGATTACATTACACTACAATCCATCACCATTCCAATTACACTAGATTTACTTTAAGACTAGATTACCTTGACCATAGAACTAATCTACTCTAATTAGTGACTATGAGGCATGCAATTGATATAAAACACAAAGCCCATAATGAATTAAGCAAGATTGAACAAACATTCATGCATAGAAATTCAAGTTCATCAAATGATAATCCAAATCCAAAGTTTAAGCATACAAGGCCCTCAAAGTTTCAAGGGAAATGAATTCAAATGCTCCCAAGGATCAAACTAAGCTATACTACAATACATGGAATCAAACTACTAATCTAATGAAAAGGAATGGAAGAAAAGGGAAAGAAAGATGAAGAAAATGGAGCTCTACATGGTTGTGGCCGTTTTTGCTCTTGGAGGGGATAAGGGGTATTTATAGAATGCAGTGCACGGGCCGCGCAGCACTCCGCACACTTTTGTGAAGGGCCGCGCACTTTAACCGTTGATCCGATTTGCATCTTCTAGTAGTCCATTTCGAAACTCTTGATGAGTGGAATCCAATGGTATGATCCATGTGCTCTAATTCCTTTGCAAACATTTCCATAATCAAGTTTCAAAATATTAGTGCATCACTTGTTCTTCAAAATGTAACTCTGACAAGTTTAGCTTTAAAGCTCCTTACTTTGCACCAAATGCTACCCAAATTAGATCTCAAATGTCATAAAACAAGAGTATATTTAGGGTAATCAGGGTGATGGTGCGGTTAATAAGGTAGACAGTTGTATGGAAGGCTTGTTCCCAGAACTTGATGGGAAGATGAGAGTGAGCAAGGAGCGCCAGACCTTTTTCAACTATCATGCGATTGCGACGCTCAGCTGATCCATTTTGTTCAGGAGTGTAAGGACATGAGACTTGATGACGAATCCCTTGTGAAGCAAGAAGGGTAGAGACATTACGATATTCACCATCCCAATCAGACTGAAAGGTTTTAACTTGGGTAGAAAATTGGGTTTGGATGAGTTTAAGAAAAAGTTCAACGGTTGAGTGAACTTGAGATTTGGTATTAAGAAAGTAGAGCCATGTAAACTTGGTGCAGTCATCGATAAAGCTTAGGTAATAACGACAACCAGTTGTGGATAGTTCAGAAGAGGGACCCTAAACAGCAGTGTGTATTTAAATCAAATGGTTTTGAAGAAAAACTAGAACGAGATGACAAAGGAAAGCGATGGCTTTTACCAAGCTGGCATGAGCCACAAACAGAGTCTAGTTTATTACAAGAAACGGGAAGATTATAACTAGAGATGGTACGGCGAAGAATAGACTCATGTGGATGCGCCAAACGGTGATGCCAGCTCTGGAGAGAGGTTCGTTCAGCAAGGAAAATGGAAGGAGAATTGACTGGGGAGGACTTTGACAACGACGACGACTGCGGGAAATGATAGAGGTCATCCTCAACGGTTCCCTTTAGTAGAATCTGACCCTGCAAATCCTTGACAAAGCATTCGTCTAACTGGAGTTCAACATAAACAGGATTATCATGAGTAAGTTTAGACACACTGAGCAGGCTTTTTGTGATTTTAGGAACAAGTAGAATATCGTTTAGTTTTAAGGTGGTTTAACAACATGATTAGAAAAAAGAATAGATGAACCAGAATGAGAAATCGGAAGAGATGTACCATCTCCAACTGTGAGTTGGTCATTACCATTATAAGGCTTCTGAAGCTTGAGGTTGTCAGGATCAGCAGTCACGTGATGAGTTGCTCCAGAGTCAACGTACCATGGATCACCAATATCAGACGGACTGTAGGAGGACACCATGAATGCAGATTTGCCGGTGGAGATATTGTGAAGCTTTGCCGCAGCGTTCTTGTTTGTAGGTGGAAAGTGCTTGACATTCAGCCTGTTGTAACATTTTAAGGCCTCATGGCCCACTTTGGTGCGGACTTGGCAAATGGGCCTGGACTGGTCATTGGGCTGAGATTTGCCCTCAATTAATCCTCCAAAATCAGAACCTACACGAGAGTTCTCGGTTCGGGCATAATCTGATGCAGAGGACACAGGGAGGCGACGATTCGGCATACGGTAGGCAGCGTTGGCCGACGGAGTCTGAAGCAACTGAAGTTCCTCGTCGTGGCGTGCTTCTTCATGGAGTAAGGTGCCCAGGAGCTCGTCGGATGAGATCGTATCAGACCGGAGCGCGATGGCGGAGCGGAGGGCAGCCAACTGTGAGCCTAGCCCGTACAGGAGAAATCCGACAAATTCATCATCGGAGATGACGTATAGGCTGTTGGAAAGGGAATCGACGATTGCCCTTTTCTTCTCAAAGTACTCCAAAACAGACATCGAACCCTTTGTCATGGATTGAAGCTGTTGGCGGAGATGCATTTGGCGAGCGCCGGATTAAGCCTGAAACGTGCATCCAAGAATCTGCCAAGCCTCCGCAGTTGTGGTGGCCCGAGCGACGATGCCTAGCAGAGATGATGTGAGTGTGGATCGGATCCAAAGAAGGACGATCTGATCCCTACGGAGCCTGGTTGCGAACTCCGGGTTGGGAGCCACGCCGGCAGGTTTTCCGGTGGTGGGATCCGCCGGGTTTGTTGGTGGAACGGCGGGGACGGGGACAATAGCTTGTGGTGGATTGGTGTCGGTGAGGAACGAATCCAACCCGTAAGCTTCAAGGGCTGATCAGACGGTGTTCCTCCATAGGCATAGTTTGAGCGGTCGAGGCGAATAGCCAAGTTTGGGAAGTTGAAGTTTAGGTTCTACTCGGAACCAGCAGAGGCAAGGACAAGGGCATTGGTAGAGCCAATTGAGGAATCTAAAGAAGACATATTTGGATCGGAAGTTAAGCTGATACCATGTAAAATATATAAAGGTAATGATGAAGTTGTTGATTTCTTTCATTGATAAACATCATATATATAGTGCAAGTCTGAATCCCTAGATGGAAAGGATTATAAGAATCATCTAATTGCTACGGATTGATTGCTACATGATTATAGGAATCATCTAATTGATACAGAGTGATCACAGAATATTCACACAGATATGTACAGCTAATACTAGAGGAATGTACAACTGTTAACAGTAAAATTATTTTTTCAAAAAATCCAAATTTTTGAATGTGTGGCTGCATAAGCATTTTGAAAGTTGAGTTCAAATTTTAAACTTTCAATTTCGTAATTATCATGCATAGGCTCAAGAACGCATAAAATTGAAACTTTATGAATTGAAATCAAAGTTTGTAATCTAGTAATAGAGTTACCATATCCCCTAACATTCCAGACTAGTAAATTACCTACAATGTTGTAGCTAATCATTTAGACTGTATACTTGATTTTTTGTTTGGGCCTAAGGTTCCTACTGATACTATCAGAAAGATTACCCTTTTTTGTTTTCATTTTTGTTGCAGCTAAGTCCTTCTCCACCATTGAAACAAATTCTATGATGGGAGCACTTTGTAGAGATTGGTTTTGGTGAGTACCTGTGGGAAGCTTTTGGACTATTCCACCCTGAGTGTCCATCTTCTAGTTTGGCTCACTTGGAGCATCATCATAAGATTCTTCAGAACTTTGTTCATCCTCCTGCAAGACAGTAAAAGCGTTGGACACTTCAACATTTGTTAGGTAAGGAACTATAGTTGTGGATGGGTATATTTTCATATTTTTATTTTTTTCTTTGAGCTTTGACAAATAAAGATCATCAAAGAATAAAAGGATATAGCTGGGATGTCTGTAAGTCCACTGAGTTGATCTGTGTGATGCTGGATCTGTGTTGTATCCATCTGAGTCACCATTTGTAGTGGTTTGGTATACATGTGTGTTGGCTCATTTTGCTGTATTTGTAGAGGCTCCTTGCCTTTGTCTGATTTTCCCCCTCCTTCCTTATTTCCAGTGAAAATGACCATTGCTTGAGTGTCCTCCCCTTGACTATTTGAGCGATCTTGTGCCCCTGAACCTTGAGTGCTTTGTTCTTGTGGCTCTGGGACCTTCTTCCTCCACACTCTCCTCAATTCCGGGTGTTGAATCAAACAGTTGCTATCCTCATACCCTATCTTGCTGTAGTGCTTACAGAACAAAGGCACATTTTCATACTCTATTGGACACTCTCTATAGTTATCAACTCTTCCAATTGGGATGAATTGAAATCGTTCCTTCTGGAGATCAATTTCTAGGCACATCTTCAAGACTGATGGTCTGGTGATTCCATTTATGGCCGCATCCACCTTGATAAACGTACCGAGCTGTGCGGCAACATCTTGGATCATCTTTTGGTTGTAATAGTATACCAGGATGTTCTTGACAGTGACCCACACCGGAACTACGAACTATTCCTGCTCCGGGGAGAAGTCTGACATCCATTTTAGTACTTTCATTGGCGAACCGGCTACTGTCCAGTAAGATCTAAACCAGAATCTGGCATAGTCTTCCTGGGCTTGGAACCTGATTAAAATATGTCTGTAATCGATGAGACCAACCTGATAGCTCGATATGAAATCAAACTCTTTGAAGGCTGACTGGATTTTTTCCATCGTTGGTTTTCCCCGACCAAACTTCCCGACCAGAGCATTCTTGTAGTGGGTTGATAGGATCTTGACAGATTCGTCATCATACAGATATGCCGGACGTCCATTGAGTGATGTAATCGATTGAATTTCTGGGTTGTTCGGAAGGGAATCGAAAAGAGGGGTATGTTTATTGGCTACTGCTTGAGCATAAGATTTTTCGGTGGTTGCGCCGCCGGGTAGGTCCGGGGCGCCGCCATGGATGAGACCGTTAGAAAGACGTTAATGGCCAAATAAGACCGTTTCAGGCAGAACCGACAGAAAAGGACACATAAAATGGGGGAGCGTGGTGTTTACTCGATGAGAGAGGTCAGAGAAAATTTTGGGAGAAATTTGATTTCTTGTGTTGAATGATACCAAACATGGTTAAATTACATTTCATCAGAATTGAAAATTATTCGAATAACGAACATCACCTAAATAACTTTATTTCGTAGTTATAATAATTTTACATAATATATAGTCATATTAAATGTCTTCCCATTGACAACGAGGTTTTAGTTTTGGCAACAAATTTTCGCTGCTCACACAAAACAAAACATCGACTTTGGGTTTTTTAAGTACCAAAAAGTAAAGCACTTTTGATGATTTTTTTTAAAAAGGTACTTCTGTGAGAGACTGTAGATCGTTTGGTGAAGGCACCGCCATGACCGTCCCTGTAATTTTCGGTGACTAGTGCAAAAAATAAAATGGTAATCCTTTAATTTTTCTCAAAGTTCAATTTTTTTTTTCAATTTTCTAAAATTTTTGCAAATCATTTGTATTATACCACATCTATAACGAAATATATATATATATGTATATAATATAAAAATTTTCAGACGTTTCAATCTTTCTCTAGTTTAATTTCATTCTCAATTCTATTTAAATCTCTAGAAATCTTTTCCGATTATATCTCAAACTAAACAAAAATATATAGAAAATATTAAAATTTGGGGCCCCTCAAATTTGGGGGCCCGGTGCGGTCGCACAGACCGCGCATGTCAAAGGACGGCTCTGGGCACCGCCATAATGGCGGTGCCCGCCGGTGATCTGTTTGGACAGTATATGAGAGAGAAAATAATTTTGCTCAAATTGCCCAGAGCAAAAAGTGTATTGCATATCTTATCTAAGAAGCTGATAAATAATAATGATAATAATAGATAATAAAATAGGCTCTTTTTATACGAAAGGGCAAGTAATACAAGAGAACTATTATAATATTTATAGAGTCAGATATGACTTACTACATAAGAAAGTAATATATATATATATATATATATATATATATAAATATATTTATTCCTAATACAATACTAAAACTGAATATATTTATTTTCTTTCCTTAATCTTAATACCCTCCCTCAAGTCGGAACAGGGTGATCAAGCATGTCCGACTTGCGAAAAAGATCATGAAAAATCAGTCAGAAACACTACACTACCTCATTAAAAAACCCAGTGGGAAAAAGAGTATAGTGCAGTTCCACTTCATTACTCCAGAATCTTGAATCCATCAGCAAAATCAGCAGTAGAAAAAAAAATCACAAGTACCGGCCAAGGGGTAGATCGGTGGTCCGAGTGTACGAGCTCATCAAGCAGTCCATACCGCCTCCGCAAGTGCAAGACACGGCCTGAGATATGTTGCACTTGGACATAGGTAAGGTAGGGGGTTCGGTGATATCAATCAACGAACATCAGTAAGTAAATCAATCAAGGTCGGCGCTAGTCAAGGTCCGAATTTCGAACAAGCTCCTGATACCATGATAAATAATAATGATAATAATAGATAATAGATTAGGCTCTTCTATATGAAAGGGCAAGTAATACAAGAGAACTATTACAATATTTATAGAGTCAGATATGACTTACTACATAAGAAAGTAATATATATATATATACACAATAATTTTTTTCCTAATATAATACTAAAACTGAATATATTTATTTTTTTCCCTTAATCTCAATAGAAGCTCACATTTATTTTTTATGAACCAAACTTATATATATCAAGGTCGTGACATGTTCTTCGATTTTTTTCCTGATCCGAATATTATCATAAAGGGAATTAGAAGAGTTATTGCTTCGGTAAATATAAATTAATGAAAAACATAAAACTACGTAGTTTTGATTAACATCACCACATGTCCACCACAACATCACCATAATTTAGCTTTCTATTTTAATTCTTCGGCGACCACAATATCATATATATTCCTTTTTGATTTCTTTTCATTCAATAAATATATATATGTATATGGCTGTCATTAACTGCATTCCAATACATTTTCATTTTTACATGATGATTTCACTACAATATATATATATATATATATATATATATATATATATATATATATATATATTTTAGATATGCTATTGTATTTTATTTGATTAACCATGCCATAATATAGAATATAAACTCTTTACTTTAAAATCGTTTCCATTTTTCCAAATTACTTTGCCTGCATCCTTTCTTTAAAGTTTTCTGCTCAAAGATTGTGTTAAAATTATACTTATATATTGTATGTTTTTTCCTTTTTTTTACACAACTCATGCTAGGACAATATATTATTTACCATAATAAAATATGATTATTGAAGCTTTATATTGTATTCAAGGGATGGATTGCCAATGACAACGTCTCGACGGCAAGTGATCACCAAAGATATCGACCAGGGCAACAGGTATGTCTGGAACTAACTAACGTGCTCCATGATTTTTAATTCTATTCTTCTTATTCTTCTTCTAATTCTTTTTTCCCGTGTTGCGACCTATATATTATTTTTGAGGTTGACCTATTGTGCTTTTTCAATGATCCCGAGTTCCGGCATGGCCAAAGGGAAAAAGGATCACAGATTGATGTTCCCGATCGAAATATATCCAAAGATTTCATGAGGAAAAAGACACAAAATGAGCCTTAAGTACAATCATTTACAGATTATCTGATACTTTCTTTCTATTTGATTATATTTCATGATTGATTTTATGCCCTTTCAGTCTTGTGGCATTGTGATTTTATACAGGAACCTGCAGAGTGATGTGATGGGATGCCACATATAAGTGTAAATTATATTTTCCTCTACTGTGTAATTTATGGTACCTGGAATATTTGTTCTGTTGTAGGTAAAAGTAGATAAAGATTTTCTATACATTCTAGTAGATGTCGTAATTTGTTTCCTCTACCTTCTACCTCATGCGAAGCAAAAAGGGACATAAAAGATGTTGGGATGAGCCGCTTATATTGTGCGACACTTTCTAGGTCATAAAATGATATAACAGAACAGAAATCTGTCTAAATAATTGGATGGCCTACTTGAGTGTACATTCGATTTCATGCAAGGTATGACAACCTGAAATTATAGTGTTCCATAATAGATTACAAATTATGATTATCAAGAGGCTATTCTCCATGAACTTATTGATCTTTCTGCAGTGGAATATGCTTTCTTTGAGTATCATCAGATCATATGTATCCAGTTGTATTTCAACTCAGTTTTGTGACCTTTTTATTTTGTATATCTGTCTATGTTTTAAGATTGGATTTTATTATTTGATGATTTAGAATAAAATCATGCCATTGAATCATTTACAACGTTTACTATTTAAATTCTGAATAGTGAGATCATCAATGCCTTTTTTATTTGCATGAATGATGAAACTTGAGTTTTGATTTGTCTGAAATTTCCTCGTGGTAAAAGTTTTTAGTAATTCATACTTTCCTAGCTTGATCCATCAATGACAATTATGGACATTATATTCAACTATTACCTTTTTTATAAAAGATATTGTATTATAGTTTTAAAATAAATAAATGAAATATTTTCTTACCTTTCAACTTCATCTTTATTTCATATTAGAACATTTAAGAATATTTTGGCAGATGTGAATTTTATTCTTAAGGGTTTAGACATGAGATCAATTCTTAGGTTAAAGAATATTATTATATTAATTATCATAATATTATAAATAATTTCTTATATTGAAAGATCTTGTTTATATTTTCCATATATCAACTATATCTTGATGTACTAAAATATTTCATCACCCACTAATTGTATTTATGTTTTACATAAAAAAATCAATCACAAAGAAAGGATTCGATAAACCAAACGTATTGTTACACAAATGATTTGATAAGTAATTTTAAATGTCAATGATCTCCAATATTTAAAAAGCATATTTTATTTTTATTTTTCTGAAATGTTAAAAAAGTCGGTTTTCATAGAGATTAATTGATGTAATAATTTTAGATAAAATGTCATGTACCATATCATCAGTTCATGAAGGATTTGATGGTAATTTTGTGGTTAATAATGATTTAAAATAGTAAAAGAAATAGTAATACATTTTAATGACAAACTTGGATTTTAGTTTATGGATTATAAAAAATAAAACAAAAAAACGTGCCTATTAAATATTAAATTTGATAGTATTATTTCATTGCAATTTTCTTATTTCATCTTATTGATTATACTATTCAAATTCATTATTTAACTATGAGTTATATATATGTTTCAATAAATATATCAAAATCTCTACAACTCCGCTTAATTAAACAATAATTTAGAATGATTTGAATAAACCGCACAATGTGCGGTCCAATCACCCTAATTTTTCTTAATGGTTTTACATATTAAATGTATTTTGCTGTCATGTTCTTCTAATTTGATCCAAATCTTTTTTGTTTCTGATTTAAATTGTATAAGTATGAGGCAATATTATGGTAAGACACATACGATCATCAACGATGAACATACTGTGATAGATGATTTTCGATGATAACAATTTTATTGATGACATGTGATGATAGACCGATGATAATGATTTTATTGATGATGGTGATAATTTTGTTGATGATGTCTTGAGTATTAACACAAGGCTTTCTCATTAGAGAATTGTTCAAGTGAAATTATTTTTATGATTTAAAATTTAAGGCATACATAAAGCTTTGATACCAACTAAGGATCGTAAATAAAGAAATATTAAATTTACATTAATTAAGTAAATATTATTGCAATCCTAAATTAAATTTACATTATTATTATCCCATATATTTCCAATTAGTAATGTGATGCTGCCAACTTCCAGTCCCGGTCTGGATATAACGGGTGTCATCGGTCCGGATACAACGGATGTCACCGGTACAACGGGTGTCACCGGTTCGGATGAGGCTCTGTCCGTTGTCCGCGCGCTCTCACCTAACAGACCTGCAAAACAACGCCCCGGAGTATCTCGAGGATAGCTACTCCGGCGTGATGATGAAAGAGGGGCCTTTGAATAGGAGAGAGAATAAGGATATATTGAGAGAGTTTTAGTCTGATCGAACATACATTTCTCCACAAGTTGTAAATTTGTATTTATAGGTGTGAGGTGGTGAGGATCCAACCCAGAAGCAGTGGTCCTGCTTGCTTGTCCTTATCCGGAGACAGGTCATATTCATGTCCTTTGTGTCCCCGGATAGCGCCATTCTAGCTGACGTCATATGGACCGGACCAATGTCTGGGCCGGAGCCTAGATATGGGGCAAAGCCCATATCACCACTAGCCCCCCGAGACATGAAATCCGTCCGGTGGTGTATGGTGCGGAGGAGGGGTCCCGTGTCTCACTATGTTTCGGCCACTCTTCTGTCAAGTGCCTGTGTTGATCACGTCTAGTTCTGTTAATGGGATCTGTCCGGAGGCATGTAATCTGACCCGGAAGCATGTTCTAAGGCCATTCTCTCGGGTGCGAGTCTGGTCACGCGCTGGGCATTCGGTCTTCCTTTACGCGGGGCGCGTGTTTGCAAGCGCATTTATGAAGCGTGTTATAACCTCATAAATATGGTGGTGTCAATCGAGAAATTCTGTTTTCTTTTCGATATAAATTCAGTTCTCTTTTCAAGGAAGCAATCATGTCGCCTTGGGACTCGGCCCCTCTCTGCCCATAGGATTTCTATAAATAGGGGTCCTAGTCAATCACTTTCAATCTTCATTCTCTTGTTTTCTTCTCCCGTTTTCCACTTACTCCTCCTTCATATTCTCTCTCATCTTCATACTTATCCATTCCCAGCCATCATGACTACCAATAATTCTGAGAAGGATCTTGAGGTACCTGTCAACCAAGATCATAATAATAAGCATAAGGAAGAGTCATCTGATGATGAGGGTGATGCTGTCCCGTTGGACAGGGAGGTGAAGATAGGGGTGAACCCTGTTCCGGAAAAGGATGATTCTGAGGAGGGAGATACCGTGGAGATCGACCCTGCTGTGAAGGAGCTCGTCCGGACGATGGTAGTTCCGGTCTCAATCGACTCCGGGCTGAAGTTGTTCGAGGGGGATCATACTACAGTGGCGGCCATTCCTCGGAGTCACTTTCTATATGGCTTCACCTTCCCTCTTCCCCGTCTAATTCTATCTATTTTTAAACACTTCGACATTTCTCTGCCAGCTTCAGCCCAATGGCATTGCCGTCATCCAGGCGTTTCTCCTTAACTGCTACCGCTGCAAGGTGAAGCCATCCCTCAAACTATTCCGGGCCTTCTATCATCTGGAGGGCACTAAAGATGAGGGTATCTTCACTTTTCAGAAACGGATAAAGGTGAAAGACTGTTGCAGGGGTCGGTGTGACAGCTATGGCAATTGGCAGAAGTGCTACTTCACGTTCGACACGGTTCGTTATCCGTGTCCCAAGTGGAATCATGATGCCAAGAAGGAAGAGAAGACGGTGTATCGGCCGGACGGGCTGGAGGCGAGCATCGCGAAGCTGAGCTATAATCAGCTCGATTTGACCAAGTACTGGAATGGGAAGTATATTTTCCCTCTAATGGCGTATGAGTCGGAGGTGTTCACCAAATGCCGTTACTATGTCAATCAGGATCCGTCCCGTGAGTACTCATTCTCCTTTTTGTTATCTCTTCATTATGTATGCCTCTTTGTCTCACCTTTTCCTTGCTCTCGCAGAGTTTCCAACGATTGAGGCTGGCGTCAACCCGCCTTCCGGGTCGGGCAGAACGGGCAGGACGGAGAAGCCAAAATCCGGTTCGGGGACCGGCATGAAAACCCCTTAAGAAAAAGAAGTGGAGAAGGAGAGGAAAAGGAAGCGTGATTTGGCCCTGCATGATCAGGAGAAGGCCAAGAAGGATGCAGCAGCCAAGGCGGACGCCACTGGCAGCAAGCAGCCTCTGGTGAAGAAACCAGACGCGGTTATGGAAATGGCTGGAAATCGCGGCCCTCACCATCACATGTCCTCAATATTCCGAAGATGAAGAGGATCACAATCCTCTCAAGCTTCCGAAACTGAATATACCCTTGGCATCCTGGAAGCCGGAGCACAATCAGTACTCCCATGTGGGTGATTCTCACGGAGAGAAGGGGAAGGTTCCGGATTGCCAAGGAGATAAGAATGTTGTCTTGGCCGACCAAGCGGATAAGGGGACCACTCAAAGCATCAGTCGGCAAACTGGCAGGGTAACTGATATTCCTTTCTGTGGTTCAGATATATGCTTTCCTTATTCTGTTTATCTAATATCTTAATTTTCCGGACTTCGCCGCCTATTTGCTCGCTTCTTCGGGTGTCTCCGAGGCCATTAACAAGACCTATCATGTCCAGCATACGAGGCTATCCCAGAAGGTCAGTGCGTTGGAGAGGAGTAATAGGAACCTGACCCGCGATTTTGCTGCGGTGAAGATCCGAGTCACCGAGGCGGATGCCTGGATTAAGAAGCTGGAGGCTCTCGCTTCTCCGTCCGCCCAACGGGAGTTGTGTGTGGCGTTTGCCGACAAAGTGCTCCAGAGCAAAGCTTTTGAGAAAGATTTAATAGACCTAGCTTTGCCTCCGACAATCACTCCATTCACCAAGTCTACCGGAAGATGAGGGGCTGGGTTCCGGAGGGTTGCCGGGGTGAGTACGCCGGGCATTACTACCACCCTGATGATGCTGATCAGTACAATTATGTTGTGGATCAGTTTTATCGCAGCGGGGTCGAGAAGCAGCAGCCCTTCATACTGAATCTTTTTGAGGAGAACCTTGAGGCGGAGAATCCGAAGCCAGTGTCTGCTGCAACCGTCCGCGCGTTCGACCACGGTCTGGTGAATCTGCGCGTGGAAGTGCCTCCGCCCAAGAAAAGGACTGCTTCCGAGTCGCCCACCAAGGCTAAATACATAGAAGTGCTGAAGATGTACGCTCTCCGGATGTGAATAACGAACATCAGAACGAAGAGGATGAGGACGAGGATGGAGGGGATGGTGGAGTCGGAGGCGGTGCTGGTGTTGGCCAAGATGATGGCTATAATAGCGAGGAGACTGATGTAGATCTCACTCCTTAGTTTTTATCTTGTAATCTTTTGTAGTCGCTTCCGTCCGGCTAGATTTGATATTCTTTTGTTTAGTGTAGGAAGAACGGAAGCAACGAATCGGATGGGGATGACAACCCTCCGGATAATGTAACTCCTTTTCTTTCTTATGAAATGAATCATTTTTACCTGTCTTGTGTCTTTATTTTCTTTATGACATTATTTTCTCATGTACTTAGCCCGGAGGCCAGGATCCCGTGCTCCGGTCCAGAGATGGAGGAATTCGCCATTCTCCGGCCAGTTCTCATTCAACGAGCCCTCCATGCTATAGGTGTTTGGAACTGGAGACGGAGTTATCCGGATGGCGTATGGATGGAGAACGGACTCGCGAGCTGTTTGTCAGGTCCGGAATGGAACCCCTAATGGAGGAGTTTTCTGACATCCCTTCCTTGGCCGTTTTCCTTAGAGATATATCTGGCGAGTTTGGAACTCTGTCCCAGTGGCAAGATTTTGCGCGGGAACGGATCAACGCGACCCATGACGCGGATTCTACAATCTCCATGCTTCAAGCTGAACATGAAGATTACAAGGCCAAGCTAAAAACCGAGCTAGCTAGATCTAGTGTGGTCCGTGCTTCCGTCCTACTGTGAAAAGCTGAAGTGGCTTGAAAAGAGGACGGAGTTCCTGCAAGACTATTTAAAGCTAGATGAAGAGAATCACGAGCTGGCCGGCCTGGTCATGATTCTTAATGAGAATCTGATGAACCTGTAGTTGTCATACAATCTCACCGATCTCCCCCTCGGACTTGTGTCTCCACCTGTGTACCGCAACTTCCCTCGTGGCGTGAGTGCGCTGATTGTCCGGATGTTCAGGATGGGTTGGAATGATCGGGAGTCCCGCTACCGCCCGACGTTTGAGGAAGCGGTTGAGTGGTGGAAACGGATGCACGCTGGCACTCATCTCCCCCCTTCACTCATTCTTATCCATAGCCAGGTTTCGGTAGACTTCACTTTCGAGAGGTACACCGGTATTTAGGTGTCTGTTGATCCGGAGGAGTCCGCCCACCGTGTCGCATGACTTCAGGCAGATGCTGCCAATATCCGTCCTTTTATCACTTGGGAGTTAGCTGAATTGGCAAGGCGCCGACTGGCCCGTATCAGAGGTAGGGCAGAGGTAGGGGCAGCCGGGGATTTCGGAGCACCTGCCGTGGAAGTAGTCATCGTGGGGGTGGTCGCTGCGGAGGTACCCGATAAGCGCGCCGTCCTCAGGTTCCCATTCGGATTGGTTCTCCGTCTCGGAATCCTCGTAGGACCGCTTTCCCGTCGCGGGGCGGAGGGTCTTCTGCTAAGGGCAAGGGTAAGGCAAAAGTTTCCGGAGAGGCGATGCAAACCTCGGACTCGGACTCCGATGGGATTTTTGGGTCTGGCCCGGAGGTGCCAGGTCCCTCATCAGAACTTCCGGAAATCACCCGTTTTCCATACTTGGGCCAAGTGGGTCAGCCGAGCGGCACCAAGTTATATGATCTCGACTCTGACACTCCGGAACAGAATCCTACCACGGAAGAGATTTCTGATACCAGCGCTGTCCCTCGAGGTCCGGTGCCTCCTACTCCGGAGCCCTCGTCCCCTCCTATCGACTGGGATAACATCAATTGGCCCAAGTAGATAGGTCCTTAGATGTTTGTTTGTATATAAGTCCACCCGGACTTACCAGACATTTTATTCATTTCGTCTCTTCTTGTATACTAGTCCATTTGGACAATTGTATTCCTTTGTATATCAGTCCATCCGGACCGTCGTGTATGTCATTTATTCAAATGTATCATTTATCCAAATGTATTTCTCTTTAAAATTTGGCTTGTTCAAGCGCTCCCTTTATTTTGTTTGATCAAACTGTGTCTGTTCCTTCCTTCCCTTACCTCCGTTAGTTTGTTCAAACGAAACGGAGGGAATCAATGCGCAAAATAAAAAATAAACAAGTATAAAAATTACAAGCTCTTCATTCATTCATTAAACCAAGTGGACTCCGCCCGGACATACTCTTTGTCTCTAAGGGTCGGAGCCAAATACATGGTAAATAAAATAAAATGGGGCCCTAGGCATAACCCTAGCCAGAGGACCCGGAGCTACATATTCTACTGGGGTCACTATCAGAAAGTTGAGGCGATTTTTCACCGCTATTATTGAATTCCGCTGAAAAAAGGGCATAAAAGCGTTGAAGGGAACGAGTTTCAGCGCTAAAAACTGTGCTGGTCAATGAATTTTGGAAGTTGACTGAGTGGATTTCACCGTTATTATTAAAGAGCGCTGAAATAGCCAGACGAGGGGACCAGTGTTTCAACGCCTTTAAAACTTTCGCTGAAATAATTGGTGACATGGCATTTTGACTAAAGTCCGCGTTAAATTTTGTGATAGACCCCACAGAAGAGGGGACCAGTGTTTCAACGCCTTTAAAAATTTCGCTGAAATAATTGGTGACATGGCATTTTGACTAAAGTCCGCGTTAAATTTTGTGATAGACCCCACAGACGTTTCACCGTTTTATTCATGTAGCGTTGAAATGTTTGCTGACTGTACCCGGGCTCATTTTTTAGCCCATTAATTCTGGGTTGTTGGCATGTTATTGGGTTGGGCTCTTTGTATTTGTCTGACTAATTTAAAGTCCATTGATCTGGTGGCCAAAATAGCAGCAGCGAGTTGCTGCTTTCGACCTGAATGATAATAAATAAAATTTTATATTTGTGACGTTGTGGGACCTGAATAATTTTGCTTCTCTATTGCAACGAAATAATAATAAATGCGCTGCTACATCTGCATTGAAAGCACTCACCTACCACAGAGTGCAAAAAAAAAAAAGGAGTATACATATATATGCCTCGATCGAACAGAGAGAGGTTTTTAGCAGCATTGAAGCCAGAGAAGGGGGGTAGCTGAGATTGGTGGTTTTACAATGAATGAAGGTAATTCATATATACTCTTCGTATATATAGTAACACTTAACTGCTGCAATTGGTGTTAAATTTTTAAAAATATCAAAATTTAATTTTTAAACTAGTGTTTTATGATTATGATAATTTTACTTTGTATATGATATTTTGTTCGTATGATTAAAATATCACATGAACTGAAAGTTTGATTGGTGGGACCCAATTCATATAAAATTTATGGTATACATAGCAACATTTAACTGTTGCACTTGGTATAAAAATTTGAAAAATGTCATAAAACATTTAATTTTCAATTTAAACTAGTTTTTTATGAGATTATTTTATTATTATACGATTGTTTCTTGATGTGATTAAAATAACAAAGGTTTAGGCATTCAAAGCAAGAACGCACTGTTGCTCTAGGCATTCAAAGCAAGAACGCATTGTTGCTATTGGTATAACAATTTGAAAAATGTCATTAATTATCAAATTTTGATTTTTAAACTTTAATTTTTTAATGATTTATGTTAATTTACAATGTATATGACACTTTCTGTGTAAATTTACATTGGTGTTGGCTCCAAGAAAGGTACGTGTAGTGAGAACTGTAGTAGCAAGAACCTGAGAAGCACTACTAAAACTATAACATGTAGTTACGTATATATACTTTGGAGTCATATTTCAACCATAGTCGTGATCAATTTATTTCCATTACTGAATGAAATTAAGTATGTTTGAGTGTTTCTATGACATTACAACATAAAATCCATGAAATATCACTGATATGAATGTTTAGTTTTATAAATATGTGAAAAAATGTCATGAAACATCAAGTTTTGACTTTTATACTAGTTTTTTTATGATTATGATAATTTTATTATCATACGATGGTTTCTTGGTTTGATTAAAATGACAATCAATTTGAAAGTTTGACTTGGTGGACCAAAGTCATATAAAAATTATGCTCTAGGTATACAAAGCAACAACGAACTGTTGCTCTAGGCATTCAAAGCAACAACGAACTGTTGCTCTAGGCATTCAAAGCAACAACGCAATGTTGCTATTGGTATAACAATTTGAAAAATGTCATTAATTATCAAATTTTGATTTTTAAACTTGATTTTTTTAATAATTTATGTTAATTTATCATGTATAAGACACTTTCTGTGTAAATTTACATTGGTGTTGTCTCCAAGAAAGGTACGTGTAGTGAGAACTGTAGTAGGAAGAACCTGAGAAGCACTACTAAGACTATAACATGTAGTTAAGTATATATACTTTGGAGTCATATTTCAACCATAGTCGTGATCAATTTATTTCCATTACTGAATGAAATTAAGTATGTTTGAGTGTTTCTATGACAATACAACATAAAATCCATGAAATATCATTGATATGAATGTTTAGTTTTATAAATATGTGAAAAAATGTCATTAAACATCAAGTTTTGACTTTTATACTAGTTTTTTTTATGATTATGATAATTTTATTATCATACGATGGTTTCTTGGTGTGATTAAAATGACAATTTATTTGAAAAGTTGACTTGGTGGACCAAAGTCATATAAAAATTATGCTCTAGGTATACAAAGCAACAACGAACTGTTGCTCTAGGCATTCAAAGCAACAACAAATTGTTGCTATTGGTATAACAATTTGAAAAATGTCATTAATTATAAAATTTTGACTTTTAAACTTGATTTTTTTAATGATTTATGTTAATTTATAATGTATAAGACACTTTCTGTGTAAATTTGCTTTGGTATTAGTTCGATGAAAGGTACGTGTAGTGAGAATTTTAGTAGCAAGAACCTGAGAAGCACTACTAAGACTGTAACATGTAGTTAAGTATATATACTTTGGAGTCGTATTTTAACCTTAGTCTTGATCAATTTATTTCTATTACTGAATGAAATTAAGTATACATGAGTGTTTTGAGACATTATAACATTAAGTCCATGAAAAACATTAATATGAATGTGTTCAGTTGAGTAAAAATTTGAATATGTCATAAAACATCATATTTTGACTCTCAAACATGAATAATTTGATGATATGTTAATTTTATAATGTATAAGACACTTTTGGTGTGAATCTGCTTTGGTATTGACTCGATGAAAGGTACGTGTAGTGAGAACTCTAATAGCAAGAACGTGAGAAGCACTACTAAGACTGTTGGTATATGCCTTGAATGCCGTAATAGCTGCTACCGTCAGCGAGTCGGGGGTCTGGGGGTTTCGCTAACTATAATTAGTTCAACTCTACAACTTCTTTTATGCACTCGCCAGATTTCAATCATTACTTTAATTTTCACACAATTTTTTATGTAGTGTAACTGAGTAAACAATATCTATTACATTATACAATAACTAATATTAATTTAGAAAATAAAAGTTTGAAGATATATAGTGATAAAGAGTTATAATTTGTTTAATTGAAAATTAGTTATTAATATTCTTTATATTTTACATAATTATGTTGTGAACCTTTTGAGTAATTAAATATATTAAGCAATAATAAATATATTAGTCTTGGAATAGACCGTCTATAAAATATAGACGGTCTCTTTTTGCAATATAAATTATGCACGGCCCCTTTTCTGCAATATAAATTATGCACGACCCCCTTTTTGCAAATTATTTTTGGGCAAGTCCTTTTTCTGCAATTTCCCAATTCATAAATATATAAATACAGTTGAATCACATTCCCAATTCCATTCTGATCGGGCTTCGAATTTTCCCCAAATTTTCCATGCTCTCCCGAAGTTCTCCCATCGATCTCCTGGCGTTCTCCCGTCGATCTCCCGGCGTTCTCCCGTCGATCTCCCGGCGTTCTCCCGTCGCTCTCCCGGTGTTTTGTTCAGATCCGTTTTGTTCAGATCGATGTTTTGATTGATCGGCTCCCACACCAGGTAACTTCTCGATTCAATGATCAGATCATCGATGTTTCGAATGTTAGGATCTGCTGTTTTTAGCTGTTGATCGATTATGTGATCTCTATGTATGCTCTGATTGCTGTGATTTCATGTCATGATTCAAAGCCTTGTTGAATTGTTATGTAGTGATGCTGGAACTCTGTGTGTATTCGTATGTGTTAAACCTGATGAATATTGAACTGTCGATCCTTTCTTCGTTAATCTTTGATACTTTTTAACTCGTGATGCTGGAACTGTGTGTTTAATTTTCGGAACTGATGTGATTGTGGAAACTTGATTGTTTAGGATGAAAAATTGATTGTTTAGGGTGAAAATTTTGGTGTTTGTGAAACTTGATTATTTATTGTGAAAATTCTGTGATGAATGTGAAAACTTACTTATTTAGCCTGAAAACTGCTGTGATTGTTTGCTAGGCTTTTTAGCCTGAAAACTTGGTTATTTAGCCTGAAAACTACACTGATTGTAGAAACTTAATTTGGTGTTTGTGAAACTTAATAGTTTAGGTTGAAAACTGTGATGATTGTGAAAACTTGATTGTTTAGGCTGAAAACTTTGGTGTTTGTGAAACTTGATTATTTATTGTGAAAACTGTGATGATTGTGAAAACTTAATTATTTAGCCTGAAAACTGTTGTCATTGTTTGTTTAGGTTATTTAACCTGAAAACTTGGTTATTTAGGCTGAAAACTACAGTGATTGTAGAAACTTAATTTTTTTGGTTGAAAACTGTGGTGTTTGTGAAACTTGATTGTTTAGGTTTAAAACTGTACCTTTTAATGTGAAATATTAGCTTATTTGAGTACATATTCTTTGCTGAACAGTGCAGGTGAATAGTGTGTGAACAGTGCCAGTGAACAGTGCGCGTGAACAGTACTTTTCCAAACTTTGCAATATTCTAATGTAGTCCTTGGTCTATATTATACTTATAATATAGACGGTCACTCCAGAGACCAACTCATAATAAATTGTGTTTAATTTATATTAATAATGATAATTTAATAATATGTGTATAAGTTACTATACAGTTACATAGATTATAAAATTAATTTACTTGTATTTGTGTAATAATAATAAACTAAGTATTAATTAGAAAAAAAATTACCATAAATGTATTATTTTGAATTAATCTGAACCGTCAATCAGCTTCTTCAAGTAAATCTCAGCCGTTAAAATTTCCTTGTATATATATAAGCAAAGGATAAGGCTGTGAATCGCTAAACCCTCATATATTCTTCAGATATTTCCCTTTTTCACCACAGGGTGACGAGGAAGGCTCCTCCGGTGAGGGCTCCCACCTGCAAGAGAAAGCTCTCCGGTTTCTTCGAGTCAGTGTCAACGGCGGTGTTTGCGGTGGCGCAGTCAAACCCGCAGCCGCATTGCGGACTCTCGTAAACCCGTCCACCGGAAAATCAGCCGACGCAATCCCGACGGAGAAGTCCATATCGCCGCCGTCGACGGAGACTTCTCCGATCCCCAGCCAGATGAACAGGGTCTTGACCCGCACGCCGGTCAAACTTCCGAGCTTCTGGTAAGAAATCACACCGGTGAACTTCTTCTTGTACTTCAACTGGTAGCTCTGGATTTTGAAGCTGCAGTCCTTGTCCAAATAGATGGCGAACATTCTCGCCATTGAACGAGGTGGTCAAGGCTCACCCGGCGGCGTGTGGTGAGCTTCTCTCGACTTTCACGACGAAATTCGTCGACTTCTTGGGAAGAGTGAAGCCTAGGCGGAGACCATTGTTTCCATGGCTGGCTGAGAACAAGAGATTTAGGGTTTATTGGTTAAGATGGATGCAAGCAATATTCTTAGCATATTCTGCTAATCCGGAAGGCAAAGGTACTAAAGGAACCAATGGAAATTCATTTTTTTTTTTTGCTGATTTTAGGTGTTTGATTTAAGGTTTTATTGATATAAATATGTTTGATGATGGTAAATTTCAGGTTTTTGGGTAAAGGGTTTGGCTTGAGCTTCGTTTGTTTTTCTGATGTTCTCTTCTGAGGATCAAACACGGTTAAGTTTCTCAATCAGTTATCTAATGTGAGATTCTGAATTACCAGGTTTTTTTCAAAGCAAGAAGTTTAGGATGTGGTGTGTGAATCCGTAATGTGTTGCATATAATCTCTAGTTGGCCAGCTTTTGTGCCATATGGCGTTTGTTGGTAATTAGGGCCATATGTGGGGATCGAACTAGAGGCTATTTGCTATTTTGAATTTAAAAAAGATTGTTTTGGTTGGTTTGGACTTTTGCTAGGTTTTCGTTGTTGGTAAGAGCTTATAGAAGGCTACTAAACTGTTTGCTGCATTTAAAATCGAATCTTACGAGAATGCTTATCGCTGTTATGACAGAGATGGTCCGCAGTTGTACATGGCTGAACCTTCTGGTGTTTCACATGTGAGTTTAAACCCTTATATTAGAGTTTGCTTGTTTTGTGCATAATGCAATTTAGTAGGAATAAGTAAAGATAAGCAGACCTAGCATACCTAGAATTATTGCAGCATGTTGAAAGAATGTATAAATAAAATAGAGGCCATGCTGTACTTAGAGGTATGAGAAAAAGGGCATGTTATACTTAGCTATTTAGCTGTGTATGATTACTGGAGCAGTGCGGGAGACTGGGGAATGGGTAGTACACATGTGCTATAAACAAAGTGGTACATGTGTTAAAGCTAATCTTGACAGATTTATGAAATCAAATATGTGTTTGGTTTCTGTTTTGCCTTCTATTTCTTTGTTATTGGAAAGCAAAAACTTATGTTGATCTCTTGTGGAAATTATTGTAGAGGTACTTTGACACTTTAATTGGAAAAGGCAGGTAGGCTGCTAAAACGTAAGTATTATATTCTGTCAACTCTCAATTAATTGTTTAGTTGCTGTCCCCCCCCCCCCCCCCCCACCAATTCGAGTGAAAAATATGAATCTTTTTGCATTCTCAATGCGGTTTTGAATATGTGCATGTGTTGTTTATGTGCTCTGTTTGTTGAATCTGCTGGAATCTTGGTTTAGTCAGTTGGAGTTTGAAGTTTGCTTGTCTTTTAACTCGTTTAGTTTGATGTTCATCGCGTTTCATGTAGTTTTAGTTTCCCTTGAGTCTAAGTCTTCTCTGCATTTAGAAGCTCTAGCTCTGTTGGTGATTCATGCCTATTTTGATTCATAACTTATCAGCTGCAGTATGCTCTACTTTTTCGTGATTATAGATTGGAGTATGAGATTTGTATTCTTTCGGGATGGTCTTTTCCTCTAATTTGGTTGAAATTTAGTTCAAGGCATGGAAATATTGTGCTCAGTTGGCAAATTTGTGCTTATTGTGCTCAGTTCATGGAGATGATTTGTGGTTCTGATTCATGTTTAATGGGTGTTTTGAAATAGGCCAACGTTTCCGCAAATCTTCAAGAAGAGTTTAGTTTAGTATAGGATGATAGGATTAGTTTAGTTTAGTTTAGTTTAGTATAGTATAAGGATTAGTGTTATGACATTGGTGTAACATTCTTGATTATTAATATATTTTTTATTTTTAATTTATTTCTGTAATTTTTTATTTAATTGCCCATTTATTTATGTATATCAATAAAATAATTCAAAAATTGGGGATATTTGAAATTCAAAATTTTCAATTCCCTATTTTTTAATTTTTCAATATTTGAGCGTAACAGCGCTTTTATGATCCGCTGAAAGAGTTTGGTCAATCTTGGTGGCTGCAGAATAAGTGGAATGCCGAGTCATCATTGCCAAGTCATCATTGTCAACGTGTACATAGCGGGTCCCTCTATTTGGCCTTTCAGCGCCTCTTACCATAAGCTTTCACCGGCCACTTAGAGGGCGCTACCTTATCATAAGAAAGCGCTGCTAATATGCGTAAAATCGTTGAAATGAGGGGTCAACTTTCTGATAGTGGTTGCTTACCTATTCAGGAATCCCCGTAAAACCTTTGAAGATTGGTGATGTTCCACCTTCTGGGAATGGCTCGTCTGGAATGGTCTGCCAGCTCGTAACTTCCGCCCGGGAATGAGGCTGTGACTTGATACGGTCCTTCCCAGTTTGGTGCTAGCTTGCCGGTGGCCTCCTGCAAACTCTTGTCATTCCTCCGCATCACCCAATCTCCGGGGGCGAATGACTCCTTCCGGACGCCTCTGTCATGGTAACGCTTCACCCGTTCCTTTACCTTAGCTTCATGCAGCGCTGCTTGTTCCCGTTTTTCCTCCAAGAGGTCCAAGTCTAGCAGCCTGCTTGATCCCAGAGGGGAGCTCCGTCTGGACTGATCATCATCCCAGGTGAGTGTCTGGAGACTGGAGACTCCAATTTCAGCCGGTATTACTGCCTCCATCCCATATACCAAGCTATAAGGGGATTCTATGGTGGCGGATCCTTTGGTGGTCCGGTACGCCCAAAGGACACTTGGCAGCTCGTTCACCCAGTTTCCCCGTGCCCCTTGCAGCCGGGTCTTCAATCCTTTCACCACCGTGCGGTTTGTCACCTCAACTTGACCGTTGGCCTGCAGATGGTAAACAGACATGAGCCGTTGTGTGATACCATACTTCTTGCACCAAGACCGAAACGGGTCATTTTCAAACTGTGCTCCGTTATCCGTGACAATGTACTTAGGAATTCCGTACCGGCATATGATGTTCTTCCAATAGAATTTAATGCAAGTGCTTCCACGGATATTTGTGAGGGGTTCTGCTTCCACCCATTTGCTGAAGTAATCGATCGCGACGATTAATTATATGAATCCCCCCGTTTCGGTCTTCAATCCGTTCACCACCGTGCGGTTTGTCACCTCAACTTGACCGTTGGCCTGCGGATGGTAAACGGACGTGAGCCGTTGTGTGATACCATACTTCTTGCACCAAGACCGAAATGGGTCGTTTTCAAACTGTGCTCCGTTATCCGTGACAATGTACTTAGGAATTCCGTACCTACATATGATGTTCTTCCAACAAAATTTAACGCAAGTGTGGCCACGGATATTTGTGAGGGGTTCTGCTTCCACCCATTTGCTGAAGTAATCGATCGCGACGATTAAGTATTTGAATCCCCCCGGAGCGGAGGGGAAAGGTTCGACCAAGTCGATGCCCCATCGGTCAAATGACCACGAGCCGGTAATCCCTGCCCTTTCTTCCTGAAGCACATGGATGAGTGGGGCGAACCTTTGACACTGCACACAAGATTTGACATACTTTTGCGCATCTTCAAACAGAGTCGACCAGTAGTAGCCCGTACACATTATCTTTCTGGCGATGGTCTGGGCACCCTGATGGCTGCCATTTGGTCCCTCATGCATACCTCTTATCAACCGTTCTGCTTCGCCCGAATCCACACATCTTAACCAAGGTTGGAGGTATCCCCGTCTGAGAAAGGATCCGTCCAAAATGATGTATCATGGTGCCTTCTGCCGAATCCTCCGCGCCAATGCTTTGTCCTCCGGGCGTTTGCCGTCCTGTAGGTACTCGAACAGGGGCATCATCCATGACTCTTTTGCTGCTTCTACCGCTGCCACCTGCGGGGTGTCGTAGCTCCGTGCGGACAACGTTTCCATCATCAAGTTGCACTCCGGATCGGGCTTGATTTCTGATGAAGCGAGCTTGCTCAAGGCATCCGCTTTACCATTATCCTCCCGGGGGATCTGTGTTACGGTTATGCTACAGAATCTCGTCAGCAACGGTTTGACCGTCTCCAAGTATCGCTGAAGGCTTCACTCCTTTGACTCATACTCCCGGTTCACTTGTTGAACCACTATCTGAGAATCGATGTAGACTTCTACATCCGTGACTCCTACCTCCAACTTCTCCAACAACATGTCTGAAGCCAAGCAACCCAGACGAAGCGCCCATGTGCTAGGGCAAAATCTGGAGGAGAATCCAGGAGCAGAACAACCCCCACAAGGACGAGGACGAGGACGCGGTCGACCCGGAGGATCTCGCACACGCTCCACCTCTGAACCACTGTCAGGCTCTACCGTGAGGGCAGGAAACTCCAATGTTCCAAACTCCTTCAGTGCAAATCCTGTCGTATCCGGAACACCCCTCTCCGGTCCAAATCCTGTTGTGTCGGAAGTGCCACCTTCTAGATCAAATCCTATTGTGTCAGGAGTGCCATCTTCTACATCAAATCCTGTTACGTCAGGAGTACCACCTTCTGGATCGAATCTTGTTGGATCTGAAGCACTGAACTCGGGACCAGTAATTTCGATCCAGACTGACATGAACTACAGCGAACACGTCAACAATCAAGACGGCCTCGACCCAGAGAATGAGCTTGGATATGACGGACCTGATTCGATCTTCACATCAGAAGAACAAGCACTGAGAGATCAACAAATCCTCACGGAAAAACAACAGGAGGAGGAAAGACAAAGACATCTTAGGGAAACCTTGAGCCGAACTGTAGGACATAACCCTCCAGGTTCCGGGCCGACTTATATCAACCTTGACCCTCCGAGAACGATCCCTGAAGATGCCCGAACACTACTGAGGAACCTGCATGCCAAATATCCAGACTTCGTCGTATCTTTGATAAATTCAAGTCAACAACTCAGTGCACAGATATATGAAGCCCCCAACATAGTATCTGTCTCAGGAGCCCAAACTACACCACTTACTGATCCTACTCAAGAGCGAAGACTTCTAAACAACTTATCCAAGGATCTACCGCCTTATAATGCTCGTAGCAGTCTGCCACCACCTCCTAATGTATCCAATTATCAGGGCGAAGGCACAAGATTAAGTAGGGAGGAGGTGAGAAGGATGCGTATCCTCAACATAGAAGAAGAACTCAGACGCGAGAAGAGGGAGCGATCTCGAAGCGAATGGCAAAATAGCGCTGATCGGCCCTACTCATAAGATGGAGCCTACCCTACCCGAGGTAAATACGAAGTTGACCAAGATATCACACGTATCCTCGGACCCAGAGGACAAGCTGCTCGTTTGCCCTTCTCACGACATATTGTGGATCCCCCCTTCGATAACCACAAGAAGGTCCCAGAGCACTTGCCCACATACGATGGCACCAACGATCCTAGAGAATTTCTTTCGGTCTTTTTTAAGACCTTAGAAACCAGGAACTTCCATGAATTGGAGATATGCAAGATCGTCCCCAGTTACCTCCGAGGGAAAGCACAGACATGGTTTACCCAGACGAAACCAGAGAGTTTATTTGATTACTTGGATTTCGCCGAGTTTCTTCTCCACGCTTTCTTCCAGAAGAAGAAGTTCACCAAGTCCCTCGGAGATCTGGGGTATGTGGCTCGCCTCGAAGGAGAGACTGTGATAGAACACTATCATAGATACATGGATCAAGCTACAGAATGCTATGATCGAGATGAACGCCTCCTAATAAATATGTACCAGATGAGCGTGGATGATGACATTCTAAGGATGAAATTGGCAACCAAAAATCCAACAACCATTCAACACCTTCAGGCCATCATGGAAAAGTACTCTAGCAAATCAAATGTTGTGACGAACAACACACCCCCAGAATTCTTGATGGACTCAAAAGAATCAAGGGCGAAAATACCGAAGGTCGAGAAGACTGATAACGCTCCAAAGCCTACCTTCGAGACATACACTCCTCTGGCGAGATCTCGGGCCGAAATTCTATCTATTCACAGGCACCTTTGAAGGACCCGCCTGCCATGAAGGAATCAGCCGAACGTCAAAGGTCCCCGAAATACTGCCAATATCACCAAGATCGGGGGCATGACATGGAGGAATGCTACAAGCTCAAAAATGAGATCGAGAAGCTAATTCGTCAAGGAATTGTGCAACAAATCGCACCTTCAATAGCTGGCGATAACCAGGGGACCCAAAAAAGGTATGGGGGAAAGCTCTGGCAGAAGAAGAAGGATGGCTATCGCAATAATAGCAATAACAACCAGGGCGGCAGAGGCAACAACCCTCAAGATCCTCCTCCACCACCGCCAAACGGAGCCAACCGAGTCATCAACGGCATCAATGGCTACACAGGAGAAGCAATTTCCTTGACCAAGCTGAAAGATAGTGTGTGAGCAATACCCCACACTGAGCCAATCAACAAGAGGCTCCGCCCCGAGGAAACCATTACCTTCTCAGATGCGGACGCCGTGCCAAATCAGATGCCTCACTCAGATCCTCTCATCATCTCAGCAACCGTACAAGATACTCTAGTAAAAAGAATCTTCATAGATGATGGGAGTGGGGTAGAAGTAATGTTTCAAGACTGCTTCCAGAAGCTAGGATTTACTAAAGATGATCATAAACCTACGGGTCCGATCTCGGGGTTCATAGGAAATCCAGTAATACCTCTCGGGGAAATCACACTCCCCGTCACAGTAGCAGAAGGAGTCAAGAGCCTAACCTTGTACTGCATATTTGTGGTAGTAGACGCAGTCACACCCTTCAACATTATCCTTGGCCGACCTTGGATGTGCCAAGCTAAAGCTGTATGGTCTCCCTACCACCTGATGCTGAAGTTTCCAACACCACAAGGAGTAGATTCAATCAAAGGAGACCAAGAAGTGGCGCGCTCTTGTATGATCACGGCCATCCGTGATACCCGGAAAGTGAGAAATATCTCGGCCGTCAACACTATTTTAGGAGATCTGGTACCCGATCCTGATCTCAAACAACCCATGGTGTTCCATTTTGAAGAAGAGGCCTATAACGAGATGACAGCACTATGGCATAAACGCCGCCACCAAACCTTCCAAGTGGGGGAGCTGGTAATGCCAGTTGGCCAGTGGTGCACCAACAAGCTAGGAGGAGCGCTGGAGTCGAGGACCAAAGGACCATACAAAATCTCCGCAGCATAATCCGGTGGATTCTACCTCTTGCAAACACGCGAAGGAGAGCACTTGGACCCTCTCATTATGGCGCCCTTCCTACGCAGGTACCTCGGAGCTAAAACCAAGTAGACCTTCTCCATATAAGGAGAAACTACTTCAATAAGGCCTAAGGGCCAAGCTCTTTTTCATCTTTTTACGCTTATAAGTGTGCGATTGATGCTTATCTAATATGAGCTGTTTAGACTACGTGTCTGAACTACAATCATCTTAGGCCAAAATAAAATAATATACTTATAAAAAGTATATGGTCAAAGACCAACATGATATGAGTGATGCAAACTCACAAAGTTTGGAACTCGACTCTCCACGTGATACTCCTACTAAGGTACACATCACTATTTATTAAGGCTATTCATAAGCCTAAAAAGTCAATCTTCTCAAGGATTGCGATATGAAGACCTTTATCAAGGCAAAATGAAAAAGTGTTATTACACTAAGAAACTTTTTACACCTCGTAAAGGTCTTTAAATATAGGGGGGTATGACCCCGACCGCGAAAAGAAGTAGAGGCACGAGCTCGAACACTCTGGAGGCCACGACCCCAATTACTTTCCTCTGCCACCCTCATCAACTGAGAGGGTGTAGGGGACCCAATTCTATTTTCCACAGGTCGAGCAGGAGAGTCAATAGAGCCACGAGCTCTAGGAGTAGGTGTCACCTCTCTGTCTCTTCCACATGGGACCCCTCGAGATACACCCCTTTAGGCATGAGGCCTTATCAAAGGTCCTGAATATGGGACACCAGAAGGTCCACCTACTTCCCTCCTTGAAGACCCTGAAGGTATGACAAACACACCTTGAGCCTCTAGTTCCTTTATTTGGAACCTGCAAGCATTAAGCTCGGCCTGGCACATTCTCAACTCATCTATTCTGGAGGCAATCTTGTGATTCACAGTGATAGTCTCATCTCACAGTCTAGAAATAAGAAGATCTTTCTCATGACTTATACCCTTGACCTTCATTAAGTTACTCTTGACTTTCCTCCATTCTTGGTCATACTCTTTATTGGTGGCCACGACCTTGTTGTGAGCATCTTCTAGATCTTTATATCTCTTTTGAAGATCACTCAGCTCCTGATTCAGCTCAGTTCTTCACTTCAAAGCCTCTTTGAGCCAACCTTTAAGACTCTCACATTCTTCCCGCACAATGCTGAAACAGCTTTTGGAGTCATCCAGATCTTCCTCCAGTTCCCTGCTCTTCTGAAGGGCAGCTTCATACTTGACCTGCAAATCAGCACATGTAGCAGAGCAACACTGGACATAAAGGAAGATAAAGACCAATCAATTCCAAAGGCAAAACACATGTTCAGATTACATGAAACGCCAAAATCTGGCGAAAAGAGAAAAATATTGAAGTAAAAGACAAGGCCCTAAGGAATTACAGTCTTCTCCTGCTCATTAGAAGTCTTTGGGTCCTCAAGTGAAGTTTCAGTAGCCTGCTTCTCCATCAGGAACGTCAGCTCAGGATATAAACCGGACAGTCTGTCCTGAAACTCTTCCAGAGTTAAAGCCTTCTTCAAAGATTCCAGATTAGACAATAGACTGGTCTCAAATCCCCCAATTTGGTTAAACTTCGCCCAAAATTCCTTCAAATTCTCTGGTACTTCAGGCCAAGTGTAGGCAGGGGCAAGACATCTTTGAATCTCTTCACTGAGAAACCCCTTCAGAGGAATCCACATCTTCGAGAGCTCAGATTTATGGTAGAATTCACCATACTCTTGGCGATGTGCCTCCATCTCTGGACAGTTGAGGCAAAAGTCTATTATCAACCTAACTAGTCGCCTCTGGCTATCAGGATCAGCATATTGGTCTCTCTCAGCCTCCACCGAAGCCATGTTCCTCTTCAATTCTAAGAAGGAACCATCAGACAGCCTTTTTGCCTTCTCCAAGGCTCGGTTCTCCTCTTCTAAGGCTCTTATTTTGTCCTTAGCCTGAGCCAGCTCATTCTGGAGATGCTTCAGCATATCTGAAGGTTCCCTAGACCTCTTGGACATCTCCTGCTCAATCAACTCGAGCTCGAACTCCTGTCCACGAGAACAGTCATACAGTGTCCGAAGAGAATTGTACATATGCCTCATCAGACTCGCAGATTGTAAAAGAAGACAAAGAGAATTAGATAACTACACTGCTAATCCTATCAGAAGCCATGACGAATCATACCTGGTTAATTTCGGACAGCCCGGTACCACCTCGACCAGAACCTCAGAAGGAGAAGGCGACACATACTTCTCGAACTCTTCCAAGGGTCCGAGTTTGAGCCTTGGCTTCTTTGGAGACTTATCTACAGAAATCCCTGAAGCCTCGAGATCCCTCTTCTTCTCATTACTACGCAATAGCCCCCTTGATTCAGCTATCTGAGACAAAAAATTGGCTGCCCTGTTCGTCTTAGAAGCACCCACTGCACATACAAGGAATGAAGTTAGCATAAGAAGCAAGGGATACATTGTGGACGAGAATATAACATAAGAAAAAATACCCTCTTGCAACGCATCTGATCCTACCACGGAAGTTATCATCATGACCTCATCGACATTTTCGGTCGTGATGGGAAGGACACTAGGGGTCCGAGACATTTCCTTTCTCGGACACCGAACTAAGGCAGAAATCTCATCCTCTTCCTCATCTGATGGATCTAAAGCCACAGGAACAAATAGGCAATCTGCCTCCCCAATCACTTTCAGCTGTGATTGAGTCTTCTTGGGTCCTTGAACCAACCTTTTAAATCGACGCCCACGTCGAGCATCTTTCATCAGACCCGAGATTTCTTTATTTACCTCTTTCTCGGATATCTCATCTTGGGCAGCTCTCTCTTCTAATACTCTATAGGCCTGCAATGCCTTAGCTGCACCACCTGGATCCTGCTCCATAGACAGAAGGGTTTCATACCAGTCCATCTTAACACCTTCTGGCTGATCAAAATGTGACAACTTCAAGAAGCTGCAATTCTGAAGAGTACGGCTGGATAGTTGATTCAACCAGTCATACGTTTCT
Organism: Sherardia arvensis; assembly: GCA_948330725.1. Classification (NCBI taxonomy): domain Eukaryota; kingdom Viridiplantae; phylum Streptophyta; class Magnoliopsida; order Gentianales; family Rubiaceae; genus Sherardia; species Sherardia arvensis. The sequence goes on from OX415239.1 coordinate 31,594,984, forward strand.
ACAGGCCATTGCCAACCCATTTGATGATCTCCAGATACAAACCTACCCTCCCTAAGCTTGATCTTATCTTTCACCAACTCCCCAGCTATATCCAGCAGTTGGCGGGACGACTCCACTTCATGCCAGATCTCATTTTGGACATCTTCATTCCAATCAGGAACTTTATACTTGGTTCGATTAAAGGTTAGTTATACCTTATCCCACTTACCGCAGTTCACAGGAAGCACAAAAAGTTTGCCTAAAGTGGTGTCACGAGAGATCAAGGTCACACTTTGTTTAACAACGGAAACCTTATACATGGTCCGCAACAAGGAGACACTGGGGCGATAACCTTTAAGAGAACACCAAGTTATTAAGGCCATAATGATTACTATCACATTGGCATGTAACTGACCTGGATGAACCCTATAATGCTGAAGAAAATCATCCAACAATGGGGGAAAAGGGAAGGCTAATCCATGCTGCAGAAATCTCCCATATATGACCCCTCGGGTCGGAGTTACTAACTCAACTGCAAATTTTGTCTTCTCCAAAGTACACGAGGTCAGCATCAGAGGGAATTGAAAAGGGACAACCTTCTGCGAAGATAGCAGCATCAGCACGTGCTTTATCGTCCTTCTTCGACTCTTTGCCACTACCTTCACCATCCATGGATACTATACCTCTGGATGCATGCATAACCACGGGGCTATTCCCCTCTATTTGAGCCCTCCTGGCCATGGCCCTCAACCTCTTCTCTTCCTCAGAGGCTTTCTTCTTCAAAACTACATGTTTTTTCCCACTTGCTACCTCAACCCTGTGGAGTTCAAGGGAGCTATTCTCCTCAGCCTGAGCTTCTACATACTCTCCCTCATCATGATGGGGGAAGGAAATTGTTCTACTACTGTGGCTCATGATTACAGAAAGTATGGGGGGAAATACACACACAAGAGATAAAAGGAAAAAACAGACACAAGCAAATATGCAGAGAAAGAAGATGGCACTTACTGATGATGGAAGCAGAAATTTGGGGCTTCAGAAATTGATGAAGTATTGATGCGTCTTCTGAACTTGGAAAGAAAAAATTATCGAATAAGAGAAGACAATGGGAATGATTTGGGAAATTTAATCCAAACCCAGACAGCATTGAAGATGAGCAATTACCTCGATTCTGTTTCCAAGGCAAGTAATTGGAGAGACGGGGGACAGACCGTCTCTGCTTGCCAATGAAGACATGCCACGTGTATCCACCATCTGGATTTCAAAAGAAGCTAATCTCAGCCGTCCATATATCTGATGGAATACGAAAAGAGTTTGAAGCTAGATATTCAGAAGAGTAAGCCCGATAGGACAGTCCTAGATGGATACCCCGAGCTTAATACCCCGAGTTATTCTCCCTCGAGTTATTGGTCTTCCCTCGAGAAGCAAGTCTTTCCTTCACCCTTCGAGATGGAGCACTCTATATTCTGAAGATCTACCTTGGGGCTACTGATAAGTCTATCGGACCTCGTTCATACTCGGACCAGGGTCCGAGAAGGGTCATAGGCTCGAGATACGCGGAGGATGGGTCCACGGGTCCATCAATCCTAATCCTTATAAGGAATGCGTATATTATGAATGTTCTACAAGGAATATACATCTTCTCAAAGATGGTAATTCAGCTATCCTAAACATGGTAATACAACCATGTCCGAAATAGACTTCTATTATTCATGGTAATACAACCTCTATTCCCATAAGAGTTGTATTCATACCATAAATACATATCTTGGTGATCTACGGATTGTAGCCATATAAATACCCTAAGAGGTTTGGTAGACCTCTCATCTAGTCTCATACTTCATACTTTACGCCTTAAGCAAATATAATGACTTGAGCGTCGGAGTGTCTATCTCCGGGACACCCGGGGCCTTTGTCTTGGAGATCAGTTCGAGAGCCTGGTTCGTCGTCGAAGTGTTGGTGTCTGGCATACATCAGGTGGTTCCGACCCGGACGGGTATCCCGACGGCTCGGTCATCTCGACCAAGAAGTCAGCCAACACTTGTCCCTTGATGGCCTTCCGAGTCTGGTACTTGATCTCATGTTCACCGAGCTCCACTACCCATTTCATCATTCTGCCTGAAACCTCTGGTTTGAGCATGATCTGCCTTAAGGGGTGGTTTGTCAGGACCGTAACCGGGTGGCTTTGAAAATATGGCCGGAGATGCCGGGAGGCGTGAACCAGGGCCAATATCAATCTTTCCAAGGCGGTGTACCTTGTCTCCGGGCCTTGGAGCACCCTGCTTACAAAGTATACCGGACGTTGAACCTTTCCATCTTCTCGGACCAGGGCAGGACTGATAGCATGCTCGGTCGCAGCTATGTACATGAAAAACTCTTCTCCGGGCACCGGCTTGGACAGTGTGGGAATGCTTGCTAGGTGGGTTTTCAAATCCACAAATGCTTGATCACATGCCTCCGTTCACTCGAATGGTTTGGCCTTACGGAGAATGTTGAAGAAGGGGAGCTGCTTCTCTGCCCCCCGAGTAAGAAACCAGCTTAACGCGGCCAGCGATCCGGTTAACTTCTGCACGTCCTTCACCCCTTTTGGAGATGGCATCTCCATAAGTGCCGATATCTTTTCCGGATTCACGTCGATCCCTCCAGCGAACACCATAAAACCGAGGAACTATCCTGCTCCAACTCCAATGGTGCTTTTTTTTAGGACTGAGCTTGAGGTTTGCCGTCCCGAGCACGTCGAACATCTCCCGGAGATCTGACAAGAAAGACTCGTACGTCCGGATTTTCACCACCATATCATCCACATAGACCTCGAGGTTCCCATTTGGTTCCGAAAGAGCTTACCTGCCATCCTCTGGTAGGTGGCCCCTGCATTTTTTAATCCAAAAGGCATTTTTCGGTAACAAAAAGTACCAAAGTCAGTAATAAAAGACGTTTTGGGGCGCTCATCCTTGGTCATTGTAATCTGGTGATACCCACGGTGCGCATCAAAGAATGCTAATACTTGGTAACCAGTAATGGCCTCGACAAGCTGATCAATGGACGGAAGCGGATGACTGTCTTTTGGGCAACGCTTGTTCAGATATGTGAAATCAATACACATTCTCCATGAGCCATCGTGCTTTTTCACCAGAACTGGGTTTGTTATCCATTCCAGGTAGGATATCTCCTCCACGATTCCGGCAATCAGCAATCTTCCCACTTCTGCCCAGACCTCCTCCACGCGTTCCAGAGCAAGAGGTCTTTTCTTCTGTCGTATGGGCTTCAGTTCCGGGAAAATATTGAGCCTGTGGACAGCGATCTCCTCCAGAACGCCCGTCAGATCTTCTTTTCCCCACGAAAAGACGTCATCATAATCCGCCAACAGGTCACGTAAATCATTTTTCACATCCTCCAGAAGGTTCTTCCCCACACTTACTACACCTTTCCGGCCTACCATCATGTGTTCCACTTCATACGACGGTGGCTCTCCATGAATTGCCCCGACTAAGCTTGCACTGGTCTCCCTTTTCTCCGGCTTGGTCAACTTCATCTGGCCTCCTCCGGATTGCGCGTCCTTGATGGCTGTCAGCATACAGCTCCGGGCAGTCTACTGATGCCCCCGGACCGACGCAACGCCCTTTTCCGTGGGGAACTTCATGATCAGATGTTATGGTGAGCAGATAGCCTGTGCCTGGGACAACCATTGCCTTCCGATGATCATGTTGTAAGGAGACACCGCGTCTATAAGACTATAACGTCGAAGTTGTATTCAACCGTTGTCCGCTTCATTGTGTCTTGGAAATCCGTCATGGTTACCTTCAAAGGGATGACGCCGAGTGGGTGGACAGTCCGCCCGGTGAACCCTCCTGATAGGGGTGAATGGCATGGCTTCAAATTCTGTCCCCCAATTCCGAGCTGATCAAAGTATCCTGCAAATATTATCTCCACGCTACTGCTATCATCCACAAATAATCGTTTGATCAGCACCCTCTCCACTTCTGCAATCACCACCATTGGATCGGAGTGAGGAACTTGGGGAGGCACCGGGCCCTCGTCCGAAAAGGTGATGGTCTCGCTTGCCTTGAATTTCTTCTGCTGTATCTCGCCCAGAGGTACATATCTGCTCTTAGCCTTGATTGCTGTCATAGAGTTTAGCCCGTCTCCTACTATGCCGTTGATCACATTAGGGAAAATTCCTAGAAAGGGCGTAATAAGAATTGAAATTCCCACTAAATACATAAAACTTTAGATATTCCTATTTAGGGTATTGGATTAGTTTTAAGACAATTTTAGCCTTTATTTAATATTTTCAATTTACTTAATTTTTCTATACAATAGTTACTTATAATTATTGATTTCATTAAACTAAAGAATCATGATTCACTTTATTGTACACAACTTTTTGAAATAAGGAATCATATAATTATACAGGTATTGCGATCACTACAAAAACTCATAATTATTGTACTTTGTTTACATCACAGAAGGAAATTATGAAAACATGAACTCCTTGGAGTTCACACCAACAATAAAAAAACTGACTTCAACAATTATTGTGAAAACAGACTAACTTTAATCTTGGCAATGAAAAACACACTAACTTCTTCGTTTGATCAGAAACTGATACAAACCATAAGCACTACGGCTTGAGGAGCTAGAATAGATGCACAAACTTCGACCAAATGTTCCCAAAAAATTATGAAATTATATGCAGCAACTATATATACAGCAAAAAGGCAGAAATGCAACCATGAACCCCCGACATATGTTCAGAGAGGACTATGACCGAGCATAAACTCAGCATGCAATTCAAGAAATAACCATTATGAAATTCTGTACATCTACACCAAAAATACAGACATGAGACCCTTAACCTCACGAGCATCATCAGCCTCAAGATCACGCCTTGAGGAACCAACAAGACGTAGATAAACATGAGCGATACGGCGACGATGAAATTTCACACGAAGGTAATCATGACCCGCTTGCAACACATAAGATAGAATTTCAGCACTTAATTTATAAAATTCGAGTTTTCAAAATTACATAGAGTAGAACACACGCAGGGACGTACGTACCGGAATCCTTTGATTGGGGTTAAGGTTTTAGCTCAGGAAACCAACGGTGACAGAGAAAAAAATTGGTGAGGGTTACGGGAAATATGAAGACGGAGAATGTAGTTCAAGAATTTAGCATATAAAAAAAAATAAGTAAATTTTAAATAAAATAAAGGGTAATGTTGTCTTAAAATTAATTCAATGCCCTAAATAGGAATATCTAAAGTTTTATGCTTCTAGTGGGAATTTCAACTCTTGTTATGCCCTTTCTAGGAATTTTCCCATCACATTAATCATCCGAGGCGGAGCTGGGGCCTGTGCTGACGCGGCCTGACGCGGAGCCGGATTGGCTGGGTTGGCTTGGTTTCCGCCCCGGGGACGGTTGTTCCTCCAATTTCTCTTCCTTCCTTGTCCGGTTGCGGGGGCCAGAGCCACTGCTTAGCGTGCGTCGCCGTCCACGTAATCCCTCAACTGGCCCGTACCAATCAATCTTTCTATGGCTGAATGGAGCGCCCTGCACCCCTCAGTGGTGTGACCGTGAGACTTGTGAAAGTCGCACCACTTATCCTCGTTTACTGCTGCTGGTACACCGACCATGGGCTGCGGATCTGTGAACAGACCTCGATGGACCGCAAGGATCTCCGTATGGGTTTTGGAAGAGGGGTATAGGTAGGCCGTGCAGCCGCAACCGAAGCCTGGGCCACCCTCGCCGGTGCTGGTACACGTCTGGCTTGGTCATTCCGGACCGGAGGCCGAGCAGCCGGGGTCTAGGTTCCCGCTGTCGTAATTGTCATCTGCTCAAAGAATCCCACCATGGTCATCCGGACATGGTTAGCATCATGCACCGTACAATGCATCTCCACCACCAGTTGGAGATGATAATACAAGGTTGGCATGTTCTTCATGAGCTCAATGTAGAAAACATTGTCCCTTAGCCCATTCACGAAGTTGTGGATGATGGCCTTCTCCTGCAAGTGTCTGTCCACCACCTTCATCAACGCTGCTATGTACCGGAGGTAGAACTCCCAAGTCGTCTCCATCTCCAACTGCATCATTGCCAGGACCGTGGCTAAGTTTACAAACATGTGTTTCATAGCTGAATAGCGCCGTACCAGAGTGGTGGCAAAATCCAAAAAATGCCGGAGGGTTCCATTCGGAAGACCTGTGAACCAGGCCAAATAGTTCCACTTAGATACGAGGGTAACATCTTGCACTGCAACTCTTCCGGAATGTCTCTTGCATACATGATACTTGAGTAAGTGTGAACAAACTCCTCCGGATCTCCCTCCCCATTGTAGGTTGGGAGTCCATCCGGAGCCTTGGTTCCGGATGGCCACTTAAAGTTCAACACCTCCGGAACCCAAGGTGACTGAGGTCTAACTCCATTTCGTCCGATGAGGCGGTTCAGGCGATCTTCAATTGAGTCCGGACAAAAAGGCATCTGAAACCCAAACCCACCGGGAAACCCTCCTCCAGGGGGGTGGCATTCCAAACATCATCTGCTGCGGTGGTCCTCCAGGAGCAACCATTCCATAAGCCTGTTGAGATTGTCCACCCAAGTATGGCGGTGCTTCCGGATTCAAGCCGACTGTCTGCTGTTGCTGGTGGTTGGTCTGTGGCTGGGCCGTAGGCTGGTTTGGTGCTCCGGGCGGAGGATCATACCGCCCTTGCTCTTGTCTAACCCGACCCATATCATTCTTCGGGTCGACGTATACCCGCGGACGTCCAGGAGAGGGCATCTTCGGTCCGGCCGGGGCTTGGTGGGACGCCTTCCAAGCCTGGAATTGCTGATACTCCGCCATGTTTGTCCTTAGGACACTTCCTCCGGTTCTGGAATCGTGGTACTCACGTTATTCCGGACCAGCCCTTCGCGCCGACTGATCCTTCCCCGATCGACTCTGAGCGTCGTCTTCCCCCGTGTTGTATTCTTCCGGGTACCCTAGATCCTCCGTTACTTCAAGATCATCCGTGTCTCCATCCGAGTCTTCACGGTCTCCGAACTGCCGCTGCTTCTCCGCTTCCTTAGCAGCTCGCAGTCTCTCTCTATTGTCGCGTTGCATCTCAGCCAACGTCCGTTCTGTAGTCACCTTCTTTCCTTTCGCCTTCTCCGATGCCAAGAACTACCGTCGACGTTCCTCAGCTGCAACCCTTGCTTCTGCCATTGACTCCTTGGCTCGGAGAGCTCGTTCCTTATCCGCCGCTATCTTCTGGGCCCCAATTACTGCGGCGACCCTTCTGGTCTTCGGCCCCCCATCTTCTTCATCTCCCCGGCGGAGGGGAGTTCTTCCTTGGTCATCCGTGCGGCATGGACGCACCTTGTAACTGGGAATGTGAGGTCCCACTGGGTGTGCCAACTGATGCTACCAGCTTCTAGTCCCGGTACGGATACAGCGGGTGTCACCGGTCCGGATGAGGCTCTGTCCATGGTCCGCGCGCCCTCACCCAACAGACCTGCATAACAATGCCCCGGAGTATCCCGAGGATAGCTACCCCGGCGTGATGATGAAAGAGGGGCCTTTGAATCGGAGAGAGAATAAGGATATATTGAGAGAGTTTTAGTCTGATCGAACATACCTTTCTCCACAAATCCAAAGCTGTATTTATAGGTGTGAGGTGGTGAGGATCCAACCCAGAAGTTGTGGTCCTGCTTGCTTGTCCTTATCCGGGGACAGGTCATGTTCATATCCTTTGTGTCCCCGGATAGCACCATTCTAGCTGACGTCATATGGACCGGACCACTGTCTAGGTCGGAGCCTAGATATGGGCCAAAGCCTATATCACCATAATGGTTATCTAGCGAGATAGTTGCTTATCAGTTATCATATATAAAAACGTGCTGTATTTCCTCTAATTCCATTGTCACCTTCTTCATTTCATGTGTACTTTATGGTCCCGTTCGAGAAGTAGTTGTTAGTTGTTAGTTGTTCACGGATTGTACAAGATATTAACTATTGGCAGATTTTACTACATGTTTTTAAATACAACTAGAGTAATTGGGGAAATAACCCCGAAGATCCTCCACCGCAGCCGAATGGAGCTGACCGGGTCGTCAACAACATCAACGGCTATACAGGCGAACAAGCCTCTCTGACTAAGCTGAAGGCTAGTGTTCGGACAATACCTCACACCGAGCCAGTTGACAAGAGATTTCGCCCCGAGGAAATCATCACCTTCTCGGATGAGAATGCCGTTCCAAACCGAGTACCTCCCTCCGACCACCTCATCATCTCGGCAACCATTCATAACTCCCTGGTCAGGAGAGTCTTCGTAGATGACGGCAGCGGGGTTGAAGTCATGTTCTACGATTACTTCGAGAAACTGGGCTTCACCAAAGACGATCTTAAGCCCACCGGTCCAATCTCAGGCTTCACTGGAAATCCAGTGATACCTCTCGGAGAGATCACACTCCTAATCCAAGTGGCAGATGGACCACCTCACTCTCTACTGCACATTCGTGGTGGTGAATTAAATCACACCATTCAATGTTATCCTCGACAGACCATGGATGTGCCAGGCTAAGGTCGTTTGGTTTCCCTACCACCTCGTGCTAAAAATCCCTACGAGTCAAGGGGTGGCATTCATAAGAGGAGATCAGGGGGTGGCACGTTCCTGCATGATTACAGCCATCCGAGACGCCAGGAGAGGAAGCAATGTCTCAACCATCAACGCGAACTCGAGAATTCTCTGGCAAGATCCACAGATCGAGCAACCTCCAGTCTTTCACTTTGACTCCAAGGCGTATGATGAGATGACAGTGCTGGTAATGCTAGTAGGTCCGTGGTGCACGAGCAAGTTGGAAGGAGCATTGGAGTCAAGACCTAAGGGTCCACACAAGATCTTCAAAGTCCAACAAGGGGGATTCTACCTCCTGTAGACTCGCAAAGGAGAGCCTCTACACATGGTGATGATGGCACCCTACCTCCGCAGGTACCACAGAGCTTGAAACAAAGTAGACCTTCTCCGGAAAAGGAGAAACCACTTCAATAAAGCCTAAGGGCCAAGTTTCTTTCTTTCTTTATTATTTACTTTAAACCCCAAATTCCGGGATATCTTATGTTTTCAATTTTACCGAGCCCCAAGCTCGAAGAATAAAATTATTATTTTACAACAATCTTATTTTATTTTCAAGCAGTCGCAGTTCCTCAAAATAAAGAGGCATTATGCCTTATAAAGCATAAGCACGATTCCTGCCTAAGTTAATACGCTTCTAATAAGCGTGTGATTTAAGCTTATCTAATATAGGCTGCTTGAACCACGTGTTGAGCCACAATCACCTTAGGTAAAAAATTAAAAAAGTCAAGATAATATGCTTCCAATAAGCATATGATTGATGCCTATCTAATATAGGTCATTCAGACTCTAAAAGTTTGAAAATCAATCTTCTTGAGCTCTTCCCGAGATGGTGTACTTAACAAAGTATGTGATTGATGCTTATCTAATATAAGCAATATTGGGCTCTAATAGTCTAAATATCAATCTTCTCGAGGATAAAAAGTATTCACAAAAGGCTAAAAAGGTGTCAATACACCATATTATGCGATGTCAATACATCAAAATACTTCCTATCTATCTAATAGGTCTCTAAAAGTTGAGGTACGTCCTTGGCCGCGGGAGGAAGAAGAGGTACGCCCTCAACCACCTCGGAGGCCACGGCCCCAATTATTATATTCTTCTGATACTTGCCTTAGATTGGAGGATATGAGAGACTCTCCTCTCCCTCGTTGATAGGTCGTTTTTCTACCAAATAAACCTGCAAACAATTCGGTTTAAATTCAAGTATAGAGTAAGCAGGGTCGATCCCACGAGGAACAGTGTAATCAGATTCTTATATCTAAAGATACAGCTTTTGGTTAGAAACCACCTTTTATGTTGAAAGAGTTTGTATTAACTATCTAAGAACTAAATTAAACTAAACTAAGAAGCAAATAACAATTAAAATAAACAATGCAAATAACACGAAGATACTCACACGAAGCAATCCGGTTATTGGTAAATCCATATTAACATTTAATTCATTCGATCACTGGCTCAGTAATTTATTAAGTTGTATAAACCAATCAGTTATAGATCTTCGAGAATAGCACACCCAATCCAATTTCTTCTTTCTTTGTCGATAGCCGGCAAGAATAGCTAAACTGACTATTTCTCTAATCAAGAAACAACCTAGCCGGAATAGCCTACCTAGATTTAATACCTCAACAGCATTAAGCACCAAAGAAACCCGATTCAGATAATGTATGATCAGAACAACTGTCACAAATTATCTACCCAGTATTCCCAACTATTGGCATATAGTTTCGCCACTAATTGAATCTACCCCCTAGATACAGATAAATAGAGGAACTCAATTGGCACTATTCCAAATAACAGAAGACCGATCAGATCTCAAGGAATTCAGAAATAAACAGGATACACAGAGAATAACAAGGAATCCATACAACATAATTATCAAGCACATTTAGGCCTCACATATGAATCATACTTAATGCTTCAAAACCCTTACCGGAAACAAACCTAACTACTAAACATATGAAAAACAATCAAATAATTAAACATGAAACTAATTATAAAGAAAAGTAAAAGAAAACTAAGTCTTGATCAATGATGAAAAGCGTATGTGTTGGCTGGCTCCAAAGCCTACGGATAGCCTCCAAACTCCGGAACCCCCAAAATAATATAATGTCTAAGTATATATAGGTTTTAGGGTAAACAAAACCCTAATCCGAATATTACAAGGAATTGGACTAATAAATTAAAATATTATAATATAATTGGGCCTTCAAATAAATTTTCACTGTCTTCTCGATGTAGCCCAGTTAAGCCCAATTTATTAAGACCGTGACTGCAACAATTTAGCCCAATACTGATTTCTTCAAGAACGTATAGTTGATTAGTGATCGACATGTTGAAGCACAAGTTAGCCGCCCGTAGAAAAAACCAGTAATAGAATTACATCTTCAACTCGCAGGCGTCTTCTTCTTCCCGGAATAATGGAATTGTTGATCCATTATCCGTTGGAGCACACCACCTCATTAAAAAAACCTTTCGAAAAAAAGAGTGTAGTGTCTAGCTCCTCTCCATGGCTCCAAGTGCTTGATTTTGCATCTTTTTCACCACTTCTCCATTTGATTGTATTCCACCAATTTTCTTATAATTCATGCACCAAAAACACCTTCGTGCACATCAAATGGCAAAAGAGAGATATAAAATCATATAATTAGATGCATAAAATACGCCTTATCGAATATCCCCACACTTAGATCATGCTTGCCCTCAAGCATGCAACCATAAAACCGTAGGTATAATAAAATATTCCCACAAAACCAAACCAAGCAATATCTACTATGGAACCAACCATCTTACCACAAACCATTCCTCTTTGCTTATAAAACCACTTCACCCTTATACTCTAGTAAAAAAAATGTGCAATTAAGTCCAGCCTCACCAAGATCCACTCATTATCTCTCAAAAAATAGGGACAATCACACACATTGCATATCAGCACACTTCACAACAGAAATTGCAATGCCACTATCTCAACCACATAAAATAAATACTTGAGCATAATAATTAGGAATTATATAAGGTTGGCTTGGGGTAAAGGTAGGAAAAATATATAGGAAAAACTGGCTCACAAGTCTATAATTATGCAAGTAAATTCATTCTCATTCGTGAAATTCTTGTGCTAGTGCTAGTGCTCATACTCAATAAAAATGCAGCATTGAGATTACTACAAGTATGAACAAGTTGTTGTACAAATAAAGAAACAAATCTTTGATGTTACTCACACAACAACAAATATGCTTGCTGCCCTTTTTCTTTTTCAGAAACCTCACCGGTAAGTCCTGCCAGATGTTTAGCTTTTACACCTCACTGGTTTCAGTCCTCCCAGATATCTAGTTTCATTTTTTTTATTCATTTTCCATAGAACCTCACCGTTTCAGTCCTGACAGATATCACTTGTTCCAGTCCTGTCAGATATTTGGTTTTTATTCTTTTTTTTTCTGGGCAGCAACAAATTCAAAATTTCACAGCACTAAAATAACATCTCATCATGCACATCGAAAGAGAATAAATACTTGCACAATATTAGAAGGGTAAAGGCTAAGGCTATGGGTTTAAATATATAATGGGTTTATAACAAAGAAATAGTCAGGCTTCAACAGGGTTCACTAGGGGTGTCAATATAATCGATATAATGTGGGAAAATATATGTAAAAGCTGTGGGGCTTTATTCCTAATTGCCTACATGCTCAAATATCATTTAGCAGCTTTGAATCATAACATACAAACCAAGTAAAAATATACCAACATGTGATCACTCGGAAAGACAAAGAGCTATTTTATATAATGCCTATATTTTTCTTTCTTGGCTTTTGCTCTTTCTTGGGCTCAAATCCTCACAATATACTAGGTTAAATCAAATGACTCATTATTGCACTTTCATCGTTCCAGAATATATACAAGGACTACATGATTTCTTTCACAAAGAGGAATACATTCAATCTTACCACTGACCCATGTTCCATAGCAAAATCAGCTCAATTAAGTTTATAGGAAAAGTCTCACTCACCAAAAATCAAACCATATTGTGTTTTCTTCTCAAATATTTTGAAAATCTTTCAAAAATTTCAGAATTTAAAGCATCAAAGAAAAATCACAATAACATCCTCCCCACACTTAAAATCTTGTTTGTCCTCAAACAAATAAAAGTGTAAAAATATAAGCATGCTTGTATAAAAAACCATTCAACAAAACAAAACAAGCAAGCACACTTAATACAGGCAGACGAAAACATTAAAACATAGATTATAAAGAACCTGGTTACAAGGAGCAGCAAAATTTCTCAGTTTCAACAATTTTCCGCAAACTGCACCCCGCCTGTATGGGCATACGATCGACCAGATTTTCTTCAAATCATTGAACTTATCACCTCACATGCATTTAGAAAATTATCAGAAACCATTATAAGCCCTTAAATCGTATTTTTGTAATTTTCAAATTTGTTAATTTTTTTTTGGATTTTTTAATAAAAACTGAAATAAACAAAATAGCAGAAAAATTAAAACATTGGGTTGCCTCCAAAGAAGCGCTTTGTTTATAGTCTTGGCTAGACTGTCAGCCGGTGGAGATGTTGAAAATCAAGCTTTCCTCGGTCCTTATACCAAGTAACAATGTCAGGAACATCTTTTCGATCATCGCCAAAATCCACAAGATGAGATCTCATATTCTCCCCACACTTGAACTCTTGCATTCTCATGCCTTTTTCAAACCGATCACTTTGTTGCTCTAACTTAATAGGCAAGTGATAAAACTTCCAAAACTCCAAATCATGGGAAGATAAGCCAGCTGAATTTTCATGAACCATGTGATGAACCAACAAACCACCATTCAAAGGTAAATCCAAACCCTTTAATGAAGGGTTTTCAACATCCTCATGCCATAAGTTCAAAGGTTGAATATCGGATGCTACAATGCTCTTTCTGTTCAATTCATCCAAGCAGTCGATTTGGGGTATGATGGGTACTTTCTCTACGAAAAAGTAGTTGACATCCTCTTTTACTTCATTTATGATCATCTCATGCCCATCGAAGTCACCAGTATTGCTTTCCACCACGTGCTCCATAACTTGGAGAGCGGAATCAACATCCACTTGCTTTTGAACGAATGACTCATCTTCATCAATCTCAGAATTATCAAATTCAAGAATGTAGTCCAATAACATATACGTAGGCTCAGGAGGATCTATAAAAGTCTGCTCATGAACTCCACCCACTTCGCTCATGTCTCCATCTTTTTCCTGATCAGCAATAGACTCAAGCAAAGATTCGTGGGTTGAATTACTTGTGTACTCCTGGTCATATACGGATTCTTCATAGCTATTCTGCTCGATTGATTGGGAATCTACATCATCATCATCCAGAGCTTGCGAAGACAGTTCATCTTGGCGTTCTCTACATTCATCAAGGTAAGCTCTAATGGAAGCCAAATTTTTATTTATATTATCATGGTGCTTTTGATGTTCTTCCTGCCACCTCTCAAGCTCTTTTCGTCTGTGCTCTTCTTGCTCTTTTCATTCTTGTTCTTTTCATTCTTCCTCCCAGTTTTTCATTCCTTCTGCCATCCTATCCAATTTTTGGTTCATCTCTCGCATCATACCCATCATCGCACCAAACATGTCTTGGATTTCATTCGATGCAGGTTGTTGAGGGTCAAACTCATGGTCATAATATTGTCCTTGATATTCTTCATAATTACACCCTGAATTGTACGGTTCACAATTGAACTGTGGTCTACTCCAAGGTTCATAATCATTAAACGGTGCAGCTGAATATCGAGGAGCTAAGTTGCATTCATAACTCCAATGACCATAATTTCTACAATAATCACAGCATGGCGGTGGAGGTTCTCTGTATTGATTCCAATAACCTGACATGGCACCCAATTTCGAAAATTGAAATCAGATGGGTCGCCTGTATGGTCTAGCGGGCGAGTCTCAAATTCCCGAAAAGTGTTCTCCGCTACGTATCTGACTTTCAACACTTTCTTGCTGTATTCTTGTTGCAAACAACAGCAAATCAGATCAGTATCTCCTGCACACTAAAGTAACAAAATCAATAGAAAAAGAAAGCAACTAACAACTGTTCCCCGGTAGCGGCGCCAATTTGATAGGTCGTTTTTCTACCAAATAAACCTGCAAACAATTCGGTTTAAATTCAAGATAGAGTAAGCAGGGTCGATCCCACGAGGAACAGTGTAATCAGATTCTTATATCTAAAGATACAGCTTTTGGTTAGAAACCACCTTTTATGTTGAAAGAGTTTGTATTAACTATCTAAGAACTAAATTAAACTAAAATAAGAAGCAAATAACAATTAAAATAAACAATGCAAATAACACGAAGATACTTACACGAAGCAATCCGGTTACAGGTAAATCCACATTAACATTTAAATCATTCGATCACTGGCTCAGTAATTTATTAAGTTGTATAAACCAATCAGTTATAGATCTTCAAGAATAGCACACCCAATCCAATTTCTTCTTTCTTTGTCGATAGCCGGCAAGAATAGCTAAACTGACTATTTCTCTAATCAAGATACAACCTAGCCGGAATAGCCTACCTAGATTTAATACCTCAACAGCATTAAGCACCAAAGAAACCCGATTCAGATAATGTATAATCAGAACAACTGTCACAAATTATCTACCCAGTATTCCCTACTATTGTCGTATAGTTTCGCCACTAATTGAATCTACCCCCTAGATACAGATAAATAGAGGAACTCAATTGGCACTATTCCAAATAACAGAAGACCGATCAGATCTCAAGGAATTCAGAAATAAACAGGATACACAGAGAATAACAAGGAATCCATACAACATAATTATCAAGCACATTTAGGCCTCACATATGAATCATAGTTAATGCTTCAAAACCCTTACCGGAAACAAACCTAACTACTAAACATATGAAAAACAATCAAATAATTAAACATGAAACTAATTATAAAGAAAAGTAAAAGAAAACTTAGTCTTGATCAATGATGAAAAGCGTATGTGTTGGCTGGCTCCAAAGCCTACGGATAGCCTCCAAACTCCGGAACCCCCAAAATAATATAATGTCTAAGTATATATAGGTTTTAGGGTAAACAAAACCCTAATCCGAATATTACAAGGAATTGGACTAATAAATTAAAATATTATAATATAATTGGACCTTCAAATAAATCTTCACTGTCTTCTCCATGTAGCCCAGTTAAGCCCAATTTATTAAGACCGTGACTGCAACAATTTAGCCTAATACTGATTTCTTCAAGAACGTATAGCTGATTAGTGATCGACATGTTGAAGCACAACTTAGCCGCCCGTAGAAAAAACCAGTAATAGAATTACATCTTCAACTCGCAGGCGTCTTCTTCTTCCTGGAATAATGGAATTGACGATCCATTATCCGTTGGAGCACACCACCTCATTAAAAAAACTTTTCGAAAAAAAGAGTGTAGTGTCTAGCTCCTCTCCATGGCTCCAAGTGCTTGTTTTGCATCTTTTTCACCACTTCTCCATTTGATTGTATTCCACCAATTTTCTTATAATTCATGCCCCAAAAACACCTTCGTGCACATCAAATGGCAAAAGAGAGATATAAAATCATATAATTAGATGCATAAAATACGCCTTATCACTCGTCTAAATGAGGACCGAGGATCAGAGCTTGATACACCTCGATCCTCTCGGGTTCCTCATCCTATCATCTGCTTCGAACTCGGAGCGGAGGAAGACTCTCATCTTCCCCTTCCACGCAATATCCCTGCGGAAGGGCCAGGTACTTCTTGAAACCCGTTACCTCGGGAACTATACCTCACCATTTGACTTGAGTTAGGAGCTGAGGAAGATTCACATATCTGCTCTCTTGGCATTGGTGCTAAAACATCTACTGGAGTTGTGGAAAAAGCACCCTGAGCGTCCAATTCCTCAAATTGGACCTTACAAGCAGCCAACTCCATTTTACATTGCTGTAGCTCCTCCTCAGTAAAAGATAACTTATGATTAACGTCACAAGTCTCATTCTTATGAATGCTTATACGACGATCCTTGTTGTGGCCCCTCGACTCTAGCCTCCTTCAAGCTACTAACATATTTCTTTAACTCTCGAGTAAGATCTCCATTGGCTTTCTGCATCTCGTCCTTAGCGGTTTGGTGATGGGTATACTTCTTTTAAAGTTTTCTAGCTATCACCTCAGCTCAGTTCTCCTATCCAAGTGATCATTCTGTTGCCGACGAAAAAAGTCTCTTTCTTCTTGGACTTGGCTGGAGAATCCTTTCAAGCATCTTTCTCAACTTGCAAATCCTCGTATCTTTGAGAAAGAGCCTTATATTTACACTGCCAACAAATACAAGATGCAGTACACCACTGGAAATAAAGAGAAAGTGAAGAAAGTCAATATATGGAGAAATACGTTGTTCAAATTACAATAATGCCAAACCGAGGCAATAAAATAATTGAAATCGCCTAAACAGAGTTAAGGCTCTAGGAGGTTACATTGCTCAGCTGCTGATCTTGAGTCTGGTTTGCTGTTAGCTCATTTTCCACGACCCTCTCCACAACAAAAGACAAGTCAGGATACAGGGTCACTACCTTGTCAATCGTCTCCGAGATTTTCATCAAGCCCGTCTGGAAGCCTCCCGCTCGACGCATCCCCTCTTTTAGCTCCTTCAGCCCAGAGCAGCATCGGGCCAGTTGTAGAAAGGAGCCTTCTCACTAAGATACTAAACAATGGTCAAATCACGTACCTGACTGATCTCCGGGAACTCTTGAGATATCTCGAGTTTACTCTCCGAGATAGCATGGGAAGACGGAGAGCATAATCCTAGAACCCTTTTGAAGGCTCGAGGTCAAGCTTCTGTTTCTTACTGCACTGATATGGTTTATTTTAGTTTGGTGAGCCCAATAAATTTTACCCTACTTTATGTGGTTTTAATTCAAAAAAAAATAAAAATAAAAGACATGTAAAGACTAGAGAATGTCTCTTTGTAGGAACCATTCTCCATGTAATAGTATTTTGGATCATAAATTTTGGAATTATGTTGTAGCATTCTTGTTCAAAATTTGCTTACAATCCTTTTCCTATTACCGTATAATTTGACCAAATCATTATGGGGATGATCATAGTTGCCTCGGGGCACTCAATTTAAATTTTTTCGAGTCTTACTTTCTTCTTTCCTTAAGATGGATCTTTTATGACAATTTTATATTGAAATGATCATTTTTTTGATGATTGTACTGCCCTTTTAGAAGTTGGTATTTGGTTTTGCTACAATGAAGGCTTTTTATGGGTATAATGGTTGACGGGGACATGAATTGGCTCAAGAAGATAACAAGTTCTCCTTGTTGTGCAGATAACAAAGACATCCCTTCAAAGAAAGCACGTTAGTTAAGTTCTCACATTTAGCGTCATAGATCACATCGAAAAAAGGCACAATCATAAAAGCCTTGTCTGCAAAATCAAACGCGAGGATCGCTTTTAATGCTTTATATGCAAGGATTAATTGAGTGTTTGTGTTTATGAGAAATTTTCATACAATGAAATGCACAACATTATTGCTCTCCATAAATTCATCAAAACATGGTCACTTGAATTCATGATAAAAAGAGTTCAGAACATCTTGAAGATTTCTAGTTCATTTGAAAATGTCCATCACAGCTTCATGCTTTGTCACCATGGTTTCTTACTGGACCATCGTTGTTGCTACTGGTAGAGGCGATGAAGCTGGAATTTCCCACCGGAGCCTGGCGGGGGCCAAAGCTTTGTGGCGGACGAGCAAAGTAAGGTGTCAAACATTGGGGAAAAGGGGGGACAGTAAAATTCTCAGCAAGAGTTGATCTCTGATCAACACCAACATTAGATTCCCTGTGACGACGAAGATAGGAAGTTAATGGCTGAATGTAATTATTGAATCCTAATTCATTCATAGCCCAAAACACATCTTCAGCGGTGACGATCTTTCGATGCTCGCGCCGGCAACGCTCTTTAGCTTCCCTTGTGACGAATCCAATAAAATTCAGAAACACACGTTTGTGTGATTTCTTTGGCATCAATAGAGATTTTTGCATTTGAGGGAACGCTTCTGCGCATGATACGCGCAACATTGGCAAGCGGAACAAGTATATCCTTCTCACGAATAGCACATCGATCACCTCCATATGGTGGAGTATCCAAAGCTGAGTTGCCATTGTTTTTCATCGGGCATGTATTCATTTCATACACTAGATTAGTCAAGTGGATGAATGGGTTATTATTGGTTTTATTTAACTAGTGTGTAGGTACATATGAAAATGTGAGCATCCCACCACCAAACTTAACAATAAACAGGCATGGCATACCAAGTTAAATATTAATTGATGGATTTTGTAAAGATAAGAACAGAAGAAAAGTTACTTAAAAAAAAAAAGATAAGAAGAAAAGTTTGGGAATTTGGTAAATTATTTTGGACGGTAATGAAGCGGAAAAAAGGTAGACTAAGGGAAGAATGTTGCTACGTGTAACGCGATAAGATGCAGTACATTCAATGGTTCATTTTTCATTTAGTTATATTGAAGGAAGTTTAAATAAATTTAGGTTAATATAAAAGTTTAAGTATAATTCAATTCAGTTCACTCAATTCAAATTGGAATATAAGTGTCTTTAATTATATATATATATATATATATACATACATATATTAATATAAGTTAGTAATGTACCACCTTTTAAGAAATTATATAAAACTAACAACCCACTTCAAATTATGAAATTTTCACCGCCCTTAATCATAATTATAACTGTGTAATATATATGAAATGAAATGTTTGTTATTCATCTTTTGTGACTCACAAATCTAAGGGATATGAGGAAATTTTGACATAGAGTTGAATGGTAGACATCATAGTTTACACTATACAAAGAGGTGCATTTGGGATAGAAAAAATGAATAATATATGATTTTATAAGGCATTTCAAATTTACTGAATTTATTTATTTTTATTTAAAAAACTATAAAGTGGGTGAAATTTTATTTGACTCACAACACCATATAATAACCTTCTATAATAAAGGCAAACATTTGCACAATATTGCAGAATATAAATCGAAGTTACAAAATAGAGTACAAGTAGTCTATTTAGTAGAAAGTTGATTTTGGTGTACACCCATGACAACACTCTCACAAGGAATTTAGGTATCGCTATGTGAATCCTATCCGATGAGAGGACTCACTACTCGCAAGCAATTTAGGGATCACCAAGGCGAAACCCAACTCTACCGATGAGCACGGGGTTCCACTAGAAAACAAGTGAGACATGCTTTCATATTGACCAGGTTCAGGAAAGTTCCTTTTGCATTTTGTTAGCTTCTACTCCCATGATGTTGACCATCCTCTCTACTGTTGATCATTCTGCTTCAATCTCCATATTGAGCTTCCAGTGCTCCTTGGTAAGCTTGTAGCTTCCTTAGACATGACATGAAAGAAAAAAAAATGGTAACCCTTTCTTCAACGAAGTCTTAAGTAGGGTACTCCCCTAATGTCTAGCTCCACTAGTCCACGATATGTCCTGGCAATGAAAAATGAGTGAAAATATGTGAACTGTGTGAATCACTAGCTATTTTTGCTAAACCATCTGCTTCCTTGTAAACATGTGTAAAAGAGATTGATAAGTCTGTGGTTATTACTCGGGTTTATGGGCCATTGTTCCTAAGTATGTATATATGGCCATTGGGCATATGTGCTCAATTGATCCACTCTTTGTATGGCCCAAGTCCATTATGAGTGATATATTTGGATGAGATCAAACATGTTATTGAATGGAAAGTAATTATACTCGAATCAATGACCCAGAAATCACGCCAATAACCACCATGATCGTAGGGGCAATTACCATGACCAAAGGTAGGCTGAACATGATAAATAGAGACTTGGTAGACCTCAAAAAGGATTTAAACTCAAAACACTTACGCTTCATATATATGTTTATCAAAAAAGAGTCTTACTGACTTAATTATCCGGGTGTCTATCCCCCGGCACCCTAGGGGTTTTGTTTTGCAGGTCTATGTGTGAACATACCAGATCTAGACGTGTAGAAAATGACATTCATCAATTTGGCATGCACAGTGGGACATATTTCTCACGTTGTTTTATCTAGTGTAGTCATGGCATACCAAAACAAAAAAGTCTGAAGTAGTGAGCATCATCGATAGCCCGTCGTCAACGGAGCTGGGAAAAACCCCTATCAGCGGCCCCGACACAGAATCTACCATGAATCTCAGCACTGACTGTGACATAGAGTACATCTTTGATAAATCCTCCTTATCCCGAGGGATTGACCGGATCTTAGGCTGAAACCTCGCAAGCAGGACCATCGCGTCAGCTAGGGCCAGATCTCCATCTTGCATCTACTTCCCAACTCGACAACTTTTCCCAGCCACGACAAGAGGAGCCAGTTGCGCAAGAAAATCCTCGAATAGCAATTCTCACAATTCTGGGATACACCAACAGACAACCTGGTGAGGCTGGAGCCTTCACAGATTGTATAGAATTAAAGGTCGATCGAGAAGCACAATCCTCTCATGTGGCATGAAATCCACATCCTGGACACACAGACCCGGGTAAATCCCTAGCGCTACCAAGAAAAAGTGGCTACAAACAACCTTGCGCAAAATGAGCAAGAAACAGCCGGCCTTAACTAGCAGGCTATAAATTTTATCAACGCTCTAGCCACCATGTTCAACACTAATTCCTCAGATTGCTATGGCGCAGTTGATAAATCAAGCACTATGCAATTCGGCAATGAACCTGATCCAACAGAATGCCATAACTTTGGGCCTGGCTCATACTATCATTAACCAGGGAATCAATACCACTACCCGGGGTACATTCTGGCATCTAGCCCGGCGGGATGAATTCTGGAGCTCAAGGTGGAGGACTAATCTTTGTTGCTCATCTTGGGGGAATGAACCCCGGCGTCAACCTAAACGGACAAATCATGGGGACCAATAACCAAAATTTTGGAACCAGAACCCGGAAATGCAAAGCAGAAAGGCACTGCCAAAGGATTCATCAAAGCATCAAATTTTTGAGGCAACAACAAGAATCGCAAGCACGAGTACAGATGCAGCAAAATAATGGGGCCTATTAGGATCCTAATCTCGGTGTCTATCCCCTTAATACTGATGAGGAATGGAAAAAATTATTTTCCAAAACTATTCATGAAAAGTGAATTTTAGTTCGGAAAGTATTATATTTGTTTTCCTTTGAATTCTAGAATAGAATTAGGACTTATATTATTTTCGTATTTTGTTTTTAATTTCATAGCTATATATATTGTAATCCTTATAGAGAAAAGAGGAGAAGAGATTTTGAGATTAATAAAAATTCAGTGTATGAGTTTCAACCCAGTTTTTCCGGAGGTGTGATTACCAAAGGATATTTATATATATTTTCCCGAGGTGTGATTGCCAAGGTTAATTATATCTTTTTACGAGTTCATTTTCCAACCACGATTAATCAACGCCCGAGTCCTGCATCATTTTTGGTATCAGAGCAAGGTTTCGAAAATGACGTTGAAAGATTTGGAAGAGGTCATTAGCAGACATGATACTATCATTGCCAAGTACGGTTCGGACCATGAATTTTAAGATATGGAGGTGTTAAATCGAAAATCCATCGAGCAGATCCGACCAAAAATGGAAGATGTACATCAGCGTTTCAAGAAAAGAGAATTCAAAGTCCATAAATTTGTTGTTCAACCTTTTGATGATTTTGGAATTCAAGCATGTCTTTTACGTTGGAAGTATCTTATTCATCGGAAAGGACATCCACGCAAGATGTCAAGCATTGATTCAGATTTGCAGAATTATTTCGAGAAGATTAATTGTTATAACTCGCCGGAGTCGAGTTTTTTTTCAAGAGGGAGAGAATGATGAGGAATGAAAAAAATTATCTTTCAAAACTATTCATGGAGTAAATTTTAGTTTGGAAAGTATTATATGTTTTCCTTTTAATTCTAGAATAGAATTTGGACTTATATTATTATTTTTTTTTTATTTCATAGCTATATATATTGTAACCGTTCTCAGAAAAAAAGGAGAAGAGATTTTGAGATTAATAAAAATTCAGTGTATGAGTTTTAACCCAGTTTTCCCGGAGGTGTGATGGCCAAAGGATATTAATATATATTTTCCTGAGGTGTGATTGCCAAGGTTAATTATATATTGTTACGAGTTCTTTTTCCAACCACGATTAATCAACGCACGAGGCATGCATCAAATACTTATGAAGGAGGATATCCTCAATATCTTCAATAGCCTCAATATCCCGTGAACTCCAATACACATGATCAGGTTGAGATAAATCAAGAACTAGATAGGCTTCTATGACCACAGGGGCAAGCTACCCGTTCCCCATTTTCACATATCATCATGGAACTTCCCTATGATGGCACAAAAAAGATACCGGATCATCTTCCAACATACGATGGTACAACTGACCCCTAGGAATTTTTAAGGTTTTCTTCGACACTATGTTAGCCCGGGAGTTCCATGAATTAGAGATCTGTAAAATTGTGTCGTGTTACAACCTGAGAGCTTATTTCCTTACCGATGTTTCGGGGGATGTTTTTACTCTTTTCGGGTTTTCAAAAGAAAAAGTCCACCCGCACCGTGAGTGATATGGTTGGGATTCTACCAAAACCCGGGGAAGACAGTGAAGCATTTTATTATCGCTTCATGGATCTAGCGTTGGATTGCATCGATTGAACATATTATTTGTTCATTCCCCAATTCAGATAAAACATCAATGATTATGGGCTCTACCGTAACATCAAGCGACTGTGGAAAAGTACACTTCTAATGAGGGCAGATGAAATGGAAAAAAGAGGTTGACAAATTCCGGGATTCCAAGCCTCGGGAATTTGGAACTCCTAAATTTAAGGTTCCAAGCCTCTTTGACTATTTTATGATCTTACACACACTACGCTTTTACGCTTATTGCTTCTCAAGGCATTTTACTGACTTAAACATCAGAGTGTTTACCCCCGAGGGACCCCGGGGTCTGTTTTGCAGATTAGTTTGTGAGTTCTATCGAGATCAACCGCAAGTTCTAGACATCCATCAAGAATCCTTTATGTGGATGATGTGGTGGTCAAAGTCACCCAATGTTCAGTTTTCTTAGCGGATTTGAAGGAAACTTTTAACAATTTAAAGTCCACCAACCTGAAGCTTAATCCATCAAAATGTAATATTGGTGTCGGGGAAGGAAAGTTCCTTGGTTTTATGGTCTCAGACCGGAAAATTG
This sequence comes from Sherardia arvensis, assembly GCA_948330725.1. NCBI lineage: Eukaryota > Viridiplantae > Streptophyta > Magnoliopsida > Gentianales > Rubiaceae > Sherardia > Sherardia arvensis. The sequence continues at coordinate 31,618,830 of OX415239.1, forward strand.
ACGTAAATCCGGAGAAAATTGAAGATCTTAAAAATATGCAATGTCCCAAGTTCATCAAAGAGGTCCAGAAGTTATCCAGTTCATTAGAAGTTTGGATCCATTTTTTGTTTAAGGGTGGTGAAAAACATTTACCCTTCTTCAACACTCTAAAAAAAGGGTAGCAAGTTTAAGTGGACCGATGATTGTGAGCTGGATTTTAAAGACCTGAAACAACATCTGGAAAAATTGCCAACATTGAAAAAACCTTATCCCGGGGAAGTGTTGTTCTTGTATATCTGTGCTACACAACTGGCCATAAGCGCAATCCTCATCAAGGAAGATGATCAAATACATCGTCCTATCTATTTTGTGAGCAGAGCTTTACAAGGCCCGGAAACGCGTTATAAGCCATTGGAAAGGTTAATCCTTGCATATTTCATGCCTCACGTAGGCTAAGACCTTATTTCTAGGCTCTTTCAATCATTTTTCTTACCAATCGCCCGATCCGAAATTATTTGACAAAGTCAAATGCTTCCGGTTGGATGATGAAGTGGGCAATATAATTGGGAGAACATGCATCCAGTTCAAGCCTCAAACTGCTATTAAAGCACGAACTTTGGCAGATTTCATTGTGTAAATAGCTGAACCACTACAACTACCCGAGGCTAAACCCGGGATAACTAAGGGTGCGTGACGGTTATATGTAGATGGTTCGTCCAAATCCAAGAGAAATGGTGCCAGAGTGTTGTTAACAAGGCCCGAAGGTAAAGACTATTCTTATGTCTTGCATTTTGACTTGCAGACTACAAGAATGAAGCAGAGTATGAAGCCCTAATCACTAGACTAAAGCTTGCCGGGAACCTGAGGTGTTTAGTGACTCTTGGGTGATCCAGCGAGTTAGTGGAAATATGAGGCGATGGAATATAGTCTTCAAAGGTACCTTCAGGTTGTTAAACCTTTAGTGCAAAGATTTGATAATTTCTCACCGACACATATACTCCGGGAGAGCAATCACAAGGTTGAGGCTTTAAGTAAGCTAGCTTCCTCAGATTTAAACATTCAATCCTCACAGTAGCTTTTGAAGAGGAGTTATGAGGAGTTTATTGTAATGTCCATTACGGACACGGATAATTGGATGACTCCAATCATGACATACCTCCAAAGTGGTGAGCTACTTGAGGATAAGTAGGAAGCCCGGAAGATAAGGGTGAAAGCTTCTAAATATGCCATACATGAGGGATACCTCTACAGGCGGGGATATCTTCAACCCTTACTTCGATGCTAGCCCTTAAAAGACAGGTCACCTTATTAGAGTAGTCCACGAGAGAATCTGTGGCAGCCATCAAGGGGCCCGAGCCATAGCCAGAAAAGTTTTGAGAACATGGTATTGTTGGCCTACAATGTATGCGGATGCTTGCCAATATATTCAATCTAGTGACAAGTGCCAACGCTACGTCCCAGCTAGACATATTCCCTAGTACGAAATGATGGTTATCCTTGCCTTTTCATTGTTGGGGAATCGATCTAGTCCCTTTCCTGCTGGTGTTGGAAATAAAAAGTATATAATCGTAGCAGTTGATTACTTTAGCAAGTGGGTGGAAGCAAAAACCCTCACCAACATGACCGGAAAACAACGATAAGTTTTTGCTGGAAGAACAAATCTGCAGATTTGGAATCCCTAAGTACATTATCATAAATAATGGATCTAATTTGCAACAACCCTTTTTAAAAGTGATGTTTGGATTCTGAAAACAAAAATTAACTACGGTCTAGATAAAGCTGAGAGATCCGGCTCTATGTCTTCCCAGGTTTGAGAATCTCTCCGGAAAGAGCAATTTGACCCGATATTCCACTTGGCTTTGAACACTTCCCCATAATGTTGTTCCATAACTAGGATCTATAGAAACTTGAAACTCAACATTTTCATACAATGCCAATAAATATGACGATAAACTAGTCATGGTTAGGGGCCTAATATATGGATTGCCACACTCCCACCGTAGGGTAGCCAAAATCTCCTTCTATGTCCGGAGTGTGTTTTCCTGCTCAGCCATGGTCGGAGACCGCCTACCCTATTGTCGAAGTCTGTCCTCCAGGTTTACTATGCGATGGGCATATTGAGTACATTTATCTTTTGAAATCCGCGATTGCTCCATAAGATCACTTATAGAGGAGGCTGATTCGGCTAACTTTCTCTCCAAGTGGGCTACATTTTGTGTCAAGTCCGAGTAATCCCACCTAAGTTCAAGATTCTCTTCTTCCCCGGCATTAGCTGAGTGGGCAACTCGAACACATTCATCCACATTTCTAAAGTGCCTAAAAAGACACACTGCAGCTTAATGGTCATTGGGATGGGGAGATGTTGTGGCTCTTCCATAGATCCCACTCAAAATTTCATGTCCTCCTTGCATTTGAGCATGGGTTTCGGTGAGATAAGCCAATTTCTCTTGTTTATTCTTGAATCTTTCTAAAGCTTTATGATTAGCATCCCGGAGATCATTGAGTAAAACCTCACAATTCTCAGCACGACGATACCATTGTGAAGAGTCCAGAAGACTCAGCATAATATAATTGGCTATTTTGTAGAAGTTATTATGTTTAAACATACGGATGTTTAAACACTTGCTGAACCAAAATCAGAAACCAAGCAAGAGTATTGAAGGTGAAGTATAATTCTTATGCAATCAAGTTGATATTCGAGAAAATCAAGATGATAAGTGAAGATTGATTTTGTGCTGATTTGATCAGCTAAAGAATATATGATAGAGTTGTATCTTAGTCAGGTTTAATCTTAAATAAGGAAAGAATATATTTCTTATCCTATAGCTATAGAAGTAGAATATAGCTAGAAGACTAAGTATAGCTGTGATGAGCTGGACGAGCAGATCAGCCTTGCCGAGATTGAAGGATCGAGAAGATCAACACGGAAGCACAACCTCGAACTATAAATTGAGAAGAAAGCTGCGACAATATTTATCCATCTTACGAGAAAGTATTATGCCGAACAAAATAGCTTTATAGTTGGAGCAGCTTATTGAAGGGAGTTCAATAGGTCTTTGCCATTGCCAGCAGTCTGGAATCAACAAGCCTTAATACTTCAGGGGAAGTGGTCAAGACAGCAACGAGGAGTTGCTGACCGGCAGTGAGGGAATCTCACGAATCCACGCGAATAAGATAAGTCCTAGATAGTTATGTGTTTGGAGAATATTGTAACTGATCTTGGTTATTTTAGTGGATGATTTTCAGACTAGGAAAGACCCCGCAGATGTAGGTGTTCATCACCGAACTACGTAAACAATTCTTGTGTTCTTTCTTTCAGTGTTTAAACTCTGTCTCTTGTTTAAACATATGTGCTAGAATAGAAAGATTAGTTAAGAACTTGTGAAACTGATCGATAATAAATTTCATTTGGTACCAGAGCTAGTCCACTGATTTGTGCCTTTAACAAGGCCATTGGAGATCCCAATCGATCATGGCGAACCAAAAGAAGGATGGTTCACTATACACACGCGCACCCATGCTGGATAAGAATAACTACGGTTATTGGAAGGCAAGGATGAGGCATTACATTGAGGCTCTAGATGAAGAAGCATGGTACTGGGTTGAGAATGAGTGGACACCAGCCAGACATCCACCTACAGCGGGGGCAGCTGAAGGTGTTCTGAAAAACAGAGAAGAGCTGACGACTCAAGAGAGGAAGGACAAGCGATTAAACAGCAAAACACTCAACTGCATCAATTCGTGTGTTGATCAAGAAGCGTTTCGGCTGATTTCAACGTGCTGCACTGCTAAGGATGCATGGGAGAAACTAAAAGCAAGTTATGAAGGAGATGCAAAAATGAAACGACAAAAAATGCATACAATAAAGACAGCATTTGATACTTTGATTATGCACGATAATGAGACGATTACTGAATATAATGCAAAAATCAGAGATCTTGTCAACACAACCTATCAGCTGGGAAAACCGTTTGTTGAAGATGATATTGTCCAGAAGATATTGAGGTCTCTACCACCAAGGTTCAAAGGAAAAACTATTGCAATGGAGGAGTTACATGATACATCTGAGATGACAGTTGATGAAGTCATGGGAGCACTGTCAGCCTTTGAAATGAAGGAGTTAGCTACAGTAAGGCTGAGTGATATGGCATTCACTGCAGCTGCACACAAAACAGCTGAACAAAACTTTGTGTCTAACACAATTCTGTGTCTAAACACTCTTCTAGAAACAACAATGAAGAAATGGACGAGGATGAGCTTGCTCATATATCAAGAAGCTTTGCAAAAGTTCTGAGGAAATCTCAAAATCGAAGAAACGAAGGAAGGGAGCAAAGTTCAAATATGAGTAGAAGAACAAATAATGATCAGGCAGAATCCAAACCAGTATTTAAACATGCTGGAAAAATTCAATGTCAAGAATGCGAAGGATATGGGCATATTCAATCACAGTGTCCAAGTGGATCAGCTAACAAAAAGGGGAAAGCCTACAATGCTAAGTTTAGTGATGCAGAAGATTCTGATGAAGAGCATGTCAGCAACCATGTAGCATTCGGAGCAATCACTGTTCTAAGTGATGAAGAAAGTGAAGAAGGAACCTATATTGCATTTGGTGCTACTGTTGTTTCAGAAAGTGAGAGTTTAAACATAGACACTGAGTGTGTTCATGAATCATACGACAAACTCCATAAACTCTGGATCAGTGTGACTGAACAAAATAAAGTTCTACAGAAAGACAATCATAGTCTGAATGAAGAAATCGAGCAATAACAGATCACTATTGAGGCAATGAGGAAAGAACTGAAGATAGCTCTCATTCGAGCTGAGGTAGCTGAAGGAACCATCACCAAATTGAACAAAGGAACAACAGCTCTGGATGATGTTCTTGGCATGGGAAAATTTGCTGGAGATCGACATGGATTAGGATATGATGGAATGGAAGTGACCAACAAGACTGATCAGACAAATTGGAAGTTGAACCAGAAGATGATTCAACCTATTCCAGGCCAAGTGAGAAAAGAGCAACCTGTTAAAGCTACAAGCAACTTCACCAACGCTCCAAAGTTTGGTATTGGTTATAAACCTATCTATCATCAACAGCAAAATATGTTTCAACCATGGTGGGAGGCAAGGTGCAATTATTGCCGACGACCAGGACATTACAAGAGACGTTGCTTTCGTCTTTTACGAGATCTGATGCAAAGACCAACAAATGGAGCAGGTTATAACACAGGAGCAGGTTACAACACTGGAGCAGGTTACAACATGGTACAATCAGAAAAGTCTCAGCACTCTAAAAAGGTATGGGTTCCAAAAACCAATCATTGCTATGCTGTTCATACATGTTATAGCTCATATGCCAGAGATGCCTGGTACTTCGATAGTGGTTGTTCTAGACATATGATAGGTACTCCTGAGTTGTTGAGCAATATTGTTCAATGGACTGGAACTGTCAGATTTGGAGATGGGAGGAAATGTAGAATAACTGGAAAGGGGGAGTTACAAGTGAAGAACTTTCCAGTATTTCAAGACGTACTTATGGTGGATGGACTAAAAGCAAATTTGCTCAGTATTAGCCATCAATGTGATAACAAACTAACAGTTTTATTTGATAATAAAGTGTGCACAGTCAGGAAGGATGAGCGGGGTGTTCTTATTGGCACTAGATCATCAGATAACTGCTATATTCTGGATGATTCAGTAAGTTGTCTCAAGGTAAGCGGGGATGATACTCTTCTGTGGCACAAGAAGCTTGGTCATGCAAACCTGAAAACATTGTCTAAGGCAATAAAAGGAGTACCATTGCTCTCTTATACAAAGGAGTTGAACTGTCCACTATGCCATGGAGGTAAACAGATCAAGTCACCACATTCTAAACTTCATGAGATTACTACTTCCCATGGTCTTGAACTACTGCATATGGATTTAATGGGACCAATCAGTCCAGCTAATGTTTCAGGAAAGAAATATATTTTTGTATGTGCAGATGATTTCTCCAGGTTTACTTGGGTGAAATTCCTGAAAGAAAAGTCTGATGCAGTGAGCATAATTATTGAGCTCATTACACAAGTTAATACTGAAAGATCACATGACGGTCTTAAAGTGGTTCGAGTAAGGAGTGACCATGGAAGGGAATTTGCAAACTCTACTATGATGGATTTCTGTGCAAAACTTGGAATCAAGCATGAGTTTTCTGCCCCGATCACACCACAACAAAACGGTATAGTTGAACGCAAGAACATGACTATCATCAACATGTCAAGAGCTATGATTGCAGAAAATGATACTCCTAAGAAATGATGGGCTGAGGCAGTTCATACTGCATGTCATACAATAAACAGAGTCTATCTCCGCCCCTTCACTCAAAAAACTGCCTATGAACTCTGGAAAGGGAGGAAGCCAAACGTCTCTTACTTCCATGTATTTGGGAGTGCATGCTACATTCTCAGAGATCGTGAACCTCTCGGTAAGTTTGATAAAAGGGCTGATGTTGGTAGTTTCCTTGGTTATTCTCCAAATAGCAGGGTATACAGGGTTTTCAATAGTCGCACAAATGTCATGATGAAGTCCAACAATGTGGTCATTAAAGATCTGAAAGACATCAATAGTGGAATCCTACTTGAAGATGAACCTGAGCAGCTAATCAGTTCAGATATTGATTCATCTCTGCCTGATGTTACAACACTATCGGATGTTACAACACTGCCTGATGTTACAACATCATTTGATGCTCCTGAAAGTAACACAATATCTGAAGCTACAACATCTGATCCATCTACATCTGTCAATCCTCCACCTAACATGTACAATCTGAGGCAAACAGAACGGAAAGACTATGCCAAAATGAATGCTGGAATGCATGTGTTGCAATGCTTTCTCTCCTCCATAAAACCCAAGAATCATAAGGAAGCATTGACTGATGAGTATTGGATTTCTGCCATGCAAGAGGAACTGGAGCAGTTCACAAGGAGTGATGTATGGTATCTTGTTCCACGACCTCCAGGAGTCAATGTCATTGGCACTAAGTGGATTTTCAAGAACAAGTCTGATGGAGATGGTAATATCACCAGAAACAAGGCTAGACTGGTAGCTCAAGGTTATACTCAAGTTGAAGGTGTTGACTTTGATGCAACTTTTTCTCCGGTTCCAAGGTTATAATTTGTTCGTTTTTTGCTGGCTATGTCATGTATTATGAAGTTTAAGTTGTTTCAGATGGATGTGAAGAGTGCATTCTTGAATGGCATTGTCAAG